>JAYKQN010000003.1:17726250-19070000 GCA_036785175.1 Eupleurogrammus muticus | reverse complement strand
CCTCGGTTGGATCCTGGAGCAGTTACTATTAACTTCCTGTCCTGTTGTGACATCACAACAGGAACTGGAACATTTGCATTCCAGGTTTCTGCAAAACTGAATGAGTGTGTGGTCTTATTTCACTGTTTGTGTGTCAGCATAAATAATATTTTGAATTAATTTTATTTGAAATTGAGTATTTTATAATTACAGTATTTCTACTTTTAATAAGGTGAACGATCTGAGAATATAGTCGACCTGTGCACGCATAACCTATAATATATATATAATATATAATATAGTATAAACTGATATGATCTGGACTAAAAGGGAAGGCTGAAGCCAACGTTTATAACTAATCACCAACTGTTTTCTTATTCATATTTTCATATTACATGAAATCATGACTAAATAACCACATACACGCATGGTTATGAGTTGAGTTGTAAAATGGACACATACTTAAATTTTAACTGCATAAACTCAGCATCACCATTTATTATAATTAGGTGTCTTATTTAATTTATTTTTCAGTCTAAAATTAAGCATTGTTTTAAATCTCTGAACGGTATGGCACATTTTCAAATCGTCCTCAGAAAATCCCTCCCTTTTAATGAAATGCATTGATTTTTAGTGTTTGCCCTTGCTCTTTACTTATAAAGATGAATAATCCTGATAGGAATCTGTCAGTAGGTAAGTAAGTATTTATACACTTAAAACTCAGAAAAAATCATGCACTTCTTTTTTGGGGTTTTATAAACAAGCTAGTAGCTGTTTCCCTGTAATTTGATTTAGTGATATTTCCTTTTTTGTAATATTTCTTTGTGTGTATATATTGTGTCAATGTCTATTTTTAATGCCTCTTTATGGCTCATATAGCCTAAAGCATGTTTGTATGTTACAGTGCATTTAACATTTACCTGTTTTACAAATAAACATGTCATTTTTTTTCCTAAATGTGTCACAGTGGTGATGGTTTTACATCAACATGTTTAAGGTTAATGAGGCAGATAATTAGAGGGCAATGAAGGTGTGTGTGTGTGTGCGTGTGTGTGTGTGTGTCTGTGTGTGTGTGTGTGTCCCTGGTGCAGGGCTAATTTAGACTAAAGGGGCCACTGCCAGTCAGATTTAGGACAGGAAATGGAACAGAAGCCAAAAGACTTGTACTATGGTTTTGTTTAGCTTTTTTTTTTTTTTTTAACCATATATAGCATAATGTTTTTCTCAGTCTGTAATTCAGCCTACACATATAGCAAGGTAAACATACTCTGCCTATAGCCATTTAAGTATTAGCAGATTAGCTTAATTAGCTTAATGAATGTAAGTCTTTATTTTGTCCATCTGACTGATTTTATGACATCATTAAATTATTCATATAAGGAGGACTGACCTAGTTTGAATTACTTTATATACAATTAGCTAGTTTAGTCTAATAGTTCCAAACCTAGGGGTAGGGGCCTCCAAAGGTGGGCGGATAAATGTGAAAGGTCATGTGATGAATAATGGCAAAATCTGTTTAGATTTCTTGTGTGAAATTTTGCATCATTTTAAACATGTGAGAAGCTTAGAGGGTAAAACCAAATTCTACACTATGGTTAATATTTTTCAATTCATAGAAACTCTGGTCTGAGAACCATGTTACAAGATGATTCACTCCACCTGTATGTGAGGCGTTTAGGGGACAGCCAGTGGTCTCTATAGATACAGAAAAAGTCTCTGGTTTTGAACTAACACTGTACTAGTAATAAATAATACTAATAAAATGTATTTATTTCACAAACTTCACACAGGGAAAGCATATCAAAATGCTTTACAGTAAAGGTATTACATAGTAAAATATAATATATATAAGTGAACATAAAATCTGACTAAATGCCATAATAATAATGTGGCACAAGATGTAAATAAAAGGCACTTAGATCATAACCAAAATAATACAAACTAAGACAAAACACAGAAAAGTGAAAACAGAATATGTTTCTATTAATATAACAAGATCGAATACATAATATGCATAAAATTCAAGTAAGATACACGCTGTAGACGCCATTTATCTAATCTGACTGCCTAATTATAAATCTTTCTGTCTGAACAGGGACTACACTAGTGGTCTAGTAACATTTCATTGATCCATCAGCTGCCCAGTTTTTTCTAATTGTTAGATAAATGAAGGCCAATGAGCTGTTAGGTCATCCTGTCACCACGGCTGTCTGCCTGTCTGCCTGTCTGTCTGCCTGTCTGCCTGTCTGTCTGTCTGTCTGTCTGCCTGCCTGTCTCTCTGCCTGCCTGTCTCTCTGCCTGTCTGTCTATCTGCCTGTCTGTCTGTTTATCTGTCTATCTGCCTGTCTCTCTGCCTGCCTGTCTGTCTGTCTGTCTGTCTGCCTGTCTGTCTCTCTGCCTGTCTCTCTGCCTGCCTGTCTGTCTCTCTGCCTGTCTCTCTGCCTGTCTGTCTGTCTGTCTGTCTGTCTGCCTGTCTGTCTGCCTGTCTCTCTGCCTGTCTGTCTCTCTGCCTGTCTCTCTGCCTGCCTGTCTGTCTGTCTGTCTGTCTGTCTGCCTGTCTGTCTGTCTGTCTGTCTGTCTATCTGCCTGTTTATCTGTCTATCTGTCTGTCTGCCTGTCTGTCTGTCTGTCTGTCTGCCTGTCTGTCTGTCTGTCTGTCTGTCTGCCTGTTTATCTGTCTATCTGCCTGTCTGCCTGTCTGTCTGTCTGTCTGTCTGTCTGTCTATCCATCCATCGCTCTGTCTTCCCGTCTCCAGACCTGCCGGTCTACGCCACCCGATGTCCTTGGACTTTCCCGAGGTCACCTGACGCAGTAGCCGGCCTGTTCTCATTCCCAAAATCGTCCCCACCTGCCTCTCACTATCACATCAGTCCCTCAGCATATAAGCAGCTCTCCAGGCCTTTTCCCTTTGACAGATCGTCATGTTGTCCCGCCATCTGTTCCCAATACTCTGTCTGTTATCTGCTACCTGCCTCCCCCCGCAGGATGCCCCGTGCGGTCGGCCTTCTCGTGACAAACTGGGAGCTGTTTTTCGAGTCACTTTTCATACCTGTTGTGCTTCGCTGTGCACATTTCAATCCTTCAGCCCTGCTGCCCAGTACACAGCGGTCACAAACCCATGCTTCACTTTGATTGCATGCACATTTATTCAATCTGAACACAGGTTTTGCCAAGTATTCCATTACTGTGAAATTATTTCAACTGCACTGAAAACAGTAACCACACATAAACAATGATCATTCAAGTGTTGAAGTAAAGTGATACAAAGAACCAATAGTTTTATATGTCACTTTTAGGAACTCAAAGTAATCATTAAAAAAACAATGGTTGATGCATATCTGCAAATAAAACTATGTATGATTTACTGATATCTTTGTCTGGACTGCCTCTCCTATCTTTAAAAAAAATCCTTGCACAATCCATTGCTACATTTGAGACTGAGTGCTATTCTATGTCAAACCTTGTTTCTTATGAAAAGAAAATCCAAACTAGAACAGAAAAATTGATTCTTTAATCATTACTCATCCTGTCAAAGAGTTGTAAGCAACATTTCAATCCTGATAGGCTGCCACTTTGGGAGGGTCTATGCCATCCAAGGATCGCTAAAATCGGATTTTTTCTTAAGTTAGTGCAGTTCTAGAATAGCTCCCATCCTATCATAAGATACAATTGTTATAGGTGAACACCATACATTCTAAATGTCCTCTTGAAATGAGCTCAGTTATGATTTCACTGAGAAAGTTCCTCTAACAACGTCCCAGCTCTGTAAATCATGGAGCCTTTTAGCCTCCTTCAGGTATAACTTCAACACTCAAATCTATGATTCAGTCAGTCACATGTCACAACTAGAAACTGCTAATACATCAATTTTATTTATGCTCTCTAATGGAAGAAGATCAATTACTACCATTTCGAACAGCAGAAAAATGTTCCATTTGTATGGATATGTAATATACTGATGTGTAATGTGAAGATGCAATTTTTCACGTACCCACAGACAACAATTGAGGATTTGTGAAATTTGAATATCATTATTCAAACAAAGATTACATGTGCTGCGGGAAGGGGGAGCCATGTAAAACATACCGCTTTCATCATGTGTGCAAATCATCTGCAGATCAAATAGTCAAGCTGCACTAAGGTCACTTCTGATAAAACAGGCATCCTATTCAAACCTGTGTGCATGCACTGTTCACATTATCGCTATATACAGTAAGGATAGGCATGAACATACTGTTTCACTTTAGTGCTGAGTCCAGGTACTGTGTATATGCTGTCTGCTCCGTAGGTGCGTATGAACGCCCTCCTGCACAGCTGCTTCAGGGTCTCCGGCCGCTGCCTGCGATACGGTACGGTGAGTTTACAGGAGGCGCCGGTGTAATAATCGAGCAGAGCGAAGAGCGAAGCGAAAGTCTTTTGGCTGCCGTGCAGGCAGAAGTGCAGCTTGTTCAGCAAGACCCGGACGCTGGTGGGGCCGTCATCACTCTGGTAACTCAGGGTGAAGAATACGTCCGTCTGGCCGCTGTCTCTGCAAAAACCAACAACAAACAGTCACTGTCCGCAGCCTTCGGAGCGGGGATGGTACTTAATAAATAAAGTGTAAGTTCATATATGTTATTATATTTGGGACAATGGCAAATCTTTGGTGTGGTGTAACCCTTCAAACTTGATACAAGATAGTTTAATTCTCTTAAAAATGTTTTAAATTATTCTGGTGGATTCATTATTTAAAATTAGTCTTTTTTTACATTTTATGTAAAAAAAAAAAAAGAAAAAAAATCTGCCCAAAATTGATTTTTTGTAAAATACAAATGGGCTTTTAAATGACAACATGAAACAAAAATGAGAGACCTGATGATGTTCTTAGAACTGTATTTTAGAGAGTTTTTGACTTTCTCATCTTGCCGTGAACCATGATTGGTCACTGACCCATTTACATTTATGTCCTAACGAGGTTTTTAAAGTAAAAAAAACACCAAATAGAAAATAAAATAGAAAATATAGACTAAAATGATCTACTACAAGTGAATGTAATAGATGGTAACGTTTAGAAGAGGTTAAATGGTTATAACACATTATAACATTAGGTATGATAAATCTAAAACAATTAACCTAAATCAATTTTCTACATCCCAGGAAAGTGCAATATTTGTTGAAGCCTAACTATCACCAGACCTTGTTCGTATCGGAGGCGTGGTTTATGGAAACCCAGAGCTGTTTATTGGGTACTACAAATGTCTGTCAAATGCATCTGTTAAATATAAAAATATATAAAAAATAAATCTCAAGAAACCGCTTTCAAGCTTTGACAAATGTAAATACAAACTAAACAAACAAAATTTTAGCGATTTGAAAGTGATAATGGCAATAATTAAAGTGTTTTTCACACTTTTAGATCTACTCCTGTGTCAAGCATATTCTTTGTGAATTTGTTCTTCTCTCTTGAACATGTGCTGTTTGGTTTTCATGTCCAAGATATGACTAATCCCAAAGCAGTACTTGCATAGGCACAAATCTAATAATTATTATCCAGTATTAACCCTCCTGTTAAAAACCCAGTGAAGTCAGGACTTATCGGGGAGATCTGGGCAGGCAGATTAAAACGTTGCAGACAACACAGACACCAAACCGCTGGATTACCTGATGAGAAAGGTGCCCAGCGGGGCGTGTGTGAGGATCTCATGCGCCTCCTCCATTGTCATGGGCCCCCAGTAGTAGCCGCTGTGCCGGAGCTGCTGGTAGGTGTGTTTCACCAGTTTGTACTCGGCAGCGCTGCTGAACGGACGGAGGTGTGTGGGCAGGTCCACAGCGTCAGATCCAGTCAGTGGCTGCGGTACGAAAGATCCACAAACAGGAGGGTGTTGTTAAAAAACAAATATGTATGAGCGTGTTGCAGGTCTTTGCTGTTTTTCTCTTGTTCATTTACGTTGTTATGTAGAGCAAAAGGCTGAATTCTCAAGATAACTCCATTCTCCGGTTTTGTCTGTAGAGCCCATTCTCATTTGTTCCCCTCTTCCTGTCTCCTTTACACTGCACGCTAAGCACGAGAGGAAATGAGAAAGTGACTAAGTAAGAAGTAATTAAGTCATGATCCCAGTATAACTGCATTAAAACATGAAATGCAAACATCCATTCCCAGCCTCTGTAGGTTTTATACTTTTCTTGTTTTGTTTTAGTTTTTTTGTATCATTTTTATCTTTTTTTTTTTAATTCGTAAAAAGTCCTTGTCTTTACTTATTTGAATGTAATTATCATTCAGATGTCTGTACTTAATAAAGTATAGTATATTTTTTTCTTTTTTTGATGTATGTCCATGATTGCACAATTATTTTACTTATTTATAAAGCACATCAATCACTTTATATTTGTACATGTACAGTACCATCATTTTGTAGCTCTTTTCTATTCTGAAAACAAGCACTGATATCACAGCACACTGCATGCATAACCCGCTTTGGCTCAATGAAACAGATTTAAAATGAATTTGTAAAGAATAACAACAGTCAAGAAATCAGATGGAATATAATAACAATTATTATCAATTGAATTTTAGAGTTTCTCTTCTTCTACTTCTTTAACTGTTTTAATTCTTTTTTTTTATTCTAATGAACCTTGTAGCTTGAGCTATACAAATAAAGTTATGATTATTGGCACCGCCCCACATTAAAAGACATCATGGGTCATAATGTAAACAATGAGTCCAAGGTTTCAAAACTGTGTTTCCAAACACTAAAGGGTGTGTTTGTGTTTTTTTTTTCACAAATGAACAGAAGATATCTCCAGCGTTAACCCAGTCACCTATCTGAGGTCAAAGGTCAAATGAGGACTCACTTGGCTCCAGGCGTCAGGTTCCTCCTCTGAGTCGTGTTCTGTCAGGGCTTCGCTCCAGTGTAGATGAAGGCGGCTCGTCTGCAGCTCCTGTTCCTTCGCGTCCCCTCTCTCTGGGTCCTGGGCTCCTTGGGGCCCCTGCGGAGGCTGACTCTGCTCCTGTCTGTCAGCTGCAGGCTTCTGTTTTTGGCTCTGTACCGCTGCACTGTCCAGATTGTCTCTGACCATCCTACCATAGAGAATCCTCATCCCGCTCGTCCGCTGCCCCGGTTCCTCCGTCGCTGGCCGGCAGAACCTCCATCGTCGGCTCCTCTCCGGTCACCTGCCGCTCGCTCCTCGTCGACACGTCATGTTGCATAAACGGCGGCTCAGGGGTTTAGTGAAGATTGTCCTCGGTGTGTCCTTGAGGGACAGAGCTGAAACACAAATGATCACACTTTAGAATCACACGTCTTTCTCATTGCTTAGAAAGTAAAATACTTTTAAAAGGACAAATAATGGATTAAATGCATTTTTCTCTTCCTAAAAGCGATGACAACTCACGTAGTGGGAATTTCATTTTTTTTTGTTTCAAAAAATCACATGATCTCTGAAAATCTTGATTGTTATATTTAATATAGCTCACTATTAGCTGTTCACGTACTTTTAAAGGGACAAAACAACATATTAACTACAAAATCTCATATATAGTTTGCCCTAAAGGAAACTGATTTGTTTTTCAATCGTTATTTAAATGGGTCACTAGTAATCTTGTTTACTAAGTAGTTTTGAAATCAGTCTTTTGCCCAAGTAGAAAGCTTGGGTTGATATACAAAAATACTTTCAAAGAAGTATTTTCAAACCTCTAAACTTCTACTTGAGTAAGAATTATGAAATGTTGGACACCTCTATTTAGAAATCTCAAGCAACAATGAACTGATGTATGAGCAACCTTGTGTGTGTGTGTGTGTGTGTGTATCCAAAGCCTGATATATCTAATTCCTCTGTGCTGCAGACCTCTGTTTTTTGTCCAAAATGACTTGAAATGTTTTGATATGTAGTGAACCAAGCTTTTGAAACTCTGTAAACTGAATCCATTTCCACCTGCTATACGCTCTGTTTATTCCTATTATTGTGTGTGAACCCTGTGGAACTGAAATGATGAATTGATTAGTTGCACACTATTAAATTAATGGGAAACTCCTATAATGATCGAAAATAATCATTAGTACAGTCCATGAAAAAAATCACCAGTTAAGATAGACCTAAATTAACTATGTCTAGTTGCAAAACTGCAACTGTGTGTGTGTGTGTGTGTGTGTGTGTAGCCAGTAATAATAGGAGGCCACATGACAGACAATAAACCACTTCATCATTGAACGCTTTCACTTTGTTGTCTTTTTCCAGTGCAACGAAAGATCTGCTCTAGATCTTTCGTTCTTCTCTAGAGATCTAGCAGATCTTTCGTTCTTCGAATAAGCAAAAGGAGAAACATGAAGGACGCCAAGGTTTGCGAGGATGTAAGTTCATTGGTGACATGATCGGACAAGGAAAGTCTGTCAGTAACTACAAGACAGGAGATTACCGATATACCACAGAGGGATATTGTATTACAGAGGGATGTTACAGCAAAGACTCCTCATTACAAAGAAGAATGCACATTTGAGAATTCAGTTGTTTGTTTTTGTCTTAAGAGATGTGGTTAAATCTGCATCACTATATTCCCTACAAGTTGGTGAATTGACTTATCTTCTAATTTTATTTTGAGCTGGCCAGTTTTCTGCGTACTGTGATACTTTTGTACAGCTCGGCTCACCCAGAGATGATGAAAAACACAGTGAGATGGAAGCGTACGGTCAGAAATGTATCCGCGCAGTCACTGCTCCGTTTGAGGGTGAACAAACGTCCAAATGTCCATGGACAGCAGGTCGAGTGCCAGGAAAATATAGAGAACAGATATGTGATTATTAATTTGGATTTTAACATACATAAATAATACATATACAAAAATATTAAACTAAATTATAAACTGAAAATTATGGTCTGATGATAACTAAACGTATTGTTTTTAATCCAAATACAGGAGTGGCTTAATCCCCCACATCTCAATGACTACACTGAAATCTCATTTGTGGCTGTTTTTTTTTTTATTCCAATATGCATCCATTAATTATGCAAGAAAGAACGTCCACTTCTGATTCATTTGCGTGTATAAAATACCAATAAAAAGTCTGCAACCTGTTGCGTCTGCATGCATGATTCAGCACAAAGACGCATGGAATAAACGCATTCATTGTGCAGCAATTGATGAAAAGCGAACTCAAAAGTCGTACTTACATGCAGAGAAGTGGCTGCTGGAGGTTTGTCAGAGTCCAGGGTTTCATCAGAGTCGCTTATGTTCTGACATTCTCCAGAGTTCCTAGAGTCTGGAGTTTTTACTTACTTTTTGTTTCGGTTTGCAGCATTAGGGGAGGAGCCGGGGCGTACATAACAATCCACATTCTACATGCTAGTTCTGGCGCACGCGCACAGACACGTTACACACACGCGCACACGCACACATACACACACACATACACACACAGAGGTGTTCGTTATACTTTCTCTTTCATTTTCAGCATACGGATTATTGTAAATCACGTGATCTGCAGTCAGTGTGTGTGTTTCTGTGTGTGTGTGTGTGTAGTGTGTGTGTGTGTGTGGTGTGTAATATACATATACATATATTATTATACAGACTCATATTCCTATTACAATTGCTATATATAGAGATATATATAATATAGATAGATAATATATATATATATATAGAGAGAGAGAGAGAGAGTAAGCATTTTGCAAATACTATATGATATTAAAAATATTAATAATATAAAAAGTATATATAATAATATAGTAATACACTTTCTGTGCAAGTTCTGAAGAAGTGTGGTGTACGTGCATGTGTAGCAGTGTGGGGTCGTTAAGTTTGTGCTTATCATAGAGCAGACAGTCAAGGAGGAGGAGGATTATTTTTCCATTTTTTATTTTAGGAAAGAACTCTTTTAGACTTTTAGTGTTGTTGTGAGCAGGCGATGCTGTGGCTTGACAGGGCTGCACCACAGTAATGCAGAATATCCTCATGTTCAGACATGCAGATTCATTTCGAAAACAAAAGGAGCAGGCACCACACATAGTACTATTTACCATATATGATCTAACACAAGGTAACTTACCATTTTGGATAGCCTGCCCTTCCGAAGTTTAACCATCTTTTTAGAAAATACTCCAATTCAGTTTAATCCTCCTCCTTAGTTTCCTCGTCCTCTTCATCACTCCCTGATTTGCTGTTTGCCCCCGTCAGCCACCGTACATGTCACATGACCAGGCCACTGTTCCCAGGGTTTGATCTTTTAAGTTCTCTGGTGGCCCTCTACTCAGCTAAACAGGCTCATGTATGGATGAATAATTGATGGACAATATTTGAAAATTAATAGTAACTAAACAATACGAGGGACTATACCAAAACTGCCATGTGGTGTAACCATAAAAAGCTTGTACCAGTAGGGTAAAGATTAAAAACAAATGCCATTGACTACTTTTACATTCTAGGTGGATTAAATATTTAAAATTCCAAATTCTTTTTCAGCTGCACCAATTCACATGTTGTGTGAAAAAAATGCACAAGATCATGATTTTTGTTTAAAAAAAAGGACTTTTAAATGAAAAGAAACCATTATAAGCAATAAATCAGTTTAATAAACCTGATGAATGGTTCTTAAAACTCAGTTTTTGAATTACTCATCCTGTCAACCATGATTTGTCACTTATCCGCGACCTTCTATCTGTTGTTGTGGGAAGGTTTCACATCTAATACTAATCGAAGGTCTAATTCATTCACTTTAAATGCTTTTCTTCTTAAATTGAGTTCTGCTCACTATTATTTTTGTAAAAAACAAACTGTTCAGAGGTACAACAGTGTATTCCTTCATGTCATTGTGGTCAACAGCCTCTGTGGGTTGTTAGATAGCATACATAGTACAAATGAATACAAAGGTAGTTTGGCTGCACTTTCACGTTTGACGTCCTGTGGGGAACACGACCATAATAATGTTGTGCCATTCAGCATGCGTTCTCATAATAGATTTTAGCAGTCTTCACTCGGACACAGTGTCACATCTTTGTCCTCACAGCAAATCCTCTGGCTGTGGAGCCAGATGTCTTTTCCATTTGTGCATCAAGTGCATCCTCAAACCAGTCAGTTTCACAGAAGCTGTGGTCTCGATGCAGTTCCATTGAAAACACCTAAACAGAATGAAAACTGGTTATGTGGCAAATGCACACGCTATAAAATTGAATGAGGGGTATTGAAAAAAACAACAACTTCTAAACCAATCACTGCATCAAAAACAGCCGCCACAGCCGGCCCACAGCTGGCTTGCACATCAGCTATGCAAAGCACTTTTTGCCGTCATTGTGAAACCAGCACATTTGATAATAGGAGTATGTTAATTGTTATGAAACATCAGTTCCTAAGTAACTAGAAAATCACTCTGAGGGCACAGCTCTCTGCATATTGTGAGTCCCACCCAACACTGTTGTCCTGTACTTAATGAATACAAGCACTACCAAGAAATAAAAAGTCAAAGTCCTTTTTTTAGTGTCTCTGGCACTTTGCTATGCAGGTGTAATATATCACCACTAAGTGGCCCCAAATGATAGCACCTATTTGAAGGTCCATTTCCTGCAATGTGACTGAACAACAAAAAATTCACAGTGATCCAGGAAAGCAGCATTTCTTCTGCTTCCAACAAGTGGACACACAGACAGTTAAACGCTGGCTGAAACATAACCTCCTTGGCAGAGGTGACAAGCGATTATCTCACAACTGTGCGTGAATGTAAAGAAGAAACAGAAACTGGAGAATTGTGCTGAGGCAGCAGCGGCATGACGAAGTGACCCTTCATGTTTTTTTAGCGGTCACTGAAGCTGATTTGTTGATCAGTGAGATGCAAACTGCAAACTTGCAGCCACCGATAAAACTAGACAGTCTACCTTTAAATAAAAATGATCTCAACACACAAAACCAGCTGCAGTTGAAGCCTTTCCTGTTTGCCACCGTCTTTAATTAAAGAACTGTGATATTGACCACTTCTAATTTAACTTTTCTTTTCTCTACCTCTTTTAGCTTTTTAATGATGCTTATACATTTATTTTATAATATGTATTTAGCACTTTGCTTTAATGCTTTTAATGATTTTTTTGGGAGATTCTTTGTGCTACACAAATAAACTTGCCTTGCCTTTTAACTGGTTTATATTGTGTCACAAATATGTGCTTGTTTTGTTGTGTTCTTGTTACGTATGTCTAAAAGTCGAAAAAAAAATAATGGAAAAAAGTCTTTCATCCCCTTCAAACGTTGCTTTTGTGACATGGACAGCAATATTTGGTTATTTATCCATCTCCAATGGGAAAATGGGTGAGTTTGCACATTTCCATTGACATAAAGTAATTTAAATTGCGTTTTTCATCTTCTTACAGTATTGTGTGTTCACTCTGCACAGTGTGTGATTTACATGAAGGGGGGTGCAGAATATAAAGATTTGTGTAAGAAGAGAAAATGATTTCCATTACCAACATTAGACTTGCATGAAGAGCGCGACCAGGAGAGAGCAGAGTGATGATGAGGATGCTGTGCTGTTTGCACTGTACAAAGGAAGTGTTTTCCTTTTTTTTCCCCTCCAATTCTTATGTGAATTTCCTAGTCTTTGCTCAGAATGAATCTACTTAGTCGACTGGAGTTTGATGGATTGAAACATTAACAGCAGCTTCCTCCTGTTTGTTTTCATAACTCTTTTCAGATTTGATCAAGAACATTTTTTTTTTACAAATTTCCTTGTAGATCTGTTTCCCACACTGGCAGATGAACTGAAACTAAAACAAGGACATGTAAGTAAAACACACTAGTCATCTAACACTGGTTGCCTTTTATACAATTATTCTTTTGGTTAACAGCTTCTCATAAGTGAGGATTTGCAGCTTGATGTTATCATTCATGATGGTGAGTCAGTGATTTTCTATATCTGCTGATCATTCATTAGGGTCATGGGAGTCAGCTGGAGCCAATCCCAGCACATTACAGGCGAGAGGCAGGATACACCCCAGACAATTAGTTATTAAGTATATTAACCTAAGCATGTTTTTTTGGAGAACTCTCGCAGACACAGGAAGAACATGCAAACTCCACAAAGAAAGGTCCCAGCCCACAGATTTAAACCTGTGACCTTCTTGCTGTGAGGCAACAGCGCCACCCACTGCTCCGCCATGTCACCAACATTTATAATAGTAAATTCAGATTTTTTTGGTTTTGAAACTGGTGGTTTCAAAATGATGAGCATATCAGACACCTCTGATAGAAATATGTAATATATTCAGCTGCCACTAGGAGGAGAGCTGAGATAGAGGAGGACACTGCATCTAAAGGTATGAAGGTATAGGGGAAAATGGTAGAAAGGGAAGTTAAATGTGATATGATTTACAAGGGTTAAACAGTTGGTTATTAGTTGTGTATTTATTCAGAATGATCCTGAAGCTGCATGTTTATAAAAGTAAATAAAAAATTAACACTGATCATCAATTTTCTCAAATAGTATTTGATGGAAAGTGACGTTTCAAGTGGGTGGATTCCTCTAAACTAAACAGTACCAAATATATTCCAGCTCCAGCTCGTCTGGTGTGAAGAGTTGCTGCTGTTCTTTGTCTTTAGTGGGAGCTAACCTTAATCCTTCAAGCCTCTAAAATGTGAACATGTTCTGGTTTATTTAGTCTTGGATCTACATACAAATTAAAATAATAACTTTAATATACATAATAGAACTTTATTATTAGCTTTTTCGTTGTTTGCATTGAGGAAGTAACCAAAAACGCAGTCCAACACATCCTTTATAAAATGAACACACACACACACTCACACACACACACACACACACACACACACACACACACTTCAGAAAGCAGAAATTCGGCTGTAAAAGAGAGAATGAGCGCCATCTGCTGGAAAAGAATACAGAAAGAATTTACAAATACAAACTGCTGGAAGTGCGGGAAATATCATCTTAACATAAAGGCAAGCATTAGTTTATGTTAAGATTCATGTAGGGTAATATTAAAGACATTTGTGTAGTTTTAGACTAATTTAAGAAACTGTGATGACAATTAAAAAAACAACAAATAAAAAAAATATTTAAATAAAAATATTCTCTGGAAAATCTGAGGCTTGAAAAAAATGAATGGCACTAGGTGTGCCTAGAATATCTTAAGGGATAAATCTAAAATTAGCCTAAACATTATAAAAGGGGGAAAAGCAAACCAAAAATTAAAATTGACTAACAGAACATTATGAATATGATACTAAATGGACTGATACTTCCAGCATATATTACAGAGTAATTACTGCTCTCATTTTAACATTTCAATGTGCTGGTGAAGGCTGATCAGGGATTTAACTGCCATTAAAAACTCACGTTATTATATTTTACCTTTATCGGCTTCATAAAACGGAATACTTCACCCCAACGTATAAGCTACGAATTTGACCAATTGAATTCTCTCAAAACGCGTTGACCAATAGAATGCGGGATGGTAGGCGGGGCTTAGAAAGCCAGAACACGGCGTTTCTTCATCAAACTACAAGAGGGCGCAACAATCAAATGTAAAACTTCTATCTATCTATCTGATGTGTCAAATAAAATAAAATAAAATAAAATAAAATAAAATAAAATAAAATAAAATAAAATAAAATAAAATAAAATAAAATAAAATAAAATAAAATAAAATAAAATAAATAGGTTAATAGTGATGTGAGAACTGCACCCCCCAGTGTGGGAACCATTAGCATCCTAACCCATGGTCCTCGGCCTCAGAACATTCACTGCCAGGCTGTGAGGGATAAAATTCAGTAAAACAGCTGTAGGCTATTATGAGTTATTTTGGGGGCAAATACCTTGACACATTGTATTTTGCTCATCACTCCCTGTCATTTCATGGCCCTCTCTTTGCTGTCTCTCTTTCTTTCTCTCTGAGAACTGCTGATGATATGTGAGACACGTCAGTCTGAAGGAAAACACGCTAACAGACAAATCGGATGAAGAATATCGGGACTTTCCTTTAATGAATCAATTTCCCAAGAGCAGGAAATCTGCCAAAGCTTCAAGTATGCGAATCGGAAATTCTTTCCGCCAGCTTTCCCACTGCAGACCTTTGCTGAATGGTTGAATTGCACCGTTCCCCTCAGTGTCGGAGGAGAGGAGGCAAGAAAAAACAGAGGGGGAGTGAGACTGACACTGGTATCAGGTTCAGAAAAAACAGCAAACCTGAATATACATTTATACAACACAGTATAACACATACAAATACACAGTAACAACCAACCTCTGAACAAAACCTCCATAATGGCTTTTTCAGATTAAACTCTAAAAGTAAGTGGTGTAACCCTAAAAACTCTCTTAAAAAATGTAAAAAATAAATAATTAAATAAAAACACATCCTATTAGCTAGTTTTATATTCTAGGTGAATAAATATTTAAAATTTATCACAAAATCAGAAAATTAAAATGCCAAGATACCAACATGAACACAAAATGTACACTTTGAGAGACCTGATGAACGCTTCTATAAACTATATTTTAATATTTATTCGTCTTTCTCGTCTTGCCACCCGTGATTTGCCACTGACTCACTTCCAAAAACACAGGAATAATTTCAACCGATTAACATTGTTATACAGTTGTTATGTTACGTCATGTTCCTCCGACACATGATTTCTAAGACTGATGTGAAACTTTCTTGCTTCGATGTGTGTTTTATGTGATGAACAGCTTTGAGCCTTAAAGTTTCCCACCGCACACCAGGCTCATCCGTGTTAAATAGGTCACATCTGATCATCATTATTGTCTGTCTCATAGTCACATAGTGTTTATTTCTCCCCGTAGATCCGACTCAGTGAATGTGACTAGGCTTTGTCTCATTCATAAGAAGCTCTACACATAAGAATTCAGTTCCAAAAGTGTTTTTTCCCTCTTTTTAAGTACTGTTTAGACAAAGAAAAAATGGCAGGAAATGAAAGTAGATCGATAAAGAACAACTTTCACAAAGGTCCCCAGCCAAACCGGAAACTGGGACAAGGGTTCACATACCAAAAATGATTTTAGAAATAATAAGCTGTTTCTGAAATGCCTGTGCTGGATATTTAGCTCAATTATTCATGTTTAAAATCTCTAAAAGAGGAAAGAAAAGCAAACAGATTCATAGTGTTTCTTTCTTCCTGTGGGATTTAGACAAAAGTGGTTCCCCCATTTGTGTTTTTATGTTGCCTTGCTGCAAAAAAATATTTCCTCATGTGGGACAATAAAGATCTGAAGTGGACTGAGCACAAGGAAGTAACACATGGTTTGTTTTATTTTATGATAGATTTTATAAGCAAATTGGGGACATGTTGTTTTCGGGCTTCATGGCTGAATCAGAGCAGCAGGGGGCGCCGGGGGAGTCGTTTGATGAAGGTCTGACTTCCTGCTGTGAGTCCTCCTGTGGGGAAATAATACACCCTGACCTCAGCTTGACTGTGTCAATATGTTTGTGATAATTTAGACAAACCCTGTTTTATCATGGAATATGCACCACGTGAGCATAAGGGCCCAGATTACCCTGTTTTCCCGTACAAAGCCAGGTCCTGCAATATTAAATGGTCTCTGGTTTGCGCTGTAGCATTTTGATTAAAAGCTAATTAATTTAGGAACATGTGATGAGTACAAAACTAAAAGTAACTGCAGATCCTTTATTCAGGGACTTGTGGCAAAAACAGCCCAAGGATTAGAAAATAAAAGGGAGACTCAAAGCGTCAAAGCCCTTATCATCCTACTTCATATTGTCGTGATGCCCATTCCCAAACTTTACACGTTTTAAGCATTTTCTTTTATCTACTTCTCGTCACACAGTGATGTTCATGTTATGAGCCTGAATGTCAAACCACCCTCTATTTCACAAAACAAATGAAAGATTTTATGGAAAGGAGACAAACATTTTTGATTGTGTTTCGTTATCTCGCAGCCCTTCTGGTTTGTTTTAGGACCACTCCGAGGGCTGATAATGCAGTCCCCCTCCTTGGCTTACATATCCCAATTTTGCCTCCAATACTTGCAGGAACAGGTTCACAGTGATTTACGCCTGTCTTAAAACAAGTCAGGTCGCCAAATTAACATTGAAATTGATCTTTTTCCGGCCGTTATAGTTCCTCCTGTTGACTTCACTCCTGTTCCTCCGCTGATTAGAAAATCCCCTCATGGCACATGTGATAGGAGCCAAAAAATGTACTTAAAAGTTTATCTGAGGCTAATATGAAGCTCCAACCCTCCAAATGAATCAAATCTAGTAGATATCTTTTAAGTCTATTTAGTGTGAAAGTTATTTTTTTCCACCACAGCTTAACAGGGACATGTTGTCCAAGGAAAGAAAAAAAAAACTAAAAAACATGGGGTTCGATGCCAAAAAACCTTGTCAATGTGTCAGACGTCTGCTTAATATGACGAACTCAGACCAGCCTTATATAAACTTCACATACCTTTCGAATGCATTTTTGCACTGTGCGGACAGGCTGTGGATTTTGGCCCACATCATTTGAATTTAGAGCACAGTTGAAGGGGATCTTTTAATAGCTGGAACAGGGGGAATGATTGCGGCGATAAAAACCTCTTTCACTACTCAGCCTGGCTGTTGACTTAACACACTTGGAAAAAAAAAACTGTGAACCTGCACTTTAACAAATTACCCAAACTCATTTTTGGGGCCTTTCTGGGCAGTTATCCAGTAATATCCTGCCCTGTCTATGGAACTAGAACCTCCTCAACGTGGTAAAAGTAGCCTACTGTAATACTGAATGACTGCGATTACTGGACTTACTGGGAAATACTGACCGCATTGAATGTACTGAAGTATAGTTCTGGTGCTTTAACCTGTGCTGTATTGACAGAGGAGAGTTGCTTCATAGGTGTTACACCCTGTACACACACACAGGCAGACATGAGTTATGGTGTTAACAGGGGGATGGAGGAGGAAGACAGACAGACAGAGACATAGCCTGAGGAAACAAACATAGAAATAGAAACAGAGAAATGGACAGGGCAGACAGACAGATAGAGGCATAAAGACATAGACAGACAGCGAGACTGATAGGGACAGGGACATAGACAGAGACAGGCTGAGACACAGGAATAGACAGACAAACAGGGACAGACAGACACATAGAGACATAGACAGACAGACAGACACATAGAGACAGACAGACAGACACATAGAGACAGACAGACAGACACATAGAGACAGACAGACAGACACATAGAGAGGGACAGACAGACAGACATAGAGACATAGACAGAGATACTGATAGCGACAGGGACATAGTCAGACACAAACAGACAGAAAGACAGACAGAGATAGAGAGAAAGACAGACACAAACACAGACAGACACAAACACAGACAGAGACAAACACAGACAGACAGACATAAATAGACAGGCAGAGACATTCGTGAGCCGCAGCTCGTTGGCGAGAATCGATGCGGACGAACGGCTTCAGCTTCTGGACTCAAACCGACTGAGAACCGACAGCCCGAGAGACACCGAGAGACACCGAGAGACACCGAGAGACACCGAGAGACACCGAGGCGGCCAGCAGGGCGGAGAGGAAGAAGAGGAGGAGGAGGAGGAGGAGGAGGAAGAGGAGGAGGAGGCGGCACCTGCACCGTGACTCGTTGTCCCTCGTTGCCTCGTCGTCGTCTCTCTCTCCCTCTCTCTCTCTCTTTTTTTCCCCTCTCTCTCTTCTCGCCCCTCGCTCCTCTCGGACCGCCGCCGCCGCCGCTTCCTCGTTAAAGATGGCTGACCCCAGCAGCGACGGCGGAGGAGGAGGAGGCGGCGAAGCGCCGGAGAGCCTCCGCGGCTTCGCCCGGCAGGGAGCCCTCCGCCAGAAGAACGTGCACGAGGTGAAGAACCACAAGTTCATCGCCCGCTTCTTCAAGCAGCCCACGTTCTGCAGCCACTGCACGGACTTCATCTGGTGAGTGTGTGCCGGGGGGAGAGAGGGGGGCAGTGTGTGTGTATGAGAGAGAGAGTTAGAGAGAGAGAGTGTGTGTGTATATATATATATATGTGTGTGTGTTTGTGTGTGTTTGGGGGGAGGACACAGGTGCTGCACTTGCTGCTCGGCCTCCTTCCACGCTGACAGCGAGCAGCCTCTGCGGCGTTTTCGTTCATCGTCACTGTCAAAAAAAAAAACACTGTACCGCGTTGCGCCATTCTGCCAGTTTCCCGCACAATGCGACAGCAGCGCGAGCCCCGGCTACGGCAGCGCGAGCCCCGGCGCGAGCTGCTGCTGCAGCTGCTGCTGCTGCTGCTGCCCGTCCACAAACACACACACACACACACACACACTCCCCCATGGAAACTGGTGGAGGAATGCAGCTGCAGACGCAGGGCCCCACTATTGCTGCTGTTGTGTGATCTGCGTGGGGGTGCGTGGTACGCGTGCATGTGCGTGTGTGCGCGTGCGTCATCTTCCTACTTGTGAATAACCCTCTCCCCTCTAATTTCACATTGCCCCTTGTCTTCTGTCCACAGGGGCTTTGGGAAGCAGGGATTCCAGTGCCAAGGTAAGAGCAGCAGCTCATTCACAAATCCCTCTGCTGCATATGGTTGTGGGTGTGTGGACGATGTTCACTGCTTGTGCAAGGGTGTACACACACACACACACACACACTGTCCTGCTTAGATGTGAATGGACGTGTCCTCCATTGTGTGCTCATGTAAATTCGCCTTCTTTACTGTGTGTAATTTCTGCCTCCGGCCTGCTAAAGGACACGCTGGGCCTGTTGTGTGAGGGTCAAACACATCATTTCGCGCTTTCTGTGGCATTTTCACGCACCGATTTACGGCGAAATGTGTCTATTAACGTAAGAAGCAGAACATACGCGTTCCAAAGAGAATCAAATGCATTCCTGTAATACTTGCTTTCAACATGTCTCATGTCATATTATCCCTGCTGAGTCAACACACACAAAGGCATGATTTATCCATAATTTTCAAAATAAAAGCCCAATACATTTTTTTTTTCTTTTTGGAAGAACATATGCACATGTTCTAAATATTAAGGAGGACCTATCCCCTCTCCTGAAATCTACACCTGTGTGTGTGTGTCTGTCTTCAGGGCCACAGGTCTGCTCACATTTGTTAATTTCGTTCCCCAACACGCTCTTTCGTAATAATAATTGCGTTCTGGCAAGACCCATCAAACGATGTTGGCAGGCAGGTGTCTGCCTTCAAAGCAGGTGCTTGCCAACAGTGATAAGTGAGAGTGAGGATACTCTGGGGAGGTTTCGGGGAGCAGAGAAGGCGGCGAGATGTAAAAGTAGAAGAGCCGGCAGAGAGGCGAAAGCCGAGACGTCTGGTTTTGGCCGAGGAGAGACGGGGAGGAAGACGGATCAGGAAGTGAGCTCTCTTTTTCTCTCACCTCGCACCGAGCCTGATTCACAGTTGTAAAATGGTGGGTTTGTGTGTGTGGGCAGGTGGGAGCGTGGGCGGGCTGCTAGGTGGGTGTCTAGACACGGATCCCTGCACAAAATGGTTTCACGAACATCAACACCCCACAGAAAAGCAGGCCGCATGAACTGCAGTGACTGCTCAACGGTATCACTTCCTCCTCCTCAACTCATCCATTCCCAGTCATCTGGCTGCAGTCATGTGGCCGATGTTTGTGCGTTTTGTAAGAAAATAACCAGAGTTTCACCACCTTACTTTCTTGCTTCAGACATCAATGGCTGATGTGCAGGGTTGTGCACGTCAGCAGCGTCTGTGAGGATACAGGAAATGCGTCTAGGGAAAAAAAAAAGAACAATGAGCATGTGAGCTAGTGAGACCGGCCTCCTGGATCACACTGATCTAGTGTGTAGTAAATCATCCTGAGACTATAACACACACAGTAGAAAGCACAGGCCAATCGGAGCCCTGCACAGGTGGAGCTGCTGTCAGATCAGGTTTCGTGGAGAGTTTCCAGCAGTTAACTGAAAACTGATAACTGTTAAATTTATAGACGAGCTGTTACACAACAAGCGGGTCAAACAGTTGTTTGTGATGTTATTAAGTGCCGATCAATATTCACACTGGCATTATAACAGGAATCAATCGGGCTAATCTTTACCTTAAGTAAAGGAAGCATTGATTCATTGATTTATCGAAAGTCTCAATCAACAGAGAAAATCCCACAGTCTGATTCAGAAACCTTGCCTTAAAACCTGGTGTTCAGGACTTCTGTGAAGTTGTGATGTCACATCTTTACAGCCACTGCCCCCATTTCAATCAACCAATCAGAGGAGAGGCTCTTAATATTAATGAGACACACAAAACAACCTGATCTTTCTGGAGCACCAGACATGAGCTTAAGAGAGGAGATGTAAAACTATATTGAGATTTTTTTGGTATTTTAAATTCTATTTTGGTAGGGATGTTATGACTTTGAATAAAACCCAGGAAAAGTGTAAAAGATGGAACCTCTTAAAACGGTAAAAGTTTTACAAAATAAATGTAACTTAATGCTCAGTTTACTCGATTTCAACCACATCACAACAATGGAGTTTGCTCCGTTGTCACAGAGCTAAATTAGAACACAAATTGGGCTAATTTTAAAAAAGGTCATTACCTTTAATAGTCATCTCCATTTCAGATATGCTATTTCATAAATGCATGTAGTTGGTACGATATTTTTATCCAGATATCTTTCATACGACAGGGGATAACAGAATCATCCATAAAGTAAAACTTTTCTATTAATCTTAAAATCTGTAAATAGAAAACCACCAAATCATCACATTGAGTCATGACAGTATCATGAGATAATCAAAAGCAACCTGGACTAAGGAACATTTATAAATCTATAGACTTGAACATCTGAGAGATTTTTAGGCAGATTAGATAACAGGACTTGCAAGGATAAGTGTTACCAGGTCAAAAGGTTGCTTGTGATGTAAGCCAGTGATCAATGGTCTCACTGAAGCTGTGGCATGACAAGTAATTATGCAATCAACATAAACTACAGATCAAACAGGTCTACAGCGATGCAGAGACGGTGTCAATCC
Organism: Eupleurogrammus muticus; assembly: GCA_036785175.1. NCBI lineage: Eukaryota > Metazoa > Chordata > Actinopteri > Scombriformes > Trichiuridae > Eupleurogrammus > Eupleurogrammus muticus. The sequence goes on along the minus strand of JAYKQN010000003.1, from coordinate 19,048,059 downwards.
TGGTTTATAGCCCAAAAGACAGCATGGTTAAAACTTTCTTTGGAAAAAAAGTGAGTTGTTTGTAAGTTACATATATATTACAGTATTTTAACATTGAATTACATCATGAAAGCTTAGGGGCTGTTGAAACAAAGTTTAGTAAAGAATTTGAGACAAATATTTGCAAACATTCAGATCATGACTGTGTAAGGACTGATACAAAAAATAGTTAGAAGCAGCTGGTTTGAAAAGTGCTGTACAGGCAAGTTTTGGATCAGTGCAAATCTTTATTTCAGCTTCTATGTGCATGTTACTGTGATTTACACAAGGTGGTGAGGCATTGACTTTAGGTTGTATCTGTATCTCATGATATGTGAATTATATATATATACACACACATTATTTTACATCAGATTTTCTAGATGGCCAGGTGGCATACTGCATATATTTTTCCACAGTAATATATAGTGATCATATTTCAACATATTGTAAATACCTGCTTCATAGTTGAACCAAGATTTGAATTTGACCTTTACATTACCACTGAGATCAAGCATCTCCTTGAAAGGATGATTTGGTTAAGAAAGCAGCAGCACTGTATTTCTCTCGCTCGCATTATCTCTTTCTCTTTACTTTTACTTGACTCATCAACATGAGATGGCGAGAACTGCATGAAGCAGTGGGTAGATACTGTATAAACGGAACGGGTGGAGCAGGACCGGCTCTGGATGCCATCCACATTATCTTCCTGGTCCAGAGGAATGTCAGACAACTTGTGCAGACTCGTTCTGACGCGAGCTGGTGTTGGTGTGACAAAGGCGTCTTATGTGCATTGTGGGTGTGTTTGAATACCTGTTCTGCAGGTAAAGTTGTTTCTGTTTTCTATCCTGCGTGCACCTTGTCTAATTTATTACCGTGAGTTTGTATGCGTATCCACAGCTGTCCACTCAATGATAGGAAAAAGAGGAAGTTGCCCTCATTTCCTGCTGAAATCAGATTCACATGTCTGATCAGAGTTGGGACAGGCTGTTTACGAAGGCCGCTGCCAGCCTTTTATAAAAGTAATAAACCTTTTATAAAGATATGTTCTTAAGAGTAGAAATCACTCTGGGAAAAAAATGTTTTGATAACTTTGTTATTCTTGTGTTCCTATGCACGTAGGCCTTTTAGCATTATTTATACTGTCTGCTTATGTTGAGTCAACTTACCTCTGCAACTGTTATAACCTCACTTTCTAAAAGAAAATAACTTGTAAATGATAAAGAGCCCCAGCGATTTATTGTTGTTGGTTACAGTTTTGTTGGTATTTGTGCTTTTTTTTTTTCCCAGACACTTTAGAGCTCCCTGGTGGCATAGTTGTTAAGCTACAACTGGTTTGATATTGACTTTTGTGTAATGTGGTTATAGTTGTGTCCTGTTGTGGTCATATTTGCTAGAACTTGTTACTACCCTGACACTATGGGATGAGACAGAAAAGCTGAGGCACAAACTGACCCATTTTTTTAAAACCCATTTAAAGGGGTTTTGTACGGTGTGTGGTTTAAACCACTAATGAGAACCAGGGGGAATCACTCTCTCGCGGTGACGATCGCTTCTCGTGAACCTGTGAGTAAACCCCCTGGTTCACGGATGGTTCACGCAGGAGGGGCCAGAGTGAGGCGGGATGGGAGGGGGGAGCTGCAGCTTCCATAATCAGTCTGCCTGCTTTTCTCAATCCTCCCTCGTACTGCTTTGCCTACCAAAAATCCTCTCCATATGGTTTCACATCCTCTCCCAAGCTCTTAAAAAGAACAGGTCCCTTTGTGTCTCTTATTATTATTAATGATAAGCCGATTTTTGAATGGCTGTGAATTAGTTGTGGGGGCGGCTGGTTTTAAGGCACAGTTTTTGTATACAGGCTGGGTGCATTTCTCTGCAATTGAGCATTTTGCAACATCAATCGAAGACACTGAGGAGCAGTTTCTATATACAGGATGTTGTGCATTCATGGGTAGCACTGTATTTATGTAACACCTAGACCTTCCGCTAATCAAAAAGTGTTTTAAATGTCACATTCAATATGGGATCTTTAAAAAAAAGTGTTTGAAGTGTCATTGTTATTGATTTCATCAAGGCAGTGATTGAATTTTAAAATCCTGATGACTTATTGATCAGTGGTTGAAATGGTATCTTTGTTATTGATTGGGCTGACAGACAAGCCAGTCTTAAGATATTGATTACAGGATACGTGAGTGCCACCGTGGCTGCGGCTCTGAAAACAAACATACTCGTCACTCCCGTCCGCAGCGCGCCGCCTGCGTCAGTGAGCTCCTTCACGATGAATTTTAAATTCAGTCCACACATTTTTCAAGTGTCACACTCTGAAAATGGCAGGCGTCAGGTGCGTCACTGGATGGGAACCAGTGTGGTAGATGAGGATGAAATGAACAAGTGACAACAGTTGATGTTAGAGATGAACTGGTGTTTGAGGATCAATAAGAGTACAAGCATATTATTGCATTAAAAACATGATGCATTATGGATTATTTTCTCATATGTTGGCCTGCACCTAACAATAACAGGCAATAATGATGCATGTATCGATTTTTTTTTTTGTGTTTAAATCAACAATTCTAAGGTACATATAATATGTTATTTTTACATAATTCATATTTAGCCATAGCCTTAGATTTTCTGGTATTGTATGTTTTATACATACAGTTATAATGTACATATTGTGCAACTTATAGTCCACAAATTTTCCAGAAAGTATTCAATTTAAGATAAATAATGCAGTATTAATATTTAAGTGGTTTGAATGACTTAATATGATTTTACCTGGGGGAAAAAAGAAACTTCTAAATGTACGATTCTAATCAATTAATTAGCCACTTCAGCTCTACTAATATATCAATTGTCAGCCATTTACTTTACATTGAATAATCATCATCAGTGAATTACTTGCTAATCCCCAGACTGACTCGCGTCCCTCTATAAACACTGCGGAGGTTATGTAATAATAATTTACACCCTACTTTTTATCGCAAATATTACAATGTGCTTCACAAGGATGATAAAAACAGAACATATAAGAAACAATAAGAAAAAGTGTTATTATAGAACAGTGCTAAGGCCAATCGAGAAAAAGTAACATAATATTACAGAGATCTGAGGCAATGTCTGATGTCTATAGGAAATGGAAGAGCTTGGACAAAAAAAGCCTAATCCCCTCTGGTCACGTAATTGAACCTGGAAAGCACTTGATTAGATGATCTAAGATCATGATCAGGCTCATAGAATGTTAAGAAGTCTTATCATATATTCTGGGGCCCATCCAAGTTGGTCTTTAAAAGTGGGTAATGCACTTTTAAAGCTCCAGGATGTAACAGCAGCCAGTGCAATAATACATAAAAGGGGTGTAATGTGCTCCTTTTTCTTATTGCCTATTAAACGCCTGGCAGCTGAAGTATGAAACAGTTATGAGTGACAAGTGCTTCTGACTAATGCAGGAGTACAGAGAGTTAAAACAGTCGTGTCTGGAGAGCGTATGACTTTCTCCAAATTACTGATGGTACATCATTCTAGTCTTCTGACCACTCAAAGCGCTTTGCACCAAGTGTACATTGACCAGTTCACACACATTCATACACACATGGTGGTGGCATGAGGTGCCAAAGTGCGTCAGGAGGAGGGCATCATTCACACACCGGTGGAACAGCCATTGGGAGCTATAAGGAAACTAGATTTCCTTCAACATCTTGCCCAATGAGGCTTTGACGAGCAGAAGAAGACAGAAATTGAAACTCCGGTCCTGTGACAGCAGTGCACAGTCCGTGCTTTATGCAGAATACATATCTGGAATGACTTGTCTTGTGATTCATTTTGTGTTTGAATCTGGTTCTATCGGCTCCTGTCTGAGCCTGCCTGTGTACTGATAACAGTGCCTGTCTCTGTTGGTCTTCTCTGCTTATGTAGAAGGCCTGACTCTCATGATTACAGTTGACATCTTAGGAAATCCACCCATGTGCTGTAGGCCAAATACTGTATGTAGTTGGTCATTAGGTTACAGCTTATCTTAGCAGGCTGACAGTTTGTTATAGCATGTTCTTTAATTTCTATTATATTTTATTCTATTAAATATTATTATGTAATAATATGATTTCTAAATATTTTTTTCCAAAAAGTATAATGAATAAATAAAGTCTTAGTCTTAGTCTAATGCAATTGACTCATTATAATTTTCCCCCTCTACCTCATGGAATTGTAATATCTGGATACGGTGCCACGGCTCAATCTTCAGCCTTCAGCACATTTTTGTGGCCAATGGCCACTTATGGTATTGCAGCCTTACAATTTGTATTTGTAAATCTTTCCACAAGCTGAGAAAAGTGATTTTAAACCATCACAATATAAAGGCTATAGACTGAAACCTTTTTTGTGTTATGTGCCTGGTGAGCAGAAGAGGGGCTCATGAATATTTATGAGAGAGACCAAAAACAACCTGAGCTTTGTGGAGCTCCTGCCAGGTGCTTTAAATTGTAAATATATCATGTTGCTGCTATCCAAACTTTAATAATTACCCAAAAACACAGGCAGTGCATGTATTCATTTGTATGTGCAGCTTTTTACTGGTTGCCTTATTTTTTATTTTGCCTCCTTTGACATGTATACTATTGTCTTCTGTTGTTGTGTGTAGTTTTGTTCTATTCATTTTGTTTCATCTCTTTTCGCACATTTGTATTATAAAATGTTTTCCACCTGTACTGTTTTTTTTCTTGCACTGCAGGTGCAGTTCAATCTAATCTGTTCTGATCCTTTTTTTTTACTACTTTTCTTGAGTCCAGCTTCTCAAGTGTGAAAATTTGCTTTGTTTTTTATATAATTATATGCTGAATATCTTTTGGTTTTTAACTGTTTGCTGGACAAGACGCTTGAAGACGTTACCGTGGGCTCTGTAAAGCTATAATATACATTTTTCACTTTTATCTGACAAGTAATTTGCAAATGAATCAATAAAGTAATTATTACTTGCAGCCTGAACAATAGCTATATCCACATATTGAAAGCAAACCACTCAGCGTGTCACCTCATGGTGGTTTACACCCCATATTGATTCCTCTGTAGGGACTGAAAGTCCAGGTCTGCAGATGTGAATTCACCAGTTGTTAGCAACTTGCCCAGAGATGGATTCAATGCATTTTGATTCACTTGGATTTTTCTCTTTGTGGAAATTGAACCTAACTAAAGGGGTAATGCCCCGAATTTTACAACTAATCCACTGCACTCCAACGCACACATCCACAGACAGCTGTGGATACCGTTAATGTTGGCTTTATCCATTCCTCCATTAGATGCTGTAATGCTGGGAGGCTCGGTACGAGGGGGAATAGTAGTAGCCCAGCAGTGGTTTCACACTGATTGACAGCTGTAAGCACATAGGCTGGTCTAAGCTTTCTCTGATTGGTTAGAAAGGTGAGTCGGCTTTTAAAAGATGAGATGAGATGATCTCAGTAACTGGTGCCAGTGAACCTGGGTCACAGAAATCCTTGATGACACCTCTCCATAGTAAGATATGCTTTAGAACCAATTTCAACAAAAAAAAAGGTCCAAGGTCCAGTGTGCAAGATTTGGTAGAATCTAACAAAATCGACATGAGGGAGATGAATATAATATTTAAAAATGTTTTAAATAAGTAAATAATAAGTGTAGAGTAAGTAGATAGGAGAATAGATAAGAATATGAGTAAATAATTCAATAAAATTCCACATAATAATCAGAATTGTTGCATTTCATTGGATCAGATTGAGTTTTTATCTACATAGGGAGAGGGTCTTCCTCCATGTTTCTACAGTAGCTCAGACCAGGCAAACTAAACAATGGCTCACCTTAGTTGATTAATTGATTCGTTGATCCATAGGCTGCAATCTGCAATCTAGCTGTCTCCAGAAATGTATCTTTACTTTGTTGTTTGTACAAAATTTGAATGGTATAGGATCTTTAGGGCTGCAACTAATGATTGCTTTTATCATTTGGTCTGTTGTTTTTCTTGATTATCATTTGGTTTATAAAATATCGGGGGAGAAATGTTGATCAAAAGCCCAATGGGACGTCCTTAAATGTCTTGTTTGGTCTACAAGTTCAGTAGATTATCATAGAAGACCGAACAAACCAGAAATTACTCACATTTGAAAAGCTGATTTTTTTTTTTTCCTTAAAAATACTCCAAATTATCGAGACAATTAATTCAGTAGTTAAGTCAGCTAAACTATTAATTGACTTGTCCCAGCTCTAAAGCTCTTCAGGAAGCCGTGTTATCAGTAATATCTCTTACACACTGTGACTGACAGGTGAGTGGCGTCGGGTGTGGTCAGTTTGTGTAGCAGCAGGATTCTCAGATCCGTGATTCGCTTTTAGTTTTTATTGCAGTGTGTTGAAGCCGAGTGCGGCTCACGCGTGTCTCTGTCGGTGGTTTAAAGATCATCCAAGATGGAAGAACTTTCCCTGAGCTCCTGTCGTGTCCGCCCGCTGTCGTCCTGGCAGGAATTCTTCTTTTTCTGGATCGCCTTAGATTTGCCCCTCACGCCGTCCGTCAGAGAAAAAGGGGGCGGCGTTTGTAGACTGTCAGGCTCAGCCTGGTTGCTAGGCAACAGAGCGGAGACCTCCTCGGCAGGTCACTAGGCCTGTCTCTCAGCAGTGTAGTGTAGTGTGTACGTGCATTTTGCACAGGTGTGTGTGTGTGTGTGACAGAGCATATTTACAAGCCCCCCAAAAAAAGCACAACTGTGTCGGCATTCTTCACATGTTTCTGTTGCTCCAGTTCTGTTTCTGTCTCTCTGACATACTGCAAACACGCAAGTGAGTCCTCCACCCCCTCACATCGCCTCAAACCCAGCTGTGCCCCCATCCCTTCCTGCCCACACACACACACTCACACACACACACACACGCACACTCATGCACACAGTCTACATCTCTCTTTGACTTTTATCTGTCTTCACGCTTTCTTTTCCTCTCAGCGTCTCATTCTCTTTATCTTTCTCTCCGTTGTCATTCACTCTCCTCGCTGTTTCCTACTTCATTCAGTTGCAGTGCCACAGATGGACGGAGTTTCATTTTCACATTGCTTTACAGTGTTAAAAATGGTCTAACCGGACGTTGCTTCCAGGGGAATGTGTCCTAAACGGAAGCTTTTATCATGAAGAGATGTTTTTTAATAAGCCACATAAAGTAAATGAGAGTTGACTGCTGAGTGTGTTTAGGTATTATTAATAATTGATAAGAATTAATAATAAATGGAGCACCACCCAGGTATCTGGTACCAATAACCAAACAGTGAATTCATCTCTAAAGGGAATTACTAATTAAAATCAATACGTCATTTTATTAACTATACAGTAAACATTAAAAGAATGTGTGTGATAACTTTTGTACCAGACTAATCACAATACCTATGCAAACAATAATATTGAAATTGATTATGATAAATACTGTATAATAATTCTGTTCATGCCAAAAATAAATCTTTAAAAAAGTTAAAATCGCATAAGCACTTGCAGCGACACTTTCATTCCAGCTTCTCCTCATGTTGCTTCCCATCTTGCAGCAAAAAAATATTGTAACATCTCTCAAAAAAAACACACACACAATAAGACGTCAGCCACTTTAGCTGCTACAGTGGACCACAGCTGTGTTACTCCAAGATGCAGTCCCTGACCCTCAGGAACAAAATCTGGGCCTGAACTCATTAATTTATAAACACATAGAACAATAAGAGGCCCAGGTCATTACATCCGCTATACAGGGAAAAAGTACTAATTAAGATGCATCATAAGTCCAGTCTTACTGGGCCTATCAACACCGTTTCAAAACGATAAGTGAGGGATATCCAAACTTTCAACATAAATTGCACCTGACTTTTTCTTCCACTGAATACATTTGCCTGTCTCTTCTTTACTCAATGTATGTCCATGTCTTACTGAATATGTAATTTGTCTATTAAAACTATGTAGCAGACCAACACACCCTTATTTGGCCAATAAATAATCTACTTATCCGCTTTTACTTTCACTTTTCTACAGTTTACCTTACATGGGCACTGCACTGGTTACTGGTCATAAAACACCTTTCATATGACTATCAAAGCACAAGCAAACTATATGTAAGCAGACACGTGAATGTGTGGTTTGTGGTGTGTGACTGTGTGTAACTTCTGGGGCAAAGCCCTGTTACAAAGTCAGTGTTTTTGTGGTTGGTATGGAAATGAGGGGGTGAAAAAACCAGAGACAATGGCTCGGTTCAGATAGTCAAAATACGTCAGGAGGTGGCGTTGATTAAATAAGCTGCTGCCGTGGGTCATTATAGGACTCCGGCTAAGGACCTTTACTAGTAGAATCAGGTTGGAACTATAGCCTGCACCCACACCCGCCTTAGTGTTTGGATAAATCAACCAGCCCCCATCATGGTCTGGTCATTTCCAATCCCTCTCCAAACAGAGCAGAAGAGATGTGTAGCCGTCAGTGTAATGAGGTACCCAGTCGTGTTTATACACTGCGGAGACATCTGTTTAGAATATGTAAAAGATGGAATACCTAACACGCACTTGGTGAAGTAACACGAGCGGTCCGAGTGTTTGGACGAAAACACCAAACTATGACAAACACTCCTTTTAAGTATCAACAGCCAGAGCAGCAGCATCTCGGTCTTTCAGCGCCAGGAAGCTTTCAGAAGGCCAGTTAGCAAACACATGGAGCAGCTGACCCAGCGCTTAAAGAACGTCTGAGGTGAGAGGTGGAGGGGACAAAGGCCGAGAGAGAGATCTCCTTTTTAGAAGCGTGGTGAGTCTGAAAAAGAGGAAAGGGGGGAAAAAGAAAGCCTGTCTTTTGTTTAGATGTCACATGTCGGCTTAAAGCGGATAAGGGGACCCTGGCCAACATTTGATTCATAAACACAGAACTGATGAGATCACGCTCGAGCCAAAGTCAAGTGACGTGATGACTTTGCACAGGGAAATGAAGCGTTGCTGATGTTCAGATAGGAAAACAAATATGTAAAGAAGACCACCGCAAGCATCGCAACTCTACAGCAACGCATATCGAATATAGGATTTGTAGTGAAAACTCCTGCAGATAGCAATGCAGAAGTGAACTTCTGGCAGCATGTGTCAGTCAGCCAGCACGTCCACTGTGCAGATTTAAAGTCCCACTTGAGCTGTGTGAACTTCTCTTTGTATCGTAAGTGCTGAAAATGAACATTCATCAGATGAAACATACTTGTTTTATTTTAAAAACACTTTCTGCTGTTACAACAGCCTGAACATGGTGGAAAGGCAGAATAAAATGCGTAAAAATGACTAAATCTGTGTTCAACAACAATTTTGGAAATAAATTAAAACATTTTTAAAAAAAAGTCTATGGCTGCCTATAGATGCATATGCATTAATGCTTTGACCTCTATCTAAGTCATGATTCTGTGATCCACCTTATTTTTTTCTTTTTACATCTTGGTTGTTTTTAGCTTTCATTAACCATATGAATGATTTTATTCATCAGGCTTTTGGCTCAATATCAGCAACAAGCTGAACGGACACTATCATCAGATTGATGCGCACCGCTGAAATGCAGATTGTTAATGTGAAACTTGTTTCATTAAGTGTTTATATCTTTAAGAGCTGGGCCCATTTGCTTTGGAGTGACGGTAAATAAATCTGCAGATAATTCTGCTTTCGTTAAACCCACCTAAACATCTCCGATGCAAGCTGAGCTTGTTTTAAACACAGCTCGGCTCTCCACATCCAATGTCGACCTGTGTCTGCCGAACGAATTGTAGAAACATTTCTGAAGTAAAGCTGCTTCATTCTGTTTACCTCCTGAACAACAAACACTGATGGAATCCTAAAAGACAGCAGCTGACTGTAGAACGATGGAGACGCCATGTTTGCTAACGTCCCTGTAGTGACAGAAAGTTACATATTGTATGTATAAACATCAATATTTTCTTCTTTCTTTTGTTTTTTATGACAATGAAATGAGTTTTGGTCATGGCCAAAACAAGAAGACATTTACAACATGTCACTGTGGGTCATTTAAAAATAGCAAAATCACATGTTTCATCATTTTCTGACATTTAATAGCCCCAACCACTAGTCCGTTAATCAATTAAATAATCAACAGATTATTCGATAATGAGAGTAATCGTGAGCTGGAGCCTTAACAGAGAACAAAGGAAAACAAAACGTCTATTATCAGAAAATCAATCGCAGAATGATTTGACACATGATTAATGACACTCATTCTTAAAAATGGATATTTGGTTTCCTTTGTTCTCTACAACAATAAACTGAGTCTTCGTGTTGTGGTCTGGATAAAACGAGACGTTTAAGGTTTGACTCTGGGAAATGGTTATTAGACAAAACAACCACTTGGTGAGTTGACAAGATAATCGCTCTATAGTACTTACGATTTCAATCGTGTGATCGGTTGTGACATGTACTGAGGGAGGAACTTTGGAGAAAACACTTTTCAGTCTGGAAGACGGATGCTGCCGACACTGGTTCAGGCCTGAGGTGAAATTAAAGCTGTGTATGAAATCACTTCCTATCCATCTTCATTTGTCACATGCGATCACGGCGTAATTGCAGTGAAATAATCCGGTCGGCCCGTTCAGTTTGCAAACAAAAAGCTAGCACAACCAACAGTTAACTTAATAAACAGATGATCTGGTGGACACTTTGAGCGTCCTGGTTTGTGTGAGACTTTATCCACCATGTAGCGCTGGCAAGAATTCCACAATGGTGCACAACACAAATGGTATCATGGCAGGTGCGTTATTTTCTGATGCCAATCCCAAAATGCAAAAATGGTCATGTGACTCTACAGCTGATGATGCTAATAATTGAATGGGTTGACAAGTGAAATCTCAAAACGCTGCTCACCATTGAATGTCTATGATATGATCGATTATCAGTCTGGATGTTAGCAGGATTACGTGGTAATTAAACTCCAACTTATTTAAGTCGCCTTTCATGAAACAGAATTTCCTGAAATTAAAATAAATGTGAATAAATTCATGACAAATGAGCCTGATTTACTTTAAGTCAGCCTGGTTTAAACTGTTGATCTGGCCTTATGAAAACACTGATGTGATTCACCTTCAGACTTTCTCTCACACACACACACACACACACACACACACACACTTGTAAACGTGAGCGCTGTGAGAAACTGTCGGAGAGGGCTGCCGGTCGCCACGGTGCCTCATAAAAATGTAACGAGAATGTGAATAATTAAGGTCAAACCAGAGCATAATGTCACTCAGCGTGTGTGTGTGTGCGCGTGTGTGCATGTGTGTTTGGTTGTGTGTGTGTTTCTCCTTTGTATAAACGTTGCCACATGTGCTGGTATTTTTTTCGTGCTCAGTTTGGTAGAAATGTGATATTCCATTTCTGCCTGACACTGCAACTCGTGTCTCCAACATTGTAGTGTTAAATAAAACAAACAAGAAAAACCCAGCAGTGATCTGAAGCCAGATCCTGACGACAGGCTGCAGCCGAGAGGACTGTCCCTCACTGAACTGCCCCATTTACCCACATGAAATTCTTGTGTTGGTCATGTTCAGGTCTTCATCTGTGGGAAGTGACTTATCAAAATTTAAAGGGATGGGTTCTACTATATTACCACCTGACTGAGAATAAGACAGACTGCATGAGCATGCTTGGGCCACTATCCAAATATATGAATATTGCAATATTGTCCAGTCCAAATATTCCAATATATAACATTATGATGGGAGGGAGAGAGATTAAAATCACCTACAAGAAAAAAAAAACTTGTACTGATTCAGTTTATATACATATATTACACATTATAATCAGGTTTCTAATGTGTAAGGATTTCTATAATTATTCCTGGTAATGAGCACAATCCTAGATTGTCCTAACTGTCTTAAAGGTGTTATTACGCAAGATATTTTAGCATTTGGTGTCCACTTATTTTCCCCCACCATTAGGATTAGCAACCATGTGTTATAATAGGCTGAGAGCGTTCTGGGTATTTATTTCAGTCGTCTCTACACGGGGTGACTCGGGCAGCGCATCAAGCGGCGAGCAGGAACACACAAACCACCAGGTGTGGAGCTCGCTGCCATTTGGAGCTGCTAATAAGTGTGAAGTTTCCTGCGGCAGCTTTAATGTTAGGTGGCCTGACTTCAATTTAAAATCAGCTAAACAGACTCAAAAATAAAAAAAATAAATAAAAGAAAGACTAAATATAGCCATCGACAGTGAGGAAAAGGGACAAACGGGGGCTGCTGAAATATGAGGAACCTGCAATTATGCAATGACTAATGCCAAATAATTGATCCATCTGTTTTTGTTACTATTGTGTTCTGCCTTCTCTGGCGCAGCAGGAAGCCCGAGGTGACATTTGCTGTTTTTCTCTGCGTCCACAGTGTGCTGTTTTGTGGTCCATAAGCGCTGTCATGAATTCGTCACCTTTTCCTGTCCGGGGGCCGACAAGGGACCTGCCTCCGACGTAAGTAACGACGGCCCCCGATGATTCACACGTCACACTTACTTTATTCTTTGATTCACTTTAAATATCTAATATTTATTAAAATGCAGATTTAGTTTCTGCTGTCTGGATGTGCCCAGTGAAGCCGATCCTGTGTTTTTGTTCCAGTTAGATATTTATTATGCAGACAGTCACTGATTGTTCTGTTGTTCAACGGCAGTGTTTAGGTTATTAAACGATTAGCAAGGTCAGCACTGGCTTTAGTACTTCTGTGTAGTTCCTGTATGTGATGATGGATAAAACACACACACACACACACACACACACACACATAAATTAGCTGCTGACCTCTCTGCTGCTGACGGACTTGTTGGCTCTAAATCACATCCAGAGACATGTAAGTAAAGAGAAAATGTGCTGCCTGGCTGCCCAGAGTTAATGAGCCAATGTCCCCTTCTGACGTGCACACACTGTGACGCACATGCACACAAACACACACACACACACACACACACACACACACACACACACATGAAGTTGTTTAGTTTCCTATTTTCTTACATTTTTCCAGCTCACCCTCACCCTCGTTTCCATCTTTTATTTCACACATGAATTACAAAGGAAACGTATAAATTTTTTGGGCATTCATCAACAACCCCTGTGAAGACTGATAACTACTGTCTGATATATGAACAGAAAATGATAAAGTAAAAAAAAGCTGTAGTGATATAAAATATGACAAATGCTGAATCTCCTAACTATTTTGTAATGGCTCTTTTACGTGACTTTTTTTTTTTGTGTGTGTCACTCGTGCCCATGCGTCTGAAGTGTAGCTATTAGAGATTAATTAACATAAGCCCTTTTTAGACGTGCACTGTAGTCAGTGCATCAGTCCACTGAGGAATCAAACAGATTTAAGCCAGCACCAGTGAGACCATGTCTCCTTATATATTTATCTATCTATGGGGGCAGGAGGTCTATCCACAAATAATTATATTTTAAAGCGGTTTGATTACAAAAAGCCAAAAGTAGCACCAAAGTCTGTCTTTTCCACTATTGGAATGGGTCAATGGCCCTAAGCAAGATGGTGGCAGCAGTCAGGATGCAGCATTTACAGTATAAATCTATGAAAACATCCAGTGTCACTTTTCGCACGTGTCTGTGAAGGCCAGTGAAGTAATCCTGCAACAGACTCTGTGTTTTTACATCATTTCCTGTCTCCAGCACGCTCCACCCCTCTAACCTAAACCTTATAGAGAACTTTCAGGAAGTGTAAAAAACGGACTTGTGTTGTGCTGCATGTGTGAAAATGTGTCTCCAGATAAAGTTATCTGGAGACACCTGGTGCCCTCAGATGCTGCAAGGTCCGAATGTAGCAGCTGTGGACAATGTTACCAGAATCAATCATACTCCTTTCCTTATCAGTGCATACAACGTTACTGCTTTAACCACATTAAGCTTTACATTTATTGTACTTGGATAATAATGGATTAAAAAAACTCATGAAGTGGCACAACTGTCAGGTACTGCAGCAGTTTAATCTGCTTAGTTCTGATCATTCTTTTTTACTCTGATACCTCAAACAATGGTGATTGTTAAATCCTGTGTCAAAAGAAGTACTTTGGATCATAAGCGTTTACCAACTGAAATAAAATTAAGGATTTTTTTCACACAAAATTATTGAAGGTTTGCATTGTTATCTCTTTTATAGTCTGATGAAAAATTTCTGTTGTAACTATATGTAAATTTGACTTACCTTCTTTTTCTTTCTTTTACTATAGGCCTTATTAGGTAGTAGGAAACGTAACTATCTGAAACATTGGTTTCCTCCACTTGAAGTGCTAGTATGCTAATTTGCATTGTCCCTAGTAATAAAATAGTAAAAAAAAAAAAAAAAAAAGTATGCAGATTTACATGCGCGTATTGCCTTGCGAGGGTTTAGGTAAATATGCTTCACTTATGTTTTAAGCATTGTTCTGTTTTTGTGAATGTGCATTTTCTGAAACACTTCAGTTCCCTCTTGTTGATCAAGTCGCCGGCGACATTTCCCCAGAGCGCAGACACGGTTCTGAGAAATCTATTCTCAGCACAGCAACACAACGGCTTGCCTTGCTCTGCCTCGCCTGCTCCCATGTTTGCTCCTCTTCTCCCACCTGTGCACCGTGCGTAATGTGATTGGCACAGACGTCCGCAGGCAGGCAAAACAAATCAAGTGCACCCGCTCGCACAGGTTGGCCGTTTATAATCTGAAACTCCCTCAGTCAGCAAAACATAACCATCGGCGAGCCAAGTCATTCACAAAAAGATTCAGCATAATATTTTCACGATGATTTTTTGGGGAAGCTGCTTATTTCATTTCCTTTTTATTTTGAAGTCCAAGCTAAACAGAAAAGTGCACAGAAGATGGAATAATCCCTTAAAATGTTAACAGCAGGAATTAGTAACTCAATAAGTGGTGAAGAAAGCTGTTCTGTGGAACTGTAGTTTTCCCCCCCTGCACCACGTGGAGCGTCCTGACGGGGGAACATCGCTGCCTGGGCAGAGCTGCAGTTTGTTCAGCTCAACACGCTCCAGGCAGCGCTCCACCCCGTCATAAGATAAAGAGAATTATTAAAGATCCCGACCACCCGGGTAACGGCCTTTGCTCCGTGCTGAGGTCAGGAAGAAGGTACCGGATACGCCAGACTCAGGAAGAGCTTCTATACTCGGGCTACTAAAGATCACAGACAGGAACGCATTAGTGTACGTGACAAATGAAGATTGGTGATTGAGATTTAACAGCGCACAGAATAAACTCTAAATTCTGAGGAGCTAAACACTCATTATTTTCTCCCTATTCGTCCTTACTCCTTGTTTCTCTCTGTGCTCTAAATTGACCCTTTTTATTACCTTTCATTCTGTTGATGATGCTGATTGTCGCACCAATGAAGATGCATGGATTTATTATTTTATACATACTATAAAAGTTACTGAATGCCTCCTTCACACGTCCCATCTCTCTCCTCTGCAGGATCCTCGGAGTAAACACAAGTTTAAGGTCCACACTTACTCCAGCCCCACCTTCTGTGACCACTGTGGCTCCCTCCTGTACGGGCTGATACACCAGGGCATGAAATGTGACCGTACGTACACCTGCGTGTGTGTGTGTGTGTGTGTGTGTGTGTGTGCGCTCACACAGTTTGAGGCTGTGGCACAAATAAAGGCTTGTTTTATTGAGGCCATATGCAGAAGTAGTTGGTTTACCTGCTTTGTATGTCATAGGTTGAGAGTCTCTATTTGTTATGTCTACATCCTGCAGGGGAAAAAAATTCTGACCTTTTTAGGCTAATACCAAAAATAAAGGGTATTATTCTCTAGGCTTTTAAAATGTTTTTTTTTTAATTGATATTAGGTGAATCCAGTCATTCGCAGGTCAACTGCTAATGTCACACTCTTATTTTTCACCGTTTACTTCAGTTAGAAACATTCTGCAGATTTAATCTGATCAATTTTAGTTAAACAATTTTGCCGTCAAAACCGTATGTTCTACTTATTAAACTTTACCTCATTGTACTTGTAAGAAAATACCATTTAGATATCTTAGGGTGCTTTCACACCGACAGTAGTTGGTGCAGTTCAAACTGAATGCACTTATTTTGGTTTGTTTCGTAGGTGTGAAAGCTTCAATCACACTCGAGTGCAATAAAGTAAGTGCACTGACACTTCCGAAAAGAGTCCGCTTGACTTCTCACCAAATGACAAACTTTGGTGCGGTCCCTCTGGTGAGAACACAAACTCTGGTCCAAACTCGGTGATACTAATTATTCACAGATACCTTGTGGGTCTTTGAAACAAATTTGGTCCCGTATGACCTCATTTGTGAAAATGGCACGTCTCCTCTGCCTGAAACGTGCTGTGCGTGTTCGTTGACTTCAGTGCATCTGCAGAAAGTTCTCCAGATGCAGCGGGGACTCATTTTGGAATTGGCTTGTGCATTACACAGAAGATTTAATGCACAAACATGAGAACAAATCTCAATACGTGAATGTGGCGCATTATGACGCACGATTGGAGCTTATTTCTACCAGAAGATAAACATTGATGAAATGACAAACAGACCAATTTTAGTGTTTTCATGTGTAAAAGTGGACCTTGCTGGAGTCTATATGCTGCAGGGTAGCGATTTATTTCATACTGCCGACCATATAAGCAAACTGGTGGTGTGAACACACCCATAGTTCAGGCAGGCAGATGTGGTGCTGAGCCATCTGCTGACAACATTATCTCACCTAGTGTCTAGTTTTAAAGGTGAATAGAGGTAAAAACACAGGATAAAGCAGTTTAATGTGAATATTTGTTTAATAGTGCTAAAGTTTGCTCTGATCATTTAAGATCCAACTGTCTGATGAATAAAACCCTTCATCCAGTTAAAGATAGTAAAGATATATATTAAAGAAAATTACTATCACAATGTTTAAAACTGGATAATTGAGAACCAGCCATCTCGATTAAATAAAAAAGACTTAGATGGTTTTTGACATTTTCATCCAGAAAAGCTACAAAATATAACAAATATAACAATGTGTTTTCCTCCAGAAAACTCTTCTTGGTGGTGTTTTCAAAAACAAAAAGATTTGGGCTGGATCAGATGGATGGTATGGGCCCCTCCCAGAAGAAAAGACTTTTAACTTGTTTAGAAGCACAAGACACAATCACCCTGTTCTGAAACATCCTTATGAAACCTCAACCACGCAAAAGCAGGTTCTTCCTCTTTCCTTTAACAATCAGACTGCTGTTCACAGACAATAAACACTGACTTGTTTCCAGATGCAGCTGTTAAGATGAGGCTTAAGGGAACTTGAGAAAATAAGAATTGTTCTGTTTTATTTAGCGCTGTATCACAACAGAAGTTATCTCTAAACACGTTTCATATAGAGCAGGGCCGGATCATTTTGATTTAATACAGAGAACCAACATTCCCCCAGGAGCAGCCACTTGGCTCTGGTGGCACGGAAAAGCTCCGCTTAAAAGGGAAGAAACCTCGAGCCCAAACCTGGCTTGGTGGGCGACCATCTGCCTCAACCGGGTGGGTTGAGGGAGAGAAGGTGAGGGTGGGGGAGAGGAGCTCGGTGTATCATGGGAGCAGCGTTAGTATTCTAGCGGGGTGATAAGGTATTATGAGCTCTTTAAGATAAGGGGCCTGACCGTTAGGGGCTTTGTAGGTGAGGAGGAGGATTTAAAATTTGATCCTGGCTTGTACGGCGAGCCAGGGCTGAGAAACTGCAATTATAGAAACGGGGTTATCTCTTTTTCTCATTCTTCAGCCTGATAATAAGGAAATTGCAATAATCCAGCCTCTAAGTAACGCATGTATGGGCTGTTTTTTTTTCCTGCACATTTTCGATCTGAATTAAAGAAAAGAGGCTCACACTTTTGCTGTCTCAAAACAATAATCAGGTGCCCATGTTTTCCTTCCTGTGATCATTCCTACTGTCCCAACAGGTCGAAGTGACTCTGGACAAAATTCACTCAATTCAAATATGTATTTGGAAATTTTACCTGAAGCAAAATTGAGCCATTGAAATCTGTAAAACTAGTCGATCAGGAATATCGTCCAATCCTAATCGAAGCTACTGCAACACTTTGTTTTCCCCCGCTGCGTGACAGAAGACGCATGGTAAAAAAAAAAAAAAACCTGATATTCCTTGTGAAACCACACGAGATTGCATTCCTTATTTAAATAATTTAACCCTCCTGTGGGTCATAATGGCGGACAGCTTAAGAGATGCTGTATAAACGGCTTCTATTAGTTAGGAGTGTGAATAGTTTAACATTCCTGCAGTCTATCGCTGACCTTTCGCCTGTTGTGTGCAATAATGACACAAACAGGATTCGGGTTGAGTCTCTGCAGTGTGGTCATATTTATTATGTAGACAGAAGACTGCAGTTTTTAGCCCTATTTACATTTAGCCAGCAGTTGTCCAAAGAGAAGAAAAAAACTGAACTATTCATAATTAACACAGTTCATAAATATGTAGTTCACATAAACAACTTTTTTGTTATATGGGACCCAAAAATGTAAATGTTGTGGAACTAATTTAAAATGTTTCATTCTTTCTCTGTTACACCATTTGACATTTTCTGTCAAAAGAATTTTGAAACAAAATCATGATTTTTGTAAAAAAAAAAAAAAGATAAACTTTCAAATGACAAAAACGTGAAAACAAAATCTACATTCTGAGAGACCAATGAATACTTCTCAAAACCAAACACGCGCTTTATAGACATATTTTCTAAATTCAACCTGCTCATGTTGGAGGACTCTCACATGGAGCCAAATCAACAATGAACTAATCTACTTACAAGTATTGTGTGTGTTAAAAACCTGATGTGTATTATTCCTCTCCTCTGTCGCTGTCGAGAAAAAACTATTAAAAGCCCATTAACCAGCCACACTGTTGCATCGGGGCAGTGGCTTTCGCAGTTTGTTTAAAAATGGCTCCAAAGAGTAATAGCAGCGATCACATTTCAGCCTCAGGGGAGCGTTTTCTCGTACTGCCAACACCAGATAGCCGGTATATGATCTAATAAAGCAGAAACATGATTCTTCATGGAGATAGGAGCAGTTGCAAGGAAGTGATGGCTTTCTCTCTCTGTGAGATGCAGGTTTGTTTGTTTTTTAAGTTTCTCGCTTCACAGGAGGGGAAAAAAAAAACACATTCATATCAAAACCAAAATCGTTGATTTGACCCAAATGTCAAAGGTCCCATATGGTACGAAGTGAGGTTTTAATTGCTTTTTGATGATAAGCTCTAAGTGCTATATAAATACTATCTTGTGTTATCAAAAGGCTCCATTTACAGTGAAATTCACACAGCCTGTATCAGAAACTGGCTCCAGTGAGAAGCTCGAATGAGGAGATGTATAGCTATGAGATGATTCTATTGTGTTTAAAACCACACATCTATCTTGTTGGATATCAAAAATTCAAATGAAATACATTACAGGACCTCAGCAAACATCAGCATTGACATGCATAAAGATTTTCCTCTGAGATGAGATGTGTTGCTTATTTAACGCGTTTATTCCTGAGGCGTCTGTTTACAGACCCTGTAGAGGCTTCAGCAGCGAGTGCAGCCTGAATGAAGCTGAATAGCAATGCAAAGATGCACGTCTACTTGACTTGTTTGGCGCCGTTGTTTGTTGGAGATGCAGAATAACGTTTGAGGAATCTATCATGTCAAAGGTCATTCTCGTGCGATGGAAAAACGCACAGAAGGCGGTAAATTACCTTCTGGTTCTCCACCTCTGCAGAGCAACACCACCCAGTGCCTGAGAGGTTTGTCACCAGAGCACTCTGACATCTAGTGGACGAACGGAGTCATTACACTCACAAACAAAATATTTAGGATTGAAGACAAATTAACTTCATCTAAGATAATAATGAAATAAGGTCTGTTAAACAATTTAAACATCCTGACTGTATGTACTTTCAACTGTAAATGCAATAGCTGTTGAATTCTGGTGCAACTATCTTTTATTATATTCTAAAATAAATGATATTGTATATATTCTATTCTATATCATTCTTTTCTTGCATTTCTCTGCTGTTGGTAATGCAGTTTCTCCACTGTGAGACAATTACAGGATTATCAATCAACTCTGTTCTAAAAAGGTAGATACCAAATCTGAGACTGTTTTTTTGGGGGGGATTTTGTGTTATATAAATAATCATAGTGGTCTACATCTTGGCTTTTTCAACATTAAATTACTGTCAAGAATGCTTCAGCTGCCAGAAATGGAAAAGTAATTTATTTCACAGTTGAAGTCTGAAATAGAAGAACAGCTCATTTGTATCCATAAGGCATGTCTGTTATGAACAAATTCCAATAACACTACAATAATTTTGACTGATGGCACTATCATAGAATGAAAAATAACACATTTCGATGCATGTGTTTGCGTTTAGATTGTATGATGAACATCCACAAGAGGTGTGTGGCCAACGTCCCCAGCTTGTGTGGGACAGATCACACCGAGAGGAGAGGACGCATCCAAATCTCTGCCCAGACCACCGATGACACTCTCACCGTCAAGAGTGAGTATCTCTGCTGTCCCTCCGCCCATCCATTCACGTTGTCCCTCTGCCCCACACACACACACAAGTTCATCCACCAAGAGGGAGATAGCCACCCAAAGCTCTATATCAGAGACTAAAACTGGAAAGTCCATTAGTCGATCAATGGTCCAACGATTGACCTACATCTCCTCTAGGACATGCATCCACGTGCCAGCTCTCTCTCTCACTGACAGCTGCGGATTGATTATGGAACAGAAACTAAACTGTTGTTAAGTGTTGGCAAATGTTATTTAGGGCAGGCCAGATGCAGATTTGCAGCGTTAAATGTAGAATCGCTGCAGGATCATGTCCCGCTGTCCTCTGGAAAGGACAAACCGCAGACAACCTTAGGACACATTTACTGTGAAAATGGCATTTACGCTCAATGTGTGCGCGTGAGTTTGTTTGATCACAGGCAGGAGGACTAAGACAGCAGCTCATTATGCAGACACGTTCTGCAACAGCTGTGGGATTTCTATGAGATCATCAAACCCAGCAAACGGATAAAACATAGTGAACTTCAATCACATAACATCTGCTTTGGACACAGCTCAGATGCACCTGAACAAAACCGCTCTTCAAACTGATAAATGGCTTCATCTACCTTCCGCGGCGCCTTTTATCCAAAGCACTTTACGGTTCGCTTCTCGTTCCCACTCACATTCATACACCAGCGTGACCCCGTGATTAGCGGACGAGCGGCTCAACCTCCACAGATGCCCTCGAGTCATAAAACAAGACACGGAGCAGACCGGGAGGAGGGAAATGATGAGATTGTAATCTTTGGCTTGTATGTAATTCCAGTTTGTAACACATATTTACTACATTGGAAGGTAGCAAACAAAAGGTGAAGTGACAGTGTTGGAGCGAAATTAACCTTTTCTGTGTGAGTGTCCTCTGTGCTCCCTCTGCAGGCCTGGAGTCTAATGTCTAATCTCATGTCTCCACCCCAAAGACATTAATACCTGCACAGGGCCAGACTGAGTGTGGCTGATTGGAGGCAACAGCTTTCTTACGTCTGTCTCCTGCCCTCAAGCTGGATTGATTGTTTATTTAAAACCTTTTCATTTCTTGTTTATTTATATGTTTAAAGTTAAAATAAATCCTCAAGCATTGAGGTTAAATCATATCTTTTCTTGTGGACAATCCATTTTTGAGACAAGGACAGTCAGTCATGAAACTACTCCCAATCAGTTACATGGAATCTTGGTAAAAGGCCAATACATTTAAGTAAGAAAGCTGCCTTCCGGAGTACTGGAGTGCAAGACTTTGAAGTATTTGGACTTATATGGACTTTGCATTGTGGACTTAAAACTTGAACTTGGACTTCTATGGATTGATTGTTTGGACGAGCACATGGCAACTAACAAAGGAACAGCCATCTTGAAAACCTTCAAAGGCAAGTATGATTAAAAACCTTGTTACCTGCAAGTGAAAAAGGATTTCTGTTTTTTGAAATGGATCTGATTTGATGAGAAACTTTTTCTGTTTATTCATGAATTGAGAATTAAGAACATAGATGAACTTGTGAAGTTATTAAGAAGACTCCAAGCAGTGGATTATACTTTGTTCACGTTTTGAGGGCCTAAGCGGCTGATTTAGTTCATAAAAATGGATGATGAAAAGGCAAAAGAGACTCTTGCTCTTGTTCAAGATTTGGATTCGGACGTCCCAGGTGGGGATGAAGTTAACATTAGTCAGCAAACCTTGGAAGAAATGCGCTCAACCAGAAAAGGCAAGCTTAACCAGCTGACCAGGCGCATGAACATAATTAAAGAATTAATGAATGACACTACTTGTGCTGGTGAAGTGAAATCTAATGAGGAAATGTACAAAACAAAATTGGATGAATTTAAAGAAGCTCACTCACAGTATCAGTGCTCGTTAAATAAAGAAGATTGTGACAATGATACAAAAACTTGGTTTGAACCAAAGTGGGCAGTGATAACAGAGTTCCTTTCCTCTCTTTCACAATGGTGGGCCAGCTTGGAAACCACTGAAGAGGCGACTGAAGAGGAGACCCATGACCACCTTGCTGTTGTTACTGATGATGTCAGGCCCGAAGACAGTGCTTTAGCAGTAAGAGATCATGGATCCCAAATGTCAAAGAGACAAAACCGCTCTGTCCTATCTACACACTCATCTTCTTCACGCATACAGGCAGAGGCTGAACGGGCAACCCTTCTGGTGAAAGCCGCTGCATTAAAAGAAAAACATGCTTTAGAGGAAAAGGAGGAACAACTTAACCGTGAAAAAGAACAACTAAGAAAAAGGAAAGAGCTGTTGAATATACAAACAGAATTAGCAGCAGCATCAGCCAAAATATCTGTTCTGAAATCTGCTGAAGATTATGAAGATAATCCCGACTCAACAACCATGGATGGCATGAATGAATATTTTGAGAAACACATGGACAAAGACGACACACTGGACTTTAAAGACATCGCCGTGACGCCTAGTGTAAAACCAAAGACTGGAACTACCTGGCATCATTCTACTGTCCATATGCCCGCACATTCTGAAGTCAACATGCTTCAACCTCGACGCACAGCAATGGCTCAACAGACTGCTGCCACCACCAGACCAAGTCGTCAGACGGTACTGATCAGTGAAACACCAAGAATTTCACCGCCACCTACAACTGCAATGGCACGACAAACACAAGCTTCACAGGGAGGAGTAGAGCCTGATCAACTCCACACACTCCTTGAAAGCCAAAACAGCATCACAAGGTCTCTGGTAAGACATCAACAAATTGCCTTTCTGCCAAAAAGAGATTTAGTGCCTTTTGATGGTGATATTTTGCAGTACCAGTCATTTATCCGGTCTTTTGAACAAATTATTGAATCCAAAGTGGAGACCAGTGAAGAAAGATTGTCCTTTCTTGAGCAGTACACAAAAGGAGCTGCTCAAGAGCTTGTTAAGAGTTGTCAGTATTTGCCTTCTGACAGAGGTTTCCAAACAGCTAAAAATCTGTTAAAAGAAAATTATGGCAATGAATATAGGCTTGCCAGCGCCTATATAGGAAAGGCTCTTTCCTGGTCACCAATCAAGGCAGAAGACCTGAAAGCATTGCAGGCATACACTCTGTTTCTTAGAAGTTGCTGCAATTCAATGGAAAGTATGATGTATATGGATGAATTGAATCTGGCGTCCAACCTCAAAGCCATAGTGTTCAAACTTCCTCACAAAATCCGTGACAGATGGAGGTCGGTCGCTTCAGATATGCAAACACAAAATAATACAAGAGTAACATTCTACAATCTTGTTGAATTCCTTGAGAAACAAGTTCGCATCTATTCAGACCCCGTGTTTGGCAACATCTTAGATGGCCCTCAGAATAAAGACAAATCATCAAAACCTTTGTCCAAACCCAAATCTACTGGCAACTTCGCCACAACAATTGACCAACTGACTAGGCCAGTATATTGTGGATTCTGCAGGGGTACGCACACACTTGCACAGTGCTCAAGTTTAAGAAAAAGGTCTAACAAAGAGAAAATTGACTTCTTAAGAAAAAACGGAATCTGTTTTGGATGTCTTGCAAAAGGACACATCAGCAAGGACTGCAAAAGGCGCCTGACATGCGATGTATGTAAGAAACCACATCCTGGACTACTACACATAGAGAATCAACAAATGACGAGCAAAGATGCAGAGATGCAGAGACCTCCTGTGGACCATGACGGTGATCAATCTGTTACCTTAAAATCTTGTGGGCATATTGGGGCCGGTAAGAATGAATGTGCACTTTCCATTGTTCCTGTCCAGGTAAAGAGTAACAAAAGTGATCAGATAATCGAGACATATGCTTTCCTCGATTCAGGCAGTTCTGCTACCTTTTGCACTGAACAATTAATGTCAAAATTACACATTAAAGGAAGAAAAACCAACATTATGTTGCACACCTTGAGTCAAGAGAAATGCATCCCCTCATATCTAGTCACAGGACTTGAAGTTGCTGGATTAAACTGTTCTGACTTTGTTGCTTTACCAGATGCCTATACCCAGCATGAGATGCCTGTGACGAAGGAGAACATGATCAGAAAGGAAGATCTCTCAAAATGGTCATATCTGCAAAAGGTGACGTTACCTGTTATTGATGCCAAAGTTGAGTTACTAATTGGATCAAATGCTCATAGAGTCATGGAACCCTGGGAAGTGATTAATAGCGAACAAGGTGGACCTTTTGCCATAAAAACACACCTAGGATGGGTTGTTAATGGCCCTCTTAGAGGCTATGATCCTGGCACAACTAACTGTCCAGCAGTCATATGCAATAGGATCTCAATAGCCAGGATAGAGGAACTTTTGATTAGTCAGTATAATCAAGATTTCAGTGAAAGAGCATCAGAAGACAAACCTGAAATGTCAGTAGAAGATAAGAAATTCATGAAATGTGTGAATGGCAGCGTAACACTGGAAGATGGACACTATGTTCTGGATTTACCCTTCAGGAGAGAAAATCAAGTCCTGCCAAATAACCGATCTGTGGCAGAACAGCGCCTCCATGGCCTGAAGAAAAAATTCCAAAGACATGAGCAATTCAAAAAAGAATACAGTGAGTTTATGTCAGAGATTATTGAAAAGAAATATGCTGAAGTGGTACCGTGTGAACAGCTAGAGAAGGCAGATGGCAGAGTGTGGTACATCCCACACCATGGGGTGTACCACCCCAAGAAGAAAACCTTAAGAGTTGTCTTTGACTGCAGTGCATCCTACCAAGGAGCCTCACTCAATTCAGAATTACTACAAGGCCCAGACTTAACAAACACCTTAGTCGGAGTACTTGTCAGATTCAGGCTCGAGCCAGTTGCTGTAATGGCAGACATCCGCCCCATGTTCCACCAAGTGAGGGTATCAGCCAAAGATGTGGACTTCTTAAGATTTCTCTGGTGGCCTGAAGGTGATGTAGATCAAAGAGCAGTGGAGCACCGCATGCTTGTCCACTTGTTCGGAGCAGTGTCATCTCCAAGCTGCGCAAGCTTTGCCTTAAAGAGGACAGCAGAAGACAACAAAGATCAGGAAGCTGTGCAACTCGTTGAGGACCTGTCAGCTGCCTGTCAGACGGGAGGATTCACTTTTCAGATGCCTGTGAATATGGCTATGGCACTGCAAGTTACCTGCGGATGGAGAATGACCGGGGCGAAGTCTGCATCTCCTTCATGATGGGTAAAGGAAGATTGGCTCCTTTGAAGCAGATGACAATCCCCAGAATGGAGCTCTCCGCGGCAGTGCTGTTAGTCAGAGTGGATAAAATGCTCAGGTTAGAGCTGCAAATTGAACTTGAAAGCTCAGTGTTTTGGACTGATAGTCAGACAGTCTTGAAGTATATAGCCAATGAGCATGCACGGTTCCACACATTCGTCGCCAATCGGATATCCATTATCCATGAAAATTCCAGCTTGTCCCAGTGGAGATTTGTGGGAACAAAATCAAACCCAGCTGATGACGCGTCAAGAGGCTTGACTGTCGAAAAATTCCTAGAATGCAGACGGTGGATAGAAGGCCCAACCTTTCTCTGCAAACCAGAAGCTGAATGGCCAGTTCATCCTATCGACTTTGACTCCCAGCTCAGCCCAATGGTTGATCTAGAGGTAAAAAAGAAAGTTACTGTCTTGAGTACTGACGTCGTTCATGATAAAGAAAGCCCAACCATTCAACTACTATCATACTTTTCAGATTGGCTGAAACTTAAAAAGGCAGTAGCTTGGCTCTTGAAATTTAAGAATGTATTGAAGACCCTTGCAAAGCAAAGAAAGAAAATCAAATCCACAAGCCTAGACGCTCAAAGCAAAGAAGTTGCTTTAAAGATGCAAGCCTTCAAATCAACATTGGGTGGTCAGAGCCTTAACATTGAAGACCTGGAAATGGCAGAGAAGGTAATTATTGGAATAAGCCAAAGACAAACATTCCCCAAGGAATTGGCCAAACTGGAAATGGCGCCATCTAGTGTGCAAAGAACAAGTTGCATATTTAAGTTGGATCCAGTGTTGGACAGTGGCATACTGAGAGTTGGTGGACGCCTCTCCAGGTCAGCCATGCCTGAGCAAGTAAAACATCCAGTCATTCTGCACAAGAGTCATCCAATCTCCTCTCTGATATTACGCCACACCCATGAGCACACAGGCCATAGTGGAAGAAACCATGTTCTCTCCGAACTTCGTAAAAGGTACTGGATCACAAATGCAAACTCTGCAGTTAGAAGCATAATTAACAAATGTGTTACCTGCAGGCGAGTAGCTGGAAGAACAAGAATACAAAAGATGGCAGACTTACCGCAAGAAAGATTAATGCCCGACCTGCCCCCCTTTACAAATGTGGGAATGGATTATTTCGGCCCAATTGAAACCAAGCGGGCCAGAAGCCTTGTGAAACGGTACGGGGTAATCTTTACGTGCATGTCTAGCAGGGCAGTGCATCTTGAGATGGCATACTCTTTAGACACAGACTCCTGCATCTGCGCTATCAGAAGGTTTACGTGTCGCAGAGGTCAAGTCTCTCACATTCGCTCAGATAACGGGACCAACTTGGTAGGTGCTGAAAAGGAACTACGAAAAGCTCTTGCGTGTTTAGATCAGGACAAAATGAGAAATTCCCTGCTTAAAGATAACATCAAATGGTCTTTCAACCCTCCAGCGGCATCTCACCATGGCGGTGTATGGGAGAGAATCATCAGAATGGTGAGAAAAGTGCTTTTGTCAGTTTTGCACCAGCAAGTACTCGATGATGAGGGCCTATGTACCATCCTATGTGAAGTAGAGGCAATCCTCAACAGTCGGCCCATCACTACCATGTCACCTGACCCACATGATCTTGAAGCTCTGACACCTAACCATGTTCTTCTCTTAAAGTCTAAACCTGTTCTACCACCAGGGATTTTTCAGAAGTCTGACATGTATCTGAGACGCAGGTGGAAACAAGCCCAATACATGGCTGATTTGTTTTGGAAGAGGTGGGCCCAAGAATATTTACCACTGTTACAAGAACGGCAAAAATGGATAAATCCAAGAAAGAACATCCAAATAGGAGACATAGTCTCGATTGTGGACGCAACAGCACCCCGAGGGTCCTGGACGTTGGGAAGAGTCCTACAAACCTTTCAAGATGGTAAAGGGCTGGTCCGTTCAGTACAGATCAAAACCAAGACTAGTGTTCTTGAGCGACCCATCACAAAAGTCTGCCTGTTGGTGGAAGACTGCCCCCCTGACCACCAACCCCAATCAACTCATTGAAAGTATGTAATCTTTTTATTTAAAGACATACAGTATGTTTAAAGGCTCCATCTTATTTCAGTTTTTTATAATTGTATTACATTCACATTGCATACAATTAGGGGCCGGAAATGTTGGAGCGAAATTAACCTTTTCTGTGTGAGTGTCCTCTGTGCTCCCTCTGCAGGCCTGGAGTCTAATGTCTAATCTCATGTCTCCACCCCAAAGACATTAATACCTGCACAGGGCCAGACTGAGTGTGGCTGATTGGAGGCAACAGCTTTCTTACGTCTGTCTCCTGCCCTCAAGCTGGATTGATTGTTTATTTAAAACCTTTTCATTTCTTGTTTATTTATATGTTTAAAGTTAAAATAAATCCTCAAGCATTGAGGTTAAATCATATCTTTTCTTGTGGACAATCCATTTTTGAGACAAGGACAGTCAGTCATGAAACTACTCTCAATCAGTTACATGGAATCTTGGTAAAAGGCCAATACAGACAGAATAAGACAAATAGAAAATATACAGAAGCTTCCTAAACAGGTGGAGAGAACAAAATTCACTGACAAAAAGCAACCTCTCAAATCCACTATTCTGCTGCATTACAGTAATCAGACTTTATGTTCATTAAGAAAACCCTAGCTGCTGTGTTTTTTCTCTCAGATAACCAGTTTAAGTGGGTGGTGGGGGGAGAGAAAAGAAAAGAACAATATAATTGTATTTTCGTATGTGCCAGTGAAATAAGTGTGACTTGCAGTTGCAGAATAAGCAAAGATGAATAAACAAAGATGAGGCTCAGCGCACAGCAGGACAGATCTTTTATAAAACTGTACCAAAAAATATCATATATTGCGTATTTATCACAATATTTTTGTGTATCAAAAATCGAACCAAACTCATAGAACAGAATCCTAACCTGGAGATGCTCATCTTTTGTGATTGTTTGTATTGAGAATGCAGCAGGAAATTACTTATTGCATGTTTAACATGTTTCTTCCTGCTGCACAATCCTCCCTTTAAGCGATAGTTCAACATTTTTTTAAGATTCACCCCTCGTCATGATTTGCAGCCATAGCAATAGTTTTGTGTTTGGGAGTTGCTGGATTGTACCAGACCTCCGCTGGTCTGGAAACGGCTCGCAAAATGTTGAATTATCCCTTTAAATACATTTACAATACAAAGCAATGCACACCCAAACCATGGCACCAGTTCTTTTACATTTGTTTGATAAATCACATCTTGTTCTTTCATGTTTCATCACTTATTTCTGCCCTCACACCCTCACAGTCAAGGAGGCAAAGAACCTGGTTCCCATGGACCCCAACGGCCTGTCAGACCCCTACGTGAAGCTCAAGCTGATCCCAGATCCCAAAAGTGAAAGCAAGCAGAAGACCCGGACCATCAAATGCTGCCTCAACCCCACCTGGAACGAAACCTTCACTTTGTGAGACATGTTGTCTTCCTGAACATTTTTTTTTTGTTATTATTTTTAGCATTGCCGGAATGAAACCTGTCTATTTTAGACTTGGCCTCATTTTCAGTCACATGAGAACAAACTGGAGCTCATGAAAGTGACTCTGTCCCCCCGCTCTTTCTCCTGTTTTTGCTCTTCGTCATCTAAGCTATTCTGGGTTCAAACTGACTCACAAACCATTCCCCCAAACAGTTCTAGGGGTCTAGATTAGGTTCTATATGTAAGGTTAGTCAATGAGGAACCTCTAAAGGTTTTTTTCATTTATTTTGTGTATTTTCAGCTAGTGAGAAAGTTCTTTTTTAGTTTTTATAGTTCAAATATGGCTGTAGGTTAGATCGTTTAGGAGCAGGGGAGGACATCTAGCGTTTAAATAGTTTAATTAACACCTTGGTGAAAGATATTCAGAATGTGGCTTTGAAATCTAAGTGATTTACATTTTTCTTCCACCTGTTTCCTCTTCCATTCGTCAGCAACCTAAAAGAAAGCGACAAAGATCGCCGTCTGTCGGTAGAGGTCTGGGACTGGGACTTGACCAGCAGGAATGACTTCATGGGTTCTCTGTCCTTTGGGATCTCAGAGCTACAGAAACAAGGAGTAGATGGATGGTAAGCTGTCAGGATGGAAAGATGGAGGAGGAGGACTGGGGGAAGTTGAACAGGTGTTGTGAATATTTAAGAGCTTCATTGTCATCGTCTGGCGGTAATCTCGGACTTCATCTGACATGGCTCTGTTTTTTATCCCTGGGCCTCAGGTTTAAGATGCTGTCCCAGGAGGAAGGAGAATACTTTAACGTGCCCGTCCAGCCAGATGGAGAGGACGGCAACGAGGAGCTACGGCAAAAGTTTGAGGTGAAACACGCGGGTAGAATGACCCAGAATAGCAACCGGCTTAGTTTGTGTGTGGTTTTATCCTTCTCATAATCCTCCTCCTCTCTCCAGAGGGCCAAGGTGGGTCCAGGGAAGCCCACGGACTCCTCCTCCTCTTCCTCAGTCTGTAAGTACGACAGCAACGGCAACCAGGACCGCGTCAAGCTCTCCGACTTCAACTTCATCATGGTCCTGGGCAAAGGCAGCTTTGGCAAGGTGACGCGTAGTTCACGGAGCTCTGAGCCCGACGTGGCGAGACGCCATTCTCACCCGTCGACTCTCCCCAGGTGATGCTGGCTGAGCGGAAGGGCACGGACGAGCTGTACGCTGTGAAGATCCTGAAGAAAGACGTGGTGATCCAGGACGACGACGTGGAGTGCACCATGGTGGAGAAGCGGGTCCTCGCGCTCTCCGGGAAACCGCCTTTCCTTACGCAGCTGCACTCCTGTTTCCAGACCATGGTAGGGGGGCGCTGCGCCCTGTGTTGACCCACAAACACAGCACAACTGATCCGTCATCCTTCTTCCTCCTATTCGTCCTTATTCCTTTGTCTCTGTCTTCCAGGACCGGTTGTACTTTGTGATGGAGTATATCAATGGAGGAGACCTCATGTACCAGATCCAGCAGGTTGGAAAGTTCAAAGAGCCTCATGCTGTGTGAGTACACGCACTAACACAACAGGACGTGCTGTGTGATATCAGCATTATTCCCTCTCATTTCCGGTCACCAACACGTTAACGTGTCCCGTTTTTTGTGACTGTTGCAAATGAAAAGATTTTTTTTTCCATTATAGTTTTGATACATGTCATTTGTGACAAGTGTTAAAATACAAGTGCAAAATAGTTTGTGTAAAACATGTAGAAACTTGATTCCATGGTCTTTTTGCTTAGATTTTTGTCGGTAAATGATAGTCACTCTCTTCATCATGTTTTCATCCAAATGTGCAAGGCAATGACGTCTCTCATCGTGTATTTCCAGTCACTTCTTGCATACGTGTCAGGTGCCTGCAGCTGCTTCATAATAAAAGTGCTCCGGCATTGATTATTCAATAAAATTATTAGTTTATTGTTTCAATTAATCTGACTTTTTTACTTTTAACTTTTATACAAAGCCTGATAGTTTTACGTTCTTAAAGTCATTTTAAGGGCTGGAAGTAATGATTAATTTAATTTTAACCTGCATAGTGAATATTTTTAAGGCTAATCCATTAATCATCAGAAAATCTGAAAAAATGTCTTTTTTTTTTTTTGTCTAAAGACCAAAGTCAAAGATGCTTACAATCCGGTATGATACAGATAGGATTTAATAGTTGTTTAAAAACAACTAAAATATGTTATAATACTATTTGGCTACTAAACTAGTCCCTAATCTACTAAGTTATTTATGGTTATAGCTCTAATGTTATTTTGGATGCTGATTACTACATTACTGAGAAGTAAAAAAGTATTTCACAATTTTGACATCAGACTAACAGACTATTGGATTTCCAGAATCTTCTACCCATATTGTCCACAGCTTTTCTTATTTTTTTATACTATTTGTGTTTACTGACCCTGTTTTACCATTGCTTTATCATTTAGAAGTAGTGTAAACTTTGTGTTAGTCTTAATTAAAACTTATCTTTTCAAACCCTTAACATACACTATGATAGATGTGGCTATAAAGTGGTGTTTGTCTGTGTTCATTAAGGTTCTATGCTGCAGAGATTGCCATTGGACTTTTCTTCCTTCACTCCAAAGGCATTGTGTATCGGTGAGTTCGTTTTTTGAATTGGCTCAAATCTGCATGTGTTATATTTTCGAACATCTCCAAATAGTCGGTGTGTGTGTGTGTGTGTGTGTGTGTGCGTGTTTGCAGGGATCTGAAGCTGGACAACGTGATGCTGGACTCTGAAGGCCATATAAAGATTGCTGACTTCGGCATGTGCAAGGAGAACATGCTCGATGGAGTAACCACAAAGACTTTCTGTGGAACACCAGACTACATCGCCCCTGAGGTGTGTTTAACTTGGCTTCTAACTTATGTTATATATAATTGTTATTTTTCTTTATAAATATAGATTGATTGATTCTTTTATCTTGAGATTTAGTCCTTTCTGGCTTTGTGTTATAGATCATAGCCTATCAGCCTTATGGGAAGTCTGTGGACTGGTGGGCCTTTGGAGTATTGCTCTATGAAATGCTCGCTGGACAGGTTTGTATTTGTTAACTACTTCTTACTTTATAACTGAGAAATTGTGGTAAGAAATGAAAATGCTAAACTATATTTCTGTGTTCAGCCGCCTTTTGACGGGGAGGATGAAGACGAGCTGTTCCAGTCGATCATGGAGCATCATGTCTCTTATCCAAAATCCATGTCTAAAGAAGCTGTTGCAATCTGCAAGGGGGTGAGAATACATGCTTAAATGAATATTATTGTTTTGATGATTTCTTCTCAAATGTCCAACATACAGAATATTACATCTACAGTCATGTAAGACCAAAAGAAAGCAACACAACCTCATCTTTTAGACCCATGAACAAGCAAATGTTTTTTGGACTTTTTTTGCTTGAGAAACATTTTCACTTTCAAGTAACAAATTGTTTTGATTAATCTAAACATTGCAGCTCTGGGCATGTACATTTTAATGCAATCCAAAAAAGCAGCTCTGCCATGAAAGTTTTGCAAGAAACCGCTGAAAAAGCAGAGAGTGAAGTCTTCATCAAGATGATTTATCAGCTTCACCTTTAAAGTTGCGAAATATACATAGGAAGCCAGATTTTTAATTTGTTTTGGTTATTGTAGGGTCTTGGTGTTCTAGAATTGACAAACGCACAGACATAACAAAACCCCCAATCCACAGAGTCCATATTCAGAATCTGAGACTTAGAATGAGCAGACAGGAGTTTTATGAAGTTGTGATGTCAGTTATATAGTCACCTGTTCGCAGCCATGTAAATCAGCTTGTAGTAATGAACCTCCTGAGAATTAGCATCTGATTGCAGTTACTCTTGTCATGATGCAGCTTTAAAGAGATGTTCAATTCATTGTTCAGCCACCTGCCTGCAAATCGACCCTTTTGATTCACTCTCACTCCTCTCACGGTGTTATTTTCAGCCACAGCTGGCACCTGCTTTTGAAGTTCATTGAAGTTTTAAAACTTGTCCACACTGTTGTCACATGGTGTCTGTGTGTGCCTTTTTTTTTTCTTTTTTTTTAGCTCATGACTAAGCACCCAGGTAAGCGTCTGGGCTGTGGTCCAGAGGGGGAGAGAGACATCAAGGAGCACGCCTTCTTCCGCTATATAGACTGGGAAAAACTGGAGAATAAAGAGGTCCAGCCACCTTTCAAACCTAAAGCTGTGAGTATTTTCACACACTCGCACTCCTCAGTTGTTGAATCTGACCTGAATTCACTGATTGACATAGAAATTGGTTACAATACCAAAGGAAATGACTTAGGATTAGGTCAAACTCTGGAGGTAAGTCATAGACAGGGTTAGATCGCTCATCCCCCGAACCCAACCATCACCTGCCATTGGTCACTGCTCTGACAGATGTTTGTGAGCGTAGTCACCAATGATAAAGCAGAAGTATCACTGGCTCACATATGGACCAATGGAAATCCACAGTTTCGGCTGTGAGCGATTTGATTGGTTGATGCCATGTTTTAGTTGTATTTCTCTTTTTTCTCTTTGTTTGTTTGTTGTCCTTTTTTTCTTACATCCCTCATCATACTCACTCCACCCCCCCCTCCCCATCTCTATCTCTCTCTCCTCTCCATGGCAGTGTGGGCGTGATGCGCAGAACTTTGATCGTTTTTTCACACGCCACCCCCCAGAGCTGACCCCCCCAGATCAGGAGCTTATAGCCAACCTGGACCAGGAAGAATTCCAAGGCTTCTCATTTGTTAACCCTGAGTACCCTCACACATCTCACTGACTATGCCACATATCACTGGGCTGCACTAGTAACCCCCCCCCCCCCCCCCATTCCACCTCGGAGACATACACACAAAATGAGAAAAACATAACATAAAAAAATCATCATGATGTTCTATCCAGGCTGCATTCAGCAGGGTAAAAAGTTGAAGGAAGTGTTAGGCGTTGTGGGGATAACTTGCTTTCTTTCTGAGAGTTAAATGAGAAGATTGATACCACTTAACGTGCATCATCTTTTAGCCTAGCTTAGCAGAAAGGCTGGAACCTAGGGGCAAACGGAGAGCCTGGATTACTCCAAAATTAAAAGAAATACACCTACTGACCCCTCTGAAATGTAGATTTTATATCTTGTTTGTTTAATCCACATACATTATGTAAAAAATATATATAAAATATATAACCCCCCCCGACACTGACACACGCGAGGGTCACCCAGGACCTGAGAGGCACGGGTCATGTGACCATCAGAGACCGCCAGCAACATCCGTTGACTTATTTTCAGTGACCTTGCTGGCTACTCCGATGGCCCATAAAAGGGTCATCTAAGATGAAATTAATAGCACAAGTGGCCTGGGAAAATCAAATTCTCTGGAACGAAGAGAAAACACAGTGAAGCTGCTTGTGTCTATAAATTAAAAAAAAATCTGCCTTCATACTGCATCCATACATCCACATTCTGAAAACACTAAATATCTCTTTAAGACAGCAAGGATTTAAACAGGCCTCAGCTGCTCAAGGCTCTATGTGGCTCTACCCCTACACCACTGCAGCGTGCCTTGAGCATCTTTTCTAACATAGAACACAGAATTAAACTATGGAGTTTCAAAAAAATATATAAATTTTTTTAAATTTACAGTAGTCCTGTGGTAGTTATTTATTTTTGCTGCTTAAATCTTTGTCAATGCATGAAGAGATAACAATGTGAATTAATGAAATGCAGTGTAAAAATTTAGATTTCCAACAGTGTTGGATCGAGATACTAAATCTGTGGAAAACTCTTTTAATATGTTTATTCATTTAATGCATTGAGATCACTGATCTCTTTTCCAACTTTTTTCAACATAAAAAAGTATGTAACATTAACTCGCAGACATGGGCACGATATCTTCTCCTCTTGAAAGCAAGAACTTCCCCAAAATGTCAAACTACTCCTTTAAACAACAAAAACCGAGATGGAAATGCAGACAGGTGCTCAAACACGCTAAAGATCAGGAGAAACAATCTGATTTATTTCCATGTCAAGTTGCCAGTAGGAGACTCGTCCTGTTTTTAGCGATACTATTTCCAGTTTTCTGTGGATTAGCTTTTTCTCCTGCTCCGCTGGCTGTATTTCTATCTTTTAGTGCAGAAACGTGCTCCTTCCTGAACGCCACCCGACTCCGACCACTCACAGGTTCAGGCCTAGAGTCCGACATCAGGGCCGATCAGAACCTGCCCCCCCCCCCCCCTAGTTGCATATTGACTATGACCTATGAGTAATATTGATGAGTGTGCTACGATCACATGTGGGTAGTACTCATTCAGTGTAAGTGAAAACTGACCAACTGCTTTGCCATGATTGAGTATTAATCAGTTTCTTAATGTTGACTTTTACTTTTGTCCATAGGACCAAATACAATTTCCGTTCGGTCAGTGTTGTGGTGAGCTTATCAGAACTTTTTTGCTGATTTTGTTTCTAACCATTCAGACAGAAATGTGTATCCATGCAGTCAGCAGCTGTGTAGTCCAATGTCAGGTTAGTGTTTTTGACTAAAAGCTCATTACGTTCCTCCTGATTCTGTACTGAAATAATGACACTGTGTTCTTAACAAAACAGAGGGCATATCACATAGCTTGTAAACTTTTTTTTTTTTTTTCCACAATGAAGCCCTGGCGTGGTCTTGTGAATCTGGTAGTTTGTTAGCATACAGAAACATGTTGAAAAAAAGTGCCAAAATAAGATTCACAAGGGTCCAGACAAAATAAAAAAGATGTCCTTAACAACTGTGATGAAGGGCAGCCATCTTGTGCCATTTTACATTACGTGTACAATTATTAGCATTATAGCTTATCTGTTCTCCAACAATACAATACCCTTTTAAAGTAATTTTCATATATGAAATGAATTGTCTGAGAAGACGGCGTGTTTCAACGTGAGAGTGGTTGTGTTATCTTCTTTTTTTTTTTTTTGTAACCGTGTAATGATGCAAGATATTAACGTGTCAAATCTAGTTCTCTGATTTTAAAAAGGCGGCGTGCTGAATTTATGATGAGAGATGACGCTGCGGCGAGGGAAGGAAAGTCAGCGCTTTAGTGTAATGACGGTAACAAATCATTTAGGGAATAATGAGATGCATGAAAGAGAAAGAGAATAAATATATATTTATCAAGCTCCATATCAGAGAGAGATATTTGGATAAGTAGTTATGGGTGAGAGAGAGATGCTTCTGTGGATTGTGTAATTGTCCTGTATGACTGGAAACTGATAATATACTCACTGGTGCCTACCAGACTCCTGCTGTGTCCGCCTGGTTACTGCTGTCAATGAGCAAAGAAACATGTTGGAAAGTGTGTTTTCAGTTTTCTTGCTGAGAGTCACACGAGAAGCTCGATTCCACCCTTGTGTGTAGAAATAAAATAAATAAATAAAATTCATCACCTTTTAAATTCACAAGTTGACACCACTTGGAGTACGCTAAGAAAAAAACAAAACAAGAGTTGTGGTTTTACTTAATGTTAGCCTTGCTGCTTTATGTCATGCTAAGCTAATGTTAAGCTAACAGTTAACAGTCTCCTAGTCAAAGCATCATAGTTTTTGAACAAACACTACATTTCTCTCAGCAAGACAATCAATTTAATAATATGTTAACAGTTATGTAATCTATGAAGTATTTATAAGTGTTCTACCAGAGTTTGAGAGTATGAACTCTTTGTCGTGTGGTGAATCAGAGCTAACTAGCTAACTAGCTCGCTAACGTGTCTGTTCACTTAAAATTAGATTTGTCAAGAGATACTTATATTATTCAACTTGCTTCATATTCATTATTGTGCTATCTGCTACCTTAACACCTTTTTTATGTTTTATTAATAATATTCTCCTTGAAATAGAGTAAGTGAGCTGTTCTGCTAGCAGCTGCTACCGTGTAGCATGTTGGCTATTTCACCTCAGTTAAGGGGCAAGAATGTTATCGAAAATTCCTTATATACAAGATGTACATCAAGGGTCCCCAAACTTTTTCCTGTTAG
This sequence comes from Eupleurogrammus muticus, assembly GCA_036785175.1. NCBI lineage: Eukaryota > Metazoa > Chordata > Actinopteri > Scombriformes > Trichiuridae > Eupleurogrammus > Eupleurogrammus muticus. Next base: position 19,010,799 of record JAYKQN010000003.1, on the reverse strand, counting down.
GGCCACATAACTTTTTCCTTCTCTGATGAGGGGCTGGAGTCAGTTTGTAACAGAAAATGTGTGATGATTGCAGGAGATTCTTCACAGAACAAAAATCAGGAAATAAATAATAACACTATTATTGAAATAAATAAAATAACCCCTCTCTGGGTTCTTTTAAATATGCACACACACAAGTGTGTCTATTTAAAAGTGTCCTCATCCTTTGTTTCTGATTCTAATAGCAGCTAAATCTCCATCAAACAGTGCCGCAGTTTTGTGTGGTGCGGCTCCTCTAAATGATGCATTATAATTCGCTGGAAGTTGCTGCGCTACCGTGCACCGTTTTATGAAACGGAAGCACAAAGACAGAAATGTTAAATTTTCACTTCTTCTGCTAGCTTTACTGATTTTAGTCGAATAGTGACCGTTGAAACACTTCTTCCACTCGTTCTTTGCACGATGATCCACTGATCCGCTCATCACCTGTGCCTTATTTCTACGGAAACTCAGCTGCTTTTCACCACGATGTTCTGCATAACACGCACACCCGTTCTGTTATATACAATCCACGAAAATGACTTTTATGTGTGTCTTATAGTTGTGAAAATACAGTATATAAAAAAAAATCAAAATGCTCTCTCACATTGTTCAGGGGGCCAGACCAAATGTGGACGTGGTTTGGAAACCAATGATGTACATACTCATTTTGTTAAAAAACAAAAATCTATCTTATGCAAAATATACTTGGATGTCAGATTTCATCAAGAAGTCATACAATTCTCATTGTTTTAGCAGTTAATATGCCACTTTTTAAAGTGTTTATATTTTGTATTCACCCATTTAGAGGGTCAGATTTCCCAAATTTTGTTTATTAGGGAATCTGCTTGGAGTTTTTTTTCCCATTTCTGAGCATAGAGGTGGTGATAGATGGAGCTTCTGTGTTATTGGTTCCAACCGGGACTTGTGTCTGTTATTTCAGCCGCTTCCAGACAGAAATGTGGCCTTGCTGCTTGATATTTTTGTCGTTCTGGCTGTTTTGTGGCCGGCAAGCCATAAATTAGTTAACGGATAATGTTCCTGCAGGGTTGACAATGTCATCTTCAGCAAAAAACATAACAACATGACACTGTCAAAAGTAAAACACACAGGTCACGTCTTGCTGCACACACAAAAAAAACAAAAATTAGTGTACGAGGACCAGTGGTAGAGAACGGGAACGTTTCCGGTTCCCCATTCAGCTGGAAGCCCTGTGATGAGACAAAACCAGGAGGTAGGAAACCAAACACTCTGTCTGATCTGTGTGTGTGTGTGTGTGTCCTGCCTGAGGCTCACTGCTTCACCTCCCTGTGTGAAACCCTCTCTGGTTGTGGTTTGGTCTGCAGCCGGTCCGTTTGATCGACCCTTGTCTGTTCCCGGAACGTTTTCCTCTCTCCGGCTCTGGGAGTTTTGTCTTGGATCTTTCTGCATCTGTGCTCTTGAAGTGTCTCAGGGGGTCTTCACCGTCTCTCGACTGTGTTTCTGGTGTTTATTTGGCAGGGTGTGTTTGTTTTATGTCCCACTTGCTCCCCCCCCTCCCCGCCCCCCGGCCCTGTATGGAGTCTCCGGTGTGTCGTGTTGAGCCCAGACTTCAGACTCATCCATTCACTGATGATCAGAGGTGTGGACTCAAGTCGGAAATCTGATGACTTCACATTTGTAATTTAGAACCGAAGACTTGTGATTTCACTTTGACTTCAGCCTTGAGACTTTAGATCAACACAGATTCAAAAAATTGAAAACATTTTTTCATTTAATGCTTTAAAAATGAACATATTAACTTCTGCAGTTAATTAAATTATGGCATTAATGAGTGAAAAGGTTAATTTAAACGCTCTCTGTGTGTCTTCACATGAGAATCACACACTTTCTTTTTTTTTTTTTATGACTATTGTTATCTTGTTGAAGCTCACATTTATTTCCAGTTATCATTTATATTAGTATTGGTTATTATTATTCTATATATTTGATAGAAAATCTGTGGCTCAGGTTTTTGAAGGAAAAGATGCTAGTGTTCTTCCCTTGTGTCACATCTACATTCATTCCATGATTTTTACATTTGATGGTTACAAGCTTCCACATTAGAAAGAAGAAATTTGTTAAAATTCAATTAATATTAATCAATCATTATTCACTTTAGAAAATGCTGCTATTTATTCTAATCAATTTAGCAATTTAGCATACTTCTATTATTTTACCAATGAAATATATTTTAACCATGTCAAACATTTTTATTTATTTATTAACTGTTTTACAAGTTATCATAGTAATTAGACTTGAAATGCGTTACTTTCATGATGTGATGTATGTATGGATTATAGAAAGTAAATGTCTATATGAGGGCTGCGTTAAAGTGAAAACACTTATTTCCATCATGGGCCTTTGACTTGGGGCTGAACTCTGCAACTCATAGACTTGAGACACACTTGCTCACACTCTGTCCCCCCCTGCAGATTATTTAACAGTGCGTGCGTGCGTGTGTGTGTGTGTGTGTGTGTGTGTGTGCTGAAGAGCTGGGCCTGCTTTGCCTCCTCCTGCCCGTCGTCATTGTGCTTCAATGGGAAAGTTCTTTCTGCTTGTTGTCAGACTTGTTCTTTCTCTGGATTGCAAACAGCCTTTTACCGCTGCTGTCTAATGACTCATTCCAACTTTTCTAACTCACTATCTCTCTCGCTCTCTCTCTCTGTCTCGTCCCTCCGCGGCAGAAATCCCGCCGCGACGTCGGCAACTTCGACAAGGAGTTCACGAAGATGGCGGTGGAGCTGACGCCGACGGACAAGCTCTTCATCATGAACCTGGACCAGAACGAGTTTCAAGGCTTCTCCTACACCAACCCCGAGTTCATCATACAAGTCTGAGGATTCCCCCCTGTTTGTTAGCATCAGCCCCGGGCCGCCACTTTGACCACAAACCCACGCAGCCCGGGCCGCATTTCACATCGAGAACTCGTCCTTTATGTCATCGAAACGTCTCGTATACAGATCCTCAGCCTTCTCATAAACATATTTACACTCCCACTGACATCTCCAAACACACAGGAAGCAGTAAAGCTGACTGTAGGAGGCTGCAGCTGCTGGTTGGTCACACTGGGGCTGAGTTTGACCAGCAGCCGCATGGAAAACTGCAGCGTTAACAGGACCTCATCGATACTGAGGCCAGCAGCCCCACAGTCACAGTGCGTGTGTGTGTGTGTGTTTGAGTATGTGTGTAACTGTGTGTGTGTGTGTGTGTGTGTGTGTGTGTGTATGTGTGTGCAACAGCCTGTTTTTGTTGACTTAACTTTCTTCGGGTTGGGCCTGTAAAAGTTACATCATGAACATTCCGTGATCAATAAGTCATGTATGTGCACATACAACACACACACACACACGTCTGTGCAGGCTGCTGTCAGAAGAGAAGGAAGGGTTTTGAAAGTTTCAATTCAACCTCACGTCTAAGTTAGTCCTGAACTTAGTATTAAGCACGTCTTGTCTTCCAGATCAATGCAAAAAAAGGAAAAAAAAAACAAAAAAAAGACAACTTCCCCCAAAACGTCTGTTTGGCAGCGATATCAAATAATCCGTCCTTTTTCTTGCTTGATCTCCCTCTTCTCTATGGCGCTGTGTATGCAGTGGGTTAGTGCTGTGTGGGCCTATAGCGTCTTTGTGGTGCAGCTCCTCTATGCATGACATATCTGTAGGTACAAGTAGTTCTTTAAGATTTGCTTTTTTTTAAACTTATCAGAGGAGGAAAAAAAAAACCTTTTGTGTCTTGAATTTAATCAATGCAAGTAAAAAAACATTTTTAAACATCCACTCTCAGATCAAGTTTCAGTTTCCACTCCCGATGCCGTGTACGCTATCTCGAAACGTGTCAAAAAGAATTCCCTTTGCAATACAAAAGGATCAAAGACTTTTTTTTTTTTTTTTTGGCTGTCAGTGACAAGTAAATAGAGATTCAGTGGAATGAACATATTAAAGTAGTTGTACCAATCCTGTATTACTTGTGTTTCAGTGTATGTGTAAATAGGAATGGGAGGATATAGAGCTTGAAGTGGTTGTAATGTTGTACATTTCTCTACTTAACCCATCACTGCCTCATTCCCCCCCCCCCTTCCCCCCTTATTTCCCGCCTATTTTTCCCTCTCCTTTCTGCACAATCTCATTTTTTTATTTTTATTTTTTACCTCTTTTCTTTTTTTTCCCCTCTCCAGCTGTCCCTTGTCCCAAGCAAACACTCACCTTCAATAGATTTTAAGGAGAATACACTGCAGAATGTGTTAAGAAAGACAAGCGGGAGGGGAGGAAATAAAATGTTTACTATGCAAAAGGAAGAAGAAGAAGAAGAGCTGAAGAGAGGAGGGCAACTTTTATAAAGCGACCTAAATAGTGTAACAGGACAGTAATCTTGTGATGCATGCGCCGTCTTTACCTGCGCGTGAGAGACACCTACGGTATGATTAAAATGAATTATAAAACCATTTCAGTAATTCTGGCTCCTGTGTTTTTTCTTTTTTTTTATATAACTATGTATCCATGTGTTAAAACAACAATGAGGTGCTCATTTGAAGGGTAAAAGTTGTGATCGTATAGTTGTGGCATCCAAACTTCACAGAAGCACGGTTTCTAAATATATTGGGTGTTTGAATTTCTCTGGATGGAGCACTTAGTGTGACCGTATTTATAGAGCGCCACGACCTTCGTATAATCAAAAAGCAATTAAACTCCCACCTTCTACAATTTGGGAGCTTAGATTTCTTACTAAACTGCTATCTGTGTAAGCGATGGAAGATTAAATCAGTCCTGGTTCTGGGTTTCCAAATTCATTAAAAAAGTTTGTCATTATTATGAGGCTTCAGTATACTGGATCAATCAAATGTTCCAACGCTACAGTGATTTCAGTACAAAGTCTCCTACTAGTGTTTCCAGGTTAAGCTGCAGTGGAAGTTGGTAACAAAAAGGAGGAATATTGTCCTAACAAGATCTTAACTTTGGAAGATATTCACCTGATTAGACATGTTTCAACAGTCTGAGCCTTATTTTATCCTCAGATTAATATTTGAATATTTTTTTGCTGCGGATTTTGTCCCTACTCACCTGCATTGAAAAATAGTATTGTATTTTATTGTAAAATTGGTCACAAGACTGTTGTCTTGTGACAGACTTGAAAAAGTGTGAACATATTTTTCATTGTGAAATTAAGTACAACCACATATACCGCACTATGTTATTTCAAAAGCACAAATGTTGATGACATTTTGTTTTTTTTACACACAGGTTCATAGTTCATAGACTAAAGGGATAAATCTGAAAGCGCTGCACCTGTTGAGCTTCCATCGATCAGAAATGCTCATATTCTTTGGTCACAAGTCAAGTATCAAGTCCCTAATGAAGTGTCCATCAACTGTTTCAGACAATGCATAACTACAGCTATAGAACTCAAAGCTTTTAAGTGTAATATGAAATACACATAATGTAAATACTGCTGCAGTATTGTGGTCTGACTGCAAGAAGGGAGAAGGATAGATATCATTTGGATTTTATACTACTTAGTGATTTGGTTTTTGGTTGAGTTACTTAATTACTTTATAAAAATAAAAAAAAACTGAATTTAGAACACGATTAGAATTTATTTATACAACTAAATGTTTCTTGAGCAGGAACAGTAATGTTTACAGGAGTAAAGTCATAAAACTCCTGTCTCACGAGGCTAACATGTCAGTAATGTGAGTAATAGTCCTGACATAAAAAACACATGAATGAATGAATGAAATGAAGTTCAGACAGATCAAAGAGCACAGATGTCACATCAGGCTTTCCTCCTGACCTCTGACCTCTGACCTCTGCTGCAGCTAAAGAGAGGAGGAGCCCATTGGTCTCAGGTGGCAGTTCATAAATTTACAGTAATCTGACATGTCAAACTAACACAGGCAGTTTAAGCTTGTCTGTAACAACCAGTTCAGTTTCTATATGTTATCACATGCTTGCTTTAATGTAATGCCTTTTAATCAGATGTTATGATAAAATATTGGCTTTTTGCTTTGGATTTTTAATGCATTACAGTGATCTCTGAATTGATTGGCTATAATCCTGTGTGTGTGTGTGTGTGTGTGTGTGTGTGTGTGTGTGTGTATGGATGGTGGAGCTCAGCTGAGGGGAGCAGAGGAGATGCTGCAAAAAGGGAATTACATTCAGCTTCTCAGACATATCTTGATGTTAATACACCAACAGATATGACTATGGACATGAGTCTGAAATATTGAGTCCATATTTTTTGGAGTATTTTGAAAGCAATACTGGGGTTTTGACATTATTGAGACTATTTCTCATTGTTTCCAAAAATGGGAAAAAGACCCTTGCCTGAAGCACATTTGTCCACTCACATTAAAGATTGTTACTTTTGTTTTTTTGGTCAATAGGTCAGTTTAAAGGCTGATATTATGCATCAATGGTGGTTATTGATAGTCTATAACGTCTTCTCAATGCTGTCAAATCACACCAGATTGCGGCATTTTTAATTTACAACTTTCCCATCTTTCTAACCCTAAAATCTGGACCACTGAGGGGAGTTTATTCCAGGCCATCGCTTGCTGTAACATGAAATGACTCGACCGCCTAATCGTTCCTGTGGGGCTGCTCCGATCAGACTGTCTGTATCTGTACGTTTCTGTAAATGTCAGTATGTTTAAACGGCTTCTGGTAAAGAGAATATAAGGTAAACCATGGACATGGAGCAGCAACTTTCAAGGCATACAGTGTATGTAAATAATAGTTGAAAAAAAAAAACTCAGCATGCTTTATCAGGGATTTCATGTTTCAATTAAAAGATGAAAAAAGAATAACCAATATGCTATGAATGGATTTAATACTAATGATGAATCAATTACTTTATTTTGTCTGATATTAGTATCAAAAAGTACAAAATCATTATGATACTGTACATATGTATAAAATAAAATAGTGAGCAGGGTAATCGACTTGAGCTGAAAGTGAAGAACAACACAAATGAGCTGCTGCATCTTTCAATAACACTAAATGTTTCACAAATGCGCAAGAGGGTAAACTGGATATTTTACGACAACACGAGGTGTTGGGGAGAATGATTTCTGGATGAGGCACCATATTGTTTGGTTTGTGCACTGATTGCTTTGGCTTCTCGGCACACACTTCCCATTAAACCCTGTACGTATTCATATATTCTCATTTATTTTTTATTCCTTCATCTGAAGGGGACAGTGAGTCTCCTGGACAGTTCCAGTTCCATTTACTGTTGGACGGACTCCTGATGAGCATATTAAGGATGTGAAATGAGTAAACAACTGTGATATCGGCCAGAAAGCTCAGAAATAAACATTTCTGGCTTCACCTTCCTGAAAGCGTGAAAGTGTTTTAGACTTTTTATTTACATATAAGAGGGAGAAAGATTTTAGAAACACATTTGGGCTGCAACTAATATTTATTTACATGAACAACAACATGCTCATTATATTACAATAATTGATTTATAATATTGTAACTATTTATGAACCTTAAGTCTATAAAATATGAGACACGTGATAAATGCCCATCACATCCCATTTGACATTTTGTCACATGATTTATTGACTACTTCAGCACATTTAGATTTCTGAAATGAACATATTTACATATGGATTTTTAAATGAGAGGAGGAGATGTGGTTTTGAGGACTAATCAATTGAACGTGGGGTTTTTCCTACATTATGAGGCTTAGGTGCAGCACCTCGGCTGAATACATGACTACAATGACTTTTCCCTGATCAAATGCATGTCAGTGGACTTCTATAGCACGTTTTAAGCTTCTATTGGGCCTTGTTTATTCATGATCTGCTCACACATAATATAGTACAAAACATTAAAGTACAAATTAGAGTATTAAAAGGTTGTAATTAACTATTTAAAGCAAAATTCTATCTCAAATGTGATATTGTTTCTATATCGTGGAATGGGAGAATTTAATTGCTTTTTAATAATAATTTTAAAAAGAGGAAAGGCCTGATGTTTTATAAAAACTTTCACATTTTCCAAAATACTCCAAAGCCAGAAAGTGTGCCTTAAAAGGAGCTGCAAAGACATTTTTTTAAAGTTGTGATGTCACAAATATACAGTCTCCAGCCACCCTTCCCCAATTAACAGCCATTCAAATCAGCCAATCAGAGGAGAGATTCATTATTAATAATTAGACAAACACACACGCAGAGGAGATAACCATATTGAGATTTTTGGCTCTTAAAAGGGATATTAAAATGTCAAATAAATCCGAGGAAAAGTGAATATTATGGGATGTTTAAAGTTATACATGTCTTTATATTCTCATTCATCAAGATCATTGTTCTTTTAAAGTTTTATAATACTTAAAGTGAACTGTTTTTTTTCTACGAGCTGCTGTCCTCGGTGCTGAACTGCACACACACACACACACACTCACGCACACGCACACGCACACGCGCACGTGGAGGCGGGGTCTGGTGAGTGGCTGCAGCTCGTTCACACCAACGTGGACGGTGTCAGGGAGGAGCTGCTGTTGCTGTTTTATCGGAACAAGTTTTTTTTGATGCTCCACAAACTCGCAAACATCCCATGATCCTCTTCTGCGCCTCGGACACGGAAACACCTCAACTCTAGGAAATAATAACTCTTAATTTGTCTTTTATAAGGGGGGGGATGATGCAACTACGCGAGTTTAGCGCAGGTTGCGGAAGAATGTGCACAGAAGTTGATTTTAATTGGATTTGGATCCACGCAAGAGGAAAGGCTCCGTGGGGAAGTTTCTGAGAGCTCGTGGACTCGAACCCCGCTCCCCGCCATGAGGCTGTGTAACCGCGGGGTGCTGATGCTGCTGACCACGGCCGGAGCCTTCTGCGCCTTCAGCCTCATGACCATCGCCGTGGGCACCGACTACTGGCTGTACTCTCGCGGGATGTGTCGACCCAAGAGCCTGAACGACAACGAGACTGTGCACAAGAACGAAGAGGTTCTGACCCACTCTGGGCTGTGGAGGACCTGCTGCGCAGAGGGTAACACAGGGATGAGTGAGTGTGTGTGTGTGTGAGTGTGTGTGTGTGTCCTGTCTGTGTCCTGTCTGTGTGTGTGTGTGTCCTGTGTGTGTGTCCTGTCTGTGTGTGTGTGTCCTGTCTGTGTCCTGTCTGTGTGTGTGTGTGTCCTGTCTGTGTCCTGTCTGTGTCCTGTCTGTGTCCTGTCTGTGTCCTGTCTGTGTGTGGTGTGTGTCCTGTGTGTGTGTCCTGTCTGTGTGTGTGTGTCCTGTCTGTGTGTGGTGTGTGTCCTGTGTGTGTGTCCTGTCTGTGTGTGTGTGTCCTGTCTGTGTTCTGTGTGTGTCCTGTGTGAGTGTCTGTCCTGTGTGTGTGTGTGTCCTGTGTGTGTGTGTGTTCTGTGTCTGTGTCCTGTGTGCATGTGTGTTCTGTGTGTGTGTCCTGTCTGTGTCCTGTGTATGTGTCCTGTGTGAGTGTCTGTCCTGTGTGTGTGTGTGTCCTGTGTGTGTGTGTGTTCTGTGTCTGTGTCCTGTGTGCATGTGTGTTCTGTGTGTGTGTCCTGTCTGTGTCCTGTGTGTGTGTGTGTGTGTGTGTGTGTGTGTGTGTGTGTTTTATGTGTGTGTATGTGTCCTGTGTGTGTTTTCTGTGTTCTATGTGTGTGTGTTCTTTGTATGTGTCCTGTCTGTGTCCTGTCTGTGTCCTGTGTGTGTGTGTGTGTGTTCTGTGTGTGTGTCCTGTCTGTGTCCTGTCTGTGTCCTTTGTGTTCTGTGTGTGTGTCCTGTCTGTGTCCTGTCTGTGTCTTGTGTGTGTGTGTGTGTTCTGTCTGTGTCCTTTGTGTTCTGTGTGTGTGTCCTGTCTGTGTCGTGTGTCTGTGTCCTGTGTGTGTGTGTGTGTGTGTGTGTTCTGCGTGTGTCCTGTCCCTTATGTGTGTCTCCTGTGTGTGTTTTTGTGTGTTGTGTGTGTGTGTCCTGTGTGTGTGTCCTGTGTCCTGTCTGTGTGTCCTGTCTGTGTCCTGTGTGTTCTGTGTGTGTGTTCTGTGTGTGTTCTATGTGTGTGTTCTGTGTCCTGTCTGTGTCCTGTGTGTTCTGTGTGTGTGTTCTGTGTGTGTGTCCTGTGTGTCTGTGTCCTGTATGTTCTGTGTGTGTGTGTTCTGTGTGTGTGTCCTGTGTGTGTGTGTCCTGTGTGTCTGTGTCCTGTGTGTTCTGTGTGTGTGTTCTGTGTGTGTGTCCTGTGTGTGTGTCCTGTCTGTGTCCTGTGTGTTCTGTGTGTGTCCTGTATCTGGTACCAAGGTTTCAGCACATGTCAGTTTGGCATTATCCTATTTACATTATCTATTACTGTAGATCTAATTGAATTTAATGAATATATATATATATATATATATATATATATATATATATATATATATATATATATATATACAGACAGGACACAGACAGGACACAGAACACACACACAGACAGGACACACACACGGAACACACAAAGAACACAGAAAACACACACAGGAGACAGCTAACATTCTTACTTATTACTTTTTTACATACTTACTACTTTTACCTTAACCACAACCATAAAAGACACATAGAATTGAAACTGTCGGCTTGCGTGCATGTGTTGATTTAGACAATGAAATGCTATCTGCATATTTTGGAGGGTTCAACTGTCTAATGGTTTAATGAAGAGCAACATAATCAGTTTTCATTACCAAGATATAGTCCATTGGTAATTGTGCAAACAATTGTAATTAGTCATTTGCAAAGATGTGGTGAGGCATTTTCCGTTTCTTGGAAAGAAGAGGAATCCTAATCTGTTCCGGCTGTGATTTGTTGAACGAGTGCCTGGTGGTTTGGAGGTTTGCACAGGTTCTTTAATGAAGATTCATTCCTGTTTGACAAATGAGCCAAGGCAATAGAGAAAAACTGTAACACGGCAATGGCAGGGGGTAGGAAACAAGGGGAATGAAAAGAATGTACAGAAATGGGCTAAAATATTAAACAACTTTATTGTTGTTCACGATCTTGTATACTTGATAGAACAAATAAGAGTGTCGGTAAACTATTTATTCTAAAAGTATAGTCCCCAGATCCCCAGGGCTTAGAATAAACAAGGTTAAAAGAACTGTGATTTCTTATTTATTCGTACAGTGAATTTCAAAAACAGACTTAGATTTTTTTTTTTTTTTTTTTACAGCAGTTGCTTTGACTCATTTCTTGAAACTAAAAAAAACTCTAATCTTTAATCTCTAGGTGCATCACACAAAACAGTGAACTCATGCATCAAAGATAGCAGGTACAGGAGTTGTGTAAATGAGGCTGGTCAGAACATTTAGCCGGAATTATTAGTTTTTTGGACTTTTTGTCCATTGAAACATGTTTTCTGCACGAATGGTTGATGTCTCCATAACTGAAAATTACATGGATCAAACTAAAATGATGATTTTACAACTGTGAACATCACACATTACACACACGTTATAAATTGTTACTGTATTTGTATTTAAGGAAAGTAACTACTTTCCATCACAGTTTCATCCACATTAACACAAACTATTTACTGAAAAGCAACATAATCAGTTTTCATCAGCAGGATATAGTCCATTGGTGTTTGTGCAAACTGTCGACAATATTTACCCATTTGCGGAGATGTGCTGAGGCATTTTCAGTTTCTTGGAAAGAAGAGGAATCCTAATCTGTTCTGGCTGTGATTTGTTGAACGAGTGCCTGGTGGTTTGGAGGTTTGCACAGGTTGTTTGGAGTAGATTCATTCCTGTTTGACAAATGAGCCAAAGCAATTGAGAAAAACTGTAAAACAGCAATTTCAGGGAAATGGAGGGAATTAAAACGATGGAAAATGTTTAGGAGTATAGAAATGTGGGAGGGGATATGTAAAAGCTTAATTGTGACAGCTGATCTGACACCGATAATAATATGAGAGGTAAAACAAACAGTTAAAAACATGTTGCGGTAACTTTTTCTGGGAAGCTACTGGAGTAAATGTGATGATGACGATATTTGTGAAGAGCTTGTGGAGGGAGAGAAACGGGAAAAGAATCTGGCGACGGATGAAAGCGGCATCTGTCAATTATTTAGCGTTTTTAAAAAGCACATCTCATTCCCTTTTCCCCACATCCTCTGTTCTGCTTTGCTCGTTCGCTTTCTGATTGAAATAAAAATATTCATCTCTCTTTCCATCTCACACACACACGTCTCCTTCCTCCCTAACCCCCCTCCCTCGCTAGGCTCCACAGTGGCTTAATGGAGAGGTAACAAAGCCTGCAGGGAACATCAATGCTTCAACAACCCCGTGTGAATGAGACACAGTCGGCCACGGGGAACACACACGACGCGGCAGCACGTCTGTAAATTATGTGCAATAAATGATTATAAAATGAGGGAGGCAGAGTAGATTATTTACAGGATCACTTCGCTTATCTGGATGTTCTTAGATGTTCTGTCACTGGTGAATTTCCTCGCAGCCCTGCTCACGGCTGCCGATTTGTAACCATTGAATGAGTTTGGTTCTGGTAACTATGGAGACCCTGTCATCAATAACGGTCAATCAGTGAAGTGCCTAGGGGCACATTTATCAATAAATCCCTAGTGTCTGTTGAAAGGCACCAAAGGTTAGCGAGAGCTGGAGCCGTGAGCGCGGCTGATTTGAGTCCAAACAAAAACAGCACATTTGTCCAAATTTAAAGATGTCAGAGTCTTCACGGGTTCTTGATGCCTGGTGGGACCAGTTAGTGTAGAAAATCTGTAAGTCAGCTCTGTGAGTCCTTTTGACCCAGCTGACCTCATCGCATTCACTCATAATATGATATCACATTATTGTCAAGACAAGTCTGAAATTTGTTGTGCATCACAAAACAGATTGTAGCTCCATTCGACAGTATCTCCTGCACGATTAATGGCACAACCATGTTAAATCCATGTCCATTACAATATTAAAGACACGCCCCTCCTAAAGACACGCCCCCTGCAAGATTAAAGACATGCATACTTAAATACACACTCACTGCAATCTTTAACGACACACCCACTTCTAAAGAAACGCCCACTACAGGATTGAAGACATGCCACTAAAAGATTAGACACACCCACTCCTACATACATTTACAATTTAAGTTTAAAGGCAATTTAAAGATTATTGAAACACCCACTTATAAATAAACACCCACTACAATAATAAAGACACACCCCTTCTAAAGACACGCCCACTCTGTGATTAATGGAAAGCCCAATTATAGATACATGCCATTACAAGATTTGGACACGCCCACATTTAAAGACACACCCAGAAGACAAGCCAACTACGAGCCACGTAGCCGACCAATCGCACTACCTGACCAAACAGTGGCCTAAGATGCCACCCAGACATCATATTTTGGTGGTAAACCTTATTATTACAAGCTAACATGATGTGAGCATAATAAAATGGGTTAGGGTTAAGATTAGAGTAAAATACACATTTAAAAAACAGATATATAACAGACATAGTGATTTGAATAAGGATTACATCTCTCCATGTGCATAGTGCCAGCTATTGTAAACAGTAAGAACGCGTGTCATCTATGTGCACAAATAGATGATGTGAGGACAAAAAAAGGGTTGAGGTTCCTCTACTCTTTAAACTTGATATGTGAGAACTATATACAATATTGACTTTGCACTAGTCTTTGCTTTCTTTTCTTTGTTTCGACATGATGGACTGAGGCTGTTGTATGCAGTCAATCCGTTTTCTAGTTCTAGTGAACATTTCTACTGAACATTTTCCAGTCAACATTTAAATAAAGGGGATTTCAAAATTAGTGTACACTTAAAGGAGTTGTGATATCACTCACAAGATATATTTGTAGTCTTATATCATTTTACTAATCTCAAGTACATCTCAAGAACAGGCCATTTTGTGTCTGTCTCATTACTATTAACGAGCCTCTCCTCCTATTGGCTTAATTAAATGGCTGTGTATATGGGGGGGGGGGTTAGTATTTAGTGCAATGTTTTAAACCAGCTCCATGTGCAATTAGATCATGCACCCCTGACAAATCTGTTATGTACAGAGAAAACATGTAGCCAATGATGCATTCGCATTATAAAGCGAGTGTGTACGATAAGAAGAATTTTCACACACTGTTAAAAATTAAAACAAATTGTCAAATTCCATCACCTGAGATATAAAATACTGGAAAATAAAGGGAAATTTCTTAAAATGCAGTAAATCTGCTTAATAATAATATCTCTAAAACTACATTTTTAACCTAAATCTACCATTATCAAACTATATATATATATATATATATGTCAGTGCTACTTTTACAGGTCCAGAATGTACTGCAACAATTACTCTATTGATCAATTTGTTGTCAACTATCAAATGAACCGCCAAATGTTTTGATAATTGACATCTTCTTTGGGAGTTAATTGAATCGCATTGGTTGTGCACTGTTGGTCTGGACAAAAGTAAATATACAGTTGCATCCTGGGCTTTGGGAAACAGTGAAAACATTTCTCACCATGTTCTGACATCTTATGGACCAAATTGAACCAAACCATATATCGACAGAATAATCCACAGATTAATCAATAACAATATTCATTTTCTGCCCTGACAGTAACAGTGAAAGAAACAAGCCTGTGTCCTTGAAATAACATATTATACTCATTTGCTATGTCAAATTTATTTTGAGATCACAAAAGCCCTGAATGACATTTTTATCAATATAATCAGGACATATGAGTAGTTATCAAACACACAAGACTGGAAAATACAAAAGGGTTTAGGGTGCTCAGGAGACTTCACATAGCAGGTGTGCTTCTGATGAGGGTGAAATAGGAATCTATAAAAGAAAGAAACTAGCAGCGGCATGCCAAGATTTAAAATAATGTATAAAAAACCTAAATATCATCAGGGCATAGACAAAGGGAGTAGAACAAAGGTTAAAATGAACACCCATACCCCTATGGGTATCATTTCATCATAATTTAACTACATGAAGGCCAATATGGCGTATTCTTGCATTGTTATATTAAGACTTTTTTTGTGCGTTTATACTTTTTTTTTTTTTTATCTCACAGTGCCTCTGCTGATTTCTTCCTTTTTTTTTAGAAGAGATTTAAGTCCTCTTCCATCTCCGCTTGGTTTCATCATATATATATATATATATATATATATATATATATATATATATATATATATATATATATATATATATGCAGTTATTTCCAGTTGGAACTGAATTGACCTGGAAATCGATACAGAACGAATGTTAGAAGCAGTACGCGAAGTGTACTGGGTCAACCCGACTGTGTGTTCCATCGATAAGGCAGTACGTCTGTCGTGTTGTGAAGAGGCCAGCTCAGAGCACAGAGACACAGAGGTGTGTTGTAATCACCTTTTATTTTTTTCTGTGCAGGAACGTTTCGGGGCGTTTGCAAAGACATCGATCATTTTGCGGAAGATGGCGACTACGAGCAGGACGCTGCTGAGTATCTACTACGTGAGTGATGCATACAACCAAGACCTAACAACAGAAGTCTTAAGTCTTAAGTATTCAAATGCAGTGGTGGAAAATAACTAAGTCCATTTGCTCAAGTTCTGTATTTAAATACACTTTAGTAGTACTAGTACTTCCATTAGAACACTGGAGAGATGCTTGCAGGAAACAGGCATCTATTCACCTATGTAGATATTACATTAAAAAACAGACCTTTGCAGATAGAATAGGTATTTAGCACATTAACAATGTATAAAGTGTATTTCTGATTAGTTTAATTTAATCCTAAATGAAGAGAATAAATCCAAGATTATTTTCTTTTAAAAAAATAAGGAAATTTTTAAGTGACCCCCAAAACCAAAAGTATATTTTGCTGCAAATACATTTACTTTATGTTGTATTTGGCCTTTACTGGAAATTAAGCATTTTTAGACATTGGTATTTCTATTTTTTAACTAGGTAAAGGCTCTGCGTACTTTGTCTACCACTATTCTCTCCTCCTCCTCCCAGGAGCAGTCCGAGCCTCCAGTCTCTTCCCCATCCTCAGCGTGGGTTTGTTATTTCTTGGGGGTGTGTGTGTTGCCGCCAGCGAGTTCTACAAGTCGCGCTACAACGTGATCCTCAGTGCGGGGATCCTGTTTGTCTCTGCAGGTCAGAACCACCCTCCTCACCTCCTCACCCCCCATCGTACCCTGTGGTGTGTCCTAGCCCCGCTGATCACGTCCCCCCCTCCCTCCCCTCCTCCTCCAGGCCTCAGCAACATCATCGGCATCATCGTGTACATATCAGCCAACTCGGGCGACCCCAGCCAGAGCGACAACAAGAAGAGCTACTCGTACGGCTGGTCCTTCTACTTCGGCGCTCTGTCCTTCGTGCTGGCAGAGATGGTGGGCGTGCTGGCGGTGCACGTGTTCATCGAGAAGCACCGGCAGCTGCGCACCAACGGCCGGCCCTCGCTGGAAAAGCCGCCCGTGTCCCGCAACTCGTCCTACTACCGCAACCGCTACCACAGTGGCCGCGGCCGCCGCTGCAGCTACCGGAGCAACCACAGCGCCGGGGACTCCTTCCGGGCGTCGTCTGTCGCGCGGGAAGGGGAGCCGACCCTGTCCCTGTCCGCCGAGTCCAAGGCCGCAGCGGCGCAGGCCACAACGGCCTTGGACTCCGAGTTCATGCTGTACACCCTGACCTCGCCCCTGAAGGATGGTAAGATCGACATGGCGGTGGAGGATCTGGGCCCCGCGGCGGCTCACAACAACGTGGAGATGCTGCCGGGAAACTGTGCCGCCAACAGGAGGACCACCCCGGTCTGAGGGGGAGAGAGGGACTCCAGGTTTTAATAAGATGAGGGTCAAATAAGAGGAGATTGTTTGAGACTGGATCTGTTCCTACGATGTGCTGTTGACAAGCTCTAAGATGAAGAAATGAAGTTAACAAGAGCACATTGTGACATCTGACATGTGCCCTGTGTGTGTAGTACTGCTATGTGTGTGTGTGTGTGTGTGTGTGTGTGTGTAGTACTGCTATGTGTGTGTGTTTGTGTGTGTGTGTGTGTGTGTGTGTGAGACACAGATGGAAACGCAGAGAGAGACAGAAAGTGAGTCAATGAGAATGAGAAATAAAGGGTGTGCATTTTTGTCACACAATGTGAACACACAACAACTAAATTGAACACAATGTGCAGAGGGCGGCATGGTGGAGAAGTGGGTAGCGCTGATGCCTCACAGCAAGAAGGTCGCAGGTTCAAGACCTCCTTGGGCCTGGGTCTGGGACCTTTCTGTGTGGAGTTTGCATGTTCTCCCCGTGTCTGCGTGGGTTCTCACCGGGTACTCCGGCTTCCTCCCACAATACAAAACATGCTCAGGTTAATTGGCAACTCTAAATTGCCCGTAGTTGTGAGTGTGTGTGTGAGTGAATGGTGTGTGTGCCCCACGATTGGCTGGCGACCATCTGGGGTGTATCCCCTGCCTCTCGCCATAAATGCGCTGGGATAGGCTCCAGCAGACCCCTGCGACCCTGAAAAGGAATAAGCGGGATAGAAAATGGATGGATGGATGGACAATGTGCAGATTTATAATGTAATTATAATAATTTTTTCCAATACTAAGGGAGAAAAAATATCCAAACCTACATGGCCCTGTGTGGGAAAAAAAGTGATTGCCCCCTAAACCTAATAACCGGTTGAGCCTTTAGCAGCAAGTTTGTCTAAGGTCATGCCACAGGATCTCAATAGAATTCAGGTAACATTAACTAATAGGACTATTTAAAAATCTCACACATTTAAATGTGACAAACATGCAAAAAATATTAAATCAGAAAAGGAGGCCAACTCTTTTTCACAACTTTGTACATCAAATCTAAACATGGGTTACTAGGAAATGACATAATAAACTATGTCCTTTTTTCCATCTTTCTGTGGACCTAAGCTCCAAAAATCGAAACCCCATTAAATGCATTAGAACTGGCTCCATCCGTTGCTCTCTGTGTGTGTTTGTGGGTCTGAGTGTGTGTTGTGTATGCATGTGAGTGTGCATAAGCGTAACAACAGTTCTCTCCTGATGGTTTGTTACTGAGTTTCTGTTTACAACAAATAAAGCTTATAAATTAATAGGATTTTACAAAATGTTCTTTTCCAAAGAGATGCGTGTGGTTCAGAGCGTTGTGTGGTTGCTCCTGCTCTCAATTTATCAAAATTAATTGACCTCCCCTGTGCTGAAAAATACTGTGGCTTTCATGTGTAAACATGCGTGAGTCCTCGGCAGAACGGACCTGCAGCAGCTGAACAGCAGCCGGATGCGTTACCATGGCAGCAAGATGATTCAGGCGAATGTTCAAGGCAGTTGTGAGGAAAAAGAATCGCAGCAATTACCTGACATCCTTGTTAGGCTACACATATACTATAGTTGCCATATCAACCACTTCACACCCCTTACTCATGCTTTAAGACATGTAAAAGTGTGTTTGGGATAATAAATTATGTGTTATTTTTTTTTCAGAAACATAGTCAAATCTAATTTAACAATAAAAATTTATACACATATATTGTTAATTACAAAGGTTTAAATGCTGGATGCACTATGTCTCCTACTTCTCTGAGTGTCACTTTTCCACGAATGATCCCAACTAGTGAGATGTCACGAATCATAGAACAAAACACATTAAAAGAAATTTGAAAACTTGAAGCCTGCAGTGCACATACATTAAACATAAACTTTTCAAATAAAGTATGAGACAATAGCTAACCTTCTTATTTGAGTTAATTCGATAATTCAATATTCAATTCAATAATTCTATACATACACTATATGTTCTTAAAAATATGTGTGCATTCTGGAATTGTAATGAGGCAAAGGAACTTTAATTTTAAAGATTTTAATAAAGGGCACACAGGAAGGACGAATGGTTTGAGACGTTATGTGCCTTCATGTCCAAAGGTAATTTTCGTAAATACGAATACTGTTTGCCATGTTTCGATTCACTACGCCAACAAAAGCACTTGAACACAACACGCACTAGAAAAAGCATCTTTCTCATCCACGTGAAAGGAGCGTTTATCTCCCTCTGATTTAACTCTAACCTTTGAGTTTACTGGGACTGAACCTCGCAGAACAAAACCCTGGCAGCGGTGGGATTCGAACCCACGCCCCCGAAGAGACTGGAGCCTTAATCCAGCGCCTTAGACCGCTCGGCCACGCTACCTTACACTGCATGTCTCCAGGACAGTCTATACCACTGACTATACATTATATCGTTGCCAATTAAGGTTTTATTACATTGGATGTATAAAGGAATTAAACTAATATTCGTTTTATTTGCCTTTTTTCACGACGACAGCAACACTCAAGATATAACATGGCAGCTTAATGACAAGAAAAGAACACCAGGAAGTAAAGATAGTTCAAATCCAGCACATCAGTGTTAGTAAAGAGAATCAAATGTGTGCCATTAACATACTATCCTAGCTACTTGGTTGTACCTCTCCATATATCCTGATCCAGCGCATATTTTACACCCTACTCCTATATGCTGGACTGTCAGAGGCATCTTTACACCTAAACCATAAAGCATCTTCACATTTTAGTAGATGTACAGTTCATTAACTTTGTTTCTGTACACAGCCAAATAAAATACTATAACTCAAATCATTAATAAGTTAAGACCCCATAAATGCACAGATGACACATGTGATAGTAGAGCTAATTATATTGTGAATTAATTACACTTTTGACATAGTGTAGCACATTTTTTGTGTATTTTGTATGTTTCTGTTAGTATTAGCAAAGAAGGAAACATTTTCCTCCAGGAAAAAGGCCCCTGTGCAAAAAAAGAAAGAAATATAGAAAATATTTTTCTTGTTGCCATAAAAAAATCTGAATCAATAAAGGCAGAAAGCCGATAACTTCTGGAGCCAGCCTTCTAACACACAGCACTTTATTATTGAATTATGTTCTTAATTCTCACCATGAACATTTGGTCATTTTGTTTCTAATGTAGCTTCTGTTGTGTCTTTCATGTAATGATGTTTCGAATCTCATGCAAGCCAAAGACGCATTTACTTATTTTACCGCAACAAGCAGAAAAATACAATATATATTTTATTAAAATTAATTTCTGAAACGTCTATTTCTGTGAACTCTCTTGATTCTTGTACTCTTTGGAAGAACCCTGGGTACTTCCGGTTCCGTCGTGCGCCATTTTGATGAAACAGCGAGGAGAGAAGAAGCTTCGTTCTGCGATTCTGGATTTTATGGATTTAATTAGCTTGTGGAAAAACGAAACTGGATAACACAACTCGTCTTCGCATGCTGGAAAATCAACCGCGGACGGAGGAGGGAACTCTGCGCCGTGTCCGCGCAACCGTTGGATTTAGCTACATTTCTCGATAGCAACGATAAACAGCATTGTTAGCATAGCGTTAGCATCCCCGTTAGCCGTTAGCCATTGTCTCTGCCGAGCGGCGGCGAGGCAACGTTAGCTAATCTCGAGGCGCTTGCATGCTAGCCTTGGCATTAGCTAACGAGCTATTTTGCGGTTTCTTAGCCATCTTCCCTTTTTTCGAGGTCTGACAACGATAAACTGGTGGACTCGGTGCGGTGTGTATTTTTTTTTGGTGAAGCTCGGTTTTGTTTGACTTGACTCGAAGAATACGAACTGTTCCCCCCAGAGAGGCCAAACATCACCGAGGAC
Source organism: Eupleurogrammus muticus (assembly GCA_036785175.1). Lineage (NCBI taxonomy): Eukaryota > Metazoa > Chordata > Actinopteri > Scombriformes > Trichiuridae > Eupleurogrammus > Eupleurogrammus muticus. Next base: position 18,990,116 of record JAYKQN010000003.1, on the reverse strand, counting down.
TGATGCCCAGGGAGCCCCAGGCCCGCTGCTAGCGACTTTAGCGGCTAGCGGCGTGGTGGCCCGGGCTTTTCCCGCAAGGACAATTCACGACGGACCTGTCCCGCTTTACATCCACGTGAACGGCCTCACGTGCCGCTGCACGGACTGTGTTCGGATCTGGTGGCCCCCCGTTGTGATTTATTGGGACTTGAACGAACTGACGAGGGTCTCGGCGCCGCTCAATGGCGCTCTGGCCTCTCACCTCGACATTTTTCTTTGGCAAAAACAAGGACTCAACGTCATTGCGAGCGGAACCCTTCTCCCCTTTAGTCCTTTCTTTGTCCACATTGTTTCAGCCAATTTAAAGAAGGTTTACTCATTAAAGACACCAGATTTAGCCTCCTGTGTTCAGTGTTGACGCTGTTTTATTTTGTTATATCAGGCCTGTGTTTTTTTTCCTTCTTGTGCTTGATTGACTTAAGTGCTTAGACCTGTAAAAATGTCGTGTGTTCACTATAAGTTTTCTTCCAAACTGGACTACAACACAGTCACTTTCGATGGGCTGCATATCACCCTCAGTGAGCTTAAAAGGCAGATTATGGGCCGGGAGCGCCTCAAGGCCACAGACTGCGACCTGCAGATCACCAATGCGCAGACTCGAGAAGGTGAGTTCCCGTCAGACACATGACTCGACTCATTGATGTGGGACTAATGTGTCATCCGGTATTTTTGGGATTTGCAGTGATAGGAAGCTCAGCTGTAAACAGTGAGGTTTGTAGCGATTTATGTCTTTTGCGCCTCTCGATGGTTTTCGAAGTTTGGCATTAAAGGTTTGTCTCAAGACTCTGCTACATATGAAGCGCATTTATTACGATATAAAAACGAATCCGCATTGCTTGCAGAAAAACGAGAAAAAGCATAGCCACACACCTGCAAAAACTCCGAAATAACAAACTCTAAACGCAAAAAAGTTCAAATGATTATCAAAATTGTTAAAGATAAATGTTCTATTAATTGATCAGCTAATTGTTGCAAAAATAGTTCAGTAAGTGTTATCCAGCAAGTGTTATCCAGTATACTTAAGACATAAGTCTTAAGTGTACTCGATTAACGAAATTTTGAGGGCACAAATTGTCATTTGGTAATCACCTTTCTTAATGGATGGTTTAATATTTTAGTCTGTGAAGTGGAGGTGATTGAGAACTTTAAAACTGCCAGAGCACATGTTGATGCCTTTAGGTTCTGATATAATCAAATTCACACATCTGATCTGTAACACCTCATGTTTTATCCTGAAACGTTACCCATTACAATAAATGCATTTTGGATATATTGTATGTGTAATGTTAATGTTTTCTATGGTTCTGTGTGTCCTGTTTTGTAGAATACACAGATGATGAAGCCCACATCCCGAAACACTCATCCGTGATTGTCCGCCGCACTCCGCTTGGAGGAGTAAAACCTGCTGGCAGGACGTTCATTGTGTATGTACTTAAAAAGATTCCTGGAAACATGAATGAATAACACTAACTTCTAAGATAAAGCTGTGATGTTTAAACCAGATCTTGTGTAGTTTTAAATGTAGCTCAGAGATTTGTCTCTAAATTTTAAGCAAAACATTGACCATGAATTCAATTATTTTGGCTGTGTAGTTGTTGGTAACTGATGGCTTCTTTCTGTCCTGTGTTTTTTCTGCAGAGATCGTTCTGACACAGCTGTGGTGGGATCTTCTAGACCCGTATGTAAAACAAAACCAAAATCAACACTCCTCCTCTCACCCCTCACTCTCTCTATCTCTCTCTCCTTTTTCTGGCTTTAGTCACCTTTCTTGAGAACATTCTGTCAACAATGATCAAGTCGTGTGTATCTTCTGTTCACTGTGTGTTTGCTACATTTGTGTTGAGAGCTCAACTTCTATATGTTATCTGATGTCTTTTTTTGGGAGGGTTTCCTGGAGTCCCCACAGTTAAAGCAGTTTGTTCTTTCTCTCTCAAACCCTGGTTTTCTGTTTTAGTACATTTTTAATATTAGCACATTAAATGTTTTTAATTGTGTCTGACTGAGATGAGATTCATAAGAGAAACAACAGACTAGCCATCATTGTTTTTAATGCTCTGAAATGACCAATTGTTAAACTGTTGCCTCTTTTTTTGATAAATCAATTAAACTGTTATGACTGTATTTCATATTGAAAATGGGTTTGTAGCCTGCATCAGGCCAGGCAAATGTTTTTTTAAAGGGTTTTTGTATTGATAATTCTTTGTCATTTTATTTTCTGTGAAAATATATTCTGTGGTTTAAGAACCCAATGAAGTAACGTGTGGCTGGGATTGATTGTAATTAACTTTGATTACAATTACAAGACTAAAGTTGTGTGAATGCAATAGACTCGCCATTGAGTTTTATTTTGAAAGCTTACCCTGCTAAACTTTTAATATACTCAACTCTGTTCAGTAACATTTACCAATGTCAATTGTTTGTCCTGTACAATTTCATCATGACGATGTTGATGAAGATGTCTTTTCTGCATTGAGTATGAACTGCACGTAAACCGTAGTCTTTTAAAGCTCTCAGATTTCCTCCTGCTGAGTTTAATGAGTCCTAAGAGTGTGTTTTACAAAGAAGCAGGTTGTAGCGCAAAGTGTACTGTTAAAACTGTGGTTTGGGGGACAGCCAGAAGCTCGACTTGGCCGCTGAAGTATAATGCTGTGACATGATCACAAAGTGCCATGACACATTATCAGTAAAGTAAATATCCTGTCAAGTTCTGGAGGCCTTCAGGGGTTACTGCAGTGAGACGTATACTGGTGTAGTGTGTCCTGTAAGCTGTAAGCTGCAGAACCTGTCAATAAAGTTGTTCAATGGTTCAGTGTCAGAACCGCTTGCACCAGATCCCTGTGTGTTCCCTCTGCAGCATTCTGCAATAATCAGTCTTTCCTGCGTATCATGATGGACAAACCACCCTGCCCCGCTTGTTTATGTAACGTCAGAAGAATAAGACAGAACAACAATTTTGTTATCAAGTTACTTTTCTTTTTTTGTCTGTGCATGAGACCTAATTCTCCTGACCTGCATTAGACATCCATCCTCCTGCTTTCACCCTGTAGTACTGTAGGGGCTGTTTGAGGGAACAATTTGAAGGAACCCTTGACATTTTTTTTATTCTCTGTTTATTTTATCATTTGTGTTGTATCAGCCCTACAAGTTAAACTTTAGTTTGCAGTTTTTATTGGCACTGCTCCTAGTTAGCTGATTAGAGTACTAGCTAGCAGCCGGCCTTCCTTCTTTTGACAAGCCAGTACAGAAAGTTAAACCAGCAGCTTGGTAAAGGGGCACTGCATGCTTAGTCTAAAAAAAAGCTTTCCTTTGAGAGAATCAGCCTTCTTCTTGTAATAGCAGGAGAAGGTTTAATATGTCCCAGCTGTGTTTTCAGATAAAGACCAAATGTCAAGGAAGGTTTGGAAGGCATTTTAGCTGATGCTTTTGGACTGGATAGAACTTAAAGGCACATAATACAAAACTTGTTTATATGGAAGAGTTGTTGAAGTAAATATTAGCACTAATGATTAAAAGTAAATCCAACTTGGTTATGCTATTATACAGTAACAATGGTAATTGTGTCAACTAAAATCAACGTTATAATTGCTGTACGGTTATATCTCCTGGGAATAGACTATACCTTAAGCTCTAAAACAATTGTTTAAAAAGAAGGGTAACCAATAGATATTTTGTTACTCCTTTTTTTAGAGATTTCTTTTATTGGTTAATTATTATTATATTATCCAAACTGTTAAGATCTCTTCCATGTAAACAGCTATGTATAGACAAAACCTTAGAGGTTTTCCACAACTTTTCTAAGATTATGACACAATGGTGTCAGAAGAGGAATGTATATTGCACGCAAGCCTAGCAATCCATATCCTGGCTTAAACGTTCACTCCCTTGTAGCTGCTTTATATCATGTGCTTCGAGAAGTTGAGAATTTTGTGCAGAGGATTAGATGGAGTTTCTTAAGGGACTGGACACAGATGTGGTGGGGATCTATCTGGGCTCTTATCTTCCACTGTATATCTAAACAATGTCGTTAACACTTGTAATATCTGTACTCTGGTTCTCCTGCAGACTGATTCTTCTCCTTCTATGTCACTCGCCCAACTGACCAAGGTACTGTTTCTGTACATGCTGGTTACGCTTCCAGAAAAAAATATTTCTTATGTTGCAGTAGATCTTTTTCTACCCCTCATTTCTTGCGAGCCTAATATCCCTCTTTCTCCTTCTTTTTTTTTTTTTTTTTTTTTTTTTTTTTTTTTTTTTGTTCTTTAATCTTTCCGGCATCTGTTTTAGACTGCAAACCTGGTTGATGCAAATGCATCAGAGGAAGACAAGATTAGAGCCATGATGTCTCAGTCAAACCATGAATATGACCCGATACAGTTAGTACACACACACATATTTGTGAACTAAACATTGCCATTCCCCATCTGTAGTTTTGAACACTGAGCCTGAATTTGTCTCCGTAGTTACTCCAAAAAGGCAATTGGACCTCCACCTGCTCACTACACCTGCTTTCGTTGTGGAAAAGCTGGTCACTACATTCGCCAATGTCCCATGTTGATGGTAAATATGTTCAATATATATCGTTTTCCAAGGTCTGTGGTGTTAATTTGTACTTCTGTGCTTCCATGCTCTGAAACTCCCTCCCCCTCCCTTTCCCCTTTTTTCTATTCTTGTTGTTTGTCCTTTGTCTCTTATTTGACGTCCCCTTAGTGTCTGGCATTTGATTCCTACGGTCTTATAATAGGCTGTTATTACATTGCAGTGCAAGCAGTGATATTTTATCCTGTTTTGCTTAGATCCAGGATAAGAGCGTCGAGGGACCCAAGCCAGTACGGATTAGTAAGGGGATTCCTCAGAGCTTCATGGTGAAAGCAGAGCCCGGCACTAAGGGAGCCATGTTAACCAGCACCGGAGAATACGCCATACCTGCCATAGACGCGTATGTGTCACCCAAGGACATTTCACAAACACAGCTTGTTTAATATTCTTGTCAGTAGTGTCAAATTTGTCTTTTTGTCACAACTCCGTCCGTGTCCTCAATGATAACTACTCACAAAGACACTTAAGACAATTACTTTTGATTGTGGTTCAAACACTCTTCTAGAATAAAAAAAAAAAAAAATCTGTTAACACAGGGAGGCGTATGCGCAAGGAAAGAAGGAGCGCCCTCCATTTGTTCCTCATGACCAGTCGTCCTCTGAGGATGATTCAGACCCGATCCCTGATGAACTCCTCTGTCCGATCTGCAACGACCTGATGACTGACGCTGTAGTTATACCCTGCTGTGGAAACAGTTATTGCGACGATTGTGAGTCTCTATACTTGTATCGTGTCATAACAGTCTGCTGTCATGGTAGACATGAAATGCATTGCATTTCTAGCCACCAATTGTGTCATTCTGACTTCATTTTGTCATTTAGAAAACCACTGAAGATGATAGAAATGTACATTTATTCAGCCAGTCCCACACTGTATTTTAAGATTCAAAAAAGCTTTAGAATTATTATACTGTGTGTCAAGGCGATTTCACAACCAGATGGCATTGTCAAAAGTAATTTTTGTGAAGGTCAACAGATGTATATTAGGCAGTTTGTGTAAGTGTAAAGGTGAATGAGTTCTTTTTTATGTTCTCAGGTATCAGGACGGCCTTGCTCGACTCAGAGGAGCACATCTGCTACACATGCAAACAGTCGGATGTTTCACCTGATAATCTCATCGCCAACAAGTTCCTTCGACAGGTAACACACATGAATACGCATGCTTTGACGTTTTACATTGTTTGGCTCTTGTTGCATGAGATTAGAAAAAGACTAGCGATAGAATTTCATTTTTAGAGATTTGTCAATTTTTTTCGCCATGCAGGCTGTGAACAACTTTAAGAACGAGACGGGATACACCAAACGCGTGAGAAAACAGCTCCAACAGTCAGCCCCGCCTCCCCCACGCCCTCTGTTGGTCAGGCCGCTGCAGTCAAGACAGCAAGACCCGCTAGTGGCAAATATCTCTCAGCCTCCTGCCACAAGCGTGCCCCCCACTGCTTCGCCGGTGCGGGCCCCGCCCCCTGCCCCACCCGCCGCTACCTCTGCTGCTCCTACACCTCCTCACGCTGCTGCTGTTGAGGAACAAGCCGCTTCTCCAGCACCAGCACCCGGCGTTGATCACCATTCTCCTATGCACTCCTCCAGCCATGGTGAACCACCCCCACCAGGGTGAGTCTACGATACAGAATATACCCATCTATGTTTAGAATCTTCCAGTCAAGAGTGGATTTGAGTTACAATATGTGTGTTTGTTTGTGTTAGTGAAACTGACCCGGAGCCAACTGTGAAACCAGACTCATCTGTTTCCTCTGATCGTGGACCCTCTGAAAGTGGATCCCAGGTGAGTCTGAATAATAATTTGATAGTTATATTACTGTCTACCAATGGTCTTCTCAATGTTTGTACACTCCAGAATTCAAGCTTCCAATTACAATAGGAAGAAGTTAAATATTGGACTTGATGTCACAACTCCTGCCTGCTGGCTCCACCCATTAAAGTTGGAAATATTAGTGAGCACTTGTTCCCTGTGGGAACAAGGAAAAAACATTTTCATAGAGGGTGAGAGATTAATTAATCCTGTAGTTATCAGGTTAATCCTTGAATAGCAGAACTGTGCAGGTGCAGAGCTGGCTTCATTCCAATTTGGGATTAGTGGTACGAGCCAGGTTAAACAATGTGTGTTGGCAATTATAATGAAAGACAATTTTTTCTGCATTGTTAGACTCTTGTCCTTACTCACCCGTCCCTGTGCGAGAGAAACTGTAACTCCTACATTTTTCCTTCTGATTTTCCCCCACAGGGCTACCATTTATCTGTTATTGGGCACCCGCCACCTCCAAGGCCACCTCATCAATCTGGTAAGAACTTCACTTCAAGACATTATGCAGATTAAGAGAGCTTGACAGAAATGCATTCAGTAACATAACAGGCTGTCTCTGTGCTGTATTAGCCCACCAGTCACGGCCCCACCACACTCACAGAGGGGGAAGCAGCAGCGGCGGTGGCAGCAGACACTGGGATAGGTGAGACCCGTCTATGAGATTATCTGATGTTTTACAAAACAATCTCTTATCATATCTGTCTCAAACATTTTTTTTTGCTCTCTGTTAATCCTGTCAGATCCTTCAGAAATCGAGGAGAACACCCGTCCACTCATCTCCAAACGGCTCCGCCTCCTGTACCTGCTCCTCCGGTCTACACAGCGCCATCGCTGTACCCACCGCCGCCACAGGCCTACCCTCCTCCATACGCCTCCGGGCCCAGCCTTGTCCCCCCTCCCATCGGTTACCAGCCCCAGCCTATCTATGCCCCCGGACCACCGGGACTCAACAATCCCTGGGTCGCCCCGGGTGCACAGCCCCCTCTCATGCCTCTGCCCCCCTCCCTCTCTCAGCCCCCCCTTTCAAAAGAGGATTTCTACAGGCAACGGCACCATCGTCAGGACAAGTGAGTCATTCAAACAGCTGCTGAATGATTGTCAAACATTAACATTAAAACCATTTAAGTTTCACACTGGATTAGTGTTAAAGTTTCTTATCTTTTTATACAGAGTTACATCTAAACTGGATGAATTTACTAAGGACTTCCACAAAGAGCTTATGAAGTACAGAAATGCACCAAAGAGGCGAAGACCGTCTTATTCCAGGTAATTTTATTTGAAGGGTTTTAGTTTTTACATGAATTTTAAATATAATCCTGATGCCGTTTGCATAATCTTCTCTCTTTCCATTTCTAGGTCCCGCTCATACAGCCGCTCCCCATTCAGCCGCTCTCCCTACACCCGGTCTAGGTCCAGATCAAGATCCCGATCTTACTCTTACTCCCCCAGCCGCTCCCGTTCCCGTTCGCGCTCTCATGGCCGCTCTTACCCCCGTTCTCCTTATTCTCGACGCAACGGGCGCAGTTATGGCCGCTCACGAACCAGGTCCCGCTCTCGTTCGAGGTCCTATGGCTATCGACGCTCTGGCTCCCCTCGGTCTCCCCCGTTCCGGGGAGGAGGCTGGGACGGCCCGGAGGCAGCGGGGCCCTTCAGATCTAGGTCACGGTCACGCTCCCCAGGTGGTTTCCGGGGCCGCAGCCCCGGTGGGCGAAAGCCACCCCCTCGCGAGGTACCGCCGTACGAACTGAAGGGTCCGAGCCCAGGAGGCCACGAGCACTGGGATAGAGATAGTTACCGACAGTGGGAGAAGAAGTACAGAGACTGGTACAACAAGTACTACAAAGACTACGACAACCAGCATGTGCCGCTGCATCACAGGGGGCAAGGCAGCAGGGACAGGGAGAGAGACAGAATGTCCCCAGTAAACAGAGACTACTCCCCCCAGGGACGGGGGAGGAGAGGGCGAGAAGAGAGAGGCGCCCCCCTTCACCATCAGCCATCATCTTCCTCATCTGGAGCCAAGTCCAATACTAAAGTCCTGAAGGCAAAAAAAGTCAAGAAGAAGAAGACAGACGATGAGTCATCACAGTCGGTGGACCGAGGCGACGCCACACCGGTCAGAGACGAACCGATGGACGAAATCCCGTCACTTACTAAAACGCCTCCCATCTCCTCAAAGCCTCCCGTTGGCACAGCAACCACGAAGGCCCTGGCCTCGAAAAGCACCGCGGCACCCGCTAAACCCCCGACCAAGTCGACATCCAAGACTCAGTCTGACAAGACAAAGAAGGACAAGGGCCAGAAGGTCAAAGCGAAAATAAAAACGGAGGGTGTGAAAGCCAAGAGTGACAAGGTGAAGAAGAAGACCGGAGAAGGAGTGGTCCCCAAAAAGAAAGACTCGTCATCCTCATCGTCCTCTGTGACGAAACCCTTGAAGACCACCAAAGCCAAGCCAGAAGATGCCCTCAACTCAAATACCCCTAAAAAGGACAAAAATAAAAGCTCTGTACCAAGACCCGCCCTGCTTAAGACCCCCCCACTGTCCTCCCAGAACCTACCTCTACCTCATCCCTCTCTTCACGACGGCCCCCGATCCAGCCATGACATGCGGGGGAGAAGGGACCTTTGTCAGAGCGGTGGTCTCCTCCCCCTCCCTCACCACTCTCTCCTACACCGGCCCCCCTCCCCAGGGGACAGTCGGAGGAGGATGGGCGAGGAGAGCCGGCTCTTACTTGGGCCTCCGCCCGGGAAGCTGAGGAGAATAGACGGGCCGGGGGGCTGCGGAGACGTCCTCTCACACTCGCACATCTCCCATCAACCTCCGCTCCAGAGACTCGCGCACCCCTCCGACAGGCCCGGCCTCCTTCCCATACCAGGGAGCCGTGAGATGGGCAGGGGAGACCCAGATCGAGCGCCTATCAGACCTCTCATGGACCTCCAGGTGGGTGAAGTTATGTGGAATGTTCAATTGGACTATTTTACAGACATTTATTTAGAACAGGCAGCTAACGTATATGACAGACAGAAATGTTATGATGCAGAGTCACAACATCTGAGGAAAACATAACAAAAACAGTTGGAATAAATTAACTGAATAGAGAACACATGAATAGGATCCATTCGAAATAAAAAAAATGGCACCAGCACATTTAGAAACTATAATATACATTTGGGTAAAAAGAAAAATCCTTGCACAGTAATGCGAGCCAAGTAATGGTGTTTTTCCATCTGTGTTCTCCATCTGCTGCTGATGAGGGTAGTAGTGTTGGTTATTTTAAGTGGCTGTCTGCTACTGTAAAACGGTGGATAAATTGTTAGAGCATCACACAACTTCCTTAAAATGACTCTCTTGTAATGTCAGAGGGCTAAGACTTATTTTAATGAATACTATTCTATTAGTGATGCACGATATATCGGCCAACCGATATATATCGGCCGATATGTCACGTTTTTTAACTTATCGGTATCGGTCCGATATCAACATATTCTGGCCGATATGTCAACAATTGGCAGCGTTAAACCGCTACAGTTAGTTGGGTCACTGTCTGCGTGTCTCTCGGCGACGCGCTAAGCTAGCTGGTCCTAGCGGCTCCTCCGTCACATCGCATCGCCCGAAAAGACAGCGGCCTCCTCCGCCTCCGCCGCGGCCGCCGACGAGAAGGCGGCAGGACGGCGTCCGACACCCCGGAGCAACGTTCCGCGCGTTTTTTTTGTCTTTTCGGGCGATGCGATGTGACGGAGGAGCCCGCTAGCACCAGCTAGCTTAGCGCGTCGCCGAGAGACACGCAGACAGTGACCCAACTAACTGTAGCGGTTTCTCCTAGCGGGCTCCTCCGTCACATCGCATCGCCCGAAAAGACAAAAAAATGCGCGGAGCGTTGCTCCGGGGTGTCGGACGCCGTCCTGCCGCCTTCTCACATGACAGAGTTTTACAGTGAGCCTTCCTTTAAATAAATGGCACTGTTGTGCTTTTCAAATGTACAGTGTTGTTTCTGGTCTGTACTAAATTTGTGACACTACAGAAAACTTTTTCTCTACATATATCGATATCGGTAAATATCGATATCGGCAGTGACTGCCGATATGTATATCGGATATCGATATCGGCCGAAATTTTCACATCGGTGCATCCCTATATTCTATACTACTTTTATAAAGGCTTTTTCTTTGGCTGTTTTAGGGAAAAGCTGAAAATAATAGTTTTTAATCAGAAAATTGTTTATTAGTTTGAAGAAGAAATCTCAACCCTAATTGATATTTTAAAAATTCTACTTTTCAATTATTTTTATTATCTATTCTCTGGGAATTCAAGTTCATATGGACTTCTATGTCAGTGCTCTCATATTTTTAGCCTTACAAAAAACAGCAAATCACTTCAATTTTGAGTAGCTAAAACCTGCCTATATTTGACATTATTTAATCAAGTTTTTAAAATCTAAAAATACATACTAATTGAACCATTTATTGCAGATAGTTTAGTTGTGATTCAACCCATTTTAAAGTTTTCCGTATGCATTTGTCCATGTCCAGGTGAAGCCACTGAGTCAGAGTCAGACTCAGAGGAGGATCAAGTTGAACAGGGAGCTGGGGAGAAAAGGCAGCACGGAGGCAGCACCTTCAGACAGGTCCTCCTCAGGCCCCGAGAAGATCAGCTCTGCCTCAGACCGATCTACTGTCCCCAACAACCCGGACGGAGAGCGAACCAGCAGCTCCACGGACGATGCTGGAAGAAAGGAGCGATCGGCCTCCAGTGAGAGGGGAATCTCCAGAGAGAGACCAGGGAGCGCTGGGGACAGGCTGCCGGGCTCAGACAGAGAGTTGGACAGAAACTTCGGAATGGACAGAGAGCGGGACAGGGCTTTAGGACCGGAGAGGGACAGAGACAGAGGTTTGGTGTCCGACAGGGACAGGGACCGAGTCTCTGGGTCTGGCTCACAGAAGGTACCGGCTAAAGTAGAGAGAGACGCCGACGGAGAGAGGTCGGGGAGGACGGAACGGAAGAACCCCAGTGGAGGAAGTGTCGGGGGGAGGTCCGTCTCTCTGGATAAAATGACCATCGCAGAAAAATCTGCCATCACTAAGAAACCCGTAGATCCTGAGGAGAAACCAAGTGCATCCACTAAGGAGAGGGGAGAAGGATCCGAACGAGCTGCTAAATCAGACAGGTTTGTTCCGTTTGTTATCTTGCTGCTTGCTATCAGTATATATGCTCAAAAGAAAGTGTGATCTAGTGCTTTTATCTGTAAACGCAGTGTTTAAGGGTGCAATTATTGTCTCTTATTCCCCAGGAGTGTGTCCAAGGACAGAACAGAGAGGACTGTCCCTTCAGGAGAGAAACCAGCTGCTGCTCACAGAGAAGGTAATTAAAATCACTGAATGTGTGCACACGTGCGAGAAGATAACTTTGATTTTTGTCTTATGCCATGTAATTAGGCATTGATGAAACCTGGCATTTCTTTTCACTCGTCCTCTCTTCAGCAGTGAAAAATGCTGAGGCGTCTACTGTGAAGAGCAAACCTAGGATCAGCCGAAAGGCTCTGACGAGCCACAGCGTGAGCTCCACCAGGTCAGTTCATCTTTATATTCCTGATCGGTTGTTGCACGGCTCAGTTGGTCATCAACTATTTAATGGGTTGTCCCAGCACTTTATTAGAGACAAGACATTCATGGCTACCTCATTTAGCATGACGACTTTGGTTCCTCGTCTTCACTGTCGTTAGAGTACAGATTAGTTCAGTTCAGTAATGGACAGCTTTGTAAAGGGGCCTTACACTTATGCTCCATTTCAATTATGCAGTTTGGTGCTTCCATTACCATTGAACCATACTGGACCCAATGTACCCATTAACATTTTAGTATTCCTTTTAGTTAGGGGACCCGGCACATAGTTTTCTAAGGGAGGAGCCCCTGTTTTAAGTGTAAGGCCCCTTTACGCAGTGGAAATGCAAAGCTGTTCTGACAGTGTCAAGAAGGCTTTACACAGGGGGCTCGCCCCTTAAGGTGCTTAAGTACCCCAACCAAAATGGTTACTAAAATGGTAACAGTAAATTAAGTCCACCATTTTTTCCCTTATTGTGCCACATAGTGGAAATGGGGCCTTTGATTTTATCTCTAGTCAAGGTTGACCTTAGCGCTTAAGATGATTTATAACAACTATGGTGATGTACATGTTTTTTAATGTAGGACCATAATTAGATAAAATATTCAATTCAAATCTGTTGCTTTATGAATCAATACTTTACATATCACATATATATACAAGCACAGTGTCCTCAGATTCCCCACACCCTTTATGTTATTCCCATTTCACAAAAAAAGAAATAAACAAAACACAAAATAGCACCAGCAACAACAGAATCACAATCAACAATTCATTTATCCTACTCCATGGTACTCCAACAAATGCTATAGAAGTTCACTGGCAGAAAACAATGGGTCCTGAAAAACACAACCATGGCCTTGACTTTCTATATTTAATCTCTCCAAGGGTACAAATTCTTGGAGATTAAGTTTTTTAAAATAGATGTATGCATTTCTCAGAAAAAATATGTAATGGTAACTAACATTGTGCATTTGTTTGTTCTAAATTAAAATGAGAAATATCATTTAGTAGAGTTGATTTTAGTCAAATACATTCCTCAAAAGTGACAGTAAACTAAGGTAAGTAAAGTATAATTATTTCAACAAATCCTGTTGCTAAAACGGATACAGAACCCATTCCTTCTTTAATTCTGCAATTTGAAAGTTTAATGACTCGTCCTTGGAAATGTTATGCATCTTTATAGGAGTTGGAAAAAACTTGTGGATAAACTTAAAATTGGCATCTTGACTTTACTACTTTCACAAGTGTTTATCTGGGTAGTAACTAAATACTTAAAAACTATTGACATTCTCATCAGCCTCTGCTGTGGTTTATTCCCCCATGAGCGAACACTTGGCAGCGGTGGCCAGAAAAATCCTCTGCTTTACCGGGTGGAAACCTGGAACTGGACCTGGCTGTAGGTGGGCGGCCATCTGTCTCGACTGGTTGCCCCGTGTATAATCTAATTGTATTGTTGTTTTTTACGGTTCAGTTACTTTCTCTACAGCCTTGATTTTTAAAAGAGGACCTGCACATTTCTGGGATTTGTTCCAAATAAGTGGAGCATAAAAAGCAAACGCTTCTTCTCTATAAAGTTTTTTTACTGCCACAGACCAGGGTAGTTTGTAGAGTTCACAAAGCAGTGAAACGAAGCTTGGACTTGCAGCAGGCTATACACTGTAAAACAGTGGATATAAGGAATTTCAATGAAGAAAAACTTGTATTGGTGGAAATATTGCTCAATTTTAATGTATTGGAGACCAACCCAAGCCTAGTGAGCATATACACATACTGATACTGGCAGTAATCTGTAAGCATCGATATGAATAAATACAGCAGCTGCTTGCATCAGTATAGACTGAGTATTATAACACTGTGTGTTTAGTCTTAATCAGTCATATACTTGTCAGTCAGGCTCAGTGAAGCTGTTGGGAGGATTCTCTCTGCCATTTTTCACACGCAGTCTTTTTGAGCTCCCTCTAATCCATTAATGCAACAATAGAGTCGCTTTTCCACTCTTTTAAAATCATCAGAAGTTCATTTCCTCTGTGGCAGCAAAATGTGTCGCACAAGCTGTTGGAAGCTCCTTCAAATTAAACTGGGCTGAAATAGTTTTTGGGCTGATGCGGCTTTCACTATATGGTACCCACTCAACTCACTTTGATCTGCATTACAGCTGGTACCTCAGTAATATAAGGCTGAGTTTGCAGAGACGATACTCGCTGATTGGTTATATACTAACGATGCTACTGCTTTGTGTCTGAGCCATTTTATTCATAGAAAAGATGTGTATGGAATTAAGACAGTTAAGGGACAGTTTTAAAATAAAGATGAGAAGATGAGAACAAACTATCATCAGCAGTTGTAAAAAGAAAGAGGAGAAAATCTTTCTTGGTGTTCTTAAATTTTTCCCTGAGACAGTTCCTTATTTGGTTTCAAGATCCAAGGACCAGTGATGATGTACTGCTGCACAGACTTTAAGAACGCTGAAGCCAATTCGGGATTTTGGGCTGTACAAATAAACTTGACTTGACACATGGTGGGCAGCCACGGGTTATATGAGATGAGTCAGGAGAAAGACAGTAGTTGTCAAGAGAAAAGATGATTGACTGCAAAGACGTCCCGTGGCCAGTGGAAAATCAAACTCCCTTTTCACAGTGGTAATGCAGCCGTAAATACAAAGGTCAACCGGACAAATGAGTTTTTCTGTATGTGATGCTGCGTTTTTTGACCAAGTGAGACCAGCTGAGCTGCGTCTCACTTGGTCAAAAAACAAGGTACCTGATAGAGGTACTTTGGTACTAGATAGAAGGTACCAAGTACCAGAAAGTACATGTTTTTTGAGCCATTACAGTGTTGTGTCATAAATCTAAAGCCTAGTTTATACTTCTGCTGTTATGCTGTAGCTCCACTGTTCAAACACACAAAAACCACAAGGGCTGTGATTGGTGTTGCTCAGCCACGGTGGCCGTACATGAAGCCTTCGCAAACGGCTTCTGTCACTTGCGCTCAAACATTTGCTCTTCAATATCGAAGAGCTCCAACACGTGTGCTCCATCCCATTTGCCATTGTTTATTGTGAAGAGAAAGCAGGAATTTGGCCTAGTGGCAGAAAAACCTGTTCCCCCAACGCAAGAACTTCAAACACTCACTGCCCGTGTACCATCAACGGCGTAGGTACGTCCACAGAAGTATGAACTAGGCTCAATACAAGTGTATCACATCAGCATTTAAAAATGTCTCAAATAACCTCCGTTTCTGATAGTTATTGTCCAGACGATTACATTAACATAATCCGCCATGTTCCTGGGTCGTTTTAATAATGCCGTTTTGTTTCTTTTTTCTCAGCAGTAGATCAACTCAGGAGACGAAGCGGGACCCCGAAAAAGACCAGAGGAGCGTGTCCTCCAAACCCCCGGAGCCCAGCCCCGTGAACAGCCGTGGCCGCAGCCCCAGCCTCAGCCCGCCGCCCAGCCCCGTCAGGGAGGAGCCGCTCATCCAAGCGCCGCCTCGCTCCAAGTGGGAGAGAGAGGACGATGAAGAGGGGCAGGAGAACGGTGTCTCTGCACCCAAGGAGCCCTCGCCCGTGCAGCAGAGGGGCCGAGGGCGGGAGCCACCCGCCGAGGCGCCCAAACCCGTCAAGAGCGAAGGCCGGGATGCTCCGAGGGAGGAGAGAAGAGGAGGTGTGGTGAGGGAGGAGAAGAAAGGGAGAGCGCCGAGGGAGGAGGGTAAAGGTGGCAGGGCGGCGCAGGCGAATCCCGACAAATCTACCAAAACTAAAATCGTGAGGGAAGAGGGGAGGGCAGTGCGAGAAGAAGGGAGAGCTGGGGCGAGAGAGGAGGCGAGAGGGGGAGGACGAGAGGAGGGGAGAGGGAGAGAGGAGGGAAGAGGGGGAGGACGAGAGGAGGCCAGAGGGATGCCTGGGAAGGAGGAGAGGGCAGCAGAAGGCCGCGGCACAGGAGCACGAGAGGAGAGCCGTGGCCCCGAGCCCCGGAGGCCGCGGCTGTGCTCCGACCTGGGCCGCGAGACGGACGAGGCCGCCTTCGTCCCCGACTACAGCGAGGGCGAGGGCTCGGACACGGAGAGGGGGCGGAGCGGCAGCCCCGGCCACTCCCCCGACCAGCCGTCCCGCAGCCCCTCCCTCAGCAACCACAGCGACTCAGCGTCCAACTCCAACACCACGACGGACAAGAAAAAGAAGAAACACAAGAAGCACAAGAAGCACAAAAAGCACAAGAAGCACAACAGCCAGGACAAAGAGGGAGACGCCAAGGAGCACAAGCACAAACACAAGAAGAAGAAACACAAAAAGAACAAAGACAAAGACGCAGAGGACGAGGAGAAGACGGAGAAAGCGGAGGAAGGGGCGCCTTGTTAACAGCCCGCTGATAACATCTGTAACCCTGTATATTAATAAGGAGAAGTTGATGAATCTGCTAACATTTGCGAAGCCTCTTTGTGCCAGGGAAGAGACAAAGTAAGTCCTTGGCTGTCTAGACTCGGCAGGACCCTGGCGGAGCGCTGTTATTCTAATGCTTGCCGTTCCCCGCAGCTTTTCCAAAACCTCAGCGGTACTTTTTGTTGTGCCTGAATCGCAGCATTATGAGCGCTGCTCTTTGATGTTCTCATGAGCGTCTTTGTGGTGACTCTGGGTTCAGAAAAACGGAGCGTGGCGCTGCACTATTGTGATCAGCCAGAAAGGACTTGATGATAATGGCTGATCACACAGCAGTGAATCTGAATGATAGGAATAACAAACACTGTACTCAGGGATGTGATTGCTTCTTTGTAGAGGAGACATTAGATTCTCTGCCTCTGATTCATTGTAAATAGAGACGAACTGTTCCTCAACGTAATATTTTTCCCCCTCTGTTTCAAAGCTATACTGTATAACCTTCATTGCTCTGAGGGCTCTAAAAAGCTCTTTTCGAAGGCTCCTACGAACCACCACATTAACTTCATATCCTGTGTACCCTTCCTAACTGCAAACCATTTTTTCCACCTTGATAATCTCATTTTCAGGCAGATACTGGCGTCAGTATAATTCTTCTTTTATACTTTAGTTTGTGTTCATAAAGTTGTGTTCATGTGATGACTTACAATCTTGTTTATAAAAGCAAACATGGACGGACTCTCGGGAAAAAATGTCATGTGAATTTCTGATGATGACAAATGTCCTTGGACGGATCGCTGGTCTCCATGGAGATTACGTCGCAACAAGTCCGTTTTTCAAATTTAACATAATGGAAAGCTTGTACTTGCTTGAAATATACTGGTATTATTTGGAGATGATCAGCAGTAAGTTATTTGTGATTAATCGGCTAAAACAACAAAAAAAAAACAGCTAAAGCGAAATTAACAGTGTGAGCGTTGGAGGTAAAGCAGACCTTTATGCATTCATGTTACACTGGATTGTATTATCTAGGATGGTTAATGACAAATCAGTCTGCATGTTTTTGTTTTCAAGGTGCAGTGGTTGTCTATCACGTGTGTGTGCGGCTGAATGTGTAAGTGTGTGTGTGTTGCTGAATGTGTGTGACAGAGAAATTGGAGGAAATGGTGTTCTTACAAATGAGTTTTTTTTTTAATTAAAATGTTTTGACCTCCATGAAAATGTCTGAGTTGTATTTCATCAATTATTGAGCTGCTGTTGTTTGACTTACAAATGAAGGTTAAATGCACCGTTGTTCTGAATTGGCCAAGAAGCATTTGAACTTTTAAGTGAAATGTTTTCAAGTGTTTATTAATTAGTGAATTATACAAACTAGATTCAAATGAAGCGGTTATGAGGATTTGCAGACACAATGATGGAAATCAAATCAGTTCCATATTCAGTTTTCAGTATTGGGTTGTGAAATCCCTAAGTTATCTCAAAAATAGTTCATCCTCTGCAGCCTCTCCAGAGCTCTACAAAGTGCAGGTTGTTTTGTGTCTTTCATTATTATTCATTGGAGGCGAGGGTATAGTTGTGACATCACAACACCTCAGTAGTCATGACTGCTCATTTTGAGGCAGTTTCTGAATATCGTTTATATATTACTCTGGATTGAGCGTTTTAGTTGTAGGAACACAGAGACTCGGCAGGAGGAACTCTTGATTTCTTGAAGTGTAGTTTTGTTCACAACTGGAGGTGAAAAGCAGGATTCACCTCATCTTCCACTAATCTTTCATTCATGGCAACGCCGTAAAAGCTCCGTTTTACCCCACATCGGTTTCCTGATCTTTTGAGTGAGCAAAAAGCTATTTCAGTATTGCAGTACAATAGTTGTAGTGCTGTAAATCGATACTTCTAATAAAGCTTTATTAAACCACCTTAATGGGTAAAGTGTATTAAAATCACAAAGTAATTTGTACAGTAACTAAGTTCATAATTAAATAAAACATGCTAAAATGTATTTGTGTTAATGTTTTCTGATTGACATGTTTTCGGTGTCATTTTCACGTCATTGATTTGATCTGTAAGACAATCCTCAAAATGACTTTTGAGTGCTCTTCCAGTTTCAAGTTCCTTTTTTTGTTTTTTTTTGTAAAATCATGTTTTCTGTAGAGACTGGAGTCCGTTGTATGTATGTAGGATGTTGTATGCTTTGAAATTGTAAAGGCCCCCCCCCACCCCCTTGGCAGATTTGTGACTTGTGATATTGGGCTGTATCAATAAAAACTGACATGATTCAACTTAATCACACATGAGTTTCCTGTGTTTTCCATGGCTCGTTTGGTGTCTCTGTGATCCCTCCATCTAACGGTGTCGTTAAAATTCAATATATAAATATTAAGTTGAATGTGTTGCAGCTTTTTCCCCCTTTTTTTTGAAAGATGATTATCTTTTAATGATCTAAGTCTTCGTTCTATGATGAAAGTGGTTTTTTGTTCATTATGGATGAGTAGATCAGTCAATGACCTTTCAACTGAAATTATATTAAAATGACATAAGTCACCAACTTATGAGCATTATGTTCAAAATTATTTCATCCACTCTTTTCTAAATCCACTTTAAAGCTGAATAAAAGAAAATAATTTTTAATCTTATTTTGTATTAATGTTTTAATGTGAATAATGACGTTCCCTGTAAGTACAGCATGACAGACATGACAACCACACTTTTTTGAAGATTTAATAATGTGATTCTGTTTTTACATTGTTTGTTACAGAAAGGCAAAAAAACAGAAAATATACCTCACATACAGGCAGTGTTTTCAACTTAGCTTTAGTCACATTTATTTAGTTAAATTCACATTTTAGTGTTTTTATTTTGTTTATTTAGGATTTAGTTTAGTTTTTATTTGAGTCATAATTTTCTCAGCTATTTTTTTTAAGCTTTTTGGCCGAGACTGATTCACCCGATGACTAAAGTTTGCCAGTAAAAGTGCAATATAACCACATTTCCTCACAGTGTTCATTTTCACGATGGTTAGTTTAGTTTTAGGGGCTTACATGAAAAGTATATTTATTTTAGTCACATTTTATTCTCTTGGTTTTGTTTTATTTTACTTTATTGGTCATTAGAATTTAGTCATTGAATAAAATGGCAAATAGTTATAGTCAGAATCTTTGTCGACTGCGTATACTAGGTGAAAAAAAATGAATATCTACCGCGGCACATTGTGTTAGATATATTTGGAAATAACCAAATACTCTACAAATAATAATTTTTCACAGAGGATGAACTACGTCCTCGAAAGCCGTTCTTCAGACACAATGGTGAGTTTCAGGGTCTTTGGCAGCTCATTCCATTACAAACATGAATAATTAACGTAGAACGTCCCAGAAGGAGACGGCTGCAGTGATACAGACTGGACACTGTGTGGCGCTCTAAGCCCTGCCACGTTTACCATGGGAGGCCATCGGATTAACAATAAAAATCACTCTCATATGCCTCAGCTCCAAAATACCACCCAATATCTGGCCAGCTCTCCCCCTGTGTGTGTGTGTGTGTGTGTGTGTGTGTGTGTACCTAGTCGGAGTAATGGCGTGACTGGTGAATCGCACAGAAAACAGGCTGTAGGCAGGAGATGGATTCACAGACGGGTTGAATGAACCCAGAGAAACAAGGGATCAGTGGATGTATTTTTCCTCCACCGGCAGCACATAAATGCACATTCAGACATAAGTCGATACGCAGCTTGAATGTGTATATGTGTGTGTGTGTGTGTGTGTGTGTGCTTAATGGGCTCAGAGATCAGCGTTTCACGTTCACATTAGAGAAGATTAATATATTGTTACCTCCTGCCCAGATGATCATCACAACTGATCTAGCACCCTGTGAGGTTTACTACGGACGTCTACTACGGACTACGCCGCGAGCATCTGCCGCTCCGCACGTGTGTGTGCATGTGTGCACCTGTTATCTTCCTCAGCGCTTGTGTGTCCGCCTGTGTTTTGTCTTCTACGAGGCGTGACATCATATCCTGTCATCAAGGCCAAAGGTTGCTAAGCAACTTCACTTCTGCCAATTGTCAGAAAAGATGCTTCTCTGCCTCCGACTGGCTCACAACCTGGTTCCCGCTCATCCCCCTGTGTCATAAATGTAATTTCTATGGGGAGAAGCCGGCTGTTTGTGCATGATTTCACATCTGTATGGGCCACTCTACGTCTATGCTCACAAACACGCTGCAGACAAAGGCGATGGGGGATGTGGAAATGTATTGTCTGAGAGATTTCTGTGACTTCTATTCCACCTAAAACGAATAAAAAGGATGCAGCGGTGATGTTGCAGTGTGTAGAATCCCTTCAGGTGTTAGTCTGAAATACATCTGAGCTTGGAATCTATTATAATGATGGAAAAAGTTGCTTTTGTCTCTGATTTATATTTTTTAAAAACAACTTCTTTTTCACCTGTGAAAGTCTTTCTTTTTCTAAAAAGAAAAGGACTTTAAAACGTAAATATTTTCTATTTTATTTAGTGCTGGCATTAAACTAAATATCTTTGGCTTGTTTACTGTCAGAATGAGGACGTCATCTTGAGCTTCGGGAAAAACAATGATTCACATTTTATGACATTTCCTAAAAATCTATAGACCAAACAATTACTTGACTAATCAATGATGAAATAATCACTTAACTGCTGTTGGTTTACTTTGCACTAATTATAGGCTATTTTATGCTTTGTGGGGACACATGTAAGAGAGGACAAGTGGTTGGGGAATAAGGGAGTTACAAGGATTCAGAGATAATAGGAATGGTAATATTGTTATTTACAGTTTACAATACAGAGGTAAAACACCTTAAGACTAAAAAAATATAACCACAAAATGACAACAAAGTTCAATCAACACCTCCCAATCAACATCAAAACCTTAATTAAGGTGGATTTATTCCGGGGTTGTTGCCTCAGACCACATTACCCGAGCATGGTTTTTGCTTGGGTAACCCAATATACTGACAACTGAGAAACAAGACTTCAATAATTAGTCTGCAGCCGCGCCAGCAGGTGCGAGGACTCATTTCTCCTGCACCAAACACCGCCATAGCAGAAAAAAAATACGGTGTCTATAAGGTATTACCCTGCAGGAAATTTGCCTTGCGGCATGGGACTCGACACATGCATCACAGGAAACGCAGCAACCACAGCAAACAGCAAAAACAATTCCCAGTATAACGCTATCGTGAGTCTACAGCCATGGGAGCGGCTCAGTGAGGCTGAACTTCAGCTTTTCTGCAAAATATTTACACCGTGTTTTGCCGAGTGCTGTAATGAGCCTCAACAAATGCCCACAACTCTAAATAAATATGAAGATAAAGACTGTGAGGGACAGATTCACTGTCAGCAGACAGGAATACTGTTGTGTCCTTTGTCACCTGCAAACTGATACTTTAAGTTACTGACATTCACACCTCTGACACTGTGTGTGTGTGTGTGTGTGTGTGTGTGTGTGTGTGTGTGGTCACCTCTTCATGTACCACTGTAACCAGGTCAAGTAAAGTAGTAGGCAGGCTCAGTGTCACGTCACTCGCGTGTTCAGCACCCGTGTGTGTGTACAGTATGTGTGTGTGTACAGTACGTGTGTGTGTGTGTGTGTTAGTGCTCCGTATCGGGACATGCCCCCAGGTGGTTGTCATGGCAATTTCAGCAATTGATTAGGATTATTGATCTGTAATCGAATTCCCACAGCGCGTGTTTGGCGTATTCCTGACAATGGCATGGAATTAGACACTTCCCCATATATTATGTTATGTGATGGTCACCATGGAAACACACCCAAGGGGAGCCTACCACTCACACTGATAATAATGTTTGGCCTAGATACTCATCCTCAACCGATGACAGAGGGAATGAATTTCTGCATGTGTGTGTGTGTGTGTGTGTGTGTGTGTGTGTTCCTTTCAGTGACTAATGTAAACCAGCATTTGAACACACCACACTGACAGAGCTGGAGTAAATAATGCATGAAATGATTCTGTGGAGCAGAAAGAGTCTTGCATGAGTTACAGAAGACAGTAAGTGTGAGAGGGATGAGACGAGCTGGAAGGAGAAGGAGAGGGAAAGCGAATGGGAGTGGGAGGGAGTGGAAACACGCAGCCGGGGAGACCCAACAACTGCTTATTACCCACACACACAAACACACACACACGCACACACACACACACACACACACACACACACAGGCCTCCAACAACGCTTATCATTCCTCCTCCCGGGGGGGGGGAGGCTATAAGTTGAAAAGGTCCATGTGAGCGTTTCTGTGGTTAAACATGCCCTTAAACCTGTTAGATGTGAACTACACTAAATGTTTGATCTGTGCCGCTGCTGCAGGACTAACGACAGCTTTGAGGAGTCGGCACGCTCTCGAGTTGCCGTCGCACAGTGTTTCCCTTTTCTGAGGGGAGATTTCATCTCAGGTTTTAGCCACACGAGCAGTCTGTGTGTGACTTCATATCGTCTTTTCACCAACAGGCCACAACCTCAATTTAGCCTGTTATAATATACAGGTGGGGGACGAATTCATTAAAGTGTTTTGATAAGATATTCATGCATACACCTTCAGTGCTAGAATTTCCACGTGTCTCTAACTTTAAGGGCTGAGCACTGTCACTCCAAAATAATATTTAGGTTCTATAATTATGATGATTTTATGGTCTAAAAGCCCCTAGTTAGACCTCTCTCAGCAATGTAGTCTGCCTTCTCACGTTCTCACTCTGAAAAAGCCCGTAGTGAGTGCTGTGTTCGGCCTTACGCTGTTGGAAATGTCTCACCCCTCAGAGCTGGGATCGGTCAGAGAAACACAAGCTGAGTACAAGAAGCTCTCAGGACTAATAGGTCTCTCCTGTTTTGACATCACAACAGGAGCCATTTTAAATGGGCTCTGTAATGGGCAGCCAGGCTTCAGCAAGAACCCCAGAGACTTCATTTATATATATATATATATATATATATATATGTAACATGTAAGTTAACTACAACCTACATCTACTAATCTACCAATAGAAAGGCATCAAATGACCCATAGATCACTGGGGTACCGGGGGCACTCATCAAACTTGATCTCTTACTAAAGTTTATTAAAGCCATGTGGCACAGTATGGCATGCAAAAAAAAAATGATAAGATTGCTAAAATCTCACAGTGTGTAGGAGTCTTCAGCCCGCGCCTATAGACCTGAGCTAAGAATGCGCAGCGTGAAAAGCCCTGAAGAGTCCCTCATTCTGTGATTTAATGAGAATGTTGAGGTGTGCTTTCTATCATTTCGGTCCAAATTCATTATTTTTTTTCATTAAACCATTTAGCGGCTGCTCAGGTCCTTGTATAGATGAATCAGTGTTTGTTATCTTTCTCCACTAATTATTTTTTTTTCCTTTCTCACTTATTCCAAGGTCCTAAACTCTACATCTAATAACCACATTTCTGTCAACACCAGTTTTACTTTGAGATTAATTAATAACCAATAGGATACCTAAAGAATACATTTATTATTACATCTCGTGCCACCAGCAGGTCATACGTTTTTACTTATGCTTGATCTTGTGAAAGCTGGTTCACACATTCTAAGTCCCCAGAGGATGAATTGTAGCTAAACTCTCCAAATGTATTGTCTAAAAATGTAGATTATAACCAAATACCTGCAAAACCCTTGTTATTCCCGCAGCCTCAGCTGTACTTTGTGCTGTATTATAGCAAATGCTTGCTAACGCATGAATTGACACCGTCGACGTGGCATATGCTGAACATGCCGGCATCATCATGCAGCATCTTAGCATGCTTAATGAGCTGAAGTCAATCTTTATTTGCCACGTGTAATCACAGTGTCGTCACAGTGAAAGTGAATCGTATTGCATTATCCATTCAGCTCAAGTACGGCCTCACAGAGCACGAGAGTTCTCCGGTCTCTCCTTTTTTCCCCTTGTCTCCGCGCGTTTGAAGCCATACATTATTGTGACAAGTACATATTCTGTGCTGAAGTTGACTGAGCACATGATGACTCTGTCTGCTACTTTGACAGTGTGGAGCAGAGCCAGACAAGTTGAGGCTGAGTTAGCCTCATGTTTTTTTTTTCTTCTCACACTATTATTTGCCCAATTTAAACTGTTTGCCCTGTTAGTAGGATCTAAGAATAGCAAAATTGCCTGTCTATTTTTAATCCATCCAACAACTCCATTTTCCTGTGTGTAATGAGCACTACAGCCTCACAGAGCCTCTACTCCACGACTCGTGGTTTTAACTAATGGAGTGTAAACATCAAACAAAGCATCCCCCCAAATTATTTGGAGGCCATGTGTAGATATTGGAAAAATTAGCAGGAGAGCGTTTAAGACTAGTGCACCCTGTAAGCTGTTTGCTTTGCCTACTGTACGATACTGTAATTAGTTCCCAAAGTGGGATCCAGGGACCACCAGCTTCATCCTGGGAGTTGCATGAGGCCGTAGTTGAGTTTCAGCAAAGTGATTGAGGATATTATATTGTATATATTGTGCCTGGTTCAGTTGATATTGCTGTAAATAATTGTAAAATGTAGACATAATTTCTCTGATGAAGTTTTATAAGCAACATTTATATAGTGAAAATGAATAAAGATAAATTAGGACTCAAGTAAGATATACATTAGGGAATATTACACTTTAATTCCTAATTTTCTTCCATACAACAGCTATACTGTAGTTTCTTTTAAGGTTAGAATGAAGCAATAGACTAAACTAAAAAGCCCCTAAAAGTTAAGTCTGTGAATAAGTAAATATAAACATGAGATTGCTGGCATCAGCAATGATAAGACCATGGTTGTGAGATAAATCTGTCTAAAATGGGCCAGAAGTAAACTCTCAAAGGTCCGATATTTCACATTTTTCCTGTGATTTGATATCCCTAACAAGATATTTAATGGTTTTAAGTACCAAAAATCATCCCAATATAACTTTTCATTTCCCCTCTCAAGCTTCTCCCTGCAGCACCGAAACCCTCCAAAAGCAATTAAAATCGTACTTTCTACGATACAGGACCTTGAACTAGCCAAAAACACTTTTATACTTTCAGTAAAGTGAAATACATGAACAGACTGCAAAGCTTCTATTGCCTGTTATTCAGGTTGGTTGTGAACAGATTTATAGAAAAGACTACTGGGCTGATTTTCCTGATACTTGTTGGTTGGGTGTACAATTGGCCAAGGACGAACCCAATTCATTTTTGTGTGGCTCCACTTATTGCAATTTGCACAACAATTGTTTCACTGGCTCCTTTTCAACTGCACCAGCGTTGCGATAGTAACAGCAATGGCTGAAATAAAACAAATTAAATTAAAAATCTCCCCACTAATGTCGCTTTGGCTGGAAAAGAATGCTTAGAAAAATGGCCTAACAGGGTTCCGTGTAACTGTCCCATCGACGGCTACGTTAACCCAGCTCTGAAGATGCGTGTCAGAAACAGAGATAAAGGTGATTAATAAATGATCACAGATGACATCCAGATGTCCTGGGATGATCATAGTAAATTGAATGTTTAGGATTTTCAACATAAAGAGTGCCTAAGTTCTTCTGCTTTCTGGGACCCTATTTCTGAAAAATTACATATGGTGGTCAATGGTGGAGAGCACGTATCTTTAATTCCTGCTTGAATTGTGCCATGAATCACACAACTGATGTCTGTTGCAGTACAAGATTATATAAATACATAGTTAAAAGGACTTCAGACTGATAGTTGCATATGTGATGTCACATCTTTCTTTCTCCCACACATTTTATATTCAAGGATGTTTTTTTTTAGAAACATCATGTGTGATTCTTGGCACAATTCAACCAGAATTATCCTACATCATTTTACTAACTGGATCCTATTGGATAACCATAACTCAGATGTATTTAGGCTCTCTATTGCTACTAAATTTCACATCATTCTAAGTGCAGGGAAACACTCACATTTTAAAGTTCCCACCACTGTATGAGGTACTGTATGTGCTCTTCTCGTTGGGAATTGCTCCTTTAACTCAGGTTAATAGTCTGAAAATGACTTATGTCACCGAGCCCTTACGCTATGGACTAAATATAATGTCAGTAATTCCTTGTTCTCTACAACCTAACACGGCATAAGCTGATTTGAAGGCATTGTGTTGGAGCTCAGCCACACCTTTGGGTTTAGTGAATCGACACCCCTGCAGAGTGTGCCTGTGGAGCATCATCTATGACAGCATCCACTGCACGCCCTCCTCCCTCTCTCTCTCTTTCTTTACACACACACACACACACACACACACAGGCAGATGCACCCACAGAGACACACACACACACACACACACACACACACACACACACACACACACACACACACACACACACAGAGTTGGAGGTCGCTGGCAGGTGAGACAACTGGCAGGCAGAGACAGAGGGTTATTGGGATGGGGTGTAGCCTGCTGTGAGGCAGAGGAGAGGGACCAGTCACATGCTCTGACTCGTTCCATCAGTGTCAAGTTAAACAGCATTAAGAAGCTCTTCAGTCAAAGCTTTCAAAATAAAAGGCTTCTTGGGGAACATGGAGTGACACATTATCAAGATGTTCCACTGAGGGCAGTTCACTCACAGTTTCTTCCTGGGGCAGGTGCATAGACTTTACCAGTGCTGCCAACACCTCTATATGATGCACTAGTTAACACAGCACTGACCTAATGAACATTAACTGTGCAATTAGAGAAAGTGCTTTGTGTGTGTCTCTTATAGCTAGTGAAAAAAACCCAACTCTTATTTGAACACCTGGTTGCCAAGGGAACAAATTGCTCTTAATTGGTTTCATACATTCAACATAGCTTTATTTACTCCATATACCATAATGATTTGTCTGTATCTATATGCAACCATCAAAATGGAAAGCCACCCAAAATAATACAGTCCTCATCACAATAAATGTTATAGTAAGATGATTCATCATGTGGGGCTATCTAGTGTATACAGCAGCATAACGCACTGAGGAGTCAAAGCGATATTTCATCAACCAACTACATCATGTTTCTAAATCGTAGTTCGTTACTGTGAAGGGGGGGGGGGGGGGGGCTTCCGGGACCATACGGTCTTATTTTGAAGGCAGAAGCCGCGTGCCTCCGCCGTGGCTGTGTGTGTGCGGCTTGACGCCGCCTCTCTCCCGGTGCGCCTCAACTCCGGCGCCGACACCGCAGAGCGCGTCCGGCGGCACGGAGAGAGAGAGAGAGAGAGAGGGGGGGAACCGCCCGGTTAACTTTACTTTCCCCCCGTTTTATCCCCCAAACTTCTTCACGTGCCTCTTTCTCTCATTCTGTATCTCCTGCTTTTTTTTATTTTTTTTTTTCAAACTGAGTTTGGATACCGGAGGAGCAGGAGGAGCAGGAGGAGGAGGAGGAGGAGGAGGAGGAGCGGGCTCTCTGATGGAGCACCGGGGCTCCGGGAGTTCAGGGCGCGGGGACCCGGAGTGAGTGACGCCGGTGGATGGACGCTGCTCCCCGGTAAGGACGCCACGGCAAAGTTTTTCTTTTTTTCTTTTTTTTGGTCATTTGTGTCATAGGCTTGGATGTGCTGGTTACTTTTTTTTCCTCGCGTTTCCTGTCCCGCACGCTGCGCTCTGGTGAAGCCGGTGGCACCGCAAGGAAGATGATGTCGCTCTGTGTCACCGCCTAGAACATACTATAATACCACAAGTATGTGTTGTAACTCAATAGCATATCCATCATCGTATAACATGAGTCATTTGGAGGCTTGTTGTGAGATAATTGCTTCTAGATGCCACTTTGATTAAATTAATTTAATTAACGCAGGATTAGTTGGAATGTTTTTTTTTCTCGTCCCGAGCCGGAGTGAAGCTGGGAGAAGCTGTCTGCTCATGGATGTCGTAGGTCTTTACAGGCTGGCCTTTTTTAACGAGGAGGAATATCACTGTGTAACTCCTCAGGTCAAAAGGAAATGTTTCATTACGCACGGCACACGTTGTTCTCAAATGTTGTTTATTCAAATACAAATAAAAATAAAAATGTAGAGATTTCTGTGTTTGTGATAGTGCGCAGTATGAATAGGTTATAAATAAACAGAGGTAAAGGAATTAAAGGGTCTTGTTGAGGTGGGAATATGTTTTATTCTGGTTGGGATGCAGCAGGATGATGATATCATGACTTGGTCTTTATGTGTGTGTGTGTGTGCGTGTGTGTGCGTGTGTGTATGTGGGGTTACTATGATTTTTTTTTTTACCTTTTGAAAGGGCTCAACTATGCAGAAGAATGATTTTTTTTGGTGGGTAGGCAATGTCTGATGTCTGTCCAACAGCTACTAATGAAACCAAACATCAGCTTTAAACCGTCT
Source organism: Eupleurogrammus muticus (assembly GCA_036785175.1). NCBI lineage: Eukaryota > Metazoa > Chordata > Actinopteri > Scombriformes > Trichiuridae > Eupleurogrammus > Eupleurogrammus muticus. The sequence goes on along the minus strand of JAYKQN010000003.1, from coordinate 18,961,343 downwards.
GTCCCCTCACAGTCTAATCTATGTACACAGGGAAGAAATCAATCTCATTATTTCCATCAAACACACACACACACACACACACACACACGCACTAACACACAGCAGCCCTCCCCTATGGTCCTGTATGTGTCTGCGTGGACTCGTCGTTGTTGGCCCAGACTTCCATTGTCTCCGGATTCATTCTTCATGTTAATAATTCAGCTCCTGCTCCCCGTTTAACATCAAATGTGCACCTTTAGAATACATCTGCTTGGATCTGTGCGGATCAATAAGCCGTGGAATGAGCACACTGTGGACCAGTGGCAAGTATTTGCTGTACTCCTGACAATGTGGACCGAGTCACATGCTCCGACTCCCGATCCTTTTCCCGCAGAACTCCATTGCACACTGCCCCCCCCAAAAAAAAAGAAGAAAATGTGATGAATTTTCTCGTCTGAAGCTAAGATATGAATCCGCTCCTGTGATCATGCTCCTAATTTGAACTATTATTCAGTATGACATATCCTACATGATATTCCAGTGCTCAAAGAAATTCCAGTCAGTACTTGTAAAGGACCACTGACAAATTTTCACTGTTTCATGTGATTTTCCCCCTTAGCTCAAGAAAAATAAAATCTTGTAAGCCGTTACATAAATCATCATGAGTTCAAATGTGTTGCAAATGAAAAAGAAATAGAATTGACCATATCGCTGCGTGTCCTTCTTTTGAAAAGCAGTAGGAAATGGCCTTGTAAGATACTTTCTCTCTGCTATGTCCACACCGTTTCAATCCGCTGTGGATTAAAGAGAAAAATCATTAATGGCCTGTTGTCATCACAGAGTTGTGCAGCTGTGGGATTATAACAAAGGGCTTCATGTGCTTCCTATTGTCCGCCACCTTGTGCTCACGCATGCCAGTCCACTCTGTTTAGGTTTATGTAGATTTATGTTTCCTGCTCTGGACTGCGCCGTGTCTGTGGCGCCCCCCCTCGGAAGGTTTTCGCTTTTTTTTTTTGTTTCAGAGAAAGAAAGAAGGAAAAAAAAAGGAAACGGAGAAGGTTTTTTTATTTATTTTCTTCTCTGCTGCTTTGCTAGAGGGTAAACAATCTCACGGACAGTACGGCAAAGGCTTGACAGTTAGCATCGTGTTGTGGGAGCTGCTGTGCCACACAGCAGACACATGCATTCACACAAAAGCACACACACACACACACACACACACACACAAACAAACACACACACATTTGTATTTTGCGGCGTCCTGAACAGTCTGCCGGTGCACCTGCGCCTTCTTTTAGGTTCAGGCTGTTCACAGCACGGCCATGACGGGCACCCAGGAGCCAGACCTGCATGAGCAGCACCGAGGACCAACGCAGGAGGAAGGGGACGAGGAGGAGGAGGGGGACAAGGTGTATGTGTCAGTCGAGGGGGACGAGAGGGAGCAGGAGGAGGAAGAGGAGGAGGAGGAGGAGGATGAGGAGGAGAAGGAAGAGCTGCCATATCCTACCCTAGCACCAGTGGTTCTCTTGGCTCTGACCCAAACCACCCCGCCCCGCTCCTGGTGCCTTCGAGCCGTCTGCCACCCATATCCTTACACCTGAGTCTCAACATACGTGTGTGTGTGTGTGTGTGTTTCTGTTTAGAATACGAGAGGGCTGCTGTACTTTCTCAGAGCTGTAGTATCTGCACAGTGCTTAGCGCCTCGGTGTTTACTTTATGTTTAAACACAACGGAGACGGGAAGAAGGTCAGCATTGTGTGTGTGTGTGTGTGTGTGTGTCTGGTTAGAGGACCTCAGGTATTTCCTTGGACCCATTAGTTGAAGGCAAGAATGTCCAACATTACCGCCCCCCCCCCCTCCACCCCCGACCGGAGGTTTCCATAGTGACGAGCCCCAATGTATCTCCAGGGTTACAGTCGCCTGTCAGTGGAATTGTTGCTGACCTCCATTTATACGGCGGGAGTCACTAATGGTGAAAACTAACGTCAGCCACCCAACCTCGCTCTGACTTCACCGTCTCTCACCTCACACTCCCCTCCCTGCCTCTCACTCCCCGTCTCAGCCTCTGTTCACTTCTGCTGTAGACGTGAAGGTGTGAGCGTGTGTGTGTCTGCAGTTATCAGCACTGTAGTGTGTGTGTGTGTGTGTGTGTGTGTGTGTGCGGCTATGAATACTCCAAAGCATGCCTAAACGTCAGCAACACCTCAGGGATTTGTCAAAGCTTTCCAAATTGAATATTTTCCACTGCTCATGATTCTACCTGCGCATGTTCGTGCATATGTCTTCTTCTTCTTCTTCTTCTTCTTCATTTTCTTCCTATACAATCTATCCGCGCGTATTTGCTGCCGTCAGCGTTCTGCGTGTATTCTATAAAATATAAATACGTAATTGCTGAATAAATTAAATGAACAAGAGGAAAAGAAAAAAATTTACAAATGGACCATGGGCCGAGCTCTCCTTGTAGCCTGCTGGGCTGTTACCATGGTCGCATCCCAGAACACTGTACGCTCACTGTGTCAGCACTAAATTACTGGACACATTTTCAAACACACATTCACTATGGCACACACACGCGCGTGCGCACGCACGAAAACAGACGCACACGTGCGCGCGCACACACACACACACACACATGCAAGTGAATGCCCTCACGAAAACGAGGGAATCTCCCATGGAGAGGCTCTTTAGAGGAATCACCTGGTTGCCTGGCAACAGCGTAGCTCTGCCCTGACGGCCCAGTTACTTCCACTTGCAGTATTTGTTTGTTTTTGAGTGCGGTGTGTTTGCGTGTCTGTCTCGTTTTCTATCTGGTTTCCCCTGACACGGCTACGAGCACGTGTCCCGTTATATATACAGTATACTCATATAGTCCTACAGTGTGTGTGTGTGTGTGTGTGTGTGTGTGTGTGCGTGTGTGTGTGTGTGTGTGTGTTACTGTCTGCAAGGGAAGTAATATGCGTGGACGTTGTTCAACAGCGACATTAATGTGAGCGTGCTGGGTGGGGGGGTGTAAGAGAGTGGGCAGTGCTTAAGGCCCATTATTTTTTCCTGAGGTGACACCCCCCTCCATTTTGCCTTTTGTTCTGCACTCAGTACGTATTACAAATTATTTTTCAGTTCTCCCTCCTTCCAATTCCTCCTACTTAAAAAAAAATACACTCATCCTCTGCTGTACCCTATTTACAACTTACTGTAACTTACAGCCCATCGCATGTCTTCCAAAATGTATTTAGAACAAAAACAAAATGGGCTTTTGCTATTATGTAACATTCCCCTCCTCGTGCTTCCAGGCTGCATTGAGTAGTGTTGTTCCCTGTTTGGGGGGGGGGGCTACTTCTACTGTATGTGTGGAACAAGGTGCCTGCTTGTGCTGAGTGTTTGAGCTTATCATGTGGCAGTGATCCCGCTCCTTTAATGTAACATATGACACGCACCGGGCGGAGGGGGCGAGGGCACGCACACACGCACGCGCACACACAACATAACTTATTCAGCGATGCATGAAACATTCAGAGCGTTTCCTTTTGTTCAAAGATGAGAAAAGCTGATTCTGTCACTCCTGTACAAGTCCCTTTCTGTGCCTTTCTGATTCTGCTCCTCTTTTTACGCGTTCTCTCATCCCTCACTTCTCAATATCAAGCCAATGACCTTCTATTTATCTTCCTCTCCTTTTCTTTTTCCTAAACTGTCTTTTAATTGGGTTGACGTATGATAGTGTGCGTGTGTGTGTGCGTGTGTGTGTGCGCGTGTGCCTCCATACTGGGGGTGATAGAGAGACGATGGATTGGAGAAGCTCTTAGCCTGCACAAAGTAGGGTGAGCTGTCAGAATCATTTCAGCCAATTAACATGATTCTAGAATGTGTCGCCATGGTTACCGGCTGTCATACTCTCGGGAGGCGGAGTCACAGGACTTGACAAGTTGACAGAAACTTAACTTGGCCCACCTCCACTTCAAACACACATAACACACATGCGCGCAAACACACAAACACACACACACAATCTCTTTCTCTCTCTCTCTCTCTCTCTCTCTCTATATATATATATATATATATACATATATATATATATATATATATATATATATATATATATATATATATATATATATATATATATATATATGTATATGTATGTGACATGTATGTACTGCATATTTATGTACACATGTACACACACTGCGCATGACAGACTTACTGCATCTAGGTTATGTTTAATCAAATCTGTGTGTGTGGATTCCAGTGAAAGTGCTGGGCCGAGCAGCAAAGAGCAGAAGCAGGTTGCTCATTCATATGCACTGAACTTCACACTGAAGGAATCACACTTCCTATAGTGAAGTATGTTTTTTTTAAATGATTCATAAGTAGTGATGCACGATATATCGGCCAACCGATATATATCGACCGATATGTCACGTTTTTTAACTTATCGGTATCGGTCCGATATCAACAAATTCTGGCCGATATGTCAACAATGTGCAGAGTTAAACCGCTACAGTTAGTTGGGTCACTGTCTGCGTGTCTCTCGGCGACGCGCTAAGCTAGCTGGTCCTAGCGGCTCCTCCGTCACATCGCATCGCCCGAAAAGACGAAAAAAATGCGCGGAACGTTGCTCCGGGTGTCGGACGCCGTCCTGCCGCCTTCTCGTCGGCGGCCGCGGCGGAGGAGGCCGCTGTCTTTTCGGGCGATGCGATGTGACGGAGGAGCCCGCTAGGACCAGCTAGCTTAGCGCGTCGCCGAGAGACACGCAGACAGTGACCCAACTAACTGTAGCGGTTTCTCCTAGCGGGCTCCTCCGTCACATCGCATCGCCCGAAAAGACACAAAAAATGTGCGGAACGTTGCTCCGGGGTGTCGGACGCCGTCCTGCCGCCTCCTCCTCCGCCGACGTCGCCGCCTTCGCGGAGCTCCACCGGGTCCGCTCCGCCGTACTTCCTCTAACCACATGACAGAGTTTTACAGTGAGCCTTCCTTTAAATAAAGAGCACTGTTGTGCTTTTCAAATGTACAGTGTTTTTTCTGGTCTGTACTAAATTTGTGACACTACAGAAAACTTTTTCTCTACATATATCGATATCGGCAAATATCGGTATCGGCAGTGACTGCCGATATGGATATCGGATATCGATATCGGCCGAAATTTTCACATCGGTGCATCCCTATTCATAAGTCATAATATTGATAATAACTGCTTCATTCATTGTTTAAGATATCGACCAACACTGTTTTGATCAGTTATAGCTGATAAAAGCTTCACATCTTTTATGTCTCCAAACAGGTTTGGTGTAATAATTACTCTTGTTCATAATGGCCATCAAATCATTACTTTATTCCAGTGCTACTCAATTATTTTATGTTGCACCCCCCCTATGGAAGAAGAAAACATCCCGCGCCCCCGCGCGACTATCAATAGTATAATTTGTCTATAAAATTGTTATAAATACACCTCTGCATAACACTGTATCCTTAATAACATATGGGAGATTAAATAAACGAAATATGGACCAACTTACAACAAAGAATAGATATAAAGAATAAAATAAATCGTCTTAGCTTTCGGGAGACATTCTTTTGTCTCTTCACTCCATCTCTCTCTGCCTTTCTTCTATTCCTGTTACATATTTTTTTCATGGTGTCACTTGAGGGTCTGCTACACTTTGTTTCGTTCCACCGAGCGCACACTCTGCCAATGAGAGCGCCCCCCAATGTAGTGGAGGTGCAATTGCACTTTATTCTAGTACAGTAAAATCTAAATGTTCCACTGCTTCATTCCAATTTAGGTGACAAATCACACAGTTCTTGATTTGTTCCCAAATGCATTCCAAAATCTACCCGAGGTTAATGTGAGGCTTCCACAGTCCTCGTTATTCGAATGGAGTGTGTATCTTTCAGAGTCTCAGTATGTGTGTTTGCTGCTATTCCAGCCCTGCAGCTCCCTATGGTTTTAGAGCAGGGACTTCAGTGAACATGGGCTGCCATGTTGTAAAAACCCTCTTTGGCTGGTGTTGATCCCCCATCAGCATGACACGTTTTTCTTTTTGCTGTAGCTAGCTCTTTTATTTATATGGAAGAGCCCTATTAATGATTCACAATGTTTGTTACTGTACTGTAGAAGTTTTTAATGAGCCGTCAGGTTCTGTTATTCACTATTTATCCAGTGTACTGATTCTCTGTTTGCATCTGCATCAGACATTTAAAACATTTTAATAGAATTGTTAACGTAGCAAGAGATATTAACATGTGATTAATGGTGCACAGTCTGTTCGCATTACTTCAATGTCAATACTTTACACTTCAAAAGAAGAGTTTTTAATTGTGGCGAATCCTTACAAACTGAAGTAATTGGAAAAAGTTGTTTTTTCTCAACCCAGCAGTCATATATTTGCCATTTGATGCCAATGTCATTAAGATGTTGGGAATGCACCGATAAGCAGTCATTAGCTTTTTCCATGCAATAATGCATCGAGTTTGCAATTATTGTTCGTGCATCATGTATGAAGGGATTCATTAAGTCTACAGTTGTAAAGGTTAATAAGTTGTTAATTTGGTCTATGTATAAATGTACAGAGATGCAGCATCGGGGGCGAGGCCTTGTTCATTCTTATGAAAATTGCTCAATGAGGCTTGCAGCCAAAAATGCCCCTTCCCACCCTTATGAAATCACACTGGGCAAACTCTGCGGACCCTATGGGCTCACTGAGCACGTTTGCCAGAATCATGAAATGTTTTTCAAATTATGAAAGTGACCAAATGGATAAAAAATTCAGAGTCACAGTCATTTGTTGACGCAGGGCCTTTGCCACGCTCGCAAAAAAAAAAAGAATCCGCCGTTTTACATCTGCTCTTTTCCCCGTTGATTGTGCACGATAAAAAAAAAAAAATGCCTTTTGGGACCAAGGTGGGCTCAGAAGTTGAAAGTCTGTGGTTTAGCCACTGTGTCAAATTGTCTTCAAAGCCCGGCCGCTGTTCCTGGGGGTTCGGTCTGTGCAGCAGAGTCGGACGGATGTTTGGGAGCTAATTTAACTAATTAAAATCAAACTTATAAAAACGATCATACAACATTAATTGCCTTAAAAGCTATGTTAAAAAAACTCTTTGGGGGAAAAAATGTATTTGATGTGTACTTTGATTTTTCTTGACATTTTTGGCTTCACTTTTGGGAGCTGTCATATCACGTCATCCATATTTATACACAGAAGGCAAGTGGTCAAATCGTCCCCTGTTCTTTTTTTCCTTTTTTTCTGGATGTTGCTGTTTTATTTGATAACAGTGAGACAGGAAAGGGAGAGGGGGGGGCATGAAATGCAGCAAAAGGCCGGGCTTGATTTGAATTCAGGCCCTCGTGGTGAGGACTCAACCTCGGCACATGGTTCTTGTTCTGGTGAGCTTGGAGGCGGCTTCCTAAAGAAGACAAACTAAATGCCATTCTGGATGGGAATCTCACAACCTCATAACCAAAAGTTGTTCTTCTTTCTCTCGGCTAACTCAGAGAGTGTGCTTTATCCTAAAATGGAACCGCACCACATCCTACATGCATACAAATGGCCGCGTCCCTATGGAGGAACATATAGGGGAAAAAAAAAAAGTTCCAGCGCGTCAGCCGTAGCATCCGAGCCAAGGGTGGAGGATGATGCCAGAAAGATCAGGGTGATGTAATTGGATTTGATTTACAATGTCTGCCTGACCTTTACTACCTGTGTTGGCACCGGAGGAGAGAGAGAGAGAGAAAGAGGGAGAGAGGGAGTTCTAGAGGAGGAGAACACGGGAGAAGAGGGGGATTCTCGGAGAAGGGAGGAGAAACCAGAACATGAGCGGGTGAGGCAATTAGGGCGAGAACATTTGCAATTGTTTACACATAAAAGCTCGACTCGTCTGGGTCTTAACCTCTCCCGTCCTTCTGTTCGTCAGCGTCTTGTTTTTCGTGGAGCATCAAGGCGTCTTTCCTTCACCTCGTCTCTAATTGCGCTCGTGCCGTGTGCTCGGCTTTCTTCTCCTCCACCTCCCCTTTACTGTATCTATAGCTCCATCTCTCACTCTATAGGTCTCCTGGGCCGCTCCATCTCTCTGACAATGTTAATTATTAAGGTTAGTTGTAGTTTATCTGTTGGCTCGGGCTCAGCTTTCTGAATAGAGAGCTCTCGCCAAGGGCAGTCATATGCGAAGATTGTAGAAACAGACAGGGAGGGCGCCAAGCGAAAGTGGTTTGGAGGGAGAGGGATGAAAAAGCAGCGGGAAAAAAAAAGAAGATATGCATGAAATGATATGGAAAGGAAGATGGCAAATTATACCACAATTTATAAAGGATGAAGGAGAGCCAGAGAGCAGGAGGAGCGGAGCAGGGGAAGGAATAATTGGGCCAAGAGGGGGGGGGGAACGCTGTAGAGGAAAATCAGAGATGATAGAAGGAAAGGTTGAGTGTGAGGGGAGATAAAGGGAAAGCGATGAGGAGCGTTAACTAGAGGAGAGGACGTTCCCTCTGTGTCTCGGCGCTGGTGCTGAGTGATGGGCCCAACCGTGGAAATACTCCCATCCCATCCATCACTCACACCTTGACCCTGAGCCTTGTTTAACTATGCGTGTGTGTGTGTGTGTGTTATGTGCGTACGTACACACACTTATTTAAGCGGCTGTAACTTATAGAAATTGAGCAGGATGCTTCAGCCATAGTTTGTGTGTGTGTGGGTTTGTTTGTTTGTATATGTATTAACTGTGTTGTGTTTCAGTCCAGACAGGATGCAAGCGGATTGTGGAACTCTGAAGTCAGTTCCCACGGTGAGATGGGGGTTCCCATGGCAACCACAGCAAAGGGAGGACACTGGATTACCCTCTCTCTCTCTCTCTCTCTCTCTCTCTCTCTCTCTCTCTCTCTCTCTCTCTCTCTTCTCGCTCCCTCTCTCTGTCTCAAGGGTGATAAAGGATTGTACTCTCATTAATTTTTCTGCCCTCTCGAGAGCAAAGTGTCCACGAAGATGTGTGTGCACACATATGCGTCCTTGGCTCTCTTGAATACATTCCTGTCATCCATTCAGCAGTTTTCACACAAACGCGTCAAATATGTGTGTGTGTGTGTGCTTTCATGAAGCCAACACAATCTTTCTTTTTAACTTTCCGCTTTCTTTTTAAACGGCTCTGTTTTTTTTTTCGCCTTCGCGCCGTGCTCCCTCTTCCAGTTTGACAGCTAGCAAGCCTCTCTTGCGTTTTGTAGTTGTGAATATTAAACGCGTGAATATTAAACACGTCAAAATGTCTCTTCAGGAGTGGCGCCTGCAAATAAAGCTGAAAACGTTCAAGCGAGTTCCTACCCTCGTAAAAAATAGTTTAGTTGGCGAGCACGTTCAGTTCTTCGCCTGCATGTATTTGGTAATGTTGTGTGCCCATCAGGACCATTAACTTCTATTAGTCCGTTCCTTCTGGGTTTCCTCTGGGTCGTACACACACACACACACACACACACACATTTACTGTTGGCTGGATCAAAACTGGTGACAAATCAATCCTATTGTAAATGAGCTCTAATGCTGACTGATGCTTCCATATAGGGTACGAGGGGTCACTGCATGGTTTGATGAGTGTAAAAATGATGTGAATCATTTGCTATAGCTATTGCAGTTGCTATACTTGATTTTCATTTAGGGTATTTGAACTGAACAGTTCTCTCTCCCTCTAGAACTAGGGAATATTGTTTGAAAGAAAGCCCATTTTATCTGTATATCCCAAAAATGACAAGTCACAGATTTGCCTCATGGGACAAAGAGGGATCCCCCTGTCCTTAGACCATCACACCGAGAGTAACAGAGCATGGATCCCTCTTCCAGAATGAAGAGCTGATATGATGGGATAATTAAAACCATTCCCTATGTCTTCCAGGACACACAGGGATGCCTCATTAGATCTAGAAAAGCATGAATGTTACTACCGTTCACTGGTTTCTGATGGTTCTCCAAAGTGTTAAACTGTTAAATAATCATGTTGCAATCAATGTTCAAACTGCACTGCTGATGACCCTTAACCTCGTGTCACATGGTTTGAGCGCGTGAGCATTTTGGCCATCCTGCTGAACTGTGTAACTCTAGGGATGTTTCAACCCTGTGACCACACCCCCTTCCTGCTACAGGTAACACACACACACACACACACACACACACACACAAAGGCAAAGCCACAAAATTACAAACTAATTATGTCCCGCTCTAAGACTTTATTATCAAGGGTCTTAAAGTTTTTTTTTCTTTCATTTTTTTTTCCACATAATCACTTTACACTAATCCGCTATGTGTGTGTGTCTGTGTGTGTGTGTGTGTGTGTGTGGGCGCAGGCACTGGATGATGGGATCTTTGTATTCTTTGCCGGGGAAATGGTGATGAAGATGGTGGCTCTCGGAGTCATAGGTCAGAACAGTTACCTTGGTGACACATGGAACAGATTGGACTTCTTCATTGTTATAGTGGGGTAAGTCTTTGACAGGCGCACACACACACGCACACACACGCGCATGCACACGCATACATGCCCGCCTCTGACATTAAATATGAGCCAAAAGTGTGTGTGTGTGTGTGTGTGTGTATGCGTGTGTTTTGTGTAAAGCTTAGACACTTGTTTAATGCCAGTTAAATGTCAAGCGTGTGTGTGTGTGCGCGTACTTAGACGTACCGGCGGAAGTGTGTGTGTGTGTGTGTGTGTGTGTGTGTGTGTGTGACAGCTTTGCAGAATGACAATCGCATCATTGGGTCCTGAGAGACAGAGACCTCGGTGATTGGTAGTTAAAAGGCTATGTATCCCAGAGACAGTGGCCTGCGTTCTGTTGGATTCCCTGTAGATGAGCAGGGTTTGCCAAGGTCAGGCTGATCAGGAAGCCAGTGACACAGCCGTGGCTTTCCCTCTCCGCAGAATGCTCGAGTACTCGCTTGACGGACACAACGTCAGCCTATCGGCTATCCGGACCGTTCGGGTTCTCCGCCCCCTGAGAGCCATCAACAGAGTTCCCAGTGAGTTTCTCTCCTTTTTTTTTCCCTCCAACATTGTTAGAGAGTATTACTTATTATCTTCTATTGTGTTGGGTCTGTGGCTCCGGCTCAGTTGGATTCATAATGAGACAGTAACTTTGAGGTTTAAGTGCTGAATTTCAACTTTTAAAAGTTGCAAAATGCGTTCCCCACCAAAATTGGGTGAACAAATACAGCCCTCTCATGACTTTAGGACAATGCAGTAGGTCAATTATCGTAAAAAATAGAGAGAAAAGGCAACAACTTCCATTCAGTTGAGCACGCTGAACAACTGAGCTCTACCCTGCCTAATGGATTTTTACAATAGGAGCTGCAGGAGAATCATTAAAGATCCCAATCACCCACAAAACAGGTTTTTCTTCCTGCTGCGTTCGGGAAGAAGGTACTGCACCTGCCAGGACAGTATTGAGAGTTTTGTTTTATGGGAGGGAACATACCCAACGTTGGATGTTGCTACAACTATGGAAAAAACACTTGCATCTGATTGGACAAACACTTTCACTCATGTATTTCAGATACAGTAAATTAGGCTGAATAAGAATCTATATTTTCTGTCAACTGACAGTGGCTAGTTTTAAAGTGTGAATGCTAGTTTTCGGTGAGTCATACCGGATGTCTGTCTTCTGCATCAAGTAGCCTAGACTATGTAAATGTGGCCAAAGATATACCTTGGTTATTGAAAAACGATTAAAATGCATCGCAATGTAACTGCAATGTCTTTTATAGAGAAAAGTGGCTCCCTCCAATCATACATGCATTAAAAAGTCTTTCTAATGCACAAATTAAAGGAACTGGCAGTATTATATTTCACTGTGATTGTAGCACATACGATTACATGTGACAAATGAACATGATTGACATATTTGACTCACGGGCGACAACACAGGAAGGCACAGAAGCCCTGATCCAGCAGCACACGTCTGGGTAGAGCATCAGCCACCTCAGCAACCTCATTAGTCACGGCCGAGACAATGAGAAATGTGTCACTGTTCACAATGCACTGTAAAATCCGCTTCATTTCGTTTCATTTCCCGGCGACAATTAACAGCTGCAGCTTTTCTTTTTATGGGCACGTGTATAAACAAAAACCGGACGCGGCGAACAAAGTCATGGAAATCATTATGATTCCCCGCGTCGTTCCTCAACGGCTCGGCGCACAGAAAAAGCGGCCGGGCCAACTTTCCACTTTTATTGCTGCACTCAGACTGGGGTATTTATAAATTCAGAAAGCGTGGTTAAAGTTGCCAAACAGCCTGGAAGCCGTAAAGGGGGAGAAGATGTTTTTCTCTCCTCTTCCGCACTGTGGAGTGGGGGCCAATTATCTGTGTTTGAACTGTAATTATTGGCCTATCAGTTAATTGCATTGACTGTGCAATTGCTCCAATTGTGTGGAGAATACCATAAGAGTCTGTCTGGCCAGGACTTCCTGTGACTGACATTAAATCTGTTGTGTCTAATGTGCAGTTGCTTATAGTGTGTGTGTGTGTGTGTGTTTGTGTGTGTGTGTGTGTGTGTGTGTGTGTGTGTGTGTGTGTGTGTTGGCAGGCATGCGTATCCTGGTGACCCTCCTCCTGGACACGCTCCCCATGCTGGGCAACGTGCTGGCACTGTGCTTCTTCGTCTTCTTCATCTTCGGCATCGTGGGCGTGCAGCTGTGGGCGGGGCTACTGAGGAACCGCTGCTTCATGGGCGAGGACGTCAACGTGTGAGTTACGGCCGCGGCCCGCACCGGCCTCTTTACTCTGGAACCTGTGTCAAAAGTTCTTTCACCTCCCTATTATTTCTAAGAGGGGATCAATATCGCATAAAAGTCCGATCTTGTTTGTTCTCCGATTTAGCTCCATGTGGGAGGCAGTAAAAATGTGTTTCCCTTCTGGAATCCCCAGAAATAGATTTAACAAATCAAGGGGACTGAAAAGGCTAAATGCATGCAGTGTGTGGCCAAGCATTGGCTCCGCGTGGCTGCTTCAACACAAGTTTTACTGTCACTCCTCTTCCCCCCTCCTGCTCCGTTATTCACGTCATGCTCAATCACCGTCTGACGGGCGCCGTTACACCGTTACTCTCCCTCTTGTGTGCGCTCACATTTTCATAAACGCGGTCACATAATATCACATAACATCATGCGCCACCTCCTGACCTCACTCCTGCTCAGCCGTCCTTCCCAGATAACGATGCCTGACATCGCCGTGGTGCTGGTTGTACGTCAGGCCCGCCAACGCACAAATATCCCACGTGAGGATTAAGCCACAAACATTACACAGATCTGCAGCTTTGATGCAACATGCAATTTTCTGCAGTTGTAATAACTATTGAATTTACAGGGAATTAAGACACTTAGTTGGATCAATAAAGAGCCTAAAAAACAAGAATATTTTGGAAGAAAATGTTATTGGTTGACTTTAAGATGTGATGACTTAAATAATAATATAAGCTGCGGATTTAGTGATTTATTAGTTATTTGGGAAGTTATTACAATAATGAATTCTGAAGATTTCAGTAGCTTATCCATATATTCCTCAACTTTTGAACAGAACACTTTCTGGAGCTTTTGTATAACCTGCTCAGTCTTCTGAGAATAGCTGTCGTGCCAGTCCCTTGGTCAGAGCCACTGACAGACAGAACAGCATTAAACCAAACGCACGTCTTTGAAGGTGGAAAGAGCCCGTAGCACCTTGTGGGAATCCTCACAAACAAGGGGAGAACATGAAAACCCAACAACACAAAAAAGAACCCAGGACTGGCTTTGAGATCCTCCCCCCCCTTATCTCACATCTAATAATTGTTATTAATGTCCCCTCCCAAAAATACTAATGCAAGTTCCATATTTGCGGCCTCCCTTTTAAGTTGTAATGATATCTGTAGTCTTAGAAGTAATCAATATGCAGTTATCTGTAACTAAAACACCCGAGCAGCGTTAAGGCAAAAAAAGCAGCAGCCTCAGCACTGAAGAAAGGCAATTATCGGCCTTGAGAAACAAAACGTTTCTATTCTTTTAATTGCGATTCTGCGGCAGGAATCTGTGATTGCATTTCTAACAATAAAGCTGCATCACGAAAAGGTAATTTCATATTGTTAATAGGTCTTGCTTTAGAGTAATCACATGCGCTCGCATTACTCAGCTGTACGGTTGCTTATACGCTTTTACCGAATGCTGAGCCTTTTTTTTTCTTCCTGAATTTTATTTCCAGTGTAGCAATTTAAATTTTTTTCTGCCTCATAAACAACAAAATGACCTTTCCTAATAAGAAGTGAGAGAGGACCGCTCCCTCGTGACACCTCACTTCACCACACATGATTGATTGCTTATCTCTCCATTCCACCCACCTTCTCCTTTCTTCTTTCCCCTTCATCTGTATTTCTGTCTCTGTTTTTACTCATGCCTTCCTCGAGCCCCCTTGTGTATGTCATACTGTCTTTCTATTTTTTTTTCTCCAGAAAGCTTTTGTTCAAACAGAAGGCAGACAAAACTGCTTCCTCCTGAAAATCATTTTGACTTTACCTGAATTTTTCAGGAACTCATTATTTTTGCCAGATCAAATGATAACTAGCTGGGGATATATTCAGTATTTCCTTATTACACAGACAATACAATAATGAATTGACAATAGCAAAAGAGTATTGTTTATGTGGCCCAAGCCTTATAAAGCGTATCCCTCTGTGTGACATCCATTGTTTTCCAAAAGCTATTACAGACACATAAATTATCCAGACCATTGCACCGGGTGACATGGTTCCTTCATTTAAAAGAACACTAGTTTATTTTGAGTCAATCCACCCTCCACCTGCTGTAAATACTCTCTATTATTATCAGTAATATATGCCCACAAACCTGGAAAGAGGATAACGTAATCCTGCACAAGCCTGAAACTGCTTGTGCTGGTTTTAATGGCTCTAACGGCCGACCAAGCTCGAACCTGTGAAAAACGTGTCGCCATATTTGACCAGATACAAGGCTGATTCCCAATGAACAACTCGACCAGCAGCCTGCAGCGTGCTTACGGGGAAGGACATTCAACACAAATGACAAATGATAGGCCGAAAGATATTGATCGACAGAATATTGGCCGTGTTTACACGCACAGTAATTTGATTATAACGTGACTGAGGCAATAATGTGAGAAAGGCAGGACCTGTGTAAACATTATGCTTTGATTATTTTATAATCAAAGGAAGCAACAGTAAAAAAAATGCGGATTACTCTGATCTTACGCTCATTATTTGGGGCCAGTCGGAGCGTGTATAAATCAAATATTACGGTAACTGATGAATAATAATATTGTAATAATGGAAGGTTTTATAAGGTGCGGGAAGATTATAATCAGAGGTCATTTTAATGCAAATTTTCTTTATTATTTCTTTATTAGAGAGTCTCTCGAGTGCACCTGGTGTTGTTTCTGGGGAACAGCCCCCACACTAGGAGAAAATGTCCATATAAGGTGTTGTCACACCATAGGTTTGTGTGTGTGTGTGAGACTCCTATCGTTGCTGCACTGTCATTTTCTAGATGTAATAGCAGGCTGAAGAGAGAAAAAGCAACATCTTCTGGATGTTCGAGAAGTGAGGTTTCATGTTGTGTGTTGTAAAACAAAAAATGAGCCAGTCAGGTTAACAAGTGTTCATTACTGTCTTTAATGTAATAGAACATAACAACAGGAAGTAAAAAAAGATATTTAGTGTCTCACTCTAGATGATCGATTTAACCATAGAACACATGGTAATGAGATTATTGAAGGGAGTTGTCACCTTGTAATCACACTCCTGTGTGCATGTAAATGAAGCCAGTAAGAGCAGTAGTATCAGACTTTATTTAACGTATCTTCCTATTAAGGAAACTTAAGTGAATAAAAGAACTAAAAGAATACAGAACAGTTATCTTTCATTTTAAATACAAAAAAATACACTGTGGGATCCCACAGGGCTCCTCACTTTGACCACTGCTCTTTTTGATTTTTATAAATGATCTCCTGCTCGTTTGTAAAAAGGCCTGTGTACATGGCTGCCTCAACAGGAAGGTTAAGGAAATCACCTCAGCCCTCAACAAAGAGCTGCAGATAGTATTTAACTGGACCAGTGATAGCAAACTCTTCCTGATTATATCTTTAACCAAGCCTCAGCTGAATCTGATACTGCAGTTGCTGTCAAACCGTACAGAAACAAACTATAGATCTATATATATATATATATATATATATATATATATATATATATATATATATATATATATATATATATATATATATATATATATATATCGTGACATCTGAGCAAACTGGTATTATCACGCATTAGATTCCTGCTCAGTGGTCTGGTCAGGTACTTAAAAATGAATCTATGGAAGCTACAATGGGTTCAGAACAGAGCAGCCCTGCTTCCCCTTCAGAGCACACTGAGAGCTAATATAGACAATTTCTGCATATGCATGACCAACTCTTCTTGGCTGAAAGTTGATGAGAGGTTAAAAAAGCCTCTTTTATAAAAAAATAATGAATATTTTGATAAAACCAGAGTATTTGTACAAGCAGGTTACACTTAGCTTATAAAACAACCCTAACCCTAACCCACCAGACCAGTGGTTACTAAACCATATTAAAACCTAAAGCTAATTGGAAACAAGCAGTGCTGTATAGAGCTGTGGTTGTTAGAACTCCCTAAACTGTCATATCTCTACCAGGAATGTACAGATATTGCCTTCCTTTGTCTGCTTTCTCATTGTTTGCCCACGGATGATTTGTGGGAGCACCAGTGGTCATCTTGGTGGTGTTGTCCCGGCATTGATGTATTTGTTATTTGATATTTGATGTTGTCCATATTGCCTAGCCCTACAACTGGTTTCATCTTTTATTTCTTCATTTGGCTTCTTTTCTTTGTTGCTTTCTTACTTGGTGTATTGTCTTGTTTTTTTGTTGTTGTTGTTGATGGTTTCTCTTTGTCATGTGTGGACCCCAGGAGGAGTAGCTGATGTTTTCTGTTTAGCTATAATGGAGATCCTAATACAACCAAACCAAAACACTATAAAGTAACGAGACAATCTATGGCTGATGATTGCCAACAAATGCACTTTTTACGTCTGCCTGACATTTACTATTTTGAGGAGAATAATATTTTTGTGGACTACGTTTTTTTGTACATACTTGTGCCTTCATCAAAACCAACAGGCTGAGTACCGTAGTTAGGGAAGATGGAAAGTACTGAGAAACAGACTAATGCATTTTAGGGTTTTGATCTTTAAACAAAATTTGTCGATAATAAGAAAAATACATATTAAGGCCTCCCTAATACCTTCATAAATACTTGTTTTTTTCCTCCTTCAGGCCCAACATTTTATATGTATTTAAGTCAGGAATATTATGTTTGTTCATTTGCTTTCTCCTTTCGTTTTCCAGAAGGTACAACGTTTCCTTCCTGAGTGGCTACTACCAGCCAGACGGCACAGAGGACCACCCCTTCATCTGCTCGGCAGAACGAGACAACGGGATGCTTCGGTGCTCCGATGTACCCCGCCGCCGTGTGGCCGGGACTTCCTGCTTCCTGGGTCCCGAGGAGACCCGTCCAGAGACGGAACTCAGAGCGGATGGACCGGCGTCGTGTGTGAACTGGTTCCAGTATTATAATGAGTGTCGAGCCGGGGAGGTTAATCCGCACAAAGGAGCTATTAATTTTGACAATATTGGATATGCATGGATAGCCATTTTTCAGGTAAACGTTTTAAAGATCTTTATGCAGGATTGGTACTGATTTACACACACAATACTGTGACTGCTGTGTGTGTGTGTGTGTGTGTGTGTGTGTGTGCAGGTAATTACTCTTGAAGGTTGGGTAGACATCATGTACTATGTCATGGATGCACATTCTTTCTACAACTTCATCTACTTCATCTTCCTCATTATAGTAAGTACACACACACACACACACACACACACACACGCTTATGTCATCGTTAAAAGCTAAACCCGCTGAGGTGAGATGTAGTGTGTGTTACAACAGTGCATAATATTAGGTTTGTTGTTACTAGGTGGGCTCCTTCTTCATGATCAACCTGTGCCTGGTCGTCATAGCAACCCAGTTTTCAGAAACGAAGCAGAGGGAACACGCCTTAATGAAATCGGAGCAGCACGCCCGCCAGCTACACCAATCGGCTTCCACGCTGGCCAGCGACAGCCAACCAGGGAGCTGCTACGAGGAGCTGATCCGCTACGTGGCCCACCTGGGCCGCAAGGCGTGGCGCCGCCTGTCCCGCTTCTACTCCCAGAAACGCTCGTGCTTCCGCTGCGCGTGCGCCTGCCGGAAGGACAGAGGCGGCGGCACCGCCAGAGGGGGCGGAGTCGGGGAAATGAACGGACTTGCCCATCGGCATTCGGGCCACGCCCCCAACGACCTGTCTCACCTCCATCAGCTGTACCATCACCATCACCAGCACCACCACCAGCACCCGCAGGCGCACGCCGAGCGGCCTGTCAGCAACGGAGGGAATGGTTTTAATTACCCCATCATATCGCCTCTGTTCGGTCACCTGGACGCAAAGGGTCGAAACCAGAAGAGGCCGGTTGCCACGGAGACCGTCAACAAATTGCCGCAGGTGGTGCTGGAGCATGGTAAGAAGTGGCGTGTGTGAGAGTGTGAGTGCTGTCGGCGTCAAAACCTCTCAACCTATAGATAAGAGAATAACAGGCTGTTGGCAAAGACTTTAGAGCCCTGCACTGTAGCATCATTAGAAGATGTCAACAAAGATCTATTGTAAAAAAAACAAAAAAACAGCGTAATATCCCCCCAAGTAGTAGCTCAACCATGCAGATAATGTTAGATTACATTTTTTCAGATGTCATCTACTGATGGATTGCAGATTATTTTTGTAATTTTGACAGTGGCACAAAGCATTAAAAATTAGGTTGCAAAAGCAAGTGAAATGTCTTTCAGGGGCATTGTGCCATTACACTTGACACATACCCTTTTAATTCAGTAAATATTGGAAATTGTGCATTTAATTTAATAAGGAAAAATCTGTATAGCCTTCAAAGGACATTATTATGGATTGTATGTATTTACTCGTTTTTACGATAACAATGCACATAAATCAACATCGTGCTGGCCAGTGACAGCCGACCAGGAAGCTGCCGGTGTGAGCCAAAAGATTCATTTTTAGATTTTGACATGGGTTTAAGAGGGCACTCCATAAAATTACACCTCTATAAAAATTGGGGAACTCACCAGAGATTAATTAAAGGCATACCCAGTTTGTCAGTTGCTGTTTGTAGAGATGGCCCCTGTGGAGAGAGAGAGAGAGAGAATAAAGAGAGGGAACAGCGGCAGCAAGAACAAAGAAGGAAGTGCGAGTTCAGTGTGTTTCCATCAACTTGTTTTGGAACAGAGTAGAAGAAGAGGGTTGCGAAATCTTTGCGAGAAAAATGGGATCTTTGTGAATTTGTTTCAAATGGACAAATAGTAATTGTTCTTGTTCTAATGGTTCTTGTCCATGTCAGCTGGTATTGATCATATTTCACGCTGTCCAGATACAAAGAAAAAAAATGCATTAGAAAAACAGGCCGACATTTGTTTGCTACATCAGAACCTATTCAACAAAGTTGTTTCCATCTTCCAATAGGGGAAGTAACTCTCTTTGAGAAAAGAGAAAAACACCTTAAATAAATGTTAAGACCATTTTGTAAAACTAAGGAAGTTGTTTGTCGAATTTCAGTGTTTCCATTAAACTTTTCCTATGCAACACATCAAAATAAGTTGAGAGAGAAAGACAGTGAATGAAGAAGTGGGAACAATGAATCAGGAAAATAAAGCATTGTCTCCTGATTATTTCACAGCAGTTGTGTTCTAAAGCACAAATAAACATGTCCACACCTCCCCACGACCCTGCGGGAAGGTGCGACATTGCCGTATTTGGTGTGTGTGCAGAGCTTCATCGGGACAAAGACCTGTTCTCTTTATATGCTCATGCATGTCACAGAGACGGAGAGGAAGGATGGAGATGGTGATGTAACCCGAGTGACACATCTTTTATAGGGTCCTAACCTCACAGCCCACGCACTGTTATCGGCCGGGGGCTTCACACCCACCGGCCAAATGTTGATACCCAGAAATGTTCCGAACACAAGAGATAAGAACATGCACACAGCGTGGAGAATTTATAGTTAACCTGAATAAAATCAATCCGAAAGATTGGATTTAAATCAGCTTAATGCAGCCGCTCGCATACTGATGGCGACCGGACTCATAGGGATAGGACCATGGGTAATTTAAAACCTTCTCCAATGGCGTGCCTGTGCTATGATGCGCTTGAAATACTTATTTGCGATCCTCCTTGTTGTGTAGGAAGTCACACAACTGTTCAGCTTTGACCGCTTTCACCAAGATCTTAGAATAAAAAGGGGAGGTCAGATATTAGTCTGTAGTTGGATAAAGGAGTCAAGAGCAGGGTTTCTCAGAATGGTTTAATTACAACTACTCTAAAGGACTGTGGTACATAACCAGACAGTAATGACCTATTGAGTATAATCAGCAAGGAAGTGCCAATCAAAGGAAACACTTCCTTAAGTAGTCCAGTTGATATAGGGTCCAAGAGACAGGCTTTGTGTTTGGGATGAAGAAGTAATTGAAGCCTGTTCAGCCAGATGATGGAAAGAGGTGCTACTGAGAGTTATACGAATACGTGGATCAATGGAGTTGGGACTCTCCAGCGTGGCTAAGGTGGCTGAAAAGAAACCCGGGGTTGTTCCTGTTTTTCTCTATTAGTGATAATATTACGGGCAGGCCTCCCAATAGGTTCTAAGATCTTCCAGTTTGCTGGGAACAGCTTATATTTTCAAGACTTTGCGAAGTTTCTCTAATCTCAGGGTTTGAGAGTTTGCCCCTCTCTTTCTTCATCGCCCTCTTTTGTAGAGAAGCAATTGTGTTGAGTGTAGATCGCAGTGATCCTGCAGTACTATCAACAAGATGATCTATCAGCTGGAAAACCCCAGCATTAAAGTCCTCAGTGTTGATGGAACTACTAGTGCCATGGAATCACTTCCTTGAAATTAGCTACTGTATAAGTCAGTAGAAGAGTTCAAAAGTTATAAAAAAAAGATAGTGGTTTAAGAAGAGAGGATTCTGGGGGGAGACGGATTAAACTTGAATGTCATAACAAGGTTGAGGTGTGGTTAAAACAGCGAGTGGGCACTTGTACCCTCTGCAAGACGCCAAGTGAGTAACGTGCAGTAATGAGAGAAACCCAGAGCCAAGGCAATCACCGTCAATGTCCACATGAATATTGAAATCGCCTACAATGATTGTTTTCTCTGTCCTGAGGGGCTCTTAATAGAAAATCTGACAATTCAGAGCACGGGTCAGGAGGGTGGTGCACCATAATGGAACTTGCTGCAATATTTCCAAGTTGGGAATGAAAAAATGAAGAACAAGGCTTTTCCCAAGATGTGCAGACAAGCCTATGGGCTCAAGACTGATCAATAGGCTTCGGTTGAAAATGGCTGAATCTCCATGTCTCTGTGTATCGGTATAAAGCATACATATTGCTTCTAATGCAGCCGGATTTCAGGAAGTAAGAATAAATCAATATGATATTATGATATCAGATCAGCACTAATACAGCTTTATGACAAAGGTCTAATGTTTAAGAGTAGACATTTGACTCTTTAAACCCTCTGCACCTTTGCTGTAGTCATGTTAATTCACGAGTTTTCTATGTTCTATATTGTTCATGGTGAATAGAATATTAGTAAACTCATATTTATGTGCAATATCAGTAAGTAATAAATAAAACAACTGTAAGAAGTGAATACAATTCAGAAATAAATTCTAACTGCACTTTAGGCATTTCCACATGTGCTTACATGCACTGACGATCTCGACCAAGTGGGCTGAAAATCACGGCCATAAGCGTGGTGTAATGCAGTCAATTTGAGCGGGATTGCCAGCTGAAAGTTTCCTCGAGGCCACGTTGCGTTACGGGCACGCGCCGCAGAACGACTAGATTGGATTTACTACATCGCTCGTCGGTGAAACACGAATTTGTCGTAATTGCGATGACAAGCGCACCGCTCGTGCTTGATTAGTCGGTTATGTCATCGAAACGTTGCTCCTGAGCCGCTCGCTAATGAATTCTGGCGAAATTTTCCTCTCCTTCCACACACACACACACACACACACACACACATGCACACATCCCTGTTCTAATGAAACAACCCCCCCCAACCCAACTGCACAGTAGCCTCCATGTTATTGATTCTTTCTGCCAGAAATGAAATGAAGGTGCTCTGCTACAAAGAGAATATATTGAATATCAGAATGTCAACCCTGCAGCAACATACATAACCAACTGTTTAATTTTCCACTTGTGCAGTTGGTGTGGCCCGTGCATACGCCATACGTCTACCTTCTCTGTCTTTGCAGGCGGGTGTGCTGGGCACTCTGCGCTACCGTTGCCAGGTGAGGTCTCCGGAGACTCGGCGGCGTGCCCCTACTGCGTCTACTACAACCAACTCAGTGAACCCTGCGATGGTGTCCACGAGCAGCCCGAGGAGCAGCAGCGCGGGTACGGCAACGCGTGCCCCGGTAACAGCCCGTGTCATCACAGCCCCTGCCGCTGTGAGCCCGAGCCCAAGAGGAGCCTGTGGGTGCGTTGCTGGGCGGGATTCAGAACTAAATTGGAACTCATTGTTAGCAGCAGATACTTCAGCAGAGGAATCATGATTGCTATCCTCATTAACACCCTCTCCATGGGCATAGAGTACCACAAACAGGTATGTGTATGTGTGTGTGTCTTGGTGTATGAGAGTGCGTTTTTTATTGCACACGGACATGCATAGCTATGTGCGCGCTTCGTGCAGATTGGATTGTGACCACAATTTGATTGAAAATGGATGTGTTAATCACTGTGTGTGCATGTGGAGTCCAAAAAAAAAATGCACCCTCCAATCAACACTTACAGCACCAAGCATATGGGATCATGAGATGTGTGTGTGTGTGTGTGTGCGTGGGGTGTATGTGTGTGTGTGTGTGTGTGTGCATGTATCAAGAGACGGCGAAACTCATAAGACCTGAAGTGTTAATTAAAGCGTGACCCTGGGACAGCAGAGAGAGTGGGGCGGCGACGGGGCCGCGCTGGTGCGAATTGAGCAGTGCGCGTGGAGGAGGAGGAGGAGGAGGAGGAGGAGGACAGATCTGACTCTGTGATTGGTTGAAAGGCAAGAAAAGACCGTGGGAGACAGGGGAAGATTGAATTTGGCCCATTTACCGAACAATGTGACAGCTCTGTACGGTCTTAACTTTTTTGAAGCTAAAGCTGGCTCTATTTTATCTTTTGACTATCAACAAATCTGCTGAAGAGATCAAAACCAACAATAGAATATGAATGAATATATGAATGTGTAAACCAAGCCTGGCCTATCCGAGTTTTGTCTCTGTGCCATTGAAATCATCATCCAAAAACGATTTGATAAAGGCATGAAAAAAATATATATATAGGCTGATAAACCGGGCGATATATTTTCTCAATACATCATTGAATATGATCAATGTCAGCGTTAAACACCTCAGCGCCTTCATGGCCATGGACCAGTTACCTTGCGAGGTAGCTGGATACGCAGGATCATGCAAGAATCCATCGAACCAATCAGCATCTCCCACAATCGTTCGGTAACAAGATGACGTGTTTCTCGGTCTGTGATGGACAGATGGTTCGTCCAATCAGCTGCCAAGTATTTTTTGAAAATTGCCCCTTTTCCGAAACCGGTTTCAAAGGAAGACTCCCCAGATGGTTCTGTGTAACAAACCATCTGCTGTGTCAGGTTGTTGCACCGGCCCTCTAACCCTGGATGTCTGTGCATTGCTGACAGACTGATGGAGTTACACCATTGGTCAGTTGAGGGTGATTGAAGGCAGCAGAAGCTAAACATTTTAAAATGCAGTTTGTAGGACTGTTGCTGTATCGCTTTTTGAAAAAAATAAAAATAAATAATTGTTTTTATATATGGTGGTGCAGTGGGTAGGGTTAGGGCTATGTGTTTTGCCTCACAGTGAGAAGGTCACAGGTTCAAGTCCTTGGGCTTTCTGTGTGGAGTTTGCATGTTCTTCTTGTGTCTGTAGCTGTTCTCCAGCTTCTTTCCACAGTCCAAAACATGCTGAGGTTAATTGGAGACTCTACATTGCCTGTAGGTATGAGTGTGTGTGTGTATGGGGTGTCTCCTGCCTCTTACCTGTAATGTGCTGGGATTGGCACCAGCAGACCCCTGTGGCCCTAATGAGAAATAAGTGGGTGTAGAAAATGACTGACTGTTACACATTTAGTTTCCCAATATCTATCTGTTTAAGCTGAGAGCATCTGAGCTGTCAATTTATGCGCATCACATGTGTCTAGTGTCTTTTCACAATATAGTACTTCTGTTCATAGTAAATAAAGTGATTAGTGAACAAAATGAAAACAATATAACAGAGATATTTGCAAACATAATAATAATAATGAATAAAACAAAAAATCTAAAACTGAGCAGAATCTATTCTTCTAGTGTCTCAATATAATAGCTGCAACAAAAAGAACATCTAGCAGTCGGTTGCCAGGTTTGTTGCAGACCGCATCAAGCGATCAGCCTGTCGAATGTCAAATGATGAATCCTACAGCGTTACTACGAATTTCAGTATCAATACAATATCAATACATGAATAAAAACAGTACTAAAGTAACACTGTTCTCACACAGAGACATTTGAAGTCAGCAAGCGAGTTAGCTCAATTTACCGTTCAAGTATAAAAATTCCTATTCCCGCATTGCGTTTGGATGCCACGTAAATCCTTCCGAGTCCATCTAGCATATGCTTTACTTCTCCTACTCCTGTAATTCATAACTCGCAGACTCATTTCCACCGGCTGGCCTTGCTGTCTCGAGCATAGAGGCCGTATCAGGTGACTCGCCATGCCCCTGTCCTTACTATCTAATACGTGAACATAAAGTCGTTGTCAAAGCTCTACAAATTTAAATAAGTAAATATAACTTTTATTACAAAAATGTACATGTTTAGCTTTTAACTCAACCCTTGTTACTACAGCAGCATATCGTCTCCGCCTGAAATCTTGTGCAATGTGTTTTTTAACAATTTTCTTTACGTCTACTGTATGAAAAGTGCCACACAAATAAATCAACTCAAACCTACATGAAAACAAACAGCGTGCATACGACGTTCGCATTAAGCCCCCCCCCCAGCGCTTCATACGTGGTCCAGTGGAACCCGGGGTCCTGACCCGGTCTTGATTGATCCCCGGAGAGTCGCTGTGTGTCAGGCTGATGTCACTGAGCATGCTCAGATGCGAGGCGGCTTGTTTACACCGCTCCGCTCGTTTGAGAAATAAATTGCAGTCACCGTGTTCACTGTCACGAATAAATGTCAGCCAATTAAACGCTAGGGCTCTCTCATTGTTTTGTATGTTTAGAATACCGTGGTTTTTTTTTATTCCGAATATTTCAATGATGCTAGAATATTGTGGTTACACAGGCTTCTTCTCTGTTTCCCCTATATGTTTTTTAGTTTTTTTGGCATAAGGACAACAGGCACGTTTTCGCCCCTACATCTGGACTTAGGAAATGTCACCCCAGACAGTATATTCTGTCATTTCATGTTGCTCATATTGTTTTTTGTTTGTGGATATGTGTCATGGCAGCAGTCATGTTGTGAGGATTTGGTCTTAAATGTCTGCCGCTGTCAGGACTCCGCCTCGGGCTGCGTTTGGCCACCAGAGATCCCGGAGCTGCGTTTTGATTTCTGATGCATTTGAGAGCAGCGGGGCCTCCGACTTTTACCCGTCATAATCACCCTTTTGAATTTAGAAAAAACATCTTGTGCCCTTCGCCCATCTATGGCGTGATTTAGTTGGGGAACTCATTAGGAATAAGAATTACGATGATGAAACGAATCCAGGTGAATTTACCTTAGCTCGGAATAGAGCACGAGAAGAGCATTCTCAGTCAGATAAATTTAATCCTAAACATTGTGCCTTCAAGTCACGTGAGTAATAGGAATAATACAAATGCAGTCATTCATTGCACTGGATTGTGGGTAAAAAAATTCACCTGTATTCATGTCCTGGGGCGGCTCCTCTCCTCTCTCCTCACTCCTCTCTCCCCAAAGTAGACGCGCGCTGTAGCTTTGACTAAGCGTTTTATAAATTCTTAACATGTTGACTCTACTGCATTCCACAATGACAGTCTGTCTGTCTCTGTTTATTTCACTTTCCTCTGTGCCTGTCCATCTCTGTACATCAACCTCTCTCCCTCCCTCTCTCTCTCCCTCTCTCCCTCTCTTCGCTGCATTGCATCTCCACAGCCGCAGGAGCTGACAGATATTTTGGAGATCAGTAACATGGTGTTCACTAGTCTCTTCAGTCTGGAGATGCTGCTGAAGGTCCTGGCTTTGGGGATCTTCGGCTACATTAAGAACCCCTACAACGGCTTTGACAGCGTCATCGTCATCATCAGGTGGGGTCTGTTTTACCTCAAAAATGGATAATTCTGTCATTACACATTCCTCCTGACATCAGAAAAAAAAGACTCACGCTGATGCTGGTTTTTAGCAGTGGAGGCAAATGCCTACAGGGCCTGTGTTCACTTCATTATGTAGTACTACCGGCTAAATTATGTATCCGTGCTTGAATTCTGAGCCTGCTTATTCCGTCCGTTCCACATGGCTCTCACCTCACCTTCTCTATCGCCTGCTGAGCTGTAAGCAGCATTGGCCTATTACTTTTTTTTTTTTTTTGCAGTTTGCAGTCACAAGAACAACAATTTAACACTTCCCCTGCCTGGAAAGAGGCTTTTTTTCCTTCTTCCCCTGAGTGATAGTAATGCTGCCTTCAAAAGAGTTAGAGCTGGGGATGAATAGCTATTGATCCCTTGGTTTTTCTTTAATGCGAACTTTCACTTTGTGGCCGTAACGCGCTTGTCGTCGGGGTGTTTTAGCGTGTGGGAGATCGTGGGGGAGGCGGACGGAGGCCTGTCCGTGCTGCGGACCTTCCGCCTGCTCAGGGTTTTGAAGCTGGTGCGCTTCCTTCCCGCCCTGAGGAGGCAGCTGGTGGTTCTGATGAAGACCATGGACAACGTGGCCACGTTCTGCATGTTGCTGATGCTGTTCATTTTCATATTCAGGTACGTACATGTGAGCTCTAAAAGGCACACTAAATGTTTTATCAGC
The DNA here is from genome assembly GCA_036785175.1 of Eupleurogrammus muticus. Classification (NCBI taxonomy): domain Eukaryota; kingdom Metazoa; phylum Chordata; class Actinopteri; order Scombriformes; family Trichiuridae; genus Eupleurogrammus; species Eupleurogrammus muticus. The sequence goes on along the minus strand of JAYKQN010000003.1, from coordinate 18,934,174 downwards.
TTTTACTCTGCTTTAATTAGACTGATTATACCTCATACATATCATAATCATGTCTACTACGAACTTGTATTGTCATTCTTTATACAGTTAATGCATATTAATGCATTTTATGCATGTACTGTGAAAGTACTATGGAATTAATGTAATGTGTCTTTCTGTGTGTGTGTATGTGTGTGTTGCAGTATATTGGGGATGCATCTGTTCGGCTGCAAATTCGGCTTGCGACAAGACAGCGGAGACACCCTACCCGACAGAAAGAACTTCGACTCGCTGCTCTGGGCGACTGTCACCGTGTTCCAGGTTAGACAAACACGCCGGAGTGTACTCGGTCACACCTGATGCGTTTTAAATTGAACCAGGATGAGAGTCAAACGGCGGCGGCGGCTCCCACGATCTCCTCCATTATTTCATTTGCTCTAATTCGGGAGCGCCCGCCGCGGCAAAATACTCAACCTCTCCCCCGGCGGGGGAGGCGAAGATGCGATTCACAGGCGGAGCGGAGCGGCAGGAAAGTGTGATGAAACACGCTGGTTAGAACCACCGATGGGCGTCATCAGCGTTCAAGAGATTCTTTAAGTACAAATAAGCCGTTTCCTAAACACAGAGAAAAAGGCTCGCATGAAATATCTTATTTGATTAGAAGTACATAAGTGTAATCAGGTAAATGTACTAAAGTGGTTAAAACATGACTCATATAACGTCAGTGTGTGAGCAGCGTGTCACGGCTGGAGCTGATTGAGTCATACACATTTAATACAGGTAGCAAGGTAAATCCAGAGGTGTCAGGCCCCTCCAAGATGAACTCCTTCAACTTCACACTCCAGCCTGAGCTTTTACGTCGAGTAATCAGATGCTGCTACATGTACCTAAATCTAGGATCAAAACCCGCTAATCTGTGGAATAGCTTACCATTGCATATTAGACCTTAGAGCTCTTTAAGTCTCTGCTCAAGACTCATCTCTTCTTGTGTTTTTCATTTCTTGATGAACTCACTCAGCAGCTTGTTAAATCCCTATTTATCTATATCTATTTATCTATATCTATAACTGCAGTCGCTATTCCCATAAAGTCTGACTTGACACCCTCCGCCGCCCTCCTATCCGTCCACAGATCCTGACGCAGGAGGACTGGAACGCCGTGCTGTACAACGGGATGGCCTCCACCTCGCCGCTGGCCGCCCTTTATTTCGTGGCCCTCATGACCTTTGGCAACTACGTCCTCTTCAACCTGCTCGTGGCCATTCTGGTCGAGGGTTTTCAAGCCGAAGTGAGGGCAATGGTGGTGGTTGTATTGGAACTACTTAGAGAATGAAACAGAGAGGCTCATTCAGCTCTGTTTTGTTGATGATACCAAAGCTGCCTACCAGAGACTAATCTCCACAATCCTGCTTGGCCTCTCTCTCTCTCTATCGTCACTCGTTTTTCACTTTCTTTCTCGTTGTGTCCACTATCTATCTTTTTCTATCCCCCTTTTCTCTCTATCTTTCTTCCACACAAACACACACACACACAATACTCTCCAGGGCAGGGATGTGTTTGATATCATGCTTTTGTTGTTTAGTTTTCATCTTTTTATCTCTGGCATCAGAGAGTACTTGCTCACTTGTTCACACTATCTCTCCCTCTCTTTCTCTCTCTCTTACACACACACACACATACGTACCCTTTGCCAAAGCCGCCTGCTTCCATCTTTCTGGCGTGAATTTTAATTAAATTCAGTAAAGCTTTATTGGCATGACTACAGGACACCTCTGCCAAAGCCATGCACATAACTCAACTACAGAGCACTGGAGATCCTGTTCCGTTTGCCTCTCTGTTCGTCCCTAAGTCTTTCCCTCCCGACTCGCTCGTATTCCACAAGCGAGAGAAAGGTGACGTTTCTGTGTGTTCTCCCGTTCAGGGAGATGCCAACAGATCTGAGACGGATGACGACAGGCAGTCGCTTTCCTACGAGGAGGAGGAGAAGTTGCGGGAGCTGTACGCTGCAGGTGCAACACCTTCAAACTACACGTTAGTGCAAATGAATCCAACACCTCCTTTTACACAATGTGTGTGTGTGTGCGTGTGTGTGTACACAGAGCTTAAGATCCAGGCCATGATGCTGAACCCCAACGGTCCCCTGAACCCGAAAGCCTCCATGCCCCCCCCTCCCGGGCCTCCTCTGCCCGTCATCACGCACACGGCGGCCACGCCCTCCATCAACTCCAGCCAATCGTGTCGGGCGAGTGGTGCTTCCATGGAAATCAACAGCCTTGAGCAGAGGTCACCGGTGAGCCTTTGTACACACGCTTTTACATCATCAGTAAATGTTAAAGCCTTTCTTTTTTACAGTCTACAGTTAAAGACACACTTCTAGTCATAAAACTGATTTACAGATGATACTAAAGACAAGATGTGCTTTAAATATTATTAGGAAAATCCAAAATGTATTTGTATTTGCAGAGTTGTTACAGTCTCCGTCTCTTGTGGTCACAGCCAATCTATTTTAAGAAGAATCCTGATGCGTTCGCCTGTCACCTGAGGTTTATTTCGACACAACTGCATGTGTCTTGTAAACAGAGCAACCAGATCTTTTTTTTTTGGGAGCGTGGTTTCTGATTTTCGATGACTGAGGGTGCTCGCACACCAACGGGTGCATACTAAACAGTCTGTTGAAGCGAGGCGCTTATTTCTGTTTGTTTTGCTTGATGATCAGTCACACTTGGGCGCATTAAATCAAGTGGGCCGAGACCTCAAAAAAGAAGGTGGTCTCAGTTCTGCTTGACTCTACATTAATGACAAACTTTCCATGGTGAGAACAAACTGATCCACATGGGAGGGTGTACTAATTATTTAATTTCCTGTTTGTTTAGTGGTAAAAGTTCATAAAAGGTCAATTGGGACAATTCCTGAATTGGTGCTTGTTTTCAATGTTTAATATTCTCTCCAGCAGCTGCCAGATGTGAAATGTTAGTATCATACCAGAAGCTTATAATTAACAAATTTTAGTTATAAGCAAGAAAAGAGATGATAAAAAACAAAACATTGGATCCATTTTTTTTCTCCTGATTGTGTAAAGTGTCACCAAATAATCAAATGATCATATATAATGGGCCTAATTGATTGGACATTGTACAGATGCAATGTGATCATACATATATTATAAACTATTATGTATTATATGATCATATTTGGGCGACACGGTGGAGCAGTGGGTAGCACTGTTGCCTCACAGCAAGAAGGTCGCAGGTTCAAGACCGCCTTGGGCCTGGGTCTGGGACCTTTCTGTGTGGAGTTTGCATGTTCTCCCCGTGTCTGCGTGGGTTTTCACCGGGTACTCCGGCTTCCTCCCACAATACAAAACATGCTCAGGTTAATTGGCAAATCTAAATTGCCCATAGGTGTGAGTGTGTGAGGGAATGGTGTGTGAATGGTGTGTGTGCCCCACGATTGGCTGGCGACCATCTGGGGTGTATCCCTGCCTCTCGCCATAAATGCGCTGGGATAGGCTCCAGCAGACCCCTGCGACCCTGAAAAGGAATAAGTGGGATAGAAAATGGATGGATGGATGGATGATCATATTTTGCTGGGTTAGTGAGTTTGGGTGTGGCCGTCCAGGTTTGGATGAGGTAAGGCTAGTGACCTTTTTCAGAGTACATCCAGAGTTTTTATATCCAACACGCATATTAACATGGACAGCAGCAAGGTTTGGGGCTGTATCTTTGTGGCGGTGCGATGAACAGACAGTCGCTGACTCTTTGGTATTTTCCTGACCTTGAAACTCACTTTGCGGGTCCGTTTGTGGTTTTTCAGTGACCAGCGCATATGAAGCAGAAAAAAAAAGCTTTCCCTTTTTCGAGCTGTCGTCGTAACGTTCGACTGGCTCAGCTGTTTCAGAGCTGTGATGGATGTGAGAGCGGATTTAAAAAATGACCACACCTGCTGATCTATATTCAGATTCATACAGTGCTTTAGCACCTCGTGCTGCTGCACATGCATGAAAATAGCAGATGTGGAAAGAGCTGCTCACAGAGTCTATTGCACTTTTATGGTTAAATGCCTCCCATTAATTAGATCACTTTTATTTGTGTAACACAATAATTGATTATTAAAATGTTAGACATGTTAGAGTAGGTATAGACATTTTTACTATTACCATGCATTACTATTACACATGAAAGTGGAAGAGAAAAAAGTCCTCATTGTCCCCCCTATTTCAGAAGCAATGCCATAATTTCTCCTAAAAGCTTGATAGGGGAGGGTGTGGAGGAGTTATCAGTTTAGTGGCAAACTGCGACCTCCACCTAGATGCCACTAAATCCTTCACCATGGTCTTTAAAGTCTTGTTTTGGATCGGGTCTATTTCAGCCTGTCTGACTCTCCTCAGGTCCCTTTTGGATTGGGCTTTTTTTGTAATTAATTAATGCACAATGAGATTGCAAGTTTTGCGCGGATCTGTTTCAGTCCAGGTCAAAAAAATACCCTTTGCATGCAGCATGCATCTGCAAAACTGTCCTCTGCAGAGGAATAAGGATATGCATCAGGGTAACCTACACACGCGTGTGTTCACGGCAGTGGAGGCAGTGGATTTCATATATTTCTGTTATTCTGTTTAGTGTCATATTCAAATGTTCCTGTTCTAAATGTATTATATTCTATCCTGTGCACATCATCTTTTGCACGCCTGCCTGAAAGAGGGATCTTCCTCTGTTACGCTTTTTGAGGTTTCTTTCTCGATCTTTTCCCCCCCCGTCAAAGGGTTTATTTAGGGAGTTTTTCCCTGTGCAATGTGAGAGTCTAAGGACAGGGGATGATGCTTTTGTGCAAACTCTAAAGCCGATTGAGGGGAAACTGTGCTATGTGGTTTTTGGCTGCACAAGTAAAATTGGACTGGACTTGAATCGACTTGACTAGTTGTCAAAAAAAGAATCCACGCTGCGCTTCATTTTTTGAAGGGTATAACCTTATCTATTGTTGAAAGACCCGTCAGAAAATCCGACTCCCGAGCGTCATTGCTGTCCGGCTGTTCTCTCAACAGTCTCCGTGGGACAGCGGGTCGGAGAGCCGCCGCTCCAGCTGGACCAGCATCAGCCTGCACAGGAAGAGCCAGTCGGGGGAGATGGAGTCCCTGCTGTCCGACACGCACACCAACTCCATCAGCAGCAGAGAGCAGTCTGTGGAGCAGCCGGACTACCTGCAGGTGCCCGGGCTCCACCCGCCCGACTGCAACGGCACTACCTTCCACCTCCCTGACCACTGCTACGACGACGCTCCCCTGACCACGCATTACCAAAGTGATCATGAGGAGGAAGAGGTTGAGGAGGTACAAAGGGCCTGCTTGGACTTGTTCAAAATTCGGCTGCTAATTATCTCGGGGGGAAGGCATGAATGTCATTCTTCATAGTCACATTAGACACTTGTGTAGCTTTGAAAATATTTAATTAGCTGAAATTAAATTATGAGTGGGATGAAGAGGTCATTGAGAGCATTGTTGGAATTTGCATGTACATATGGTGAGGCAGAGTATAAAATATACATGAAAAAAAAATCAGTGTTTTCCATCAAATAAAAATCTTTTGCTTTCATATCCAAAAATATAACCATAGGCAGGTTGTATTTGTTTACAACTGTGTTCATTGAAGCAGCGTACTGATATTGTTGTGTGTGTGTGTGTGTGTGTGTGTGTGTGTGTCTGTTCCTTCCAGAGTTTATGTAAGAAGCTGAAAAAGGTTCTGGAGCCATATGAGCCTCAGTGGTGCCGGGAACATGAAGAGTGGTCCCTCTACCTCCTCGCTCCACACAACCCGTAAACACACACACACACACACACACACACACACACACACACACACACACACACACACCCAGCCGACGATACTCCCCTGAGTGACGTAGGTGGCTTATCATCCACAGCATGTGTGAACATTCACAGCGGCTGTGTGAAGGTCACCCTTAATGCGTCGTGTTTACAGTAATAATTTTTCACTTTTTTTTTTTTTTCAATTACACAAGCGAAAAACAGACGCTTTGTTCTCTCTCTCTCTCTCTCTTTTCAGGTTCAGGATGTGGTGTCAGAGGGTCATAGGTCACAAGATGTTCGATCATGTCATCCTCCTCTTCATCTTCCTTAATTGTATCACCATCGCACTGGAGAGACCCGACATACAGCCCAACAGCATGGTAGCACACACACACACACACACACACACACTTGTTGTTACTCTATACTTGTGAGACCATCATTTGTGTAACCTACACATAATCCCATCCTTGACCACTGTATCCTAATTTAACCCAAATCCACCCAGTGTTAAACTATAAACAGCTTTTTATGTGGTGACGATCAACCAATATGTTGCCTCTCTCATGTTTTAAAATTCAATATTAGTCCTCGCAAACATAGGAGGACGAGATTCACACCCACATGGACAACACAAGCTGTTGAGTACAGTAGGGCCTATTTGCTGGTATCTGTTAGGAGTGGTTTGGGAGTCATTACGGGAAAACATGCTGTTTCCACTATGTTTTTATGCTTCTGCTACAATCCTAATGGATGGTTTTTTTCAGCTCATTATGCAACACGTCGCAGTTAGCTCAGAAGCAAAGCGAAAGCTACTGGGACACAGAACCTTAAAAAAAAATAAGACTAAAAGGTTGGTGTGTCTGTGCACGCATTTATGTGTGTGTTTGTGTGTGTGTGTGTGTGTGTGTGTGTGTGTGTGTGTGACAGGAGCGGGTGTTCCTCAGCGTGTCCAATTACATTTTCACTGTGATCTTCGTGGGCGAAATGATGATCAAGGTAACCATAACAACATATGTGTCTAAATAACCAGAAGACTCACTAATAATTTCCCTTATCCTACATTTTCCTGAATTTCCTTCAGTTTCATGTTCTGAATCTTATTTTATTTCAGTACTTTATCTGGCTCTGTGTGTGTCCAGGTGGCCGCTATGGGCCTGTACTTCGGAAACGACGTGTACCTCCACAGCAGCTGGAACGTGTTAGACGGCTTGTTGGTGTTTGTGTCGATGGTGGACATCCTGGTGTCCATCGCGTCGGCGGGTGGCAATCGTATCCTAGGAATACTCCGCGTGCTCCGTCTGCTCCGCACACTGCGGCCGCTCCGGTGAGCGCACATGAGAATTTCCCTTGTGACAATTCGATTGACATTGTCTGGTGTGTGACTTTGTATGTGTGTGTGTGTGTGTGTTGCAGGGTGATAAGCCGCGCTCCAGGTCTGAAACTGGTTGTGGAGACACTCATCACGTCTCTCAGACCGATTGGGAATATCGTTCTCATCTGCTGTGCTTTCTTCATTGTATTTGGAATTCTGGGAGTGCAGGTAAACACGGTGTATTCCCACTTCAGTTCATAGTTCAGCAGTTCATCCACTGTTGGCTGATGATAAGACTCATTATAACAGTTTTCATTAAAAATAATGAAACGGGAACAGATTAGTTCAAACATTGTGCATGTTACCAAACATCCAAAAGCATGTTCTTTTTTTCTCTGCTCCAAGAAGAAACTAATCACTGTTTAAAATAAATGAGGCACGGCTCAGAAAATGCTTCAGGTAATAAAATGTGCAAAAGAGAATTGGTAGAAAATGCAAATGAGGTGCTGACTAAGTAGTCCCTGGAAGTAGTTAGAGTGGCTCAAACGGGGTGTTTCTGCTGGAAATGTAACCTATGTCCAATCTATTTATCTCATTTAGACCTTTTGAATTATTATCTTTATCAATTCATGTATTTGGTTACGTTTTCATTTTCTTAAGGTGCCATTTTTTCTATCTTCAAAAGTAAAACTTTCCAAATTCCTGCTTGTTGAGAATTTCAAAGATAAGATCAGTAAAACATTTCAAAATCTATTTTTGCAAATACTTCTGCAATCATTCAGATCTGTTGCATTCATAGAAGAATCTTCTTGATGAATAGAGAAGCTAATAGTATCACGCAGGAATATATTCCTCGGGAAACACACCACTGGATTATCGTCTAATGAGAGCACTTCCTGCTGGAGTGTTTCTGTGCTTGTAATGAATTTAAGGCGGAATGGACCAGATGGTGCTTGGATAACTGAACTGTAACGTGCAGTAGGCCTGTAGGCTCCTGCTGACAAGTTTACTGTACAGTAATAGCAGATACGGCAATCTGATCTGCTCTGCAGCCTTTGTTTTATTTATCATTTAGTTACAGTACAGTGCCGTCACATGTTGCGTGTGTGTGTGTGTGTGTGTGTGTGTGTGTGTGTGTGTTTGTCTGCAGCTGTTTAAAGGGAAGTTCTTTTACTGTGATGTCCTCAATGTGAGTAACATCACCAATAAAAGTCAGTGTCTGGACGCGGGACACCGCTGGGTTAGACGCAAATACAACTTCGACAACCTGGGACAGGTTCGTAACACGCACACACACACACACACACACACACGCACACATCTTGGACTGACACCTGCTCTTCAAACTGAAATCTCGCTGATGTGAGCGTCACTCTTTCAGGCGCTGATGTCACTGTTTGTGCTGTCGTGTAAAGACGGCTGGGTCAGCATCATGTACGACGGCCTGGATGCTGCCGGGGTGGACCAGCAGGTGACGAGGCACACACACACACACACACACGTTTTCCTCCTTTGGGGTCCACTTGTTTTTGCCCTGTTGTGGGGTCCTACTCACTTTCACACAAATGTGTATATTTATAGTTTTTATATCTTAGCCAGGAGCAAAGTTGCTGTTATATTCTTACGTACACACACACACACACACAGGACAGGACAAGAGGTTATGTGAAGTAAAGAAGAAATGCCAGGGAGACTTACAAACTGTTGGGGTGTACAGTAAAGTCATTTTTGCAGAGTTATGGTCGTTTTGTGTTTCTTGGTCACCGTTTGATTTCGTATCAAGAAGCCTCACGAAGAGAAGGGAGGTGTAAGGAAAGAGAAAAGGCAGATGATACATAGATGTGAGTTGACAGTACTGTCAGTTTCACTGCTGTCTCAGGACTTATATTGTCTTCTTGTTTATGCTCGCTGCTTTTCTTCCTCCCCACTCCTCCTCGCCCTCACACTCCTTGGTCCTTCTCTTTTTGTCCCCACGCTACCTCCCCTCCTCCTCCTCCTCCTCCTCCCCCCCCCCCCTCCTCCTCCTCCTCCTCTTCCTCTCCCAATCTCTCTTGTCTCCGACTGCAGCCGATAAGAAACAACAACCCTTGGATGCTGCTGTTCTTCATCTCCTTCCTCCTCATCGTCAGCTTCTTCGTGCTCAACATGTTTGTGGGCGTGGTGGTGGAAAACTTCCACAAGTGTCGCCAGCAGCAGGAGGAGGAGGAGGCGCGGCTGCGGGAGGAGAAACGACAGAAACGACTGGAGAAGAGGAGGAGAAGTAAGAGGGGCAGGAGGGGGGAGTTCAGCCTCTTTTAACCAGCTTGTTCAAGACAAAAACATTGCGTTTTATTCCCCCTATGCTATTCAATGAGATATGTACAAACATGGAATGGTGAGACAGAGTTGCTCCACCATTATGCCGGCAGCCAAGGCAGCCGCGTTGGTCAATCCACAGCCGGCACGCCAGGCCTGAAACTCCACTCAGCATGATTTTAACATGCTGCTATAACAGCCTCCACTCATCTGAAAAGATTTTATACGGCGGTCCTGCAGGTATTTGCACCTTTTCAGCTCATGTGAGGCTCTTTTTTGCTGCTTCGCTATCTTTATGTGTCAAGTCTATTCTCATTGAAATAGCTCCCTTCTTTGAAGTATGAAATTCCCTTTCAAATGTAAATAAGTAGGAAACCACTATTTAAACTGAAATACGTTATTATAATTCTTATTCTTCTGATTAATATAATTTTATAGAAATGTTTTTATATAGAAAACTAACATACAGTACATGCATGGCATCATTCAAAAGAAGCAGCAAACTTCTCTGAATATTGTTTCTGTTGAAGAATGGATTGTGTCACTGTGACAATAAGAGCTGGATACCAGAATGAAATGACATTTTTTCAGTCTAATAAGAGTCATGATTGACATTATTTGCTGTTTGCGGTCGCATCTATCCACTACCCTGATTATGAACCGACAACACAACAAGCTGAATGAATAACATACCAATAAATCAGTACATATACATTGACGGAAGGTAACTAGTCTTATGCTTAAGATTGCAATGCTATGCTACTTATGTACATATAAATATATATATAAATATATATATAGTTATATGCCTAGTTGCATTACCTATGCTCTTTGTTGAGCTGGTGATATTTGAGGTGTATCCACCCATGCAGGTCAGAACAAGGCCACACCTTTTGTTCTCCTTACAGTCCTAGCAGCTTGGTGCTGAAGAGCCTTTCGATGTGTTGCAAATTCATACTATGCAAAAATGTATCTCACATTGAGCTCGCTGTGGGGATTCAACTCCCCGCAGCCGGTTCAATTTCTGCGGATTTCGGATGCCGATAGAAACGAGCCAACCAATACGCTTGTGTGAGCAATGGATGTTCTAGAGAGTTTTCATAGCCACCACGTCACGATTCTCATAGCATCCTCTACCATGCTGTCAGTGTGAAACTTTGTGGCTGAGAGGATTTATTTTAGTGGCTACTAGTGGTGGAAAGTCTGTTGTGTTTGTAATGAAGACTGACCAGTGGTGAAAGTGTCCATCTTGTACTCTAAATAAAAATCTATATTAATTCCCTCTGTTCAATGCAGCCATAAACGAAAACTGTTGAACATTAGTAATAATGAGTCTCCAGTGTCTAGAGCTGAATGTGGGTTTATTATGTTAAAAACGTTTTTATTGCTGCAGGTTGTAACTTTTTGATTATACCACCGCTATGCTAATTCATTTACTGCAACACACACACACACACACACACACACACACACACACACACACACACACACACACACACACACACACACACACATTTCCTTATTCTAGTCTTTCATATCCTATTGTGAGATAAATAGCAGCTGTTGCATAAGGTGTCGCTTTTGGTGTGAAAGATTTGTATTTGAAAAATTGTTTTTTCATTTAATCTTTGGTTTGTAAAAGACCTTAACTGCTTGTAAAAATGTTTTTTCTGTCGAATGAGGTCAGCTGTACTCACGGTAAATGTAAACTTGTTTACTGAATCTATATCTTAGGAAGGCAATGCACTGTGTGACTTTGGACTTTTCCAGCCAAAACGATGACTAAATGTGGTCATATTTTTGGATGTGGCTGTGGTCATTCTATGTTAATTTCTAACACTGTCAGAAATTTAGGATAATCATCTCACAATGTGACAGCTGCTACGACCCACGTCCACTGATCAACCAATAGAACTGCAGCATAAAGGTCTGCTCCGATGGGGAGCAATTGACACGACGAGTTAAATTATTTGCAATGAGAGGTGCGGGGGTGCGTAGGGAGATGTAAGCGGGCCGACAGGGGGATTAACAAGCGGCGCGATCCTGTGGAACTGACGTGGGTTCTCTCATCCTGTGCGCATGCAGCACACTGCAGAGTTGGCTTGTGTTGTGTTTTTTTTTCACTGCGAGACGTTTGGCTCTCTGAAAAGAACTTTATTGGCACTCTGATGAACCTGCAATTCAGGTGTAGTCCTGGTACAGTCTGCTTACATCAGACTTCATGCCTTATCCAAGTTTATAAGATCCATGTTGCATGTGTGGCTTGCAATAAACTTATAATAGACTAAAGCTTTGCGAAAATCTCAAAGTCTTTAGGAGTCTTTAGGATTCTTTAGGGCGCGTTGCTGCCCTGAAGAAAAGAATCTGGTGTGTCTGCTTTGGTGAGCAGGCCACGATGACAGCAGATCGCTGCAGTGCAGCTGCTGCAATGAAGAGCGGTGACCGGTAAGAGCGCGGGGGGAGGTGCAGCCCCTGCAACAACCCCGCTGCAGGCTGAGCAGCTGGCGAGATGAGAAGAAAAGTTAGAGCAAAGACCCAGCTGGCCTTCTGTTTACCTGGCGAGGCCACAGGTGATAGGTCACGGGTTATAGGGCCGCTAACGATTGGAGGAGAGGCTCGATGGGCGGGGTTCAAGTGCAGGTGTGAACCGTTTTGGGTTCGTTAGAGTTAGACGGTACAAGAGGGCTTAAAACAGATGGCGTCTGAATACACTGCGGCTCAGGGCCAAGGTTAGGTTGCATGTCCATAAGCAATCCATCATGTCAGTTCAGTAACATTACATGATGATTCCCTCCATTTCATGTGCTGAATCTGTCTCCGTCTTTCAATGCAAATGGATTATTTAAAGCCAGATGACTTGGAAGGCCGGATAAATCCCTGGGTAAATTTCATGATAAATTCATGTCCTGTGCCAACAGCTACAGGGTTTACACAGATTGTACAGCAGCCACAGAGAATGTAACCTGGCGCGGCCAGATGGTTTGTTACACATAACCTTCTGGGTAGTCGTTCATGTAAACTGTTTGGAAAAAGGGCAGGCAGTGTTACCTAAGAACATAACCTCAAGGAAGCAAATTCAAGCGAAATAGCGCTGGTCCAAGCACAGAACCTTGTGAAACTCTGTGTGTAACTTTTATACACATGGAGGATTCTTCATTAACTTAAACAAACTAGTGCAGACTAAAAGAACGGACTTAAACCAACTCACGGTCCCTTTCATACTGATAAGAAGCTCTAATCTCTGTAATAGGATCTAATAGGTCAATGGTGTCAAACGCAGGGCTGAGGTTGAACACAACAAGAATGAAGAGAAGTCCTTAGTCTGGTGTGTGGAGAAGGTCATTTAAACCCTTCACTAGTGCGTCTCTGTGCTGTGATGCACTGACTCCTGACTGCAAATCCTCATGTAATCCATTGTTATGTAGAAAGTCAAATGTTTAGCGAGTGCTTTCTCCAAGATCTCTGAACTAAAAGGAAGGTTAGATGTAGATCTGTAGTTGGACACCAGAATCAAGAAGTTTACTTACAGCGACTTTAAACGACTGTGGTACAGAATTGTATGAGGACATATTGAACATACCCAGCAAGGAAAGGCCAATTACATGGAAAACATTCTTCTGCAGTCCAGTTGGTATAGGATCCAAGAGACAAATTGATGCTTGCTTTGGATAAAGAAATCATTTAAGTTACCTCAGGGTGGTCAATTGGAGAAAAGGAGTCTATATCAGATTTTTTGTCTGTCTTGAAGGTTCCTATATTCGAGGGTAAATAAGTACCAGTTGAGGGCAAGAATTCTGTCTCTGATAGTATTTCATCATTGGAGCTCATGAAGTTGTTGCTAGAGAGTTATAGGAATACATAGATCACTAGAGTAGTGGCTCTCACAGCGCTGAACAGAAATCGAGGTCTGTTTTGCTAGCTGTGTACTCCATAAAATAAAGTCTGTAAATGAACTATGAACATTTAGAACCATTATAAACTGACATGCGTCATCTCTTGGAAAAGATTTCCAATGGTAGTCATGGGAAGTCATTTTAAAACAAGAGATGATTATTTAAAATATTGTATGCTGTAGCATTAACATTTCCTTCATTTAAGAAAATAATCCTATTCTTAGCCACAATACAAAGCCACAGACTAGCACACATGACGTGGGTCCGTATCTACTAGGCTTAGGATGATATCACAAATTTAATATTGAAATATTGTCTAGCTATTATTCTATTCTGATATCTAGTCTTGATATTATCCGGAGTGGGGGGGCTAAAAAAGCTTAAATAATCCTTCACACATTGACACCTAAAGCTGTCCAGTGTTTTCTCTGCAGCCTCGATTTAAAAGAACTGTGTTTTGCAGCAGACCTGCAGTTATCTACTAGTTTGTTCCAGATATACGGAGTAGTTAAAAATGAATGCTGCTTCTCCATTTTTTTCCCCCACATAATTATTTTATTATTACCGAAAATTGTATGTTGTAGAGGAAGCACAGCAGTGGAAAAGAAGCTCAGACTTTCAGCAGACTATAGCTATGAATCAAAGAGAAGAAGAGTTGGCCTTAGTATGATGTTTGATATATTTTTTATGTGTGCGTGTTTGAATAAGAGGCTGTAATGTCTATGTTTGTGATCTTCAACAGTTTGGGGCAGAGCAAAAATATAGCAATAAAATAATACCGTTAATATAATTATGTACAGTATGATACAATATAACATAATTCAATGCAAAATAATATATCCATATTGTGAGAAATATTGCAAGATAGGCCCAAGCATATCGAAGATATTTGGCCATGTACAGCATAGAGCTAATATTGACACACACACAAGATAAGCCTCTTTTCTCCGTATGCATACAGTGTGAGTACATACATAACTTGTGTTCATGTTACGCTCAGATACACACATACCACTGCTTGTACTGCTGCTCTCTCTCTCTCTCTCTCTCTCTGCTCTCCTTCCTTCCTGAATCTCCTCGTCCTCCTCTCTCTGCAGTGTAATCTCTAGTAGTGCTTTCCTCTTAGTCAGTTAACTGTCTGGCAGCAGACAGCGAGGGTTTCTGCCCAAAGACACCTTGAGGTGCCATGCAGTGTGTGCTTGTGCATGATGGATAGGGTTGAATTCCTGAGGTGGCACTTTTAGTCTGTGCACACACACGCACACACAGACAAGCACGCACAGACACACACACACATTATTGCGCCACTTGGCACCTACCTCATGAGTGACCTCATAGCCCATATCATATTTTTCTTTGGGAAGCATTTTAATGACTGTGTGTGTTTGTGTGTGTGTGTGTGTGTGTGTGCGCGCGTATTTGCGTACGCACATCGCAGGGGCCCAGGAGAAGCCATATTACGCTGACTACTCCCCAATGCGTCGATCAATCCACGCCGTGTGCACAAGCCACTACCTGGATCTCTTCATCACCGTCATCATCTTCACGAACCTCCTCACCATGAGCATGGAGCACTACAACCAGCCTCAGGTAACCATGGCAACACCTTACTCCACCTGTCCTAGAACCATAGTAATGAAGTGGTATGCGGTGGTAGTTGCAGTGTTTTTTTTTTCTTCATTGCGCTATATGTTTAATTTTGTGTGTGTGTGTGTGTGTGTGTGTGTGTGTGTGTCTGTCCACAGTACCTGGTGGAGATACTCAAGTACTGCAATTATGTCTTCACTGTGGTTTTTGTCATCGAGGCCATTCTCAAACTCATCGCTTTTGGCCTGCGGCGCTTTTTCAAAGAGAGGTACTCACACATCACATGATATTCACAATTCATAAAGCAAAAGCAATACACCTTCATCCTTAGAGAATTGCATGTATGTGTGTGTGTGTGTGTGTGTGTGTGTGTGTGCTGGTGTGTCAAGGTGGAATCAGCTGGACCTCGCCATTGTGCTGATGTCCATCATGGGAATCACACTGGAGGAAATAGACCTGAATGCTTCCCTCCCCATCAACCCCACCATCATACGCATCATGAGAGTCCTGAGGATAACACGAGGTACACACACACACACACACATAAACAAACATATATATATATTTATGTGGCTAACCGGAGCTGACACTTTTCAATGTTTCAGTGCTGAAGCTGTTGAAGATGGCTACAGGCATGAGAGCTCTGCTGGACACTGTGATGCAAGCGCTGCCTCAGGTGAGAGCAGCACCGATGCTGTTAAATAAGAAATGTGTTTTTAAAGCGATAGCCTGGTGTCCGGATCTGAGGAGTTGCAGACAGCTTGTTTGATTTAGCGATTTATTAGGCCTGGCATGGCCCGTCTCCCACATGATTTACTTTCATCCCCTGATTCCGCCAACTGAAGCGAACCAACATGAAGAAAACCTTCAAAATGTAATTTTCTGTCACTGGGGGTCTCTCAATTGAACCATTTACAAAGAACGGAGGTGATGCTGCCATGAAATAAAGTGTGATCATGGGAGTTCATTGCTGTGTACTTCTCTGACTACGACTACTTCAGAGTTCATTGTTCAGGAAGTTCTCCCAAGATTATCCTCAGTGGTCTCTCTCCTGAAAATAAACAGACCAGTAAAACCTCTAAATGGAGCAGTTTTACATTAAAAGTCAATATTTCTCTGTTGCTGTTCAGTGGACACAGGACATCCAGAGTCGCTGCAAACTCACTAATAAGTTCAGCTCTGATAACTTAAGATCCATGCAACTGATGACTAAAATCCTTTATCAGGTAAAAGGGAGTTTAAAAATGACCAACACCTAATAATGTATATTGTAAAAATGTGGCCTGAATGTGTGCATAACTCAACAAAAGAGATAACAGATTAATCATTAGTCAAAGGATTAGTCATTTTTTGATATTTAAATATGAAAAAGCTGCATACTGAGCCTTTACCTGAAGGCTAATTACTTTTTCTTGAATGTATCAGTGAGCCTGATAAATCCCCGGTTAATGCACGTAACCTCACGCCTGCTGTGGCGAGACAGTGAGGAGAAGAGCAAAGGTAAATCTGAGCATTCAGTGATTATGGGCCCACTCTGAGGAACAAAATGAGATCTCTCTCTCTCTACCTCTCTCTGTATGTGTGTAGGTGGCTGGGCAGGGGATTAATTATTTTCATGAATGTATTTGTTTGCATATATATGCATTAATGTATGTATGCATGATAGATTTTATTTTGTTAATATGTATAGTGCATGGAGCACATTGAGCTCACATTGAATGAAAATAGACTATATATTATAAATAAAATTGACTTGACTTGACACAAAGACGCAGCGCAGCAATTTATCGTCCTCTGAGGCAGGATTGTAAAACTCTCAAACTGTCAAGTTATCACAGCAGCGATTATCCCCCCCCCCCTCCTCCGTTGCGAGGTCAACAGCGAAACGTGGGAGATTCTACAAAGAAACAGGTTTTCCTGCCAGGTGTCTGATATGCCAGTGTCGGGCACGCCTGGATGACATTTCTTTGTGTTCAGCGAAAGGCTCGCCGGAGGTTTTTTGACGACCCTATTTTTAAGTCTGAACGTGACAGTCGTCGGCGAGCACCGCTGCGGACTGCGATACATTAAAAAAAAAAACGTCCGATCCACGGGGAAATGCACACAGCCTGTATCCAGAAACCTCACAGCGAGCCAAGTTATGATGTCACAGCTGTAGATCACCATTCAAATCAGCCAGTCAGAGGAGAGGCTCATTAATTTTAATGAAACAGACTCAAAATGGCCTGTTCTTCCTAGAGATGTAGAGGGGAGATGTAAAATTTGAGAGGGGTGATTTTTTTGTTTTTTATGAACACAAATATATCTTATAAGGAATATCAACACTTCAAATAAGACCTAGGAAAAGTGTAAAATACAAGATGTTTAATATACTTGAGTAGAGAGGGGCGAATGAGAATGGCAGGGTAGGAGGCAGGGAACGCTTCTTCAGGAAGGATCTCCTGCAGATGGGGACCCAGCTTGGCGGACCCTCGGGGGACCCGATGAAAGATGAGAGAGAAAGCGGGAGGGAGGAAAACAAACAGGTATACACAGGGCAAACAGTCATTTATAGAAGTATAACAGGAAGAGGAGCATTTTAGCTAAAAAAAAAAAAAAAGATTGAAGTCTACGATCTATGACCGGGGATTACGACCTGCTCCCAAAAACCGGAAACGGTTGTACCAAAATCATAGCACACAGAGGTTCGCAATGTCCCTACTGGAGGCCCTGAACCTGCCTGGGGGGAGAGCACGAGCGGCTCTTTCCACCCGTGAAACCTGCACCTCAGGAGGAGGCTTGAAGATCATCTAATCAGGCATGCCCACACCTCCTACCAGAGCAAAGGCGACTCAGGCTCCCGTGGCTTCCTTTGTAATCAGGATAAATGGGCGTGTTTGTGATTCATGAGGACTGGGTCCAGGCTATGAAAGCTACAAATCTGAAACATGATTCAACTTCTGATACCATGATTTTGTTTGTAGTAGTAGAGGCATTGATGCATTGATGCTTAGCAATCTGTCTATACTGTACCCACATTCTCTCTGTTTGCATGTTTGCATCTCTCTCTCTCTCTCTCTCTTTCTATGTTTACTGTAAATGTCTTTTTTCTGTGTATCATACACTGTATATGTATGTATGTGTGTGTGTGTGTGTGTGTGTGTGTGTGTGTGCGTAATGTGTTCATCTAGGTGGGGAATCTGGGTCTGCTCTTCATGTTGCTGTTCTTCATCTATGCAGCTCTGGGAGTTGAGCTCTTTGGAAAACTGGGTTAGTGTGTGTGTGTGTGTGTGTGTGTGTGTGTGTGTGTAAGTACATGCATGCAATGTGTGTGTGTGTGTCTGTGTGTGTGTGTGTGCAAGTACGTGTGCATGCGTTGAATCGCTGGTTGGACGTTGTGTGCCTCAGCTGATACTGGTGAGCTATGTGTGCATTATGTAACGTGCATAAATTCTCCTGTGTTAATTATGTCAATTTATAATCGCTGCTCTAATCTACGCGCAATTCTCTCTCTCCTCCCCTAATCCCACCGCTGTCCCCTGCCACGCTCGCCGCCGATAACACGCCTCTCATTCTCTTTCCAGAGTGTTCCGAGGAGAACCCGTGCGAAGGCCTTAGCCGCCACGCTACCTTTGACAACTTTGGCATGGCTTTCCTCACGCTCTTCAGGGTGTCTACCGGGGACAACTGGAATGGAATTATGAAGGTTATTTCTTTCTCCTCTACTCTGTGGGAGTATTTATGAAAATGGATGTTGGTATTTTCAAATGTACATATGTGCGTGGCTCGAAGAATCATTTTATGAGACAGGCCTTGCATTAAGCAGAGAGCAGACCACAGCTTTTATGACAGAATAGGAGCTGGTGACATTAGAGGGTTCGGAGTGTATTATTCCTCAGTGGCCGGCTCAAGGTCTTCTCGTGCTCAGTCCAACATCTCCCCCTGTTGGAGAAGAGATGAACAGAAGCATCCATTGACCTGAACCTCACCTCAATCCCTTTAAATTTATCCTTGTCCATGTTTCCTTCAGCCCCTCATTTGGTCTTCTCCCTCGCCCTCCAGGACACACTGCGGGAGTGCCGCCCGCAGGACCGCCACTGCCTCACCTACCTGCCGCTGATCTCGCCGATCTACTTCGTCACCTTCGTCCTGACGGCCCAGTTCGTGCTAGTCAACGTGGTGGTGGCCGTCCTGATGAAGCACCTGGAGGACAGCAACAAGGAGGCGCAGCTGGAAGAGATGGAGGAGAGGAAGGAGAGGGAGGAGATAAGGGAGAGGGAGGAGGCCAAGCGCCGCCTCAGCAGCGCGTCTGTGGGCGGAGACATGGGTCAAAACGCGGAGGCACCTGCCCAGGTAAGGAACAGGGTGTGTGTGTGTGTGTGTGTGTGTGTGCGTGCGTGCATGTGTGTGTGTGTCTTTGTGTGAAGAGGAAGCCCTTTAAGGTGACAACAATGATGACAGCGGCGGTGATCTCCCGTGGCAGGTGCAGTTTGAGGATGAGGAGTGTTCCCATGGCAACCTGCTGAGCATTGGACGCATGCTGTCTCTCCCCAGCGACAGCTACGCTCAGCCACTCAGATTTTCTCCTTATCCCCCCATTGGACACGAGGGCTACTCCAGCTACAGCTACTCAGGTAATTGGGTTGTTTGGCCAATTAAATTAGGGAACAATTTTTAACGTGCATTAACCGGACCAAATTGCGGCAAAGATTATTGCTTCCATAAAAAGAAGACGTGATGTGGAACAGAAGGTGCAGCCATTATAGGTGTTAAAGGAGGGGGCAGTTTTTTATATGGGTGGCAAAGTGTGAATCATATACTATACTGGAAAATTTGCCTCTGATTTTTAAGAGAGGAGGGAGAGAGAAATAAGGTGAGGGGATCGATTGGCGAATTATGTTGTAAATAAGACTCAAGAAGGCTCACTTTGAGTTTTTATCTGATTATTTTCCAAATCCCACCTCTGGGGTTTCTGCACTTACAAATTGATGAGATTTATGATTGTGTTTTCTCAGTTCCTGTTTGTATTGAGTTTTGTTATTGAGTGCTTTAATAATAACTCTGGTACAGTGTGTGTGTGTGTGTGTGGTTGTGTGTGTGTGTGTGTGTGTGTGTGTGTGTGTGTGTATGTATGGCGTGTGTTCTATTGTATGAGGCACTTTGTTTTCCATTATGTTGTTTTGTTGAAAAGTGCTATACAAATAAAGTCTGACTGATTGATTGATTGATTGATTGTTGAGTAACAGTTAATCTTTGTGACATCACTTCCTGCAGGCTCCATGTCGTCGCTGGGCTCCAGCGGGGGCAATTCGCTGCTCCAGGTTCCGGGGGCTCTGCCCGCCATCAGCCACGCTTCGCTGCAGTTCGGGCGTAGTACGAGACCGGTGATCCGCCTCAGCATGTCTCAGAACACAGAGCGACACTCCCCACACAGGCTCAGTCCGGCTAATAGCGTAGAAGGATACAGGTGCAGTCCAGCTCACAGAATAAACAGACACAGACTTAACTCGGCTCATAGCATCGACGGATATAAACTGAGTCCCGCTCACAGGACAAACAGGAACAGGCTCAGCTCCGTTCATAGCATGGACGGATACACTCTGACTTCAGACCACAGCACAGACAGACCCAAGCTGATGTCCAGCCACAGCATAGACAGACATCCCTCTCTCAGACTGAGTCCCACACACAGACGTCGCTCTCACTGGCTCAGTCCTGAAGACAGTTTAGACAGGAACAAGCTGAGTCCCTCCTACGTTCCAGACAGTTCAGTCCTGAAGAGACCAGCATCCTTTCGTACGGCAAGCAGACAGTTACGGAGGCAGGTGTGTAATCATCACCTCTTCTTCTTCTTTTCTTCTTTTTTTTCTTTTCTCTTCTCCTTTTCTCTTCTCTTCTGTATAGTTTTACATGTGTTTTAGATATCTTATTCCCCTATGCTGTAGACCTCTATTGTCCAAACACTATGAAAAACACACCATTGAGCCACACAACTGCACTGGGTGAGATGGTCTGATGTTGTCTGACTGTTAGGACACACATTTGTGCACCAGTTAACCATCTATCTATAAAGCAAGGAGCATCTCTCTGAGTGTTTGTCGGATCAACCTCATCTTTTCAGATAGAACTTGTGTACATCACAATGGTGTGTATCCTTTTCTGTAAAATCTTTTGGGTTTATAGTCAAAACATCATTATTGTAATGTAAAATCCTATAGGTGTAAAGGGGTGAGAGAAAGGTCATAAGCAGCAAACATGTTTTTGAGTCTGAGCTGAAGCATTCCAAAAAAACAAAACCCAAATACTTAAGTATCGTGCTCCAGTTCACGATGACGATTACACACTCTTTTCTTTTCTTTTCTGGATGACATCTTGTTTGGATCCCTACGGGGACCCTGGTCCACCAGTTGAGTAACTCTGTACTATACTATGTCACCCAAAAAAGGTCATACTATACTATGTCACACAAAAAACGTTTTACTATACTATGTCGCCCAAAAAAAGTTTTATTATACTATGTGGCCCAAAAAAGGTCATATTATACTATGTGGCTCAAAAAAGGTCATATTATACTATGTGGCTCAAAAAAGGTCATACTATACTATGTCACACAAAAAACGTTTTACTATACTATGTCGCCCAAAAAAAGTTTTATTATACTATGTGGCCCAAAAAAGGTCATATTATACTATGTGGCTCAAAAAAGGTCATATTATACTATGTGGCCCAAAAATGGTCATATTATACTATGTCGCCCAAAAAAGGTCCAACTATACTTTGTCGCCAAAAAATGGTCATACTATACTATGTGGCTCAAAAATGGTCATACTATACTATGTGGCTCAAAAATGGTCATACTATACTATGTCGCCAAAAAAAAGTCATATTATACTATGTCGCCCAAAAATGGTCATACTATACTATGTCGCCAAAAAATGGTCATACTTTACTATGTCGCTCAAAAAATGGTCATACTATACTATGTCGCCCAAAAAAGGTCATACTATACTATGTCGCCAAAAAATGGTCATACTATACTATGTCGCCCAAAAAGGTCCTTCTATACAATGTCGCCCAAAATAGGTCATACTATATACTATGTGGCTCAAAAATGGTCATACTATACTATGTCGCCCAAAATAGGTCATACTACACTATGTGGCTCAAAAATGGTCATATTATACTATGTCGCCCAAAAATGGTCATACTTTACTATGTCACTGAAAATAGGTCATACTATAGTATATGGCTCAAAAAACGTCATACTATACTATGTGGCTTAAAAAACGTCATACTATAGTATGTGGCTCAAAAAAGGTCATATTATACTATGTCGCCCAAAATAGGTCATATTATACTATGTCGCCCAAAATAGGTCATATTATACTATGTGGCTCAAAAAATGTTTTACTATACTATGTCACACAAAAAAAGTTTTACTATACTATGTCACCCAAAAAAGGTCATACTATACTATGTCACACAAAAAACGTTTTACTATACTATGTTGCCAAATAAAAAGGTCATATTATACTATGTGGCTCAAAAATGGTCATACTATACTATGTCGCTCAAAAAAGGTCATACTATACTATGTCGCTCAAAAATGGTCATACTATACTATGTCGCCAAAAAAAGGTCATACTATACTATGTCGCCAAAAAATGGTCATACTATACTATGTGGCTTAAAAAACGTCATACTATAGTATGTGGCTCAAAAAAGGTCATATTATACTATGTCACACAAAAAACGTTTTACTATACTATGTCGCCCAAAAATGGTCATACTATACTATGTCGCCAAAAAATGGTCATACTATACTATGTCGCCCAAAAATGGTCATATTATACTATGTCGCCCAAAAATGGTCATACTATACTATGTGGCTCAAAAATGGTCATACTATACTATGTCGCCAAAAAATGGTCATACTATACTATGTCACCCAAAAAAGGTCATACTATACTATGTCACACAAAAAACGTTTTACTATACTATGTCGCCCAAAAAAAGTTTTATTATACTATGTGGCCCAAAAAAGGTCATATTATACTATGTGGCTCAAAAAAGGTCATATTATACTATGTGGCTCAAAAAAGGTCATACTATACTATGTCACACAAAAAACGTTTTACTATACTATGTCGCCCAAAAAAAGTTTTATTATACTATGTGGCCCAAAAAAGGTCATATTATACTATGTGGCTCAAAAAAGGTCATATTATACTATGTGGCCCAAAAAAGGTCATATTATACTATGTCGCCCAAAAAAGGTCCTACTATACTTTGTCGCCAAAAAATGGTCATACTATACTATGTGGCTCAAAAATGGTCATACTATACTATGTGGCTCAAAAATGGTCATACTATACTATGTCGCCCAAAAAACGTTTTACTATACTATGTCACCCAAAAAAGGTCATACTATACTATGTCACACAAAAAACGTTTTACTATACTATGTTGCCAAATAAAAAGGTCATATTATACTATGTGGCCCAAAAATGGTCATACTATACTATGTCGCCAAAAAATGGTCATACTTTACTATGTCGCTCAAAAAATGGTCATACTATACTATGTCGCCCAAAAAAGGTCATACTATACTATGTCGCCAAAAAATGGTCATACTATACTATGTCGCCCAAAAAGGTCCTTCTATACAATGTCGCCCAAAATAGGTCATACTATATACTATGTGGCTCAAAAATGGTCATACTATACTATGTCGCCCCAAAATAGGTCATACTACACTATGTGGCTCAAAAATGGTCATATTATACTATGTCGCCCAAAAATGGTCATACTTTACTATGTCGCTGAAAATAGGTCATACTATAGTATATGGCTCAAAAAACGTCATACTATACTATGTGGCTTAAAAAACGTCATACTATAGTATGTGGCTCAAAAAAGGTCGTATTATACTATGTCGCCCAAAATAGGTCATATTATACTATGTCGCCCAAAATAGGTCATATTATACTATGTGGCTCAAAAAATGTTTTACTATACTATGTCACACAAAAAAAGTTTTACTATACTATGTCACCCAAAAAAGGTCATACTATACTATGTCACACAAAAAACGTTTTACTATACTATGTTGCCAAATAAAAAGGTCATATTATACTATGTGGCTCAAAAATGGTCATACTATACTATGTCGCTCAAAAAAGGTCATACTATACTATGTCGCTCAAAAATGGTCATACTATACTATGTCGCCAAAAAAAAGTCATATTATACTATGTCGCCCAAAAATGGTCATACTATACTATGTCGCTCAAAAAAGGTCATACTATACTATGTCGCCAAAAAAAAGTCATATTATACTATGTCGCCCAAAAATGGTCATACTATACTATCCCTTACGAAAATTAACCATGGTTTTACCATGGGAAATACCGTGGTTTTACCATGGTTTTTTGGGTCATGGTTTACCATGGTTTTTTTGTGGTAACCATGGTTATACTATGGTTTTTATGTAGTAACCATGGTTCTACCATGGTTTTTGGAAGTACCATGAACCAACCATAGTAATACTATGGTATCCAAAAACCATGGTAGAACCATGGTTACTACATAAAAACCATAGTATAACCATGGTTACCACAAAAAAACCATGGTTAACCATGGTTACCCAAAAAACCATGGTAAAACCACGGTATTTCCCATGGTAAAGCCATGGTTAATTTTCGTAAGGGATGTCGCTCAAAAAAGGTCATACTATACTATTTCGCCCAAAATAGGTCATACTATATACTATGTGGCTCAAAAATGGTCATACTATACTATGTGGCTTAAAAAACGTCATACTATAGTATGTGGCTCAAAAAAGGTCATATTATACTATGTCACACAAAAAACGTTTTACTATACTATGTCGCCCAAAAATGGTCATACTATACTATGTCGCCAAAAAATGGTCATACTATACTATGTCGCCCAAAAAAGGTCATACTATACTATGTCACACAAAAAACGTTTTACTATACTATGTCGCCCAAAAAAAGTTTTATTATACTATGTGGCCCAAAAAAGGTCATATTATACTTTGTGGCTCAAAAAAGGTCATATTATACTATGTGGCTCAAAAAAGGTCATACTATACTATGTCACACAAAAAACGTTTTACTATACTATGTCGCCCAAAAAAAGTTTTATTATACTATGTGGCCCAAAAAAGGTCATATTATACTATGTGGCTCAAAAAAGGTCATATTATACTATGTGGCCCAAAAAAGGTCATATTATACTATGTCGCCCAAAAAAGGTCCAACTATACTATGTCGCCAAAAAATGGTCATACTTTACTATGTCGCTCAAAAAATGGTCATACTATACTATGTCGCCCAAAAAAGGTCATACTATACTATGTCGCCAAAAAATGGTCATACTATACTATGTCGCCCAAAAAGGTCCTTCTATACAATGTCGCCCAAAATAGGTCATACTATATACTATGTGGCTCAAAAATGGTCATACTATACTATGTCGCCCAAAATAGGTCATACTACACTATGTGGCTCAAAAATGGTCATATTATACTATGTCGCCCAAAAATGGTCATACTTTACTATGTCGCTGAAAATAGGTCATACTATAGTATATGGCTCAAAAAACGTCATACTATACTATGTGGCTTAAAAAACGTCATACTATAGTATGTGGCTCAAAAAAGGTCATATTATACTATGTCGCCCAAAATAGGTCATATTATACTATGTCGCCCAAAATAGGTCATATTATACTATGTGGCTCAAAAAATGTTTTACTATACTATGTCACACAAAAAAAGTTTTACTATACTATGTCACCCAAAAAAGGTCATACTATACTATGTCACACAAAAAACGTTTTACTATACTATGTTGCCAAATAAAAAGGTCATATTATACTATGTGGCTCAAAAATGGTCATACTATACTATGTCGCTCAAAAAAGGTCATACTATACTATGTCGCTCAAAAATGGTCATACTATACTATGTCGCCAAAAAAAAGTCATATTATACTATGTCGCCCAAAAATGGTCATACTATACTATGTCGCCAAAAAATGGTCATACTTTACTATGTCGCTCAAAAAATGGTCATACTATACTATGTCGCCCAAAAAAGGTCATACTATACTATGTCGCCAAAAAATGGTCATACTATACTATGTGGCTTAAAAAACGTCATACTATAGTATGTGGCTCAAAAAAGGTCATATTATACTATGTCACACAAAAACGTTTTACTATACTATGTCGCCCAAAAATGGTCATACTATACTATGTCGCCAAAAAATGGTCATACTATACTATGTCGCCCAAAAATGGTCATATTATACTATGTCGCCCAAAAATGGTCATACTATACTATGTGGCTCAAAAATGGTCATACTATACTATGTCGCCAAAAAATGGTCATACTATACTATGTGGCTCAAAAATGGTCATACTATACTATGTCACACAAAAAACGTTTTACTATACTATGTCGCCCAAAAAAAGTTTTATTATACTATGTGGCCCAAAAAAGGTCATATTATACTATGTGGCTCAAAAAAGGTCATATTATACTATGTGGCTCAAAAAAGGTCATACTATACTATGTCACACAAAAAACGTTTTACTATACTATGTCGCCCAAAAAAAGTTTTATTATACTATGTGGCCCAAAAAAGGTCATATTATACTATGTGGCTCAAAAAAGGTCATATTATACTATGTGGCCCAAAAAAGGTCATATTATACTATGTCGCCCAAAAAAGGTCCTACTATACTTTGTCGCCAAAAAATGGTCATACTATACTATGTGGCTCAAAAATGGTCATACTATACTATGTGGCTCAAAAATGGTCATACTATACTATGTCGCCCAAAAAACGTTTTACTATACTATGTCACCCAAAAAAGGTCATACTATACTATGTCACACAAAAAACGTTTTACTATACTATGTTGCCAAATAAAAAGGTCATATTATACTATGTGGCACAAAAATGGTCATACTATACTATGTCGCCAAAAAATGGTCATACTTTACTATGTCGCTCAAAAAATGGTCATACTATACTATGTCGCCCAAAAAAGGTCATACTATACTATGTCGCCAAAAAATGGTCATACTATACTATGTCGCCCAAAAAGGTCCTTCTATACAATGTCGCCCAAAATAGGTCATACTATATACTATGTGGCTCAAAAATGGTCATACTATACTATGTCGCCCAAAATAGGTCATACTACACTATGTGGCTCAAAAATGGTCATATTATACTATGTCGCCCAAAAATGGTCATACTTTACTATGTCGCTGAAAATAGGTCATACTATAGTATATGGCTCAAAAAACGTCATACTATACTATGTGGCTTAAAAAACGTCATACTATAGTATGTGGCTCAAAAAAGGTCATATTATACTATGTCGCCCAAAATAGGTCATATTATACTATGTCGCCCAAAATAGGTCATATTATACTATGTGGCTCAAAAAATGTTTTACTATACTATGTCACACAAAAAAAGTTTTACTATACTATGTCACCCAAAAAAGGTCATACTATACTATGTCACACAAAAAACGTTTTACTATACTATGTTGCCAAATAAAAAGGTCATATTATACTATGTGGCTCAAAAATGGTCATACTATACTATGTCGCTCAAAAAAGGTCATACTATACTATGTCGCTCAAAAATGGTCATACTATACTATGTCGCCAAAAAAAAGTCATATTATACTATGTCGCCCAAAAATGGTCATACTATACTATGTCGCTCAAAAAAGGTCATACTATACTATGTCGCCAAAAAAAAGTCATATTATACTATGTCGCCCAAAAATGGTCATACTATACTATCCCTTACGAAAATTAACCATGGTTTTACCATGGGAAACCATGGTTTTTTGGGTCATGGTTTACCATGGTTTTTTTGTGGTAACCATGGTTATACTATGGTTTTTATGTAGTAACCATGGTTCTACCATGGTTTTTGGAAGTACCATGAACCAACCATAGTAATACTATGGTATCCAAAAACCATGGTAGAACCATGGTTACTACATAAAAACCATAGTATAACCATGGTTACCACAAAAAAACCATGGTTAACCATGGTTACTCAAAAAACCATGGTAAAACCACGGTATTTCCCATGGTAAAGCCATGGTTAATTTTCGTAAGGGATGTCGCTCAAAAAAGGTCATACTATACTATTTCGCCCAAAATAGGTCATACTATATACTATGTGGCTCAAAAATGGTCATACTATACTATGTGGCTCAAAAAAGGTCATATTATACTATGTCACACAAAAAACGTTTTACTATACTATGTCGCCCAAAAATGGTCATACTATACTATGTCGCCAAAAAATGGTCATACTATACTATGTCGCCCAAAAAAGGTCATACTATACTATGTCACACAAAAAACGTTTTACTATACTATGTCGCCCAAAAAAAGTTTTATTATACTATGTGGCCCAAAAAAGGTCATATTATACTTTGTGGCTCAAAAAAGGTCATATTATACTATGTGGCTCAAAAAAGGTCATACTATACTATGTCACACAAAAAACGTTTTACTATACTATGTCGCCCAAAAAAAGTTTTATTATACTATGTGGCCCAAAAAAGGTCATATTATACTATGTGGCTCAAAAAAGGTCATATTATACTATGTGGCCCAAAAAAGGTCATATTATACTATGTCGCCCAAAAAAGGTCCAACTATACTATTTCGCCAAAAAATGGTCATACTTTACTATGTCGCTGAAAATAGGTCATACTATAGTATATGGCTCAAAAAACGTCATACTATACTATGTGGCTTAAAAAACGTCATACTATAGTATGTGGCTCAAAAAAGGTCATATTATACTATGTCGCCCAAAATAGGTCATATTATACTATGTCGCCCAAAATAGGTCATATTATACTATGTGGCTCAAAAAATGTTTTACTATACTATGTCACACAAAAAAAGTTTTACTATACTATGTTGCCAAATAAAAAGGTCATATTATACTATGTGGCCCAAAAAAAGGTCATATTATACTATGTGGCTCAAAAAAGGTCATATTATACTATGTGGCTCAAAAATGGTCATACTATACTATGTGGCTCAAAAATTATCATACTATACTATGTCGCCAAAAAATGGTCATACTATACTATGTCGCTCAAAAAAGGTCATACTACACTATGTGGCTCAAAAATGGTCATATTATACTATGTCGCCCAAAAATGGTCATACTTTACTATGTCGCTCAAAAAAGGTCATACTACACTATGTGGCCCAAAAATGGCCATATTATACTATGTCGCTCAAAAATGGTCATACTATACTATGTCGCCAAAAAAAAGTCATATTATACTATGTCGCCCAAAAATGGTCATACTTTACTATGTCGCTCAAAAAATGGTCATACTACACTATGTGGCTCAAAAATGGCCATATTATACTATGTCGCTCAAAAATGGTCATACTATACTATCCATCCATCCATCCATTGTCTATCCCGCTTATTCCCTTTCGGGGTCGCAGGGGTCTGCTGGAGCCTATCCCAGCGCGTTAAGGCGAGAGGCAGGGATACACCCCAGATGGTCGCCAGCCAATCGTGGGGCACACACACCATTCACACACCATTCACTCTCACACTCACACCTATGGGCAATTTAGAGTTTACCAATTAACCTGAGCATGTTTTGTATTGTGGGAGGAAACCGGAGTACCCGGTGAAAACCCACGCAGACACGGGGAGAACATGCAAACTCCACACAGAAAGGCCCCAGACCCAGGCCCAAGGCGGGTCTTGAACCTGCGACCTTCTTGCTGTGAGGCAACAGTGCTACCCACCGCACCACCGTGTCGCCCATACTATACTATGTCGCCAAAAAAAAGTCATATTATACTATGTCGCCCAAAAAAGGTCATACTATACCATGTCGCCAAAAAATGGTCATACTATACTATGTCGCTGAAAATAGGTCATACTATAGTATGTGGCTCAAAAAACGTCATACTATACTATGTGGCTCAATAAAGGTCATACTATACTATGTCAACAAAAAAAGGTCATATTATACTATATCGTTCAAAAAAGGGTCATACTATACTATGTCGCCAAAAAAAAGTCATATTATACTATGTCGCTCAAAAAAGGTCATATTATATACTATGTTGCTCAAAAAAGGTCATACTATACTATGTCGCCCAAAAATGGTCATATTATACTGTGTCGCCCAAAAATGGTCATACTATACTATGTCGCTGAAAATAGGTCATACTATAGTATGTGGCTCCAAAAACTTCATACTATACTATGTCGCCCAAAAAAGGTCAAACTATACTATGTCGCCCAATATACTTATATACTATAATATCTATTCACTTTTCTATAGGAACACATACTATCTACAGGCACTGCACTCGTTTGTGGAAATGGACCATGTCACACTGTGCAGCAGTGGAGCTCATTGACATGTTTTTCGTCCATGTGATGAAATTTATATGTGTCTGTTTGTTCTGTCTGCAGGAGGCTGTGCACTGCGACTCTCTGGATCAGAGCGGCTCGACCGAGGATCTGGCAGAGCCTCACCTCCCCGTCCCTGCTGCCTCCTCCACGCCGCCACTGCCACGCCAGCGATCTTCCAGCGTGCATACGTTAAAATACACACACCCACAACGGGTCATTACGTGCAGGAGCCACAGCCGGAGCCGCAGCGAAACCATTGGACAAGAACACCTACCTGAGCCGGACATGTGCGGCACGCAATTAGGAACAGAAGATGAGGAGCAGCCGGTTGGCCTGAAGCCCACTGGAGGTGAATCTATGCTACGGGCCCCGCACTGCAGCTCCAGAGCAGAACCAGACCCCAGCTCCCAGTCGGACAATGTCGACAAGGAAGTCAGCCACATTACCAGTCCCATTCACACACACTCACACACGCAGCTTCCTCCCGGATCCTCACACAAAAGCAGACACCTTACCCTGAGCCCTGGGGAGCATAGGCACCGCCTCAGCCAATCGTTGTCCCCTGTTTCGGGCAGAAACAGGAAGGAGAGGATGAGCCCGCCGCCGGAGGAGGAGCTGGTCGCCACGGTGACCCAGCTGACAGACAGCAGCGTCGAGCTGAGGAGGCGAACTCTGTCGTTCGATGCTTCTCCCAACCCGCCGGAGGGCAGCTCCGTCGAAGACTAACGCCCGATTGGATATTCCCTTAATGGGGAGGAGCCCGACGTGCTGCGGAATCACATGAGGGGGGCGGGAACCGCAATCCTGCTTCCTGGTTCAGGCCCCGCCCCTCGCCTCGTCCCGTCCAATCACAAGATTAACACAGGGTGCGTGTGAGAAGAACTCTTTCAGACCGTGCGTGTATGCGTGCGTTTGTGTTCAAAGACTTTTTCCTCCCCATTTGTGCTATTTGCACATGAGATGCACACCAGAAGACTTTTTCCTTTTCTTCTGTCATAGTCCTAGCTTTAGTTCAGACATAGTAGTCACTCCCAGCTATATTTACTCAAACACTAGCCCTCCCCTTGCTTGCTGTCCTCCTCCTGCCCTCACTCTCATCCTGTTCATTGCACCTCGAGCCCACAAGTCAGAGTACGAGATGAAACAATGTGAAAGGTGCAGTGCAGATCTGCTGCACACCTAGAAAAAGAGGGAACTCACACTGCTGGACTGCAATGAATGATCATTCTTTTCTTGCTGATTAATCTAGTGCTGCAAAAAGTAGTGCATTTTTCAATAAGTTCATCTTTGGAAAAATAATCGCAGAGTAATTAGATAACTGATTAATTAAAAAAAAAGCCAATGTTCATTAATTCTAGTTGCTTAAATGTACATATTTCCAGGTTTCTTTTGTCTTCTATGTCAATAAACTGAATACTTTTGAGTTGTGGAATTGTGTTTGGGACATAAGAAGACTCTGAGGACATCACTTAGCTTATTGAGAAACAGTGATCAACTTTATTTTCATTATTTTTGGACATTTTATGGACAAAACATCTTATTGATTAGTTAGACAATATAATTTTCAGATTCAATGATAATGAAAATAATCACCAGTTGCAGCTCTAGATTAATCTGTCAGTTTATATTTTGAAACTGTGGAAAATGGGTCCAGCATAACTTTACTTCTCATTGATATGCAGTTCACTGTATTTGCATTTGCTTGAAAATGTATTAACAACAAGTATTTAAAACTAATTGACTCATCACTTTTAGCTATACACACATCTCATCTTGTTTTTTAATAACCTTCAAGTGAAATTCACTGATTTCTTGGTCTGTGGTGCAAATTCTCCAGTTTATGTTTACACAAAGAAACAGAAATTTAAATGCTAATGATACAAAAGGTAAAGCTGATAAAGACTTTTATATGAAGATGCTTAATTTGTAATTGAATGCTTGTATGTACCGGTACAGGCACGCAGCTGTTTTATAAAAAACTTTGCAAAATCCAAACCACCAATTATCGATTCTGAACCCCCCCCCCTTCTCCCTGACAGCAAAAAAAACAAAATCAGTCACTCATTCATCAAAGTTCAAACCATGCGGTGTGACCTGGGCTTCAGTAGTCTCTACCTCGCTTTTTTCCTGATTGCAACCATTTGAATGTTCAGTCAGCTTAGATCTCTTACTTCCTCCACCTCCCCTTTTTTCTCTGTCTTAGTATTCTCAGGGTAGAGGTAGTTTCAGACGCAGGTGAGTATGAGCATGTGATCAGAGGTCTGCAGATCTAGAGCGCCCCCTGCTGTCTGAAGGTCGAGTTGGCCCTGTCTCTCCTGATGTTTGAAGAGAAGAGATTATAACTACTGTTCAGACAAGACGCAGATGTACAGAAGGGCTTATTCAGGTGATATATCGGCTTGTAAAACTTTGTAGAAAATGGCTCAGATTATATTTTATTAACACGGCAGCGAAGACATGAGAACTACAATGGTGAATTTCTACATTTTTGAATGTCAATTTCTCTGCCGGTGATGACGACGATAATGGATGGTGATGTCAGTGCTGGATGATGATTATGATGATGATGATGATGATGATAATGATGATAATGACGACTCTGGATGGAATAAACCACTTCCTGTCTGACTTTCATTTGACTCTGTGCCTGTGTCCCTTCTCCTATATAAAGAGGATTTTTTTTTCCGGAAACGCAGCCGAGAGGGCTGCAGTCCTTCAACATGAGCCTTTTCATCTAAAAATAAAGTGAACATACAGCAGCTGCCTAACGCTGATAATGAATTCAGCATAACTCGAGTACACTGTCTAATTATGGTCTTCCAGCAGATGTTGATTAATATACCCAACACATCCTTGGATCTTGGTCTAAATACATAATTATATTGAAAAAGAGTCTTTCAAATTGAAAGATGCAAAGAGGGAAAGTTACGTGAACAAAGGCAGACCCGCAGTTCACATGGTGGTGGATAGAGTTTATTTTTCATTTTTCATTATACTGCTTCAGCATATCACAATAAAATATTTAATCACATGAATATTTCACACTGAAACACTATAGCATTCAGAGTGCATTAAGCTGTCCTGCCTTTATTTCCCTGCCAAGAAAATGTACAAATTTCCACTCCTCTCGCTCGTCTCCTCACGCTTTATTGGTCAGGCTGCCTGTCTGTCTCAAATTCAGCCAATGGTAAGCCACGGGGGTCGGCGGGGCAGCTTGTGATTGGTCAGCCTAACTGTGGGTAAACAGAAGCAGATAAACAGCTCTACGGCATCACTGAACTCCAGATTTTCTCCATTAAACACCTTGTATCTCTTCATAAGGCAGATGGAGCGTCATTACTGATCTAGTACATCTATTTAATCTGCACCATAAGAACATGCAGTCAAGGTGTGCGTGTGTATGTGTGTGTGTGTGTGTGTGTGTGTGTGTGTGTGTGTGTGTGTGTGTGAATATTTCCAGGTGCATAAACGCGTGTCTCCAGGTGTACATGTATGTATATTTGTTTCCAGGTGTGACTACAGCTGTGTTTGCGTGCTGTGTGTATGAGTGCATGAACAGAAGACAGTACTCTCGACACAGAGGGTTACACTAACTAAACTGGGCCAGCAGTTGCCATGGTGATAACCGATCATACATCACATGACCCGAACCCCAGCCAAATCTCAGGAGAGGATGGAAAGCCACTAAAACAGCGAGGCAGGAAGTGGTCCGCGCCCGTCTCGTTACGCCGCATCGTTCGACTCACGTCTAACGTTACTCTCCTTTTCTGCCTGTCCCCTAGAAGGCCGGAGCCATGGGTCTTTGCTGTGTCAGTTTCTGGGGGTCCAGGGTTTCAGTGAAGGGCGGGGCTTGATAGGGGTTGGTGGTTACTATGGTGGCGCCGTTGGCGATGGGGTACGGCGTGGCCCGAGCATTGCTGGGGACCGGCTCCAGGTGTTGCCATGTGAACAGGTTTGTGTTGGAGCCGGACAGGAAGCGCCGCAGTGCACTCAGCGTCAGGACGGCCTGTTAGTAACAGACACACACACACACACACACACATTAGCAGAGGCTATTAGTAAAACCCTGATTTGCATTAGAAACACATGCTGTGCTCATGTCATATGGAAGAATGGAACACATTGGAAGGATTCCCATGTTTATGACTGGAAAGTGTTCAAATCATCAGATGTCTGTTTGAATACAGTTAGTGGGAGGGTTGAAAATACTCATATTATGGCATTATTACACCAGGACTCTTGTTTTACTGGTCATGATTATGAAATCTTCCATATGACATTGAAGCCCTTTTCCACTGCAAAAACTCCTATAACATATAGAACATGCAGCAAATGAACAAGGCTTTCTACAAGTCAGAATGTCTGCAGTTAAAAGGTTCAATTTCTGACCCAAAATAACACAGAGCGCATAGACAACAAGCACTTCCCATTGTTCTTTTTTTAAATTATTAATTGTCTTGGTTGATACAGGAAGTTGCATGTCTCTTTCGAGTTACTCCCCAAAGCAAAAAATGTCTGCATGTTGGTTGATATACTACAGTGGACAAGGGCTATTACACAAACTGCCACTCATGCACAGTTTAGTTAAAGATGCAGTTAAACAAAACAGAGGACAAGAAGGCGTGAAGAGACAGGAAGAGCCGCGGAGTGTGGAAAGTGATTAAAAGTCCAGTGAACCCATGAAGGTGAACAAAGACCTGGAAGAATTGGCACTGAAGATTGAATCCTCAGTTTTTAGTGGCTTAATAGGACTCACCGCATCTACAATGTTAAATAGGTCAGGTAGTTTTCGTTAAAATTGGTAGAATAGTTGTTAAAGTTGCCGAGCACAGAAGAAGAGTCGTAGAAAATTCTTTAAATATTTGGTATTGTTCTCTGTCACATGCTATAAATCCTCTACAGAGGAAGCTAGAAATGATTTAACACATGACTACTTTTGTAAAGTGCTATACATCCTTGACACAATCACAGCTTAACCTCTCCACATCGTCTGACAGGGTGATGAATGGCTCCTATAGTTTTCAGGTGGTACGATGTATCAATTGAATTCCCAATAATAAATCAGCTGCTCTCTATCCGTGGCAGTGGTTTCTGGTGCAATTCATTTTTTTAATTACTATTCAATGGAGAAAGTCTAGCTCTCTTTTTTTATGGAAACATCCTGTTCACACTCACATGTTCAAATTCACGTCTGAAAACAGTGCAGTACAACCACAGTCCTAACTTTAGCTTTAGTGGAATAATGCAACAAACAACGAAATCTGGTACAAGCTTCTCATGATTTCGAAAGTTACTTGCTATGCTGCTCAAAAAAGGCCATACTATACCATGTCGCCCAAAAAAGGTCATACTATACTATGTCGCCCAAAAAAGGTCATATTATACTGTCGCCCAAAAAAGGTCATACTATACTATGTCGCTCAAAAAAGGTCATACTATACCATGTCGCCCAAAAAAGGTCATACTATACTATGTCGCCCAAAAAAGGTCATATTATACTATGTCGCCCAAAAAAGGTCATACTATGCCATGTCGCCCAAAAAAGGTCATACTATACTATGTCGCCCAAAAAAGGTCATACTATACTATGTCGCCCAAAAAAGGTCATACTATACTATGTCGCCCAAAAAAGGTCATACTATACTATGTCGCTCAAAAAAGGTCATACTATACCATGTCGCTTAAAAAAGGTCATACTATACTATGTCGCCCAAAAAAGGTCATACTATACTATGTCGCTCAAAAAAGGTCATACTATACCATGTCGCTCAAAAAAGGTCATACTATACCATGTCGCCCAAAAAAGGTCATATTATACCATGTCGCCCAAAAAAGGTCATACTATACCATGTCGCCCAAAAAAGGTCATATTATACTATGTCGCCCAAAAAAGGTCATACTATACCATGTCGCCCAAAAAAGGTCATACTATACTATGTCGCCCAAAAAAGGTCATACTATACTATGTCGCTCAAAAAAGGTCATACTATACCATGTCGCTCAAAAAAGGTCATACTATACCATGTTGCCCAAAAAAGGTCATACTATACTATGTCGCCCAAAAAAGGTCATACTATACTATGTCGCCCAAAAAAGGTCATACTATACTATGTCGCTCAAAAAAGGTCATACTATACCATGTTGCCCAAAAAAGGTCATACTATACTATGTCGCCCAAAAAAGGTCATACTATACTATGTCGCCCAAAAAAGGTCATACTATACTATGTCGCTCAAAAAAGGTCATACTATACCATGTCGCTCAAAAAAGGTCATACTTTACTATGTCGCCCAAAAAAGGTCATACTATACTATGTCGCTCAACAAATGTCATACTAAACTATGTTGCTCAAAAAAGGCCATACTATACTATTTCGCCAAAAAACGGCCATACTACACTATGTCGCCCAAAATAGGTCATACTATACTATGTCTCCCAAAAAAGGTCATACTATACTATGTCGCCCAAAAAAGGTCATACTATACTATGTCGCCCAAAAAAGGTCATACTATACTATGTCGCCCAAAATAGGTCATACTATACCATGTCGCTCAAAAAAGGTCATACTATACTATGTCGCCAAAAAAGGTCATACTATACTATGTCACGCAAAAAATGTCATATTATAATATGTCGCCCAAAATAGGTCATACTATACTATGTCGCCAAAAAAGGTCATACTATACTATGTCACGCAAAAAATGTCATATTATAATATGTCGCCCAGAATAGGTCATACTATACTATGTCACGCAAAAAATGTCATATTATAATATGTCGCCCAAAATAGGTCATACTATACTATGTCGCTCAAAAAAGGCCATACTATACTATGTCGCCCAAAATAGGTCATACTATACTATGTCTACCAAAAAAGGTCATACTATACTATTTCGCCCAAAAAAGGTCATACTATACTATGTGGCTCAAAAAAGGTCATATTATACTATGTCGCCCAAAAAAGGTCATACTATTCTATGTCGCTCAAAAAAGGTCATACTATTCTATGTCGCTCAAAAAAGGTCATACTATTCTATGTTGCCCAAAAAAGGTCCTTCTATACAATGTCACCCAAAAATGTCACACTCTACTACCACTAGAAACTGAAAAGATCCACGCAGTAGTCCAAACAGTCGCAGTGTAACAGTCTATTACAGAATAATAATTATTATTACAATAAATAAATAAATAATAAACCATAATAATTAAAGATTTTGTCTTTCTCCAGATGGCATTGGGTTTGCGTCCTTGGATCCCAGTTAAGTAAGTCTGCTCTATAGCTATATTTCTGTGGTTTTACTGAGCTGTTTCCATCGATGTGATTTTTTAAACATTCGTCATTTAATAATATACACAGTAGTGTAGTGTAGAATCAGTGTTCTCTGTTGAATGTGCAAACCTATAGAACTCCCTACACACTGCACTGAAAATGCAACACATTTTTAATGGTCTACAGCTGAACACTAGCTAGCACATCTGGTGTCTGTGCATATTTATACATTGCAGTTCCTATTGTAGTGCGATTCCCATGTCAAATAAAATAAACTGAATCCTGAAGATGCTACTGATCACATTGTTGAGACCTAATTTCACAGAGGTGTTAACCATAACTGCACCCTATACGTATTCTACTTAATGAACTGAACAAATTCAATCTGTGTGTGTGTGTGTGTGTGTGTGTGTGTGTGTGTGTGTGTGTTAGACTAAAGAGGGGGTGGGAGGGGTCCTTGGCAGGAGCCTCTGCGTGTCCTCCATGAAGGAAATGTTCTTAAATCTGCTCATTGCCAGCAGACACTGATAACCCTGAAAAAATGCACATCAGACACACAAAGATGATGATGACAACGACGATGATGGCGATGAAGAACACACACTCACTGAGGACAGATTGACACACAGGTACATGAAAAATACGAACCCAGGTGAGGATGGAGAAGAAGCAGAAAGCGATGGTGGCTCTGGCAGCGTCGGAGCCCTGGGCCAATGGCAGCTCATCTGGAGAAGTAGCCTGCCACTGATTGGCAAGAAAACAGAAGCCAACGAACCATAGGAAGCTGGCGAGGCCTGGGGAAATATTTACTATATTATACGCAAATGGTGACAGTAGTCTTTTTCCAATATGTGAATACTGAGGTACAACTAAAAATCACATGTAATCATCCCTCTTTGCAGTATGTGCTTATATCAAAAGGAAAAAGCAACATAATCTGACATTAGTGGAGCACTTTTGCAAGGTGAGTATTTATTTAGTTTCTCTTTAAACAAGCTCATCTGAAGGATGAGACATTAGTTCATATTTTTTAGCGAGCAGAAAAGCTACTGTGTGTCGTTCCGGTCTGTGGCTCTTGTGCTGTGTAGCCGGATGCTATTAGGCTCAGTGTGCCCGCCTACTCTGCCTATGATTAAATGCCACTTCATGGCTTCTAGCAAAATTTGATTTGGTGCTTTGAAATAAGAACTCGAGCTATATAAGTGGACGATGGAATAGTAGCTCTCTAATAACAGCCCTCTCTGTCTGTTCTTCTGTATCACAACTATTCATTCATATGAGCCACTTCACATTTGGTGTATTACTGTAGTGTTGAGTTTGGTGTAATTTAGCGGGTGGCGCTATAGTGAGAAACTTTACACCTTGGTCTTTTACTTTTGAACCATAAGTCTCAGGAATCAAAATGCTTGAGGACACTTTTTCCTGGATTCTGTGGAGCCCGAATTAATACATATAAGCCACATGTATCTATATCAATCTTGTGCCATCTTTTTTTTTGTCCTATAAGATGTAAAATCGGGAAAAAATTGCTATGATGACTTTTGATATTCCATGCAGTTTTGCTGTTAATTAAGCTTAAATTACAAACAAATGCCATATCTCCTGAATACGTTTGTCGTGAGCTCCCTCTCCCTCTGCCTGAGTCCTGTTTCCCAGCACACATCGTCAGATCGTCTGCTAAGCCCGCGCCTGTCCTGCCTGCTACCTGCTACTACTCTGACTCCTACCTGCGATCCCGGACCTGCCCGACCACCCTCTGCTCTACAATCCCGGTAACTTGACCTGCCTTCTGCCCTTTTGACCACGATTACTGCCTTGCCCTTGTCGGTACTTCTGCCCTGCCACTCCTCTCCTGCTGTGTGTGTGTGTTCCCCCAGGACTTCCAGCCCCTTTGGCGAGAGAGCCTGGACCCTCATCCCCCGTCTACACTCTACGCCTCTCAGCCGCTGGGACACACACACACGAAGACTCACGCCCATTCCCCAACCCCTTTCAATAAACTGTTCAAACGTATTGCTCCTGTGGTCCTCGTCTGTCCAGATCCCTGACAGTACGATCTGACCATCATAATGGACCCAGCAAACGTTTCACAAAACATGGACTTAGAACCCCCCACCGCCATGCAGCGCCTGGGAAACGCTGAGAGGGACATCCATCGGATGACGGTTGACGTCTCCTCTTTGCTACAGCTTGGCAACCAGTGGCAACAGCAGCTGCAGCAAACACAGCAGCTGATACAACAGCAACAGCACCAGATTCACGAACAGCAAGATCAGCTCGCCCAGATAACCCGCCTGCTTGCCCAACTCATTCCTCAGTCCCAGCCCGCCGCTACAGCCACCGCCAGCCTGCCTGCCACTCCAGCCACCGCCAGCCTGCCTGCCACTCCAGCCACAGCCGGTCTGCCTTCCTGTCTAGCCCGAGCCAGCCCACCCGCCAGCACCGCTCCAGAGTCACCCACCCAGGCCACTGATGCTGGAGCTCCGGAACCTAGAATCGGCAACCCAGAACGATTTAACGGTGACCCAAAGCAAGTGCGCCCGTTCCTGACCAGCTGCAGGCTTCAGTTCTCTCTGCAACCCAGAACCTTTGCCACAGAAGGGGCTAAGGTCGGGTACACAATCACTCACCTGACAGGCCGAGCTCGACTCTGGGGAACAGCGGAGTTTGAGCGTCAGACCCCGGCGTGCACATCTTTTGAACTGTTTGCTGAGGAGATGCTCAAGGTTTTTGATCTGGGCTCATCCTCTGAAGAGGCATCCCAGGATCTTCTGAGTACTCGGCAGGGTCGACGGACGGTTGCAGATTATTCTATAGATTTCCGGACTTTGGCAAGGCGCAGCCCCTGGAACATGGCAGCGTTGGTGGACGTGTTCTTCGCCAGCCTGGCCGACTACATCAAGGATGAGTTGGTCTCTCATGAACGGCCCTCCACCCTTGATGACGCCATCGCCCTGGCTGTGCGCATAGATCGACGGATTCAGACCCGCCGCCGAGATAGGGGGCGCCAAAATCCCCTAGCCACCAGCTCTCGTCACGTCCCGACTGTCCAGCCGTCTTCTCCGACTACTCCTCCAAACCAACCGGACCCGTCTGAACCCATGGAGTTTGGCGGGGCTTCTCTTTCCCCTGCTGAGCGTCGGCGCCGTATCTCCTCCAATCTATGTCTGTATTGCGGAGGAGAAGGACACCGTGTTGCCAACTGCCCTTTAAAAAGCCCAAGCTCACCAGACATAGAAAGAGTCCGGCTGCGCTCAATGACCACCCAGTCCTCCAACCACAAACCGCTGGTGCAGGTCCGTCTTCATCTTCCCGACTCCACCCACACGCTGGCTGCCCTGGTGGACTCAGGTGCCGAAGCCAGCATAATAGACACTGAACTCGCTCACCAGCTGGGACTGGAGACCCTCCGTCTGACACCCCCCGTCCCTGTTCGGGCACTAGATGGTCATCCTCTTGGCACAGTCACGCAGGTCACCACCCCTGTTAAAATGATGCTGTCTGGCAACCACACTGAAACCATTCAGTTCCACCTGCTCCACTCCCCGGGCCAACCTCTCATCCTGGGCTACCCATGGCTCCGACGGCACAACCCTCACCTTGATTGGGCAACTGGAAAGGTCAGAGAGTGGGGAAAGGACTGCCACCAGACCTGTTTGCTTGCGGCCATGCCACCCTCTCACCCGGTACCCCCCGGCTCAGCCCCAGACATCTCCAATGTCCCGGAATGCTACCACGGTCTCAGGGAGGTCTTCAACAAGGTCAAAGCCACGTCTCTGCCCCCACATCGACCCTACGACTGCGCCATCGACCTCCTCCCTGGTTCTGTTCCCCCCAAAGGGAGTCTTTATTCCCTGTCTGCTCCTGAACGAAGGGCCATGGAGACGTACATCAGCGACTCTCTTGCTGCTGGGATTATCCGCCCGTCCTCTTCCCCTGCTGGCGCCGGATTCTTCTTCGTGGGGAAAAAAGATGGAACCCTTCGCCCCTGCATCGATTACCGTGGCCTTAACAGCATCACAGTAAAGAACCGGTATCCTCTGCCTCTGCTCAACTCTGCCTTCGAGCTACTCCAGGGGGCCACCATCTTCACAAAGTTGGACCTTAGGAACGCCTACCACCTAGTGCGGATCCGGGAGGGCGACGAATGGAAGACGGCATTCAATACCCCAACCGGCCACTATGAGTATCTTGTGATGCCGTTCGGCCTCACCAACGCTCCAGCGGTTTTCCAGGCCCTGGTGAATGATGTACTGCGGGACTTCCTAAACAAGTTCGTCTTCGTTTACCTAGACGATATCCTGATCTTCTCCAAAACCCAGCCTGAACATACCCTTCATGTCCAGCAAGTCCTTCACCGCCTCCTGCAGAACTCGCTCTACGTCAAGGCAGAGAAGTGTGAATTTCACACCAAGGCTGTGGCTTTCCTTGGATACATTGTGGCAGAGGGAGAGATCCAGATGGACCCAGCCAAGGTCTCAGCAGTCACCTCCTGGCCGGTTCCTGCAAACCGCAAGAAGCTACAGCAGTTCTTGGGCTTTGCGAACTTCTACCGACGGTTCATCCGCAATTACAGCTCCGTAGCTGCCCCTCTCACCGCCCTGACCAGCAATAAACAGCCCTTCACCTGGACCCCAGCAGCTGACAAGGCATTCAGTATCCTCAAGGCTCGGTTCTCCAGGGCCCCCATCCTCCAGATGCCAGATGCTGATCAACAATTCATTGTGGAAGTGGATGCTTCTGATGTGGGAGTGGGGGCCGTGCTCTCACAACGAGCTGCAGAGGACAACAAACTCCACCCGTGTGCATTCTTCTCCCGTCGCTTATCCCCATCGGAATGCAACTACGACATAGGGGACCGTGAGCTGCTCGCTGTCAAGCTGGCCTTGGAGGAATGGCGTCACTGGCTGGAGGGGTCCACCGTCCCGTTCTTGGTTTGGACGGATCACAAGAACCTGGAGTATATCCGCTCTGCCAAACGTCTGAACCCGAGACAATCCCGCTGGGCCCTATTCTTCACCAGATTCAATTTCACCCTGTCATACCGTCCAGGATCACGTAACATCAAACCAGACTCACTCTCCCACCAGTTCCAGAAGGATGATGCCCCTTCCCAGAACCCTGCACCCATTCTGCCCAGTTCCTGCGTCGTAGGTGTCCTGACTTGGGAGACTGAGAGACAAGTGCGGGATGCTCTCCATGACCAACCTGGCCCCAGTGCTTGCCCTGCTGACCGTCTCTTCGTTCCTGAACACCTGAGGTCTAAGGTCATACAATGGGGACACGACTCCCGTCTGGCTTGCCACCCTGGATCCACTCGCACCTGCCATCTGCTTTCTCAGCGATTCTGGTGGCCATCACTGAGGAGGGATGTGCGAGACTTTGTCCTTGCCTGTCCAACCTGTAACCAACACAAATCATCTAACCAGCCACCTGCCGGATTACTCCAACCTCTGCCCGTACCAACACGGCCCTGGTCTCACATTTCCATGGATTTTGTCACAGGACTGCCCCAGTCCAATGGCATGACTGTAATCCTCACCATTGTGGACCGTTTTAGCAAGATGGCACACTTTGTTCCCCTTCCAAAGCTGCCATCTGCCAAGGAAACTGCCCAGCTGGTCTTGGAGCATGTTTTTAGAATACATGGACTACCCAGAGATGTCGTCTCGGACCGGGGCCCGCAGTTCACCTCCACTTTCTGGAAGGAATTCTGCCATCTGCTGGGGGCCACGGTCAGTCTAAGTTCTGGTTTCCACCCCCAGTCCAACGGCCAGTCAGAGAGAGCAAATCAGGAGCTGGAGAAGGCACTCCGATGCATGGCATCCCGTAATCCTCCCACCTGGTCCCAGCAACTGCTATGGGTGGAATATGCCCACAACTCCTTGACTTGCTCTGCCACCGGTATGTCACCCTTCCAGTGTGTCTACGGCTACCAACCACCCCTATTCAACAGCCAGGAAGGAGAAATCACTTGTCCATCTGCCCTTGCCTACGCCCGCCGATGCCGCCGCACCTGGGCCCAGGCCCGTGCCACACTCCTCAAGTCCATCTCCAGCTACACCACTGGAGCCAACCGTCACAGGACTCCTGCACCCGCTTACCGTGTTGGACAAAAGGTATGGCTGTCATCAAAGGATCTACCACTGCGGGTGGAATCACGAAAGCTGGCACCTCGCTTCCTCGGTCCATTCCCCATTCAGAGGGTAATCAGCCCAACTGCTGTTCGGCTCCTTCTGCCCAGGTCCATGAGGGTCCATCCCACGTTCCATGTCTCAAAGATTAAACCGGTTCACGAGAGCCCGCTGGTTCCAGCCACACCCCCCCCGCCTCCTCCACGCCTCATTGAGGGTGGCCCAGTCTACACTGTCCGGCGTCTGCTCCGATCCAGACGTAGAGGTAGAGGCATCCAATACCTTGTCGACTGGGAAGGGTATGGTCCTGAGGAGAGAACCTGGGTGCCTGCCAGCCGGATCTTGGATCGGACCCTCATCGCTGACTTCCACCGGCAGCATCCAGACCAACCAGCCATTCGTCGGGGTCGTCCTAAAGGACCCCGTCGTTCCACCCACCCAGTTTCTGACCCTGCACCTGGCCTGGCCCCTGTCCCGGGACCCATCCTGACCCCTGCTGGGGGGCTCTCTAAGGATGAGGCCATGGACTCTGACTGCTCTGAGGAGTTCTGACCCTCCGCCGGCTCCCCCTCCGCCCTCCCAGTCTTGGCGGTGTTTCTTTGGGACTTCTGGGGCCGTCCCTTGAGGGGGGGGTTCTGTCGTGAGCTCCCTCTCCCTCTGCCTGAGTCCTGTTTCCCAGCACACATCGTCAGATCGTCTGCTAAGCCCGCGCCTGTCCTGCCTGCTACCTGCTACTACTCTGACTCCTACCTGCGATCCCGGACCTGCCCGACCACCCTCTGCTCTACAATCCCGGTAACTTGACCTGCCTTCTGCCCTTTTGACCACGATTACTGCCTTGCCCTTGTCGGTACTTCTGCCCTGCCACTCCTCTCCTGCTGTGTGTGTGTGTTCCCCCAGGACTTCCAGCCCCTTTGGCGAGAGAGCCTGGACCCTCATCCCCCGTCTACACTCTACGCCTCTCAGCCGCTGGGACACACACACACGAAGACTCACGCCCATTCCCCAACCCCTTTCAATAAACTGTTCAAACGTATTGCTCCTGTGGTCCTCGTCTGTCCAGATCCCTGACAACGTTGTGCTATAGCAAACACATTTAGTTAAAATGATAAAATATGACATGACACGTTGGGTCATCATC
This sequence comes from Eupleurogrammus muticus, assembly GCA_036785175.1. Classification (NCBI taxonomy): domain Eukaryota; kingdom Metazoa; phylum Chordata; class Actinopteri; order Scombriformes; family Trichiuridae; genus Eupleurogrammus; species Eupleurogrammus muticus. Next base: position 18,889,306 of record JAYKQN010000003.1, on the reverse strand, counting down.
TATCTATAAAGGAAGGGTTTTCTACATTAACAAATATCACTGTTCCATAGTTCAAAAGCTTTTCATCTTTATAAAGGATCTGCTTCTAGATGACATGTCATAACCTGGAAACTAATGTCCGAATGCTTCTAAAGTGACTTTTTTCAGACATCAGAAAACAGAATTATATCTTTTCCACTTGATTTACATTTTTTGACTTAGCTCTATAAATTATAATTATATATTGTTACCATGTTTATCATGAATCATATTTTAAACAGTGTTATTACCAGAGAAGACGAGGTCCAGCAGGACGGCGCGTCTTCTGTCCTTGACATTGCTGATGGAGGGAAAGTAAATGTCCAGGATCAGGAAAAAGATGCTGCCGAGGAAACAGGCCACGCCCACGGTGACGCCGTAGTTACAGGCGTCCGAGTTGTTATTGAAGACGCAGAGCAGACGCTCACTGCCGATGTTGATGTAGCCCTCGTTCACGATGCAGCCGAACACCACCATGGAGAAAACCTGTGGCGGGAGTGTGTGAGCGGACAGAAACACGAGGGCCGCTGGCTTAGTATTTAACAGGTAGAAGAGAATGAACTCACACTCATGTATGAATGCTTTTCATTCCACATGCACCCCAGAACCACTCAGTGTGTGTGTGTGTGGTGTGTGTGTGTGGTAAATGAGAAAGATGTATAGTAATACTACTTCAACATGGACATGGTTTTGAACAACAGCAATGTTTCAACTCTAAGATTCACATGAGAAAACAAATGAGACATATATAGTGCTTTACTGCAGATTGTTTTGGATTTATCTGGCAAAGTTTCACATGTTGGTAGGTTACAGAAAATGTTGGAAATGTGTCCAGCTACAGGTGGAATCTGTGGTTATATTGACAGTTTGAGGAAGTTTGGGGATTCTTTAAGTCTTGTTTAACTGGAATCATAAAACATTTCGCTCACTTCCTCCTAATAATAACATGACTAAGTTCGCAGAGATTTTTAGACTTCTGCTGCTATATCAATACAGGGGAGGTAAGTCCAATATTTTTACATTTTTAAAAATGTTTATTTCATTACTTTTGTAAATCCAGTAGCATTTCTGTATGAAAGGTGCTATACAACTCAAGTTTATTATTATTATTATTATTACAGTTATTATATGCAGTAGAACTTGAAGTGCTTCTGTGGAAATGTGCAAAATATTTGTACGAGTATCAGCAGGTGAATGCGTATTTATACATTTTATCAATATTCCTAATATCCTATTTTTTTCATAGTGCAATGCTACTAACTGGAGTAGAATGCTTCTAAACAGACTGGTATTGTATCACACACAATGATAATACGTTCTATATCATGTGACACAGGTTAAACTAGATCGATAAAGCCCCAAGGAAGGCGACAGAAAACTACAGAAGATGCCATTTCCTTTCATATTGTGGTTTAATGGAGCATGTTATAAACAAATGTGCAATCAATAAAAAAAATCTGTTCATCTGTTGATCTCCACTGAAACAACTTATTATCATGTGTCATGATCAGTGAGGTTACTATTGTAGGCCTATATATATATATATATATACATATATATATTAGTTTTTTTCCACTCAACACTTGAATTGAATAATGACAGAGACAAAGAAAGAGGGTCAATCTGGTAACTTGCTTCCATAAAAATCCAAATTTGCTCCTTGTCCCTCCAGTGCACGTGACTTGATGTCAGCTGCACAGCCCCACAGAGGTGTTAACAGGCCTAAAACGCTGTGGTGCACAACATGAGCTCAGGCTGCAAACAAAGAGGCTCCAGATATGGTCAAATCAGACGCTGCAGGTCCTGGAGCTTCAGCCCAGGAGCTGCAACACTGACATAAATCCATGTCGTGAAAATAAACAGCAAAAGCTTTCTATTGCAGACGCACAACCATTTCTATGAAAAATACCGATATTCCTATAAACGCAGACCTGGTTGGATAAAAAAAAAAGAGGAGAGAGCGCTGCAGCTGCAGACAGACAACGGCTGTGAATGGGGACAGACGGGGGCAGGTAGGCCTGGGCTTACCCACGACAGCAGTCGGAGCAGGGTCCGCGGATGCGTGAAGAAGGCGACCGGATCGAAGTTGACGCTCCCGGCCTTGGCGGCGCCGTACGCGGCCGCTGCCTCCATCCCTCCCCGGCGGCTGCTGCTGCTCGCCCCGACGCCCGCTGACACGACGAGGATGGACGGTTCGGAAAGGCTGCGCGCATCCGCGGCGTGCTCCTCTTCCTCCTCTTCCTCCTCCTCCTCAGCCTCGGCGTGAAGTCACAGCCGCGTCACCGCGGAACCGCAGAGCCACGCGCGCGCGTCCTCTGTGTTTTAGCACATTTCAGCCCGGTGATGCGCGCTCGGCTTTTTATGGACCTGTCGATACCCCCTCTGGTCGTTATGCGTGTTTAATAGCCATTGATTCAGAGCGATCTCTTATCGACTTTCTGCAAAAAAGCGTTCATGATGTCAATGAGCGCTCATATAAAATAATAGGCTATTTATTATTTTTAAAGGGGCCCTGTTTTGCCATTTTTTCACAGTTTAATATTTTTATTTGCATGGTCTCTTTATAAAAGAAATATATGTTTTAAGTTTTTATGCTCCAAAAACACCTAGTTAGGCCTGTAGCAGCAATGCAGTCTGACTTCTCACACACACACACACACACACACACACACACACACACACACACACACACACACCTGGCCTACCATATCCCAACAGAAGCAAAGCACTCACATGGATTCAGGATAAGTAGGTGGTTTTATTTAGTAAAGTGTGTTCACAGGAAGATCAGAGGCCTAAATATGTGCAGACAAGCACTGAAAAGCTAATAGTTCCCCTTTAAAGTCTCCCTTCTCATTAACGTATTACTGAAGCCAAAGCTTTGTGTTCTTGCTGTTATCTTCTTCTCCGGTCAAAAGGCCATGTTATTAAATTAGAATATAATATGCTTGGCCTGAAGCACACTCACCCTTTTTGTCATTGTGGTATGGTGATAAATTACTAGTAATTCTTCCATATGAGAGGCATTACTGAAATATTACAAGTAACCTTGAGGAATTTGTAAAAGGATGCTCCTCTCAGCATGTCCAGTGTTCTGGTTGTGAGCGATCTGCTTTTATCGGTTTTGGACTTGTACTGAAATGACTGTGCATACCAAGCATACTCCTATTGTGTTTTGTGTAGTGGTGTCTTTATGAATTACTCACAATGGATGTGGGTTTTTGTTTTGTTTTGTCTTTTGACTTCTTTCTTTTCTTTTTTGTACTGTGACAGCAATGTGACATCATTGTCGATTTAACATGTTAATAAGTGTGTTGTTCCTCTGGCATATTCTACTGTTTCAGAATAATAACAATAATGTACTTTTTATATAATTATAATAATGACAGAGTCACCCTCCACTCTTGTTTCTTCATTTAATGGTTGAACTTCTCTGTGTAGAATGATGTATGTGCAGAGTTTGACACTGTTGAAGAACTGTCTTAACTTGACTTAACTTTCTATACACACCATTGTGCCACGTGCGATCTAAATCTGAAAGCTGAGGTCGCTCTGACAAACAGAGATCTGCATACACGCAGACACAGAAGCGCCCTGCTTATAGATCGATCGTGTGGTAAAACGAGCCAAACAGAACTTCATGTTCTAACCAAAAACAAACATAAGCCACTGAGCTCTTATATTAAATTCTTTGGAATGTTGTGCATACTTCCATTCGTATCATTTCTCTGTGGATGGCTAACTAAAGGTCTTCAGGTCGCCTTTGCTAGGAACAGCTACAGCAGTGAGTGTTAATGTATGACATCAGAAACTTATGGAAGTACAAACGAGCCATTTTTTTCGTAGGCACAGCACAGTTTTTATATAACACCTAAAACCCTTATCTTGAGTAAGTAAAACAATAAAAACGGTTAATTTTTATAATAGTTGATCTTTAAATAATTTAACTCTATAGACAGAGTATTTATAAATTAATATTGATAGTTTTAATGGAAGAATTTATTGGATTTATTTGATTAGACATTAACAATAGCTTAGTTGAGTAGATAAAACCTGATCTGTGTCCAGAGAGTAGCTGACCACACACACACATACACACACACATACACACACACACACACACACATCAGACTAGATTGTGTTCTCCTTTATTATGTCTTTTAAAGCTCTTCTTTTTTGTCTTTTTTGGAGGATTTTTTGGCCTCTTCAGCTTTGGCAGCCTCAATGTATTTCCTTCTGTCTTCATCCTCCTGAAAGCACAAGGTAAGTTTATTTTTAACAAAGACAGATCTTAAAAATACAGTCAAACACATTGTCTCACACAAACCCACCGTATCGCTGTGATGTTGTTTGAGTGAGTTTATTCACCTTGACTCTGTCTTTTTTTGCTTTCTCCATCTCTTTTTTGACAAACTTAAGCAGGTCCTTCAGTTTTCGCTTACCAGAGTAAACCAGCATCTGAGGAGGAACAGACGTCACATATTCACTAACTATCATCTCCTAACGCATCCATTTACCTAAAGACAACTGCTTCAACGCATGTATCAATTCTCAGCACATTTCTTTAAAAAATATCCTGCTGTGAAATCTTAACTGTAACATGAAAACATATATTATTATATATTTCTAACTTCGTACTCTCTCTGCGTGCAGAGCAGGGAAGAAGCAGAGCGATGGGTAGCGTCCCTGCATCGACAGGTTGATGTCATTGGCCGACGCGTCCATGCGAGCGATGACCACAGACTCTTGGTCCCTGAAGGCCTCGGCGAGCTCCTCCCACAGCGGGAAGAGAGCGCGGGACTCCTGACTGTAGGGAAGATCTGAAATACACATTGAGTGCTTTAGATATTAATGCTTTAGATTGCTGCCCGCAATGTACAGGCTAATTATTCCTCATTTACACTGTAGTTTGTTTTTACCAACAGTGCTAATAAACAAACAAAACACACTGATTTTGTACTGTAGTGATATACGCATATTGCACTGCAAAAATTACCTATGTACACATTGTTCAAGTAATTTAAAATAAATGAAATAGCAGTTAAATTACCAAACTGCAATATACTGCAGCATAAAAAATACACAATAACGTGAAAAAACATGAAAATATTGGTAGTGTGAATTATCATTATTATCATTTATTCTTTTTTTAAGAACCAATATAAATATTAATATATTAAAAATTATATTAAATATTAATTATTTTTTCTTGATGATTCAATTGTCTTGCAGTGAGGCCGAATGAGCTGAAAGACATGTAAAAGCTTCATAGAGTTGAATTCTCTGTGGGTTCATCAAGTAACATTTTAACACATACATAGTTTATTACTGCTTCATATTAACATATTGATCAGCTTTAAAGATCTCGTATCTTATACTTTTGCAGGATGTTAATTGAAGTTTTGACATCACCAACCAGATATTTTTGTGGTTTTAATACCCAGTAATCATCTCAGTATAATTGTATATCTTCTCTGTCAAACTTCTCTCTAGAGTTCTATAACAGGTCGTTTCCTGTCCGTCTAATGAATGTTAATGACTCTCACTGACTGATTTTAACAGCTGTGAATGGGGAGAGGGCAGTGACTGTATAGTTGTGACATCACCTTTAGGGGATTCCTGATATATCATTTTAAGGCACATCTTCTGCAATACAGGCTGCGTGCATTTCTCTGTGGAGTCAGAATGTTTAAACCTGAGTTTATAAATTATAGAGCACCTAATAAAGTGATTTAAAAAATGCCCTTCACACAACTGGCCACAGTGACCTGTAACTGTGATGATGTATATGATATATACTCGAGTTTCAGTTTTGAATGAATCCCAGATTTATCCTAAGCACCAAGATTTTTTTTTATGTGGTTAGTGACGTTTGTGAAAGGCGTGTTAACATACAGAACAAGACGAAAACAGTCCTGTTGGGGTTGAACGCAACCTTCTCCAGCGTGTCTCCCACCAGCTCCTTCACCGGCTTCTGGTCCCATCCTTCAGGTATCGGCTCACTCTGCATCTTCGGCTGTAACGTTCACACGAACACAACGAACGCGTCAGAGCAACGCGACACCTCAGTTCCTGTGATCGGATCCCGGCGACGGACGGCAAGCCTCGGGTACCTTGGCCTTGCCCTCCAGGTAGGACTGGCAGAACTTCTTTATGGTCACCGCATCCAGAGTGTCAGAGGGCAGGTGGTAGGTCACGTGGTCCGTCAGGTTCACCATGCGGATGAGAGGAGCCTCAAAGTCCCGTACCCGGAAGTACTCCATCAGCCTGCCGTTACGGGGCTCGTCAACGTTCACCAGCACGAACAATATCTGAATCCACGTACACATGCAGAGAAGAAGATTATCTTAATATTGTAGTGCTGCTTGTGTGTGTGTGTGTGTGTGATCTCTACCTTCAGCCTGAATGCTTCTGCGGCGCTGGTGAAGGCAGAGTAGAGCTCTTTAAAGTCTGAGCTTTTGTTGACGAACAGGATGGCGTGGTTTAATACAGGTAACGATAAGATCTGATTGGCTGTCTGCAACAGAGAGAGGTTATACATACATCTGCATTAACACAATACATTGTTAATGAAATAATTATTATACAACTGAAGTATTAGCTTCACCTATGCTCTTAAATACACTTTATGCACAGGAGAAGGAACTTGTGGATTTCATCCCCCATCACTTACATTGAAGGTTTAATATGAATATAAAAGGACACTTGAATACCTGTGACCCTGTCCTGTCAAGCTTACAAGGAGTTTTTGATATTTGCTTCTGAGTGGAGTATCGCATTAATATCAAATATGGAACCATTTTTCCAAGTCATGTCTTAAGTAGACAACCTGCCTGCTTCGCATGAATATGAAAAGCAGGCAGCTCGTCTGCTTAAGATGAGATTATGTTCGTAAATATTAAAATATTTGTAAATATGACACAGAAGTGTCTGAAGCTGCCGTCGCTGTGGAGCAGCTTGTTTCTCCCATGTGTGTGTGTGTGTGTGTGTGTGTGTGTGTGTAAAAATGTAGCACTACCTGTCCAGAGTATTCGGTGACTGGATCCATCTGGTACACAGTGATAAAGACGATCAGCTCCTCTTTAGATGTCTGGGGCGTCATTTTGTAAGCTTGGATAAGCTTAGACTGCAGCAGGCACACACACACACACACACACACACACACACACACACACACACACACAAATAGATATACACCATATAAATACACAGACACATACACACAGGTGAATGTGCAATAATCTGCTGAAATGGAATACCTTCCAAACTATTTTATGATTGATAGTGTTTTTTGCATCAAACACTGTTTGTGCAATGTGCAGACGTTGCGTGTTTAAGGTGAGATTGATTACTTCCATTAAAAGAAGCTTATTTCTATCACAGATTCTATTTATCTTATTACACTTGCAAATGTGATGTATGATATCCCCTTAACTTAAGTATTTTTCCATATTTCAGGAATAGAGAATCACACGTACTACACTGCACAACAGTTTGCTCATTCACTGAGGTCAGTGTTTATCATGTCTACTATTTGTGTTGTGATTTATTGCTTATAAGCTATTTGCTGTGTATTTTGCTGCTGTTTTTTGGAATTTCTCCACTGTGGGACTAATAGAGGTTTTTTTTTCATCTTATCCTGAAAAATTCATGATTGAATATATGAACTGAATTGCTACAAAAAATGTATTGTGTATTAATGCGTTATGAAAATGAGAAAATGTATTAATTACTTACGAAATATCCTATTTTTTCGCTTTTTAGAAGTTTAAAAGTAAATCTTTAAGTTTTACTTTTGGAAATTACTAATAAGTAGTACTTTGTATTAAACTAAATGCTAAAAACTATTCATTGTTAATTAAATACAATTGTAATAAGTAAAACAGCAAACAATATTATACTAAGCTTAATATTGTTTTTTAAAGGTGAGTTTGAAGAATCATTTTAGTTGAATACTTTGGAAGGAAGGCCATGTGGTGTTTATATATTAATGTGTGTGTGTGTGTGTGTGTGATATGTACCTTGTTGAGCAGCATTACAACATCATGTGTGAGGTCGTATTTGCTGATGATGCTATTGTTTTGTGTCACAACAAAGTTAATGTCAGGAAGGTCGATGGCTGCATCATAAAACACCTGGACGTACTGGGACTTCAGCTCCTACACACACACACACACACACACACACACACACAGTAATTCAGAGACTCAGCTGCAGCAACAATGAATGAAAAAATGAGCTGATTATCACCTTAAAGAATCCAACAACTTGCAGCTCCTCCGAGGCCTCTGATTGGCTCAGATCAGTGATGAGGTCAGTGGCGGACCCCGCCCTCCTTCTCAACCAGGTCACAATGGAAGCTGAGCTCTGAGGAACTTCATCACAAAAACAAACAGTTTTACTTCAAATATTTTACTCAAAGAATATAAGGTTCAATGCCAAATTTTATATTTTTTACTAGTGAAGTGACATTCTTCATTCTTCGACCAAACAGGTGAAAGTAGCTTATTGATTTTTCTTTTTTTCTTGTTAAAGGTTATTTTTAGGGGTTTTGTTCTCATTAGATTCCAGGGTCTTAGGAAAGTTTTGTATTGCTGTACAGAATGTAAAACCCCTTGAGGAAAATTTGTGATTTACATTATTAACTTGACTTGAGTTGCTTCAATTCTTGATGCCAAACTACACTAATGTTCTGTCCAGAGCCCGGGAGAGCCATCGAGAGAAAACTAACTCATTTGTGATCTTAATTTACTCTTTTGTCCTCTATTTTGGTAATTCTTGCTTATGTTCACTCATTATTATAATTATACTTTTTTGTCAACGACCCCTCAGGGCTCCATAGTTAAGCAATTTGTTCTCAGTAAACTTTAAGTGTCATTTAGCGGCATCCAGTTGGCAGACTTGGCAGAAATGGAATATACTATTTATAAGAATGTTGATATGAAGTGCTTTGATTTTATTACCTTAGATTGCCATGAATGATTTTTTTAATAATCCAACAGTGAAGCTAACCCTAATCTTTTTGTTTTTACCATTTCTTATGTCAGAAGTCTGTGCGGAACTAACCACATCCCATATTAACTAGTTGCATTCTCAGGCTGTTAACACATGGATTCAACATGCAGCATGATACTTATCCATTGGCATGGTAGGCTACACAGGGCCCGAGTAGATAGAGGGCTCATTAAAACCAGATTATTCTTTTTTTTGTGAATGAATGTACTGGGCCCTCAGTTTAATAATTTAATATGGTGTCAAACATATTGATAACTTCATGAGAGAATGAACTAGCACCATATTAGACATTCCCCCCTGTGGTTTTAGTCAACCAACAGACAGCGGCTGGGGACAAATGTAACGTTAATCAGCCCAGATTACGGTAAAGAGACCAGGTGGTGAATGAAAAAAACAGTTGTCTATATGATCTAATTTGAATGTATCTTAAAACCCAACAATTTTTTTCTCTCACATGCTTCAAAAGGGGCCCACAGGCATCAGGGCCCAGAATTGCTGCTAGGCCCCTGATCACATCCACACATCAGATCTCAATTAGAAGAACACTGTTCTTGGATAAGCAAGTTAATTCATTTCTTTAACCAAACACTATATGAAAGAGCCTTAACAAATCTTCAAGCTGTCTTAAACCAGGCTACATTTGAAAGAGAGGTTCACAGTTTTTTTGGGATGTCATGAAATATTCATCAATATGTCCAAAATGCCATTAAAATATTTTTTCTCGCTGTAATCATTCCTTCTGTTCATAATAGCCTTAGCAAAACCTGCTAAGCGATGGACAAAATCCACAATCCAAAATCATTATTTTGAGCAACAATGAACACAAAGGATATTTAGTCTGAGTCAATTGAATATCTTCAACAATGACAAAAGGTCCAAGGACTTGAAACTTCTCGCTGTGAGACAACAGTTCTACCCACTGTCCCACCGCGTCGTCCACACACACTTTCATTAGATTATAAATCACAGCCGCATAAAATCATAGTCTAATATGCGTATGCATCGTTTAAACATACCGGGGCAGGCCACTGGGTTGTGTTTGTCCCCGGACAGGTACAGTCTGATGGCTGGGTGGCCCGTGGCGTTGAGTTCTTTAACCAGGTCCTTCTCCTTTGACACATCCACCACCGCCAGTTTGACCTCTGACCCCTGAAGCTCTGCAGCAGCTCCTTCGAAGGCTTGCGACACACGGTGGCTCTCCCCAGACAGAGGACCGTCTACACACGCACACACACACACACACACACACACACACACACACACACACACACAGTGTTACACACACAGTATTATATGGACTTCATGAACACGTGGTAATGGCTGTGTGACTCACAGAAGTGCACCAGCAGCTGCTCGTATTTTCGCAGCGCCCTGTTGAAATTCCCCTTCTTCAACTGCAAAACTCCATCCTTCTCCGGCAACGGTTTGTCTCCCCGCTGCTCGGCCTGCGTGTCGGCGGCGGCTAACACAGAGAGACAGAGGGCCGTCACCCCCAGCAGCAGCAGCAGCAGCAGTCTCCGCATGTCGCCTCACACAGCAGCCCGACAAAATGGAACAAGCCTGATGGGAATTGTGGAGGGAGTGGAGAAGAGAAAGGCTGATAGGTGCGTGTGTGTGTGCGTGTGTGTGTGTGTGAGCTGGTAACTTTATGCTTCCGTTATCAGCCGACTGGACTCACCTGTAGGTGGGTTTGTAGCTGATTAACTTTCCAACCTGAGCCCTGCTGTACCTCTACTATTGGCTGCTGCCATATCAAGTATAAATCACTAATATCTCTGTGCCCTCTACCTAAGGCCGTGAGCCTCAACAAGGTCAGAATGGAAACACGGGACAAACGCACAACTTGAGCTCACATCAAATCCACCCACATGCACAGGATTTCTATCCAAGACCAGTTTTATTTGACTATCAACATGATAGAATAATAAATAATAAAACATAACAAATTATAACAGCATGGCACAGAATGAGACAGGTGCTCTCTCCTCCAAACATAACCTTCCTGTTTCTATACTTAAAGTAGCATTCACAGCAAGTCAGTATATCACAGTCAATAGCGTATATCATTAAAGGAAGAGTTTGACTTTTTACTTTTAGCTGTCTTGCAGACATTTGGCTGATGAATGTCACTAATGGTCATCGTAGCTTAGCGTAAAGACTGGAAACAGAAGGAAACAGCGTGGGTCTGTTCAAAGATAAGAAAACCCAACTATCAGCACCTCTGAGCTTTTAAAGGTGCCTCTGATATCTCTTTTGTTTAATGTGTGCAAAAAGCAGAATGTGTAAAAATGACAGGCTATGGTTTAACAGCCAATGCTTTGTTTTTGTCAGTAAAAGTCATACAAAGGGCCAACATCCCTCTTTTACTCTTTTATGTGGCTGTGATTCTGCAATAACATCATCGCTGCCTCCTGGGCCTGACGCCACCAGACTTCTGTGATGGTGGGAGCTACTACATGATGTCCCAAAGGAAGTGGTTTTAAGGAGCAAAGTTTCTAAATCCAGATAATTAATCATTTCTAAACTTGTTAAGTGTAGTGCTTGGGACAGTTTGTTTTTATAACCTCAAGGCCTGAACATGCAAATGGCTATTTGCACAATATAAAGCATTTTGAATTAGTTGTACATTCTTCATAACTGCTGTTATTTACACAAAAACTAAGCAACTCAACAAAGGGGTCTGATTCAAGATCTATATCTGGTTAAAACATTCAACGAACCTTCCCATAAGGTTCTTGAAATGTAACTATAAAGTTAGAAAATACTAAAATTAATAGTAATAATAGTGTATAGCTTCAATAAAAGTTCCCATCCTAAAAGTTTGGTAACCTCTGGTTAATGGGTATTATTTTATCTTTTAAAATAGCCCAAAGCCAATAGATTTAATAATAAACAATCTTTGACTGGCTTCCACCTTAATCAATAATCGAAAGAAAACCACAAGTAACAACAAATTAGTTGTTTTCATTTACCATTAACATATGAAACATACGAATATGAAGGATTTTTTTAAATACATAATAAAACACCCTTAATCATTAATGACCCGTTCACCACTTGAGCTTCTACCGCTGTAAACAACTGTTAAAGTGGAGCCTTCTTCATTAACATCCTCTCCATGTGCTTCTTCCAGTCTTTCTTTCATGGATTTGACATACAGGAGAATAGATTGAGACGTTCTCAAAAAGTTTAACTATTAAATACTCACCAGAGAACAACAGTACAGAGATTTAGTTCATATCTGAAAAATAAATACAAAAAAGAGATTTTTCATATCGGTCCTGCAGTGTGTTCCACTTCTTTACTTCTTTACTGTCCACCTGTAACTTCAGTATCTCACACACCGGCTGACCAGCCTGGTTCCTTATTCCACTGTATGTTTTGCTCAAGTTTTCCTGTAAAACTATGTAAATGAGGAGATGTTAGGCAGTCTCTTAATCCTGATCCAGCGTCATTTCATGAACGTGTGCAGATGGTTTCCACACTGTGGGCAGGAGTGATGTGCGTCTTGCAGCCTGTTTATCATTAACGGAATTAGACAGAAACCACAAACCAACCTGAAAGACACACACACACACACACACACACACAGACACACATAGATAGAAATAAGCAGATGTAGCTTTGTCATAGCATTCTTTAGATATTCTCCAGATACCCATGCGTGGTGTGTGTCTCACCCCATCAGGGAGAGAAGAATGCACAGGCACCAGGCAGCGCTCCCAGGCTCGAACTTGACCTCGGTGGTGATAACGTTGTGGCAGTGCGGGCAGCATACCACAGCAGGGACGTCTCTCAGATGTGACACTGAGATAGCTGGACCGGACGGTGGCGGGGACACGACTACTGGCGACGTGACAACATCTGGCGTTCAGAGAGGAGGGGGGGACATAGGGGCAACGTAAGGACATGCATACTGTCAATGTATTTGTTTGACTGCATTACTGTACGTTGCTGCTTTTTGTAAACTGTAAAGTGTATTGGGACCATGTTGCATGGTGATTCAATTTAAACCTAAATTAGTTGATTGATTGTTAAACATAGTTTTTTTTTTTTTAAGTGTATCTGTTTTAAAGCAAACTAAGGGTAGGCTAATGTAAATAGATTACATTATAGTTGAGCCTAACTTGGAGTTCATATTCTGCATAGTCACTCTGTATTAATGTTATTCATCATTTTTCACACTCACTCCACTGACATTTCCCTCACTAGTCACATAATGATGCACACACACACACACACACACACACACACACACACACACACACACACACACACACACACACACACACACGTTTTATTGGCAGGAAAATGAGTTGTGGGCTGCATGTTTGCATCGATATAAATTCAGCCCTTATCATAAAGGTCACATATTGTTCACTTTTCCCGGGTGTCGAATGAAAGTTTTACATCCATAACTAGGTATATATTTTTAAATCACAAAATCATCTGGGTTTGTTATTTCTTTTTTTTTTTTTTTTTTTTTTTTTTTACTATTATTATCATTTCAGGGCGACACGGTGGAGCAGTGGGTAGCACTGTTGCCTCACAGCAAGAAGGTCGCAGGTTCAAGACCGCCTTGGGGCCTGGGTCTGGGACCTTTCTGTGTGGAGTTTGCATGTTCTCCCCGTGTCTGCGTGGGTTTTCACCGGGTACTCCGGCTTCCTCCCACAATACAAAACATGCTCAGGTTAATTGGCAAATCTAAATTGCCCATAGGTGTGAGTGTGTGTGTGAATGGTGTGTGAATGGTGTGTGTGCCCCACGATTGGCTGGCGACCATCTGGGGTGTATCCCCCTGCCTCTCGCCATAAAATGCGCTGGGATAGGCTCCAGCAGACCCCTGCGACCCCGAAAGGGAATAAGCGGGATAGAAAATGGATGGATGGATGGATGGATTATCATTTCATTATATGTTTTAATTAACTTCTATTTATGCAGTTTATTCTGTCTTTTCTTAATTCTCCTTGTTTTTTGTTTCTAATACTGTTCTCGTAAAGCACATTGCGTTTTTGTATGAAATGCAGGATATAAGCTCACTTTCTATCTTTTAAATAGGTTTGTTCGACCAGAACTCCAGTCCACTGTAGTAGCTGAGATGTGTCCCACAGCCTGGATATGGCATCAATGTGTTGAAATCCACAGTTTCTATGTACAGTATGTTAATAATAGAATGATAATGTTGAATAATTCAAATACTTCGTGTTGTTGGATCACTTATGATTGCAGGTGACGTCCCAGTGTTTGGAACAGTCAGTGGCGTCAGGACAGGAAACGGATCTGGCACAGCAGTAACTACAAAAAAAACAACAATTATTGGGTCACTTACACGTGTTAACCTAAGACCATGAAAGGGAAGAGGGACCACCGTGGAGGTGTTTTCTTACCTGCCTCTCCATAGGTGGGAGGAGGTGTGGAGGGGGAGGAGAAGGAGGCGTCGTAGGAGGGGGGCGGGGGGCTGTTCAACGCCTCTGTGCTCACGGCGGGCGGGTGGAGACCGGCCTCCTCATACGACGGGGGGTCCATCAGCAGATCATCCAGTCAAGCAGGACCCTGGCGAGGAAAAGGAAGACACACTCTGTAGTTAAAGCCTCAGCTTCATCTAGCCTACATCTGATATTTACCAGTTAATTCTCCTTCCACACACAGATCGGATCGACAAATATCTTAGGCGACACAGAAATCCTGCAATACCATACCAGGCCAGTAGTGGCTGATTAGCTAAATTTCAAATAACTGTGTCAAAGAACATTTAGAACATGTGCAATGCAATGTGGTAGTGATTCAAAAACACAGGCAGATCTATGTGGATCCCATGATAAGCAGATCTACTTCATGCATCTTAAATTCAGCTGTGAACCTGCAAATGATACCAAAAGTATCAAGAGTACAGACACAATGGGTAAGATAAGATCTGTCCATGCGCTGGAGGCCAGCGCTTACCTCCAACCTGTGTTCCAAACATATAGAAAACAGAAAGCTGGTAAATTGGTCTTTAGAGCAGAAAGTACACAAGGCTCATATTTGTAAGATTATCCATCATGTCAGTTTACCTCTGGGTTGCTAACCGATTTATTTTGTCAGTAAAGGTCAACTGGTAAAGTCGCGATACAAGCTATGAGTGCATATCGTCAGTATTCAAAAAGTTAATTTTCTACATGAACTAGTTAAAAGTAAAGTTCGCAATTTCCAAATTGAACACTAAAACTTAGATTTCATCTTCATATCAAATTATGATTCCTTATCCAACCAGAGTTCACATTTGTATTCAGGGAACAGCACATTTCCAGCGTTGCTGCCTGTTACATCCACACTAGCAGCAGCAGCAGCTGCAGCTTTCACACCTACAGGATATTCTCAAAAACATGAGGAAGAACCTTCGCCTTGAATGATCAAAGTTTTAAGTTTGCTCTTGAAGAGGATTCTCTTCTTGAAAAAAGTTGAGGAAGCAAAGTTTGCACAAATATGTGAGGTTATTCCTATCCTCCTTCCCACCGCCCTGAGACAGTCACCTCCCTTCTGCTTTTTTTTGTTCTGTTTTGTGTGGTGTGGCTGGTGTTTGTTGCCAGACTGAATATTTTTTCTGCTGAATATTGAGGGCTCTTTGCAGCGTATTTAGCCGATCTTAACAACTGTGCAGGTAAAGATTCTGTAAAGAGCAGCGGGTCTAACATATCTAAACATGTCCCTTTTTGATTCTTCTGGAAATGTTTCTGGCGTCTCCCTTAAAGCAGGCTACTGCCCTGCAAGTTTCAGGATTCCCCCCACTCACGCACCCCTGAGGCTGATTATCTACTAATCAAGCAGCTGAAGCTTGTCAAGGTTGGATGAAGAGTTAGTAATTAGGATCAAGTGTGGCGGAGTGGGGGATTCCTGAAACATGCAGGGCTGTAGCTCTCCAGGACACCATTGTTCTAAAGTAGAGGGTTTTTTTTCACAGTAAACATCATTAACTCTCTCTCTATATATATATATATATAAACAAATAATATTCTACCGACCACTGAATATATTGGTGGGTCGTGGGCGATCTGCCCCAGCAGTTATTTAGCAGTAATGTCTGCTACAGGCCTCTAATTTCTATGTTTACTTTCATTCAGACATAGAAAAAATAAAACTTTTAAGCAATTAGTGTAAAATTGTGTTTATTTTGGATGTAAGAGGCTCAGCAGCTTCTACCAATGTCCATCAGTTTTTTATGAATTACCAGAATTTCTATAATGGACTTGCAGAGAGCAAAATGAATTGAAAGCACTGTTACATAGAACTACATTGTCATGTTTATTAGGAAATACATCAAGTTGATATAAAATTGAATTTCCCATTAAGTAGTGGCTCAAGTTCCAGCTGCAGATCCAAACATTTTAACCATTTTAGTTTTTACCAGAGAATATTGTAGTGGAAGTTCAGATATTCATCACTATTACTAAACATTTAGTGTATTTGCAACCTAACAAATCCATAAAGTAAAGGGTAAGTACGCTACTATACACATCTTGACATCTATATTTTATTTTAGCCTCTACTGGAATAAAGTGGCATCTTTACAGTTTCTGCTGAATGCTTCACTCGACTAGAGACTATGAAGCCAAATCTCACAGTAGTTGAGAAAGTTTTGTGTTAACACTGTTGTACTACATCACCTGTGATTCATCACGTTTGCTTTGGATAACATTACAGGAATAATACTGTAGGTTTTACTATGGAGAAGAAATTGGGTAGAGCATAATTTCTTTACAGGCGTGTAATTGCACTAATGTAATGGCTTTAAGTTTGTTAATGGCCTTTCTCATCTCAATCCAGGCACCTACCTCATATATTTATAAATCCCCAGATGCTCAGTGGGTGGGAGATCTCCAATCGTCTGGTAGAACTTGGAAACTTATCAATTACAATTTAACCCATGAGCACCCAGAACCATTTATCCTTAAAGGAAAATGATGTGGGTTATACCACGTAGAACAAGTAACATTGGGCATTAGTGGTAACCATATTCTATATTAGGATGCTTAGTTTATGTCACTTTGGGACTTAATAAGTTCAGATAAAAGTCTCATAAGGAAAAGTCTAAGGCATCCAAAGTTCTTGTTACACCAGTGTCACTGTGGGTCCTTATGGGTTAAGATTAAACTCGGATTACATGTGAACATATTTGAGCCCAAACCTGATCTAAACAGTAACTTGACAACACAAACAACCACCTGGATAGTTGTGTGCTACAATCCGACCTCAGCCCGACATCCAGGGAGCATTTTTACATCCTGTTCACCTCAGGTTTTGAACACAACATCTGACATCACGATGTATAAAAATAGCACGAAGTGACAAAAGGCCAATATGTCGCTCTTAAAGGCACAGATAATCCTGAATGATGGGTCTCCCCCTCGGGGGGATTTGTTTCCGCACCAGTCGGTTTAGGCCTCATTAAGGCAGCCGACTGACATGAGTAGCTCAGCCCAGCCGACACCGAGGAATGAAGAGTCAGTCACAGCAGGGATGTCTCCCAGATGTGATGCAGAGATAGCTGGACTGGGCCGAGGCTGGGACACGACTGACTATGTCAAGGGCAACACAAGGACGAGGAGGAGGGCAGGGATTTAAAGGTGGGGGGTGTGTGTGCATGCAGATGACACGCTGCGTGCTTTGAGCCATTGCATTGATTCTGTAACTCAAGTTAGTCAAGACACCTCCGCCCTGAACGACTATAGAATAAACAATAGAATATGTGCTAGAGGTCATCATGCGATCATCACTCTGAACTCATTATGAAGCAGCAGAGTGTCAAAACACCACAAATATTACAGTGCTGAGTTAAGACAAAGCAGAGATTCTGTCCTTTACTTCAGTATTTTAACATTTAAAAACTGATGCTGCAATTATTGTTATTTGAGAAGCATCTGTTTACATTGATACAAGGTGATGATCAAGGAAGAACCTCTCTACACCTTCTTCACCACCAGCTCCACAGAAGCCACATGCTTCGTTTTACACTCAACACTTGTGAATCCCTACATAACATTGTCCTCACATCGTGGGACACTGAACACGCATAATCCTGAATCATGTAACTCCACCGCACAAGATGTGTTTTCAATGCGGCCACTGTCTCTCAGCCGCGGAACACACCTGCTGAATGCAGCCATTGTAGCTCACATGGTTCTCCCTCACCCTGTTACATAACCACCATTCATCCAGTCCTGATTTCTGATCCCCCCCCCAACCCACCACCACCACCACACAAACCACAAAAAACCTGTAGAAGTGCAGAAGCGGCCTGTCGCCAGCTAAACGGCGTGATGATGTGGGAGCCAGTGGTCTTACCTTGGACAGAGCAGGAAGCTCGGCTGGTAGAAGGCAACATGTCTGTGACAGTTGTGACATCACAGCCTGTCGAACCAGTTCTCTTCTGGAATTAGAAGCATTCCGGCGTACCTCAGACGAGTTCACATGGTTTTGTTTGCCAAATGCAAACTCATCCTACCGTGACGCTTTTTCTTCATAACACACTAAAAATACAACAATATGTGCAGTGTTTTCCCATACATAGGTACAATTGTGTAAAACATAGTTTGAACTTTTATTTTGACGGTGTGTAATGTATGAACTGATTTTTGATTTTGTCAAATCATTTAAAGGATGATACAGTCGAAAATATAAAACTATGCAATATATCGGCTGCTGTTTTTGATAATTATCATGCATATTACTCTGTCTATTGATCTATTTATGTATGTATGTATGTATGCTGATTATCAACTGAATTTTCCGTTTTTCAATTATTAATTCATTATTTTACAGCTTATCCAGCAAACATATATTTCTCTGCTATCCATCTATATAAATTTGTTTTATGTCAGTGCATTATTTAACTCAATCCTCTGAATGTATGTCGGCATCACCCAGGAATGAGACACATGACTGTTTATATCTTTCCATCTACTTTCTTACTTTCTTTCTTTCTTTCTTTCTAGTTTTTCCCCTCAGTAGAAACACATTTGACTCTTGAATGTCGCACATTTTCCTTTACATTTAAAAATTGACACTTCAAAGTGTCTTTAATTGTAATTCACGAGATATACAGAAAAAAAAAATACAAACAAATTAAACAATCAGTCATGTGTGACAATACAATGTTTTAGAATTGAATCTAGTCTTAGGACAGAATTTAACACTCATTCAAAATAGTCACAAATATATAACAGCTTCATATTTAAAACACAAATCAATTTTGTTGGAGAAAGTGTAAGATGCTATATTGATCCTGATGAGCCCAGATAGTGATTTCACAGCTCGTCTTTGTTGGTATGTACGTCTGCAGACTCCTGGAACACAGGAACAGATCAACAAGGAGCGTGAGGGGAGCAGTTTCACATTTAAGGGAAAGTAGGAAATAGCAGTGAAAATACAAACCTCACTGTCATCTTCAGGGTTGTCTTCATCATCATCATCACCTTCAATATCATCATCATCATCCTCATTGTCATGTTCCTCAGCATCATCATCATGCGCCTCATCATCAGGCTCCTCATCATTATGCGCCTCATCATCATGCTCTTCATCATCATGCTCTTCATCATCATGCTCTTCATCATCATGCTCCTCATCGTCATGCTCCTCATCGTCATCCTCCTCCGTTTCGTCCTCTTCGTCCTCAGCACCTTTTTCCTCCTCAGGCAGCACTCCGCCGTTGTCCAGGAACTTTGACATGCTCTCCAAATCCCTTTTTCCAGTGTACTCCACCACCTGCAGAACGAGTGGAGGAGAAGGGAATAAGAGAAAAAGACAAGATGGTGCGAAGAGAACGAAAAAGGAGAAGCAGGAGTAAGTCGGTGTGTGTAGTAAAATTGTGGGTGTCAAGCATATTACATATGTGTGTGTGTGTGTGTGTGTGTGTGTGTGTGTGTGTTTGTGTGTGCGCGCACCTCCGCGTCACCAGCTGGGAAGTATTTGAGCGTGGGGAAGCCCCCAACCGCTACAGACTCAACCTCATTGGCTGTGGCGTCCATCTTGGCTATGATGATGTCATCATGGTCAGCGTACTTCTCAGCCAGTTTTTCCCAGATGGGAGCGAGCTCCTTACAGTGTCCACACCATGGAGCATCTACACGCACACACACACACACACACACACACACACACACACTGCACTGTTAGAGAATGATCAACAAAATGTTTTGACCTATTTCAACTTAAAAATTACTCTGTTTCTCCACTGCGATTTGACATGCATGCAATCATTTTTTTAAATAGTGTGTACTATTGTTTTTTTATCATTGTTAGCAATAATATTTATTCAGAAAAGGATTTTTTCCACCACAGGTAAATGCAGCATAAGTTTGGCATAAGCACAAGTCCCAGCACAAGACTTGTGAATTTTATATTTAGGGCTCTATATCCCAGACTTATAAAGTAAGTAAGTGAGAGATATAAATATATGTGCAGCTGTTTTTATCTGCTAAAGGAGGAACGTTTTTTGAGCTCAGAGTTTGAGGCATCTAACAGCGAACATGATGTGCCATCCTTTGGTCTATTTTAGGCTACTGCAGAAGCATTGGGGCGTGCAACATGGTGGAGGGATGTTCCCCATGTAGATATGAACAGCTCAATCTAAGATAGTTTTAGAAAATTCATATTTTTATTGGAATAATATAATGATTAAACCATATTTTTGAACAAGTCTATCCACTAGATGCTGCTAAATGCTGCCACTAATCTTACACACTGTTCGCTTTACACAAAATTTGATTGAGTTTAATGATGAAATGTCAGCTGATTCCACTAAATTGCAGTTTTCACAGACTGACTGAATAACTTACAAAACTCCACAAAGACGTTCTTGGTCTTGTCCAGAGCAACAGACTCAAAGTTCTTCCCCACCAGGACTTTGACGGGGCCTTTGTCCCAGTCCTCTGGGATCTCCTGAGTCCGAAAGTAGGGCTGCGTCACGGAATAAGTGAAGTTACTATTAATGCTGTTGTGTGGTTGAATATGAGGTGTCTGTGCGTGTGTGTGTGTGCGTGTGGGTTACCTCAGCACTGCCATCAACAACCTCCTGGCTCAACTTTCGCAGAGAATTTACTGACAGATCCCCGCTGGGGATGATGAACTTCTTCGACGTCTCCAGGTTGATGATGCGTACAGTTGGGGCGTCGTCCTCGGACACGCCGAAGTAGTTAAGCACATGGGACAGAGCGTGTGTCACGTCGATCAGAATGAACAGCATCTACATGATACACCAACACACACACACAAGAAAGAAAAACAAGACAGCATAAGGCATGTGAAAATACTTTTTATGTCCTTCTGGCTGACACACACACACATTCACAGACACACACACATCCGACTACCTTGCCCTTGAATTCCTTGGCAACGGTCCTGCATTGGTCCATCAGGGCTGTCTGAGTCGGCACAGTGGAGTTGATGAAGAACAGGCAGTGCAGGAGAATGCTGGAGCTGAAGATCTTATCTGAAGTCTGAACACGCACACACACGATATATAAACTTATTATTACTATTGTAGCTATGTGTGTCTGCATGTGTGTGTGTGTGTGTGTGTGTGTGTGTGTGTGTGTGTGTGTGTGAGGTGTTCACCTGCTCATTGTATGGGATGATCATCTCCAGGCTGTTCTCTTTGATGAAGGTGGTCAGGCTGCTTTTATCCAACTTTCCGTCTTCAGACAAAATAAAGTCGGCTCTGCCATCATCAAACTATCAAACACACAGACACATTTTAAAATGTTACACTATTTTATAAAATAATTAGTTTTATATTATTGGAAATTGAATTGTTAAATTGTTGAATACATAAATAAATTTACTTTTCTTAGTGGTGTATTTTTTTACTTCGCTGCTAATCCCTGAAGTTACAAAAGAATCACATCACCATCACCAGACTTTTCTGTCCTTGTGAGGACATTTTGGTCCTCAAATAAGAAGATATTCTCTAAGTAGATTTGGACTGTCTCACACACTAGATGGCAGCAAAGCTAACAGCTTCAAGATTTCCTGTATCTTGTCACAGCCTTTCTATCAAACACCGGACTCTCGCTCTCTCCGTCAGCATTACGTGTTCATACCTTTTTAAAAAGCACCACGGTGTTAGATTTCACTTCATACTTCTGGAAAACTTCAGGAGCTGATGTCACAGCGAACTCTGTGTCGCTCATGTCCATCACAACCTCTGTGAACACCTTGGCCGCCTCACTATCCAGACTCTAAAAGAAAAAGAGAATAACAGGTAAATGCATATGTGGAGAGGCTTTTATGATTTATTCCTGATGTCAGATAGATTGGACAGGAAAAAAAAAAACGTACATCGAAGAATCCTACAACAGCTATTTTATGGGCATCAATGAACTGAGCTGCAGAGTCTGCAGCGTCGAGGGTCACAGCACCGGGTCCCGTACGGCGCTTCAACCACTCAATTATCCCGTCTACTGTCCTTTTACCTGGGAAACACACAAACACACACAGATCACCTCAGAGTTAACGCTCAGTAGCTATTCCAGGTGCTTTTAAGCACGGAAATGTAAGATAACAGTAACAGTGTGTTTCAGACCAACCAGGGCATGAAAATATGCAAAAATATATGTTGAGTCAGACAAATAAGCGGCTGTAGGATGAGGTGTGTGTGTGTGCGTGTGAGTGCATCCAGATGTTGTTTGAGGCAGTAACCAAATTTCCTGATGTTAACTTCGCTGTGACACCAAGGAAAATAAAGATATGACCAGGAGACAGTTTGACTGAAGGCAACAGGATGGAACAGTTAGCTGAGTTATGGGAGTTGTTTAATTAAAGTAAAAGTTCAGTATTTGCTTAATTTGATATATTACGTAGAGCATTGTTGTGCCTTCAGTAACAAAGGTCCACTGCCAGAATCAAACCCAGATTGGTGCAGCCCCTTCAGAGATACTCTATTCACCGTCTTGCTTAGAATAAAAGACAATCTATATCTTCAATCGTTCTTGTGTCTGTTCACTAAATATGAAGCTGGAGGCGTAAAGGCTGGAACCAGCTGGCCTGGTTCTGTCCAGAACACCTCCAGCTTCTTTTATTCAGAACCAATCCGAGTCTAATTTTCTTCATGCTGGGATAAGCTAATCATCTGCTGGCTCTATGCTCCCCTTAAAGCACATTAATGAGATTGGTAACTGTTGGTGACTGAATGTTGAAAAAATGATTTTGAAATTAAATGAGAAATTTTATTTAAAAAAAAAAAAAAGCAGATTTTCTAGCAAAAAACAGGTTGGAGACCGTTGATTGGGTTAAATAGCTTCAGGCGTGATAAAGATGGAAAACAGGTCTGTGCTTCTTTTTTTTTTTTTTACCAGTAAAATCGACCGGCTCCTTCTGGTCCCCGTCGATGAACAGTTTCAGAGAGGGGAAGCCCTCGATGAGGAACTGCTCAGCCAGCTTCTCCTCCTTGATGGCGTCCACTTTGGCCAGACGTATCGCAGACTCCTCCTTCTTCAGCTTCCCTGCGGCCTTGGCGTAAATGGGCTCCAGCTTCTTACAGTGGCCGCACCATGGAGCATCTACACACACACACACACACACGCACACGCACACAGTTTCTCTTAATACAGCAGGGACTGGGTTTAAAGCTTCGCCGTGCATATCATCAAACAGGGAGTTGATAACCAAAGCAGCGTCCTGCAGCCGCTCCTCAGGCCTCGGCTGCTCGTTGCCGTCAGCAGCTCAGCACACAGACACACATGGAAATGAGCTGCTGATAGCGGCAGCGGCAGTTGGGCTCGGCCGTTATCCCCAGGGGTCGTGACCTCTCTCCTTCTGCTGCTGAGCTGGTCTGTGGGAGAGTTGGACCAAAGAACATCTGGACGGCCACGTACGTTTGCACGATAACGCCTCAGTGCTTACCAGGGAGAAAAGTCCAACGAGATGTTTCACAGGCTACTTGAGGGGAAAAAAAATGTTGCTATTCCCAGGCCTTCTTCGTAATTAATGTAAAATTACTCGCTTTTATGTGGTCTGTGCATATTTTACATCCTCATCATTCTAAATCAACACCTAATAGGTGTAATGACATCTTTCTTCCCACAAAAAGAGATCATTCATCATACGACCTGTATGTTTTTGCAGAACTGATCCCTCCATGATCCAGAAGTACTTACAGAACTCCACTAGCACATGCTTGTTCTCGGCGAGAGCTCGGGCAAAGTTGTTGATGTGTAGGACCATCACGTCTTCCTCCTCCTTTATCTCGGTCGTTTTCTCCTCCTTCGCTGCCTCTTCGGTCTCCTTCTTCTCCGTCTCTCCGTCCGGCGTCTTTTCCCCCGACGTGTCCCCTCCCGTCCCCGTGTGTGTGTCGTTGGCCTGGCAGCAGGAGGCCGTCAGCAGCAGGACCAGCAGAGCGATGGGTACGAGCGTGTGAGGCCTCATGTCTCCTGTTTTCCACTCAGGTACGGTGACCGACGGCAAGAGGACATGTGTCGCTGAGGCAGTTTCTAGCTTTATTTGTCAGAGATGAAGTGTGTGTGTCAAAATCCTACTGGCCTTTCCGCTCATCCAATCAGACATGGCGGAGCTTTTCCAGTCTGAACCAATGGAAAGGTGCCCTGTAGCTTCAGAATCAGGCAAACTGGCTGATCAACTGTTGAGGCTTCAGGGTTCATCATCTTTTTTCTCTCAATGAAGTTTTAAGAACTATTCTTTGATTCATTTTGTCTTCTTTTTTTAAAGCTTACAACGAGACTCCGTCAGCATCACATGAGCCCCTTTAATAATGTTTTGCATAAAAACTGTAGGAGGAGGATAACAACATTCGGATGCCTCTTGTCTTTTATCTCCTTTCTTTCTGTTTACCTAAACTACAGCAAACACCACTCCCTCCTCTATAATATACCTTCCATGTTTCTGTTTAACAGAAACAAATAAGTCTTTTGTGTCTGGAAACATTAAAGATAACTTAGTGCACACACAGTAAAGAAAAATGTGAATTTTTTGAAGAAAACTTAAGAAGTGGTTTTACAGCTCAAACATACTTTTTGAACAGTGTTTGAACTTGTCACTTTTCTGCAGTGATGCACATGTGTACTAGTAAGTAAGTCATTTAAAGGAAGAAGCAGGGTTTGCATCACCTAAGTCATCCCAAAGCCAAGACACCCAAACTGTGAAGGCTCTATTGTCTTTAGTTTTCTAAAGCTTCCTCTGTGGCATTTTCCCATTAAAAAAGCTGGTCTACACAACACAGCACAGACGCATTTAATTCTGCTGCTATTCAGAAAAGCAGCAGAATCGATGAGATGTTAGAAGAAGAGCTGCAGACAACAGGCTCTTCATGCATTTTCAGCTCACCAAGGTAAACAACTTCTTTTACCACGTTGTGCTTAGTGGAACTAATCCAAAAGCCATGGAAAAACATTCTAAGTCTCGGCCTGAGAAACGACACGTCTGAGTTGAATGAGATTAAAAGCAATTAAGAAACAAAGTTCAGGACGAGGCTTTTAAAAGTAATCAGTAGGAAAAAAAATAACTACAGATAGATGTAGGAAAACCAGAACTGTTGAAATATATATATATATATTTCGAGATTTGTTTTGAAGGATTTGATACAGTTAACGATGAAATTCTCTTCTAAAAATCGATTGGTTCCCAGGATCAGAGCCTGAAATAGTTGCACAGTTATGTGTGATAAACAGGGGCAGCCCCAGCCTCCTGTGGTATATATGCTGTGTATAAGCAGCATGAATGTGCAGATAAACATATAAACAGATAAGCATGTGCTGAACACTGTACAAAATAAGCTATATTAGTCTGTCTACTCACGGACACATGCTTAATACCTCCCATTACACTCGCCCCCAACCACACTATCACAATGTTAACTAATAGACGTCACGTCACCTACAACTTAGTGTGCAGATTTGGTTTCTATAGTGATTTTGCACAACCCAGGAAATATGTATTGTGACATTATGGGCTTGGATTCATAATACTACGAATTACATGATTTGCGTGGCCAACATATGGTATGGTTACACTAATTAATGCATGCATGCTACAGCTGAGGCTGGAATAATCAGGGGTTATTTTCTCTTTCTGAGCAAACAGGAAACATTATACATCAATGACAGTTAAACTGGTTTAAATGCAACTTTGTTAGAGTGCCCCTTTATGCCCCTTTAAGATTATAATCTAGCTTGGACCTATATAAAGGTCTTCTTGCAGTGTTTCTTCATGATCACTCAGAATAATCCACAGATCATTTTGTGTTCAGAGTAATGAGGCTAATGGGGGAAGGTGAGTTGTTGATGAGGCTTTCAAATGCTTCAAGCACCTTAAGCTGCATTGTTGTATTGGGGTACTGGTGAAAAAATACTTAAATCCTGTACTGAAAGGATGGATCCAAATGTTTCAGGTTTGTCTAAATGACCATTTAAAATGTTGTTTCATGCCATGTTCATACTGGCCATTAGAAGAGCCCATTCTTTAAAGGTCCCGTATCATAGAAAGTGAGATTTGAATTGTTCTCTGACTATAGAAAGGTCTTGATGTTCTATAAATACTGTCCCATGTTTCAAAACTCTTATACCACAGAGAAATGCACACAGGCTGTTACAGAAACTGTGACTTAACAAAAAAACATCTGTGAAACTGTGATGTCACAACTATAGAGTCCCCTCCCACTGCCCTATTCACAGCCATTCAAACAAGCCAATCAGAGGAGAGGCTCATTAATATAAAGGACACAGACACAAAACAACATGTTCTTTCTACAACTCCAGAAAAGAGGTTAAGATAGGAGATTTAAAAGTATAGTCTGATGGTTTTGGGAAATGCAACCAATACATATATTATCATGTTCGGTATTTTGTTAGTGATACCAAAACGCAGGAAAAGTATAAAATATGACAATGTTGGTAATAAGGAGAAAAGCTGATTACAAAAGCTGATTACAGTTGTGAAAAAACAAACATCACATTAAATGAAAACTGCACAACACATACATTGATGTTTTTTTTTTGTTTTTTTTTATTAAACTTTTTCTTTTGTTGTGTCTCAATGCTCCATGTGTGTGTTCTCTGTCAGTGTGTGAGTCAGCTCGGGGTTCGGATCCCAGTTTGCCAGCAAGTCACTGAAGTCGGGCTGGGTCCCATCGAGGGCGCCGTGGTGTGGCAGCGTGCTGTACTGCACGTGCTCGCCGGCGTCAGCGTGCGACGCCGCGTCGCCGTCGTAGCCGACCAGGGAGCAGCGGGGGGTGGGCTCGGTCCAGAAACTGAGCGGCAGGTGCCTCTTCATCATGGGCCGGCAGCGGCTCTGACTCGGGCCCCTGTGGTCGAACAGTTCAGCCAGGGGCCCCAAGCCGCTGTTGCCCTTGGCGACCGCCACCCCTTGGTCCTCGCCACAGGTCACAAAGGCGTTTTCTCGCTCCTCTGGACTCCCCGCTCTCGCGATTCTCAGCAGGTCGTCGTAGTAACGCAGACGCCCGCTGGTCCTCACGGAGACGGAGTCGCTGTAGATGTCGCAGGCTTCCTGGTCGCCCGGGCAACGGCCGAAATACCGCTGGACGTCGCGGTTGATGAGGTCGGCGAACCTCAGCAGCTGCCTGGTGGCGTCCAAGGCGTCGTGAGCGGGGTTCAGGAAGACCTCCTCCAGACATTCTTCCTCCTCCTCCTGAGCTTCAGAAGCGACGTCTTCGTCCTCCTCCTCGTCCTCCTCCTCTTCTTCTTCTCTTTCCTCCTCGTCGTGCCTCTCCTCAGCCTTTACCGGCGCCTCCTCTCCTTTGCCCTCCTCCTGGAACATCAAGGGGAAGTAGTCTAGAGCCGGGGCCTGGACGAGGAAGTTCCTGATGACGCCGGCCGCCATGACGCCTTGAACGACGACAGGTCCAAGAAAAGACGAGCAACCAGAAGGAGAGCCACTCAATCACAGCAAGAACTTGGTTGAAAAAGTTAAAGTTCTATTGCCAAGCACTAGAAAGTAGCTGCCAGGTTCCACTGAGCCTGCATCCAAAGGAAGAGGGTCCGGCCTGGGGGCTCCGATGGACCACATGTGTGTGTGCATATGTAACGCTGGCCACCGTATATATACCTGAGGACATGGCTGCATACGTGTGTGTCTCCCGTCCCACGAGGCGGCTTCCAGGACAAATATTTGCGTGCCGGATTGGTCAAACACACCTTGTTTACTTTATCACTGGGCAACCGGGGAGGGGGTCCAGGGCTAATGGATCCTCTGCTAGGGGACGATGGAGAGTCGTCACACACACACACACACATGGATGCCTTTTCCGTCCCTGTTATCTGGCTAGTTAAAGGATAAAAGAGCATGAAATCGAATCATATGCTGTTTTGACTTCTAAAGGGGAACACTCTGGACCGGCATTGGCCCACCACTCTAAACCAAAGACGGCAAACGGCAGCGCAGGTTTTGTCCCCCGGACGTGACGCGATTAAAATGTTCTATGAACGGGACAAATGGGGACAGGTCGTCCAATTCATCAGCAAATGTCCTAATGGGCCACAGTAATGAAACACACTTTTACCTTCACCTCGCTGAATTCTGGGATCAGTCTGTGGTTTCTGTCGCGCCTGAAACTGCACTTCACCCCAAACCTGGTGTCTCTTCTAAATGTCTTTTAGATGTGGTTTATTATGTCTCATGTGCTGTTAATGGGGCCTGTGTTGGTGTCCTGTATTTAGTAAGAAGCATAAAAGAGATGTTGATTGTCTCTGATTCGTCAACTTAATTTTACTATTTTTACTCCCATGTTGTGTCTCCTCTCATGTGTTCTGTTTAAAGTGCTCCATGAATAAAGTGGAGCAAGTTTAACATCTTGAAATCTTTTTTTTTTCCCTCCACTTCCTCTTTTAATCTAAGGTCCCAGCTCCATTAGTCTAGATGTTTTTTTTAATCGTATGTCTTAAAAAAAGTCATCCACATGCCGATCAGACTACACGGAGACCTCAGCACCAATACAATCTACCTAAAAGCCTGCAAAATAATGCCAGTAGTAGCTGATAAATAGAATTTAGAATACCTGCATGAAAGAAAGTTTTGAACATGAACAGTGCAACTCTGTAGTGATTCAAAAACACAGGCGGAGCTACGCAGATTATATGATATATATAGATGTACTCTCACTTCAGAAGGTGATCTTTAATTCAGCTGTAAAGCTGCCAATCACACCAAATGTAACAAGGGCACAGACATAACCTGAGACATCGGTGTCGAATAGAATCACCAATGTTTTGTCTGTGGCATCATGAACCCAAAGTGAGTTTGTCTAATCTCCTGATAAGTGCCACGTTGGTGTGGTTCAGGGGCCGAATAGGATAGAAAGTCACTAATAAAATCTCTTATACACTACACACACACACACACACACACACACCTTTCACTCACACACTGATAGCTACAGTCTCCTACAGACCTCAGCATGTTTTTTGACAGGAAAGGTCTCACTGTGTTGCCCTGAAATAGAATAAACATCTGATATTAATTACTTACCTGCAAAATTAATCACATAAATCAACCTTTTCACAAACTCCTTGAAAGTAAATGATTTAATGAAATATACTGCTCCCTAAACCGTCTCTATTTACCTATAAATCAGTGTTTCCCAATCTTATGGGCTTGTGAACAGTTCCAACAAAAGATTGATTTCACCTCTAAATGTCTCCAAATGTTTCCACTTAAATCCAGATTTTTGTGCCCAGCACAAAAGAGGTCAAATAATCAAAGAATTCACAAGAATGCAAGAGTAAACGTTGTCATCTTTACTTTTTTTCTCTCTCAAAAACCTTTGAAGGGTTAGCAGGGCCCAGGTTGGTCTTTACAGGAAAGTCGGTAAAGTGTTGCCATATTTTGTATATGGACATTTAGACTCAGTAAGTCTTAATTGGCATTTATTTTCTTTTTTTTTTTTTAACTTTCAAATTGACAAATTTCATTTTCATTTTTTTAATCAGATATAAAGTTAAAAATAAATACATAAATACATAAAATTGAATAGTTTATCATATTGCACAAAACACAATACGCAATAAAGAAAACCTGCCCTTTCATGTTTATCACATGTCAATAATTTGAGGATTAAGTTCTGCATTTACCAAAATTTTACTGACTTCCACAGACACCTGTATATCTGTACATATGTGCATGTGCTTCTGTTTATATGCGCCTGTCTAGTATTAGTGTGTGTGTGTGTGTGTGTGTGTGTGTGTTATCAGGACACCCTGACTCCCCTGGCCTGCCTGTCATCAGTATCCAGGCTTCTGTGTTGATCTTAGGGCTAAAGATCAATAGCAGCAATATGTCAGCTCTCAAGAGCCTGACAATGAATTACACACACTTTTAGGCACGCAAGCACATGGACACACACACACACACACACACACACACACACACACACACAAATTTGTTATTCTAGACATATTTATGTGGATTCTGTTTATAAATGTGTTTTTAATTCAAAAGCATTGTTAAAAAAATGTTCTTGACATTTCTTGTAGGAAAAAAAGTTGATTCAACTAAACTAAAAATGAGTTAAAAAATAAACTCACTGAGTTCATTTTGCTTTATTTGCATACTTTTGCATTACATTTACATGGCGAAGCACTTACTGACGTGAATTCACTTTACTTTAAAACGGCTTAATGAGCATCAGGAGCGGCTGAACACGCTGTGGGCACAACATTGATCCATTACTTTAATTAAATATCTTATTTATTCGCAGAGAAATATGATTGTTTCTCTATTTTATTGATGAAACAAGGTTTAAAAAAAACACAAACTTGTGAAATTCATATTGCACCAAATATGATCTAAAATTTTGAATAGAAAATGATATACCGGTAATGTAAAATAAAGCTATTAACTATTGTAATAACAAAAAATATTTTTTTATGAAAAGGTTTTAAAGATATTTCCAAAGAGTTAAACTTTTGATCACTTCTTTAATTAATAAATCATTTATGTGTGTCTCATTATTGTGAAAATAGAACAGAGCTTTGAGACAAAATAATCTCATGAACAGGAAAACTTTTTTTTTTTATACACTAACGTGTATAAAAGCTGAAACAGCTGGATAAACACCTGCAACAAACTAAAACTTTTTACTGTTGAGTTACTGCACAACTAGTGCAAAGCTTAAAGTGGCTGCAAAGCCAAAAATCTGCTTCAGAGACAAAACCTCATGCAGTATCTGCAGAAAGTCCCAGCTTCTAAATTTATGAAAAAATATAATTGTTCAATTTGAAAAATTAATAATAAATTGGAAAAGATATTAGATATTACATATATGACCTAAAGGAAGACTTAGGGTGTATATGGAAACCACTGACCTCTGAGTTGGTGACCTTCACGTCCACATTTCTGTGTCTGACGTTTCTTCCGTGTCATCGGTGCAACCACAGGATCAGATCACATCTCGTTGGAGGTAGAAACAACAGTTCAGTACCTGAATGAGTGATGACCATATGTTAGAGGAGGACTCTGTGCAGGGATTTGTTGGTGGAGTAGATAATAAAGAACTTGAACCATTCTCTCTAGGAAAAAGGCATTTACTGTTCAAGGCCTCCACATTCATTCCAGAATTATTCAGCTTAGGTGCTTCCTCTAAAACCAGGCTTTAACAATCACAATGTTTGTGCATTTGAGGTAATATTTCAGACTAATAAAAAAATATTTGGAGAACAGAAACAGGCAAATTTCAATGAACATATTTCTGTGTGCCTATGTCTAAATGTGGAAAAAGGTCTTTACTGTATTTTGTGGCTCTTTCTAAAGCCTGAAAAAAAGATCCCTAGTGATGTCATCAGTTCAGGTCCTGATTGGGACTGAAAGTCAGAATATCTCGTCCTTCACTTCAAATGGTCGCCATTCTTTATTGAACTCAGTAGTGTAATAAAATAGACACTAAAACTATGCAATGAGGATTGGAGGAATTTGTTGCCAGCCTCATATTTCAGATGTATTTAGTTGTATAGTTTAGAGAACAACAGAGATGCCCTGTCACTAAATGACAAATATTTACCATGTATAAGCTTTATATAAACAACAAATAAATTCATTTACACACTAATATATTAAGTTATAGACAGACATTTAGGTGTTATTAATGTCTTCTGAAGATATTTTAAGATGCTGACAAATACACTATTGTATGTTCTAAACCATTTTTAAACTAATAGGGGTACTTGTTGCAAATAAAAAGGCCCCTATAGGGGATGTGTCAGCGACCAGAGAAATGTTTGCTCTGAATAGATTTTTTTTTTTAACTTGTGGTCTGTGTAAATTGATGTAGAGAATAAAACAAAAGTGGCGTCTGGGTGGGCGACACGGTGGTGCGGTGGGTAGCACTGTTGCCTCACAGCAAGAAGGTCGCAGGTTCAAGACCGCCTTGGGGCCTGGGTCTGGGACCTTTCTGTGTGGAGTTTGCATGTTCTCCCCGTGTCTGCGTGGGTTTTCACCGGGTACTCCGGTTTCCTCCCACAATACAAAAAACATGCTCAGGTTAATTGGTAAACTCTAAATTGCCCATAGGTGTGAGTGTGAGAGTGAATGGTGTGTGTGCCCCACGATTGGCTGGCGACCATCTGGGGTGTATCCCTGCCTCTCGCCTTAACGCGCTGGGATAGGCTCCAGCAGACCCCTGCGACCCCGAAAGGGAATAAGCGGGATAGACAATGGATGGATGGATGGATGGCGTCTGGGTTTAGGGGGTTTGTCTGGATACGTAGGAGGACAGGTGTTAACGAAACACAGACAGACACAAGTTAAAAATAAACATACGATTAAAAGAAGACTCGTGTCGTTCAAGTACAAAACCTTTTTTTTTTTTAATTTTCTATGATCAAAACTGCAAAACATCTAGAAAAATATACAACAAATGCTTAACCTTTCACAACATTTAACATTTGAAAATGGGAACATAAAAGAAAAGGAATATTCACATTTTCCCCATTAATGATAAAAGAACATTCATTTTTATTTCCTTTCTTTTACATATCAATGTTTTATATGTTTGCAATTATTGTTAAAGGTCTGCCGTTTCTTTGTTTTTAAACGTCTCCGCAGTATCCGGAATCGTTGGAGAGCTGCGAGTTGGAGCTGCGGTTTGAAGAGGAGTTCCATATGTCCAGGTTCATGTGCGGGCCGAACGGGTTGAAGCTGGAGTACTGGATCGGCCCGCAGGGCCCCTCGGGCTCCCGGCTGAAGGGGGAATGAGGCGGCGTGACGGGGGACACGGGGGCCACGGGGGCCGGCCGCTCCGGTTGGAAGTGGCTCTGGTAGGGCTCGCTCTGCGGCGTCCAGATGGATCCGAACAGGCTGGACATGGGGGAGAGGCTGCGGGTGCCCGAGAAGTATGGCTGTGAGGGCAGAGGGAGCAGATTAGTCGTTACGCCGCTCCAACGCCGAGACACTGCGGCAAGCTCCCGCTTCAAAGTTTATTTGCATCATTTCATCCGCTTCAAAAGTTTATTTCTCGACGTCCGCGACATTTTTTGACCTCACCTGTCACTGGGCTCTGCTACCATCTGCAGTTTGGCTGTTTGTGCCCTGCGGTGACGACCTGAATGTCGTACCACTCAGCATTTTATTCTCGTTTTTTCCGTTTCAGCTAAAATAAAATGACCTTTCTGCTCCAGTAAAGACAGGAGCTCTACTGCACCTCTTACTGTACCGCTCTCTCTCTCACTCTGTCCATCTCTTCTGTCTAAATCTGCATCATCACAGACAAAAACACCACAAAAATAATCCTATCATTTATTTTTAATATAAAATGTGCCATATTTGTCATCTTTGTGGTTGTGTATGATTTAAGTGTCAACTAAACTGGACTCTGCTCTAGTTTAGTTGACACTTGTAAATGTCGTCATACATTAATATTTATACACTACACTGTTAAACATTATATATATATTTTTTAAGTTTCTATCTATCTTATCAAATATATTGTGTTCTTTCTTGATTATCTAAAATGAAGCACTTTGCAATTTTGAAATAAGAAAAAACATTCACATAGATTTTTATGTAAATATTAAATTATAAAGATCATAGTAAAGAAAGTGTTTCATGAAAGCTGTATGAAAAGCAGAAGCTGCAAAGGAGAGAGGAATTTATAAAACCCCTTTAACCGATTAAACCAGATGATGTTGTTCCTCATTTTTGCACAGTTGTAAAAGCAGAAGAGCTGATATCTTCCTGTAAATGGTACATGAGTCACTGTGCTGAAGACACTGGTGTATTACCTCTGTGTGTGTGTGTGTGTGTGTGTGTGTGTGTGTGTGTGTGTGTGCTGCGGATACACAGCTTTAAACCAAATACATCAAATCTAGATATATATGATGATATGTGACATAAATGATGAGTATTTGGATGTCGAAGAGGACTTATGAGAGCTAGCGATTAAATCTCCAACATTGCTCATCTCAGGCTTCAGGCAGCAGTTCTGCTTTCTCGTTAGATTCATTTCTTTGCTGTAACTCTTGTAACTTGTAATGTTTTGCAAGTGACACTGAGGGTACATCGTGATCGCAGCACAATCACATATGTACAGTAATTCCCTGATCATCTACATGTGTTGTCATGTTTTAGAATAACAACCCTCCACCCTACAAACTCACCCTGTACAGCTGTACTCAAGTGTATAGGAGATCATAAATTGTTTTTCTGTTCTGCGCTACTGTAGTAATAGGGACATTTTATTTGTGGGAATAAACTTCTCACAGTTTACACACGGCCATTTTTTTAATATTAGTCAAATTAAATATAACTATTATTTCTGTGATTATGATAATTTCAGATTGACATGATTTCAGGAGAAAATAATCATTAGTAATGTGGTTGTGGATGACCTAAGAACATACTGTTTTTGAGGCTATGAAATATAAATATCAGATTAATAGAAGGTTTCTGCTTTAATGAGCAAAATGCTTAACGTTTTTGCCACATTCAGGAGAAATTCGGGGCGATGGTGTCTAAAGCATCATAGTTGAGTGCTGTGGCTCGTCACCTTGCTGCCCACGCAGGCTGCTGTGTCCCAGGATGAGGGCGATTCCTGAGGCTGTTCCTCAGTCCAGCTGGTCTGATTGCTGTGTACATGCTGGCTCTCCTGACCCGGAAAGCCGCTCGGGAACGTTCCATTACCTACAAGAGGATCAGACAATTGCTAAAATTAAACACTAAATTAACTCCTGTTTCACCAGGTGGGTTTGTGGTGATTTAACTCTCAATGTGCAGCATGAACAGAGTACTGTACCTATGTAGCTGCCTTCCTCACAGTAGGTGTAGGGACTGTTGCAGTGGCTGTTGGCACCTCTCCAGGTAAACCTGTAGAACAACAAGGAAGCATTTCACCCAACAGAGACAGATAAAACTTTATCACAGCCGCAGCACAGACGGGTCATTATACAAACTATAAACCAGTATCCGTTACCGTCCCAGGACCGATTCAAAGTGCTGCTAATGAGGTTATTTTAAGCACTTCTGGATGTTATATACACAAGGTCGTAAAGTGGCATCACAGTAATATGGTTTTCAGATGTGCTTGTATCAATTTATCACAACACCCAAAAAACACCCAAATTGTTTTCTGTTTCTCTTTAAATTAACAAAAACAATAAATAATAACCAGAGTAGTTTTGACTTATGTGGGGCTGAATGATTTTAAGAAAAGATTGAATTATTTTTTCCGGGAGATATTGCAGATTCATTCACTAGTTTCCTCAAATCAAGTTTCAATGCACAACAACATTTACAAGCATCACCAAAACCGTCATCATACCATTAAAAGAATAAATGCCACGACTCTAATCCGAGAATAAAAAGTAAATTGAAGAATTGATGTGTTTTGTTTGTAAATAATGCATTTATGTCCCACCCTTAATACTAATGTTTATCTTAATGCTATCAATTAGTTTACTCATGTCAGCGACACTAAGAAATTACCTTAGCTACCAATACGTCACATTACGTGGCATCAATATATTGTGAACGTCTGCCTCACTTGTAAAATCTATCTTAAGTTACCTCAAGCCCATAACTTAAGTCTAGCTTTTCTTTACACTCTGACCTGTTTCAGGGTGCTTGACAGGACATTCGGCATTCAGGTACCCACCCATTGTACGACCCAGCGGGTGCTGGCTGAGGTATGTAGGGCAGAGCTTCAGTGGTGTTGTATCTGAACTCGTTGGTGAGGGGGATGGATGGAGCCGACCACGTCTCTTCAGGCACATACTGACTCGTCAGGTCTGAGGGAGCAAACAACCACTTTCCATGAGAGACCGGAAATAATGCACTTAAACCCACACCAAGCGTTCCATTGACATTCCATTGTAAGGCTTTCTGTGTTTACCCGTGTTCCTGTCCACTCCTGCCGTAACAGCAGCAAAACTGGGGGCGAAGCTGGACACTGCGGGGTCGGGGCTTTGGCACATGTCTTTACGATACAAGCTGTTCATGCTGAGCAGAGAGATGGACGACAACAAAGTACATTTGTTCAGTTCCCTTCAAATGCTACATGCTTTAATCTGCAGATTTTCAGTGGACTGGTAAATACAGACTATTGGTGTTTACTTCTTGATGTGCGTGTACAAAATCAACAAGACACACTTATTCGTCATCGCTTTGTTTTGTTTTTTGCTGTATTGCTAACAAATGCAAATCAGAGCATTTTTGTGGGACAGAGATAATTCTTGTATAAGATTTTTGTATGTGTGTGAGTTTACCTGTACCTGAGAGCCTTGTAGTTTGTATTCATGGTCTGGTAGCAGTCTCTCTCTACTGGGTAGACACCGTACTGCATGGATTCCCCTGAAAGAACAATCAATCTGTCAAATTCTATGAGTCTCTTTTTGGTCTGCAATTAAAAATGAGAGCTTCAATCCTAAATCAGGGTTCTACTCTTGGTTGTCAGGAAATTACAATACTTGTCACTAATGTGACAATAAAGGCAAAGAGAGAAATCTGAGGTTTCTTCTAGATAAGAGCCTTATATTTCTACTACATAACATAATGCATGGGAGCTCCATACTTTTTCTAGATGAGGTAGTGCAGGCGTGTGTCCGGGCGCTGCCGTCCTTGTCCCCCTCTATGCTGCTGGCGCTGCTCCAGCTACCCCAGCTGCCTCGGCTGGCCCTGACGCTGCCTGAAGAGCTGCCAGAGTCCGAGCCAGACTCGCATACTCCGCCACCGCGTCGCTCCGTAGCGCACTTCCGTCGGGTACGAATGGGACACACACCTGGGGAAATTATTGTAATAAAGAAAAAAAAGTAATGCATTCAATAGTTTTTTGAGTTCATAATGAGGCAGATAATTGTGCCGGTCGAGAGGTACCAACCATTCTGTTTGAGCGGGCTTTCTACACTCAGTCCAGGCTTTGGTGCTTCTGACTTGGAGCTGTTGCAGCAGCGGTTCCTGTTGCGGGAGCCGCTGACCAGACGCTCCGCTGTTTTCCAGTCCGGTTCTTTCTCCCTCTCTGGCATCACTAGCACACTGTGCTCAGGGGCACTGGGTAACAACATATAATATGAAAACATAAATAACAGCATCTTATTTTACAGGATTTTGCTTTAAGAGCGTGTCCTGTTTTGCTCGACTTTAATGAATTTGTATGTATTTTTTGCCTTTATTAAAGAGCTATGGTGGTAAAATGAGGAGAGAAGCAACAAAACATGCAGATTGAAACCAGGAACATTCCAGATCATGATCAGCATTTTTGTTCTTCTTAGTTACACAGATGTTTGATGTAATTGTAAAAATACTTTACTATTTACCTTGAGATATTCTCCATCTTCCTCCGACTCCTCTTTCCCTTATTATTTCCTGATACTGTGGCAATCTCTGGACTTTGTACTTTCTTTTTCTGGCCTTTGCCATCTTCTCTTAGCTGAAGAGAGGAAGAAAAAGACTAATGATTGTAAGATTATATTCATTTAAAGGTGTCTATCGATCAGTAAAATAAATAATTTAACTAAGGTATTAATGGCAGTACCTTACATACCTCCAGTTTTGAACTGTCCCTACTCTCAGAGCTGATCTTCTCTGTATAGTGCTCAGTGTGGGTTTTCTCTACAGGACTGCACACCAGCAGCCCCGGTCTCGGTCCTGGACCCAATGTGACATTATTTGGAAAACCAGCAGGGATTTCCATGGGAAACATAACTGCTGCTGGCACTCTATCTTCTACAGTGCTGTGGGGTTCTTCTTTAAAGTCTGCGGGTGTCTTTTTATCCAGCTCACTGATGAACGCTGGTTCGTTGTTGTTGCAGACGTCAGGGTCTGGGGTCAGGGGCGGGTCCGGCATCAGGTCTTCCTGCTCCTCGTCCATTGTCACAGTGTCTGTCGCCGCCGTGGTCGAGCTGGACTTGTATTTGGTGTAATAGAGCGAAACCTTGTGTTTCTTCTGCGGTTGGGTCGGGGTGGTTGAAGAACCCTTCTTGGAGGACTGAGGACGTGGTGCGGGGCTATTGGCCAACGCTGGAGAGCCACGCCCCTTTCCTTTGTCAGAGGTATGACAGGTGTCCACATAGCTCTTGCAGCTGCCCTTAGTTTTACTGCACAAACAGACAAAAATGGGATTTAACATACTAACATACATACAAATAGTCACACATAATTTATAAAATATCTACAGGTTGTAGAGAATGTTGACATACTTTACTCCATTTGGCGTGATGTTGTTGACAGGGCCGTTGTCCCGGGACAGCACTGAGTTGTGGTTGCTCCTGATGCTGGGCATGGAGAACTCATTCAGGATATACTGGGCCTGATGGAAGGCCATCAGACACACACCAAACAGGGAGAAACTGTAAAGACATGCGATGCAGGAGAAAATATGAGAGGATATCAAACTGCAAAAAATGACTTTGTGTGAACAGATTCCCTAGCAGAACCATCTGCTACTCGACACTAAATATTATCTAGTTGTCATATTCAGATTGTAAATTCACAGAAGAATAGATGAGTATAGCTTATTTTTAAAAAGGAGAAGTTACTTCTAAAGCATTTTTCATTAGTTTGCTCGTTTCATTTTTCTGGTAACACCACAGCGGACAAAATAGGTTTTATGACATACTTTTTAAAGCATAATTTGTGGGTGGAATCTTTAATAATCAAACAATTATTTAAAACAAAGTTACCAACCATGTGAAGATGAGCGTCACCACCCAGAATGTCTCCTCCCAGCTGGGGCCAGGGACCACCTGGGCGCAGAGCGGCAACATGTGGTGGGGTAGCGTCACATTGAGGGTGAAAGGGAAAGAGGTGCCACGTGACGTCACCAGGATGAGGTCCCTGATGACCCAGGATGAGGTGAAGTCTGGGGTGAAGCTGAAGACAGATGGGTAAAGGCAGAGAGAGAGAAATAGAGGAAGATGGAGACAAAAAGGGAAGAATTTGTATTTAAAAGGATATATTGCTTGCTAAGTATTTTTTAAAAAAAGGAAGGAAAAAAGTGAATAGCTGTGGGCACAGCCTGTGGTTGGAGAGCCAATATATAGCCACAGATGTCAAAACATTTACCATATTGAACAACATCAAGTAGAGAACTTATATACAACGATATATTCACACACTAGATGTCAAGAGACAGTTTGACATCTAAAAACAAGCTAAACTTACGCGATGGTGATCTCGGAGGAGCTGTTATGGTCCAAAATGAAGGAGCGACACTGCAGCACCTCGAAGCCGAACCCCTGACACTTGTATCCATTTATATTCATTGACATGACAGTAAGTGACAACTCTCCTGCATTCTCCACCTTGAAACTCTTTCTGATGGCAAAAAGTGGCTTGTTGGTGCGTATGCCTATGAGATGACAAATACTAAAGTTTAGTAATTTGGTAGGTGAAAATTCACATTTGAACAACAATATTACTTATGTTTTAGTCTTAAATCTCACCATCTCTACATTCCATTAGAGTTGACTGAGGAACATTGAAGCGCAGAGAAGCACCAGGGCCAGGCAGTTTGCCTCCAACTCT
The DNA here is from genome assembly GCA_036785175.1 of Eupleurogrammus muticus. Lineage (NCBI taxonomy): Eukaryota > Metazoa > Chordata > Actinopteri > Scombriformes > Trichiuridae > Eupleurogrammus > Eupleurogrammus muticus. Next base: position 18,849,322 of record JAYKQN010000003.1, on the reverse strand, counting down.
GAGAAGCTCTTTGGCTCCGTGGCCCTGCACTGTCACCATGTCAAACACTGTCAGGTTGTTCCTGGAACACAAATAAAATGACATGGAGTGAGCCTAGATTCGCACTTGTAAAGGTCCCACATTGGAGGAATTGTGCCAATATTCAGCACTTAAAATGTGCAGTCAGAATCCCTCAACTTTACAGTTACAGCTCACCCCCTCTTTCACAGCCATACAAATGAATGGCTGTGATTGGCCAACAATGTTGCTAAAATAAGTAAAACAGAGCCCTGTGGATTAATTTTTCCTCTTCTAATTGTATCCATCTATCAAATAATTGTTGAAAATGTGCACTCATTCTATAAATACTAAAATTGGTACCTGATGATAAGGATGGTAGTGGTAGGTTTGTGCTCGGAGGGCGTAAAGACCACAGCGACCTCTCTGGCCTCCCAGGGCTGCAGCAGCAGACGCAGGACACCCTCTCCTGTCAGTTCATCCAAACTCTCACCCGCCTGTACACAATCGCACAGAAAAGAGTGAAAAAAGGATGACAAGGAAGCCTTGTGCTGAAAAAACAAGCGTGATGGTCAATTTATTACCTGTTCTATTTGTTTAAGAAATGTCTACATAATTTGGATGAAGCTTAAATGCCGGCTGCCTAAAAGAAAGACACTTTATTTCCCAGGAGAGTTTTTAGGATTTACCTTGGGGGGAGAGGTCAACAGAGAGAACTCAGTGGTGCTGATGTTGACAGAAAGGGGACTGATATTAAACCTGTGAATAAAAACAAAGAAAACCATTAGACAAAGGAGTAAAACAAGCATTCTCTGTAATAAAATAATCATAATCTGGACAGCGTACCATTTGGTTAGAAGGTCCAGAGCCTCCAAGGGGGCCGGGTACAGGGAGAGGATCCGAATCTCTACAGAAACCACTGAAGAGGAAGGATTCTTTAACATGAAGGTCTTCACCTAAAAAAACAAATGTTTTCTTTCAGACAAACATCAAATGTTGTCAGTCTTGCTTTAAAATCCATTTTCAGCTAACCCACCCTGCTCTCATTAACAGGTGTAGCACCAAAATCCAGAGGTGAGGAGGTCTCTACAGGGAGTCTGGGCCACCTGAGAAGACAAAAGGAGTCACGTGATTAATAATGTTAATGGCGCGTAATAATGGACCACACAAGGGACAGAATCACATGAGCAGCATGTTGCATTGAGCGCTGACCTGCAAGGCAGTTTGTCGTCGTGGTTCTGCCACCGAGAGCAGAGCTCAGCAGCCAGTTTGCTGTCTACGGCCCAGGATGAGGAGAAAAAGTCTGGGAGGAGAGAGCGCTGCCACTCTGAGCGACCTGATGGGAGAGTCACAAAACAATCACATTAATAAAGATAAAAAAAAACATCATTATATCAAGGTCACGAGGTTCCATGCCTCACCTGTTTCAGATAATCTGAGTGGGCAAGGTCGTCCACACTCGCGCTCGTCCTCAAACACCACATCCCCCTGCTCAGAGAATGAACATTTTTATTACTCTGCTTCCCAGTCAAACAGAAACCTGAATAACCTCTGAAACTAGGCATTCACCTTGGAAGAAGTAGAGTGAAAGTAGAGGGGGATTTCCAGGGTGGTCCCTAGCTTGGTGTCCAGACTCAGGGTGAACAGGTGGTTGATGGGCAGGGTCCTGCTGAGCAGCTGGAGGGACAGAATATGCCAGCAGCCCTGGGGAACCTTGAGTGGGCCACTGAAGTTCATCACCTGGCAGACAGGGGGCAGCAGAGGCATTTAGAGTGGAATCCTGTCATGGACTTTCCCTGAGATAAAAGTGTAATGTGCTCCGACAAGGTCAGAGTCCATTTGGCATGAGCTGAGAGGTTGTCATTTAATCATCATGTGATCGAAAGCTACCTTCATAACTCCCTGCAGCTTCTGTGAGAGACTAGCGTTCTTCACAGTCAGGGGCAGGAGGAAGGGATTGGTAAGCCACAGGTCCACCTGGTCTGCATCTTTCTGTTTCACCTGGAAAAGGCTGAAAAGATCCACCACAGTCCTTCTGCAACATGAAAAAAAATACATGAATAACTCTTTAAATTGTCTTTTATTCTTTGAAGCACGGCATGCAATTTCACTCTGCTGCAATGACCAAAAAGTACTTTAACTTGAGCGGTTATTTTAATGTTGCTGTGATTGACCTATTTTAATTATATTACCAGAAATTTGAATGTGTTACAAAATATATAACAAAATCAATAGCTACAATAATTTTCATTCATTCGTGTAAAAAGAACATTTGAGTGTGGCTGTATGTCGTCAGAGTGAAAATGTCCTCCAAAACATTCAGAGAGTTTCTGAATTACCTGTGTGTGATATCTAATCCAGGAAAGGTGTAGGTCGTCCTGTTTCCAAGAAGTTTTAAACTGATATGACTTATGCATTTCCTTCCATGACCTGGCACTGAACCTGATATCAGATAGAAAATAGTCGATAAAATATCCAAAGAGATTTGGGGCAAAATAAAATGCACTCAATACTGATAAGAAATGAATCAAAATGAAATGTGTATTGACCTCTGCAGGCCAGGTTGGCCACTTCAGTGAAGTTTTTCGCTTCTGGCCTCAGAAGAACCTGATTAAATTCCAGGCTGGCCTCCACTTTTGAAACCACCTGCATGTCCTGGAGAGAAAAAAAAATCTAGTTAAGGAGAGTATGTTGCTACATATAATACAGCAAAACAAATTCAAAAACTCACCTTTACATCAAATTTCTTGCTTCCGGAATTTAACATATAAACTCCTATTTTTGGTTCCCCTGTTCAAAAGACAGGAAAGTAAAAATGGTGTACTATGGTACAGCACTACATGAACATTCAGTGGGAAACATTTGCAACCTGGAGCAATAAATATTAACATCCTGTTTGCTGAAGTGGTTCTATAAATATGATGAAACTACACAACTGTTATACACCGCGGAAATTGCTGTGGTTGATTTGATTGATTCTTTGAATGCTAATCGGTCAAATGAACCCAGGAAAGCAGAACTTCTCTTATTTCTCTCGTCTCACAGCTCCCCCCCTCAAAACTACTGTTAAAATGATTTTCCATTTTTGTTGATATGCAAGGTTGTTTTTCTGAAATGCAGTCACAGGAAAAAAAAGTAATTAGCTTTATAGCTTCAAAAATGTAAACCCTATTTTAATCTCTTAAACTACTGCTTTGATAGCAGGAGTTTAAATCCCAGCCATCTGAGAGAAAAGGCTGGGGTAATTTGAGTGGAGGCTGAATAGCTTGGCAATATGCTTGTGTTTCTTGTCCTCAAAAATCACAATTTAGAACTATTTGTGACACATTCCCACAGAAAATTTGCCCTCCAGACTGTGGGTCAGAGGGGTCGTAGGCACCCACCTACTGCAGCCTGTCCAGCTGTGGGGGCTACCAGCAACACCAAAATGTGCTCAATGACGTAAGGCTTGAGCTTGTCCAGGTCGGCGGGCCGATCACCGCGCACCGACAGATTAATCTGCAGACTGAGGCGCTCCTCGCTCTGGAGGCAGGACCCCTGGGACGGGACAGGAAAAGCATACCAGTCACGCACCAAGAAGAGTGGGGTTAAAAGAGAAAAAATGAAAACAGAAGTGTGACAAGTGGTTGAGGAATGAAGAATTACAGTGTAATAATAATAATACTAGAATGTATAATAAACACAGAACTTAACAATCCTGATGATAAAAATAAAATTTATAATTCACAATATTTTTTCTTACTTTGCTAGTATAAATAAGCCATGCAGAATAGCCAGTTCAATACATATACAGCAGTACCCACGATCAACATATGAAGATCCAACTTATGAACATTCAAAGATAGGAACAACGTCCATAAATATTTGTAAAATGCCATATTGTATTAGGAAGTTTGTATTTTAACACATTTGAATAGTTTCTCTTTCTGTGATCTATTTTAACTGAGAATTATAGATTGAAATTTAATATATATGATGACTTAATAACTCATCTTACAAATAGCCTCTCAGAACCTGTCTTTTAAGTTGGGTATTGCACAGTATAAATAACACTGTATATAGAATGCTATAAAGATAGAATAAATAAATTCAGCTCATAATGAATGATTATCTTTGCTGTTGACAGGCTGAGTAGTCTGATGCATACTGTGCATCAGCTGGTTGAAACACAGAACAGTAACCTGCTACTCCACCCCTCCTCGTGACTAACACCCTCTTCGAGTTGACAGCTCAGTACTGAGAGAGTGCAAATCTCACTGCAAACCAGGGCTCATCTCAGCGGGTGAATCACTGCCTGACGACCTGCAGACAGATACGCTGGCTCCGTGCCACAGGGTTCAAGGCCTGCAATAGCAAAACTAATCCCTTGAAACCCAGGCTACTGTTAACTTCCTGCGAGGCTCATTTAATCTGTGAGACATTGATCAAATGCCGGCTCACGATTCTGTTGGTGACGACTCGGGCGAGGGGCTAAAAGAACTGACGGGCGAGCAGGTGTTGATCTTGGATACAAGCCCAAGGTCGCAGCTGGGACACTTATGCAAGCAAACATAAGAATGAGTTCAGCTCATATAATTATGACAATATTGTTAGGTTGCCTGCAGCCATGTGTTGCATCATGTGCGTTGCGCCACGTGAGCACTGGGAGCCCTATGTCAATTATAGTCTCTTGAGAAAGCAATTAAAAAGTCTGGCAAGAGATCTCACCCTCCTCGGGGGTTGTGGAGAAAACAGAAGGTGCTCTGATGACAAGCTGGGCTGTCTATTCAAGTTTTACACTAGCTGGCCCTCTGCTCGGAGGAGTGGGTGGGATGAGAGCAAGGAGAGAGGCTCGGCTCTATTTTTGCAACGTAGGAACAAACTAAAAGCTCTGCAGGATCTCACATATGAAAAGATCATCACTACCAATCCTGTGTGTTTTTTCCTCAACCAGATTCTTTGCCCTCCCACAACTTGGTTAGACAGACCTGACAGAAATGGCTGAGCTGGACATGAATGAATGTAATGTGTGTACAGATCTGCGTGATCCATGAAATGGAGAAAAAGAAATACCTGAGGGTTGTTGAACAAAATCTTGGGTAGGCTGCACTCCAGGAGTAGACCCAGTATGGTGATGTTGGAGGCATCTTCCTGCAGGAGAAACAGGCCATGTGGTCACAGGATAATTAGCTTCATGTAATCATTAAGGAATTAGACTTAATTCTATTATATCTAATTATATTAAAAACAGCAGTTGTTTGATTCATAAAATGTATTTTAACCTACAACAGTTGCTCATTGGTCCACAAACGAACCAACTACTAACTGATTAGTCCTTTAAGAAATATCTTGTTCGTTGTTGGTTACAATGCTGCCCATAATAAATGTATGCATGCATTGAATCTGTATAAAACATGTGTCAGATCTATAGTTCAACTACAAGCAACATCTACTACATCAACCGCTAAGTAGAAATAGCACTGAAACCATACACCTCTTTAAATATATGACAGTATATTTAATTCTGTGTCTGTACTGGTTCACATGCAAAATGCCTAATAGTTTTTAGAGGAATAAGAACTAAGAAGCAGACTGCAAAGAATATGTTTGATCTCAAAACTCAAGTGCTGAAAATTAAGAAAACAAGCCAAAAGACAGCTTGACCAGATAAAGAAAACACTGATTTGACAACACATACACATGACAAAAAAATAATTGATTTTCTTGTCTTAGAAGAATTAACACACTGACAATATAATTCGGAGCAAGTGTAGCCATAGTATTTAATTTAAAAAAGATAAGACTTTCATTAACACTCATTTTTGTTGCAGAGATTAAAAAAGCCATGCTCAGCAGAAGCAGCAGTAGTTATGAGAGCTACATTCTCTCTGCACTTGGCCAAACTGACATTTTGCAACTGCCACCCCACTTCCTGTTGCGGAGGCGAAGACTTCTTTCATGCAGCTTTTCACACACTCTCACTGGCTTCTAGGTTTGCGTCTCAAACAATGCACTAACTTGTCATTGGTTTCTGGCGTATTTGCATGGCTTTCAAACATGCGTACAAATGAATGACTGCACAGAACGACGATGCGTTTTAAATCGACTCCTGTGAGGCGTTGCCAGTGCCGTGCATCTTGTAATTGCACGTCAGCAAGCGCTTGTCAGCGTGTGTATCACAAAACCTCTGTGTGCATGTATGAAGCCGTTTGTTTATCAGGCCTGGCAGGAAAAGGGAAATCATCTGCTTCCAATGATGAGTCGTTATTCAATTTGCTGTTGGGCCTGCACAAACCAACACAGACATTTAAATACATACCTGAGTTTGGGTCAGCTTAATGCTCTGGATGTGAGGGAATATTAGCAGATTGTCCTTTCTTTGGACAGACTTTAATGAACCTCGGTGAATTCCCACACCAAACACCTACAAAAGGAAGAGTTCATATTCAACGAAGGATCCTTAACACCATGTGTATCACATTATGGCCAGACAGTCAACCAGCAAACATATTGTGTCTCCACGGAGCAGCAAATGATGCTGTAGCTCATGTGTCATGGCTATGAACACAGAAAAAAATATTATTAAAATAAGAATTTAAGTGTAATCTAAACAAATCAATTTTGTAAGTTTTTGACAACAAAATTCCTCTCAAAAATGGTGTAGCTTTCAGGTAACAGAGAATGTTGAGTTAATAGAAACTTAAAGCACACAAACTTAAAACACACAAACATATTTAAGACTGGGCGTCCATTTAAACTGAATATAGAAAACACAGCAGACACCAACCCCAAAACTGAAAGCATTCTTCTAAATTAGCAGTTGTTTCTCCTTTTACAGTCATTAGCACTTGCTTCAACAGTGTTCCAAGTACAATGTGTACAACAACACGGTTGATTTTAGAGAAAAGAGGTCAGGAATAATTGACATGAATGATCTTTGTTTTGGGGGCAGCAGCACAACCAGTTAGGATGAAATAAAGTGTCCAAACAAGCCCAGACCAACATTTGGTCCAAAACATTTGAATGCACATCTCCAGGCTGAAATAATTATGCTAATTATTGTAGTTATACACTATGCATAATATGGGTCTAACTGTTTGAAAGAAAAAAAATATTGAATGTAGTAAAAAGCTATAACAACAAAATTATAAATTGTGTAATTTTTTTTTGCTGAACGCTACAGCAGCACATACTGAAACATTCTCTGCTAAAATTCTACTAGTATCAATTGTAGCTTACATGCAGTTTTTCCTTTTTATTTTCGAAACCAAAGGTCCATCTTAATTCTTATGATTACTGACTTCCTTTGGTCCTGGGCATGTGTGATGAAAGCAAACATTATGGACGTCTGCAAAGATAAGTCTGCATAAAACAACAAATTTCACGGCGAGGACACATGGTCATGGGTCACCAATTAAGATACACCCGCATGCATTGTTATGTGGGATTTCCCCATTGCCCCAGCGGAACATGGCCTACTCAGTGTAGTAGAGGTGTAATAACGGAACTCACCTGGTATGACAGCAGCCCATGGGCCGATGTGTTTATAAATAATGTGTTTTCTACATTGCCCTCCTCAGACGGGAGGAAAATTAGTTTAAAAGATGCCTTCCCTCTGGGTGGGATCACCTAGGATGGAGAGGAAACATCAAAAGTTGTAACATGTATTTCTACATAGGCAAGGAAAAGGGAATAAAAACATCAATATTCGAGAATATCATAACTTTTCCCCCATACTTACTCTTCTGTGGAAGGAAGGTAGGTAAAAATGCCTGCTGGATGTAAACATTGAAAGCAGTGTCACAGGAACTTCCTGGCTGGGGTTGTGTATATATATGGTTTCAGCCCTTGGCAGCCCCAGCGGCCTGTAAAGACAGAACACCATCGTAAATCATGGAGCTCTGCATTAAACTTTTACTTACAGAGCACTATAGCAAGCTCAGGAACTTACACACCGACTATTTTTTCTATTAAAAAAAAGGAAAGGGAGGGGGGGTGAATTGTTCTCTTGATGATTGCTTATCACTTATAGAAGCTGCTTTATGAGTCCTCAAAGGAGCCTCTATTACTGTAGATTTCTGTGTATGTGGTTGTAGGCACACATCACAGCTGGGTGTGGTCAAGGGTTCAACAGATTTATACATTTAAACCCACTGAAGCCAGTGCAGCTATGTTTTTCTTTCTTTTAAAACCTGAATCTAGCATTGAGTCACTCGCTGCGAAATAGAGAGTCACCATTTTTAAACCCATTTTCATGTCACATCATCATAAGTCACACATGATCATAAGACTCAAGACCTGTCTTGGTAACAGGGATAAATAGTGTGAGTGTTTGCTTCATATGGTCTTTAAAACAGGGAAACAAACTCAACATGTTTGCGTGGCTTTAATATGAAAGTTAGAGGACACTTCATTGCACCATGTGTCTGTGTTTGCAAATTAGAGATTAGCCTTCTGTTTGTGTAATGAATTAGAAGAGCCACTGAATAACTAGTGTTTTGCATTCTGTTAACACAGTGAAGCAATGAAAGGTAAATCAGCCATTTGTTTCTTTGTCAGCAAATGTAGAGGATCTATTCATTTTTAATCTCATAAAGGCCTCAGTGTATTAAAGATAATCACATTGGCAAATAAAGACACAAGGAAGTCATGGTTTTGGGCTACATCATCGTGAGGAATACCTCTACAAGATTAGACATTTCTGCTTTAACTGAGTGGCAGTTTTGTTTTTGTCTGATGATGCAAGGCCACTGAGAAACACCACATGTTATTTGAACATGAAGCTTTCCTGCATGAGTCCACTTGGCCTGTATGGTGCATAGATGGAGGAGTGGAGGGGGGGGCTCACTCTCTTGACCTGCAGACATGCTCCAGAGTAGACATGTAGTCCTGTTCATGTGACTGATGCAGCGGCCGTGTACAGATCTGCTAAACACCCACTGATGGTGCAATTTACGGTTTTCTTTTGTTTGATCTTTGTATTGTTACTTTATTTTGGAATAGAGTGCCCAGTATTTCATTTTTTTTTTTTAAATATAGTTTTTATTTTATTTTGCTAAACTTAGTGAGGGAAAAGCCACTGCTGCTGCCCCCCTCATTATGTTTAATGAACTTTTAATTATTTGCAGAATCTTTGTTTGCCGTCCTTTATATGTTGTAACTCCTACATTGATTTATTCTTTCATTTGGGAGACTGTAACATATCATAGCTCCTCAAACAAGCACTTCACTTGCATTTATTATTTAGCTTTGTTCTGTTTAATTAAAATATAAAAAGTTCTAGATAATATAATGTTCTAAATGCGCTACATGAACTATGCATGCATAATCAAAGATAACAGTGCATAATGCAAAGAGAGTGGATGACTTGCAGTTGGACTTGTAATTGGAGTTTAATCCTTTTTGATATACAGCGCGTAGCAACGCTAACAAGTTTCCTCTACGCACCATAGTTCCCCTATAACACAATTCAGCGCTATGGCCCAATCATAAACACAGACTCACTTGAGGGTTTTATGATTTAGTATTTGTTGAGTCTGTGCCAGAGAGGTTGTCGGCTTGCTGGCATTTGACCTACATAGTAACTTAAATTATGAAATTAAATAATACCACATGGCATGACGTTCATGTGAATGTAAAGATTGCCTTTGTGTCACAAATGCTGAAGGTTAGAAGTAGAAAAACTTAACACAGCATGTAGTGAGAATTGTCAAAATGTCACAACAGAAAGCGCCCGTGCTGCAGCGAACTATCATCGGAATGTAACAACAAACCACTAGAAGCACTATGAGAAGAGCTGCTTGTTATAATCAGCACCTCGGGTCTATAACTAGTCTCATAAACAAATGTTGAAAAAGAACATATGTACATCTGAAAAAAACTCATTCATTACATACTCGTTCTGTATGTAAAGAAACTTTTCATGTGTGAAATGAAGCCGAGGCTCAGTTTGTTCTACTTAAACAGAGCCGTACATGGAGTTTGGTTGAAGTGCTGATGAAGTCAATAGTGGCCTGTACACCACTGCAGCTTTCTGCTGACAGACCACAATAATTGCCTCTTTATTGATTAGCTCTTTGAGAAAAGATACATTATTGTATTACAAATAAGCCTATATATTAGTTTAAGACTTACTTTGATACTTTCTAAAATATCTTATTTAATGATGAAAATATCAGCTATTATTTATTTGAACATGTTAAAATACTAAAGAATAAATGTATTTTTGTCATTTTGATTTCAAGAACAATTCATGTTAAGTAAAATACAGGAAACAAAACCAAATCAAATTCTATTATATGGTTAAACCATGTATGAAATTCATGGGTTTTAATTTGAAATAACATAACGCTCAGCTGATCAAAATGATGTTACAGCATTAGTCGGCTTATAGTTTTAAAACAAATTTTCTTTAATTTTATTTACCAATTAATGTCACTGGTAGAAGTGAACAGTATCATTACTTCTGTTCCCACATACCTCCACTCGCGCTAAAATAATCTTAAAAAAGGAAACCACTATCCGACATGTGGGACTTTGTGATTGATCGTTATTAACAGGAGCAGTGAAAGTGCTCCCCAACCACAGCTGATATTCTGTCTGGTTTGGGAGCATGGAGGCAATCAGTGACGTTCATAACCCTTTTGACTGGGGTCAACCCTCTCCAGTATGTGTCTGAATGCTGGGAAAGTAAGTTTACTTCCATACTTGGATATCCTGTTTCTTCTTTAAGCACCACGGACCCCCTGCTGCATTAAATCTCTTTCTGTAGCGTTCATTCACTCACAGCGACGGGTCACATTGCTATGACGCCAGAGTCTTATTTTAATTCTGGTTACATTAAGTCAGTGGACTTTTCCCACATTACTCAACAAAAAGTACAATTTGTTATTTGCCATTTAGTAAGTTCCATTGTGATGATGCATGAAACTAGGAAGTGGGAACTGAACTTACTGAGTCCCAAACTCCAACGCTGGGGGCTGGAAGTGTAAAGGCCTCCCATTCTCCCGTGTATATGGAGAGGAGCTGGTGGAGAGAGAAATGACAAAAGACTAAGATATTAGAACATATTCATTTTTTAAAAATCAGTTACATGAAAAATCTATAACATGAGAAAAAGGAACACGTCTGTGTGTTTAAATGACAAGACAATAACAGTGTCTCTCTTTCCAAAAGAACATGTGAGAGTTCCCTAAGATAAATTAACAAAAAAAAAAACTTCTTCATGCAGGCACAGATAATTAATAACAAACTTATGGAAATGCACATCTCAGAAACCACTCTTGAACAGTTGTAAGTTGCTTTAAATGTGCTCTATAAATAAATCTGAGAAATGACAATGCAACAAGATAACTCTAAGGTAGAGTACTGTATTTTAAAAAATGATTCAAGACCTTAAGAAGTGAAATCAATAGTAATTAAGCATATACCTAGATCATGAAAGTTTTATCTTTACACAAAACCTTCCTAAACTCCTTCACAAGGAAGTTGAGACATTGCCACTGTTAATGGGGATGGGCTATAGGGAAATGAATGGTAAAAAGGTTTTGTAAAAAAACAGGAATAAATACAACTTGAAACTTTAACAACAACAACAACACTATAAACAGCCAAGAACCAACTGAAGACTTCACTCCCAGAAAGCTGAAATGCCTCCAGCAGTTACTCTTTGTTGGAACATTGAACAAACCTTTTAAAGTTTAAATAGAAAAAAAAATCCAAGTTGAATTGACATTTTCTCCTCAAAGTTTACCTTCATAGTCACAATTTATAAACCAGAAGAGATCATTAACTATTGACATCAGCTTCAGATGTTTGAGACAGACACAGCAACACATCCCAAAGAGAAATATAATTTCTTCACAATTATTCACAATTTAATTTTTGGGGGGAGATTTTAAAGTGAGTTTAAAATGCTGTAATTGGCAAATAGATAGAAACCACTTTGGAGCCCTCAAAACGGTCTGTACACATTTTCTCCTCGGACTGTCTTGTGCATTCCTACAGTTCTGTGGTACTGTTCAGCTGTGCATCTACGCTCCACAGGAACAAACATGAGTAATTTCCTGTAAGCCGTCATGCCAGATATCGTATGACATAACTATTTTGGTACAAACATTTATCCACCAGTGTGGCGGAGAGCTTTTGGAGATTTACTCGCCAAACGGAAAATCAACCCTCATTTGGCGCTCGGTAGGTGTTAATTTTGGACTCAGAACATGCCGATATCAATATCATATTAAGAATTCCCAGTGTGTAGCAACACAGCAGGTGCCCACAGGGTCTATGTGCTACAAAAATTGCACAGGGGCACTGAATATAAGCAACAAACCACAAGTTTTGTGGGTTGAAACAGAGTTAAAACAGGAAGTGCTTAAATTCGCAGCAATTTGTAAAAACCCAGAATACAAAAAACAAGCATGTAGTCATGGAAATTTTGATTATGTGAGATCACAGCAGCCAATTTCTTGGAGCTGCAGTTTTATTAATTGTAACGTTATGCGTGTGACATTGAGGGCTAATGAAGTCTGGGAAGGAATCCTGAAGAATGAAGCTGAGAAGCAGCAGCTGATTTGTGGTTGTGTTTGAAAACAAGACTGAAGCCTGTTGGCAGACGACTGACACAGCTGTTGACCAACAGACGGAATCAAGGAGGAGGACTATAGTGCAAGTGTTCATGTAGATTACAGAAGCAGAATAAAGGCCCTCTTCCCTTTCTAAGGGAAAAATATGATTAAGTCCTTGCCTTGAACTATGCTGAAACTCTGATAAAAGTTGCAATGTTACACCCCCAAAAACAAGCTCTGAACAGAACAATAGCGTTGTTTTTGGATCAAAATTCAGTAACATAGACATATGCTTAGTGAGAAAAGTGCTTTTTAAAAAAGTGCAAACCAGTGTTTCCACCAGCCTGTTAACCAGCACACATCTAGCCACAAGCAGTGTGTGGCTAGTCACGAAAACAACACACATGGCTGTTTCAATGCAGTTCTGGTATTTCTTAAATGGATAGTTTCCATAAATACTTGCACAGATCTTTCTCAAAGAAATTCTAGAACAAACTAAATGTGGCATTATCAAGACACACTCTTCACCATCCTCAATGCCATGATGCTACATGCAGAATATATAAATAGACAGGTGGGGAATGCAGAATACAGAGAAAAACACAACTACAGCAACTAACCTTGTAATGCAACAAGTCACACTTTACACAGGGATAAGTACTTCTGTCAGTATTCACTTCTAGGGCAGGTGACTTGGCTAAAATATCTGAGGACAGCAGTGTTTTTAAAAGCATTCCACATCTAGTTCAGTCTATTTGAAGTGTATGGGGAATGAGAATGGGTTAAAATGTTTCCCTCATTCTGAAATGTGTTCAAGAAAATTAAATATCTTCTAACTGTGATTAAAAATGCATTAAAGTGCAGCCAGCGTTAGTATATGTGGCACATTATGAATATTTGGCAACACAAATAAAAAAGGAAGTAATGTAAAAAGTGAGCAGCAGCAGCAGCAGGAGGAGGAAGAGAGAGTACCGTCGTCTGCATTCTGTTGAGCCACAGAAGCAAAACTACAGCTCGCCAGTTCATAGCATAACTACTGTTGCTTCCTTAAAACACACAGGCGGCCTCAGCAGTCTAAATTTGGTTGTAAATACAGACTGGGAGAGGTTATACCATATTCGCCTCACCATTTAAGCTAGGTGAAATAGTACATGAATTGAGCTCCAAGCAAATATTCGCATCGGTAACATTTCCTCATTCCAGTCACTCATGGCCATCTGCCAAAGCCTATTATAGCATTCTGGGGTCTTATCATGCAATGCAAGGGCATGAAGAGGAAGTGATACATTTGATGCTGCAGCCATACTGTGGCTTCTAAGACAACGATAGAGGAGGACGACACTGACATTTTGACGTGAGGGTGGACTTCCTGAGCAGCGTTGATGCAAGTCGACCAATAGAATTCAAATGACAGGAGCAGATTGTGGGCAGAACAAATGCACACAACGGAATGGAACATAAAACATAAAACACACACACACACACACACACACACACACACACACAAAATACATGTACTGTGCATTTGGTCACTTCATGGGCACAAAAAACAAAAATTTATTAAATGGCTGCAGAATTTCAAAGCTCACACATAGGGCACACACTTTTTTTTTTTTTTTTAAACCAGAACCACATCCTTGATTAAGTCTGCCTTCTTACTGATGTTAAGCATTTTATGAGCTGTCACTGCTCGATGTCAGATTATTGATCACATTTAAATTTTAAAGTTAAATTTAAACAAAGCATTTCTATTTAAAAAGTCTGGCTACAAGTGTGAAATAAAACAATCATTTTTTTTCTTTTAAACCATTTCAAACAAGGAAATTTGTTAAGGAACATGAAAGTTACAGTTTGTACCATGACTGAGGAAACATGGGGGTGGTGTGGTGAACTTCTGTCACTGTAAGTGAATGCTGACACATTCCCCCACAGTTGAGACTGGTCTCATAAAGAAACGGGAAAGCAGCAGTTGCTAGATTTGCATGATGCTGAAAGGTGAAACAACGAATCTGTCGTTAGGTTGAGCAAAAGCACCACGACAGCCTGTCAAAGTGTAAAAATGGAAAAAGCAGCTAGTTTGCCTCAATGCAGCACTTATGATCATTTGTCCATGAACCAAGTCCAAAACACTTGCAATATTTCAGGGAATGAATTCAAAGATTCATTTGTTGCTATGGTTTCCATACAGCAAAATCAGTATTTGCATATTCCTACATATATTTTTTTCCACCGTTTATAGTCCAATAGGAGTGAGAGGTTGAGAAAACACCCACAACTGGCTCCGCCCACTTCCTCTATCAGCTCTCCCTCTCACATATTACACATGACAAGAAAAACAGGCTACACTACATCTCTTCTAACGAAAAAAAAAAATAGAAAAATCGAGTGTCAAGTTTCAATGATGAACACAGATATTTGAACACGCAAACACATGCAAGTGAGGTAAATATTTTCCCTTTTACAGCAGCAATCTGAGGCAGCCAATCTCAGATACAGTATTTATAGTGCCTTTTATCCTCTTCTGTAATAACAGTCGTAAACAAAACCTGAGTCTGACCATTAGTCGGTAAAACAGACAAAATAAGACCAATTAGATACTGGTGAGGCTACCCAGTACAAGCTTTCTAACAGTAGAAAATGGATTTACAGGATATCACACAGATCTCAGGACAAATGGGTGACGGTAAAGCAGCTGCAGTTATTAGGAAACTCTGGAGGTGTTGTACAGAGCTGTATCTACTGCTTTGTGTTTAGATGACAGTGTTCCTGGCCTACTATATAAAGGATTACAGGTGACATATAGCTGGAATTATGCTGGATTCTATGACTGCAAATGAAGATTATACTCATTACTGAGTAATGTGCTGGTAATAGTCTAGATTTATTTTTCAATGTACACAATTTCAATGGTTTGCACTTAATATTTTACATTGAGGTTCGCAACCTCAGCTGTCCACGAGTATAAAAGCCCTCATGAACTGGCTCACTTTCTGAGCAGTGGCTCACAGACTTCAAGTTAATTGAATAGGAAGCAAAGAAGGAGAAAGGTCAGTGCTGAGACAACAGAATTGTAAAGAGGTGAGACAAAGATTGACAGTGATGAAAAAGCCCAAGCAACCTTTATCTTTTGTTCAATTTTGGCCTATAAATAAGCACTGCCTTTGCCTTGGTCGCGGCAGGCAGCAAATAAAAGAGAATTAAAAAAGGAGGAGGATCTGCTACGGTCATCACATTTAACTAGAGGCTGAATGAACTTGAAATAAATGTTCACAATGTGCAATAGGCACCGATGACACATAATGTACACGCAAACAGACCTTGAAGGTTTATGTGTGTGGTCTAAAACAGACATAACACATATTTTGCACAGTTGACTCATTTAATAATCTAAATTCTAACTGTGTGCATGAATGTGTTTATTTTGAATCGACTGAGTAATTTCCCACGAGCATCAGTGGAACTTGGTAGAATATTGCACCTTAAGTGTGAAACAATGCATCAACATCTAGAACTAAAACCTGATTTTGCACCCACTGAGCAAACATAGATGAACGAAATCAATCAAACAAATCATTCAATATCAAAACACAATGAAGATTACTGCAAAAATTACAAATAATTTTACTAGGATAGCTCAATCACATTGTTTCAGTCAGTTATGAAAGCATAACCTGATTAAGACAAACAGATCACGTGTTTAAGGCCAGTTGCTTTTATAGTAGAGAATTGCTTCCACATTTTGATGACATATCTTTTGTTGTATATCAAGTGTAAACATGTTGAGTCAAAGCCTGTTCAACAAATCAGCTGCTTTTATCACTACACACACGTACGCGCACGCACACACACACGTACGCGCACGCACACACACACACGTACGCGCACGCACACACACGTACGCGCACGCACACACACGTACGCGCACGCACACACACACGTATGCGCACGCACGCACACACACACACACACGCGCAGAGAACTCTGGTATTATTTTTGTTTAAGGCCTATGTAGTGAATACGAGCTACTGAGATAGTGACACACTTTCTAAGACAAAACAACTGTAATTATGCATCCTGGACTGATTCCTACTTGTTTCCCTTCTGTGAATAGACGAGACCTGCCACAAAGTGAACGAGATGTACTGCAGAGATTCTACACATGCACAGCAGCATACAGGAAGTAGCTGTGAACTCAGCACAGTGTTGCTAACAGACTCTTCGGCAGGATGGATCTTTTGTTTGTCAGTCAGTCAGTGGGCACTAACACATTACCCTTTTTATTCAAAATTCTTTTTTAAACTTTACCCCACACTGCCCACGGCTGTGTGACGAATAGTGCAACCACCTGTCTGCCTTTTAAAAAACACACACGATTCCAACGGTTACAGCCATTCATTCTCCTGCTCTGAAGCACTGACCTGTCAGAATGTCTCATGGTTTCCACGTGCAAAAAGATAATGATACACCTTTATTTTTTTTTATAGATTTTAACCATGATATTAAAATTTAATACACCAAGACACAAATAAGCTGGCCGAAGGGTTTGATGTGTTGAAGGATGGCAGTGTCTTCTGTATTATGCAACGAGTGTTTTTTTCTCTCATCTCATGCCCTCTGCAGTACTAATTGTTTGTGAATTCAAAACCTGTCAAACAGTGTTAGTCAGATTAGAAAAGCTGTGTGTGTGTGTGTGTGTGTGTGTGGGGGGAGGGTGAGCATATGATGTTTGATATCTAAGGTCAGCAAGTTCAACACCACCTAGCACCCGTGCATGATATGCACGTCATGTTACAATTATTTCGCCACTTGCTACAAAAGGAAAACTCGCTCAGCTCTCACGTCGGTGGTACTTGAGTGACCTGACCAACCAGAGGCTGCGTTGTAGTCGCTTTCAAAATGAACCGCAACTGCCAAAGCAACAAATATTAATGTAAGTGGGGTAAACTCAATCATTAAAAACAACCATCTTTCTTTCAATTGCTGTACTTTTTTCATATTTCAATATATATTGCCATTATTAACAGGCTATTATGACATGTAATAAAGAATAGGTCTAAAAAAGCTGTGTGCACATATGATGACCCATGCAGCTGTCAATCAAATTTGTTTTAATATGTGTAAAAAATAACATTTGTCAAAGTGCATGGTGGAAAACACGCTGCACTGTCATTAATGGTTACTAGTGTCAGGTCTCATGAACCCTCTTCAAAAGGCGGAGCATGTCTCGTGTCATGTGTGTTGGTAACTCAATATTTTCTCTGAATTCAACAGCAGCTGCCCTTGAAGAGACGTTCGGCCCCTCAACAAGCGCACCACTGAGCTGTAGTCCAAGGGTTCTGTCCACTGTCACGGTACAAAAATAACAAGTTATGTTTGGCGCAATTTGATCCCCTGGATCTAAATCAAATAAAGTAAATGTTTGTAGTGACCTCAGCCGAGCTACAGGGGAGAGGTTAGGATCAGGGGAGTGTTCAGGTCAACCGGTGTTCACAAGTGTTTGCACGAGACAGGGAAAAAATAAAAAGTAGTGAAACCAAATTTAAACCACATAATACGTGTACCACAGTATACCCTTTGTGGTAAATACAGTGGTAGGTTTGTGTCAGGGTATTTCTAAAATCAACCAAAAGAAGGAGCATGCATAAATATAAGAAATGCATGTGGTGAATATTAAAAGTGATAAACTAGCATTAAACTAGAGGAAACTAAGACACGACTGGTGTCAGGATATTAGCGCCTGTGTCGGCAGTCTGTTTTTGCTCTTTAGGCTGCAGGAGTGATGGCAGCCGTGCCAAGTGCCTGATAACCCTGGCACGAGAGGCCTCACGGCACTGAGCTGTGGAGGTCTGGAGGTCAACAGCCCTGCAAAGCTTCTTTGGCCTCTCACCTCCCCGCACTTAAAAATACTCATAATGCCACACGGTTCAGCAACTCTGCTGCATCTGAACTGGGGCAAATTCCTAATTAAGTCTTCAGGTTCTCATTAAAAGGCATGATTAACATTAGCTGTGCATGTGTGTAAAAACACATTATTGCTTCTGGTTAATATAACACCTTATTGCTGACAATTCTGTCTTATTATGGGCAATCTTACCTCTTTTGTTACTGTTTATTAATTACTGATGCACACTTGTAAATTAGTAATTCTAGTGGTTTAAATACAATCATGGCATTGCAACAAGCTCAGCAGTGAGGCAGCATTAAAATCTTACAATGTATATTTAAGTGTGGTGTGGCTTTTATATTTCAGGCATTGCTTCCCACGATTAACAAGGTGCAGTTGGCTCACTAGAGCGAGATTATATGTGTATAGTATTTATTTGAGGGGGATAAAATCATATTAATAAAAACCTGAATATCACCATGCTTTTCTGAACAGTTTTGTGCAGGAACAAAAACAGCTGGGAAAGATGGACCTCCCCTCTTTTTCTTTCAAGGAGTTCTAAAATTAGTCAGGAATTCGGTTCTGTGCCTCTGTAGCACCCGCCCCCAAACTCTCTCTGTCGCACACCCCCTCACTCACCAACATAAACAACATAGCCTGAACGCAGGGGGAGACTTTTAAAGGCCTTTGCAGCAAACCCTAGGCACTATTGCCCTGAAATCGCACCGTTTTCATTTGACTGTGCGAGTACACAAGTGTGTCACACCACAGCGACAGTGTGTTAAATGTTTATATAAACACACTTTCGGCAGAACCCTATGTGAACTTGTGCAGGCCGTCATTCCATGGTGATGCAGAGGTAGGCTTGTTTTTTCCACTGTGCTGTTCACAAACTGAAGCCACAGCCCTGCTTTCACTCCATGTCTTACAGTATAATACTGTATGCTATATGCGAGATGACGCATCATTATGATGCAATCAGTAAGTAGGTCTGGGGTTCAATGACGATGTTGTGGGTTAGTGGAAAAGTGCCACTCAGGAACAGGTGGGATTCTTTCATGAACATTTATAAACACAGCACGTATGTGTGACTTTCTCTGGCCAATGTTTGACATTGCGAATCCAGATGGTTGCGATATCTTTCACACCTTGTCAGTTTGGTTTTATGAAATATGAACAGGAAATACATTATAAACATGTGAAAAACTCAATATGTGCCATAGAAGATGACCGTTGAAAATCTTACCTTTCTTCCAGCGGAAGACCATCTTTTCTTCGCTCTTTCTCCACCTGCACAAGAAAGGAGGAGGGGAAAAAAGACATTTCAGACAATATGGTAAGGTTTTTCCTAAATTTACGCTGTGGCCTACAAAAGACACCATAACAGGCAGCTCTGTGGGATGACAGACACCCTGCTGTCTGGCTCCATATTTTCAGAATCTTTCCCGAAAGACGGTGATGCACATCGACACGCCAACAACTGCTCTGATGCAGCTTGTCACTGTGCATCTGCATTTCGTTTCTTGAAATTTACCAGCGTTTATTTTGCATAAAATATTTTTTTTTACTGTAAACAAACCAGGAATTCTGTAGCTGAAAAACTGCAATAGCCTTGGGGAAACTAAAAACTGGCACTGCATCTTTTCCACCCTGACTCCAAATTAGACAGCAGGCAGCAATTTCTCCCGGTGCTGGCAGAGTATCCTTGAGTTCTCAGAATAAAACAATGAACATACAGTTTACTGTATAGCCTCCTGCATGACCTCACAATGTGCATGGAGTGCCACTGAATGAATTCAGGATTTATGGCAACTGGCAAGTAAACCAAATATTTGTACATATGGTAGAATTTGATACACTCAGGGTCCAAAATTAACACCTGCCTAGCAACAGTGCGGGTAGATTTTCGGAGTTTGGCGAGTAAATGGTGGAAGGCCGTCCACCACACTGCTGGGTGAATGTTTGTACCAAAAATAGCCACGTAATAAAATAGCTGGAATAATGGTCACGGAAGGGAATTACTCATGTTTGTCCATACACAGTGTGGACACATGCACCATATTTGTCTTTATGCTCTTCTGAATGCATTTCTTAGTACCTCAAAAAGCTAGCAACATAGTGTACAACAATACAGTTTTGTTATATTTTATATGTCATATTTGTTTTTATAGCTTTAGTGTTGGTTGAAATGTTGTGATGAACGAACAAAAAAAAAAAAAAAAAAGTGACTCAAATCTTCCTTTTTGTAGCACTAATAGGTTTCCTCTAAACTACCAAACATGCCTCATGCTTCCACCCATTTATCCAATTATCACACAAATCATGTAAACGTGGATCATTGGGAAAACCTAGTTACACTGAACCATGTGCACACATCCAATCGTTTCATAACCTCATTACAGTGTGTGCAAGTCAATTCACTGCGTATACTCAGTATATACTCAGTTTCACTTCACTATTCTTGGAATCAATTTTAACTAGCACCATGTTTGGTAGTAAATTGACAAGCGACTGATCATTGCTGGCAACAAAATGATCTGGTTACAGCTTCTCAATGGTGAATATTTTCTGGTTTGTTAAGTTTTCTTTGACAGCAAACTGAATATCGTTGGATTGTGGACTGCTGCTCAGGACATAGTGTCTTCCTCTGCCTTGGAAAATATTTATATTTTATAGACCAAACTGTGCAATGTACAACTTTAATTACAGGAATACAGTTAAATGCACTTCTGGCATTTCCACAACACCCTAAACAATTAAAAAATACAAGAATAACCATTTATTTTAATATGGATTGCTAAATAAAGATTTAGAAGACAGTAGGAAAAACACTGTTAGCTACAGTGCAGTAGGTTATGGCGTACAGAGATAACACCTACAGTTTCCATAGCAACAATATAAGATAACTTACAGCTAATCGTGGCTTCATCATCAAACCACAACACCAATCAAGGACTTATTTGCAGGACCATGTGTCCAAGTATTTCCTTGTGCGATGCAAATGTCTAAAGACAGGGGATGTTGTGTTGCTGTTGTACAAACTGTAAAGCCTGCTCGGGTGAATCTGTGATTTAAGACTATACAAATCAAATAATCTTGACTCTACAGCTCTATTTGACCTTAATTAAGCATCAAATCCAAACATACTGTTGTAGATACATATTTAAAAGCAATTGCATATTCAAATGCTGTCTCAGACATGCTGATTTTTTCCCCCCGATGATTGGATTTGTCATCTTCTTTTCTCTTCAACAGTCTACAATACAAAGATAATTCATTGACAATCATTAAAAACTAAAGGTAATTGAATTTATTTTACATTTCAGAATCTGGAATACATACATATATATATATATATATATATATATATATATATACACATACACACTTTTTTGGACCAACTCTCCCTCTTTTCTGAAGTGTGACTATCTAATTAGACAGGACTGCTCCAAGGTAACACTGGATTTAAAGGATGATTTCAACAATGACTGCAAAAAAGACTTTCCCATCTTGGTATTTCATCAAGCAACATTTTATTTTGTAAAAGTACGACTGATTTACTGTACCATATAGACACCGATGTCAAGTTTGATTGTACGGACACCAGCTGTGCAGCCCGTGTCAAAACACAGCAGACGTTAAAGACTGCAGCTTGAAAAGCTCCAGTGTGTTCTGTGTCCTACATGCTCCGGCATCTTTGAAGCTCTGCACTTTAATGGCTTAAGTGAACGAGACGCGATTTTACAGCTGATTAAGCACAACAATGGCAGACACATGCTGCTACCGCTTGTAGCAGCAGATGAGCCATTAAAGCAGGGGGAATATTGTGATTCACAACAACACCATGTGTGGATAAATTTGATTCTCGTTGTAGGGATGTTATGATGAATGCAGGGATTTAAAATTTAAGGATCCGTATGCAAAACACACATCTTAAACAGATGATGAACAAAACAGAAGCCTGAAGTAAAAGGCTCTCTAATTAACATTTATTCCTAAGTGTATGTCAATATTCAAAAAGCGAAAAGGTGCGCGACGGTGATGAATTTAGAGCACTAGTTATGCACACATCATCTGCCCAGCTGTGGTCCCCGCAAGCCCTAATTTGATATTTTTAAGTATTTAAGCATCACGGCACATGACATTGTACTTTCTGTGCCTGCAGCAACATTAGTAAGTCAATCAGCTGACCGCCGGTCTGAGTGAAGTGTATAAGAAATGCATGTCATGCTCTATTTCACATTGCCCATGTAACTGAGACAGTCACCGCATTCACCGCTGCCTATCTAAACATGACACCTAACAATGTCAACAATTCTGCCATCTGCCAATTGGTCCACAAGGTAAGGCACGAGTGGAAATAAAACACAACACTCCCTCACTTCCCCTTTTGTTAAAGCATTGTATATTATTTCATTTTAAACCAAATGCTATATAAAATCTGGCATTTATGTGGTACTTAAGGATGTACATATTGCAAAGCTAGTTTAAAGACTTTCTAAAAACATAGCAGCAATAATATAACAAACTTAGTTCAAGTACATTCATTGTGGAGGGGAAATCTTATTTGCTCACTAAATGGATCAAATACAATAAAAAGTCTAACTAATCTATGCAGTTTTGATGTACTTATACTTTGAGTATTTCCAGAAGCTACTCTATACTTTACCTGTAGTACATTTCAGAGGGAAATAATGACAGCTTTATTTGCTTTTCTGATTTAAATGTTACATGAAATAATATACTATAAGAAAAAGTTTATATTATAACAATGTTGAAGACAAAACCAGCAGTTCCCATACATTTTTGTTCCAGCAAATCATTGTTCAAAGCCCAAACATGACATTTTTTTAAATATTAATTTCAGAAAAATGTCAGACAAAATTAATAAAATACACAAAAAATACATAGCGTGGCAGAACTTTTGCAGTTTTGCAGTTTTTTATCCGACAGATATCAGCCACACGGGACAGTTTTCTGCAAAAGTGGTACTTTTAATACTTTAAGCTCATAGTATTGTACTTTTGCCTAATTAGGATCTTAAGTACAGGACTTTAATTGGTGTTGGAGTATTCTAACACTTTAGTATTAGTACTTTTCTACTATTGGTAAAAAAGAAAAAAAAAAACATGGCTCTGAACATAATCTTAAAATATTCAAACGAGTTTGAAAGCTCCAGAAACAAGCTCCACATCTGTTTACAGCTGTGCCACAGTGCCACACCCCCTCAGGTAGCAAGCAGTCAGCTGATGACCTCATGACAGGTTATCAGCAAACTACTGTTTGTTCTGCTCCTGCTCCGTGATTACATAAACCATCACAAACGCCTACTGGAAAACATGTAGGGTAAAGCCGAGGAGCTCAGTGCTGAGTACAAAAACATGCAAACTTAAATAAATAAAAAAGGTAAGACACACAAAGCGGTGTGGAGAATACCTCGTTTCTAACATGCACTCCGTGTACTACTACAGACTGAACTCCACAATGGACACTATGTACAAAAGAGAACGAGGAGGAGCCACATGGCAGGTGGCCTCCCGCTCGAGTTTCATTGTAGAGTCGTGTCGAAGAGACGGGAGGACAAGATAGAAAAGTGGAAGAACTGAGATTACAAAATTGTGGAAGATCGCTGGTATTTCCTTGCATAAAAGAACTGCTTTTAACGCGTGATGAATTGCTGTGTTATGTGCTCTTAGCGTGTGATCGTTTAAAAGCGGATTTGATGACTTTTCAAAGCGATGTACAAAAAAATGCATTATGATTATTAATAATATTTGTATTATAAGCGAGTGAATAACGCACAACTCGAGTAGCTGCAAAGTCAAGCAAAACACAATGGGAGGGGGGGGACTCAAACCACACACGTGTTCATACATCTGGCTGCATCAGGGTTGTGCACGATCGCATTCCCTCCTCCACACACACACTCACACACACTTTAAAATAGAAAGTATGATTACCTGAAGTGGGACTAATGGGTCTGCATCCTCTTGCTGCCAGACCTCAACCACGCTGGTGGACATCTGACTCAGAGCTTTTGTGGGAGTAGAAACATTAAACGGCAGTGAGGTGTTGAACTTTAGCGACACGGACAACGCTGTATAGCGGAAATGTGCAGAGCAGTTGGAGAAATAATAAGCTTGTTTCTTTTATTAGACAAGTGATAAATTCATACGCTGATAAATATCAGCGATAATGACACAAACAACAAGTGAGGACATGACTTCACCTCGGCAGCCTGACAAAAGGCTGTTCGCTAGCTGCACGACTAGCAGCGCTGTTAGCTCGCTGGCTAACAAAACTTGGAAAACACGTCTTCTGCCGCCGAGCCATGCAGAGTCCGCTTCGCCAGACTTATTGGCTCTATTACGGGGACTAAAGTCTACGCAGAGGACCGGACGACATGTTACTCCCCTGCCCTGGGTGAAGCTACCCGAGGGAACTGGCAGCTAGCTAGCCTCATGTGAGACTCTCCAGAACGCAGAGTCCCGAAGTCACCCCCCTGAAATAAGATACGGACTCCCTTCATTTCGCCCCTACGTGTATCAATCACTACAAATCACCTTGAAGCTACGATTTCCATCCACCCAGATTACATGCTTATTCTCTTCAATAGCGCGTAATGTTCAATAAAAACCGTATTTCATCTCTAACATTTCCAAGTAACTGTTTCGGATGTGTAATTCCGGGTTTCACCTGCTCCGCGGGTTACCCAATGTGGAGGGGCGCTGTGGAGCGGAACTTCCACATCCGAAACAGTATTTTTGATGGAAACATGACATAAACACCCCTTTTCTTTGAAAAATAAACAATATCAAAGAACATAAACACACCGTCGCGAAGGACAACACCCGTGAGTTCACGGTAAACGCTATTTTTGTATGATTGATCCATGAAGGAAACACTAGGGGCGGAATGAATGGAGCCCGTATGTCATTTTTTGAGAGGGGTAACGTTGAGACACTCTGCGAAGCCTTGAGAGACTCGTATACGGCTCACAGCTAGCATGAATTAGCAGGGTGACAAACCTACAGCCACCTCGGTGCTGGTAAAAATAAATAAATAAAGAAAACGTGACAAAGTCCCCGCGTGTAAACGAGTTCCGTTCACGTTGCACCCACTGTGGTATTTTTTTTAAATCACCGTTTGGTGTTTTTTTTCTCAATGTTTTCCAGTACACCGCCGCTGTCAAGTCAACCTAGCTTTACAGCGGTTGCCTCCGAGGCGAGAGGGATATACACATATGTATAAAAAAAGGTGAGTTACGAACCTTGCAGCTGAGCCCCTCCGTGCTGTACGCAGGGTAAAAGCAATTGTAGTATTCCTAATAGTATATTGATCCACGTTTTCCTGTGACAGTGGCTGCCTTGTTGGAAGTCCTGTAGACCCGCCATGCTGCCCCCTCGGTTAGCAGCAGCCTGCCTTCTGTTTCGCTGTGGTTGTTTCTTTCTCTCTCAGCAGCAGCAGCAGCAGCAGATCAGCTCCCTCCCTCCGTCTCTCCCCGCCTCAAACACATCGTGCAGTGAAGGTGTCACTAACGCGGACGAGGACGTTTACGTGTCTGCAGAGGCGCAATGAAGCACGTGAAGGCAACACTCGAGTAAATCTCACTTGCTATCTCACCAAAAAAAAAAAAACATGACTTTTGCAGAAGTTAAAAGTCACACATTAGTATATTGCTTGAGTAAATGCCTGAGAGAATCTGATATTTATTCTATTTGAATATTATTAGTAATCTCCTGATCACAAATGTACTCTAGTATTAAAAGTTAAATTAAATGCTCTTAATTAAAAAAAACATAATTCTGACAACAGGATTTATGCTTCTCTGCAGGCTTCAGGATTCCACATCATACTTGTGTGAAGTGAATATTGATGCATAATTGGCTCCCAAAGTACTTGTGATGTCACAAGTTAGGCCTGAAAAATATATTTAAAAAATTGCAGAACTGTCACCTATTAGAATATTACTTGAGTAAAAGTCTAAGAGAATCTGATGTTTATTCTACCCAAGTATAAAAAGTGATCTCCTGATGTTAAATGTACTAAAGTATTAAAATTAAAATAAATGCTGTTAATTAAAAAAATAAAAGTCATAATTCTGACAATGACGATGTTTACTGTCAGGGATTATGCTTCGCTTCACACTTGTGTAAAGTGAATATTGATCTAGAATTGGCCCCAAAAGTATTTGTCACAATTTATGCCTGAAATATATCTATATATATAAACATGTATAAAAAAAAGTAGAGTAAGCACTTTAAGTACTGTGGCAAAGTATTATTGCTCTGTTACATTGCAACAGTGCATGGGTGGACTTGAGGTAAGGTGTGGGGAAAAAAGGCATCAGACATGTATAATTTAATCCAAAGTGGTGGAAAGTTCCTAAAAAACCTTGTCTTAAGTACTGCACTTAAGCACATATTATACTTAAGTAAATGTAGAAATACCGCCTCGGATTTTCCTCTTCAAATTCCAGACTCAAAGTTCAAGCCTTCTCTGTGGATTTTTCCCCAACCACACTGACATCTGAGCATAAATAACTGGCCATTGTCCCCTAACATCCTGAATAAGTAAGAATATATTGTTGTTTTCCCTTTTAGTCTCTTTCATATTTATGAATCAAAAAGTTCATCATCTGTGCAGCCTTTATAATATATATTCACTGTGTCCATGGAAACGAGTCAATAAAGAAAATAGGTTAAGGTTTCCACAAGTGGAAACAGTAGTCTGTTTACTCTGAGAACTACATCACTGCATAACTCATGAATCGGTCAGACAAGCTTCATATTTTTGGAGATTTGTGTTCTATAAAATTCTTCTTTATATTTTAACAAAGACAATAAGGACAAAAGTTTAGAATCACAAATATGTCCATTCTCTCTCATCTTTTTTTTCCCATATTTATCCAAATCTGGAAACTATTTAAATTAAATACCTTACTGTGAAGGAACCCTGAATACTAAATTACAGTATTATGCAGACTGGAATATTTTTTTTATATTATTATAGTACAGTATTACATTGAATATTGTACTCCATTATAAAATCCAATTAAACAGTCAGATTTACATTGTAACACCACAAAAGACTAATAAGCAGCATCATGGTCTCATTATTGTATTATATTATTATATATTTGTAAAAATCTGTATTTATTCTTCATTATAGAATACAATAAATATTTTTTTTAAATCAGTTTGTCGATATATAGTTGTATGTTCCTATTTTGGCCCATTGTTTAGGTTGAGGTAAAGTATTTTTTCAGTAGCAATACTGCGACTGATCTTTTGTGAGGAAAATTGTTTAACAATTTTGCAGTTATTCGTTTCTCTTTAAGGTATTGACAGCTCGGTAAAACTGTTCGATCAAGTCGAGCTTTGACATTCAGCATGTCAGACTCGTGAATCATATTTAGCACAGGTTGGGCAGGTACACACATGAACAAACACTCTGGTTGCTGTCTTTGGGTGTGTCTGTTCCAACAAAACTGCAGCTAGGCATTTAGAACAGGGATCTTAGAGCTGCCGCAATACATATTTTTAAATTGTTCAATAGCAGATGAGCCTTTACAAATCAACTAGTCCTTAGAAACTGCTTGTTTAAAACACTTTGCAGTGGTTTACAGTATGTTTACTAGAATAAATATTTCTTAAATTTTATTCAAACTCAATTAAACATGTTTTTTTAATGACTTACAGGTCAAAACAACAAATGACAAATAACATAAAAACAAACCAACACAGAACTAACAAGCAGTTTGAATACTTTTTTTATCTACTTAGTGGAACAAATAAATGAAATAAGCATGGAAACACATTTGGAAATTCAAATTAAAGTAAACCCAGAAACACTGGCCTGTCAACAAGGTCATTAAATAAATACAGAACCCTCCCCCCTCACGCACACACACACCATTTTGCATGTGGTTTGACAGAAAAGAGCAGGGCAATTGTCATTCTAGACATGTCATGACAACAGAGTTCTTTTTTTGTTGTTGTTCATAGAGAAAGTGATTGTGCAGCTCAGGCAAAAATGCAGAGGTTTTGTGACGGATTTTACAACATTCCAGTGGCAATTTCAAAAGAAATGAAAGCACAAAAGATAGGAGCCCTGCTGCTAATACACTTGGACACCCAACGCTAAGTTTTGAAATGGACACAGCTGTTGAAATCCACCTTTACAACTCAGAGGGACAATTGCAACAAAAGAGACAAGTTCTGTGAAAAAAGTAAATGTAGGTTAAATCTTTGCAGCACTAGACACAACACATCCTAAAGATATCCCTCTGTAATTTAACCCTCCTCTGTCACTGGCGTACTTCTTCTAAACGAGGACAGGATTTAAAAATTAAAAACAGGGTTAAATGTAGAGGAAAGGTCCACACAAAAAAATCTGATTCCAAACCATCTGTTCAAACCATATAAATCAGATCATGGGCAACACAGATGTGGTAAGTGTTGATTTCTCTCCATCATCGACTCGGAGCTCTCAGTTTTCAGGCAAACAGGTGTCCCAAAAAAGTCAGGCTACTAAGTTGTGTTTTTCATAGAGCTTCCCCCTCAGCCCCCTCAGAGCCACTAGCGGTTGGTTCAATCTCTTCTCTGGTTGCACCGGAGCGACATGTACACTGACAAAGTCCATCTGTTACACAAATTAAATTACGGATATCCGCACTTATTCAAAGTCAGGACAGAAACTAGAAATGCAGCCTGGGTACCCTGGCTTCAAACAATAAACTGCTTGTAGTGTGGCAGAATGTCCCTGTGGTTGTGATGGGAGTCAGTCCATGTAGTCGAAGTCTTCAGGGATCCCGAAGGCTTTGTTAATGCGGCTGTCATCAAAGGCAAACTTCTTCTTTGTCCAGGACTTGATAGCAAAAACATTGTCTGAGAACACAAATAAAAACACATTTGCTGAGTGAGTTGAACACGCCGAGGCACCTGTCCCCCCCTTTCCAGATTTACACAGGATTAATAACGCAGTCGTCAGTCTGGATTAGGAGAATATTCTTGGACGTGAGAATGAGAGTTTAGTCCAAGAACAAACCATCTGTCTCGTTGCGCTGGAGCCAGATTTGGTGAAAGTTGAGTTATTTTGGCTGAACATTCGTTTGCTTTGCATAGAGACGATTTCCCCATCGGGAAGCGATACCTGGAAAGAATTTTGGCAATTGAGAGTGGATTTGGAGGGATTTAATGAGGACAAGACAACTCTAGTTCCTCAACAAAATGTCCCTCATAAGTTTCAATTGTGCTTGTTGATTATTTCTTTACTGATCTTTCAATGGCAAATTGCAATCTAAAAAAAATGTCATTCAAATTTTTGCTTTTGATAAATATTTGCATTCATTTTTTGTCGATTAGTCAATAATTCTGCTATAAAATGTCCAGAAATAGTGACAAATTACCATAATTATTTCATAGAATCCACAGCGCCATCTTAAAATATCTTCTTTTGTGTGATCGTCTGTGATTACAAATTAGAAAAGTTGATGTTGTCTGAGCTTAAAAACAGACAAGCTATACATAATATTTGACAGAGATAGGATACATATTTGGTTTTAAACATTATCTCCCTCAACCTTCTATAACAAGAGGTTTTGTGTACATCTCATTATTATTAATGAGTCTCTCTGATTGGCTGATTTTAAATGGCTGTGAATGGGGTAGGGTCATAGTTCATGGACGTCATGAATTGTGTTTCTGTGAGGATTGAGTGTTTTAATAGTCATTAGAAAATGCAGATTTCTGACACTCAATAATCACCAATAACACTATATGAGATCCCAAAATGGTGTCTGAAAAAGTCATAGTGAAGATAATAACTAGACATTGTGGTTTATTTCATCATTTCATTTAAGGAACATGCTTTTACTGAGGTGATTCATGAGACATGTTGAAAACTGTGGATGAGATTCCAGTAGATTAACACTGTCCTAAACTCTGATTCACACTATTAGTAAAGATCATGCCTTTGGGAAAACATTTTGATGACAATACGCATTTAAAGGGCTAGTAAGTAACTGTCAGGGCTTGTATGCCGGTGTGCTATTACGCGTGGGACTGTCAGCGTGACGCAGCCTTACGTTACACACACAAGTTATTGAGCTTCCACGGAACAGAATGCAGGATTCAGCTAATTCAGTGCATCAAACAGGGTTGTTATTTAAACCTGCTGGGTCTGCTGTGACCTGCTAGACTAGATAAAACCTGTTCTGGTACATTGAAGTGATGCCAGCTACATTACAGTAGCAGGAATACCATCAGCAGTTCAAATTGAATGTTTTGGTTACAAAGGGAAAATACAGCGGTTTCTTCTACCAGGGTCTGGGAAAAAACAGCTTTACGTTTCCAAGGAGAAAATAACTAATGCTGCATGTGGAGCAAACTAATGCTGGTACATTACATTCTGTAGTAAAAAAAAACAGTCAGTAGTTATAAACGGGACACGTGCATGCTGGATGCTTCCTAAGGCATGTCCGTTTGGTACCGTCTACTCCAGAAGAGAGAAGCAAATATGACTCATGCTTTCTTAAAATTAGTATAATTCTATGCAAGTAAAGCAAAAAAATATGCAGACCAAAACTGACGGCGTGACTTGGTTGACCCGGTACTGGCAATGTTGACCCAATGAGTCAAAACACCACAGGCCGTGCCGGTTGCCGTGATCGCCAAATGTCAGCTGTCTCCAAGGTTACGACTCAGGTCAACTAATGCACACAATGAGGCCAAGTGTTGACAACCAGGAGAAATGCTGAACACGAAGCACCCTTATAGCATTCACTTTGAATTTGAATATGAATGCTTTAAAAAGCATTCAACGGGACCAGCCTAAATATTTGAATTCAGGCTTATTAGCCTCGATGTGTGTTTGAAAAGATGAGACGACTTACCGGTCCACCTGGAAACGGCATCTTTTGCGACCACGTTTGATTTTCCTGCAAAAAAAAAAAAACATGTTAGATTCAGTCAGAAGTTTTACTACTACACCCTTATCTATCTGCCAAGCTAGAACATATTGAATGTTTTAAATTTCAAACCGCTGCATTCAACTCTAGTATTTAATGTTTCATTATATTACAATTTTTCTTCTGTTCTGAAAATATGAATTTTTATTTATTAATAAAAGATTGCGAAAGATCCATCTGTGTTGTTTGAAACTTCCTGTTCGCAGGTAACTCCTGTAAAAAGAAAAAAGGAAAATGCCCAATGTAGGTATAAAAGGTGGACTGTAATAATTTAGAAATCATGCACGCAAGTTTCACTTTATTAGGCCAGTAGATGCTTTCAAATGCAAAACTATTTCTTTATGTTGTCGGCTTTAAAATTGTTGCAGAACAAAAGCATCAGCACATTAGTTTGTGAAGAGATCAGTAAGACAATGAAGCTGCACTTATTTACATAGTGTGAAACGACCATGAAAAGTGTCAAGACACAGACGGGGGGGGGGGTTCTCAAGCTCTGTTCACGAAGCGGTCAAAGAGCACATGTAGTTCATTAGTCTTTGTAGACAGTTCCGAAAAGAGACGACACAACTCTCCGGTCTGCCCCCCGATGTAATCCAACTTTTTGTCCTTTTCCACCGATTTGGCCAAAAGTTCCTTAATCAGTGTCACTTCCTGGTGTAATTCCATCAAAGTGCCCTTATTCTCGTCCCCGCGAGTCTCCATTTTCTGCAGGTGCTGTCTGAGCCCAATGTTGACTGCAGCCTGCTTGGTATTTTCGCGATAGACCAAAGCGATCCCCGAGCCGATCAGGAGGATCCCGGCTATCAGTGTTCCAAATACATAAATATCTTCAGAATCCTCCACAGACAGGACCGTCAGGCACATCACTTTCCACTTGTTCCAAGCATCCTGTGTGTACCCAGCGTGGTATGTCCCGCCTGGGCAAGTAGGCTCCCCGATGCCTCTGCTTCTTTGGGAAAAAATATTGTCAATTGCGCTGAGAGACCAGTTGATCAATTCCATGGTGAGATCCAGAGTTTCAAAGGCAGAGGGGTTTCAAAAGAGTTCCAAAAGGAGACAAGACACCACAGATAGGAGCAAAGAGCAAGAGAGAAGAGCGGAGCAGTCAGAAATGCGTCCACACTCAAGGGAGGCAGGAAGTAGAACTTATGACCAGGACTCATATATGTTAAATAGGCCAAACAGATACTTATTAACGACTAACTAATGAGGGTTCAGTACATGATACGTAAAACATCTGGCCGTTTACCATTACATTAAAGTAGCCCATTCCAGACTGAACTACATTCCTTGCCGCTGTAGCTGAAACGACCTCATCCAGAAACCTAAAATGGAGCAAAACAATGAGCGCTAAGGTTTTGAGTGACATGCTCCACCATAAAACTGGACGCCTGAAGACAGCAGGTAACGTCATTAAGTTGGTATGCAGCTGGAATGATCCCGATACCTTCAAGCTAGCATTTCAAAATATCCTTTTGTTGAATTCATATCAACCATCCACAGCAGCTTCTTCTTCAGCTGCTGTGCTGAAGGGGGGGGGGTCTACGGCATCTGAGAATCCAGCCAACACAAGCTATTTCGGGACCAGGCTCAATTTACAGCAGGTTTAGCAGAATTCTCCCTGATTCGTCCTTCATAAAAATCACAGGAGGAACACAGGCCGAAGACTTGATCAATATCAGTGCTGAGCAAAAAATATCCGCAGGGTTGCTGCAGGAGTCTACAGATGAAATGTTGTCCACCTATATAGATGGTTTACATTTTAACATTTATTAGTAATGACACAAAAAACAAAGATTGACAGTCAAAAAAATAAATAGCAGCTGCTAGTGGAGGGACTGAACTGAACCATTTCTGACTAATGGAGCTGGAGATGCAGTTATTTAATATACATTATGATGAACAATGTTAAAGCTACATAAAACACTAACATTAACTCTCACCCACCACCACCACCGCCTTGGTTTGCTCGCTTTTCCACTTCATCTTTTTAATGCGTTTGAGAGTTTTTAATAAGCTGACGCATGTGGTTTGTTACACAAAACCATCTGAGAAGTTTTCCTGTGAAACCGTTTGAAAAAGGGCTGATCACAAGGTCATGCAGGGTCACAAATCCAGTTGCCTTCCAATATAAAGTGTTTATTGACCAAGTGATAGAAAGAATTAAATCAAAGCTAGCCTGAAAGACTAGTTTTGATATTGTCTGTGGTCAGATGTTAATAGGGTATCCTCAACATATAATGAACAATATATCTTGTGAAAAGTCAGATATCTATATATTAAGATACAAAAAGCATGAATGATTATGTCTACTGTACTCTTAGGTTTC
Organism: Eupleurogrammus muticus; assembly: GCA_036785175.1. Classification (NCBI taxonomy): domain Eukaryota; kingdom Metazoa; phylum Chordata; class Actinopteri; order Scombriformes; family Trichiuridae; genus Eupleurogrammus; species Eupleurogrammus muticus. The sequence continues at coordinate 18,815,597 of JAYKQN010000003.1, read as the reverse complement.
ACTTCAATATTTCTGTAATAAAATGGTTGCTATCCAACTCTTCTCATAATGTCATTCCTGCCAAGCACATGATTGTGGTTGTGGTTTGACATTCCCATGTTTGGTGTTTTTTATAAAACCCACCTGTTACTACGACATCTTATTGGCATCTACGAGTGAGGTAACCTTTGTCAAACATTGAGGAATCCAACTAAAACACAGCCTGTCCACTCTTTTATTGTACTTGAAGTAGTATTTTCTGATGTAAAATGTGGAGGCATTTTTCTCATTCTTTGCACTTAGACTCAAGCCCATTCATTTGTTTAAATATTAAAGTTAAAGTCAGTTAAATACCAACAAGGTTTCAGGTTTATCGTACATAATAGAGTGGGTCTGGTTTCATGTCAAGAGATTTAGAGATAATTCCCAATTTGTAGTCAGTAAGTCAGCAGTTGATTATTCTTTAAGAAGCACCCAACAACCTCAGATGTTAAATGTGTGTAATCATGCTTTAGTGCCAAAGAGTCTCAACAGACATTTGTAGTGTTGTGGCTATCATTTCAGCAGTAATTCAATATGCCTCAACAGGCCTGAGCCCATTCTGCATGTTCAGTCCAAACCCCACAGCTGCAGACAAAGCATGATGTCAACGCTCTCCGCATAGCTGCAGAGAACTCTCGGGATACAATTTGTGTTTTACAAAAGGGGAGATGGTTATCTGTGACAAAGATATGTGCGCGGTGTACCTGGTAGTTCAAAAAGCTTCGGGGAGGGGGAGCGGTAAACAAGACGGCGTGTACGCCAGCTGACAGCGAGAAATGTGAACACAAAGAACAAGTGACACGCCGACAGCGAGAGAAAGCCTCGTCTTGTCTCCCTGATACAAGGATCAGTTTATCTACGGCCCGTGAATGTGTCAGGTGTATATATTTTAGATGTATTTGCATTATGTTAAGGACTTTCACGATCGTTCATTACAGGTACGACAAGCCCGGACAGAACAGATGCAGAGTTAAGAGACTTGATATTTTGCCATGGACTCAGCTTTCATTGAGGAGGGCCAAATCCAGAAAGGGGGAGGTGTGCATGTGTGTGTGTGTGTGTGTGTGTGTGTGTGTGTGTGTGTGTGTGTGTGTGTGAGAGTGATGGGGAAGGAACATCAACTTTCACTATATAAACACAAACCAGTTACACTGTTCATATAGCTGAAAGAAAAATCTGCGGTTTACATGGACTGGGGAGAATCCAACAGCTGTTGTAATAATTAAGTTTAACTACCTAATCTTGAAGCTGGGATCTGCTATACAAAAGGTAAAGAATATGTTGCTGTTTTGAATGCTAGCCTGTTCTGCAAACATACTAACTTTTTTGAAATGTGACAGAATGCTGCATTTTCTACTGTAGTTATGAGATTTAAATGAGTGGTCAACTGGTAGCTAACATGCTACCCGATTAGAAGGTATAATGTTTAGCACAATAAGTAACATTAGCTAATAAGCAGCAAACACATATTATAGCTGCGGTCGATGGGAACGTCATTTGTTTCGCAGGTCATAGGCCATGAATCGAATACTTACTGTCTACCAAACTTTGTATAAATCTACAGTATCTGGTAGTTTACCAAGTAGGTCATTTTTCACAAGATGAAGCATGATTAAAGTCAATAGGATTGAAGGCAGGACAAGGCCATCCATGTAATCACTGTTGAAATCTGGTGAACACTTGGCCATCCCACATCAGTATTCCGATTATTAGGTACTGCATCTATATGCTGGTTTAATGTTTATATATGCACCAAGTTCACTGAGACAAAGCTTCTTTTTTTTTTTCTTTTTGCAGGAAAGCCCCGACCACATTCACACCTGGACGCTGCCCAGATCCACCAGCAGTTGAGACTTTAGGGCCTTGCTCAGAAGGACCTCGGTGGTGGTAATGAGGGAAAAGCAAGAGCTGCTCTCCAATTTTCTAACCTTTTAGCAAATACTGCTGTATGAGAAGCAAACATTAACAGAAAAAGAACAACAGATGCGTGAAACCTATGAGACGTCTTATCGAGAAGCACAAAGATGTGTAGGACCTGGATGACTACCAATCAGAATGTAAGATTGATATTAAGTTAATCTCAACTGGCCACATGCTTTAAATGGAACGTATGTTGATCATGAAACATTAAATTGTCTCATTCAGATGAGAAACAGGATTTGTTTGCCTCTATGCACAAATGTCAGCACATGAGACAATGAGAAAATATCTGTAGTGGGGAAAAAAGCAGTACTCAGTATAGTTGTAAGACATGCCTGGTGTGACACGGGGGAGGTGCAGGTAAATACAGCAGATATTTTTAAGACACCAACATGTGACGTGAGTACATAAAGTAACACACGGCCTATAAAACGGGTCAGCTGTAACATGAACACATAGCTAAGATTAGTCGTAATGCTGCCTATAGACGTACGCGTGGTGTGGCCATAAGATAGATGAGGCCTGTACCAGCCGGAGGACCCGTCTTTGTGTTTTAAAGAGGTTTTAACCCCAACCCTCCGAGCTGAGGGGTCAGTGGTTAGAAAGATGACGACTTGACTTCACGACGCAAGTAAAATTTATGAGTTTCAAAACCAGATGAGAAAGAAGCTCCCTGTGTTTGAGATATATTCAGGTTGTGGTTCACTGTAGTTTTGAGAGCACTTGTAATAAGTTTTCACATCCTCACTCACATTTGAATCCAACGGTGGGAAACTGATGCTTCTGCTTAACAGACACAATACATGTTTGTTTGAAGCAGACATTAAAAAAAAAAAAAAGGTACAGCATGTAGTTTTCTGGTGGAAACTAGTGGTGAGTTTGCAGATTGAGACCAAATGAGTCACCCAACATTGGGAGATCCTACGATAGCTGCGAAAAAACACAAAAGGTCGTGACCAGAGCTGTTGTTTGGTTTGTCCATTCTGGGCTACTGTAGAAACATGGCTTGTGCAAATGGTTGGATTTGCAGGGAGTGATCTGCTCCCAATGTCTCAATCTAAGGTCATAAAGCCACACATTTCTCATTTGGATTGAATTATATACTAATAAATTCATACCTATGAATACAGACTGTTCTCAACTTATGATCACAAAAGGTTCTGAGAGCTGAATTGTTCATAATTAGATAACGAATATATTGTAAAAGTAAATTGTTCGGATCATTGACCAATTTATACCTTAGGCACATCAGTCATCGTCTAACCACTGTCCAACTTTTTGATAATGGCAACCTCTGTTTCCATGGGGATTGCCTGGCATTTCTCACCACGACCACCAGCAATAATTGCCTTAAGCTTTCTACCACTAGCACTAGCTGTTGTTTTTTCAGCCATGATAAAGTGGGGTTAACTTGAAGAGAAATGATAAAATATCCAAGTCGGAACAAAGCCCGACGAGCTGAGATGATCACAGCAGACACATAGAGCCATATAAACTATAACCATCTGTGTTTGGGGGGATTGCTTTGCCGTCTTAAACCTTGCGAGGCAGCTGGATTCACACGATCCTGTGAGAATCTAAACTCGTCTTGTGGCCACAACCACAGTGGTTCGGACCAATCGGCATCCTGGAAGGACCTGCTGGTGCATTTCAGGTGTGACAACAGGGAGAAGCGACAATGACGTCTCCTAAAGATCCTAGTGTAGATGCAGCTAGCGTCAGTTATACCTAGAGAGTAGTTTTCCATAGAGCTAAATAAGGCACTGAAGGCTTTTCCTAATGGAAAAGATCATTTTCCTGACTCATCAGTCTTCAGCCAGTTCATCCAGTCACTTGTTATGTATTTTCTAAGAGCGTCTGCCTTTTTCCAAAGAGCTTCAAAGTGCTGCTTCTCAGACGGATCAGTGTAACAAACCAGCTGGCTACCCGGTTATTCCCGTGCAGAGAGCAACCATGAAACTCACTAGACATTGCTTCAGAGCAGTTAGGCAAGCATTTGATCGCAGCCTGCCCCACATTACATACATACATAGTCACATGAGTTGCTCACAACTGTTGAATTTGCCATGACCGATTGGATCCCAACATCTTCTCAACGCGCTCGGATGCATTAAACTCCGTTCTTACAGCTGCTGGATCCACCAAGATAGCTTTCAGTGTAATGTGTGAAAAGTGATTTTTGAAGGAATTTGAAGGCGAGAAAATGTGTTTCTCCACATCCTGCTTGTGTGCTTCATCTCTACTATAACAGTAAGTGATTTTTGACCACAATTAATATATACTTTGTGAATCTGTGCCAAACCAATTCCTTAAAAACTTTAATTTGTTTCTGTTTTTCCTTTAAACTAACTCTAAGTTTGAATAAAGAAAATCTCCTGGAGGCCATCTCAGGAGAAGCCTTTTACAAAAGTTTATTTGGGTTTAGATGTACTTACTGACTCTTTGAATTACCGGAGGGATCCCATTAACTTAATTTTGTCTCTTATTTTCATTTAATTTTTTCAAATTGTTTTTCTTCCTTAGTCTGTTTGTTTTTCTTTTTTACACACACACACACACACACACACACACACACACACACACAAACACACACACACACACACACACACACACACTTCCCCTTTGCAGACACAATCTTAAAAAATGTGGCTGAACACACAGGAGCAGAGTCAGGAAATGCTGCCACTAGAGGCCGTCTGTACCAAGTGCAGCATTTATTAATTTATTCATAATAAATACATTTATTAAGTCCAAATTTGATGATTTGTGGGAGTCTGAACTGAATTGATGCAGTGGCTATATTCGTTATGTGAGAAGCTTTTGAATGCTTTGCTTGTTAAAGGTGGTTCAGCTCTACTCTCTGTTTCTCCTTTTAAAAGGAGATCCTCACTGGAGGGAAAAAAGCACTCGCTGTGGTGATGAGCTACTTCACTTTTTAATCCAAAAGTTCCGGTTTATACTAATACTAAACCACCCACAGCGCAGAGATTTTTCTACAAGATGTAACTCACAAGCAACGACTAATGCAACTTCACTAACTGTAGTTATATAGGTACGTGTTGAATCAAGCAAATAACGCATTATGCTCTCAGCAACCAAAACCTTTAAAGAAGGTAATGAAAACAAATAAATATCACCTTTTTAAATACATTGGATATAATAAACTGATATATAGTGCTCTAAAACACCATGACCTCAAACTTTGAATTGAATTGAACAGTATAACTTAGATTTTGGAAATTGTCCAACATCTTGGTGCAAAGTTTAAAGCAGCCAAGTTGTGTCTGTACTCACTCATCTCCTCAATGACTTCTGGGTCACATTCTCTGTACTTCTCCAGCTCAGCCTGCAGCTGCGTCCGCTCCTCTCTCAGAGCCTGTAAGTCCTCCAGCAGAGAGCTTCTCTCTTTCTACACACACACGCACACACACGTACAAACACGCATGCACACACATGCACACACACTTTTTTGTTACACCTGTTTCTCCTGTCTTGTGTATTCAGCATGTTAAAATGTAACATTCATTTGAATTTTTTTTTTTGGAAAAGCAAGATAAAATACATTTCTAGGTGTCTCTGGGGCAAAGAGAGGACTCTCTTTACTATTACTTACTGTATCTTGACGTCCTGTTTTGGCTTTTTCTGTTGCCTTCGCTAGAGACATTTTCCGCTGCTTTGCGTCAGAGATCTTTGTAAAAAGAAAATATCATACCTTAGGAAAAAAAAATCACCATAAACAACTACTGAGGTAAATATTCATATAGCTTTTGGCATTAATTGCCATTCACAGTGCAATAATTGCATTTATAAATCATGCAGTTAAATACCACAAAAAATGCAGAGGCTGTGCTGGAATTTCAAATTCCATTATAAACATTCTCGAGATCTTATCTTTTGAAAATTTTAAATCAAAAGTTATTTCTTGACATACATGTTTACATGCATGTTTTGTGATTAACCAGTTATTGTTACTTCACTTATCTTTTTCTGTTACTCAGACCTTGCTGGTGAATTTTAGCTCTGTTTGTTTCCATTGTTCTCCTTACTTTCTATTAGCATTAAATTTAGGTGTTAAAATTGATTGCCTTTCATGAAAATGTGGACATTGGTGAGAAAAAAAAAATCTGCATGAATGAACAACCCAGGTGTGTATACTGTCTCCAAGCGGTGTGTGACATGTTGTTCTTTATTTAAATGTTGTGCAGCTGCACTTTTTGTACTTTGACTTCATCAACAATCAATCAACAGTCTCCTCACCTGTTTCTCCAGTTCTTCCAGTTTGTGCTTGCGGGTGTTTACGGCCTTGCTGGGGAAGGCCCAGTAGTAGTTGGACGTGCCCACTCTCTCGCAGTCCACCATGTTGTCGTCCACCAGGCTCTGCAGCACGTCCTTCACACTCATGGGAGCTAAACGCAGCAGAGGGGGGAACGCACACCTCATCCACATTACTGGTCCACAGTCCTTCATTTTCCATCATTACACTGCCTTCCAGGCAGATATGATGCTATTTATGGATGTTGATTTGATTTGTGTACGACTGATTTATAGTGCGGGTATGATCAGTACAGGACTAAAGGTCTTTAGATTACTTTGCAGTAATAAAATGTACGAGAAGGTGTATTATTGCAGTCAATGGAAGATTTTAAAAAGAAAAAATAGTCAGCAGTAGGTCTAATTTGTATTGATGGTAGTAAAGATACGCTATTCAAATATTCACGAAACTAGGCCCACATATCTGCAGCCGATCTGGTCATTTTCTGCATATCTGAGAGAACACTACATGACAGGATGTGCTAAAGCAGGAGCTACATCTTGAGCGGTGTCGGCTGTGAAACGTGATACTCCCACACGCGTTTGCTCAGGCAACCCACTGTAGAAATGAAAGCACGGATCAGCTGCATAAAAAGGGCTGAGTTGTGCCGCGTGAGGTTGAGGATGTTGGATAAAAAATATTTTAAAAAAACAAACAAACGACAGAATCGAAAATGAGAAACACCCCGTAACTGTGTGCGCGAAAACTGTGTTTTCTACAGTCGTGTTTCAGATTGCTTAAAACACTCCCTATGCTCGCTTTCTGTCTCCTTCCACAGGAACATGTGCCCCGAACGCAGATCTCTTGCTGCCCCCCTTCCCCCATCACTCAACAGTAACTACCTCATGCCCAAGTAAGGGGGTCAAAAACATGTGCTTTTAATCAGTCTCGAGCAACACGATCCTGTTTCTGCAGATTAATGTTATGTCCACTTTAGAGAGAAATTCCTCCTCAGACCTGCGTTCCTCTGCATGGCCTCACACTTTAAAAGCCACGCTTGTATTTCTAGAAAGCGTTTGACTCACAACAATGTTAACAGCGTTGAGGGAATCTGCTTTTCTCAAGTAAACCAAAAACTTTCACCAGTGCCCTGCGCTGTCAGATTGCTGCCGTTGATCGGACAGGACTGCAGCTGCTCATATTGACTAAATACAGCTACAATGGCAATAGTAATGTTGGTTGCCATGGTAACTTTGCCAGCATGACACCACAATGTTTTTAAGAATGCATGAGGGTGCATCGACTGACTGTATAGTTTTTCTGAAACAGGTCCATAATCAAACCTACTGCATGGGATTAAAAATTAAATATGTTTTGAAGAAGTTCAAGGACAGTTTTGCCAGTTTGCCAGGCGTGCATTCACATGTGCAAGTTGTTTTAAATTGTGGTTGACACAGAATACGCTGCAATAAACAGCAGTGACAGAAATAAACTTGAGAAGGAGGATCACTGTTGATTAGAGCTCTAATATGTGGATGTTGGTTTAATACTGTTTGATCAGCTACTTGAGAAGTAGAAACAATGCATCAAAGGTACAAAACATGACATGGTGGTGGTGTGATAGAATGGTTCACAATTTAAATAAAAGTATGATCTATAGAAGTGTTGATATTATGAATAAAACAGAGTTGAGAGATACTTCTACCAGAGCTGAAACTGTTGGTTTTATGATTTCAAGATGATTTTCTCAGGCTTTTTTCCTTTATTAATTATTATTATTATTATAGCATTATTATTAGTGTAAAGATGGCAGTGGCAGGGGGTTGCAGTCACATGTATTCACCCTCACTATCAACCTTCTATGGCTGAAACTAAAAATTAACCAATTATATTCCGAATACAAGGAATGTGTATCATTATTGAGATAATCGATTATTGTTGATAATCAATAATTTCTCATGGTGATGTGATGATCATGTCCATTTAAACACCACATTTCAGAAGCTGCTACCAGCAAATATTTGGCCATTCAATCCCAATGATTAAATAATACATTGAATATTAAAGGAGTTATGGATAAATGTTCTATTCAATTGCAGCTCTACTTGCTACTAAGATGTAGTATATTATTTAGTTATAAACCGGTATGAATTATGAGTATTATGACATTGTGACATTAGATAAAGCTTTTGTTGCTGAGTCATTACTCACTTATTCCTTTTGTCTTAGGGGCGATTTTTTCAATGTCTTTAAGCTGAAACACATCTTTCTGGAAAAAAGGAGGAGAAAAAGAATCCTTATCGTAGTACCACATAATGAAGTTCAACATGCAACACACAACAAATAACCTTTCTAGTGATGACTGTGTGTTTAAAGTGTAATAGTCACTTTTATACACCATCTCAGCTCACTTTTCTGGGCCAGTTCATGTTGTGCATGTGTGTCAGACACAAAGTGATGCATTTCTTTTATTGGTGCAGTCTTTTCAAAATTAGTTCACAAAACCTTAGCATTAGTAGGTTTTTGTAGTAGATATTATCAACATCAACTGTCTCTGCTCTCGATTTTCAGACCATGTTGATAAATATATTACAGAAAGATGTTGAGCAATAAGTCACATGACCAAAGTTTTAAATTGACCTGATATTTTTCCTGTAGAGGGAACACCTACTGTTTCAAAGAAAATTTCCATCATGCGGGTTCTCTTCTCCTCCAAACTCAGTCCTTTCTTCTTTGACTGAAACAGAACATTTATTGTGATATGAGGCCTGGATACTTTCAGGGACAATGTGTAACCAGCTGATGGCAGTGAGTGTTTCAGGCGTTTATATGTGCCCACTGCTGTTAGAATGTAGAACAAAAACTGTGACAACAAGTCAAAACAACTGTGAGCACCCACCACTACTATGTCAACCCACACACACCTCCATCCTCCAGAGTTTAATCTATTTTATTACAAAGTAATCACATGTTTAGAGCAATACAATAACGATAAATTTACTGATTTATTGGTTTATTGATTGATTGATTTCCGTGTATTAAACTCACAGTATTTGCATGTAGGAAGAAAATGTGAACTTGCAGCAATACATAATCTGCAGCCTACACATCTATATTGTAGTAATATTATTTCCATCCACTAGAGGCAGCACCGAGCCGACCGGCCATCTTGGACTGGATATGCTGCGTTCCGGCTGTACTGGTAAATCGGAATTTCTAAATTCCCAGCCGCGAAATTTCAAGCAGGACGCTCCCTAAAGTCGGAAAGTCGGGAGAACCGCATCGACAAGAGTTCAAAATCCCAGAGGTTGCTCGTGCGGTGAGGGCGGTGTGATAACTGCAGTAATATATTGTTTCTCCGCACATCTGCATCATTTATATCCCCTTAAATCATCCGAACGCTCAGTACTACCTAACATGGACATTTTTCTTCTGCATTTGTGTGCGCAAATTACAGTTAGATACGTTGTTATGAATCGTCATCGTTAGTAATGGCTCTATCGTCTGGGTTTGCTGATACTGGTTTTCCGACTTCCACTCGGGTGTGACGTCACTGTCAGCGCAGATTTATAATTTCCATGGTGACCTGAACGCATCACAGTAGGCTAATATGAAATAGCCCAACCGGGTAAATGTTGTTCTTCAACGTCCATCCTCCCTCCGCGGGCTCTTTTAATCAGTCATCTGTTAAAGAACTTCTGGATAGGATAACACGGATCCAGCGACATGAGAGTTGGTTCTGTATTGTTAAGTTTAACATCGTATGTGTGTTGATAGCTCTTAAAGTTAAATTTGGCTGAATTTGCTTCACGTTTATGACGCCGGTGTTGCGGTTTAACGAGTGACCGTGTTATTTGGTGACCTATAGCTGCTTAGCGTCCAAAACAATTTCAGAAAAATAAGTAAAGAAATGTGAATGCCTCTTGTTGACAACACCGGTACTTACACAATTTAAGACAACAAGGGCCCGAAGAATAAATCACTACATAGAACAATTCAAGATAACCTAAGGCTTTTAAAATGACAATTTTGCAATGTTTGTTTTCAACACCGCAGGCTGGAAGTCACCGGATAACACGGTCACTCTTTAAATCGAAACACCGGGGTGTAAATAATGTCGAGCGTCTCTACAGTAATGTAATATCACAACAGACATATTTTAAAAGCGAACATCTGCTTACCATTTTGATATGTATCCTGCACTAGTAAAGCTTGTTAACATTGGATATTTAAATTAGATTTGTTCTTCTGTTTGTAACCAAGTAAAGGTTGCTCCGGTTGTAACGTAGCCACTGAATTTCCCGCGGAAGCCTGTCGCTGGTTCACGCTGCCTTCACAGTTCCTCGTAAACGCCACAATCACTTCTGGGAACTATGTACATGTATGTAAGCTTTAGTTACATTCCAGATAAATAGTCTAATATTTTTACTTAACATTAACATACTCTTTATATGCTTTTATCTTACACATTATCTTTCTATTAAATTATCACTTTTAATCACGTTAGTCACACATATTATGATCCAGTAAAATAATGTTGAGCCACAGAATCTAAATGCCTTCACATTGATGAAATAAAATATTAAAATGTTGTTCTGTATTTAGTAATTAAGAAAAACTTTTATAAAAATGGTATGCAGAATTAGTATATTTAATTTTGATACTTCAGCGATATTTTGCTTATATACCTATTTCATTAACATTTTCAACTCTGGACCCCTTCCTGGTCAAGTGTTCCAGGTACTTCCCTCTGAGTCTCTTTACTTGGGCTGCTGCCCCCGCGACCTGAACCAGACCAGCGGAAGAAGATGGACCGACGGACAGACAGTCATTTACAGTTCAGGACTTTCACTTGTAAAAGAACAAATTGAATATTAGAATAGACCTATTAGACAAATGTTTTATATATTGACTCTTGAGCACTTTGTCCAATACTACAAATCACTATTGGTGGAAATTTTGAAGTACTTGTGCTATTACTGTTTTACTTTATATTTCCTGTTTACTTTATTTCAGATAAATAAATATATAAAATATTGTACTGTTTACTCTGACTACTATAGCCAACATAAAATATATATAATCTGTTCAAATTGTCTGATCTTTTGTGTTTCTAAAATCATATTTTGTGTAAAAGGTACATGCATAGCTAATAATACAATATATTATATATATTAAAAAAAAAACGTATAGTACGTGTATAATTTGATGCCCAGGTAGTCATAATAATCTACCATGCTCTAATCGTGTTTTTACCCCGACTCCACGTGAAGGCAGCACGATATTACAGGGAGGAGCGACCATGACGTCACCTCACGAGCGCCATCTGCTGTCTATAAACAGACATAAAAACCGACCAAAATGATGTAAAAATAATCATTACACTAATCAATTATTCGATGCAATTTCACTGTAATCCCTAAAAGTAATTTAAGAGAGTGATTGATTATTGGGATTTCTTTACATTATATCTAATTCTATTTATACAGCCATAACACATTATATAAAACAGCATTGAAGTGGTTTGCTACCCATTTGTTACACAAAAGCAAATACAGGGACAATACTCTTTCCTATGGGCACTTTTATTCCATTTGGCATTACAAATATAAACAGGACAATGGAAAACAAATAATTTAACACACTTGTGTAGAAAATGGAAAACCAAATTCCAGGATAATGGAAACTGTGTGCTTTACTACGGAACAGTTTTTCATCAGGATGCTATGTTAGACCCACCAACATAATAAACATGTGAACATCTCCAAATGGGATCGCAGTTGCCCTCAGTTGTAATAACTTAAGTTCACTGGGGTTAACATTTGCTGGAAGGTGACAATCTTAGGATTGTAAATTTGTTATCATTTCTTACAAACGTAACAGATCACTGATCAAAATCTGCAGCTTTTATAAATTCCTAACATTAAATGTCTTCAAACCCTTATGACCTCTTTTTACAAAATATTCTTGTCCCTTATATATTCTTGCCTGTTTAAAATCATTATCAATATCTGTCATCAGCTTACCTTATCTAAACCAACTGAAAAAAAAATGGAAAAAATATATGTAACATTTACTGTAAATGAAAATCGGTCACCAGAGTTAGTAGAGGTTTTGGTAGAAAATCACTTTTATAATATTAATATTTTTACATTAAAATATGCATTTAAAAAAAAAACTTTTGGGATGCTGTTACGTTGGTGGGTGTAACATGGCAGCAAAGTGCATTTGACAACAACTGTTAAACTACAACTTGTATCTTCTCACATATCGCTTGTAACTAAATTACAATTTAGTAGTTCTACAGATTTTCTAAGGTTGTTTTTGTAAGACATAAGAGCACATAGAAAGGAGTGAGGGTGATCACAGCTCTGAAGTTTTGTTCAAACCTACATTGCAGCAAGATAAACAAAGACAAGTGCAAATTCTGCAAGTTGGTTTTTTTTTTAGCAATTTAATTTTGCAACAATTTCACTGATGTTTTCACATAATTACAGCGCACATCAATAGGCTTTATTAAAAACAGACAAGTGCGTGAACACACACAGCAACATTTTTAATTATCTGATGTTTAAATACCTTAATTTAGACACGCACACACACACACATTTACTCTATTGTAAAACCAAATCAGAGGAAGTTATTGATAATCATGTGTGTGGCTTAATCTTGAAGTGATGACACAACATCGACCATACTTCATTTTTTACATAGAAGTATCATAATTATCATTACTTTCTATATTGTGTATCATAGCTTGTCTGGTGTTAGTAGAAATTTCATGCACTGAGATGCCTAATCATGCTTCAAAATACCCTGCTACCTGCATAGGTGCAATTATTACTTTACTTACCTCTATTATAGTGAACAGGCAAAATGTGATGTGAGGAAGCTGCAGTTATTGTAACTATAATTACCGTTAAGGTGACGTGGGTCTTTTATTTACTTGTAATCCAGTCCAACTTAACGCTGTGTCCAAACAGTATTTCCAGAAACGAGTACAACAGCATTTTCCAGTCATCTTTTGCACTTGAATAAAACTGTCGCGTCACTACAAATCAAAAGCCCTAACGTATGTACAATACTTCAGTTTTTATTTCTTAAAATCAGCAGAGTCAAGATGGAATGTGAACAAGGTTACGACGAGCGACTCCTCGAGGCACCGTCTGTATGTCGGTTCCTGATTGGGATTCTCTTCTCTTCCTACGGCCACGTGGACAACGGTTTGGAACGGATGGCACGGTGTCAGAGGTGAACGGGTGAGTGTTGTGTCCGCCATGGCCAGCACGTTTTACCTGCAGGGCTACTGCAGGTAGCGGTAGACTTTAAAGCAGTGGTTGCCGGAATCGGCGACTACAACGTGTCCGTCTGAGGTGAGAGCGAGACCCTGGGGGCCGTACAGGGGGTCCGCCGAGGTGTTGATGTAGGACAGGAAGGAGCCGCTGCCGTCAAACACCTGCGGGACACGGGGGGGGAAGAGACAGATGCCTGTGAACAGGGGTCAAAGGTGAAGGCAGCTTTATTGTCAACAAAGGAATCAAGATTACATTTCCTCACATTCCCAGGTGAAGACAAGACACAAAAGAAAAGCAACACATTCAACCAACACGTAACAGACATATAACCGCTGAGACTATAAAAAATAACTAAAATGTGAGGCACAGGTATCTTGGGGTATTTTAAAGCTCAAGTAAAATTAAACTGCAGCAATATCAACAGATAACAGACTCTAACAACTAGCAGTATAACTCTATAATAACTGGGACAATGATTAACATAACTAGTTTTATACTGTAGGAGGATTACATATTTAAAATGTATCATTTGTTTAAGGTTAGACTATTCGACATTCTGTGTCAAAAATCACACAAATCATGATTTTTGTGAAGTAAAAAGGGAAAAAAGACAAATAAACTTTTAGATGACAAGAAACCAACAACACGTTGGAGGCCTGACCCGACACTGTTATTTCCACGGATCGCGCGGCGCAACTTCACACTCGCCTGTATCCTGCTGTTGCCCCAGTCCGCTACGATGATGTTTCCATTGGCGTCCACGGCGACGCCCGTCGGGGCGTTGAACTGGCCATTGCCCTCGCCGTTGGAGCCGAACTTCAACAAGAACTCCCCTTCTGTGTTGAACACCTACATTTAAGTTTTCAAGGAGGTAAAAAGCATAGAAATAGCATCTAAAATGACCAAAAGCAGTGAGTCATTGGTGTGTTAGTTTGTAGTAGTTATGGAGTTCATATATATAAGTATAAATTATCATTATAACAGTGTTATTAGGGTTTGTAAAACATGTCCATCGCTCTAATATTTCACTAACCTTGACTGAGTGGTTGTGGAAATCCGTTACAATGATTTCATTGTTGTTGTTGACAGCAGCAAAGTGAGGCCCTGAAATACAAACAAGAGAAAATGAATCGTAATTAATACATTTAATAAAAGTCTTTGGTAGACATGTACATGAATAAGTTACCAAATGCATTCATTTTATAAAGGAAAAAAACAATCCAGTTTAAATAAAACAATCAAGATTCTGCAAAGTTATTCAAAGAATGGTTAATGTTAACATGCTGTTTCATGGACACTTGAGTTAATCATGTTTGTAATGATAATTTCATTCATGAGGATGTTTGTTTGATCAGTAAAACTTTACCTGAATGGGAGTTCATAAGAATTTGATAACACAAGTGATTTTCATGACACCTGTCATTAACATTCATGGAGTGAACAGTTTTTATTTGGTAAATTATACTTTTGATGCAAGACTAACATTGTGAGAGATGTCTTGTGTCTTGTGATGCTATAAGCTTAATAGGAAACTTTGACAGTAATGTCTAATAAGTCATATTATAACAAAAGACATGTCAAACAATGCATTAAAAAGTGACTAAAATAATTTACTGAATGACACTTTACAACTGCCATAAGCATTTATCAATGTTCATGTAGGTGTCAAAACATGATAATAACATGTGTTCTGACAGTGCTGTAAACCCCCATTCAAGTAAAGTGAATCGTTTGTTCTAGTTGTAGCATTGATTCCATCAGTGGAACAAGCTGTTGAACCTACAGGGGGATTTAACTCTTTATTGCATCACGTTGGCAAATTGCAACCAATCATTTTACTATAATTTACTACAATGCAGCAATATAAAATCCATATTTTACTTTTTTTTCTTGTGATAAATGAGTCTTTAACTAACTAACTTTAGCAGGAAATCCTGTTTCATTCTTTTTTCCCATGAACCTCCATTTGTTGCAGTGAATAAGAATATCAAAGTGAACTCTGGGCCAAAAATAGATAGAGTCAGTATGCATGGAATTTGCATGGAGTCTCCATTATGCGAGACTATACGACAGAGCAAGGGGTTCTCAACCTTAGGAATGTGACCCCAATAGAGGTCAGATGGAATTCAGATGGGGTAGCATGAAAAAAAAACATATACAGTAGGAATTCAGTAACAACAAACTGATCAACAAACCAAATATATTTTAGCAAAAGTCTGAGGTCACCATATGTTTCTGTGGCATCAAAGGTTGAGAACCACTGCATTAAAAAAGCTCCCACCTCATCTCTACATTTATGAAACAAACAAAAAAAGAAATCTCCAAAGTGGAAAGATGAGGAGGTAGTTATGGTCTCTGCTTCGGCCTATGTCTTCATTCCACATGCACGTGTGAGCTGCTCGGAGAAAGGCTGTAGGGGGCAGTGCACGTATTACCATTGAGTGTACCTGCAAACTGCCTGTCACCGTTGCCGCGGTTACCGAACTTGGTGACCAGCTTGCCGTTGAGCTGAAAGATGAAGACGCAGCAGGCCTTGTTGTCCACCACGATGATGTGGCCGTTCCTGTCCACCGACACGCCCTTGGGGCCCATCAGCTTCCCGGAGCCGATCTTGTTCTGCAGACACAGAGCGTTCAAACGACGTTTTACTTCGTCTTCTACATGCGAGGGAAGTCACGTACAGTTATCGGTGTAGCCTGACCAATACATGTGAGAGTGATATCGATATTAAGTTTAATGTAAACTCTTCACTGCCCTCTGGAGGACAAACTAGAGAACACTTTCTTGTCATTTGTCACCCGACATTTCTTCTCACTAATAGAAATCTATCCACAATTAATCTCTACCGGCCAATCTAATATCGGCTGATTGACCTCGCTACAACACTGATTACTGATAATTTAGCCAGATAACATTTCATTTGCTTTGCTTACACTACAAGATTAAATGAGTAGAATTAGTGTTGATGTTATTCCAGCATTATGCAGTATTAAATGGAACACAGATAATATTATATAATAGATATAAAGATAATATTTAAATATTTTTTTGAATGTGGCTCCATTCAGTGACACAAACTGTTTTACAATGTCTTGTCCATCCACTAAAAAGCATCCATTTAGTATAGGGCTGTGACTGAAAACTTGTTTGATAGTCAATTAATATTTAATTGATTGATTGTTTGGTTCATTTAATTGCTCTACATTGTTTCCCAGAGCAGAAAATTCAACCTAAAATGTGTTTTTATGTCCAGACCAACAGTCCACAACCCAAAGAGCATCAGTTTAATATTATAGATGACTTAAAAACATGAAAAATAATCAGATTTGAGAAACCAGAACTAGAGAATCAACAAAGTTTCTGCTTAAAGATGACTCAAGTCGTTGAATCCATTATTAATTAATCATAATTATTAATTCTTATATGAATCAGAATCATATACTAATCAAAACATACTTCTGAGTATTATATTCCAGTTCTGCCAAGACTGCTGAAGGGAAGTGATCATTTTACACTCCTACAGTTGTAAAAAAAAAAAGCCCTGATGAACAGATGTTCACACAATCCAGCTGCTTTCCTATTAGATTTATTATTTTAAAGTGATACTAAAAATGCTCCATCATTGTAAATGTCACTGTAAAAGCATATTATAATACATTATTTACTACATGTACAAATGGCAGCTACCTGCTTGGTGGTATCCTTGCTGTCATTGGTCCCATAAATGAACAACAAATAAACCAACATGGCGAGATGTGCACTTTTTTATTCCATGTCTTTTAGATTCAGAATCATGGCATGTACGACTCACCTTGAACTTGCCTTCACTCGAGAAGATGCTGACCCACTTGTTGTCGTAGTCGGCGGTGATGATGTCCCCGTTGGGGTGGACGGCCACGCCCGTGGGCCGCTGCAGCTGACCCGGCGTCCTGCCGCGCACGCCAAAGCGGCTTTTGAACTGCCCGTCGTTGGAGAACACCTAAAAAAAAAAAAATCTAATTACATATGCTCTGAATCTGCGATGCTGCGTGTTGTGCAGTAGTTTAACCACCTGGGTCGACAAAGTCCCTGGCGTTACCACGGAAACGCAGACGCAGCATTGCTCAGAGGACGCGCGGTTTTTACCTGGACACACTGGTTGTTGCTGTCTGCAATCAGCACTTTCCCCAGAGCCGAGGCAGCCACTCCCTGCAGGTTAGTGAACTCCCCTTTGTTTCTGCCTTTAGTGCCTGCAAAACAGCAAACAGCATCAAACATTAGACGGCAGATGGCTTCAACCAGCGCGTGTGCAATGTGAAAAAGGTGGCAGCTCTTTTCATTGGAATAGTTGTAAATGCACTGTAAAGAATAAAAAAAGTGGATGTATCATACACATGTACATTCTATTGTGGAGGACCGCTTTACTTGATTGACAGATGGAAGATGTTGGTTAAAATACTCTGAGCAAGATAATGAAAGCCACATTTCCTTTTTTTTTAACAAGATAAAATGTGACTGAATTGTAATATAAAAATACAAAAAACATGTTTTAAATTATTTTCAAGTATAGTTAAATAAGTGAACAATATGACCAGACATGTGTTATAAAAGCTATCTATGTGTCATTTCCCTTACAAATATATAAATCTTCTTTTTTACAAGACACGTTGATATATACTCAAACATGTAGGGGAAAATAAAAAAGGAAAAAAATATAACTACAGTTTATGTTTTTTCCTCTTCCACAAGGATTTATCTCCAAAGCCAAATCAATACCTGCAGTTTATTAATGTATTTTGGCATTAACCCATTTAAACACACATTTCTTCCAAAGTTTAATGCATATAGTTATATCAGTTGATTCACCAACAATCATGTTAGCCATCTATGTTTTTTCTACACTGCTTTGCAAACAGAACAATTGATGAAGAAAAAACAATTTATCCGAGGTAGACATTCTTTTTTGGGTCATTCAAGACTAGACTAGATTAAATAAATACATGTCCATGTTGAAAATCACAATTACCTCTGCCAGGAAGTTTTTGATAGTTGTTAGCTAGATATCTCAAAAATTTGGGCCTGGATTTTCAGTGAATGTTGCAAACAGTACCATAACCAGATGATTAAATTTTAGTAATGATCCAGAAGAAATCCTGGTTTGTGGATCATATTGAAAGAAAGGGCAGAAAGTGAATGACGTAATATGACAGGAAGCACTTGGTAAACTTATATTACATATTTACATATTTATGTTGTTTTTTTTCTTAAAACCTTTGTCTAGGTTGTCTACAATCGTGTAATTGAAAAAAATTAGGTGAGAAACATTTAGATTTTTTGTTTGAGTAGAAAAATTGCAGGCATAGACTTGAGCCACTATAGTTGCTGGTGGCCTTAAATAAGTTAATGTACATTTAAACACACGTTTCGGTTTTTGGGCATATCTGACAGATTTAGGAATAGCTGTGCTGCTTCTCACCGATCCTGAAGATGAGGTCGTCCTCGATGGGGTTCTCTTTCCTCCTCCCCGTGCTGTACATGCTGGCCGGCCTCTTGATGGCCTTCTGCTTGATGTGGCTGCTGCCCGGCGACTTCAGCCGCTTCTTGATGCCGTCCGACGCCAGCGACACGTCGATAGACTTGGTGGCCTTTATCTTAAATGGGCTTCCCTTGATGTGTTGGTCGTACAAGCGCAGCGACAGGTTGAAGGTCCCCTCTTTAGGGGCCGTGAACAGGTACTCGTACGTGCCGTTCTTGTTGTCCTGTATCTCCCCTTCGTCCCTGACGCCGTCGGCCGAGCAGAACTCGGCGGTGATGACGGCGCTGCCCATCTTGCACAGCTCGCCGTCCTTGTCCTTGGTGGTGATGGTGATGGAGGTGGGCACGCCCGTCACGCAGTGCCGAAGCCCCTCGCCGGTGGCCACCGTCTCCGACGCCACGGCGTTGGTGGTCACTATGGTGCCCAGGTTGTGGATGGACTTCTTCAGGCCGTCCGTCTCCACCAGGAAGTCCAGCTGGTCGTTCTCGCCGGGCCGCAGCGGCAGCTCCTGGCCGGCCAGCTCCGCCAGGCGCTCGCTCATCTGCTTCTTGACCAGCAGCACCTCGGCCTCGCTGCCGTGGCTCAGCGCCTGCTCCGTGAAGTTACAGCTGCTGTTGATGCCCTCCTGGCCCTGCAGCAGGGTGTCCAGCTGGGCCTGGAGCACCTGCACGCACACACGCACCAGGGGGCAGCAGTGTCACTAGGTGGACTTCAAGTGGTCAACAAAAAAACTCATTTTCAGTTCTCCATATTATCTTTCTTCATTATATCCAGGTGCTACATTAGAAATAACTTCTCCTGTTTCCACGGAGAAATATACACAGATCCTTTTCAGAAACTGAGCCCTAAAACAAGTCGTCAAGACTTCTGTCAAGTTGTGATGTCATAACTATACAGTCACTGGTCCCGCCTCATTCACAGCTATTTAAATCAGCCAAACAGAGAAGAGGCTCATTAATATTGATGAGACAGACTCTAAAACACCTGTTATTTGTAGAGCTGCAAACAGAAGCTTGAGAGAGAAGAGGTAAAAATATATTGAGATGATTTTTGATTCCTAAAACCATAATTATATACCTTGTTAAAGATCACAATTTCCTACAAAATGGAAAAGCGAACAGTACAGGACATGCATCAAAGAGGCTAGAGGAGGACAAATTATCCATTATCTTAGCAAAGAAATACAAAGGTTGGAAAAAGATAAACATAATCATGCTCCGTTATTCAACTCTAAACAGATTTGTCATGATCCTTCTGAAGCGTCTAAATCCTCAGGATGGGAATAACACAGAGTTCTGCCAACATGAAACTAACCCAGCTCCACCATGGTGTGGAAGGGAGGGAAGTGAAAGCAGAATTCCAGAATCAGTGTGAAAACAAAAGCAGGCAACGTGACTCAGCATTAAGGCAACAGGATCTCAGCTTAATTACAAGTAGGGAAAAAAACATTTTTACTCCTAAATTTCCTCCAGCAACCCCCTACCGGCATGAAACCAAAATGTATCACATGAGTTTTTTTTTCTTTTTTAACTAACAATGAGCCAACACAGATCTGACTTTTAAATACTTGATTTACGTCCATCACATCATTCAGAAGGAACCAGGACAGACTCACCCTCATCTGGCCGTCCCACTCCTCTTGTCCAGCAGCAGAGGCCATTGAGCCATCTATCTCACGCTGGAGTCAAACGTTCAATCCACTCTATGCTAAAAATCACCCCCCGCCCCCCCAGGAGCTCTGAAAGCTCGAGATACTGGAGAAACCGTCCACAGGTGCAATAAGGACAGAGCTCCCGGAGCTGAAGCGTGGAGAGCATAAGCTGCACTGTGCTGCGTTGTCTCGCTGCACATGACACACCCAAATCAACCCTTGTGTGTGTGTGTGTGTGCAGCACACTGGCTCCATCTAGCTACAAACTCCCATGTCTGACAAATCTCATTGTGTATCCAGCGGGTTTTTTGGACCGTGAACATACACACACACACACACACCAGTCCGGTCAATAGTAAATTATTAGCTACTCATGTGATGAGGCTCCCCCCTGACGGGGGCGGCACAGGGCCGGCTGATTGGCCGCCTGGATCAGGGCTGCCTGGTCCCGCTGTTTAATCGCCTATCAGACCAGCTGAGCCCCTGACGCATTGATCAGCAAAACGGGCCTGATGAGTAGTCTGTGATAGCTTTCTAAAAATAGATCACTCTGGTTTGTCATTAATAGTTTCCTCCTGTACAACTTCAAAACACTTTTTCCATTAATTGAATAAACTCCAACACATATAAGACTAAACCAAGCATTTCGGAGCAGGCTACTTCACCTTCTGCTTGAGGCCGTAGTTGACCTCCAGCTCCATGAGCAGGACACTCTTGCGGACATTGAGGGTCTTCTGCAGCTCGTCGAAGGTGGTGTGGATGTCGCCCTCGATGGAGCTCTTCTGATGGGTCAGCTGCTGCAGGATCTCCGACAGCGTCTGCAGGGCCGAGTCGATCTCTGGTAACCTGGGAGGAGCGGAAGGAAAAAATGAATGAATGAATGAATGAATGAACATAAAGAGAAATTCCATAATGAGTCATTGGTCATGTGATGAGTTCGTGCATAAAGGAGGACTCTGTTTGGTTCATTCATGCTGGTTCTTATGGGTAATATGCATCAAATCTGCAGCTTGCAGAACGCGTGCATAACGCCGCTGTTGTACCTCCTCTTGACGGCGTCCAGCTGGTTCTGTAATGAGGCCTTGTGTTGTTCCACTACGTCTTTGAGAGGCACGGTCGGGTGTTCCCCGTGTTCGCCGCTCGTACACTCCTGACACATGGCCGTCTCGCACGGCGGGCAGTAAAATTCCATAACCTAAAACAACAGGAAACGTGCCGTTGACCGATTGCTCCGGGGACAGAAGTGGTGTCCAGTTTAGTCTAAACTTAACGTTAAAATACATCTGCTGTGACGATTTGCACAAACATTCACGAGCCACAGAGGAGGAATTTGCATAACGTTATAATGATAATTGATATTCTTCCAGAAACCACATGAGCCTTTAAATCTAAACTAGTAGAGCTGCAATGATTTGTCAATTAATCTGTTAGTTGCCAACTATTAAATTATCAACCTTTAGTTATATAGCACTTTTTATGCATTTAAAAACATAACACAACACATTGTGTTATGTTTGACACACACACACACACACACACAAAACCAATTGCCAATTTTTTCGGAGAAGAAAAAAATGTCCATATCCTCGAGTAGTATAACCCAGTAGTATATTTCTGTATATTACTGCTAACTTAAACCCACTTTACTGCATTTAACTGTACAAACTGCTCTTATCTGTGTATACAGTCCATATTGTATTTACTGCACTTCATAGTTGTGATGAGTTGCTAAACTGCATCTCTCTATATTTACACAATGTGTAATGACAAAGTTATTACCCTAACGTAATAGAATCTCTCTAATAGTAAATTGATGATATTTGAGTTGACTACAAATTTGGTTGAACGTTCAGCTTTGGGAAACAGTGATAGACATTTAACACAAATCTTATGAATCGATAATTGATTAAACATTTCATTAAATGTAGGATTAATTAATTAGACATATTAAAAATCATTGTTAGTTGCAGCCATGTGAACTAAACACACTAAGAATGTATAGAAACTCCAGTCAAGCTTTAACTAAGATGCACAGGTGCCTCACTGGCTCTCAGCTCACTGGACATATATGAAGAGGAGGTGAAGCAGACTTTGCCCCTTACGTTGCCTCCATGGTTGGGGCAGGACAGCAGCTGGCCTGCTGCCACCGTGGTGATGTTGCTGAGGGCGGCGGCCTCCTGGCTGCAGCTGTCGGGTGCCCGCTGCAGCACGTCCATCAGGTTGGTGATGAAGAAGTTATTCTGCAACGCCGCCACACCCTTCTCCGGCAGGATCGAGGTCTGGCGGCACACGGGGCAGGACAGGGTGAGGCTGTGGGCCGGGATGTAGTTCTGCAGACACCTGGAGGAGGAGGAGGAGGAGGAGGAGGAGGACAGGGGGAATAATGAAGGGTGGTCGCATCATGGAGAAGCTGTGTACATGTGTATGTGTGTGGGTGACGACTCTCTGCCATTCAGTATTATAATTTGATTCACATAAGAATTAGCATTGTTATCTTCTATGACTTTGGTTTGATTTTTTTGCACTGGAGGGATCTGTGATAAATTAAATAAACATACACAACAATCATTGTTTTGATCATTTCAAGGGACACAATTAAAAAGGAAAGCCCTTGGATATGGAAGATTGTTAGAACTAAACACACATAACAAATCATCAGCTGTAACATCCTGTAACTTCACTAGCAAAAATAAAGGTTTTTAATAAAAAAAAAAAAGGTTATCATCAATGCTCTGTCCCTATGCACCAAACTGAGAAGAAAGTTTTGAATTTAGAATTGATTTCAGATTAAATTGTGACCACAAGAATCAAAATTAAAAGATACCCAAATATTAACATAATAATACAATTGTATTGGTTTAATAACCAGGTGTTCCGTTTTCACACCGATGCACAAGAAAATCTGAAATTGCCTATTTCAGCAACAGTGAACAGACCTTAAAATCAATTTAATGTAAGTTTAAAAAAATCATCCCTCTGTTGCCATCTATGGGCAGAAACCTTGATACTTAAAACTGATATAGATCAGATTAATTTATTGATGCAGGTAAAAGTGTCATGGCAGCAGAAATATGAGAACAGATGTAAATAGTACAAATTATAGTAAGTTAAAGAAACATTATGATACACTATCAGCATCTATCATATACAAAATAAAAAAAACTAAAGATTATAGAAAATAGAGAAATAGTAAATATAAAGTTTTTTAAGACGGAAATGGTCAAAAATAAAGTGAGCACTTCATCTATTATATGATTGGACTGTACCAGATTATACATCGTGCATGATACATATTTATCATTTTATTCTGAAAAGATGCCTGAGCATCATGATATGATCATGATATCACTGTCAGTGATGTCACAGATGCACAAATCTGACACCGGATCACGCCTCCATCATAAACTCTACTATACTCTGCAAAGCTATTGTATCTGCACTTTGAGTCCATGACACGAATTCTCCCTAGGGGACAATAAACTATATTCTATAATGTGTCATGTGGCTGTTAGAGTAACTTACGGATCAATGACAATTAATGGTTGGCAAAATGAGATAGGTAAAATATACAGTTTTAGGAAACATTCATTAGGTCTCTCAAAATGTACGTTTTGTGTTCATGGTGGTTTATTGTCATTAAAAAGTCCATTTGTATACATTTGTTTTTCACAAAAATTATGATTTCATGCGATTTTTTTTTTTGGAGTCATGTGGAGAAAACGAGAAACAATGACAAATTTTAATTATTCAATCCACCGAGAGTATAGAAACTAGTTGATATCATGTGTTTTTAATTATATCTATCTGGTACAAAGTTTTTAGCATTACACCATAGGATAGTTTAGGCTTTTTCCTATACAAGGAATTAAGTTTTCAGATATTTTCCTCATGAAAAGTAGTTACTTGTCATATGTACCAAAGAAATCAGTGTGAAGTAGACAGACCAAGAGAGGACATGCAAAAGCTGAGTGAACAGAAGCAGCCGGAGCAGAGGGACAGGCAACTGTCTCTCTTTTGTTTCACAAACAAAGGATAGTTAACAGAGAGGATGAGACCAGAGAACTGGAGCCAACAGCAGTGATGCAGCAGCATCTTTATTTATTTATATAATATTTATATTATTGAATCAATTTATAATCTCTCTGGTTCTGTTTGCCCAGTTTTACCCTTTACTCTTCTTTTGCACATTTAAGCCTCAACACACACACACACACACACAAACACACACACACACAAATCCACTCACCTCTCACAGAAGGTGTGCAGGCAGGGCAGCACTTTGGGGTTCTCGTAGCGGTCTAGACATATGCTGCAGATCAGGAACTGCTTGTCAATCTGGCGGACGACGGGGCTGGGAATAGTGGAGTCTTCGCTGGCCATCCTAAAACCCTGACATAGGAGTCCCTCTTCCTCTTGCCCTGCACCCTGCGGAGCGACACAGAGGGAGGCCACGGCGGGTAAGGAAGCGGCAAGACGACAACAACGCCTGATCGTACGAACCAAAGATTCTTCCTTCCATCTGCTCAGTCAGAGGAAACGCACAGATCACACACACCAATCAGCTCCTGCGGCTACAGGCATTAAATAAAACCTGTGAACATCCTGTCAGTTGACATCTCATTCCTGTTTGTCGGTGGAACAAACACATTTACACATAGTTACTGTATTGGTGGTGTAGTTGCAGATTGCAAAATTGCTTGAAATACCCAAGCATGTAGGAGAACTTACAGTATCTGCAAAATAAAAAAGGCATTTCTAAAGGCATTGTTGGAATTGTCCATTCTGGGCTTCTATAAAAAAATGCCAGCACAACAGCAGTTCACAGAACAGCCCCGTGTTGATAAAAACTGAATCTAAGGTAAAAAAAAACACAACAACAAATTTGAAGGAATTATAGACTAATTAATCCATATTAATTAGTTCCACTAGATGCTGCTAAATGCCATTAAATCACACACACACTGTGTGAGGAGGGTCAGAGGTCAACATGGGGTCGTGGCCTCAACATCAAATGTTTGTCAAAGTGCCAACTTCTGTAGTTTGGGCCAAGATGTCATTGTTTATCTCTTTTTAAAAAATCACTAGTGCAGTGTCCGTAGAAATGATGTATTCCTATAGAAAAGTCGATTTCATGAAGTTATTTCTGCAGGTCCCACACACGGCTCCGCTAACTGCAGTATCTTCTTTTTGTGTTTTCACATTGTTTAAACAACTTTTCTAACAACTTATCCATCCATCAAACAATAGTGTTGAGATTTCCTGATGGACAGTGAACACATCTTGGAGTTTTAGTGAGGTTTTTAATATTTTAATTTATAAAAAAGGAAAAACAAAGCAATCAATGTTGCCACCCTAGTGGCCATCAGTGACAGCACACCATTATCAGATCTATCTTAAATGAATTACTTCGGTGCTTAGAGAAAACTGTGAAACATCAACAATACAATCTCTCACAGCTCAATGTTATGTTACCATGTTACCAAAGGATTTTTTGCATGATATCCTCAGATTGAAGGAACTAAAAGCATTATTTTTTATATACTTTACTGATAGATTGGTCACCAAAATAGCTGTTAATTAACTTTCCATCCTTGCAGCTCTAATAATTTCTCATCTTCCATCTCCCTAATTGTCTAGGTGACCCGTTATATCTTGTGATGAGGTTGGGAACCGCTGCAGAGGGCTGTGAGAGCATCGCTGGTGTGTGTGTGTGTGAGCTGTGGCTCTGCTGAGTGTTTAGAAGGCACTTTAAGCAATAAATATTTCATCATAAAGTGAAAGGGTTAGCGCATGCAGTGAGAGAAGGAACCTACAAAAACAAAAACACTGTGTATTAATACCACAAAAAAAGTCCAACGTCACTCAGCTCTGAACTTCATTCTGAATTATCCTTTTTCCTGCAACCTTTTCTTCTCACGTCTGACTCTTCTGTAATGTTGTGGCACTTAGCGTACGACGTGAAAAGTGTGTCAGCGCTGTTATTGTCCCTTCACATTCACGACGGGCCCAGAAACAGGCCAGCTCCCAGCTCTGCTGCCGAGAGCCCCCCCCCCCCGGGGACTCTAGTTCCTCCTCCGGTGCATGCCCTCTTTCTCCTCTCCTCCATTCTATTCTGGTTTCACTTAATCTCCCTCATAACCACGTCTGCTCCTGTCGCTCCCCTATGTGGAGCAGCGCAGCCTCTAACCACATTGTGGCCATTCAATACGCCCAAGACGGAGAGTGGAGGTTGGAATTACTATCATCACGATGTTGGCGTGCTTTCAGTGGGTTATTACCAAAGTGTCTAATATGTTAGGCAGCTGGTATGTGATGTAACATGCTGGCTGTCAGCATGCATTAGACAGCTCAGGTCCAGACCTCTGCAAGTTACTGTGTCACTTCAATAACTGTATTAAATCAGCTGCTAAAGAAAAGGATTTTAATTATCTAAGGTGCACACGGAAATGAACCGGTGAGATTTGAATGTCAACACGCTGCATGCCGGCACGGACTTGCACAAACACACCCCCCCCTCTAATCTCATGCCTGCATTGATAATTTACCACTGAGTAGATTGAAGCGGATTAACGGAGCATCAAATATGCCACCGATTATGACAAGTAAATCCTGCAGACAGCCACAACAGGACAACAGACGCCCCGTGCTGACACTGCACAAGGTCGCAGCAGACACACACACACACGCACACACATACATACATACATAGCAAAACACTCCACTCTTACGTAATCAAATCTGCACCAGCTAAGCAGAATAATCTGGATCGAGACATCATGGAATACGCAGTTACACATGGAAAAAAGGGAAACATGTCACAGAAGAATTCAGACTTCACCTCAAACATGTTACCTTTCTGTGTAATGACGCCACGTGAGAAAATATTTAACCATTGCATTGGCTTAGTAAGGTCATAACGTCATTAATGGAACTTACAGTGTAGCATCTGTGGACCGATCAACAGGCGTCATCCACTCCAGCACACAGACCAACTCACAGGCTACAAATCCCTGGAAATCTGCCCCTTTAACTCTGTCATTGAATGATGCTTCTTTCCAGGTAGCAGTGATGAGACAAACAGGAGAAGACAGGATGTGTATGTGTGTGTGTGTGTGTGTTTGTGTGTGTGTGTGTGTGAGAGAGACAGCTACTCCGTGTGTTTATGGGCGTGCACACACACGTGAGCGAAGTTGAGGAGGGGCGATTTGGCCGGATTGTATTTCAGGTTTTACATCATCTCTTTCTTGCCCTCCCTCTCCCTCCAGCACTTCTTCTCCTCCCATCACTTGCCTTCTGTGCTGGGTTTGTCTCACCCATTCATCTCCCTCCTATTTCCTCCCTCTCTCTCTTTCTCTCCCTCCCTGTAAATGCTGGCTCACCGCAGCGCACCGAGCATGTGCAGCATCAGGAGTATGTGAGCGAGTATTGGCTGACAGCTGGTGATCTCACAAATGGGGAGGAAGAAAAAAAAAAGGGACAGCAGTTACGGGCCCAGTAGTGTCAAAGCCAAAGGGAGGCGTGTGTGCGTGGGTGTGTGTGTGCACGCTGAGTCACCGTACATGCAGCAACAAAATTTTTTTTAAAAAATCACAGAGGAAAGCCAGAGGCAAAATAATATAGGGAATTAGTGTTAAATCTGTGCCCTAAGTTTGTTACATCACTAAAACAAGTTATGAACCGCTCTGAATTATTGGACATATGCTGAAGGTACAGAAGGTACAGAAACAACCTAACAGGAAAAAAGTGTCCAAACCCATTAAAAACATTTTGTGACATTTTACATTTTACTGGCTCTGAAGACCTATCATTGTATTAATTAACATGTTAGAATAATTCTATTTATACTGTATAAAATCACAACCTCTTGACCTTGCACTAATGTGGCAAACTCCAGTATTGAAAAATCCCCAAAAACTTCATATACTTGAATGTCCATGTGTTAAAATACCCAACTTTACAGTTGAAATATACATGTTGACAGTCTTCACTATAGTATATCATATTATAATCAAAATGGTTTAAAAAGAGTCTAAACCAAGTTTGCTGTCTACTAGGTGCAAATCCCACCCAGCTCCACACTTTCATCCAAATGTATTCACAGAAGAGAAACTTTTTTATATAAACAATAAGTCTAGAAAACAATAGTCTCTGTACAGTTCTTTGTAAAATTAAAACAAAAAAGCACAAAAACAAGAGATTGTGATGTGTTGCACAAGTTACCAAAGCTCTGTAATTAATTTACTATTCCAATATTAGCAGATAATAGAACAGCATCAGGGGAGGTTGTGAATTCCTCTTTAGAGTTTGCACCATACCGATCATTCATATGTTAATCTTGACAGAGCTTTTTCACACATTTCATTATTCCTGGCAGCTCCGAGGCCGTTCCAGTGATCTCATCGCAGCCTCTGCCAAGCTCATGAGCTCAGACATTCAGTCGGCCAGACACATAGGTGTTTCACAGAAAGAGAGACTTATGTAACTGCGTCTTGTTTTCAAGAACACAATCACTTTCTTTTGACATGTATTCAGCATTTCATATGAAAAGGCTGGTGTCATTCTGTATCTATGTTACATGTAACATTTTTGAATTTTAGACAAATATATATATACACATAATCAGAAAAATAGTGTTAAAAAGGGATTGCATTGAAACATGCTTTTGGTGGATAGTTAGTTTCCAGGTATTTAATGATTGTCAAAGCCTCCAGATAACCTGGAAAAACAGAAGTCTAACACAAGTAGCAAAGTACTGGAAGGAGGGGGTGGCTGCATGGATATAGCCATATTTGGATAATGGTTATATAGTAGATGATGATTACTTGGGTTCATGGGGAATCAACAATATATAACATGTTTGACACCATGCCCAAGAAAACAATAGCAAAGGTCCATATTTCCCTGATAAAGCTAAAGTCCTCCTTGTGTCTACAGAGGTCTCCCATAGGCACAGGAGCAGGTCTAATACACATGTATGTCTGTGCCTATATATGTTTAACAATTAACCAGGAAAAGCCTTCCTCACCGAAGTTGGCGATGCACATATTTGGCCGCTTTAAAGCTGACAGCCTCGCACTGCAGCCAATACAAGCTCCCCATCAGGCCACTAACCATGCCGGGCCAAGTTAAGCCCCACAGCCCACCTCTGTTGCCACTGAAAGGTCACGCTTGGGGAAAGACTGCTGCTAGGCCAACAAAAAAAAAGCTGCAACCATGGACCATTGCTACCCAAAAGGAGTGAAGTCTGGCACTTACAGTGAGTCCTGAGCAGCAGAAAAGTGTTGCAGGGATCCAAAATAATTAGCACTCCACTGACCTTCCCCCTCATCTCAGAAAGGACACTCCACCACCATGTCCCTTGCCTTCCCTCTTCTCCAAGTTAAGTGAATATAGTTTCTTTTATAAACCTGTACTCAGCAACAATGTGGCTGCCTATGATTGTTCATACAAATCTGACCTAGACAAAGTGACTGCAGTTGTAGCGTACATCTCAGTTGAACACACTTGCCTTTTCCAATATAATATCATTCTATGTCTTCAAATAAACACTGGTACATACACACTGATAAATACATCCTCACCATCATCCTGACACTAATTTCTGAAACAGAATTATTGTTCAACCAATTTAAGGACAGTGATATATTAAGCTATAAACTGGAGCAAGCTAAATATTTATTTTGAAGCCACATTAATAAAAGTAGTAGTCTACTCTTATCACTGATAAGATTATCTACTGTGAACCTTAATGGTCATCAATCACTGACCCAAAGTTTAAGGTAGACTTTTTTTTGCAGCACTTGGGTTGATCGGGCTGGATATTGATGTTCTGTTTGTATATGGGGGATGGTTGGGATGATAAGCAGCTTAGTCTCAGAGAGGTTAGGTTGAAGGTAGCATCCTTTCATCCATGTCAAGAAATCAACAGGACATGCTGAGATCTGAGTTGTGTCAGTGCGGTCCACTGGCAGGTCCAGTAGGAATAGCTGGGTATCATCAGCATAGCAGTGGTATGAGAAGAGAAGGGGACCGAGCATGGACTCTGGAGGTACCCCTGTGGATAAGCTGTGCAGTTTAGATGCTTTCCCTCTCTGAGATACCCTGAAAGATCTCCCTGAGAGGTAGGATGCGAACCAGCAGAGGGCAGAACCTGGGATACTGAGTGTGGAGAGGAAGATTTGGTAGTTAACTGAGCTAAAGTTAAAGATAACTGACAAATATAGCAGCAGGACTGGCTAGAAACTCTAGCAGATCAGATCAGTATCAGATAAATTAATCATGCAAGTGTGCTCCAGTAGAGCCCCAGAATATAAATATAGACTTATGTGCATTATCTTTAAGATTTAATTATAGTAGTAGTATACTCCTCATTTATCATCTCTGTCATAGAGATATAAAGTAGAACATTAACAGTTCAGACTCAGCTACATAACACAGAGTAAACACTTGACTTTACCTGCTTTAGTTGCTTTACTGTCACACCCACATCATTGCACTTCATGCATTTAGACACTTTAAAGCAAAACCTGCCTTTCCAGCTGACTCAGTAGCAATTCTTGTTTGTCCCACTTACCACAGCTCCTATCACAGCTCTTTGCCAAAAAACAAATTAAAAACAACTTTAGTAAAAGTTAAACTGTAACTTTTGCACAGTGAGAATCTAGGCCAAGCTATAATTTTAAACCAGTTCATCTCCACTCACCAGTATGATGAGAAAACTGTTGTCATGCAAATAATTGAAGTATTTTTGTAGTTTTAGGTTTGCAGGGCGGCTGCACTGGTCTAACACTCTGGGTTCCTCTCAGGTCTCCATCCCATAGCTCTTTCCAGAGCACTGACCTCAGCTGTTTTCCCCATCTCTCACTGTTTCTAAACACACTAAAAGCCACGTCACGGTGGACAATGACCACTTTCTACACATAAAAAAAACTCAACCAGGTGAACATTTCAGACATGCGTTCATATAAACATGTTAATTTAGATACTGAGGTGTGTATCTCTGACAGAGTTGATAGCGGCCTGCTGTTGTTTCCCACTCGGCCTGCATATTATTAATGGGTTTATTATGGTTCACTTTATGACTCATTAGTTTGTAAAGGTCAGGAGTCCAACATCCCTGTCACATGGAGGTTCACTGGTAAATGCTACTATGTAACTGTGTGAGTAGACTCATGGGATAGTTTATTGTTGCTCTTAACGCTTCTGGTGTCAGATTTTATTACTGTGCATCTGCTTTTCAATTGTTTTTATTGCATTTGTATAGATATTTCTATGTTGCACATTTTTTCTCCTTTGCACAAGTTTCACGAATGATGAATTATCATAAATATCTTTAAAGTAAGACAATAAAGTCTTACTATAAAGTATCTTTATAATGGAGATAGGGTTAGTAGTCCTATTTCACAGTTTGAGGTGTTAGCAGGAACACCTGGAACCTACATATTTACACACAAGCACTGAAAATGTGTTTTATTTTCATATGTAATAGGGCTCTGTCAAGTTTTCAATCAGCCAAAAATATATATTTTCTACCATTGTTTAAAAATTTAAATGGTGCAAAAAGGTGGTATGTTAAGTGAATAAGGAAATGACACCAGTGTGTCACTTGCTATATATCTGTCTACTCTGTGGACACACTGCACTAGGACTTAAACACACCCACGTCAGTCACATCAACCTATCAGAACATAAAAGGGACCTGGCAGTTTCAGGCAGCGGACTCCCATCATCCCATCCATCATGGCCTTACATGACCATAATGACTGTTACTGGTAGAACGGCTACAAATAGGCGCCCACTTAGCGACCACGCGACCAGCTCTCACACAATTATTATGCCTGAAATCACCATAATCAACAGGGAACCACATGGGCTGAATAACACAACCCGGTGCTGACTTTACAGACAATAAACCATTATAGGATCATTATTGCTGATGATGTCGGTCGAGACGAGATTTCATGTGACAGAATTTTAAATCCTGTCAGCACCCGGAGCCAGATGGTTTGCCTCCGAGGCCTCTGTGCACGCTGACCCCGGTAATGGTGCAACAGAGATGCACAACACAGGTCAATGAAATTCAATGTCCTCCTCATGGAATCGAGGGTGTCACGTGGCTTCAATGGAAATGCCCCACCCATGAATTGTAAGAACACTCTCATGCTAATCTACTGCATCCACTGAGGACAGGATGATGAGAGATTAGAGCAGCAGAGCATGCCCTCGGCCTCGACATCCCCCTTCTCAGACCTACCACACCGCTACCCTCCCCCCTTGTTGAAAAGTCCACACCAACAGCAGCAGCATCTTTTAAAGATCCACCAATAAAAATGTTGGCATCAGAATTAATGTCTATCGACATCAGAGGTCCTATTTTTAACTTGTATACATTACATCCGAGATCAGAGAAAAACGGCTTCCCTCAGAGTGAATAAGGAAACAGCGTATCAGTCCGTTGCAGAGCTTTATATCTACCAGCCATGCAGTCTGGGGCCACCAGATAAGATGATGCTGTGTATCTGCGTGCAAGTGCGTGTAAGTAAACTACTGACCTTAAATTACAAGGCCCACAGATGTGCCAGCATAGGGGTATTGGAAAGTGTCCATGCTGCAAATGTGTCAGCCGGAATTAAACTGAAGCTAAAAAACACTGTGGCTTCCTGTCTGGACAAAATGTACCTCTGGAAGACCCAATCCCCTTAAATGACATTCAACAAAGTCATATGAGCAGAGGAAGGTGACACAGTATCCAGGTACAGATCATATTTGAACTGATATTGGCTAATTGGCAAAATTAAATAAAAAAAATATGTATATGTATATGTTCTGTAGTCTTTTATAAGACCAATGTTATCTTTTTTATTAGAACAATGCACATTAATCAACTGCACATGTTTCAGTGTGTGTGTTGGTGAATAAACTCATTTTCAATGCTTGTTCTTTGGCAGTTCATTTTTGCAGATTGTTTTAAATGTAAAAAGTCCTTGTATGTGTGTGTTTAGGTGGGAGCCATTGGTAAAACTTTTAGGTTGATTCAAACTTTTTGATTCAATATAACGGAACGAATAAGGGCTTTGGATCCAAAACAGGGTGTGTAGACAGACAGTATCATATGTTTCACAGATTGTAAAGCATTCTGAAGAAAGAATTGACTTTGGGCTATATAACGCACGTACATTCACACACTGACACTGTGACATACACACACACACACACACACACACACACACACATACACACACACACTGCACCTGCATGACTTGAAAACACTTTGAGCCACTGAGCATGACAGACAGGGAAAGGAAATGAGAGTAAAGTGAACATTCTCTAACAATTGCACAGTTATGCACCTGCAGGCCTGCTCAGAGCAAACACCACACACACACACACACACACACACACACACGTGAACACCCGAGAACTGTAGCATTAGCCTGTATTACTAGACTTTTAGAGCAATAACCTGGAATTACAAAAGTATGTTTCAAAGAAACTACTTTCCTGTTACCAACAGCCACACAGATTATGCCTAATGATTTCTTGTTAGTTTCCTCCTTACTTAAATAAGAAACCCTTTCTTATTTTCCTCCTTCCAGCTGTTACTCACTCTTTTCAGTACTCCTCTCCATCTTTAAAACATCCCACTTACTTTAACTCCATGGCTCCTCTCCTCCTTCCTCTCCTCTGGGGTGAAAAAATGAACGCTGCTCTCTGTCACCTAATCCTTCCTCATCTCTAATATACCATAGTGTGTGCCATGGGTAGATGGGGGAATGCATGCGAGAGGCCCGAGCTGCTGTTACAATAATCCAAACAGACGGACAGGGAGCCACCGAGTCAGCGGAGACGGAGGGGAAATCAGGGACCAATCGGAGAGTTTAGAGAGGCTGGGAAGGGGGTTGGGCTTCAAGCTTGTGCTGCTCTTTAACTTCAGCGAGGGCCGGAGGCACGGCACAGAGACAGCAAGATAAGGAGGGACGAGTGGATGGAGGATCTGACACAAAGAGACAGCAAACATGCCAACAGGAGCTACATTAATGCCCAGGCCTAGGATATTATGTAGCCCTGAATTACATTCTATTTTGGGCTATTTTTTATTTTTCTTGAAAATGGCATTAGAATCACCAAAAAAAAGTAGAAATGTATCCCTAGCTTTCTCTTTAGTAAAGACATTAGTTGAAGACTTGCAAGAGTTTCAGTGTAAGCGGCAGCAGGAGAAACAAGACCGCCACAATGTGTCACCAAACGGCACAAAGGTTGTAACCGGCCTGATTAATGATCTGTAAGTCAAATACAGGTTCATGACGGTTCAAAAGGCCGACGCGGCGGTTTTCTCCACCAGCCGCACAATGCCTGTTACTATCTGTGCGTGCCCCCGGGGGACTGCTGCACTGAAGCGAAGCTGGTAAACAAGACACGGATGATGCAACATATCAAGACCACGACTCTGGAGAAGCTGGAGGAGGAAGCTCAGACATCAGCTGATAGGTTCTGTCAGGCTTTTAATGAAGTATATGATCCTTATTCTTCACGCTTACTTCTTTTCAAATAAAATGTGCTGTGCATTACTTTATATTACTTTTGCTTCTTTATTCTTCTTGTTCCTGTTATTTTGCATCATGAATTCACTTGTGTATGAACTGTATCCATGGAAAGAACTTCTCCTCGGTTTGCTTTGCTTTAATAAGCACACGTTGACTTTTGCAGTATTGCAGGTGTTGTTTTAAAAAAATGCTAAAACCAATATAAGAGCCTTTTTGATGCCTTAATTTGATAAATAAAATTAAAAAAAAAGTCACATTTCAAATGTTGTCTCACTGTCAACAGCAGTAGAACATTGAACCTTAAAATCTTTCCAGCTGTTTTCTTTTTCTCTCCCCCATTCTTGACCACTACTTGCTGCTCTGCTCTGAAGCTTTTAATCATATTATATGATCTTCATTTGTAGATTTTGGAGCCATATGAGAGGATGTGCAAATTTCAGTTTTTTCCCCCCTCGGAGAACTTTATAGACTTCAAAGTCTTCTGGAAGTAAAGAGAGGACGCACATGCTCTGAAATATGGACCAATCTATAATTCCATGACAGCCAGGCCAGCTCCACCCAGCGATGAAGATCATGTGATATGATCCACTGCACAAGAACAGCTGGTAAATCGTGAAATTATTATATGGAAATCTATATGGGAATATCGCAAAATGTTGATTAAAAATTAAAACTTAACATCTTATCAAAGTGAAAGTAAAAATACACATCTGACCTTTTGTCAGATGTGTATTTTTGACAATGAACATTGTTTTGTTCTATACCAAAAAATATCAAAGGCCAGGCCTTTTTATTTTCAGTTTCTTTGCCTCTCTGCAGAATTCAGTAGTGGGCAGCAGTCCCCTAATCATTACCACATCTTTCTTATTTCCATCTTGGCAAAGGAACATCGGCCTTTCCACAATAACAGAAGGACCCACGCCGCCTGTCCAGACCACACAGGATCACAGCGCCTCTCACACACAGATTCGCCCCTCCAGAGTTTAACCATCTCAGGAAAGCTCTAATCTCATTGGCAGGCTTCAAACAATGTTTGGAGTAATTACATGAATGCGCCTGTTTTTCCGCCTGTACGTCCACCCCCACTTAACTGGATTACCTACAACATAGAAAGGAAACAGCGACAGTGTCATTGTATTATATAATGTGGTGGTGGTGTTTGTAAAACCAAGCAAAAAAGGAAAATCAAATTTAAAAAAAAAATACAGTCTTAAAGATCCCATTTTGTGAAAATGGGACTTTTATATCTCTTTGACTAGACAAGATGAGTCATCAGGACATTGTGATGTCACACCTATACAGTCTCTGCCCACTATATATATATATATATATATATATATATATATATATATATATATATATATATATATATATATATATATATATATATATATATATATATATATATTTATATATATATATATATACACACACATATACATATACATATATATATATTTCATTAGTTTTTAAAATAATTATGTTAATCAACAATTCAAAAGTAATGGCTGATTTTGATTATTTAATTTTCAATACATTTTTATTTATTGTTACTTTTTGTAAGTTTCAAGTGATTTCAGTGAGAAGTGTGGGTTTTTCCTTCTTTTACTGAGGGGTACCAACAATTTTGTCCACGTGTGTGTATATATATAAATATTAAAACTTAAGTAGTTCAAAAAAGGAAAAAAAAAGAAAATTCTTATAAGGAGACCAGAGTGTGTAATTTATCTATAATGTCAGTAATTGGGATATTTAAACTTCAACTAAAATCCAGGAAAAGTGGGACGTACAATATGGGACATTTAAATAATCTTATTGTATTATAAATGTATTTTTCTTATTAAAGCAGTAGCCTATGTGATTGACGCCTTGATCAGGATATCTGACTAATTACCAGTTTGACTCTGTATGTATTAAAAGATTCCAGTTGAGTCCAATTGTAAATGAGACCCTGAACTGAGGAAAGGTAAAAGCAGGAATACCAGATTGTTCAGGTTATTGTGAATGTAACCTCGCTCTTTCCCTCGGGCAAAGCAAACAAAGAGAATTGGCTCGACCTATAGCGGACGCAAAAGAACAGAAAGCGAGAGAGAGCACGGCTAATCTGAAATGCAAACAGTTGGTGTGAATGACAGAGAGGTGAGTGTGGGCCACACAAATACCCTGCACATAGTTCCACTTCTGTGCACTTCATGTTTCAATCTCTATACCTCCTCACCATTCTCTAAAGAGAGCAAAGAGTTTAAAGAAGACATCAAACAAGGACAGAATTACAACAATCTGTTCTTTCCTTCTTTTTATATTAGAACAGACTGGAATGGTTTGACTCATGGTGCTGATCAGTGACTGAATGAGTTCAGAACCATCAGTCCATTGTTATGATTATGGTAATTTTTGGGTGAGTCATGCTCTCTTTGTGCAACACTGACATCCCCTGCTGGCTGCAGCATGACTCACAATAACATACTCATCTGAATCCAAGATACAGTACGCAGTTATGAGGCGGACGCACACACAAAGGGATGAAATGCCAAGACTTCACAGAGATGATAACCAATGAAGGGCAGAGAGAGAAAGAGAGAACAGAAAAACGCAGGAAAATTTCCCCAAGCCACGCGGTCAGCACTTCACCCTCTCGGCTACGTTTCCTGCAGTAGCAGGGAAATCTCTATAAACCTTTAAACAGGAAATAGAATGCTAGCTCCTTCACAGTGATTTTACAGTAGAAATTACAGCCTCTCTCACACACACATATACACAGACACACACTTTCTCCTTCAAACTCAGAGTCACTAAGCTGGCTGGAGTCCAGTGGTACTCGATAAGGTTCAATCTGACAGAGGTCGCTGTGCAGAGCTCACAGCACCAGGCTCATTGATCCTCAGAGGTCAAAGTGTCACAGGGAAACCGTTCAGAAAATGACGCCTTCAGGGCCTTTAGGGTCAGTACACAAAAGAACAAACATCATGATATGTTTCCACCAATTTGTTATTTTATACTTATTAATGCACATATTTGTATTTTATTATCCTGTCTGTGCTTTCCTGCTCTTTACTTTTTAACTCCTTGTTTGGCTCTTGAAACAAGTCACAGTTATCTAAACAAAGGTAACATTTATATGAATTTTTCTTTCCTTGCATTCATCTATCCATCTTCTACCAGTTATCTGGGCCAGGTCATGGGGGCAGCAGCCTCAACAGAGAAGCCCAAACTTCCTCTTGATGGCCACTTTGTCCAGCTCTTCCAGGGAAATCCCAAGGTGTTCCCAGGCCAGCTGGGCATGGTCTCTCCAGTGTGTCCTGGGTCTCCCCCTGGGGCCACCACCTGGAGGGACATGCCCAGAACACCTCAGCAGGGAGGCGTCTAAGAGGCATCCTCATAAATGGCCAAGCCATCTCCTCCTGCTCCTCTTGAGGGAGAGCTTCTCGCCTTATCTCTAAGGGAGAGCCTAGCCTCCCTGCAGAGGAAACTCATTTTGGCCACTTGTATTTGCAGTTCCGTCCTTCCACTACCCACAGCCACACATTGACTGGTTAATCAGAGGTTCCCCTTTCGGCTCAGTTTCTTCTTCACCACGATGGACTGATGCAGAATCTGCTTCACTGATCAAAAGCTGCACCGATCCATCCGGCCCATCAATCTCCCGCTCCATCACTTAGGAACAAGAGGAATGAGATACTTGAACTCATCAAGTATCTCATTCATTGAACTGATCTCATCCCTGACCTGGAGGCTGCACTCACCCCTTTTCCTGGATGAGAACCCTGGCCTCAGATTTGGAGGTGCTGATTGTCATCTCCGCTGCATCACACTCTAGAGAGAACTGAAGGTCAAGGTCCAATAAAGCCAACTGGAACCCAGATCATCTGCAAAAAGTCATCCAATCCTGGGGCCACCTAACGACAGCCCTTTGACGCCCTGACTGCACCTAGAAATTCTATCCATGAAAGTTGAGAACAGAATCTGTGACTGAGGGCAGCCCTGCAGGAGTTCAACTCTCACCAGAAACAAGTCAGATCTTACTTCCAGCAATGTGGACCATACCACGAATCCGGTACTCCATACTCGTGAAGCACCCCTCACAGGACCACAAAGCACATGTAGAGTGGTTGGGGGCCAACTCCCATGTTCAATGAATTGAGCTGGTCCACGGCTCTATGACCAGGACAAAAACCACATTGCTCCTCCTGGATCTGAGGTTTGACTAGTCTATGGAACCTTCTCTCCAGGACCCCCCGAATAGACCTTTCCAGAGAGCCTAGGCATGTGATCCCCCTGGGGTTTGAGCACTTTCTGAGTGCTGTAAACATTTGGGATAGTAAAAATATGCAACTGAACAACATATTTAACATAGGTTTTGTGATTTTAATCTTGAAAATGTACATATTGGGCCATTAAATATTCTTACACAAGTAGCTTTTCAATAAAAATTGACAG
Organism: Eupleurogrammus muticus; assembly: GCA_036785175.1. Classification (NCBI taxonomy): domain Eukaryota; kingdom Metazoa; phylum Chordata; class Actinopteri; order Scombriformes; family Trichiuridae; genus Eupleurogrammus; species Eupleurogrammus muticus. Next base: position 18,775,963 of record JAYKQN010000003.1, on the reverse strand, counting down.
AATTATGACTAAAGTGTGTAATCTTACCTTTGGAAAACAGAATATGTTTAGTGTTTGTGGTCTTCTTGAGTCTTGATATGACTTTAAGGTAATTTGAGACTATTATTGGTGATTATGTGTTTGACTGAAGAGGAAGTTTCTTATATTCAGGAAAAAAATCATAGTAAGTTGAATATATTGGCTTTAGTTTTAGTTTGTAATTGTTTAACTAATAATACAGTGAATGACACAGTCAACCATCATTTAGAATTGATCACCTTACATATCCTTGATGCATGATGTGTAATTTCAGAAGTCAGCCACTACTTCATGTTCCAGTGACGTTAGGTTTACATTATGCATGTACCTGCGTACACTGAATCATCTGTCTGGCTGCTTTATTTATTCTGTGACGAGCATGAAAACTGTCCTACAGACACACGGCTGCAGCTCAGTGTACTGCAGCGCTGGGAGAGTTTATGCAGCCTTAACTGCATCACTCTCCACTTCCTGTTCCCACAATCACTTGCTGCATTCAGGAGCACCTCAATCGTCACAATGACTAAAACAACAGCTGCTCGTAGAACAAATACATGTCCGACACGGGACGCACATTCACACAAAGAGGAGAGAGAAAGAGAGGGGACAAATGTAATATGTACTTTACTTCACTTCTCAATAAGAAAGAATGGAGTTGTACATATATAATATATCTATATATAAAATATCTATCATTTCTTTATTGAATGTATCACTTACCAATTCAATTATAATCTATAAAAAAATGTCAATGACAAGTGCCCATTCGAATCCAAAACTATTGTGTTAATGGGTGCAACTATTATAATTTTGGTTATTATACCAATGATTTTATCAATTTAAGTATTTGTGCAGTCTGAAAAATGTTAAATTATGTAGAATGTCCATCTTAAGTTCCCCAGAGGCCGTGGGTACTCTTCAAAATGGCAACAGACCAAACATATGAAATATTCAGTTAATTATCATACAGGAGTATGAAAATCTAGAGAAAATACACGTCAGTTTTTAATGTTACTTATTTATTTCCCAAATTGTTTTCTTTAGCTTTTAAAGCTCCGGTTTGTTTTCTTCACAGCCAAAAAAAGAAAAATAATTTAACAAAACAACAGATACAGGACTTTCCTGTTACACTGACAGTAAACTTAAGATGAGCTGTGTCTGTATTTAACTGGGTGATGAGCTTCTCCTGTCCATCATGCATTTCACATGTCATGTTGCTTTCTTCAAACTGTTGTTAAATCTAAATCTTGACATCCTTGTTAGCTCCAGCACAACCGTTGTTCCTTCATTATTCCCCAAAGTAGATCTGACTCACAATAGAACCAGATTAGCACTTATGAAGCCTCTGTTTAGCAATTACACTAAGTTAAAAGTTATCAGTTTGACCTGTGATTAAAGGTAAAGTCTGTAGATTCTGGTGTCGCCAACTGGTGACAGTGTAGATTGCAACCTCAAGCATGTAGAATAATCTACCGTTTGGTTTGTCCTTTCTGGGCTACTGTAGAAACACAGCAGTGTATAATGGAGGGCTCTGCTCATTCTAAGCTATTAAAACACAACAAGTCTCATTTCAATCGAATTATATACTATATTAAACAGATGTCTGCTAGATGCTACTAAAAATCCACACTGTAGCTTTACTGCCTTCATTCCATAGGATGCAAAATGTGAATGACACAGCCATCGCGGCTCATCCCTGCGTCTCTTGCTGGAGTTTCCACCAGGAATTTCAGGAACATCCCAACGCGACGCTCCGCTAAACATAAATGCTTGTGTCAGTCAGGAGAGGCACGTTGTTATGTGGATTATTGAAATTAGTGAAAGGCCCCCAGTAGGATGGCAGCTAAGCTGCATTGCTTACATATGTACCACAGCAGCATTGGTGCGTGCACATTTTTTTTTTTTTTTTTTTTTTACAAATAACTAAATACAGAGACATGGGGGCTCAAATGGGTGGTAAAATCAAACCCTGATCAAATGGGGCAGAACAAATGTGCCAGGTGACATTGGTGCCTAACAGGCGGCTCCAAAAGTTTCAGCTTGAAAGGATCAGGCCACCAAGCCCGCCCAGTCTCCTCATAGGAACTAATACATCCCCATGTCTGTAACGTCAACGTTCAGCGGTTTTCCTCTGGAAAGTCGGTCTAACAGAGTCCACTTGTAGAGGTCAAAATCAACTCCAAAATAAAACATATAATATAAACACATACAGAAAAAAGCATGTTGAATATATATTAATCTGGGGTCTAACCACATTAAACTTAACATGAGCAGGGATGTGACAGGTCAACAGAACATCTGCTTTGAGTCAACATTTAGTTTTTGCATCAGCAGGCAGAGAAAGTTGTTTTTTTTTTCTCGTTTTTTTTTAACAGGAACTTGATCTTGCAGCAGGTCTGTGAGCTGCCAGCGGATCACTGAGGTAGGTCCCTACAGGACCCAGGATCCAGGATCCTGCACCCAGAGGACGCAACGGCTGCAGCAGCAGCAGCAGCAGCAGCAGCAGCAACAACAACAACAGCAGCAGCAGCAGCAGCAGCAGCAGCAGCAGCAGCAGCAGCATTAACAGCAGCAGCAGCATTAACAGCAGCAGCAGCAGCAGCAGCAGCAGCAGCAGCAGCCTCCTGCTGCAGCAACGCTGGACACATGCACTTCACATGATTAGATGCGAGCGACCTGGATGCTGGAATTCTGCGTCTTTAAGGCTCGTTCTGAACGTTTGCATCAAAAGCAGAAAGTGTCGAACACAACCGACAGTTTTTTTGGATTATCCATAATTCATTCATCAACACCAGCTGTTATCCCCCCCAACACAAGCACGTACAGAAAGTTCCGTTCCACTCACCTAGATGTTTTTTTGTTCTTATCTGCCGGGGAGAGAACTACAATGACGCATGGGGATGTATCGGATGACGGCAGCAGGCGATCCGGATCCGGATCTTGGCCTGATCGGGTCGAGCCGGACTGAGACTCCGCAGGTTTTGCGTCCTGTCTCCGGTCTGCGGCTGCACGAAGCGACTGAAGCGGCTTCGACTCGCTTCCCCCCCCCCCGCTCTCAGATTAAAGGGATCCGACCGACAACAGTAAAAAAAAAAAAAAAAAAAAAAAAACGCAGCCGCAGCCGGATGCAGTTAATCCATTAAAAAAAGAAAAGAATAAAGTTCATTAATATTACATTTACGTGTAAAAATAGCCTCAATGCATTATTGCTGCGTTTCTTAGTGGTTGGCTGCAGGCATGAAGTGTGTCATGGAGAAATATGCAAATAGCATGATATTGTTAAAGGAAATCCCTCTTTTTTATATAACCATCCATCCATCCATCCATTGTCTATCCCGCTTATTCCCTTTCGGGGTCGCAGGGGTCTGCTGGAGCCTATCCCAGCGCGTTAAGGCGAGAGGCAGGGATACACCCCAGATGGTCGCCAGCCAATCGTGGGGCACACACACCATTCACACACCATTCACTCTCACACTCACACCTATGGGCAATTTAGAGTTTACCAATTAACCTGAGCATGTTTTTTGTATTGTGGGAGGAAACCGGAGTACCCGGTGAAAACCCACGCAGACACGGGGAGAACATGCAAACTCCACACAGAAAGGCCCCAGACCCAGGCCCAAGGCGGTCTTGAACCTGCGACCTTCTTGCTGTGAGGCAACAGTGCTAACCACCGCACCACCGTGTCGCCCTTTTATATAACCATTTAATGGATTTTCAAAATTATATTAAACATGTATTTGTTGTTATTCCCTATCAAGGAACATCATATGGTGCCATCCATTGTCCACAGGCATCAGAGAGGGAAAAAGTCAAAGTTCAAGTCAGAATTTCCAGAATGAAGGCAAGGTCCTTGTGTCTCGAGTCCTAAAAACGTTTTTTGCTACAGAATCGTTCGTCATACGAATAAATGTGCATGTTTTCCCAAACAACTGCACTGAGATGCATAGTGACTGGAAGTCTGGGAATACTGGCTTGGAAGTTCAGTGTTTTTTGGTTTCTTTAATATTAATGAGCCTCTTCTCCCTTTTCATACCCCTAGAGTGATTTATTTGTGTTTTAAAGTACAAGACAACTCTGTGTATAACACTATGTATTTTACAGATCTCTCTCAGGCTTGGGAGTTGGCCTCAGGAAGAACTTTATACACACCTGGGGTCATGTGACCCCTGGTCACATGATCAGCCCCAGTTTAAATACCTGGATTTTCCTGCATTAGCCTTAAAAGTGAAGAAGCCTCTTGGATGACAGGGGAAACGTCTTTATACAAGATAAGACGTCCACTTGCTTTTTTCTGCAACTCACAAGATTTAATCATGTTTTGTGTCTTATCTGTTGTTTCAGGTAACGTGCTCCCTCTGGTCTGATTGTCTGCTCCGCCCTGATCGTTCCTTCCCACCTGTTTTCTATTCCCTTGTGTATATACAGGCTGTGTCTCTGTGCCACTTTGCCTTCCTTCTCCATAGGTGTCCTTGAACGTGTGAATTCTAATCCCAGACTATTCCTGCATGTGTTATCTCTGTTAATGCGTTGTCTCACCCTTTGTTGTTTCCTTTATGAGAAGGGAACAACAAGCTTTTTAGGTTTTTGTTGCTGCTTCATCAATAAAATATAGTCGCTTCATATTTTGCCTCTTGAGTCATGCATTCGCGTCAGATCCAATATTTTGTCTCATAACTATTCTGACTGTTTTTTTTTCACTTGGATGGCTGAAATAAGTGGATGTGGTAGGGATAGGTGGTCCCTCTATGGATGGCGGGAGCTACTGTATGACATCACAAAGTCAGGGAACCATAAATGAGTCATGAAGGTTTCTAAATCTGTGACTTAGTCTGTTTTACTGAGCGTGTGAGGAGATGTTTTTATCCAACCTTAGATCTATTTATAATCAATAATAGAACAAAATCTCACATTCTATGATATGAGGCATTTAATAATCATGTTGGAGAATATACTTTTATAGCTTTACTTTACATAGACTTCAATTCAAATCAAATTCAGATTAGACTCATTTTTAATGATGATTGTATGTTAAATATGAAGCTACAGCCAGTAGCAGGTTAGCTTAGCTTAGCACAAAGAATATATATATATATATATATATATATATATATATATATATATATATATATATATATTTTTTTTTTTTTTTTATAGTTTTTTTTTTTTATCTTCTTTAACTTTAATTTTTCTTTTTCTTTATCTGTAACGCTGCAGTAACACACAAATTTCCCCGTTGCGGGATCAATAAAGTTTATCTTATCTTATCTTATCTTATCTTATATATATATATATATATATATATATATATATATATATATATATATATATATATATGATGTATATAATGTGTTAATTAGTGAGTTTTAGAGCTAATTCTTTTAAAGCATGCTAGCAGTTTGTACCCATTTCTGTCTTTTATGCTAAGCTAAGCTAACCAGCTTCTGGCTGTAGCTCCATATTTAACATAGAGCCTCAAAAGTGATCTTCATCCTGGCAAAAAAATTATTAATTAAAAAATGTAAATATTTATGATTTACAAGTTAATGTCTTGGTTAAATTCCTTATTTAATGAATGAAATTAAAAACTATATCTGTTGAAAATTAAATCCAGAGTTTATCTTCAAATGTCTGTTTCCCTGACAGTCCAAACCTAAAGATATTCACTTTAACCTCATGCTGATTGCTAACCCAGCTGTGTAATGATTATTTAATTAAGCGGTTAAAATAGTGTCTGATTAATCTTTTATAATCCACTTATCTCACAGTTCTAAAAAGAGGAATTAGCTTCTTTTGCTTTTATAGGTTTGAGGAGGTAAAATACACAATGCCACAAGAAATAAAGCATAAATTAGAAAAAAAAAAGCTTGGAAAAATAAATTCCCAAAGAGAAAGTTTCACACCAGCAAAGTTGCTCCAGGAACAGACACATATACAATAAACCATTTGAATATTCCCAAAATACAGAAATTTACACTAGGGATGTTTAATCTAGTTCAGAATTTTTTTTTTTAAGTATAAAATAACTACAGTTTTATAAACACTATACTCGTGGTGGGACATCCCAGCACCACTTGTTGTTTCCAGGCAAAAACCCTCCCTTCTTATATGAGGGAGGCTGTCGCCATGGCAACACTACATTATGCAGCAGCCCATGAAAGACTCTTTTCAGATTTAAAAAAAAAAAAAAAAGAAAAGAAAAAAGAAAAGAAACAAAGAAAGACAGAAACAAGTTATTTGCATTCCTTTTCTATTAATGATTTTGTGTGATGGAAAGAAAAAAAAACACACAGGCGGTTCGAGGTTTATTGTGTGGTGTGGATATGGGAGCCGGAGGTGGGGGAAGGGGGGGTTGATCTTGATTCATCTGAAGGTCTCGCAACTATTTTGGAGAACTAATGCAACGTGCACGCCGCAGTCAAAGGCCACCCGCTTAGCATGCAGTGCACAATCGCTGCAAACTCGCAGCAAAGGTTTCAGCTAATTTCTGCATCGCACCTCTGTTTTCTGAAAGCCACGCTACCTAAAGGCCTAAAGTCCATCAGGGACATAACACAGCACGGATGCACAACAGTGACGTGAGGAGCAATGGTGTCTTTTCCTGTTTTACTTTTGAGAGACGCAGATCAAGAGTGCAACAACCAAAAAAGCTCCACAGATGAAAAAAAAGAGGGAAAAAAACATAATATAATAATATGCACCCAAGCAATGTTGATAATTTCATCAGGGCCCCGCTACATCTGCACCTGCTGCTGTCATTAGTTCAGTGGAGCGTGGCAGGATTAGCGGAGCAGCCTGTGAATGGCTCCTGAATAATTGACTGATCCTTTGTTCCTTTCATGCTGTTTTGATTGAACACTGAGCTGAAATGACAATTTGATGTAAAAATGTTAATTATGAGTTGTATTTTTTTTTTTAACATAACGTCTGTTGCTGAATAGGCTACACTGTGTATATCTGCTGTGGGGATTTATAGACTTCCTGATGCTGGGTTGGAAAAATAGGAAGAAAAATATAATGTGCTAATGTATATATTTTATTATTTAGTAATAGTATAAAATTCAGTGTTGGATTGTAATGTATATGAGGTTTATGCCTACCTTATTGTTTTTTCAGATATATGTTGAGTAACTGCTGTGACTTTTCAGTTTCACTTTGGGGTTAATGAAGTTTCTCTGGGGCCCAGGAGGAACAGCAGATCATCTACTAATCTGATGGTCGGGGTTTGATGGCCAACTCCTGCCCTTGTGTGTGTGTCTGTGTGTGTGTGTGTGTGTGTGTGTGTGTGTCTGACTCTGCCAGTAACAAATGGTGAACATAACATTATTAACTAATATTGATGCAGTGGTTCTCTATCTTTCTTTTTTAGGGGTCAACACAAATGAGACCACAGACCCCAATATTGTGTTACTTATGGATGGACTGATAATGAAAATTAATTATACCCCCTTTTTGCCGGGGATGCTCTGATCCTTGGACCCCACTTTGAGAACCACTGTATTAATGGACAACCCCCATCACCCTCTGCATGGGGTGGTGGGTGCGCTGAGCAGCTCCTTCAGCCAGAGACTCAAACACTCTCGCTGCAAGAAGGAGCGCTTTCGCAGATCATTCATCCTGACAGCAATAAGACTTTATAACTCACTGTAGTCACTTTTCCCTCACTCGTCACTTTTCTCTACACACACATCCTGCACCTTAAGTATGCATTAGCTATGTATGTGTACATGTGTGTATGTGTGTGGATATGTATGTGCGTATATATATATATGCAAATATGTAAATATGTGTGTATGTGTATGTATGTAGGTATGTACGTGCATGTATGTATGTATATATGCTTTGCTTATGCATACTTTTTTCTTGCTATTTATTAGTATTTTTTCTTCATTCTATGTCCATAATGCATACTGTGTATGCGGATCAACAAATTCTATGAATTTTGTACATAGTGTTGTGTATTTTTATTTTTTATAATTTTTATCTTTTTTAGCTTTTATTTTATTTTATTTTCTTTAGTCTGTACACTGCAGTAACAGACAAATTTCCCCATTGTGGGATCAATAAAGTCATATCTTATCTTATCTCTTATCCTAATACACTATTTGGATCATTGGGCTGTTATTAACACAAAATGAGATTTAAACACACTACATTGGCCTCTGGGAAATTGTGACGTGTGACATTTGGATCATTGAAGAACTAAGAAGAAAAAAAACACCTCTTAGCAGGGGTGGAGATTTCTTCATAAAAAGGGAAACCATCTTGATTGAATTTGTAGAGAACTGTGTATAACAAAGGTAAATGAGAGGTTTACCACCCACATCATGAAACATAGCGTCTAAACTGAAAATTGAAGCCTCACCCCATGATTTCCATGTTTCCTCTGTAGCGTCGGTTCAGGAACTCAACTCTAGTTGTTCATGTCCTGAGATCAGATCTGAAGACAGACGGAAGAAGAGGACGTCAGTGTCACCTTTGCTGCCACGCAAAAGTATCACACACACACACACACACACACACACACACACACACACTGTAGTCGTTTACTTGGACGGCTGCTGCTAATCTCAGGGGTCTGCTGGTGATAACTCTCTGATAATCCCTGAGTATAACTGACTGCAGTAGAATGAGTCCATGAAATGCTGTAATGTTCATGTTGTGCACGATCACAGTGGAGTCTGGGTGTGTGCGCTGCAAAAAATGAAACCTTATTGAGGTAAATCTCAATTTTGGTCCAATAAGTGTGATTTTAAGCAGAATTATCTTGAATTGTTTTATTCAATTGCCAGATAATGTTTCTTTGTTAATTTTTACCCTTGATTTTTTCCAATTTGCTTTAAAAAAATATTTGATTTATTGTGTCCAACAGAAAATATTTACAATTGTTAAGCTTTTATCTCTTTGCAGTGTGGCGAGAACACTTCTGTGCATACTTTCTTTTTTAAATGCCACAGTGATGCACTGAGGAGGATCAGCATCAAGGCCGTGTCCTTTAAAAGCGACGGGCAGAGGGGTCACGGCAGGAACAGTGTAGTAAAACGCTGCATTACTGTCACCTGGTGTTAAAAGGCACAGCATCTCGACAGAATGAACCTCCATGAACCCGAACTACATCATAAAAAGGTCACACACCATCATTTGAGTGTTTTATCATGTGTGAATGGATGAAAATTCATAAGAATGTCTAACTATATGAGAAAATACATAAAGTGCTGACAGACACAAAGTGTGACTCACTCCTTCTAGGGATGGTTGATATGACCTTCTTCCTGTGGCTGTTTGTGATCCCAGAAGTCTGCTCCCTGACGTACTGGACCGGCCGAGAGCGTCCATGACCTGAACCCAGCTACACCGCTGCCTTATCCACCAGGGGAGCCAACATTCCTGGGTGTCCGTCAATGAGCCGGAATAGTGGACAGGTCTGTCTCTAGCTTCCAGCTTCCAGCTCGGTGAAAGTAGGGATCCTCCTTTCAGGTGTTTGGTTGAGCAACAGGGATTATGGGGGATTGAGAAGAGCATAATCCCCCACACATGGCTAACAGCGACTTTGATCCAGAGATAAACGTGCCAAGTCACGAGTTTAGTCTGGAGTAGTGGCCTTTTTACTACCTATCACACTATGTGAGAAACGTTTAACAGTGTCACCATGTGATCATTATTTCAAAAATCGAGTTATCATATCAAACCTCCATAAAACAATGCTTTTTTTATAATCAAGACAATGAGCAATAATGGGCATCTGTTCTCTGAGTGATGTTCATTATTGTCGAATCAAATGATTATAAAAGCCCCACTGTCTATCTGTTTTTGTCTGACTACAGAACGCTTGTTGTTTCTATTCTGTGACCTTTTCTTTCTCTCAGCTTCTGTGATCTGGGCACGTTGGCAAATTCTGAGAAGCCTTTGTGAATCGTGAACTGCTTCAGGAGCTCGATAACTGTTTATGAGAGCGGTCCAGTCTAAGACTGAAGACTGGAGAAGACAAATGACTAAATGAAATCATTACACGCCGCCAAGCAAAGAATCTAGTCAATACCTGCAATATTATGAAGATTATATTGTGTATATATGTTATATTGTGTATTTCTGTTGTAGATATTCTACTATTTTGGAACTTTTCTGAGAAGTTGTATTGTGCCTGATTTCAGTGTTGTAATAGGGGACAGATGCATCACTAACTCTATGTAGTTTCTGCTGAAACATGAGACACTCTGCTGCACTCTAGTGGTTCAGATGCAGCATCGCCTCCAAACCACAGATGTGTTTTCTTTTAAAGAACAGCCCAGGTAAATATTAAAGATGCCATTATCATAGAAAAAGGGAGATTTTGATTGTTCATTTGATTTAAGGAACCTAAACCACAGAGTATTTAGGACATGTTCCTTAAAATAAAGTCCTGATGTCACACAGGTGATCTCCTATTCTTAGTTATTCAAATCAACCAATCAGAGGACAGGCTCATTAATAATTAATTAAGATTGACAGAAAACAACCTGTTCTTTCTAGAGCTCCAGAGACAAGCTTGAGGGAGATAGAAAACTATATTGAGATGATTTTTGTTACTTTAAACCACAAATATATCCTGTTAGTTACTGTATAATATGTGATCTTAATATATAAATATTTATGAAAATATGATCCAAAAATCAAATCTACCATGATTTTTTTGCATTTCAAACCTAAACAACTTGTTATTTTTCACAAGCAGCAAGAAAAAAATTATCAGCATTGATAGTTATTTCATTGGTATTTTTAGGATCAATGAAGAGGGATAAACACCAGTAACACTGCAAAGGGAAGTCAATGAGTTTACCATTAAATTGTTTTATAGTCTCTTTTAAAACCTGGATGATTATTTAAAGAAGACGGTTTTAAAGCCTGTTTTGTCCTTTTTGTGTCATGATATGTTGTGTCCAGAGGGTGTTTCACTATTTATGGTTCCATGTGTTGTACTTTTACTGTGAAGTTTCTATGCCAGAGACGCAATATCCTGTAAAGGCTGAAAGGGGCCGTCAACGTGTCCATTGGATAAAAACTGACGATCCGACTTGTCGATTTTATAGTGTGTTTCTTTTACACGTTCTGTAAATCATCATGATAAAGATGTCGGTGAAAAAAACAAAACAAAAAGACATCCAACAAGTTATCAGTTTACACAGCAACATGTGATTTTATTTGTTTGATATCATCATCAGAAAATATAAACTGCAGTAGAGTAATACACAATTTGCAGTCCTGTGGTCTATAGTGAACAGATATCATCATTTCCCCTGTGTAATGATCTGTCTTCAGTCAGTGGGAGATTGTACCAGACCGAGCGGAACAGTAGAGCACGTTACACCCGTTTGCCTCAGGAGCAAAAACTAAAGCAGACACGTCAAGGCTCTCATCACAAAGAATCACATCGGAGTTAAAAAAAAAAAAAAACACCCTACTGTAACTCATACCTTTTTCGGTTATAAAAGACAGCCTCAGGGAGAATTATGCCGAAACAAGTCATGTTTACTCAGAAGGGAAATACGATACTACAACTACACAATCAGCAACTGTGCAGGCAATGATTTAGATATAAAGATTCACTCAAAATAATAATAAAAAAAGCCACATTTGTGAGCAGGTATGTTTATTAGACAATTTTGTCTTTTCCAGGGATTGTAACCACAACTCTGACCTTCTTACAGGGCTCTTAATCAGTAATAGTAATTCATGTTTGGAGGGAGTTACTATAGTAACCATCCCCATAACAAGGAAGTGATGAAAAGGGCAAGTAACTATGCAAATTCCACACCAGCTCTGCTTCTGTAAACCAATCAGATGTAATGTAAAGGGCACGCATTGTGATGCCCGGGGCTGTTAAAAAGGTGTCACCAGGGGGCATTGTGGGCTACACAAAGGAGGACGATAAAAAGGCAGCAGATCGGGAAAAGAGAAGACAGAAGATTGTGTGAATTGCTTCCATGTGAGGAGAACAGCAGCTTGCAGCTCAGGAAGCAGCGTTATAGCCGGTGTCTTTCACTCAGACGAGCAAACCCTCCGACAAATTTACTGCTGTTAGGTGGAAAAAAGTTTTAAAACCCTTAATGTGTGTGAATTTGACCAATGTTTACAGGAGGATATACTTTAAAAGCACAGGAGTGGGTTTGACAGAACACAATATCCATTATGAGCTTCTAACTACTGTGGTTTCTGAAGTCATGAATGAACATCTGCACTTAATTTCACACCTTTTATTTTGGGCTGAATATCAATGCAGGCTGCAGAGATGTGGCACCTGCACACATGCTCATTACTAATTTAAAAAGGAAAAATAATTTCTGTAGAGCTGAAACCATCAGTTGATCAATTGCCAGGATAACAATCAACAATTTTTATAATCGTAAAGTAATGCAAGAAGATTCTCAAATGGATTTCTGCTGTTTTACAACCAACAATAAGTCTTTAGGGAATGGCAACTGAATATTTCTGGGTATGACAAGAAGTTGGAAAAGAAAATTGTGGGCTTTGTGATGGGTGTGCATCACTAATTTCTAATAATATGTTTATATATTAGAGAATAAATCTCATGAAACATTCATTAAAGTTACTGTTACTTACTTTACGTGATACTCTGTGGAAGTGGATCTAAATGTAGGCCACACACAGCCACACTGGCCTTTTGTGTTTGGAGCATCAGCTTCATTTGCATCACAGGGAACAGGAAGACGCCCACAGCAGCAGCACAGCAGCCGGGGGCCTGCAACATCTGCTCGGGCCATTTCTGTGCTCAGACATATATACGCCACTCTTTCACCCTTCTGTTTATTAATGCTATGTAAACATGTCGATAGTCAGAAAAATACTATGTCTTTACATTATTTACAAAGTGAATCATTAACCAGTTGAGTCACTGCATGAAGGAATGCCAGAAACGTTCATCCTCCTGTTTTACAATCAGGGACTTTCTACCGGTGACGGATCGGCTACATTAAGCTTTAGGCTACGCACTGTTACGTGTGTTGTTGACATCGAGGCAATGGCACAATGCAGACTGAAAGGCAAGTGGTGTGAAATGGTCAACTGGGATAGACGCAGCCCTCAATCTGTGCCTCCCGTGTATCGCCGTTACGTCCCATCCACAGAGCGGCTGCGTTTCCAGTTCACTTTAAGAAGCAACAGACTTAACAGAGCCCGGACATAATGTCATTTCCAGCTGCCAGTTTGGATTAATCGATTCATTCATATTTTTCCCATGTTTAGCTTAGACTGTCCTGCTGTGAGTCTCTGTGCTTACTCTACAATGTACCCTGGTGTGTATTAATGTATTAATGTGTATTAATTAATTAAGTGATCTGTTTAGAGTTTAGATAATATCCTAAGCCCATTAGAATCAATAAGCTTCTTAAATATATGAATCTTTTTTGAATTTCCTCTAAAAGGCCAGATTCAAGTCAGACTAAACATCTTTAGGAATGTTCTTCAAACAAATGAATACATTTTGATGACGTGACCTTGAATTTTGGTTAACAGTTATTTTCATTTTACGACCAAAACGTCCAGTTGACTTATCTAAATAGAAAAAATAATCAGACGAATAATTTAAAATGTCAAAGGTCGCCAGGGCTTTTTCTTTGTGGAAAGACAGCTCAGCTCTGGGATGAGAATTAAACAGCAATATATGAAGAGGCACACACTGGGTCTAGGCTGGATCATGGCAAGTCATCATGGAAGGTGGAGGCCTTTGATTTTAGGAAACTACATTCACAGTAGAAAAAGTAGATTGACAAAAGACAGACATATAGAAAGTGATATTTCCAGTGCTGTTGCAGGTGCGTTTGATGCTTTTCTCTGACAGCAGTGTTGTGTATTAGCCTACTGTACATAGGAAACAGCTGCTACATGCACATCTACTCCATGACAGTATGGAGGAGTTCTAAAACATTTACAAACTACCGACACACACAGACACACAAGGTACGAGGAGTACCACGGTTTGAATACACTGGTGTATAATCTGTGACTTTATATATTTCAGTAATATTAATATACCGTAGGATTTGTAAAAGTGACGTTGCAAGATATTTCAAACCGACTGATTTCCTCTACATCGTTATCATGCAGAACCGAATAAACATATTGTATTTCTTCTGCTGGTAAAAAGGCCACTGCGAACGTTCTGAGGTATCAAAGCAAAAGAACCGACAAGCGAACGGAGCGGTGCTCTACGAGAGGATGCAACACAACCAGAAGACACTAGAACAGCAGCAAGGTAAGGCATAAACAAATCTCGTAAACCTGAATGAAAAAAAAAAAAACAGACACCAGAACTCAGAAGACAAACGTCTCAAATTGTCAGAGCTAATTTAGCAGCATTATAATAGTCAGTAGTGTTTACTTACTGTGCAGTAACATCATCACAGACACCAGCACATACAGTACATACGCAGCTAAGCAGGCAAAAAGGCTCCTGTGAACAAAAAAACACCAAGTTGCCATTTGTCAGTTTAGTTAATGCCCCCCCGCCAGGAAAAAACCTGTGAAAACAGTCTTTGTACGAATAAAACAAAAACAAGTGGAGTTCATTGCATCTTGCTCTTTGCAATTCATAACCCTGATGTCAGCTACTGAAGGAATCTTACAAGGTGAGAAAGCTCTTTTTTTCTTTTCTTTTTTTTTGAGATTCCTGTCTTTTGCATGATATGATAGGAGTCTGTAATTGGGGGACAGGAGAACAAAGTACGACTTTACATCAAACACAGGGGCAAAGTCGTCCTCTTTACTGCTTTTAGTTTTACTTCCAGCTCGGCTTGGAGATTCTGCCGGGTGTAGTCAAGTCTCGAGAATGGACCGACTTTTCAGAGAAGCTACCAGTCTTACGGATTTCGTCGCGCCGCGGAGGGGGGGTCTCGCTGCGGTACGAGCTGCGGCTGGCCGCCTTCACGCTCTGCACCCGCCGCAGGTTGGTACCCTGCGGCCGCTCCTCGCCACCGTGGACCGAGGGCGACAACCTGCTCTGCTTCATGGCGGCCTGCCGGGCCATGAGCGAGGGACTGCGGGACGGCGTGGAGGGGATGGACGGGGCGGCCAGCTCCTGCTTGGTCCGGGAAGACGAGGATACGGTGTTGCGGGCGAAGCTGGGGACGTCCGTGGGGCTCTTGGTGCAGAGTGTGTGTGAGCTGCTGTTCTCAGAGGAAGCTGCGCACTGAGCCTGGACCGGGCCCGGAGCTTGACCCTGACCTTGAGCCTGGGCCTGGGCCTGGGCCAGAGCTCTCATGGTGGAGCGGCACATCTTCTCCTCGGGTACGGGCTTGGTGATGTTCCTCAGAGGTTTGGCGCTCGGCTTGTGAATTGAGGCCTTCCTCGGGATGGAGTCGCGCGCCCACCTGGAAATGCTGCCCGCTAGGCTCCTCTGGGCTTTGCAGTCGTCTGGAGGCAGACTGGAGTGGCGAGGGAGTCTCGCTGTCTTTTCGGTCCGGCCTCTGGATGGCGTGCTCTGGTCACGAAGAGGCCGGCGTGGTGCTGCGATCTCGTGTGCCGGGGGTCTCTCCGGCCGCTTGCTGACGCCTGCTTTGTTAGGTTTAGTGATAGGCACCACTTTCCTCAGGCCCTGGGTCTCACTGCTGGTCAGCGTTCGCACGCCGGCGCCCGCCGTGCTCTTGGTGGCTTTGACAGCTTTGCTCTTGACCTGAGGCGGCTTCCTGCCGCCGCTCACGGCGGCTTTCTCCGCACCCTGTTTTCCTTCGGCGGTGTCGCAGCTCTCCGTGTCCCATTCCTCTGTGGGAGCAGGTGGAGTCGCAGGTGCTGCATCGACAGACTTCGGTGCCGAGAGCTCATTGGTTGAAACTGACTGGTCGTTGGGAGACAGTGAGTCCAGGTTAGAGGACAGAGAGCTTGGATCCTGCTGGCTCTCCTGGTCTTTGCTGTAGTCGCTCGTTCTTAAATGAAGTCCTTCTTTTGTTAGAGATGTACTTTCAAACTCGGAGTAATCCAGAGTGACAGAGCAGTCTGTTTCCATGCAGTCTAGAATATACAACACTGGCTTCTTGTTGGACACAGAGGTATCTAATGGGAGAGGGGTATCACAGGTTGTTGATGAAACTGTGCTGTTATCTTCTTCTTTCTCTCGTGCCACCTGTGTTGGAGGATCTATTTTCTCTTGCCACACTGCCTTGAGATCCAACCCTCTTTCCAAAACTCTTGGAAGATTGTCCAGATTCTTGGGGGGTGACCGTCTCTCCTTTTCCAAATCGGTCACAACAACATCCCCCTGGTTCACAAAGTGCATATGATTGCTGTTATTGTTTGGACTAGGTAGTTCAAATGCTTTAGGACCTCTAACTAAAGTATGTTTCTCCACACTGACATTCATGTGGCCGGTAATTGTTGGGTTGGTCTTTTGAAAGACACAATAAGAATGAGGCAGAATGCTGCCCTCTGACAGGGACGAGTAATTATTGTTATTGTACGGGTCCTCGTTAGCGTTGAGCCCAGAGGATGAAAACCGGGCCAGTGGGCTGATGGGTTCAGTGTCTGCACGTGGAGATGTCACCTGTCTGTCGCAGCCCAGCTCGCGGTTGTCGTCCTGGGATAAGATCCAGGGGGTGGTCCTCCGCTGGGCGGGGCGACCCGACCGAGGTAGGCTGTTGAACTTGGAATAGTCCGTTGAGTTCCCGGTGCCTCCGAAAAGCTCCAGGTATCCTTGGAGCTCGCGGTCCGCTATGGAGGTCATGGTGTGCCGGTGGCGGCGGGCGCTGGAGGAACGACCCAGCGGGCTTTGTGGACTCTGAGACCTCTGCTGTAAGAAGTCGAGTATGCCCTCCTTGGTGAGCATCTCCACGTCGTTCTCGCTGCTGCTCCGGCCGAATCCCCCACTCTGATCCGCGCTGGACCACGCAAAGCGCTTTTCCTCCAACTCTCTCAGCCGCCGCTGCCTCGCTGCCTCCTTTAACTCACGGTCCATGTTGTCCTGAAAGAAAGCAGACAGAGGAGAAACAGTAAGAGCCAGGTACAGAAATACAATAGCATGACTTAGCAAGAAAAACAAGCGAGATAATCAAAAGGGTTGTACACAAGATATTTCACCAGATATATGTAAACTTCATTTCCAAACCACACATACAGTCCCTCCTATTAACTGGAGTAGTGAGGAATATTGACATTGCATGGGAAACTAATGGGATGGTAATGATTGTTCCAGGTATTAGTCAGGCCCTCAGGGGTAACCAGGGAAACTGAGTTAGGGCAACAACTACTTGTTAATTAACCCTTACATAGTCGTTTGACTGCTTATGTTCTTTTCAGCAACGTCTCCACATTCCCAGACCTCATACTGATGAGAACGTAGCATTCAACTATTCTTTAAAGCAAACTGACCTTTACTGCTTTCTTGAACTTGATGCAGAAGTCTTGAAAGATGCGGAAGCACTCGTCCAGCTTGAAGGTGTCCTTGTCCTCGCAGAAGAAATCGATGAGCGTGTTCCCCTCCTTACGCAGATCCAGCCTGCGTGTCTTCAGGTCCTGGAGGGTCCGTGCCGAACTCTGAGACAAGCCATCGAACATGCACACACTTTTTGAATTCATCAAATGCTACACATTCATTATCTATAGCACCTACATCAGCAGTACAGTGGCCTGGATCCAGCGTTCTGTGACCGTGTCTAGGAGGTGTTATGTAACCCACCTGCAGGAAGGGCTCCAGCTGCTGCAGGAGCTCCGCGTCTCCTTGAACCTTTTCCTCCATGGATTTGATCCGAACATATAAAGAGGAGAACTCCATCTCGATGTTCTCCACCGAAATTCTACATGGAAAGAAAATTGCAGTGTGAACATCAGGAAAAGTGTGTTCGTTTCTTTTTATTCCATTTATTAGCATCATGTTGACTGAGAAATTCTCCTTGAAGTCAGTAGCGTGACAGCGTTTGACATTTTCCCGAGTGTGCTGTCAGACTGTCGTGGAGGAAAGGTGAAGACATGGCCGCTGCGAGGAATGTGTTCACATATCCCGCAAGAGGGGGGGAATACTGCGGGCTCGACGCCACACAGAGATGACCTTGTGATGCTGACGGAAAGTGACAGCAGCATCACACTGCGGTGTGAACAAGGCTCGCAAAGTGCTGCACTTAAAGTTAAATGTCAGCTTGAATAAGGAGGGTGGACATTGGTTTTCAATTCAGCAATAAATAAAAATGTCACCGAATCTGCACATGAATAAAAAAGGAATACATCTGCAAGTGCAGTTTTCTGCAGCCAGAACTCATGAGACCGTTAAAACTAGATGTCTGAGCCTTGTTTGAGCTGCAAGGCTTCAGATCTTTTTCAGCAGGCTTAATATTCATAAGTGTTCATAAGTTTTCAATAAGGTGCCAAATAAAAATATGTTTTTTCTCCTCATAATCATTCCTCCTGCACCTATAAGTGATAGGGGCCAAAATCCACATCCCCCCTTACATTTGAAGCTTCATATAAACTTCAGGTGGAATCATAAATTATTTTGAAGTTAATATGATAGAGCTGTTCGAACATTACATTCTATTGCAAAATCACCTTTTTGTTCCTAAACTTCTAGCATAAATGCAATAATATCTGTTTGCTATAACTGACTCAGACTTCTAAAGCCTCAAATAAACTTCAGATAAACTTTTAAATCTGTTTTTTGCACAAAACAACTGAGGACACACTGTGGGTTTTGTCCCTAATCACTTACATTGTGAGCACATTTGCAAGGGATCATTTAACAGCCAGTACCAATCCGTCCCTTAAGATGTTATTTGGGCTGAAATTCTCTTAATTTGTTTGTTTGGGCCACATAAAGTAGCAGCGCATCAAGACGTGGAGAACACTGACACTTTAGTGCCTTGAGAGAGTGGAATTGTCCTACACTGACCCTCCTTTCAGCTGTGTTCGGTTCATTGGCTGCTAAATGCTGCAGTTTCTTCATCAGCTAGTCACTAACTTTGTCTGGAAGCAGGAAGTGGACTGTGGGATTTAAGAGCATCTTAGACGAAAACAGCTGCCTGCGGCCTGAGAAAACGAGGATGATGAGCGCAGTGAGAGTGAAAACTGTAAAGTTGTGGGCTGGATAAAAATAATAAAAATGCTCCATAGAGATGAGGAAAACTGCAAAGTCCCGAGAATTCTCTGTCAGTCATTTGATTGAATATTAAATAGAAATCACTTCAAACTAAAGTGTGCATGACTTTTTTGTAATGATGCAGCATTAACATTTATCTCAACTTCACTCAAACTTGTTGGGTACTAAACTTTTCGGAAGCTTATCTATAACAATGTAAAGAACAAACAATGTATTTGTTTACCTGGCAGCACTTTGGACATCATGGAGTTTTTCTGGAAACTTGAGCAGCATCTCATCTTTTTTCTTTGCTTCCTACACGGAAGAGACGTCAGAAAATGTTTGTTACTGCAGATGATAAAGAAGCTTCAGTGCAGTGTGAAGGACCAATCGTACTTTCGTTTCTTTGTTTGGTTATATAAGTGCTTGGCTAGACACATTTGGCTCTTTTCTGTGTCCTGTTACCATCTGCTGACCACCTGCCCTCTTCAAATCCTGGACGCTGTTTATTCGAGCACCACCGCTGTGAAAGATTTATACACACAGAACTTGTGTCTTTGTGGCTGATGACTGACTGCATTTCAGGCCATTTTGTTATAAATTTCTGTGGATTAACCGCACAATTCAGGATAGACTTTTTTATATGAAAAATAAATTGGATGAAATATAATGTCTTCTGAAAGTGTTGTGTATAAGTATTTTTCCTACATATAGATGATATATATACAATGCAATTACATCAAACACCTACAATTTAATGAAGGGTTCAAGGGTTCAATTTGCGGTGGAATTTTTCAAAAAGTTTTAAAATTGTATTTCTATGAATTAATAAGGTTTTTAAAGAATACTGAAATCCATATTTTCAGCTTCAGCTTTTTACAAGGGCCAACTCCTTTTTCTGGAGAGCCATGTTTGGGCTGTGACTTGTTGACCACTTATATAAAACAACATCGCGTTTCCTTTGACCCCGTATCAGAGGTGTGTTGTGAAGCCATGGTAATAACGGTGCATTGTTGTATTGAATTACATGAGCTACTACAAGTTGCAACAGAATATTTGTATAAGTGAAGTCTCTCACCATGGCGACAAAGTGCAGCAGATTCATCCCTGGCTTGTTGGCCTTGGTGTCCGCTAGCGACAGGAGGGACGACAGCTTGAAGCCCACAGCATTGCCTGCGTAGCCGCCCTGAAGAACCACAGAGGAACAAACATCACAGCAACGTGAAGACACATAATGCTAGATGCTGAAATGGGATATATTATTATACATATGCTTTACTTGGTGCATAAGTCAAAATAAAAATTTGCATGTCTGTATTAGCTCTGATTGAGTCATTTTTATATACATTTGGAGGAGGTCTCCCTCCATGAAGCTTGTCATACAGACCAAATCATGACATTTCTAAGGCAACTGTTATATACACAGTTGGTTGCGATCTACAACCTCCCTATAAACAACACACTGAGCCTTCAAAGGAAACAGCTGACGATATTCTATACATCTCTTATAGTAAACAAATCTCTTAAAAAGGCTAAAAAAACATAAATTGGTTCTACTAACAACATTTTTGCATGCAGACATTTTTGAAAATATGCTTTTTTGTTTTCCTGCTGATATTTAGACTCAGAGATCAATCCCACTCTCATGTCTTTGCACTAAATATGTGGTACCAATGAGCAGGTAATTAGCTCAGCTTAGCATAAAGAAGGACAAAGGAGGAAAAATGAACACAACATATAGAGTTTCAGTTCAGAAGTGCTGACCTGTTTTTTTGTACCAGGCTAAACTGCCTCCTCCTGCTTCTGGTTTTTATGCAAAAACTAATGCCACTTTTCCACCAACCATCTCCTGGCTTCATATTTAATGGACAGATATGAGAGTGCTATCAAATTTCTCATCTAACTCTTGGCAAGAAAGTGAATGAGTGTGACATGTTTCCTTATCAGCATGAGCACAGCCACGAGTCAATTTCACATGCTGCTGCTGGAGTAAATAGCCACTAGAACAACCAAATGTGTATTAATTCAAGGCTAAAAATATTCACCAACAAGTGCACATTAATGCATATTTATTTATATATTTTTTTATATATAAAATCTACAGCGTTTCGCAACATTTCTTTCTATTTATGTTTCAAGTATGACAAGCAAGAAAAGGAAATCAAAAAGTATAGACATGGACTGACCTTATTGGCTTTTAATTTTTTTATTGGATTTATACACCAATAAGAAAAACATATTATAACATTAACCTTCTTATATCCTTAACAAAATAAAATATATCTTTGGTTGTAAGAGCCTAAATTTAGTTTTACATCTCCTCTCCCAAGCTTCTCTCTGAAGCTCTAGAGAGAACAGGTCAATTAGTGTTTGTCTCATTAATATTAATGATCATCTTGTCCTATTGACTCATTCGAAAGGGCGGGTGGGTGATGACTTTATAGAATGTGACATCACAACTGAACAGAAGTCCTGACAGCTTGTTTTAAGACGTACTTTCTGAATGCTTTGTGTGTGTGCATTTCTAACTGTCAAAGAACATCTATAGCTTTGTCTAAACATAAAAGACTTTAAAACCTAATTTTCTACAATTTTGGACCTTTAAATCAGTCAGACTGTAGTGCTGTAATATATGTGGTTACTGTGACTTGCAGACTTACAGCGTTCATAATGTTTCCGGCCTGCAGCACCAGATGCAGAATGGCATGAAGCTCCTCACAGTTCATCAGCTCTATAGAAGAGGATCAATACAAACTCAATAATTGAATCCAGAGACAGTCGCAGCAAGCCATTATGCACTTATTCCACTTTCAACCCATCACACAGGACAACTTTCAGCAGCAATAATGGCACTGTTCCATTTTCATTTGTGCTTAAATAACATTTCTTTTTGCATTTCGACTGTCAGTCTACTACTGTAGTGCTGGAGGTAAAGGCAAATAATGGCAGAGCCGATAGTTTTAATTAAATGGTGTCATAGAAGTTGTACTTGCAGTGTTTAACAGATAGCCCTGCAATGCAGTGAAAAGGTCACGGTCCTGTACAGGAGGGTTTTAAGAAAAATCCAATAATGCAAAGGGAGGGGAGACAGTGTGACTCAGCTAAAATGACACAGGATCAAAGAGTGTGCAGAAATCACTGTATATTGCTCACAAAATCTTGGTCAGTTTATAATTATCAGAATATGCTGAGGGATCATACAGCAGTGGTCGTAAAGTATTTAGTAATGCACACTTTTCAGTGTTTTTTGTCAATTTTTGAACACCTCTGTCTACTGGAATGGTGAATGTCATTTCTTTAAAATGCATTTCATAATTCAGAAAATGTATTATTTAAATGTAAAAGATCGAATTTACCGTGTTTTTAAACAGTAAAAAATACACAGGCTTTCCACACCATTGTATCTCAAATGACACATTCCAACTTTTTTTTCACTGCTGCTGACAGCTCAAATATCTGGTGGACGTGTGTCTGAGCACATCTGAAGGATGTGTAATTACCTTTAGTGGCGACGCGGACGACATCGATCTCGTGGCTCATCACAGCGCAGGAAGGGAAGAACTCTTCGCGGAGGACAATGGCCTCGATCCGAACCTCAAACCTGTCAGAGCCCAGAACAAAAGAAAGTTGAATCTCTGATCTGTAGTGATCGACGGGAGATTAACGAAGACAATGTGAAGTGTTTTCACGTGTCGGAATGATCAATGAGGAAACGGGTGCGATAGTTTTTACATCTTATGTTACTGTAGATGGGACATACCAAGACTCCCTGACATCTCCATTACACTGATGCTACTACGGTAATATGATATCACCCATTGTTGCAGAAAAATAATTGAAAAACAAAGATTTAGTGCAAAATAAATCTGAAACTCTGCCTGTAGAGCAATGATTATTGTCTAATATTTGGCTACTCGATCGATAATAAAAAAATAAAAAATTCTGTACTTTTTGAAAGCACAATAGTAGCTGTAGCTCCACAAACATGATGATTTGTTGGTTTTCTTTGTGAATCATGATAGTAAACTGATTCTCTTTATTGAGTGCTGATTGGACAAAACACCTTCGACTTCTATTTTTCAAAATTACAGTTAATTGATTAGCCAAAATAAATGGCAGACAAATGTAGTATTTAAAAAATTGTTTAATAACCCAATCTTTGTATATTTTATATTATAAACAAATGCAACACTTTAAATAAACACTCCAAATAAACAGGTTTGGGTTAGAGTGCCTGTATTCCACTACAGCTATAGTTTGAATTAATGTTATCCTAAATACAGTTACTATTACTTTTTCATGATTTTTATGAGCTAGTTGTGTAAAAGTTTGAACAGTGTCATCCTTTTCTTCTTTCAATGACTGTCCAACAAGTATTTCTCTTTGACTGAATTTAACTTCAATATAAACTACATGGATATTGAAATGATCTTACCGTGGCACCTGGATCAGGAGGAACATAAAGGAGTCCACGAGTGTCAGCTTGTCTGGGTCTCCTTTAAACGCCTGCAGCTTCTTGATCTGTGGGGGAAACATACAGGTTTTTTGTCAACAGTTTAATTCAAAAACATTACGCTATTCATAATTTGATAAAAGCCACACAGACGTGCATGAGCACAGACCTCCTCTTTGTCAGGTAGGAGCTTCAGCAGGTCTTTGAGCAGCTCTGCTCCATAAATCTTCCCTTCCCCTCGCCGTATGTCCTCCACAATGGAGCGGTTGGACCTGGAAGCCAAAGAGCTTTTCAGTTATGGTCGATATATAAAAAAGAAAGAGCACAGGTGCTCACTTTAAATGCTTCCATCAATTATTACAAAGACATCTAATCTTTGTTGACATGTTAAAACAGAATAACGGCAGCAACAATTAAAGGGTTCAGTCGGTTCAATAAGATAAAATGCTTTTCAAGAGGATCCAGATCTTGTCAGAAGTCCAGCTTTAACAATTCAAAAAGATTAAAGTGTGTTTGGGTGCACGTTCAGCTGTACTGGTGAGCGTTAAATGTGCAGTTCATCCTGTATTCTCTGCTTACTTCTATTGAAATTCATTCCAGGTCCACGGTGCTGCAGCTTATTATCTAAAGTTTATTACATCTCTGCTGTATAAAAAGACTATTAGATATTCTTAAGGAACGATTTCCAGTAATCAGACGCTTCACAACATAATTCAACCTGATACATCAGCGCTGCAATAAATACCACTTTAATGGAGCTGAACAAATTCCACTTTTGCTGAGATGGTGTTAGTTACATGTTGTATTGTCCTGTGATTCTGCTCATGATCATGGTGACAGTAACGTAGCAGCAGCACTCTCAGGTGATGCCATAGAGGTGGGAAACAGCAAACCCCTGAAAACCTTTTGCTCAACCTGATTTTTGAAGCTCATATTTGTGCATTGCTCCATGATAAGTTGTAGTCTTGGTAGAGAGGTTAGAGAAGAAGATTGGGACAATCAGTGTTGTCTTGTTTTGTCTTGTTGAGTTTGTCTTTCCATACCCTTTACTTATGTCATGTCTTGGGGTACTCATGTCTCGTCCTGTCATACCAGTTTTTTCATTCTTAGTTAAGCAACACACGGCAAAAGTAGCCTTAATGCTACTGCACTTTACCATTGTTAAGAATCTAATTTTAGGATTGTCTCATCTTGCGCACCTGCACTTTAATGTTGTTGTACATGCAGAACGCATAGGATAGTGAGAAACACAATTTCGATTCCTTTGTATGTCAAGTACATGTGAAGAAATGACAATAAAATTGACTTTGACTTTGATTTCTGTATATTGTTGGGTATTTGATTTTGTAGTATTATTTGTCTGGTTTTATTTTTTCTTGTTGTTTTCTTGAGATGCTTGTACAGCAATGTGTATCCATGTTTGAAAAGTGCTAAAAGAATATGATTAAGTTATATTATTGTATGTATTATATGAGAATTGTGTGCCAAGTCAGAACTCTCTTGCGTGACTAATTACTACAGGAGATGAGAAAGTGTCTGATCAATGGTTATATTAGAGCATGTAATACAGTGCAGTTTTGTTTTTGATTGCATATTTTTTTTACATCATAATTAAGTCAAATCTTTGTTTAGACCATTATTGCACATGCAATCGTTTTTCCCCACACAATATTTGATTATCCAGACATTTGTATCTGTGCATCTAACCTTTATTTGAGAGAGCTTCAGCCTGAAATATGTTTGAGTGTCTGATTGTGAACATTGAAGGATTGTTGAGAAAGGCCAAGGTTGAATTGCAGATAAGGAAGTGTGAGAGATTGCTTTTCCCAACAGGTGTAAGAAATGTATGAAAAGCTTCTTTGCTGATGGATGCAGAGGCAGGAACTCCTCAGGAAGGAAAACACTGATAAGTAACAGAAGACAAGGTCCTTGCTGTTGTATTTGAATCTTTGAGTCCATACGCTTGCAATGCTCTAAACATTATCGCAGCATGACAATATTTAATTTTTAATCAAATTACAATTAAAATTGAAATTTAACATTTTCAAGACTTGTTTTTTTGGTTATCCAACATGCATTTATAGGAAAAAATATTGTGTTTCAATACATGTGGGTTTTCGCTGGAGTCAGGGATTGCTCAGTCGTCTTTACAATCATCTGTCCATATTTGTACGTCCTTCATCATTGTTTTTTTCTGTTTCAGCTTTGTCCTGGACCTTCCCAGAGCCGACTTACAATTTATTTATTTCGCAGCGCTGATCTATCCATGGTAAACATTAAAATGTGTCATGTAGCCTAGTAGAATAAATTGAGAACAAAGTGAAGGAGACTGAATATTTCTAGAAAACTTCCTAGAGTCCTGTGTATATGGAGGATAAAGGATAAACAAATGATTAAAAGACACAGACAAGAATAAACACCGGCAGTGATGAGGTCACTGTCAACACACAGTGCGTCAGTATGGCTGCTCGGACAGTCAAATGTCATTAAAATACAGCAGGGAGATGCAAATACACCATCATGCAAACTGACACACCTTTTTTACTCTGCTCCTGACCGCTGAACACGTAGCAAAACACTGAGCCTGGTTAATCACACCTCGAGATTTACTGATTCAATTAATTAGAAACAATGGAGCATCCAAGAAAGCCTATTAAAATATCTGACACAGATTTTGACCCTAATCTCCATCGGTTATAATGTTTCCTCTGTTCAACCCTTACACACAAACTGAAACTGCTAATGTTGCCATGCTAGCCGCACATGGCTCTGGTCCTTGTTCCAGAGTGAAATATCTCAACTACTAAAGTTTGGCACATTCACGACACACGTGATGAATCCTATTCATTCATGGTGCTGTGATGTATTCCCCTACTTTGTGTTCTCTAAGCAAACAGTAGCCAACATGACTAAACTAAGATGGTGAACATGGCAAACATAATGCCTGCTAAGAATCAAATCGGCATGTTGGCCATTACCACATTGAGCTCATGATATCACTCTTCTAAAGTACAGTACAAGGATTCTTGCATGGCTGTATATTAGGGCTGAGTGATCTGGGGAAAGGGTCTCTGGATTCTGAGTCATGAACAGGATTTACAGAATGTACAGAAACTGGAGGCCTTTTGCCAAGAAGAATGTGCAGCTTTACCATCTGAGAAAATAAAGAACCTTAGGCACAACTACTGCAAAAGAGTCCAAGCTGTCATTGATGTTAAACTGGGGCATTAAAAACTGGGGTATGTGGTCAAAAAATCATAAATTCTGCCAGGGTGTGTAAGTACAATTGCATGAGTACAATTGCACACTTACATTCATTTCTTTAAGGTTTATGTTGCCTGTTTTTGTTTCTCTCTTTTTTCTTTTTTTCTCAGGCTGATTTGGTTGCAGCTGCAGTCCTGATTGTAATGTTGAATCGATTTGATTTATCAACCTTATTTTCCTACTATTTTCATTCATTCATTTACAAATGTCAGTTTTAATATTATTATTATTTATAAAATTGAATTTAATTAAACTTTAATCTTTCATTTTTTTCTTGTCTTGTGTCAGATAATATAATGTCTTGGACCCCAGGAAGATTAGCTGGGGGCCTAGGTATCAGCTATTGTGGATCCTCAATAATAAACAAATAAACAATCAATGGCGTGAAATATAGACATATATTAAGAATATAAAGAGACATAACAAATTCAGATGCTTGTTCAAAGATCATGACTGAAAGGTTTGAGGAGTATGAAAATAAAGTGAATTCTATGGTGGTGAAGCAGGTGGAGACTTACTTTTTGAACTGCTTGAGAAAAATTCCCACGTTCATCCCCCTCTTGGAGTCAAGAATGCTGACCTGAAAAATAAAAACTTTTGTTATAGTTTTGTTTAGAAACAACCTTCAGTGATACAGAAATACACACATATACGCCTCACTACTCATGACTACTCCTTAAACAGAATCAACAGACTCCATTCAAGATGTTAAAAAATACTGATTAAACATCCAACATGTGGACCAATCAGAATACCTTTTTAGCCTTTATAAGGGACAGCAATCGATTTTGCCTTTATTCATGTTTTTATATCTATGTTATTTATGATTTAAGATCACCCACTAACTCTGTCCATGTTGTATCATGTCCATTTCTAATCATGATCCTGCAAACCCCATGAGGTGAGATCTTGTTTGGAGCCCCAGACCTAAGTCAATTGATGATCATGTTGTGAGTCTTATACTTGTGCACAATTGCACCAACAGTTGTCATCTTAACACCCAGCTTCTTGATAATGGTTTTGTAGCCCATACTGGTCTTATGCAGGTCTACAATGATGATTTAATTGACAAACTGGTGCGGAGGTCTAGCTCTGTACTGGGATGTCCTCTCAAGTCGGTGGTGGTGGTGGGAGAGAGGAGGATGTTGGCAAAGCTGACATCCATCATGGACAACCCCCATCACCCTCTGCATGGGGTGGTGGGTGCGCTGAGCAGCTCCTTCAGCCAGAGACTCAAACACCCTCCTTACAAGAAGGAGCGCTTCCACAGATCATTCATCCCGACAGCAATAAGACTTTATAACTCACTGTAGTCACTTTTCCCCCACTGGTCACTTTTTTCCCCCACTTTTCACACACACCCCGCACCTTAAGTGTGCATTGGCTATGTATGTGTACGTGTGGGTATGTGCGTGGATATGTATGTCCATATATATATATGCAAATATGTGTGTATGTGTATGTATGTAGGTATGTACGTGCATGTATGTATGTATATATGCCTTGCTTATGCATACTTTTTTCTTACTATTTATTAGTATTTTTTCTCCATTCTATGTCCATAATGCATACTGTGTATGCCGATCAACAAATTCTACAAATTTGTACATAGTGTTGTGTATTTTTATTTTTTTGATAATTTTTATCTTCTTTAGCTCTTATTTTCTTTGCTTTTCTTTATTCGCTGCAGTAACAGACAGATTTCCCCGTTATTGGATCAATAAAGTCTTATCTTATCTTAATCTTCTCCCTTAAATCCACAGAAAACTCTTTAGTCTTTTCCATGTTGGAGCAAGGGATCAAATACTTATTTTCCCCACTTTATATAGCTTCTCTTAAAGAACAGGTTGTTTTGTGTTAGTCTGTCAATATTAATGGGCCTCTCCTCTGTTTGGCTGATTTTAATTGCTGTAAATGGGGCGTAGCGACTGTATAGCTGTCACATCACAACTTCATGGAGATCCTCATGGCTACTTTTTAAGGCCCAGTTCCTGAATATTGCCTGCGTGCATTTCTCTGTGGATTGAGCCTTAAAAAACATTAAAACCTCAGTTTCAACATATGGGACCTTTAGTAGTTTGTGACCTAAGAGTCGAGTCTTGATTGATCACAAACAACTGTGCTAAGGTTTCAGATGGTCCAACAACTAATACTCATGCCTAATGACTAAAATCTGAAACATAAATTGCACTTTTGATCTTATAATCAATCCATAATTCATCAATCCTCTCCCTCCCTGTAGTAGATCATATGTGATTTGGGAGATGTTTCTGCAGTTCTGATGTGATGAAATTACAGCATCATAAAAGTGAAAACACATTTCCCAGTGTTTTAGGTGTCAGCCTCGAACAGACATCGATGAAGACCCACCTCATCTTTGCTGCTATCTTTGAAGGACCGGGACCGGGAGATGGAGGCTGAGGTTCCTGTGGCCCGCGTCGCCCCCCGCACGCCCGCCGCCGCCTCCTCCTGCTGCCCGAACAGCTCCTCCACGG
Organism: Eupleurogrammus muticus; assembly: GCA_036785175.1. Lineage (NCBI taxonomy): Eukaryota > Metazoa > Chordata > Actinopteri > Scombriformes > Trichiuridae > Eupleurogrammus > Eupleurogrammus muticus. Next base: position 18,746,685 of record JAYKQN010000003.1, on the reverse strand, counting down.
AGCGCACGTCGATCTGGTACTGCTGCTGCCGCACCGCCAGCGTCCAGATGTTGGGCTTCCCGTGCACCTTCTCCTCCGGGATCGGCTTCCAGAAGAAGCTCCGCACGCGTCGCTTCTTCCTGTGGCCGCCGGACGGGGGTGCCGGGGGCGGCAGCGGCGGGGGTGGCAGCGGTGGGGGAGGGGGGGCTTCCTGCCGGGAAGGTGGGGCGGAGTGAGTGTGTCCCGACATGGAGGGCGAGTCGGGGGTGGTGATGGAAGAGGTGGTGCGGCTGCTGCCCTCGCTGCTGCAGCTCTCCGGCTCATTGGCTGAGGACGGAGCACTCATAACCAGCATCACAGGGACAGACTGTCAGCATAGGAGCTCTGTGCTCTGAGTGTCTTACAAAACCAAAGAAAAAAAATCTATGGTTTTCTCTTTTTTCAAAATGATTTTCAAAGAACGGATTCGTTTCCTCTGAGGAGCCTCAGTTCACCCTGAGGAACGTCAGAATGCTGCAGTGTGCGTCCCCTCACTGGTGGAGGTAGCTGTCCCTTCATCTAGTCACAATGAAGGGAGTGTGTCCTTGGATTGTGTCCATCTCCATCACTCAGCTGGTCATCCATCGCGCTGAGCAGAGCCTTTGAAGGTTATCTCCCAGGGGAAGAGGGCGGGGGACGGCCACAGCCATGGAGCTGCGGAGGCAACAAAAACAGCACAGGACAGGAATTATATGGAGGTAGTCATGCATGTTGTCATGGACAATCTGAAATTAGGGGAAATTAAGGGGTGCGACGGATCAAAAGAGAAGGGGGTTCTCGGTCGTAGGGGCTCAGGATGAGGGAAATGGCAAATCCTATTTTTTCCTATTTTTGAAGAGCTTTGAAGTGAGGCTCTGGGGTGTGAAATGGTCGGAGACATTACACACAAAGCTTCTGTAACACGGTTCGGTGTCATGTTCGTTCTTAAACAGCTCTCATGTAGCAGGCCACGGAGAAAGATAATGAACAGGTTGATTTGACCCAATTGTGACGACTCAATGCCTACATTAATAAATAAAATAAATTTTAAAAATTGTTTGAAAGATTCTCAATAATTTCTGTGGGGCTCACTGATTTATTATTGTTGACACTTTCATATTATATATATTATTATATTATTCATATAATTTTTCACACCTAGATATCAGATAGTTTCTTATTTCAGCTCCTTATGTGTGAGGATTTGCTGGACAATAAACTGAAAAGAACTAATGTACAAGTCTGAAGAAGTGACTTTGGGCTTCAGGAAACAGTGATAGACTTTCTTTTCACTATTCTTTTGACATTTTAAAGACTATACTGTTACAGCCACAAGCAGCAGTCTAAAGTTATGTGTTGGGCAGTAACTGTAATTGCTTAGTGATAAAAAGAGGTGGTTTTGTTCTTAGTCTGAGCACAATCTGTGATATTAGACGTATCGCCTTGTCCGGTGACTGACATTCCTGCCTGCTGACAGAGACGATCCCGTTGAGAATCGACCTATCGACCTTCATTGCTGATCATTAACATCCCAGCTGCTTAAATATGGCTGCACTGCAACACTGGAGTTGTCCAGACAGACTCAACTGAGTAGCGGCATTTGCGGATTTACATCAAAATTGATCAAAATCCCATTTTTTTGTCTCTGTAAGATGGTATCAAATATATGACTCATCCTACACTCATTTATATGAGCTCATTTAATCAACATTGTTAACATTTCCAAAAAAAAATGATGGCACTAAACTAGTGAAGTGAGTGTGTTTTTTGTGTGGTCAACAAGTTCTAGAAAACCACCACCTCAGACCAGAAGGAAGCAAGTACTAGCCCCCCCCCCCCCCCCCCCCCACAAACAATCATCTGCACTACAGCCGTCAGATGGAAGGAAACCAGCCGTGATTCAGGTCAATACATCACTGTCACAGATAACACAGTTACACATAATCAGTCTAGACAAGCAAATGAATAGAAATTCTGACAAGTTTTTTTATTCATATACATAATAAATATTTGGTATTAACCACTGTACAAGTAGGCTTCATTCTGGTAACTTCTACAACCGACTTGCTGCTTCTTATATAACCTTTCATGAACGTCTTAGTGGTAATCTCCCATTAGTCAGCAGCCTTATCCACCCGATACCGGAGGGATCTTTACTAATTTATGAAGTGGACGTCACAAATGGCCTCATGTTGCCAACATCACGTCCTCAGAGCCGGTCCACGCCGTCAATCATCTGTAATTCATGAGGCTGTGAGAACATCGGACCTCACGCCGAGTCATCTCCTTATACGATGCTAAAAACACAATTTTACTAAGAGAGACCATACAGACCAGTAAGGGAATGGGCAGGTTAAAGTGTCCTTGAGCTCAGTTGGTGGGTTTATCTTTCTTTATTCTTTAAAGTGTCATGTTTGTCATGTTCAGCTGTTTGAAAAAAAATAACTTTAGCCTTAATAGATTAACTCTATAATATTTTTGCTGAGAGTTAGATAAGAAGTGATACCAATATCATGTTTTTACACTAAATATGCAGCTGGAGCCACAAGCAATTAGTTGAAATTAAGACTAGAAATTGATTAAAAGCTGCTTATCTGTCTCTATCCAAAGGTTAAATAAATTAGTTTACCAACACTGAAGCTTAGTAATTAACTAAAATGTGATATCTGGTTTGCTTAATCTGTACAAAAAAAAGTATCTTAGCACAACACTCACAAAACAATACAGCACAATAAAATAGCTTATTTTATTTATTTATTCACACAATCAGTGTTTCAGATTAATCCAGTTATAGTGTCCACGGTAGCGCTGTTGGTAATGTCAGGCCCCTCCTTGGGGCTGAGGACAAGTTAACCTCTGTAAAAGAGGAGGCGACTACACGGGTCTAGGGGGGAATCACTATTAACCTCCACTTCTGTTGTGATATCACAATCAGAGTCATTTCTGAATGGCTTGTGTTCAGCCAGGTTCCAGCAGCACTACAGAGGAGGACAAACCACAACAGAACGAATGTGTGTGGTCTTACTTATAGGGGTTAGACCCCCCCAAAAAAAAATAAAGCCTCAAAGCTTCAATTGTTGCCGTGGCAACTGATCATTAAGTCTGTGATCAATGTTTTGAGGGTGGCGGGCACATCTTAACTTAAGGTCTGAGTTGTGCTTGGGGTGGTTGACTTGGGCCAGCAAACGTGTACCCAATTGACTCTCTCTCTCTACGCATGTGAGCTAGAAAAACCTATACAAAAAAAATTGCAGAAGGTGGGAAAACGCTGGAAAATTTTTAAAATTTTGTTGAAAGAAACATTGGTGCGGCTTGAGCCCAATGGATGAGCCACCATGACTTATGTGACACAACTATTCAGTCACTGCCTACCCACTCATTCACAGCCATTCAAGTCAGTGAATCAAAGGAAAGCCTCATTAATATTAATGAGATAGACAATAAAACTACATGTTATTTTTTAGAGATTAAAAAAAAAAGCTTGAGAGAGGAAATGTAAAGCTATAGTGAGAAAACTTTTAGTTCTTGAAACCAAAATCCTGTTAAGGATGTCACAACTTAATGTCACAAATAAAACCCTGAGAAAAGATAACAATATGGGACCTTTAATGAATTATTAAAGGAATGGAATTAATCTCCATAAAATCTGCAACTGTTAAAACTGAACACACTTGGAGAGATCCCAAACTTTTTCCAGTCTGTGATGCTCTCTGACTCCAGTGAAACAGACGTCTGAGCATTGTGTTACCCGCGGTACATTAATCCTGCCTCTCTAAACATATCAGCACTTCAACACTGATTGATGAGTGCTATGTCCTTTTCATTACCTTTTCAAAGCTGCACAACCCAGCCAACAGGACCATAACCAACATCATTTGCCTAACATGGTTTACCAAGCAGGAAACACACCTGTCAGTAACGCGATGCCGAGGAGCCCCGAGGGAGAGAAAGCAGAGCGACCGCTGCCAGATTCCACACATCATCCACCTGCTGCCGTCGACCCCAAGGCGTTCCCACTCCTATCAGTCTGTATTAGTGACAGGGAAGACCCCACCCTCCATCATTAGCCTCTGATGGGTAGAACAGCAGAGGGTTGGGTTATCAAGAAGAAAGAAACAGGCCCCTCCCAATGGGTCGCATGATGAATTGTTTTAGGAAGCCAGACCCATGCCCGAATCCAAATTATATTCACTCAAACTGTGTAGGATCCTGTTCTACCTCTTGGGTGTGTGTGTGTGTCAAGACAAAATGTGTAATATCTGATACTGGTGCATAATAATTATTGCAAGACAAAATGTGGTTTTTGAGGTGACAGAGCCTTATGAGCTGGAAAACGGAAGGGTTTTTTTTCATCTTGAGGGAGATGGTGAATGAAAGGGAGATTTAAAAAAAGGAGCACGAGGAGGTTAGAGCAAATGTTACAACAGCTGATTGGTGGACTTTTATTCAAAGCACTGCCAAAGATGAGCAAAGAGTCTCGGGTCCCTTTCAGATAGAATTACATGTTTTTAAAAAGGAGTCCACAGCAATGATACTTAATGACGATACCAAGAACTGACCTAATAACAATTCTGACATTTTGCCAGCATTTGAAAATCTGGATACCTCACTGCATAGATTTATTGGAATGATTTTTTTAAAGGTAACATAAGGTCAGAGATGCATTAAAAAAGTCTGACTTGGCAACCTGCTATGAAACACTGACCATTCAATAACAGAGAAATTGACAGTCAAAAGTGGATCATTTATATCATGACTGATATGCTATGCTTAATTAAGTCAGTATCAGCTTCGATATTAAATATGGGCATTTTCCCCAATTCTCTAATCTTATTAAAATTACTAAATAATTAAAAACAAGCTAAACAAATGCTCTTATTAAACCCGTAAATCTGAGCTGAGGAATTGCTTTGTTTTTGGGGTTTAACTAAAACATGAGTGTTCTATCTATATCAAAATAAAGTGGATAAAGTTTTAAGAACAAAGTCACAGGATCTCAATCCAGTTCAAGACCTATTGGAGACAAGTAGAGGAAGATGTTGTTGCCCTTTTCCATTACCACTTTTCGTGTGGCCAACATTCAGCAAGCAGGAAAAAAATTACAAATAAACATCGATAAATAAGAATCTGCTTTGAAACATCATTGACTCTAGATGTGTCTAGAACACGTCATCACTTGGACACACCTTTACACAGGCAGCCAGGATGTAATGAGAATACGAACTCCTGCCACACTGGGCTGACGTGCCAAGTCAAACTCAGCCTGCACATGAATGGAAACAAGCTGTTGCACGGAGCCCTCCACCTCCACCAATAAAACACCACATTTTAAAAGAATTGAGTTTCAGTAGGCTTAAAGAATTTTTTAAAAATTATTAAGATAAGTCTTTGAACGAGGATCTGAATCAAAGCTCATGTTTTTGTTATATTTCCTGTTGTCGTCTCTCTGGGCTGCGTCTATACGTGACATTGATTGGTTGTAGATGGTTGTGTGAACAACAAGAACATTTGTCCTTGCCATAATGGCATCTTGGACCTTTAAGTGCTGCCACAATTAACTTATCTTCAGGTTGCTTTGCTCTCCCATCCGCTCACATCCTTTCTCACTCATTCTCTCTGTAAATACCAGCCTTTTTTCAATGAAAGTGTGTGTGAAAGTGCTCCAAGACAATTTATGTTGGTTCTCCCATTAATATGTCACCTGTAGTTTCATGATATACAAAAAAGTGATGCAGAGAGGTGGCACTGGTTTCCTGTTCTATAAAAAATATATTTGGATTTTTTTATACGGTTGTGACTATCAACAGGAATCCGGGGAACCGCCAAGGCCAAAACAAATAAAATTCACTCTCACTCACAGAAGTGTGATGCTGAAGGTCAAGGCGCCACTGCCTGCAATAATAATCCCCTGATGTTAACTTCCAGTTCAATTTCCTGAGGGCCAGTGGGCCCCCCCCCAGAGAGCCGGGGTCTTTCACTCACACTGTCGGGGCAAAGAGGCGCGTTCAAAGGGGATTTGGCCAATCCTGCTCCATCATCTTCACCGCGGGAACGCTCGTTAGCAGAGAGCAGTTTTGCGTAGAGCCCGGCGGGGCGTCGCTGTCAGACCTGTTTGTTTTTGATCCGACCGACCACCTCGAACCCGGCATGTCCAAACGATGGTGATAGGGCAGGCGATGACAGGGTTTCAATGGCACTGATGACTCATTCTGCAAACCAGAGCTGCAACTAATGTTTATTATTTTTTTTTATTATCACCAATCCTCTCATCAACTATGTCGATCTTTTAATGAGCCCATTTTAAAAAGGGAATGCCTGGATGACGTCAGAATTCTTGATTAATTTCCATTGAATAACTGAAACTTTTCGCACAAGTTCAAGCAGAGAATGGCCATTACTAGGAATGGATGGGTGCTGATGGGATTTTATTGATGATAGAAGTAGAGAGAAAGGTTTAGAGTGGGGAGAGAGTTATTGAGAAGTGGGAATGGCTGCTGGATATTGACTACTGTAGCTTAACCAAGGGGACTCGACTGTAGTAAAGGGCTGTTTGGTAATGGTCTGGACTTGGTGTCTGACTGCTATCCACAGACAGTAAAGCTGCATAAGCTGTTTGACTGATGTTGGATATACGATGTAAGTAACATAAAATACAACTTTTTTAATCCAAATCAGTATCCTGCCTTAATAGCTAAAGATTTTTTTTTTACAAGAAATCTGGACAGGATTTACCTGCAATTTTACACATCTTAAGCATCCTTTTCTTCTGGCCAGGGCTGGGGGGCATGGTAAACATGCAGTTAACATCATCATCATTAGAGGATGGTGGACATAAAACCGTGGATCCATAATATTATCTACATAAAGCAGCAGAGGCGGGGTCCGATTTTGTCTTATGAAAGACGAATGAGGCCAAAAAGATTTTAACTTATAGGTTTCCACTGGGCCCATAAAGTAAACACACCATAGATTTTGTGATTTACTTCTGTTTCACCTGCAGCTAACTAGAACGTGATTAACATAAATTCATCTCTTCAGCTTTCAAAAAGAAAGAAAAAAAATATCCACTGTTTTATAGCCACTACTTTCAAATTTCTGCCTCACAGCGCCAACACCAATACCTTCTTTAGATAGCACACGGGGGATTTCCAAATTTAACAATTTTCCACACACAATAGATTGAATTCATTCAAGTATAAATGTACCAATAACCCTATCATGAGGACACACGGTCTACACTTGTATTGTATTGTATTGTCTGTTTCTGTATTGTTCAGCAGCTCAGTGTGGACAAAAAGCTGTGGGTCTGCTAGCGATCTCTCTCTTCACAGAGCTGGCTTATCTCTCTGATTTCCATGTCTTGTTTACAGTGGAAAGGACACACAGACACAATCGTCACACACACACACACACACACACACACACACACACACACACGCGCGCACACACTGCCTGGGCTACGACTGCCCAGATACCAAGACAAAAGAGGTGCGTTGCCAAAAATTCCCCTTTCACACACAGAGGATATGAAATGACACCGTTTAGGAGCGTGTACCAAACAGAGACGAATGTTTACAGTCGGGTCGTCCCAGCAACAGCGCAGTGCCTGCAGTGGATCATTCAGATGTTGCTGAAGGTGATAGACTGCAGCGGGCTCACTAATGTATTCAAGCCGTATAAATCTGGTGCGCCTCATGAATCACATTAGGCCTCCATCCTCAACTTAAAAAAAGAAAAACTGCACCGTAGTCAAATAAAGTGCACGACAAAACCTCAACGTAAAAAACATTTGCCGACAATATGTGATTAAGTTACCAGCTCAATACCTGGTGAGCTACAGTCCATTTGTCATCTCATAATGCTGGTTGTGTAACACACAAATCAACTCCCAAGGAACAAGAAACCCATTATCCAGGAAATCCGGGATTTATCAAATATTTTTGAAAGATTAAGCGCTTGGTACCTTTATGTCTGTTATTTTCTGAGTGAACCCTGGCAGAACCTGACCTGAGTGAATTATTCATGTCCCCATGAGTAAAGTAACCTCTCTTCTAGCCCGGCTGCTGCTGTCCTAAGCTCGGTGACCTAGAGGCAACTCACCTGTGCACACCGGTTCAGTGAAAAATTCATAAAGCAGAAAGCAACATGTTTTTGACCTACGTATCTTAACTTTAGAAAGTTGGGTATTTCAGACAAAGTTAGTTTAGCTACTTTGGCTCTTCACCTGCTTAATTAGCCCATCTGTTAATCACCTTTGCAGGATCGATGAGTTAAAATGCTACAGCTTCCTCCAGCCTCATTCCCTTACAGCAATGCAACTCATGATGAGTGAACAAATCAGCCACCGTGTCAGTACTCGCTCCAGAAGATGTCAAATCAAATAATCGTTGTTATAGGAGTCTTTATTTATTTCCCCAACTCACCCCGACATCTCTTCTTCTCTTTTAACTCTTCTTCAAAGGTTGTACAGGGTAGGATTTTCATCTCAACCATTCCTAATTCAATCCATCGTAAAAGCAAGAAGATGGAATTTTAATTTTAAAAAGCCTTGATTTGACATGTAACTTCAAAAATGAGATTGAGATTAGGTTATTTTCATTAAAGTATAGTAACCTCCAAACAAACAGTCGCTTGTGCTACATTAAATTCTGCACGGAGGATTATCGCGGCTCCGACAGAACTCTTCACTCTCAAATCTGTTAAATCGGTTTTGAGGAGATTATTTCGTGGTGTTATTTGTCTGGGGTGAGGAATGGATTCCTTATGAGGCCAAGGTACAGTGCGTGGCACCTCATGCCATGTGAAGCTAAACCTTCGACGCTGACATTCATGGGTCTTTCCATCACAGGGGTGTGGAGCATTGTCTGCCTTAACAGCCACCAACAGCTCAAACTGCTTTTTCTACCTCCTCAGTAGTCAGTTATGCCACTTTTCAGAAGCTAATAAGCAGAAAGGAAACATAAAGTACCTGTTTGTTAATAGTGCATGTTCAATTTTCTCATTACCCAATAAAAACTGTCCCCGTTTTTGCTCTGCTGTGATTTGAAATGGGCCCAGGATTCATACAGGTGACTATAAATAGATCTGTCTCCTCCATCTCCTTGCATCAAAGTCCTATTCAGTGTGAGAGGAAGGCTGTCAGCTGGAGGTGACAGCGGCCTTCATTCATCAATCTACAACTGAAACAGCAAATCCAAGTGCAGAAAGTATCTCAGTCGAGGTTCACATGTGAATTATAAAACGTACTACATGGAAATACAAGTGCAAATTTTCTTTTTTCTTTTTGTACATTTCTCTAGTTTGGAACATCCAAACTAGAGAAATATCCCTACCCATATCATATACAGTAGTTGTCTATATACTGTATACTATAAGAGCAAGAAACCAAAGAACTCATGTATCACATTTTTCATTTTTATTCTCTACTCTTAAAAGTCTTTAATGTTTTCACCAATCTAGTGTGTACTATTTCTCAGTAGGCCTCAGATATATTGGTATACATTTTTTTAGCAAGTCTGCAAAAACTGTGAGAACATCTGCTGTGTCTGTGGCTAGCTTGTGCCGTCCATGTGACTGAAGAACTTTTGATAGAAATGTGGGTTTCTGGGCTATATAACGCAGCCCGGAAAGTAACACACACACTTGGTCGGCTATTTTGGGCATTTACGGCAACAGTTAATGAAAGAATCTCTGATTTGATCACACAAAAAGGAAGCATATTTCCAATCAGAGCAAAAACAAACAGTTTTTCACTGTTGCACAGAGAAACAGGGCAGTGTATCCTCCAGACTGCTGAGGCATTTTTTACCCTGTGCATGTCCATCATTACTTTCTGTTGAGAGTATGAGGAAATTATTGATAATAGGGGACATATTAGAATTAAAAAGCGGGAGATTGCCACAACACAAGGATTGCTACAGTGCCACAATCATATTATAATAGCTTACAACTGTAAATCATAGGGTTAGAGTAAAGCAGCATATGATAAATACTATTCTCACATGCACACGAACTACCTGGAGAACAATGTAGTGTTAAAAAAAAACACCAAAACCTCTCGGTTAATGTGCGTCTCTCCGTGACACAAACACCTGCAGTCAGAGAACTGGGGACTTTGTAAAGACCGTGTGCGGATACAGTAGCCCCCAACACGACATATCCCCCGAGCTTAGCCTAAGTCGGCTAATAACAGCCTGTGTCTGAAACAAGGTTTTCATATTTTCAAGATTAAAGCTGCTACTTTGCCGAGCACGCAAGCCCTCACTCTGTCAATGACTGTTTGAACAAGCTTCAGACGGGTTGGGCTAAGACTAATATGAATGACTATCTCGCCTGTAACACAGGTTATATCACGCGTCTGCTAACCTGTAACTGAGGAGGAATTCTTCTCATCGTACAACCAACAACAAAACCTCTACAAATCTGATTCGTGGAATCTGTGATTATCCTCTTAACGGCTGATGAAGCAGAAACTGTTTTTAACTTCTCGCACGCCAAGATCATGTTCGGGAGCAGCAGATCTTTGGGGACCATATACAATCAGGCTAAGGCAATTTCTGTCGTCAGAACCACTCATAAATGGGTCTAGTGTGACAAGAGGTTGACTTAAAGCTAGTAAATATGCTAAAAAACATCTCAGCAAATGTAAAATAAAGGCATTCAATATTTGATCATTTTAATGAATGATTATTAGAACCATAACTTGATCATTTACATGAAAACTCAGGTTGGACGGGTCCACCATCCATTAACTGTTCAGTTGGGGACCTGCTTTGAAAAAAATGGGAACCTGTCCTTTAATTTGTGAGGCCTTCCAATTCTGGAGTTATTGTTTTTGGAGCTAAAGAAGACTGATTAAAAGCTCAGCTTTGATCAGTAATGTTAAAGCCTATCATCACCTGAAGACTGTATGAAGGATTAAAGGACTTATGTCTCAGCAGGATCTGGAAAGAACATGTTTTTATCTTCAGCTGACTCTACTACTAAAACTGTTTTTTTTTATGGGTTTCTAAAAAGTTGATCAGACAGCTGCAGCTGATTAAAAACACATCATGTCGTCTTTCCCCTGGCTTCCTCATTATGTTTCTTATCCACTGCTGCATCATGAACCATCCAGACCTCTCAGGTGGTCTGGGACAGGTCTGCTCTCTGTCCCCAGAGTCGAAACCAAACTTAGAGAAGCAGCATTCAGTTATAAAGCCGTGGAACAAACTCACAGAAAACTGCAAGTCTGCAGCTGTCTTTTTTCTTAAAACAAGGCTGCAGACATTTCTGTTTGTTGCATCTACTGACTTAACAGAAATGGACTATATTATTCAATTATATATAATACATTGCATCATTATTAAGTATTAATGGTTATATGGTTCAATCAAAATAAATTGCTGTATACGTAGTACCTTGATTAGGATTTTTTATTTACATAGGAACAAAGTCTCCCTTTGTGAAGCCTATTATGTTGGACTGCTATGTTTCTATATAACTATATAATAGTCCAGACCTTTCTTTGCAGCCACCATAGGTCTCCAACATGAGGTACTCAGTAGAATGCAAGCTATAAAGCTTCCACTCAATGCCACATGAAACTATGCACTGTACCTTTGAATCAAACAGTTCTTCATTTAAAATGCACTATTAATTTTATTCTTACATATTATTTGTCATATTCTATGTTCATCCATCTTTTAATTTTCTATTCGTTTATCTCTGTAATGGCTGTTTTAACTATCTTTGAATTTCCTTTTATAGAATGTTTCTTTTGAACTTTTTCTTGATGCTTGATGAACTGAGTTTCCAAAGACTTGTACAGTGTTAATTCATTTATTGATTTTGCACAATGTTTGTGTCATAAAGAATTTTAACCATATTATCCAACTGAAAGGTTACTATCTCATATACACATTACACATCAGATTACAAAACATACAGTGAATCTCCCAACAAAATATACAAAGGCTGCTGGGTGAAGCAAAACCTGCCACAGCGAGGTTATGACATAAAGAAGGAATGAGACGACACTATCCGTGGATCCCAACGGAGCTTTGAATCTCCCCACGTTTGTTCTTTTGTGAACAGGCGATCAGTGTCTGGCCTGCAGCGGACCACGGCACCTCTTCCACCTCCGGCTCTCTGGGCTCCAATTGTTGCTTCAGCAATCTGAGCCCGGTGACAAGATTAGCTGCAGGCAAATCTCGCCGTACCTCTCGGCCTCACAGCCCTGCTTTGTGTGGGTTTAAAAGCACTGTTCCCTCACAGAGGCTTATTAGTCACAGCATTCTGAGCGAAATCACAATGTGTGCTGTCGGCCTGTGAAGATAACTACTCCATCAGCTACGATATGACCTTGATGTTGCCCATTGCATTTACACGCATGTTTGTTTACATGAGAATGTCGTCAACATTTGCCAAAGTAAACAAAGTGACTTGGATTTAGTCAGTTTCCTGTTTAAGCAGCTTGTTTCCAGAAGGTTTCAGCATTTCCATAAATCCAGTTTTCACTCTTGCTGTTAAAATTGTGCATAACCAAACTGTTATGACAATTGTGTGTTTTTTATGTTTAACATCCTATGTAGGTAAGAGAAGGTCCTAGAGAATCTCACAATTTATGTCATAGTCCAGGTGAATACTTTTTTCTGATTTGATGGCAGGTGTGCATCAAAACTATTAAACACACATGATTTGGCTTAGGTTTAATCACCTGTCCTCAATTCATCTGCAGCTCCCAAACTTACCTGTACGCAACTACCACAAGCCCCGTAGTAATCAGAGTAATCAACTTGATAAAATAATGAGCCAAGCAGGAAGGAAAACACACTAATGGCTGGCTATAACAAGAAATAGTGATAGAGCCATAACCTTGCTCTTACCTCACCCAGATTTGTATTGATTATTCCAGTTTTTAGTCGGGCCCTCAGGCGGTACTGGAGTCAGGGTTTGAGAAAAACTTACAATTTTGAGTTCTTCACCTCTATGTCATGCATCATCAAAATAGTTGATTTGCTGATTAACTTTTACATTTCCTTAAACATTTAATTTAATTGCTGCTGCAGCCGTTGCAGTCAGCCTGGCTTAAATCCCACAAGTAAACCGTGTTGTTCTCAGAGTTGGGAATCTGGCTAACAGTTATAACACAGACTGGGCAGCAGATATGTCCTGTTGAGACATCTGTACCTTTGTCTTATATCCAGAAGCTGTAAAAGGAGGAAACAGACTTCATGTCACATTTTACTTGCTAATATGTTGCTATTTTGCACTTTTTTACTAACAAAGGTCATGACTGTAGAGATATGGGAGTACATTTCCTGTTATGGAACAATGACTCTCAATAAATCTATACACAAGAATATATAGATAGATAGATAGATAGATAGATAGATAGATAGATAGATAGATAGATAGATAGATAGATAGATAGATAGATAGATAGATAGATAGATAGATAGATAGATAGATAGATATGTGTATATGTGTGTGTTAAAGTGCAATTTGTGGTTTCTCCTTGGAAAGGTGTTCTTGCATGTCATAATTACATTAGTGGGAAAAAATGGTCAATCATGTCAATTATTTCTGGGACTATAAGTCCAACAAAAATGCTTATCACAACAGGTGTATTTGCGTGACTGAAAAAAAACCAACAGAACCTGAATGACGTGCAGGATATTACAATGATATTCAAAGGCGGCAAATAAAGCAGGTGCTCAGGTCACCATAGAGACAACCGCGGGGAAACATGGAGGGATTGCAAACATGTTTACATGGCTGAGGGGAAAAGTGTTTGCCCAAGGGCACAGAGACACAGCAGGCTTCATTAGAATGCACTTTAATACCGGCGAAACACTACTTACGTGCACACGGATCACATTACAGACGCATGTGAAGACACAACCCAAGAGCCGCAGAGCAATGTTCAGAAATCCCCAAAACAATATTTATCTACATGTTATGAATGATTTTTTTTTTTTTTGCAAAAATGCCAAAATAAGGGGTGTAAGTTGTCAGGTGCTGCTCAGTCAACCTGCTTGGCTGCGTCCCTCTTTTCTTTGTAAGACAGTTTATAGCTGAGAGATTTGGGTGGTAACAGGGGAGGGGAGTTTGAGGGGTGAATCGGAGGATACTTTCATTTTCTTTCGTCTTTTGTTCCCTTTTGAGCCGTTTTTCGCTGCGGACTAAAATTTAATTTATAAGACAATGACAGATTTTCAGGCAATAAAGAATGCTTAAGTTGACCCAAGTTGGCAACGACCATTCAGCCCCTCCCTGCTCCCACACAAATAAATCAAGCCCCCCAATCTACTTCCTCGGGATGACGTCAGAGAATTGAGCTTTCCATGTTACTCTCGGCCTCCACAGCAACCGGGGGTGACACCGTCCTCCCCCCTTGACCTGACCCGAGGAGAAACTCTTTTTTTTTTCCTCGGGGGTATTGTTCCCAGCACTTGAATGGATTGCCCTCTAATTCATCTCAGCATGTATAAATGTACAAAAGCCAAGAAAGCCGGGGTCTGAGGTTCAGAACAAAAACCAATAGGGACGGAGTTATAAAGCTATACATGTTAAACCAAAGGATAGAGGTCGGAATCCACAACAACCACCAAAACACTGCTACTTACTGCATTAATCACTTCAAGAAACACAAGACTAACACTAATAAAAACGTCCAATACAATCCATCCGAATACAAAATGTGCACTTACTTTGCACACCAAGCAACAGAAACCGCCAAGTGCTGAAAGTTGGCAACAGACGCCTGATCACATCCTGACTGTTTTTTTTAATTTAATCGGGTAGTTCTTGATTTAAAACTGACGCCAGTATTTTACACTATTTCATACAGTCAGTTTGTGAGTGGCTGCCCGTAATCTGAGAACTTTGGCTATGTTTGTTAATGAATGAAGGCTTTTTCTGGAAAAACAGGTTTAGATTTCTCAGAGAAAAAATTCCAAGTAAAATGCAATAATTATGGATCATGCAAGCTGGTAAAATGGAGCTTACTCATACAAGTAATAAGTGACAATAAAGCTGGAAATACTATGTAGTTACATGTATGACTCGAAAAACATGACTTTTTTCAGTCAAGCAATCACTTTGCATTAGTTTATTAGTCTATTTTGACACAATAATCTACAGAACCTGTCAGCAACGTGCAGCCTAATAATAATTTCAGTTCCAGCTCAGATTAAATCCTATAGTCATGTTCTGCAGAGGCGTCTGTGGACGTTGCCATGGTGTTTACGACGCCGACAACGCGGCAGAGCAACGGGTTCTGGCCCCGAAACTACACTCAAATGTCCACAATGATGTAATTTCGGACCCCAACTGCATTGCGGGACACCTGCTGTTGTCACCTCGAGACAACAGCTTTTTCCCAGCTGTGAGCACGGGCTCCGCTGTCACGACACGCTGACTTTTCTTCTGTTTGTCTGTTTTGTCTTCTACAGCAAGCCGCGTATCGCACAGCCGCACGCGAGCAGGCGCGCGTACACGCACGCGCCATGATGCAGCGGTGCCCGGCTGACTTACCGTGAAGGGATGAAGAGGGCTCGTCGGGGAACACGTAATAAAAATCCGCTCCGCCGCGGTTCGGAGTTTTGGTAGGTAGAGACCTTTATCGGAAAGCGTTGTCGTCGCTGAAAGAGTCGGGCCAGGTGAGACAGAAACACACGGACACACACACACACACGGACACACACTCAGCGGCAGCGGCAGCGGGCGGTTTGTGAGCTCTCGTGTTGTGAGCTTCCTCCTACGTGATTGGGCGGCCCAGGTGGAGCAGGCGCGTTCACGTGCGCCCCGCGCGCTCCCTTCCACGCAGCGTGTGACCAGCCAGGACCACACAGCGACCAGAGGGACTCTTACCCATTTGTTCCGTGAACGTTTCGTACAGGCTATCGCTGCTGTCTCCCCGGGACAATGTGACCTGTTTCTTCAAGTTCACACGCACATTATATGAAAATATGTATTTTATAAACAAGCTAATTATATTTATTTTTTACTTTTATAAAAATGATACAGAACAAACAATAGTTATTTATTCAAACTGGATATGATCTAGTTTTTAAAGCATGTAAAAAGACATTCATTTCAGGAGCTAATAGGTGAAGTTTTGAATAGGAGTTTACAGAGATGTATATATCTATTTTTTTCAAATATCGATATTGTCACCCTATCAAAATGATTGACAAAAGTGTTTTGTGTTTTGTCTCTTGATGATGCTGGCCACATAAAATAACACCTTAACCCTGAGTTAAAAGGATCATACTCTTATACACTATAGGCTTACTTAGGCCATTGTATGTTTTGCCTAATTCAAAGTTGTTTTCCTAAGTCATGATAAAAATTCCAATTTAACAGGTTTTGATAATGCTTCAAGAAGCAAGAATCTATGGTGCAGAAGAAGCTCTTAACATGATCTTGAGTCAATTTCTACTGGTGACTGATAAAGGAAATAAAAGATATATCAACATGACCAGGAGACCCTCATCTCTCAGAAAATGTGTTCATTTTGTGATTATGCATTACAGTTTTTGAGTTATGAGCAGTTGTTTGGGGCATGTGAAACAGCCGTTTCTCCCCAATGGGAGCAGCTTTGTCGGTTTGAGACCGTAGCAATGGCCCCAGCTCCAGCAACATTACAGACTGAGAGCTGATTTTCTTAAAGGTTATCCTTTAATAACATTTGATGTAAAGGTATTAAGCCACAGTAGAGTCCAACCGCCCAATGGCCCAGCCCGAACTCTCACAATTGCCACAGGAATTGTCTCGTATTTATTTACAAATGCAGAGAAATAAACAAGATAAGATTCAAAAGTAAACAGCTACAGTTCAGCATCACTACATTGTCAAGATTGCATTTTTTGCCTGTGACATCAAATCTCATGTGCTGACCTGTGATGTCACACATTGAACTCAAAGAATCTCAGCCTATATAAGGCCACCACTCAGCAAGCTGTAGGACACAGACGAGTAATAGAGTTGATCTGTTAGTTGTAAAACAACACCACTTTTAAAATCACGAAGACCCTTTGTGAAGACCAAGCAAAGAATAAGACAGTGGATACTGGAAATCTCCACCCCATGCAGGACACACTGTCTGGACTGACGAGCTCCCTCAGCAACAGACTTATCCATCCAAAGTGTCTGAGGGAGCGATATCGGAAGTCCTTCCTTCCTACAGCTGTCAGACTGTACAACAAGTACAGCTCGCAGTAACCCCCCCCCCCAACAGAAAAAATGGACAGTACAAATACATTCATAATTCATATTTATATATACCTGTATATACCAGTGCAATACTTTTTTAATTCATATTTATATATACCTGTATATATCTGTTTATATTGTTTTTAATTTAATTTTTTAACTTAATTTTTTAATTTTTCTTTTCCTTTTTAAATTTTTAAAAACATTTTTGTAACTTTTCTAACTGCTGCTGTAGCACTGTAAATTTCCCCACTGTGGGACAATAAAGGAGCTATCTAATCTAATCTAATCTAATCTAATCTAAATCAACATGCATCCCCAATCCCACCAGAGAAGGAGGAAACACCAGACAAGGTGGAGATGATACCAATAACGTAACATTTCTGGTATGAAAAATTCTCTATGGTGTTGGATAGGAAATAATAACATATATTTATTCCTGTTTGATTTGTCCCATGAGATTCACATATGATGTTGTGAAATCGTTAAAAAGAAAATGATCCTGGAAATATGAGAAAGAGACCGGAAAGTCTTATACCTCAGAAGCTTACATTTTTATATGAAAAGTTCAAGATTGCTCTATAAACGAGCCACGAATTTTTCACCACTGACCTCCAGATGGAGAGAGACACACACACATCTTACAAAGAGTTTCAGAAGCTTACATTTTTAAAAAGTGTATACTTCTGAAGCCTTTATAAGACAAGAAAAGTTCAAGATTGCTCTATAAACGGGCCACGAATTTCCCCCCATTGTTCTCCAGACAGAGAGAGAAACATATAAAAATGTGAACTTCTGAAGCCTTTTTAAGACAAGAAAAGTTCAAGATTGCTCTATAAACGAGCCACGAATTTTTCCCCATTGACCTCCAGACAGAGAGAGACACAAACATCGTACAAAGACTTTCAGAAGCTTACATTTTTATATGAAAAGTTCAAGATTGCTCTATAAACGGGCCACTAATTTTTCCCCATTGTTCTCCAGACAGAGAGAGACATATATAAAAATGTGAACTTCTGAAGCCTTTTTATGACAAGAAAAGTGCAAGATTGCTCTATAAACGAGCCACGAATTTTTCCCCATTGACCTCCAGACGGAGAAAGACACAAACATCGTACAAAGACTTTCAGAAGCTTACATTTTTGTATGAAAAGTTCAAGATTGCTCTATAAACGGGCCACGAATTTTCCCCCATTGTTCTCCAGACAGAGAGAGACACAAACATCGTACAAAGACTTTCAGAAACTTACATTTTTATATGAAAAGTTCAAGATTGCTCTATAAACGGGCCACAAATTTTCCCCCATTGTTCTCCAGACAGAGAGAGACATATATATAAAAATGGGAACTTCTGAAGCCTTTTTAAGACAAGAAAAGTTCAAGATTGCTCTATAAACGAGCCACGAATTTTTCACCACTGACCTCCAGATGGAGAGAGAGACACACACACATCTTACAAAGAGTTTCAGAAGCTTACATTTTTATATGAAAAGTTCAAGATTGCTCTATAAACGGGCCACGAATTTTTCCCCATTGATCTTGAGACAGAGAGAGACACATATAAAAGTGTATACTTCTGAAGCCTTTATTGGACAAGAAAAGTTCAAGATTGCTCTATAAACGGGCCACGAATTTCCCCCCATTGTTCTCCAGACAGAGAGAGACACATATAAAAATGTGAACTTCTGAAGCCTTTTTAAGACAAGAAAAGTTCAAGATTGCTCTATAAACGAGCCACGAATTTTTCCCCATTGACCTCCAGACGGAGAAAGACACAAACATCGTACAAAGACTTTCAGAAGCTTACATTTTTGTATGAAAAGTTCAAGATTGCTCTATAAACGGGCCACGAATTTTCCCCCATTGTTCTCCAGACAGAGAAAGACACATATAAAAATGTGAACTTCTGAAGCCATTTTATATGAAAAGTTCAAGATTGCTCTATAAAGGGGCCACGAATTTTTCCCCATTGACCTCCAGACGGAGAAAGACACAAACATCGTACAAAGACTTTCAGAAACTTACATTTTTATATGAAAAGTTCAAGATTGCTCTACAAACGGGCCACGAATTTTTCCCCATTGTTCTCCAGACAGAGAGAGACATATATATAAAAATGGGAACTTCTGAAGCCTTTTTAAGACAAGAAAAGTTCGAAATTGCTCTATAAACGAGCCACGAATTTTTCACCACTGACCTCCAGATGGAGAGAGAGACACACACACATCTTACAAAGAGTTTCAGAAGCTTACATTTTTATATGAAAAGTTCAAGATTGCTCTATAAACGGGCCACGAATTTCCCCCCATTGACCTCCAGACGGAGAGAGACACATATAAAAATGTGAACTTCTGAAGCCTTTTTAAGACAAGAAAGGTTCAAGATTTCTCTATAAACAGGCCATGAATTTTCCCCATTGTTCTACAGACAGAGAGAGACACATATAAAAATGTGAACTTCTGAAGCCTTTTTAAGACAATAAAAGTTCAAGATTGCTCTATAAACGAGCCACGAATTTTTCCCCATTGACCTCCAGACAGAGAGAGACACATTTAAAAACGCGAACTTCTGAAGCCTTTTTAAGACAAGAAAGGTTCGAGATTGCTCTATAAACGAGCTACAAATTTTTCCCCATTGACCTCCAGACGGACAAAGACACAAACATCATACAAAGACTTTCAGAAGCTTACTTTTTTGTATGAAAAGTTTAAGATTGCTCTATAAACGAGCCACGAATTTTTCACCACTGACCTCCAGATGGAGAGAGAGACACACACACATCTTACAAAGAGTTTCAGAAGCTTACATTTTTATATGAAAAGTTCAAGATTGCTCTATAAACGGGCCACGAATTTCCCCCCATTGTTCTCCAGACAGAGAGACACATATAAAAATGTGAACTTCTGAAGCCTTTTTATGACAAGAAAAGTTCAAGATTGCTCTATAAACGGGCCACAAATTTTTCCCCATTGACCTCCAGACGGAGAAAGACACAAACATCGTACAAAAACTTTCAGAAGCTTACATTTTCAGAAGCTTACATTTTCGTATGTTTTTAATCACTGACCTCCAAATGGAGAGAGACACAAACATCTTATAAAGAGTTTCAGAGGCTTACATTTTTATATGAAAAGTTCAAGATTTCTCTATAAACAGGCCACACATTTTTTCCCACATTTTTGTCTCTCTCCATCCTGGAGGTCAATGGTGAATAATTTCATGGCTCATTTTATGAGCAAACTTTAACTCTCAATTTGAAACTTGAAGCTTCTGAAATTCTTACTTCTGTGAGATGTTTATCTCTTTCCACTAGAGGTCAGCTGTGGATTCATCCTCATGTGTATTTTAGAGGTTCTGAAATCTGTACTTCTGTACATTGTCCTTCTCCATCTAGAGGTCGGCCATGAATTTATCCTAGCTCAATTGATGCAATCTTTAACTCATCATGATCCAAATGTCCGAATTTGTTGCTGTTGTTGCTGCTCAGCTGTGAATGAAGAACTTCACCTTTAAATCCTGCTAGAAATGTGTTCTGAATGACATATGCTGTTTAAAACTGTTTAAGTGCATGACTTTAAAAACACATATCTATTTTTACAACCACATATGTGGGACAAATAAAACAGGATTAAATAAAAGTTATTTTTATCCCTTCAACACCATAAAGAATTTTCTAAAATCAGGGTGCCATGGAGTAACCGTGAGTACTTGTCCGCTAACCGCTGACCTGAACATTTACCAGAATTATTATATATACTGCACCTTCTCCCTGTGCTGTGACCTTGACGTGGTGGAGAAGCTTGAGTGCTTCTAGGACCCTGAGAGCTGTGCTGGGGGGGCCTCTGGCTCCTGGCAGGTTCAACCTCACCAGACTGCTCTCGGGTTAGGAGCAGGACTAAAGCCAGCACAACCCACAAAAATACTGTTACAGAAATCTGTTAATTTTTATTATTTACTTTATTTATTATATTTTGTCCAATTTTTTTCATATCATTTGAATATGCACATACATTTCACACTAATAGTTGCATATAAAACATTTGTGGCATTTTCTTTTTCCTGTAGTGCACAGCAGTTTGCAAGTTTTTACGAAACATAGCAAAAAGTTTTAATAAGATTAGATTGGAAGAGTAATCCATCACATGACCTCAAAAATAAGAGTGTAAGTAATTCTATACTAATGTATTTGGGGGCTAACCATAAAAGCCTGGTACCAGATAGTTTAACTTTCTTAAATAGGTTTAAAAAAATTAAAACCACATGCTATCAACTAGTTTCATATTCTAGTTGGATTCAATGTTTTGAATTTATCATTTTTCTCAGTTACACATTTGATGTTTTGTTTAAACAAAAAATTCAGAATCACAGAATCATTTTTTTAAAATGACAACACACCAACATGAACACAAAATTTACATCATGAGACCTGATGAATGCTTATTAAAACTGTATTTAGATAAGATTTGATTTTCAAACATCATTTGACACTGACTCATTTGAGTAGAATAAATCTCTAATTACGTAAATTCTACTCAAAATACTAGTGAAAAATATAAGTACAATAAACAAAAAATATATATGTAGATAGATACATTCATTTTGTGCAACCACTTGACATAATTTTAACTAAACATTTCAGTGTATTTCAGTTGTTACAGAGCTTGAGTTTCTTGGAAGGGAGAAAAAGTCAACTGCTTGAAAATATCTACTTTATTTGACTGTACTTCATTATAGCTTAAGATAAAACTTCTAAATTCAGTTCTGCACAGGAGCCAGCTTTCATTATAGGTCTAATATGGAGGATCTTCTAATGGTGAATGTCCCACATTATACATTATTTAGTCGACTTAGTCAAACTCATCCTGGCCCACATCAGCATTTTAGTTTCCCTCTGTTGTAAAGATTATATAAACGTATCCACTTGTTAATATAATATTGCATAATCGCCTCTCTATTCATAATAGTATAGTAATAATAATAATAATATTTAATAAGCTGCTGGTGTTTGAATTTGGTAAAATATGCTGATGCAGAAATGATGTTAGCATCTAATTATTAAAAATACTGCAGAAAAAAAACATGGGAATATCATCATCATCATTAACAAATTTATATATTTTATGGATTTGTCAAAGATTCATAAGTAATCACTAAATTAACTATGGTTTTCCCTGTGCTTCTTATTCTTTGTTGGCTCCTGGTGTTGGTTTTTGTTACGTGGTTCTAATACAAATCCTGATGACAAGAAAAATATCCAGAGACACTTAAAGAAAAGAAATGTTTATTTTTCCCAAAGAGGTTACACAACATATGTAATCCTTTTCAACTCAACATTTGCTTATGTTTCATAATTACAAAAGGCCTCCATGCAGTAGTACACGTCGGTACTAGCGTATCCTTCTTCACGTCTTTAGGAAAATAACACAAAGCCGGCAGCATTGGTCATAAACTACATGATCAGGGTAAAATAGAGAAATTACAAATATATATCCATCTCTTTCAAGAAAACAGTAGATTGTTGTACACGATTCACACTCTCAAACTGCTAGAATAAGCCATAGGAAAAGTACAAATCAGCGAACCAAGGACATGACAGCTGGTTATAAAAACCGGTGTCCAGTATGTCCTCTTTGAAAAATATACTTTTATATAGCTCAATGAAAGAAACTGTTAGCAGCTCAGGCAAAAGATGCTGGTTTTTCAAATTTACAAAAAAGAAAAAAAATTGTTTGTCAAGTTACTCATATTTTGGTTTACACCTTAACATATCATACAGTTCTTACAAGTTTTTTGTAATTAGTCTCAAATGCATAAATGTGCATATGTGCAATATGGATAAATATCTTTGAGAACAGCATTTCTTCAAACAGACTTTCTGAAGTTGCTGGAGTTTTCTTTGTGGTGTTGTGCGGAGTGTTATTATATGGTACAGGCGTTTACTGTACTCCCTCTGAGCGTGTGTGCATGCATGTATGCGTATGTATGCGTGTGTGTGTGTGTGTGTGTGTGTGTGTGTGTTTGGTCCATTCTCTCCATTCAAGAGTTGATCCCAAAAAAAACTGGTGGTGAGAGCGCCCATTTATAATAAGAAAAAAATAAACAGGTAGCACAGGTAGGGGAAGAGAAGAACTAATTCAAGAAATCAAGGCACATTTAGTCACATAAGGCTGGTCCTTCATTTTCTTGGGAAAATAAGAGAATCAACACTTTTACCCATTGAGTCAGATGCCATGAAGATAGAAAAAAAATAAAAAATAAAAAAATCAAGAAACGCTGTAAATAAACAAAACAAAAAAACTGAGGGTAATATCGATTACAAGTAAAATCATGTCTTAATTGCATCACAACATGTGTAGTGGTTGTGAAGAGCAAATCAGTTTGACTTTTAAATAATCTATTTAAAAGGAACATTTCAACATTTTGGGAATATTCTATTTATTGCCCTAAATTTGATGAGAAAACGATACCACTCATTTGAGGCTAATTAGTTTAACTTAGCAAAAAGACAGGAATCAGTAGGAAACCGCTAGTTGTGTTCCCGTAACACCACAAACTGTACAGAATAAAGAAACTAAATATAAAGTTTTAAAAATCCCATATTGTACACTTTCCTGTTTTTATTTGAAGTTGTGATAACCCTAATGAAACATTAGTGGTTTTTAAATAGCAAAAATCATCTCAATTTAATTTTACATCTTCTTGCCCAAGTTTCCCTCTGGAACTCTGGGAAGAACAGGCCATTTTGTGCCTGTTTTGAGCCTCTCCTCTGATTGGCTGATTTGCTCACTGTGTCGTTGTGACTTCACAACATCACAGAAGTCCTGACGGGTTATTTTAAGGCACATTTTCTGAATACAGGCTGTGTGCATTTCTCTGTGGATTGAGTGTTTTGAAACATGGGAGATGTTTATAGAACAGCTGGACCTTATATTTAAAAAGATCTTTAAATCTCACAGAATGAGACTCACGGGTGCTGATGGGCAGATTTTATTAGCTTTGTGGTAATCATGCTGAGATAAACTAACTGGCTGTAGCTTCATATTTAATGCAGATATAAAAATGGTATTCACTTTTTCCATCCAAATCCCCGCAAAAAAGAAAAAAAAGAAAAGAAAAAGTGAATTCAATATGACTCTTCTAATCAGACATTGCTGATCAAAGCAACCTAATTTGGAACTCTATGATCCAGAAATCTGAAAGGTGTTTTTTCCCTGATCACATAGTGAGAAAAATATTTCAAATTACTTGTTCTGTTGCTTAGCGATCAGACTCCGTCAAAGCAAAGTTCATCCCGATTTTAGTCTGATGACGTGGATAATGCTTAGAAACAAGTCGTTTTTGATCCCTCGTAGTTGCCCTTACAGAGCCCACACGGCCGCCGTGCTGGGATACAACATTCATATGCTGGAGTACAAAAGGCCATTTACAGTTCCCAAATGTGTTTACTGCAGCATCTGTTAGACGGATTTGTCAAATAGTAAAAAAGTGCATTTCCTATGATTTGAATCAATGGCAGCGAAGAAACAATTGTTTTAGGTAGAACAGTGAGATTGTTTTTTTTTTTCCTCCTTTTCTCATATTTCTTTACATACTGAACATTTACAATTCTAAAAGTTTGAAAGGTGGTTAACAGCAGAGTTGAAGGGAGAAAGGAAGTTCCTGTAGTTTCTGTAGTATTCAACATTTTCTGATCAAATCTCAAAACCGAACAACTAAAGGAGTGGAAAGGAAAAAAAAATAAGGAGTGATTAGTTCTCTTCTAGCCATGATGGAGTGTCCCCACCTGGCATTTTCAACTTGATGTGGAACTGCTTGAGTGTCTGTTCCAGCTGCTGCTGGTTTCCAGCGTAGTACGCAGCTATGGCATTATGGAACAGGATCAGCTGGTTGTGCAACACCTTCACCTGTTCAGGAAGCAGAGAACAAAGGAGAATAGAGAGATGATGAGAACCCCCTTGGACAGAAAGCCAATACAGTACGCCGGCGCTGGTATGTAGAGCAGAAGCAGCCTCCAGCCAACCTTGTTTTCTTCTAGGAACTTCAGTTTGACGGAGACGTCGTTCCGCATCCTCTCGAACTTCTCGCGGTGGATCTGGAACATCTGCTGGGACTGCTCGATTTTAGGCATGGTGGTGGCGTCACGCGGACCCAGGTTTAACTCCTCCAAGTCTGTACGATACGCGTCATACTCAACCCTAGGTGTGCGTTATTATTGGAAAAGCATTAGAAATATAACAGTATAATAATATGGGTGCAAGCAAGTGTCATAACTTTTTTATACAACTTGCAGGTGCTGTACAAAGAACAACACTTGCAAGGCCATTTTAATTCAGTCAGTACGTTTAACATTCTGGACAACATTCAGTCATTTTTTTTTAATTTCCTGAAAGGTAAATAACAAGTTTGAAATTGGAGCTGCTGTGCAGGCACATATACGTTTGCATTACCTGGCAATTTCATACTGTTTTATATTAAGCATGGTGTCTTCAATTGTTTTGTCCACGAGTGTGTTCACGCTGGAGATGAAGAAGTTGATGGCACCCAGCAGAGTCTCTCCGTTTTTGGACAACAACTTTTGGGTGTCAGCATTGTAACCAAACTCCTCCTGAAGAACAGAGTTAGACAACTTTTAGTGATCTAGTGAGGCACTTTTAAGGAATCACACATCAGGCACTCACAAAATAATAGGGAGAAAAGAAGGTTTGTGCTGTCATCAACTTTCTAGTTTGCAGAACGCAACAATTAACTGTAATCTTCGGTATAAAGAGGGCAAGCAAACAGTAGTTCTCCAATACATATTCAGAATTTTTTAGTGACTGCTGGGGCACTGTAAAGATTCAAACAAGCGTCGGAACATGGACTCACGTGGAGTTCTGGTGACTTGAGGCTGAGGTCAGCGAAGGCGTCGCCCAGCTGCCTCTGCGTCTGCATCATCTGGGACAGCTGGCTGGCCAGCGTCTGGGCCAGCTTGATCACACACTGGTACTTCCTCTTGTTGTCGCGGAGGATCTCGATTTGGGCCTCCAGCTCCAGGTCCATGGTCCTCGAGCCCCGGCCCAGCTTCTCAGACAGGATCTGCCTGGTGCACTGCAGAGGACAGCTAGTTAAAGGCTGGGGTAGAGCTGCAAATATTGATCAATCACACAAACGATTATTCAAATATCTGTGTAAAATGAGGTACATCGTTTCCCAAAGTTGAAGATTCAACCTAAAATGACTTTGTTTGGTCCAGATCAACAGTCCAAGACCCATAAATCAGTTATAGTTATAGACAATTTGCACATTTAAAATTGACCCAAATCGATTATCAAAATAGTTGTTGATTAATTAAATAGTTGTCAACTAGTAAATAAACTACTAAATAAGACTAATTGTTTCAGTATACAGCAGTACAATAGTCACTCTCAATCATCACTTTTGACCCATTAGAAATGGACAAATAAAACACACCAAAACAATGAGAAAAGCAGAAAAAATATAGGCACTAACTAACTGTGAAACGATAACATATTGTACTAAGGTTTAGAGCAGTAGTAGAGTAGAAATCTAGGGCAAAAAGGATTACTTTATACGTGTTGATGCTCCACTTCCTCACTAGGTCCAGTTTTTCCATGGCTGGGTTCTTTAAGTCATCCGACAGGACCATGGCTCCGCTCTTTGGTTGTGCATTCATAGCCCCTGGACAATTAAAAGCCATCCACTTGATTGAGTTATTTGATCCGCAGTCTCTAATGATCTAAAGGTGAAAATCATGGCGTTGCAACTCAAGCGCAACAATCGTCAAACATTGTAATGACATCGTCTGCATCAAAGCTTCAATACAGACCAAACACTAAATTGAAGGAATTTAGGATTATTCAGCTGACGTGTGATGACATCTATGATTATTCAAATCACAATGAACATTAAAACACAATTTTTAAAAGTGGTACATCATGACTAAGAATCACAGTAAAGAAGCAATGAGAAGTGTTTCATTGTGGTTTGGGAATAGAAGGGGAAAATAATGGAGCCCCAAAACTGACTAAATGTAGTTAAAAGGTGAAGATACAGCGAATACACCAAGAAATATTACTGTTAGTTAAAGGTCCAATATTGTATAAAGTGAGAATACAATGTTTTTTTGTTTATAAGAAGGTCCATATTTTATATAAATACTACCCCTTGTTTTAATCCGCTGAGAGGCTCATTAATATTGTGATAAAAACAGTAACCTACTTTCTAGAGCTGGTAGATATTTATTAATTAAACTTAGCAATAGTGGACCTTTAATTATTGAAAATAGAGTTTAAAAAAAGAGCTTTTTTTTTTACTTTTAGCCAAGCTAAGGCTAACAAAAGCTAGCTTACTAAAGCTTATTGAAAGTTCAGACACACCATGCTTTCAACGTCTTCAGTAACGAGCGCAATCGGGATATTTTTGTGTCATCCTTGACGCTATGATGATGGAATTTCCTCAAAATGTCAATCAAACATGAGTAAGCGGAGAGTAGTATTAGTGTTAGCCTGTCATCTGTATTACAGCAGTTCATCCCTGATGCTACAGTAATGTGCGCTGTAGTTTAATAAAGGCAGCTTCACAGGTCGCCATTTTCTTATCACAAAAGTTATAAGTATGTTTCTTTGTACATTCCATTTTAACAAAAAATTGTATTTATTGATGAATTAATTACAAATTAATATATATTAATATATATTCTGGATTTGTGCAATAACCTTTTCCTATATTTTGTCTGTTTCAGAACTCCATAGGGAGACACTATGGGTGCCAACTTTTGCAAGAACAAAGGTTGTAAAGCAGGGAAACCCACTGAGACTAAATGTGAAAGCAGATTTCTTTCCAAGCCAAGCAAACGCTTTGGGCAATCGAGAGGTTAAAGGAGATCTACAAACCTTGAGATCTAGATCTTAGGAAGATTACCCTACGGAGGAAACGCTCATCATTAGCCATTGCAAAGCAGATCATTACTTCAATTAGCCCAGACTTGTGCAAAGGTAAAAGGTGGTGAGCCGGTAAAACAGTTCTGCGAGTTGAGAGGAGAAGGAGAAGAAGCAAGATTCTGAGTGGAGCATAGCCTGTGGGAACGAGGAGAAGGTCAGAAACCGGTGAAAACCAAGAAAAGGTGGAGCGGATCGTGGTTAATTCAGAGTGTAATCTGTGACGATCCGACACTCCGCTGCGGCCGGTACCTTTCTCAGCCTGACTATCGCTGGAAGAGCGCGCCAGGCGGCTAGCGACAGCCGAGCTGGGAGCTACAGGCGCCACGGGGGACGTGGGCAGGCTTGCTGACCCTGGGAGATATTCAGAGTTAGGATTCAATCAGGGATGCAAACACGTGGGGGTGTTAAAAAAAAAAAAAAAAAAAAAAAAGTAAGAACATTGCATGAATGGAGAAACTTATGGGGAAAGAATATTTAAAAAATATTCGCTTTACATGCTCATTTCTAGTTACTTTTGAGTATGATTCCATCTGCCTGAAAACCAATTCAACAGCTGTTATGACATTGCATTAAAACATAATGGGGAACAATAGATGTAGGAGATGAATACATAAACAAGAAAACAAGGTACAAAATATTTCAGCCTATATAACTTCTTTAAAATCTCTCTTCCACTATCAATTGCGAACAGTTGTATCTAGTCTATGTCCATCTATGCATAATTACATATGATGTAGTAGCATAAATGTAAATGTGAATTTAAACATTTCTTTGTTTACTATAATTAAGGGCACTTTCACACCACTAGTTTGAATTTATGGTCCACACTAAGCGAAACAATTTTTTACTCTGTAGCGAACAGACTCCAGCGTGGTCGGCTTTAACACCTGCAAACAATCCAAAACTGATTGGCTGGAAATTTAATAATTCGTATTCCCTCCCATGATGCATCTTGTTTGTTTGGACCCAAGATTGTGTTCTCACCAGAGGGGGCGGGGAGTCAAGCGGACCAGACCACCTCTTTGTTCACACCAACAAAAACATACTATTATATGTACACCCAGGTCAGAACTGACTAAAAACTAAATATGTATCCTATAAATGCGTTGGAAGGATTTATTTCTGATGCTAACAATGCTCTGATTCAGTGTCTAAACTGTAGTTGTGGGAAGCAGGGGGAGACTTTTTTTCTACCCTTTGGAAAATCCAGATGGGATCCAGATTGATTTTAGAAGACTTGTTGCATAATGCACAACCCGACACACAACAGCGATCTTAAATCCAGATTGACAGGAGAGAATCAGACAGGTGAGTGAGGGAATCAGTGCTGCTACTAGCTGGAGCCTCGTGGAGGACAATCGACAGCCCAATTGTGCAGAAGGTGAGAAGGCGGATCTCCATTTCTCACGCTTGCCTGATTTAAAGCTGCGTCACCAAGGTACATAGTTACTTAACGTCATTAACACGGCAACCCATGCAGATACACTGGTGATGTTTGGACGGATCAATGTGATCTGATCACTTGCAAACAGTCTTGCTTTGCCTGCAGCCCGAACAAAGCCTTTGCTTTTTGCTCTGGGGCTGAAGTTGCCGCTAAATTCACTTTAATTAGCAGGTGGCAGCAAGACACAGGAACTGGTTGGGTCTTGAGGGGATTTAGCATCTTTGCACTGACAAATAGCCTGAAACGTTGCCAATAGGTGTGAAGTTTGCATCTTCGTTGGTAGTATGTCTCCATCGTGCCTACAGGAGTGCAAGGGGGAATTTCTCATGGCTGTTATTTCCAGTGTTCGGTTTAATTAGAGTGGCTCTCCTCCTGTCGTAGGATGAATGTGTTATTGAACAAAAGCCTACCTCCACCAGTGTAAATAACCTGGAAAATAGCCATGGCAACATCAGCTCACCCTCCATGGGGAGATTTGCATTTGCATTTATAACAAGGACGCGTGATGATAAAAAGGGAAGGAGGGTTACCACGTAGGGATCAGAAGAAGCTCATTAAATTCAATTAGATTTAAATATATGCTTTTCAGTTTTTATAGAGAAAAAAAAGCGGATCTCTGAGAGTACACAGAGAGAAAAATTGTTTGTAAACATATCAGGAAAGCAATGAAATACTGTGAGAAAATTGACAGTTTGTTTTAAAAGTTCTGATGAATGCTAATAGGCTGATTTGTAATGATCATGCAAAATGTGGTGAGCAGCATTTCAAGGTGATGGAGCTCCAAGTGAAATGATTTTTTGCGGTTTAGTTTAACAATCCTCTTACGTATGAAACAATAAATGTAGAGTGTCTTTTTTTTTTTCAAATCCAAGGAATCAAGAAATATTTCTGCTCAGATTTCCCAAATAATCCCAGGCCATGGGATTAAACCTTACTTCTTAGTGATTATTGGTTTCTCACTCCACCTTTGACTAAAACCATATTTAATAAAAAAAAAAAAAAAAAAAAAAAAAAAAAACATGTTTTAGCTGTACATGCATTTCAACTACTTTTTATACATTTAGACCATAAATCGGCTGTCAGCAGGCATCTTCAACATTTTTGTTTTGCTTTTCAGCTGCAGCACAACTACATGTTTTTGGCTGTATCTCTGGGGTTACATCCAAAGAGCCAGTGGTACATTATTCAAAATTGTAAAAAAAATAGTAGCATAAACTTTTAGAAAAAGAGAATGGAAGAGAGGAGTTTTTCCATCTTTGTAGCTATCTTGGATATCAGGTATCCAAGACCTCCTCTTCTGTGTGTTATATATATGTTATAGTCCAATTAGCAACTTGAGATGTGAGAATAGAGTTGGAGATGAGAGGCGACGTCTACAACCAGATCGTTTCACAAGGTCACAGTTTGGACTCCGTCACAGGTTAAAACCAAACAAATATTGTTACTTTATGAAGGCGTTTTAGATCCAGACGACATTTCACCCTGCAGATCAATCTACAGACTCCCAGCATCTCAACACACCCACTTGGTCAGGTTTATTCATGAGCACTGTATTGGCTGTAGATACTGCATTCATATGTCAACATCCATTTATAGATTACCTTTGTATGGCCCTGATTCAATGATGCCTTCTGTTGTCGAGGCAAAGTTGCTGGAAGTTACACAAGACTCTGAGAGGTTCAGGGCCTCGGGTCGACTGGAGTAAGCGTCCTGTGGGAAAAGATTCAAACGGAAATGATATCATCAATTAGGTTTAGTGGTACATAACTCTTTCTAAATTGGAGTTTTTTCTGCATGGGACAGTTTTTATATTAAGGCCTACAACATATGTTACGTAAAAAAAAAAAACTCCTGCATTTGCTTCACAATAAAGAAAATGAATTACATATAAAAGTGCATGAACTTTTAATATTAAAGTTCCTCGGCTGAACATTTTAACCTATGCGAAAAAAAATCTACTATGGTATTTAACTGGCTTTCTGCTATATAAGACACCAAGCAAGCTTACACTTTCTTTCTTATTGAGAAATTCTGGTCTCATGAAGGCCCGCCCACCACCACTGCATGCTTCTTGCTTTGGGTTTAGCTGTCCTCTCCTAGCTCTATTAACTTAGCTGTTAGCTCCATTATCTAATCACACTGAAGCACTGTTCTACTGCCCTGTGCCAGTGGCCTTGTTATGGAAGCACAGCAGAGTGCTGCTATTTATTGAGATAATCATGGCTGACTGTGGTGTAGTGTCCTGGAGACGCGTCTTATTCTTGCAGATTGGCCAATCTCTCACTGTTTATTCAGGTCCGGACCTGTGCTGCAGTATAAAAATTGTGGATACCAGAATAAACATCGGGAGACCGTCCGCTCCTTCTCTGGGATTCACCGGGACTGAGCTGAGCGCAGCGACCCGTCTGCAGGTAGCGATAACAGCACTTAGCAGTGTTACTACTGGAGACTGACAGTCTGCTGTGTGGCAGCGATAGGGAGAAGGGGATCGGTCTTTTTGATTTAGGACATCCCTAAACAAGCATTCCCCATGGCATGTTTGAATCTCAGATTTTAGGCAGGGAATGTGAAAGCATCCAACACATTTTGCAGTCAGGTGTGGACATTTTATTAACACAGGAAAAACAAATTTTGTGAGTTAAAAATGACTTTTCTCTTTACACACCTGCATTCTGCAGGAGGGACACAGTTCACCAGGATACTGAGTAAATGTGACTCAATTCAAATGACTGAGTCATAGGTTTTGGAGTGGGCTGTGCTGCTGTAGTTTAATGAATATTTTATGGAGGAGGATGGATGATTATATCATATATAGGCAAACAGGTAACACACTCTAAGTCACTGTAAAGAATAAAATTCACTGATTGCGAATGTTAAGTCGTGAAATAAAAAACGGGTCTGAACTGGTTTTACAAGGATTAAACCTTTCTAAAGCTGTACATAGGCTTGTTGTTGCTACATCTTCCCTTGCTACAGACTGTCAGTGTAAGAGACTGTGAGCGATGAGGGGCAATCAGCAGCCGTCTGGAAGCTCTGCCAAGTCTTAGCCGGACGGGTGAGAACGAGAGGGCACCCCGAGGTCTCCGCCACAATGACTGCACTGCAGAAGGATTTGCCTCTGCCTGAGAACAGTGCTGGAGAATTACGCTTCCTTTTTGTGTACATTTCCATATTTTGGTATAATTGTTTGCAACGTCATCCATGAGAGGAGTTTACATAACGACCCAGATTAAAAAAAGATATTATGCTTATTATTTCAATGAAATGCAAAAAAATGATATCAGGTGGGTTGTGTTGTTATTAAAGGACCTTTCTTGAAGACCTATTCAAGGTTTTACTTTAGGAGCCGGTTTTCTATGCACAGATTCAGGCAGCTACACAGATTTGAGAGACATTTTTCTTTTCCTCGAAACAAGCGCTTACCCTCTGGAATACTGTCTCCGGGCTCTGATCCAGTTCGCCATTGCTGGTGACTGGGATCTCAGCGACTGAGCTTCTCTGGGACTCCTCAGCCATTTCCTGTAGTGAGGAAGGTGAAGGGAGCAGATTATTGCTCGAGGCTTTGCTTGCCAACTTAATAAAGAGGACTCAGGATCCACTTGTAGGTCATAGTAGTTGTGGGCTGCCATCTTGTGGACACTGCTCCATGTGGGCCTGGGCCACAGTTTTTGAGAGTATCACATGATCCAATGAACAAAAATTTGATCAATGAACATTACAAACTGCAATATGCACTATAAAGCTGCAATTCTAAGCAGATAGATGGAAAATTAAGAAACAGAGACAGACAGACAGACAGAAAGATAGATGTCATGCACCAGGATGTGACACTTGTGCAACCAATTACAACATTTTTCAACACTCCCTCTATTTTGTAAAAATAGGATGTATACATGTACATTTGTAAGACTGTGACACTGGCCCTGCCCTTTAAATGTAATAATTGATTTGGTATTAGAGAGTAAAGACATGTTAATATATTATGTGTGTCATAAAGGTGTAAAACTTAATGCTCCCACCCATCAAGCTAAGCAAAAAACATGCCCAGCTATAGCTTAAGCATTGTTCCCTGAGGCAGGGCTTAATATTTAAAGTCTCATATCATGCTAGTGTATCCTCAGACATACAGGACTGTGTTTTATACACTAATTACTATTTTAGACCATAGAGAACGCTCTGTGTCACCGTTCACAACTAGTCATTTTGTGGTCTGAAAACG
Source organism: Eupleurogrammus muticus (assembly GCA_036785175.1). NCBI lineage: Eukaryota > Metazoa > Chordata > Actinopteri > Scombriformes > Trichiuridae > Eupleurogrammus > Eupleurogrammus muticus. Next base: position 18,712,886 of record JAYKQN010000003.1, on the reverse strand, counting down.
GAAAACCTCGTGATGCAGGAAAAGGCATTGAACTACATTTTCCATAAGCCTAAAACTAATTAACGACCATAGGGACAGACCCGTTAGACGAGTTCTTCGTGAAATAACAAATCTCTGTTCCTCTCAAACGTGCCTCTGAGTTACAATGACACAGTGACATATTGGCTTATTGCAAATTTAGCGTTGGCACAGTTGGCTCATAGCAAGCCACAGGGTGGAGACAACAGCTTTTCTGGCAACATCAGTTTTGTTTAGGCTACAAAAAAGTGGCTGCCTTTAGTTGCAGGCTTAAGATACAACTGAGCTACTTTTAGTATGTGTTTTTATGATCTGATCACTGTGGACTTGGGAACTTTAGGACACTTCTGTATCTACTTGTAAAGCTCTGGGAGGACTTATGGTGTGAAGCTGGCAAATGTTTTTTAGTAAGTAGTAATAAATCTGAAGGAGTGCAACCGTAAAAGAAAATAAATAATTACAGTCAATCTTATTTTGCATCTTTTTTCAAGATCCTTCAACTGTGGACTGTGACCTGTGGCTAAATAATGCAAATGGTCACCAGATCTTCGGGTAACTATATCTGGATCAGGTCTAAATCAAGCTGATTGATTTCACTGTGAGCAAAAAGTGAGTTTAAATCATGGAGTTTATGCTAACAATACTTCATAACAAAGCAAGCATGCTCAGTTTGAAAATTTATTTAGTAAATTATGTTGTTACTGGCCATGTACAACTACTTGCAGTACTGAGTTAATATAATTATTTTAGTACACTGTGAAACAGTAAATGATAAAGTACACCTGAAAACCTAAGACAGAAACACATATACACAAAACACTGTATGTAGGGACTTTAGCATGTTCCAATATATGCTGTATAAGGCCTTTACAATTAAATTAAAATTGGGTGAAATATATAAATATATGCATAGCAAAAACAACTTGAGATACTTATAAATGTTTGTGAAATGTTTCAAAAATACATACATGAGGGAATATTTTATTTCTTTACTTAGACATCTGATACTGTACCCGGTGTTTGTATATAAAGAAGGATAAAGGCTTAAAACATGTCGACGCGAGGACTACCTCTAAAGAAGCTGTTTCAAAAGATCTTCCTTTGAAGCCAGAAGCCATTACAAATGATTTCTCATACGGCCGACTGGAATATAACATATCTTAAAAAAAGACTAAAGTGAAGCCCATAAAATTATTCCATATCAAGCATGTGTGACAAAGAGTTTTACTTTGAGTCTTGTGTCATGTGACGGACTCATAAATACTTAAAGACCATATGATACCCCCATGCAGGAGGCAGGCAGAAGAGGCATGCGCTGGTGGACTTGTTTAACCACCTACTGCAGATAAGAGCGACTTTACCCTGACACTCATCTCTGAAAGAATTGAAAGTGGCCGTCTTATGAGGAAATGTCTCTGAAATCTGGACATGTATTTAGAAAATGAAAGATATGCCTAACTGTCTGATTGTGACTATTTTTTTCTGACCAGTAGTGCCCCTCCCAATTTAGCTGCAGTTGTACCAGAAGTATCTATGTATCCTGATATCCTTAGTATGTTGCAGAAACTAATTCAACAACAGCTCCAGGGATGATCAGGAGTTTATGAGCCAAGGCGATCCCACCCACCATCTGCAAACATTCTACAGGAAGGAAAGCGCACCAATAGGGTCACGCTACTGAACCATAGAAGGTAACGAAGAGGCAGGGAATAAATTTGGGATGTATACTGACGGGGTGTGGCATGGCATCTCTTGCCATTCCCAAGAGTTCAGTATCCAGGATACAAGCTAATGTGATATGGGAGGGATGGGTAACAACAATGAGCTGTGTGTTCAATTAGCTGCGTCAGCCGAGGAGGAAAAAGCATCACGGCGTCTCGCCACTCAAATAGTGCACAACGTCGACTTAGAGCTGTGAAAGGTTGGAAAATATTTCTCCTAGTAATAAGTCTGACTGACAACTGTAGGGAGCCTAACGAAGAAGGATTTCATTTTCTTTGGAATTCTCGGGATCTGACGGGCATCTGTGGCAGTCGCCCAATGCAGAACATGAATCAGCAGCCTTAAGAATCACATATTTTAGGCAACACAAGAAAAGTGTGACTGCCTGGGAGTGTGCGGTCAGGGGTCCAAATCCCTCTCACTTACTGAGCCACATGACTGACAGCACGTAGAATTCAAGAGCTCTGCTCTGGCCAACTCATATACAGAGAAACATTGTGAGGAAACTGTCTCTTTTATACATCATCCACACTTTTACAATGCCATTGTTGACTCTAAGAAGGAAAAAAAGAGGAGAGAAGTATACTTACTGACAGGGAGGCTCATGAATGCTACAAGACATCATATTATATTATACATCAATAGGTTAAAATGCCTCTGAGAAGCCGTCTAAGAAAAGACAGTATTTATACAAAGCAGAGATGATATGCAAAGCCATAATTAACAAACAGATAAGAGATACTACAAAGCCAACACTTACACCAGCAGTATTTCTAAAAAATCCAGCAAAGGAGAAGGAAATATTAAACCCAACTAAAAAATTGGTAAAACATGGAAACAAACAATTATTTACAACCATAACTCAGGTTAAACACATTGCTTCTATCTGATAAATATTTGCAACAAAATCCAATCTAAAAGAGATTATATGATCACAGGAAAGAGACCACCACCACCACAGCAAATGAGGCTCACAACAGCAGCAGGAGCAGAGCAAGGAAGTACGAGCAGAGGCACCTTTGTCACCTTTGTTTCAGTGTGAGAATCTCCGCTCTCCTCTGGCGTTTCAGCCGTTTCAGCATGGTGATTTGTCTCGTGTCCCCCATTGTCTACAGCCCCAGACATGTGTGCAGCAGCGCTCTCACTCCAAACGCCCTCGTCCTCCCCCTGAACGTCCCTGTCACTGCTTTCTGAATGTTCTTCAGCACTGTCACTGATATCTACGTCGTACAGCACCTGTTCCCTGTCGTCCTCTCCCCTGCTTTTGTCTACGCTCTCCTGTTCCACACCCTCACCCCCACTCTCCCCTGCATCATCAGCCTCCTTATTATCCATCTGAGGGTCCTCGGCTGAGGTCTTCCCCGATACGGCCTCAAGACTAACTTCAGACATACCTGTAAACAGACATATAGAAGGATGTGAATAGGTCTTACCAAGCTGGCCCGACCGCTCGTATCACTGCAGAACAATACTAGAGTGCATGACTAACTCACTTCATCACAGAGTCATTCTTCAATTTCTCAAAAATAACCTCCAGATGACGGCAGCAAAGATATCTCACATCATGCGCACATTTTTTTTTTTTACACCACAAGAAAAATCTGAACAGTTACTAAAAAGTAACATTGATATAGACATTATTGTTTCTAATGTTGGACATTTGTTTCCACACTGTGTGCATTGTCCAGGCTATATTCAAGCTTGAACTGCATATTGGACCGATGGGAACAACTGTCACTTTGTAGGTGACCAAATGTGCCTAACGGCTGGAAAAGACAATGTTGAGTCTTGCATGTCCAGGATTTCAACTCTGCAGGTAGTTACAGCAGAGCCCGTATTTATGAAGCTTCTCAATGTGCCATTTTAGCCTTAAGTGCTGAGAATTTATGAAATTTACTCCTACTCCTAAACTAAAAGCAACGTATCAGATGCCATGAAGTTACATAAGATGTCTCTAGAGGTATCTTGAGTTGTTAGAGGGTTACAGCAAGAAGCTACTGACATCCTCGAGTTTGGACGCCATGTGGTTAGGAAACATTTCTATCTCTAATTTCTCATGTGCATATCATAGCGTATTCTCTTAAAAGGTTTTGGTCAAATGTAAACTGATTGCCAACCCCTATGATAATTTTCCCCCTGTCACTTTGCCATTTATCTGAGGATATTGTTAAATAAGGAAATCCTTTCCTTGCCAGTGTTGTCATCCAAAAATGCTGTTTGGCAGAGCTGAATGTTTCAATCAGGCATAAAACTGACACTTCTGATTTAGTCCTTTCTACTCCAAGAAACACAACGCCCACTTATTGTATATTGAGCATAAACATAGCTTTATCGGTTTCTAAAATAATATCAAAAAGAAGCTTTTGTCTAAAAAATGTAGAATTTACCATGCAGGGAAATATATGCTTCATATATTATGTTATAATTTAACGCAATCTGTGCTTTAGTTTACATCACCCACCCAACCTAGAGTTCTTAATTCAGAGAAGCTTGATAAATACGGGCCCAGATTTTTATCCTGGCATATATTATGCCAATAATAATGAAATGATTCCTTCCTTGTGCATTCGATCAGCAGCGTTAACATTAAAGCTGTCAGTGACTCTTCCTCCTATAGATCCTCACACCGGAACTGTGGTGACCTGTTGCACCGCTCGAGTACGGAGAAGTCACCGGACTGGTTACGGTGTCCAAAAGTGGATGCAAAAACAACTTTTTTTAACGCTTAAAAAACAGCACATAACAAGCCGCAGGTTGATTGTTAAGTTAAGGCCACGTAGACGTGCAGTGAATGCAGCTTTAGCTCCGGTTAGCTGCAGCTCGCCCTGTCACTGACTTGTATCGGACTTTAGCTGCTGTCAGCTAACGTGGCGGATAAATAAACTTCACCAAAACACCACGTCGCATACTTCACGTTGAAAAAAAAACTGTCTCGGAAGAGATATGCAGTGCGGCTCAGCGCCACAGGGGAATGTCGCTGATGAAACTGGTTCACATTACCTGTCCGCGGCCGTGGCTAATGTTAGCTGCTAGCTGCTAAATTAATGAATCCTCGTTGTGGCGCCGCGCCGGGCGAGTTGTTGAAGGCAGCGCTGCTGCTGTCAATGAGAACGCTGCATGGACAGAAACCACTTCTCAGATTATCATCAGCGGCCTCGACTCCCAACAAGCACCCGGACTGGCTGTTTAAACCCCGGAAAGACTGGCTGGCTCTGAGGGGCCTCTGCTGTCATCTGGAGCAGAAGAACACATCTGTTGAACGCGCCTTCCCCCTGCTGGCAGAACCATGTAGAACCATGGACTGATGGTAGAACCATGGACTGATGGTGGAACCATGGACTGATGGTGGGACCATTGTCTAATAGTAGAACCATTGACTGATGGTGGAACAATAGACTGATGTGAGAACCATGGACTGATGGTGGAACCATGGACTAATAGAAGAACCATGGACTGATGGTGGAACAATAGACTGATGGTGAAATTCACAGACTGATGTTAGAACCATAGACTGGTGGAGGAACCATGGTCTGATGGTAGAACCATGGTCTGATGGTAAAACCATGGACTGATAGTGGAACCATGGTCTGATGGTAGAACCATAGACTGATGGTGGAACCAAAGACTGAGAGTAGAACCATGTGCTGATGGTAGAAATCCACAGACTGATGGTGGAACCATAGACAATTACTTTCACTAACTATACAATATCCAGAACGCACAAATAAAATAAATATCATACAAGGACGAAACATGTTTCATCTTGGTTATTATTCTTTGTTATTTTATTTGTGCGTCTGAAAATATAATAATAATAATAATAATAATAATACCAATAATAATAATAATAATAATAATAATAATAATAATAATAAATCATTTCATGGGCAACATGATGGTGCAATGGGAGGCACTAGTGCCTCACAGCAAGAAGTTCACACATTCAAGGCCTTGAGTTGGGACCTTTCTAGGTGGAGTTCCCATGTCCTCCATGCTTCCATGTGGATTGTATCCAGGTTTGTGTATAGATTAAATGTATATTTTAATGGGCATATAATAATAAAATGTGACTGAATGATGGGTAAAGGCTGGCGATTTGTCTGGGATGTATCAATGCAATGATCCCTGCCTCTTGCCTGAGGTGCTCTGGGATTGGCTCCAGACCCCTGTGACCCTAGTGAGGAAAAGTATAGAAAATGAATGAATGATTTAATTTCATTTGTATGTGTTTTTTTCTGTGCTTAAAGACACTTTACTGAACAGAAAAATAATGCATGCATAAAATGACACTGGATATAAACGATTATGCATACATTAAATAAATGAAGAGAGAGCAACATTATTTCCAGAGTAAAGGTTGTATTTAACTTTATTAGAATATTAACATTGCCCTGTTTATTTTTTACTTTTTCAAAAAAGTAAAAATAAATGGTTTCTTGTGACCCAATACAACACATAAAAATCCATTTCCCTATATACACGTTTATTTATTTATTTATTTATCATTCATTATTTCGTATTCAATTATTAGTTATTCATTTTCAAGCATGTAATCCCTGATATTACACACTCCGGTACAGTAGGTAGCGGTATGCACTGATATTCTTTGGTTAGCAATCCGCCAATAAATATAGGGAGGAAGAACAAGAGGAACTTCATTTCCCATCAGCCCCGGGATTACGGAACGCGTAATTACGTTGCAACGCAAGCTGAAGCCAGGCTGAGGCAGTCCAGCCAGAGGCCATATTGGAATCTATGAAGTCGGCTTGCACTTTGATGGAACTGAGTATCTGTCGTTTTGGGAGTCTCTAATTCGCTATCCCGGATTTATACCCGAGTGATTGCGCCGGGCATTCCACTCGAGACCCTGCCAAGTCTGGACGGCAAGTTGTCTCGCTTCTTCTGTGGAAAAAAAATGAGTCCAACCGATGCTAAACGAGGGGCTAAACGCAGGAAGAACAAGCGGGGCGGTGGCAGTAGCTGCAGTGCTGTCTGCAACACCAGCGGTGGCAAGGCCGGGGTTGCCTCGGCCCTGGGCTGTGCGGGAACAGCAACACCTGGCTCTGTCGTCAGCTATTTAACACCTGGGGCCGCGGGCAGCGGGAATATGGGCTCCATCCCGGGCATTAACGGAGAGGTAAGACTGACACTCAACGTTACCCGGTGGATGTCAGAACGGGGGCGACTAGCTAGCAGCGTTATCAACGACACACATCTGATCCGGGCCCGACACTGATGCGAGGAAGGCGGCTATAGCCGAGCAACATATGTTTATATCTACACATAAACTGTCTTATTTAACGCTAATGTGTGTTGTGGTGCTCCGTGGGCCACCGTGTTGTCTAACGAGCCGCATATCCGTGTTGTTAAATGGCTTTATTGTGTTGTTACACATCGCCGTAAACATCAGGCTACTTCTCTTAAAACGCCTGAGTTAATCCGAACAACTTAGACACCTTGGAGTGTTGTTTTTTGGAGCTGATCGGATGCACATAGGTGCAGAAAACACCGGGCAAAGGCGAGATGATTCAGGGGTAACATAAGGTTCAACACAGGCTGCTGTTTTACACACACACACACACGCACGCACACACACACACACACACACACACACACACACACACACACATACAGACGTTAATGCTAATGCTAACAAGAAGCAGGACCGCTGGCGTAATGTAACGAAGTATTAATACTTCGTTACAGGTATTACGTATTTTTGAGGGGAGTATGAGTACTTCATTTGAGTTAAATATTTGTATCAACTTTCACATTTACTCCACTACATGTATTAGATCATTTTTTTTTACTTTTGCCTCTCTACATTTACACTAAGCCTGTTTGTTACTTCAGTATAGAATGTACATTTGGTGTAAACATACTTCACAGACCCGACACACGCTTGACTTGTGACATCAAATGTAGTTTAGAAGTCATTTCTGTATTAATAATCAGCTGTGGAAACCCAAAATTTCCAGTGATGATCACTGATAAAGACTTCTCAAAATTCTGAGACTGCTTGCTTTTTCATTAACAGCCTGTACTTCCAAAACTAAAGTACATTTAACATAAGAAAATTACTTTTACCTTACCTTTATACCTGCAATACATATCAAATACTTTAAGACTGTAAGTCAAGTAATATTTTAATATGTTTAGCTTACTAGCTTTTACCCTCCTTATTTTCTGGTGAGATATGTGTACTTATCACTAAAAAAGGTCAAACAACTTGAGTCCTGTTGGCCTCGGATGTGTTTCTTTTACAAGTTGATCATTTAATCTTTTCAGCTTCCAAAGTGTATTTCTGTTTTCGTTTTTTTTTTTTTTACCTGGCAGAACATAAGCTAAACTCGAACCCGAATTTAGCTGAGTTACACACCTTAGTGTTATATTGACATCATAGGAAAATGTTGCTTAACCTGAAAGCTTTTTGATAGTTCAAGTTACAAATTATGTCCCGGTTTCTGTCGCAGCAAAGTTAAAAATAAGTCCTTAACTAGCAATTATGTATATGTTTCTAATACACACACACACACACACACACACACACCAAGCTTCACACATTATTTTTATCCTTCGCAATGTCTGCCTTCTTTCCATCCAGGCAATTCTTGCACTTCATTAGAAATGTTCATACATCATTGTTTATATAGTATATATTAGCATGCCTGCCTACCCCCCCCCCCCCCCCCCCCCCCACACACACACACACACACACACACACACACACACACACACATACAATATATCCTTCATCAAGCAATGGTGGGAAATACAATGTTAAAGCCAGCTTACCAAATCAATCGTCTAAAGATGCTAAACACTGAATTGTTTTTGTTTCTCAGGTCAAAGTGAACAACAGCGTTACACCACAGTTTACAGAAGGACCAGTGAATGCTGACTTCTCCGGGGTCCTTCAGGTAAATTCACATCAGATGTTTCTATCTAATGCAACTATTTACATTAGCGGTCCATTGGCCGAAGATTCTGGCGTTTTTTTTTTTTTTTAATAGGCCCTACATTTACATTTTATCAAACTACATAGTGACACAATGGGCATGTTATCATGAATATAAGGCATATTTGATTCTTCAAACATGCTCGTACGTTCAGCCACAGCAGGGCGTAAGGACGCCCTTACATTTGTATTCAGTCTACACACTAGGAACAGGGTGGGCTCCAGTCCAGTTGTGTGGTGACTCTCCATGTTGAATGAACAATTACAACACTAATTTCTGTTTTGCACCACCCTTCCTTACACCAGCGTCACAGTGCTGATGCCTCAAAAGCAGCTTTCTGTTGGCTTTTGTCCATATTTTAAGGGACTGTAGTCCAAACATTTCCTTAAGATGAAAGCTTTTCCATGAATTTGGAATATTTTGCTATTCTTATTTTGGACAATGAAGTCAAGTTTGACCACAGACAGCCAGCTAAACACATCACATCATCAATTGATGATATCATCGCATGTCACATTTGGAGCTGGTCCATTCGCTCTGACCTAAGTTTCTGGGCTGGGAAAGAAGGAAAGAAATATTTGTTTTGAACTATTATGTCCAAACGCCTTTTATAGGAATGTATATCTTACTGCTATGAAAAATGAAAGGGAAGAAAAGTATCTGTGTCATCATTCATGGATCCTGCCACAGTGCTGAAGCTAAGGTTGCAACAGGCTAATTTATTTTCCCTGTAATTAAATAGATCTGATTGATGATTCTAACGAAACTATTACCTTGTGCATTATTGAATATGATTTAAAAAAACAAAAAGGTTGTTCTTCTTCCGTACATCATGGAAATAATCACTATGGCTAAAGCGGAGTCTTGTATTGTTCAGAAAACAACTTTTAATTTAATCCACGTGATGAAACAAATCGTCCACTCCGGGCTTGTTCAAAATGTGTCATGTGGTTGTTGAGCTGAGCTACTGTCTGTCTGTGTCCCCACATGTGGTTGTGTTTGTTATACTGTAAACGCTTCACTACACTACAGATTAGTCTAAATGGGTCAGAAAAAAAGCTTCTACAAGATGTCTCAACTTGCACAAAATTGTTACATTACATTGAAACTTTAAATATCATGCAATAACTAGTTATATGTGCTCTGTTGAATTTTTGACTGTAATACATTTGTTAAAGCACTTGACATAATTCTTGTTTCACTGTTATGCTTCTGAGTTCATTCAGTTCGGACGCTACAAGGAGTTTCAGTAGACACCGACGACCGTAACAACACACCTTGTCTCTACTTTTTATTTCCCGCCACAGACCCCGTTCACGTTCGGCTTGAACCAGCGCGCTCCCTACACAGCTGGCGATCGCTGCCTCTTGTGCCGGTGCGAGCGCAAAGACAGCGCCATGCAGTCAGAGGTAGGGATCCCGGGCCAGAACGGTACGGCGCAGCCTGCCAAGACGCCCAGTGCCCTGCAGCTGCCTCTGTGGGTGTGCTCGGACTGCAGGCGCACGGTGGAGAAAGAGGACCGGCACACTGCGCTGGAGCAGTCGTTAGGGGTAAGTCACCCAGTTATGAATGACATCACAGCGTGATGTTGCTAAAAAATTTAAAATGAAGACAAAACACTAAAAGTTAGTGGATATAGTGAAAATACTACATCGTAAGTCACCATTTCTAAATGCTAAATGTCATGCCTCTGCTGCCAGATATCCAACACAGCTGTGGTCAGTCCTTCAGTGCACGGTGTAGCCTCTGGGCTCCACTAGACACCTCCGCTTCTTTGCCAAAAAGGCTAAAACAGATGCAGTGGTCAAAAGCAGCAGCAGCTGCTGCTGTAGAGAATGAAATATAGGACATGTTCTCATTTCATTTTTCTACTTGGCTTAAGCTATGGCTAGATAATAGTATCTAGCTTAAATATGCAAATTCTGTCAGACTCTTTGAACAAAGAACAATGCAGTGGGTCAAATTACTATAGTCACCATAAATGCATGAAATACAAAATGCAAAGTATATGCCCTTCTTTAAGATGTTTGTTTTTTATTTTTGTTTTATATTCACACATCAGTGTGTGACTGCAATTATCCTCTTGGGTTTATGTGGTATAGATGCCATGATGTCTGATACCTCTACATAGAAAGAGCCTCTTTATGTTAGGCAGCCCATGCTATGCACTCAACTTGTGTCTTTGTAACACTAATTTAGCAGCGGAACAATCTTGTGATTCAAACCAGCATTTTTTTTCACTGGAGCACAATGTCACTCCTTTTTTTTATCTGGGTTGTGTTTATATGTGTGTGATTATTATTGGTTGTAATTACTAAGCCTATTAACAACTTTGGACTGCATACATTTAAAAAAAGGAAAAAACCTTCTTTTCAAAACAGATTTTTTTTATCCCTGCAAGAGAATGAGAATGCAGCATAATGAGCAGGGAAAATATTATTTTTAGTATAAATTCTATGAACAGTTTTGTCTCGACAGTATAGCACACCCTAAAGCTGTAATTCACAATTATGTTTGTATTCTACTGTACTAACACTGAATAAGATAATACTTGACTGTCCCTTATTTGACACCTTTCCTGTTTCCAGGTTTTAATAAACAAGATAATTGTGGTTTTAAAGCACAAAAGAAATCATGTTATTCTTATTACCTGTTCTACAAAGAGCAGGTCATTTTATGACTGTGTATTAAATATTAATGAGTCTCTTGTCTGATTTGAATAGCTCCTAATGTGGGGGTGGGCTGTTACTGTATAGTTGTGACATCACCATTTGATAAATCTTCTATAGGCTCATTTGGAGACTTGTTCCAGATATGTGGAGCATTAGAACCAAACACTGTTTCTCTATATAGTGTTATTTCACACCAGAGTATATGTAGAGTAAAGACTGATTTATGGTTCTGCATCGATTCAACATACTGACGGCGTAGGGCTCGTGTGGCCACATACTTTACATCATAGCCCGATGTGCACCTCCTCAGGAACATAACCACCCAACGCCACAACGCTGACCGCAGCAAATACGATTGCTCGGCTTGTCCTGTCCCTCAGCAGCCAATTGGCCAGACGACCACAGAGAGTTCAACCTCCCTCTGCCTCGACCTGTTCAGTGGTCGTACACACAAATCTCCTCTCTCTTTCTCATCTTTTCTGATTATTCAATCACTCAATTTTATTCACCATTGTTTGTAGTACAAAAAAGAGGGCAAATCAAACCCAACATGGTGACATGGAAACGGCAACTATCTTTTCATGGTGTAATGGCAGTGCAACACAGACTCAGCAGTGCTCAAGTATAAATGCTCACAACAGCGTAGCTTCAAAGCAGAACCATAAATCAGCCTTCAGCACAGCAGTGAAATGAAGCTTAGACTTGCAGCAGGGTGGACAGTGAAAACCTGTTTAAAAAAAAAAAAAAAGAGGAGAAAAAAGCATAATTAACTATTGTGTTAAATATAAAATATATATCAATATAATTTGAAAATCAGTCCAAGCCTATTTAACATATAATTATACTGGAGCTCCAACAGCTTGCCATTGAGTTTTTTTTTACTCATTAGTAATTCTTGTCTACAATGGTTTGGTTAGAAATTGGTCTAACTGTAAATTGTGACACTTTCGTGCCTATGTATCATTTTTTTTCAAATTGCCAGGGATGAATTGGAGTCGGGTAATTGGTTAGTGATGCCATTCCTGCTCTGCATGATGCATGGTTTGTATTGTGTCCAATTAACAGGTCCTGACAGAAGCACAATACTTTTTTTAATTAGCTGCTGGCAACTTATAGAAGTTCTTCTTTGCCTTGTAGCTGTAAATGTGCGAAATGTAATGCTGAGATAACAACTATCATAACTCTGCTACCCACAGTTCTGGTTTCATAAGTATAATAATTTGTTGTGTTTTGAGGCTCTGTGACTGTTGAAAAACAAAAAAAATGCTACTCCTGAGAATGACTACACATTTCCACCATATTATATATATATATATAAGCTTACTACATTTCCTTGTTAACAATCCCCTGTCACGTGTACTAATGATACGATTCCGCTGTTGCAGAATCTTTTGGACTTTAAACTTCAAAACATGATAAACATCATGTCACCGTTCCATTAGTGTTCATGACTTGGCAAACGACACCATAATTGAGAAGTGTCTTTAAAACATTGCTCACTCATATTATGAGAAGGTTTTTTTTTTTTTTTTAGAAGATTGTTCTGTATTTTAATGTGCTATTTTTCATGTTTCCCCCCCAGAGCCAGGACTTTCTTTTGCACATGCCTGTGGGTAACGGGAACCTGGGCCAGGAAGCAGCTCCGGGGGATAGGCTGACCACTGCTGCGCCTACACTACCCATGCTGCCTGCCCCCGACCTCACCGCACCGATGCCTGCTGATACAGTGTGCAGCTGTGAAGCCTGCAACGAAAGACGGTCAGTACAGGGCAACTGCCCCCGAAGTGAATTCAATACCTAATTTGTTGCTTTTATTCTGAAGTCATTGTGATGAATTTGTGCCCTGAATTGCAGCGAGATCTCCGCCGAGTCAGAGAGGGAGTCTCAGCAGCTGCAAAACCACTGGTCGGAAGTTCGCTACCTGGTGCGTTGCATCTACCGTCAGACAGGAACCCCACTGGCAGATGACCATGACCAGCCCCTAGAGAGAGACAAGGAGGGCATGAAGGAGCTGGTCGACAGGTATAATGAATGGAAACACAGCCCCATTTTGCTGCTTTCTGTGTGTATTTTTAGGCTGTTTGTCCACTAGAGGTCTCTGTTTAATTTTAAAAGTCTCTGTGTATGCAGGAAACAAGCTTCTGTAAAAACAATCAGGGCTGCAGTCATTTGAAGGAAACTATCACTATCGCTCATGTGATTAGTCAGCATAAAATGACATTTTTATTTCCTTCATATGTGTTTCCTTCTGAATCACATGTCACAGGTTTTCTTTTGGGATTTTACATCCACCCACTTGTCTAGTTTCAATATCTTTCATTTCTTTATTCATTTTAAATATTAAAGATCTTTTTCCCTCTTTTAGACTCTGTGAGAAGGATCCCTTCCAGTTGTACCAGCGGTTGGAGCAACAGGCCCGTGAATATGTCTTGGAAATGAAGGTGCGGCTACTGAAGCACCTGTCTGCAGGCTCCAAGACTACAGGACCAGTGGGGACAGTGGCTGCAGCCCAGGGTCCTCCCCAAGCCCACCAGTTCATCTCTCTACTGCTGGAGGAGTACAACGCCCTCTGTCAAGCCGCACGCACCATCAGCAGCTTCCTACTCACCCTGGTCAGTTTGCACCTTAGCTGTCCTGCAGATGGCGCCAAAGGCAACGTTTCACCCCCTTAACAATGAAACAAGCACATTGACAGCTAGTGTTACTGGTTTTGCATCAACAATAATCTGATCTGATTTTTTTGTTTTTCCTCAGGAGAATGAGCACCTCCAGAAATTCCAGGTGACGTGGGAGCTGCACAACAAGCACCTTTTTGAGAATCTGGTGTTCTCTGAACCCATCTTGCACAGCAGTTTACCTGCACTGGTTGCACAGCTCAAGTAAGATATAGTTTCACAAGTTTAAAGAAAGATATACTGCAAGATACCCATCACTTATTTACTACTTTTGATCCACATTGTTGTTCCACACATACAGTGATCAAATGTTTTAGGCCATGATGTTGTTTTTCCAATATATCCACTATATGTGTCCTAAATACTTTGTGATCCACTAATGATTTTTTCCCCCAATTATTTGACTTTTCACTTTACGACAGTATGTCAAAAGACTAAATTGCAAATGAGTACACTCAACCATATGACATGATGCTAGAACATTGCAAAAAAAAAAACTAACAAAAATCTCTAAAGAAAAATCGTGAATAAATAAATAAAAATGGTGCTGTTTTATTTGTGAGAACTGACTTTTTTCACATAGGCCTAGACTACTATGGTCATCATTTTTATTGTATTAATAAAGAAATTATTCTTTTACAATTTGCCTAGTTTAGAGAAAAAACAGGGGAGCCATACCACAAGTGTCTACAAGTGTCTTATTTTTCATCCCTCATTTCAGACAGGGCACAGCCTCCCATGATTCATACAATGAAGATATGTACAGGACCTTGTTAGAGAGCTACCAGCAGCTGCAGCAGGAAATGGCGTCGGTGGCTGCTGAATGGCAGGAGTGTGAGAAGAGGATTGACGACTACGTAGATGAGCAGGTAAACACATCCAAGGGAAAACAAACAAACCATTGAAGCAGAAAGTAACTGCTTTTACTTACGATTGATAAAGAAAATAACGATTAAGGGATTAAATGCTGTATATAATTCATTTTCAGCTGCTTTTTAAGGTGGAGGGTCAGAGTCTCACCAACCAAAGAACAGAGCCACACAAGTCCCTGATTAGCAAAAATGTAAGAAATTTGAAAAATCATCTAAACACAGACATGTTTTATCCATTAGAGTTTTATTTCTTACATTATTTGCCAATTTTCCAGACTTTGAAGACTAAGCAGCGAATGCTGAAGGAGGATTGGGAGTTCTTTAAGCAGAGAAGATATATAGAAGAGCAGGTATAATAAAATAAAGACAAATGTTCATTTGACATGCTCATTCTTCTGATTCAGAGCTGGTCTTCAAAATTTTGTCCTCACCTTTGTTCTAGTTGCCCAACAGCAAGAAGTCGCCCACTGGAGACAACAACTTCACAGACACTATGAGAATGCTCTCATCTCGTCTGAGTATTCCAGACTGTCCAAACTGTAATTATCGGAGAAGGTGAGTTTGGAGGATTAGCTGTTATGTTATTAGCTGGTGTGGGATCAACCTTGCCTCGCCACAGATCTGAATCATTGTTGAAACTAGCTTTACTGACCATTAAAGGAAAATCTATTCTTATTTTGCATTTAATGTTTCAGCCTGTGAATTGTTCCCACTCTAAAAATGTAAGCCCATGTTTTTATTTGGTGACAGCTAAAGTGTGAGAGCAGTTTACGGACCTGATGGTTAAAATAAATATTATCTAAACCTGCTAGAGACTTGGAATAGAATCACTTTTGAACTGGAATTGGCAAACATTTGGGGCTTGGCAGTGATTTACTAAGTAATCATATAATGATAGAAGTCTCATCTGAGTTATAAGTATGATAATTCAGTTGTTAAATTGAATGATTGGTATATTTAACCAAGATCTGTGATGTCATAAATAGTATTTTTGTATTCAATTATTTATTTGTCTAAATTAATTTTTTTACCAGATAAAACATAAATCTAGTTAAGTCAGGGCATAGAAAGTGAGGTTTTAATTGTATATAAGAAGATCTTGTTAACTGTTCCATGTTTCAAAATGCTCAACCCACAGATAAATGCACACAGCCCATATTTAGTTAGGTCACAATTATACAGTCACCACCCACCCCACTTTTTCAAGCTCCAGAGAGGTGTAATTGCTGATATTCAAAATCACAAATATACATCTTATATTTTGCTAGGGGAAAAAATGTGTAATCTTATTTTTTTTCCCCATGTAAAGCACTGAAAAACCTGCTAAATGAACAAGCCTTTGAGCTCATACAACAAGAAAGTTGAAAACAGTGGAAAATCAGTATTGACATAATGCTGCCATTATTACTGCATGATTAAATTTGTCCACATTACACCAACAGGTGCACATGTGACGACTGTAGTCTCTCCCACATCCTGACATGTGGTATCATGGACTCTCCCATTGCCGAAGACCTCCACATCAAGCTGCCTCTGCAGGGAGAACCTCCCCGGGACTACCTGGCAGAGGTGCACCCCCCCAGCCTCTCCTCCGGCAGCTCGGCCTCCGGCTCCAACTCCAGTTCTCCCATCACCATCCAGCAGCATCCAAGACTCATTCTGCCTGAAGGGGAAACCAACACTTTGTAAGTCAACCAACCAATCCCAGTGCTAATCCCTATATGTTGTTACCCAGAGACGCATACAAGAATATGCTGCTAACAGGGCGCAGCCAGGGCGCGAGGGGCCGCGGTCTGGTGGCCTCAGGATCAGGTGGCTGCTTTTTGTGGCTAATTAAGCTTCCTCAGACCGTGACCTTTAGCTCTCCCTGGAGCGATTTGCAGCCAAGTGTAAAGCTGCTTCGATGAGAATCAGCGCCTCCAAATCTGAGGCCATGGTTCTCAGCCAGGAAAGGGTGGAGTGCAGCCTCCGCGTCGGGGATGACGTCCTGCCTCAAGTGGAGGAATTCAAGTATCTTGGGGTCTTGTTCAGTAGTGAGAGAAGGATGGAGCGGGAGATTGATGCTGCGTCGGCTGTGACGTGGGCACTGGTCCGTCGTGGTCAATGTCCTAACCTAAATGTCTTTTCTTTGCTATAAGATTATTAAAAAATCTTCAATGCAAGAACAAGCAAGTACAAATAAAGTAAATATAAACAATCTTGCTTTAAACAACCTTTATGGCCATTCAAATGCACATGTACAAGTTTACAAGGTGCCCTTGATTGCCACACATTTGTTTTTACAGATTATATTAAGCAACTAATATAGACATAAGTGTGAATTTATCAAACGGAGACAACCACTATACAGCGGAGATGGTCACGGCCTCGGCAGATTTTCAAGCGGAGTAACTGGGGGGGAAAAATACTTATTTGCATCCGCAGTTGCTAAATGACGCTCTCAGACCTGCTAGTGGGCTGCGGTGCAGTGGCTGACAATGGCCACTCTACATCAGATCATAATTGCACTTCTTTTCCTTGAAACAACCATTTCTCCTTTCGCTTTCCCCTAACCCGACTACTCATTTCTCTCTTCTTCTAGTATCAGTGATGATGACGAAGTGCCTCCGTTGTCCAGTAAGTTTGGGGACATCTACCCCATGAGCGGGTATGAGGACAACAGTGTTGTGAGCGCTGCTGTGAACGGCCTCCACAGCGAGATCAACGGGGAAGGTGAAAACGTGGCACTGAAGGGAGGGGTGAGTTCTGATGTCACTTGTGAACAAAGGTCAATGATCAGTTGTGAAATTCCCTGCCGAGTTTCTGGATGATAAAACCCAAAGTTCAATATGAGTGACTTACCGTTAATTCAGGACCTATTGTGCATATTGTTCCTCATCCATTTCCTAATACAAATCTTATGTCCCGTTTACGCATTTCTGCCGCAGTCTCCCCACATTACCAGCAGCAGCAGCTCATCCGAGGGTGACGAGGAGGAAGCTGACGGTGGCGGGGAGCCCCCGGGGGAGCAGGAGGAGCTTTCCTCAGGAAAGACCAACAGCCCCCCACCTTCTTACCACCACCAGCAGGTATTATCACACTTTTTAAGAAGACATCATTGTCACAGTTGCACAGGAATGCAGGAAGTTAAGCAGCTGCACAGTCATTACTTTTGTGGGAAGGAAGGAAGAAGAAATGACAATATCACTATTCAACAGGATTGTTTTTCACAGTGGAGATGAAGGTTTAGTTATTAGTTTACATTTTTTCACCCCACTTTTGTGTGTGTGTGTAGCTTGCTTACTCTTTAAAAAAGTCTAATTTGTCATTCATACAAACCCTATATAGGTACTGTATTAGCACCAAATTTCCCAACACCCAGACCTTTCCCATTTGTCTCATGTCGTGGACCAACTGTCGTGTTGTGAATTTGTGTCACCACCTTTAGGTAGAACAGGTCCAGCATGCCTGCGAGTGTCACGTGTGCAACCAGGACCCCGGCTCCTCCACCCTGGGCCCCGCCACATGCCTGCCCCCTAGTCGGCTTCACGCCGCACCACCCCCTGCCGTGGGCCACCAGTTCTTCACAGACAGCAAGGCTCCCCCTGCCCACCCCGCACTCCACCTCTACCCCCACATCCATGGCCACCTGCCCCTACACAACTTCTCCCGGCCCCTACTGCACCCTACACTCTACCCTCCCAGCCCCCCTCTCACACACAACAAGGTGAGGGTGACTCTTTCTCTCACTCTCTCCACGCATCCATCAGGAAAGAGTTTTTTTTTTTTTACTACGTGTAAAGTTGTATCTGTGGTATACTCTTACAAGGACAACTGATTCATTTCCTTATCACTGGGGATTTTTTCAAGGTTCCAGTAACAATACTAAGCTTAGTTGTACTTTCAGTTGACTTTACTGTCATTTTAACTGACAGCCACAAGGGGTCAGAACAGAAAACTGAAATGTGTCTCATCTCATGATCCAAAACTAAAGAGACAAGTTTTCTTTTATCCTAATTCTTCCTCTGTTCTTTTCCAAGCCTCTGCCCCCGAACCCTACATCAAACCACTCAGCAGCCAAGCAGCCGGCCTTCAGCCCGTCGTTACCGGAGCACGTCTATCAGAACTGCTTTGGTGGTGCCGGCGGCGCAGGCGACTGGAACAGCTCACTGCAGTGCCTCTCGCTCAAGTTTGAGAACCTGTGGGATGCCGCCGTGATGAAGAGCTGGAATCCTTCCGTACTGCTGCCCGAGTCCCTGCCAGGTGAGCCGCCCAGGCACAGCAAGAATCAGCAGCAGCTTGGTTAATAAACACTCCCGGCAAGGTCAAAAACATGTCTTGTCCCACGTTCTTTACCAACAGGTGACATGCTGGGACCACCACTCGCTGACGTCCCGCTCCCCCCAACATCTATTGGCCCCCAAGGGGAACACCCCTCGCTGTCCACTCCCCTGCCCCCTTCCTCGAACTCGTCCTCGTCATCGTCCTCGTCCTCATCGTCATCCTCGTCGTCATGCTCCTCTTCAGAAGCCAAAGAGCAAAAGAAGAGCGGTGCCAAGAAGAAGTGTCTCTACAATTTCCAGGATGCCTTCATGGAGACCAACCGAGTAGTGATGGCCACCTCCGCCTCCACGTCCTCTGTGTCTTGCACTGCCACCACTGTCCAGTCAAGTAATAACCCACCTATCCACCTAGCATCTAAAAGACCCAACTCTTTAGGTAATATAGGAGGTAGAAGCAGTGATTAGGTTGGTACTATAGAAGAGCTTGTGACACACATTGGTTACCAGTCAAGGACTTTTTTTAAAGCTTTTTCAATTCGGTTGAAAACTTCAATCCTCACCCACACTAGAACAAAGAACCTGGTCATTTTGGCTTGTTATCATTGGCTTTTGTCGGTGTTAATAATTTATAAGGGCTTGTTAAGTATTGATTACTGCAAGCTTTCAATTTAAGTATGGATTTACTGTGGGAGAAATGCATTTGGTAAAAACAAATCAAAAAATAAATGCTTTGTCATGAATTAATTGCAATGCACATTGTAAAAGTGCAGCATGACTGGTTGGCCGTCTCTGGCTGTCCAGCTCCACGCTCTTGTTCACATTTGGTAACAGAAGGAGAATTCCTGACAGTGATGGTAAAGATGTCTGCTATTTAAAAAAAAAAAAAAAAAGTATGATATGCAAGCAACTACTTTGTTTCCTCTGCTTCAGTTTCCAGAAACACAGAATGTGTATGTTATTATTCTCGAAAAGATAATTTGTGACAATACTGCAACACAATTTTTCATTTTATGTGGCCTCAGTGTCAAAGCTCCGAGCCTCCGTTTGTGTTTACCCTTTGATAGCAGTTGCCTAACATTTGAAGGCTGGCGTCGGAATGTGTTGCTAGGAGACGCTAGGGCATGGTGTAAGATGCCGGCCCATTTTACAACACAATGGGGGCACCCATTGTGATTTGATTCCGGGTAGAGATTGTTTCTGGTTCATGTTATTTCAGGACCTCCTGAGGCAGAGGAAGCTCTCACACACTTGGAGTTGTGTAGCCCTGGTAATTATACTTTTGACTAGGGCCAACCCAAAACAAACTCAAAGCTTCAATTATTCCTAGTTGTTGTAGTAGTTCCACCTGTTCACATCAACAACCAAAATCTCAGGAAGTTGAGTCTCTGAGTGAGTGAGAATAATGGAATTGCATTTGGGAAAGAGGCGGTATTCATTTTTTTTTTGGTTATTAACTTGATCTATTGTATGGAAGCTCTGTGAATAATTGCATGTTTAAACACATTGAGACCTAGGGTAGAACACAACATTTCTCTCATCCAATGCGTGGTTCTCTCCTCTAGATGATGTATTTCACAATCTCGGTAAAGAGGACCATAAGCAACCCGCTACAGCCACCCCAAGAAACGGCTCCACAGGAGGCCTGACCTCCCTCCCTCCGCTCTCTGGCCCCGCCCTGCCCCCAGCACCTAGCACGCACCTTCCCACAATGGGATCGCAGCCCTTTCCAAAGATGGCCGCTCCAGCCCCAGATTTTGGGGAGGCCCACCAGGGTCTGTGCCTCCCGCCTGCGGAACTTCCCGCCTCCTCAGCAGATGGTCCCGTCAGCGCCCCGCCCAGCGTCTGCAGGTGAACTACACACTCGTTTTGAAGGGGAAAAGTGATTTTTGTTTGTGATACGGGGGGAGACATTATAAATTGTCCTCCACATTGAATTGTGTTCTTCACCCTCTTCCAGTGATCCTGACTGCGAGGGCCACCGCTGCGAGGGCAACAGGGCGTACGAGCATCAGCCGTACGACGGAGAGGAGAGTCAGGACGAGGACAGCTGCTCTGAGCACAGCTCCTCCACCTCCACATCCACCAACCAGAAAGAAGGAAAGTACTGTGACTGCTGCTACTGCGAGTTCTTCGGGCATGGCGGGGTGAGACAAAACGTTTATTACAGGGTTCATACTTCTTGAAAAATCATGGAATTTAAAAAAACTTTAAAATTACACGCCTGCAGAGGTTTATGAAACATAAATAAACCTAGAAAGTTTTGGAAAAATCATGGATGTTGCTTTGCAAGTACCTGTATAATAGAGTATGTGTGGTAAAAAGATTGGAAAAAGTCAAAATTGGTTAAACAATAGTTTGATGTTTGGGCAGACCGTTATGTTCTCCATGTGGGGTAACATCAGACCTGAGTTGCAGCTTGTACAAGATGTAAATTTGCACAATGACGCAAAATTTCTGCTAATGTGATGAGGGAGACAAGGGCCCGGGATGTGAGAAATGTGGTTACAATGGAATATTTTCAGTTTTTTTTTTATTTTTCATTGGTAGTAAACTGAATATCTTCAGCACGATGACTGAACATTTTAAGATGTCACTTTGAGAAACTCACTGATATATAGATTAAATATGCATAGTTATACATGAAAATAACATTTCAGAGAATGTATAGTCGTGAAACTCATGGAAAAGTCTTGGAATTGTATTGTGTCTGAATCCTGTTATTTTTTTATGCACTTGAAAGATTTCATTATGCACTAAAATTAACCTGAAAACATCTAGTAGAAGTAAAAAAAAGTAGTTATGATTCTTCTTGATCATTTTTAGTTGGTTTCAGATTTAAATGTTTGTGTTATAAAAAAAAAAAAAAATTGGATATATTTATGAATGTGATATTTGTTCATTTTCACTAGTCCTGCCCACTTGAGATCAAATTGTGCTAAATGTTCCCCATGGACTAAATTGCCACCCCTGTTGTAGACTGTCAAAAATCAAATATATTCTCATCCCTTGCATGTTGCATATTTTATTCCCAGCCCCCGGCAGCTCCTACCAGTCGAAACTATGCAGAGATGCGGGAGAAGCTGCGCTTGCGTCTGACGAAGCGTAAGGAGGAGCAGCCGAAGCGCGAGGAACAGCAGCCGGTGATAGAGCGAGACGGAGGGGTGGAGGACCACCGTCGCGTGGAGGACCTGCTACAGTTCATCAACAGCGCTGACAACAAACCTGCTTCCAGTTCTAAGGCGGCCAAACGGGCCAGGCATAAACAAAAGAAGGTATCTCATTAATCAAAAAGAGTTTATCCATCCGGCCCTGAGACCACTTGGAAATACACCTGTTGCCAAATAATCCCTGTTGGTGGTTTTCTCAACGCTGAGTGTGTGTTTCAGATGGAGGAGAAAGCCCGTCTGGAGGCGGAGGCCCGGGAGAGGGAAGAGCAGCAGCTGTTAGAGGAGCAGCAGCGACGGCAGCGGCAGGAGGAGGAGGAGGCCGCGCTTCAGAAGGAGCTGCTCCGGCTGCAGGAGCTGCAGCAACACCGCGCCGCCAAGAAGAAAAAGAAGGAGAAGGCGAAGGAGAACACGGCCCCCCCTCAGAACAACCCGCAGCCCCTCAAACAGACAGCCCAGAACGTCCTCGACAACCTCCAGAACGGGAAGTCGCAGCTGCTTCAGACCCTCATCCGTCTCCCTGACCAGAAGGAGCCCAGATATGAACCTGTAACCCGGCCCAACACACAGCACAGCCCAAAATGCACTAGTGAGAAGGCCGGCGTCCCCCCTCCCCCGGTCGCCCTTCACCACTGCACTTCTTCATCTCAGCTGGAGGTCAATGGTAAAATCAAGGCCAAGCAGCCCACGAAGTTGTTCATGTGCGAGGCCGCCGTTAAGAAAGCGCCGGAGTTGCCCAAGAGCTTGGACACGCCGGCGAAGCTCGCCAACGGCATCGCCTCCCCCGCCACGACGGACGCCAAAGCAGCGCAGGTCAGGCCCGTCGAGGCCCTGGCTCCCCTCCCCACCACCGAGCCCAGGAGGGAGGAGAGGTGTAACAACAGATGTGCCGGTGGAAAGAGGCAGCAGCCGCCGCAGCAGCAGCAGCAGCAGCAGCCCCTCACCCAGATAAAGGAAGACAGGAGGAGTCCTCCCGTGTCCAACCCCTCCCCCTCACCCCCGCCCACCTCCCAGGCCGAGCAGACCCAGCAGAACGGGAAACCTCCGAGTGCAGAGTCCCCGCAGCCCAAAGGCAAGACCAAGAGGAACAAGAAGAAGAAGGGGGACAAGATGAATAACTCGATAGGTGGGTGTTCCGTGACTGACAGTTTACGTTTTCAAGATTCACTCGCACGTCTAATATAAAAACAAATGGCAAAAAAAAAGCTGTGCATATCATGTAGGTTCTCGTAATCACTGGTGTAGCTTTACAGATGTCACACGCCAAGTGAGGGAAATATAATCCTCTTTTAGGTGACAGAAACATGATCAGTGCCTTAACCAGAACACTCTGACGAGGAACGGTTCCACTTTCCAACTTTGCATCCATTTCCATATTTGTCCTGTTGGTATAAACACAGTGTGGTCAGTGAATGAATAGCTGTCATTTACTTTACTATGAGCAGCAGAAAAGCTACAGAAGTTGCTTGAGGTAGCTATGAGTATAGATGACTTTTATTTATTTATTTTAACTGAGGAGTTGCAGCAGGAGATCTGATTCCAATACTGAATTTCAAACTCTTCTGCACACATTCTCTTTTCATATTTTCTCTCTGGTCTCTTTAACTTGCTGGACCAAAATTGAAAAATGTGAATCTATGAGAATCAATCATTATATTCTTTCAATATTGGGACAAAAATTTTAACTATAAATATCTTTCCCTAAACTTAACAAAGTGTTTTTTGTGCCTTATCCTAACCAAAGCATCGGATTATACACAAACAATGTGTATGATCATGTTTATCTCATGAGAAGTGTGGTTGAATTTTAATAAAATTAACAAAACTGTCGTCCTGTCCTGTATGTACTGTACAATACTTTTTGTTTCTTTTTCACAAATCATATTGTCTGAGGTGGACTGTAGGAATAAACTAAATGTTTTTTTTCCCCCTCTCCCCTTTTCAGATGATGTGTTCCTGCCCAAAGACATTGATCTGGACAGCACTGAAATGGATGAGACAGAGAGGGAGGTGGAATATTTCAAAAGGTAAGTGTGTTTTAGTTGACTGAATCTGTATTCTAAGTGATTTCATATTTGGGGAAAAAAAAACTTTTCCATGATATTCCAATTTTTTGGAAAGGATCTGTAGTTTTTTATCTTTCAAGCCTCTCTCTAGATCTCTGTAGGAAAACTGGCTAATTTGAATGATTGAATTTGGGGGGTGACAATAAATCACAAATTCCCAGAAGTCCTGATTGCTTGTTTTCAGGCACAGTTTTATGAATACACACCACGTGTATTTCTCTGTGGATTGACAGTTTTGAAATCCACACCAATCTGCCTTGCTGTATTTATACACCTTAGACCTTTATTTTAAACAAGAACCAATCAAAATTCCCATGAAACAGGCCCTTTTAAAAACCCTATGACTCACAGGTGTTCATTTAACACGTATATTTATTTATTTATTTTTCATCTCCCTGCAGGTTCTGCTTGGATTCTGCCCGGCAGACCCGTCAACGGCTTTCCATCAACTGGTCAAACTTTAGTTTGAAGAAAGCTACGTTCGCTGCACATTGAAGGTGTTTGTGAGTGACTGTCGGGACACAATCAGTACCTTAACAGCTATACCAACCCACACGTTCCCCCCGCCCACCACCTGTCCATTTACCACCATCCAACTGTTGTTCTCCCAGAACTTCTCTCCCGCTGTGCCCAAATCACACCCACGCTGCCTTGCTTTGTTCTTGTCGCTGTGTGGTTCCAACACAGACACATCTGGACTGATCCACCCGCAGAACTAAAACAAAAAAAAAAAATTGAAATGGAAAAAGAATCACAAAAATGCTACTTCACATCTGATTAATTTTCCTTGCGTGCTTGTGTGCTTTTAGTCTGAGTTGGGCATTTCTCTTGACTGAAAAAGCCATGGTCTGAAAATATTTTCTTATATTGGCTTACCTGTAGTCAAAAGATGCTTATACTATGTCTGGATGGTTTCCCTCCAAAAAAAAAAAAAGAAAAAGAAAAAAAAAAGACACATGGAAACAACAAAAAAATGAAAAATGTAATGAATTAAAGCTGTATTTGAGATATTGTGGCTTACTATCCCATTGTTTCCCGTTCTCCTAGCACGGCATCTCATCTACAATTGACAGGGGGGCTCGGTCAGCTGGTCTCCACTCCCTGCTCCCCCCTCCAACCCCAACTACCCCCCCTTTTCCACCCTATTTCACAGAAAGGAGGAAGGCGTGATACTTGATAATGTTCTTTTTTTTGGTTTTTAGGTTCTGTTTAACAAACTGTTGAGTAAAAGTGTACCAGTTACAGTTTTTGTTTTCTTTCTTTTTGACCTGTAGCCAGCTTGTATCAGAATACTTTCAGAATGAAATTGAAAAAGAACAATACTCACACTATCAGTCTGTTATAGAGTGTATATTGTATTAACACTGAAGCCAAACTGGCTACTTTTAACATATTGTTAAGTAATATTAAATCTTGTCTTTCTTTTTTGAAAGATGGAATACAGTAGTATGGCAGGATTATGTGTCTTGTGTCAAATCTTATTTCCTACATGCAGTGGAAATCGTCAATAAAGGACATGGACACTTAAAAACTACACATACATATACTTAACTACATAACCTATATATATATATTTAAATTGAACATAAGTGAGGAAAAATCGTCTTTCCTTCAAGATCACTCCTAATGAATGTGCCGTGCCCATATGGGACCGATGAATCAAATCTGCTGCTTGAATAATGGCAGGAATTCGATCGCCGTCCCCGCGCCGCGTGTCTGCAGCTGCACAAGGTTGCGAAGTGAGTCACACCCTCTGCTACGTGCTCCTTATGGGAAACCTACTAATTGTCAGTCATCATCTGTCCCGAAGGCCGCTGCAGGCGAGTCACGTAGATCCAGGGGGTTAATTTTCATATGTGAAGACCAATAAACCAAAAAAAAAATGTAGCCGGCACCGGGGCTGCTTCAGGTGTTTACACATAGTTGTATTTCATATATGCTCATGAAACTCAAGGGAAAATTGGTTTGAGGCAGTTATGAAATCAAGTACATTCCCTCAGGGTATAAAATAAGTGTGAAATGAGGTCATGCTATGGCTTATCTAGATGTAGATGAGTTAATGCATACCTTTCACCGAACACTGTCAGGATATCAGCTGTAGTCAAAGCTAAGAGCTGCTTGTTTTTTTTACTGGGGAAAAGATCGTTTAACACTTTTAAAAAAAGAGGAATGAGGACACTTTCATAAACTCTTGTAATCTATTCCGTTCCCCCTTTATGCTATATAGTGTTGAAAAATTCAATACCTAACTCATCTTTTTTCATACACTGGGTGATGTTTCAGTAAACTAAGGTACTTAGTCTGGGTCCAGTTAATTTTAAGGTAATTTTTTTTCCACTAAAACCCCTTCAGCAAACCGCTATTAATCTGCTTGAAGCAGCATTTGCTATAGGATACTAAATAGTCATATACTTTTATTCTTACTTTATAACTACACACTACATCTGTATTTTAAATGTACTGTAAAGTGACGCTATGTTAGTATCTCCCCTTTTAACCTTTTTGCTCGCTGAAGTGGAAGAGGAAGTGAGCTAGTGCTGGTGCATATTCTTCTCCGTGACCTCTTCCTCTTAGTTTTTCCAAGAGCTGCGAATTCTTCAAACCGAGGATGTTCCACCGTCAAAATGTACCAAAATGTACGAAATTGATGAATGAGACAAAATGTGGTTCATGCATAGAAGACAAAAGAAAAAAAAAAAAAAAAAAGTTTTGGTTTGTGCAAGCCGCCCGGAGCAGATTGTGACTCATAATTTATTTCAGCTATGAATGAGTGTCTGGCTGCTGTGTGGAGCGACGCTCTAAGTCAGCGGTGACGTCAGATCGGACGTGCCGCGTTGAGGCAAATGTCAAAAAAACACCGGATAAAATGTCTGCGAGGCTAACGTAGGCCGGGATTTAAATAAACCATTAAAATGGCACAGATTTGTGTTTTTTTACATTTTTTTTTCTGATGGATGCATAGATAAACGTCAACTCAACGTTTCCCTCCTAGTTGTATGGTTCATCATGTTGTTTTTAAATGATCTCCTGATTGCAGGAATGGAACGGGACAGTTCCAGAGTCATTAGACTCTGACAATGACAGGCAAAAGCGCCAGAGGGATTATTAAAGGGGATCAAAAGCTGCCTTGAAGCATGTAATCAGAATGCTGCGTTTTCCCCTTTTTTTAATAACTGCCTATAGCAGTAAAGGTTTATAAAGCGGGACTCCCCCCTTTCTTTCCTGGCTGCGATCTGCCGCGCTGCTGTTTTTTTTTTTTTTTTTGTTTTTTCAACGACCAAATCCTTGAACTTCCTCGCCATAAAGAACTAAAAATATCTGACCTGCATTAATACTTAAGGTGATATAAAAAAAAAAAAATGATCCCCACAAGTCGACAGCGCCCGGCTTTTCAAATAAGCTTCTCTGCCATTTTTTTTTTTTTTGGGAATTCCCTCGTGATAGCGGGAAATTCCCGTTCTTTTAGGATACACACAAGATTAAAGGCTGAATCTATCCATTCTGTGTTTGTCTGGATGAGTGTCAGGCTGAAGTTCTTTCCCCGCGTGTTTGAGTACATGACAGACAAAGCTGCACATCCTGGTGCTTCGAGGCCCGTTTTCCAGCAGGAGCCCATCGACCCGTCACCTGACTTTTTTTAAGCGATTCTACGGTTTCTTAGAAAAGTTCCCAGGCACTCAGGTTGGGGCGGGGGGGGACTCGTGACCTATTTTCTTCCACTCTCAAAATCGGTGGGTAGAGTGTTGATTGTGAGGAAGTTCAGTCACTCATAGACCCTGCACTGAAGCGTAGGTGTGCTGCTCGT
The DNA here is from genome assembly GCA_036785175.1 of Eupleurogrammus muticus. Taxonomy (NCBI): domain Eukaryota; kingdom Metazoa; phylum Chordata; class Actinopteri; order Scombriformes; family Trichiuridae; genus Eupleurogrammus; species Eupleurogrammus muticus. Next base: position 18,684,671 of record JAYKQN010000003.1, on the reverse strand, counting down.
GGGGGAGAATCCCCAGAAGCCAGCCGTGGCCTTTTTAGTAGGCCCCATGTGTATTTTCTACTCTGAGCTTGTGGTTGACTTACACAGACACTGAAAAGTTGCCCTTTTAAACACCCGACTTGTAACCAATCTCTTTGTGGCTCTGTGCACGGAAGGCAGGATGCTGTGTTATGTAAATTAAATGTGTTATAAAGTAATTCAGCCACAAATATCTTCCCCGGGTTGGCCTATGAGTAAATCAACATGTGATGCTGCTGATCACTCGGGGACTTTGGCGATGTACCAACTTTCAAACCCTTTGAATTTTTTTATTTTTAAACCTAATTATTAAATGAGGCACAATTCTACTATTAGTAAAAACTATAGCCAAAGGTCTTCAATCACCTATCCAAACAATCAGAATCCAGTGTTCCCATCACTTCCCAAATATTCCACTGTCAGCTGTATTCTAAGAAAGTGGAAGTGTCATGGGGAATGCCAGGAAGTGTTAGGCCATGGAAGCGGATGCTGATCCGCATAAAGCAAAGAGGTCGCCAACTTTCTGCAGAGTCGGTCGCTACAGACTTCGTGAGGCCTTTAGATCTGGTTCGTGGTTTTCATGGCCAAGCAGCTGCATCCAAGCCGTAGATCACCAAGTGCGATGCAAAGCGTCGGATGCAGATGTGTAAAACACGCCACCGCTGGACTCTAGAGCAGCGGAGGCTAGAGGTCTCTGGAGCGACACATCGCGTTTTTCCATCCGGAGATCTGACGGATGGGGTCTGGGTTGCTAGGAGAAACGATACTAGTCGGACTCCATTGTTTCAAGTGTAAGGTTTGCTGGAGGGGAGGGGTTCTGGTGTGGGGGTGTTTTTCAGGAACTGGGCTTGGCTCCTTAGTTCCAGTGAAAGGACTGTGAATGCTGCAGAAAACCACGACATACGTCATACTGAACCCTATAGACTGGGAATGGGATGTCACTTAAAATCATATGCAAGTCAAGGCAGGTGAGTCATTATATTATGTGTGTGTGTGTATATATATATATATATATATGTGTGTGTGTATATATATGTGTGTGTGTGTATATATATGTATATATATGTGTATGTATATAAGAGACCCAAAATTAGTTAATTTCTACCTAGAAGGTCATATGCTGCACATTTCAACAGGCCCACCTCTAAAAACCACCTCCTCCTCACTGCTCATGTGTAGCTACTGAGATCTCTGCTATTTCTGCTATCACGCGAACTGTGACATAATTCCAGCCGTTCATTCTGTTGTGGTCTGGCCCTCCTTCTGAAGTGTTACTGAAACCTGAATGACAAAGTCATTTAGACTTCCACTCACAAGAAGAATGGAAGTTAACAGTGGCCGCCCCCCTCCTTCCAGAGTGTTTGTACTCGAATTTGTGTTTTTTTTTGTTTTCCAACAGGTGTGACATTTTCTAAGCCAATCACGACAGAGTGGGCGTTTCAGGGGGAGGGGAGAAGGGGAAACACAGTTTTTTGAAAGTGAGTAGTGAGAAGGCGAACTGCATTGCCTCTACAGCCCTAACCAGGTCCTTTTGGACTGTTAAAAAAATGTTTTTTTTTCAAAAAATATTTCATAAAAAAAATCTGAATATTAAGCAGTGAAAATTGCATAACAGGGCCCCTTTAAAACTAGTTTTTTAAACTTTTGCTGCCACATTCCCCGTTAACCCATAAATGAGGCAAAAGAGTCATGGACCTGACTCAGTAATGACTGTCTCAGGTTCGGTGATGTTACTCAACATAGAGGACTGATCTCAGATAATGCAATAACACAAAAAAAGAGTCAAGTTTTATTGCTTATGGATTCAACTTTCCACAGTTATGCGTTTTTGCCTTCTCGCAGTGTAATATTTTTTCTTCTTGAACGCAAATTCACTTTTTTATCTGATGTAAAGACAAACGCAACCTAAAAAAAAAAGAGTCGTGTGGCTGCATATTTTCTACGCACTGCGACAGCCTACTTCCTTTTCAGAGAGGGGATGTCCAGCTTCCTGTGCTTACTACACCAAACCCATGACAACTGATTCGCCAAACTCCGGCCTGTCGGTGTCAAAGTGATACATCAGGGCGACGGGCAGAATGTTTTAGTCACTTGCCGTGATCCGCGGGCAGTTGTTGAGGGTTCAGGACGTAACGTGAGACACCGTCTCAGCGCCCCTGTAGTGTTTGCTTCAGCCACACACAACAGCTGGGAATCCGCCTGTCACAGTACAGCGTGCCCATTCAGGCAAGACTGGGAAGGGGTTTTCCACCACACACACACACACACACGACACTGATGGAAACACACAAACACATACTAAAAAGACATGCACACACACTTAGATTAAGTAGCGCCAACATTTTTGGTGGTGGAGCTGTGATCTGTGGTTACAGCTGGAGGCCACGCGGTCTCGAGAATTAAAACACACCACGCAACGAGACTTATTTAAAGCCAGAGAAATTACCATGACATGAAGTGCGGGTAAACAGTCTGTTTTATTATAAAAATAACGTGCCATTTTAAAGGAGGAAAAAAAAGCAGCATTTCTCTTAAAATTTAAAAAAAAAAAAAAAAAAAAATTGTCAGTCAGGATGCAGTCTTTAAGTTGGATCTCAAACATTTGTTTTCCAGTTGTAAAGTGTTTCAAGATTTTTAATCTCAAAAGTTTAACAAAACTAAAATATCTCAAGGCTTTGGTTGGGAAATAAAAAAAGGCAATTTATTTGCCTCCGATTATTTATGCAAAGTATAGAGAATAAATATAAATATAAGTTATATATTTTAAATCTGTTATTAAGAATATATAATTTACAGAACAGAAATATGTAAAGTTCCATCAAAAATAAAAACGACTCATAGCACCACGTTATCAACTAGATGTCTCGATCCAAAAAATTAGAAGCTTATGTGTTACAAAAAATCGTACAGTCTTACGATTATTTCTTTGGCTAAATGTCAAGAAAGTGCAACAGGTTTGTAATCTGACATGTTTGAGGTATATATTCGATACATCCACCTCCCTACCACAGGAGGACACTTACACCTGGAATTATAAAAAACAAACAAAAACTATATATATATATATATATATATATATATATATATATATATATATATATATATATATATATATATATATATATATATATATATATATGTGTGTGTACAGGCTTAAAAAAAAGACTTGACAAACTGATTTCTCTTGTGACAGGGCAACTCTGGTTTGTACAGTCCTGCTTCATTATGGACGAAACATCTGAACTCATCACTCGTTTCAGCTTAATTCAAGCCTTTCCGGACCGAAAAACTCCATTCTGGGTTTTTTCTGCCATGTAGTGCTGCTCTTCAGTGTTCACTTAAATGTCAGCAAGCAATTAAAGTCTTTTCCAAGATTGAGTTCTGCTCTGCTCATAGTTTGGCGCACTCCTCGCAGTGGTTCAGGTACTCTGCGGCGTCCCTGTCGTTGAACTTGGTGAGGCAGCGCGGACACTGCAGCTCTGACAGGCCTGGGTACTCGTTCCAGCCGGCGTCCAGCGCCACCGCCGACAGGGCCGCCACCGGCTGCTGCTGCTGCTGCTGCTGAGGCTCCGCGTTCGTCCTCCGCAGGTGCTCAGCCGACTCCTTGTGTCGCCGCGACGAGATCCTGTGTCCGATGTGCACGCGGCACACTGGGACCACGTCTCTGTTGTCCCGGCTGGCGCCCTGCTGAAGAGAGGAGACGGGAGGTCAGGACTGAACGTGGGTAAAAAAATGAAGCGAAAAGCGCCGCTGGGTGCTCGTTCTCTCACCTGTTTGTGCAGCTGCTGCTTCAGCTGGTGGACCTGGTCTTTCAGGTCCTGGATCTGGCTCTGCGCTCGCTCTCTGTCGGCACGCTCCGACTTGAAGTCTTCCGTGTAGATGAGGACCTGAAGGGGGTAGAAGAAGTCGCCTTTAATCTCTGTTTTTTCCTAATAAATCTAAAGCACCAGGCACCACGCGGCACCGACCTGCTGCTCCAGCATCTGGATGCGTTCCTGGTCGTGTCGCCTGGCGTCCTCCATCTCTCGCTCCAGCGTCACGCACTCGCCCATCTTGTCCTCCAGCAGGGCGTTGAGCCGGGAGATCTCCTGGTGCAGCAGCCCCGTGCTGACGGAGCCCAGCCCGGCCACCGGGCCCTGCCCGCCACTCTCCTTCAGCCGCTGGCACAGGCCCCGGATGTAGTCCTCCCGGCTGGAGTCGTACTTCTGCCACTGGGAGTTCAGCCCCTGAACCTGAGAAGAACGAGTACAACGCAGGTGAGAACCCCCCGAGCACTCATTTGAATTCAGTTTCATTTGTTCTTCAAAGATCAGAGTATTATTACTGAGCATGTTTTGTAAACCCGTTATAGGTGAGACTTACATAAGCCACCCGCTGCTTCAGCTGCTGATTCTCCTCCTGAAGTTGACTTATCTGAGCATTGAGGTTACTCCTGTCAGGGCAGTCTGTCAACTGTGGAAAATAGAAGAAACGTTACAACTAGGCCCTTTAAAACTACGTTAAAAAAAACAAAAACATGCTTGCAGTTTGAGAGTCATCCTTCAGGTGCCTCGTGCTTATGGTCCAATGCACGAGTGAGTAAATGGAAGTCCTACACACACACACACACACACACACACACACACACACACACACACCTCCTTAGCCTTCTGCTGTGGAGCCGTCTCCTCCGCGTCGCCCTCTTTCTTCTCCTTCTCCAGCCTGGCCAGCAGCTCCTGGCACACATTCACGGTGGCGCCCAGCTGCCGACGCAGCTGGTCGGCCTCCTCCGCCAGCGAGGTGCAGAGCACGGCCCTGGTGGCCTCCGACCGCTCCCTGTCCTCCAGGGCCGAGCGCAGCCGCTGGATCTCCTGGTCCTTCTCGTGGCCCGGCTGACACCTGACACTCTCCAGCTCGCGCTCCTTCTCTCGGAGCTGCACATTCTGCCTCTGGATCTCCTGTAGGAGGAAGAGGAGGAGGGTTATTTGCATGAACACAATCATATACATAATTTATGTAAAGTGCCGTGAGCTGCCAGTTTTCACTTTTGCTTTCTGCATTCATTAGAACACAAGTCTATGTAAATCGATGAAAAAAAATAGAAACTTTGTGGTTAAATGGAGTGGTGGAAAGTAAATAAGTACATGTACGTAGTACATTGATTATTTCCATGCTATGCTACTACAACTTTAGTTAAAATTCAGATGAAGATTTAACATTAAAATCTAATATTCTTACTTTATCCATGTGAATCCTCACTATCTTTTTTTAATATGTATAAATGTGTTGTGCTTCTACATGTGATGCGCACACACATGTAACAGGATGTAAAAACTTCCCCAAAGCGTCAAATACTGCCTTTAAAAAAAAAGCTACCATCTGTTTATTTAACAAATACTATAATATTCTAAAAAATAGCATTAAGCACAAATGAGTATATTTTTTCTTATCAAACAATTTGCTTGTGAGAGTATTTTCATACTCTAGATGAGGATCTTCTATCATAAGCCTAAATATGAATGTATGGACTGGGGGGAGGGGGTTGTAGCTTTAAAAGGATGTTTTAAAGAATAATAATAGTTTGAGGGTGTTTTACCTCCGCTTGTCTGGACGCCTTGAACTCGATCTCGTTCCTCTTCTGCTTCAGTTTGCATATCTCTTTACACAGGCTCTCCAGCAGGGACTTGGAGGGCCCGATGAGCACCGACTCGCCGTCGCCCACCGTCATGTAGACCCGCTCGTAGCGGCCCAGCCGCGCCTTCAGCTCCGCTATGATGTTGTCCTTCACGTGGACCTGCTTGTCGAGCAGCTCGAGCTCGTGCCGCGTCTCGTGATAAAGCGACGTGAGCGTGCTGTAGCTCCGCTGCTTGTCCGCCGCGGTGTTCGCGCCGCCGCCGCCGCTGCTGCCGTCCATGGTCGTGGTGTTTTGTTTTTGTTTTTTTATTAACGCGAAGGGAGCGGTTTTTTAAGAATCCAGCATTTGACCCACCCGCTTCCGAGTCTGGAGTTTGTCGAAAATGTCCCGGGCGGGTTAGTGTGGAGCATTCTGTAATATCCCCGAACGAGGGGATTTCCTAGAGGGAACTTCCCTTCGGACTTTTTTTTTCTGAAGTTCGTCTAACTGCTTTTTAAAAAAGCTTCTCCGTTGGTCGCTGTGGAAAGGTTACGAATAAATATATCTATATATTTTAAAAGCCTGTTTCTACAAAAAAAGTTAAGAAAGGAACAATCTTACATACCTACAACAAATGTTTATTCAGCGCAGGCTGAAAAAGAAATACCCGTGATGCCTTCATGGCCGTCGTAATTTCGGGCTCTGGGATGGAGGGCTCTGCGATTATTTCTTTTGAACAAAAGCCAGAGGTGGGGCTGCATGTTCAGGGTCCAGCAGAACATGCTGATCATCAAACACTTTGTCGCTTGCATTCTGGTGCATTCGTATGCACCAACATGTCCCTTTTTTGTGTCAATTTAAGGTGGACATTTTTTTATTTATATAAAAGTAAACACTAAATTCATTGCACCAATTAACAATCTAAATTATAGTGTAATATATACACACGTCCTGTGCTGGTTTCACATATTTATTCTCCTGTAGATCCACTATTCTCGTGTAATATTATCCCCTGCCGAGTAAAAAAACACAACAAAATATTGTGGGAGATTCATTATCTCCTTCCCCCATAAATCTACCCCTATGGTGAAATACGATTAGACCCTTTCCTTTAGTAGAAACACTTCAAGAATAGTTCTGGACAGAAATTATTACTTAAGTGGAAGTACATATGTCGCCTATTATCAGAAAAAAAATACCTAAAAATATCAAAAGTTAAAGCAACAATCCTGACTCTGTTATTGTAGTATTTTATAGCCTAGTACTTACAGACTTTGTGTAGAATAAGAGTAATAGTACTGCATGATAATATTTGGCACTGTTACACAAAGTGCATAGCAATTTAAAAAAGCAAAACGCTATAATTTAATAGAATATAGCCTAGGTAGTATAATTTTAAATTAGATTCATTTTATGTAAAATAGTAAACTTGGTCTTAAAAGTAAAGCTGTGTAATATATTCAGTAGAGAATAAAGTATAATATTTTCCTCTGAAATATAAAGTATATGTACCTAAATACGTGAGTTAAGTACTTAGTTGTACTTGTACTTAGTTCCAAATATGGAAATAGCAAACAAATAATTGATAGGAATTTAGAATTATAATAATTATTTCATATAGCCTGGGGGTCATGTGACAGTTGGTTAATTCCATCCAAAAGTTGCCACAGAGTCCCCTAAACCATCATTTACAGTCTGTGCATGGAATGACGGACACAAAAAGATTTAATTTTCCCAGCGGTAGTTTACAGGGTTTCTACGTTCCCCATCCCCCTAAACGTCACATTAGGGCATGTTGGAGTGTCAGAGCAAATTCCCCACAAATCATTTCAGTCGTTTTGTCTGCTTCGTTGATAGAGGTTTTTGTTTTTCCCACAGCAGTGAAGGCATCTTAATTGACAGTTCTCCTCCTCGGAGTGATGTCACATTAAATCAGCCTGAATTGCGAAGTTGCGGCCAAACCAGTCTTTGTGTGTGCGCGCGCGCGCGTGTGTGTGCGCACGCGCGCATGATCTTATGTTGAAGCTTCAATGATTCACGTATGACTGACCATCGGACGATTTTTAACGCTCCGTGGGGTATTTTTGTTTTCCAGAAATGTGGGAAACAGCACTATTTGCTTACGCTTACAGGACTTAGCAGCCCATCATTTTGTAATCATCTGAGCTGCAATAATCGGTCGACTAATTGAGCAGTTTACAGACATGTAGTAACTTTTAATAATCTATTTTTCATGCAAAAATACTTCCAGCTTCTCAGATTCAAGAATGGAGCTCCTGCTTTTATTGGTTGCGACAGACAAAACATTTTATGACTTCATTGTGTGACATTTTTACTATTTTCTTTTAGGTGTATATCATAAAAGTATATAAATAGTAGCTCTAAGGCTTATAACTTACTCAAATTTCAAATATTAAAAAATATATCTCTAATATTTACTGTACTTGGGTACAATTTTGATCTACTTATATTCAGTGGTATTATAATATATTGGAGTTTGAAATCAAATGCAATTATTATTTAACAAATTATTTATTAACAAATACAATCAACAAATAAATCACAATAGATTTAAATAAGCAATCAGACAGTATATATAAAGTAGTTAGAATCATAATTTTACTACTTGCAACATTATGCTTACATATTCAATAATAATGGCATTAATAACTATAATAGTCCAATAATATAATAATTATTATTCTGAAATCAGCCAATATGCATAATTCGTTTTTTTATTTACATTTGTTGTATAAATATACTTTATATGCTAATATTTATGTGCTTTTACTTAAATTAAATTTTGCGTGTATTACACCGTTATTGCAACTTGTGCCTGAGTAAAACATTGAAATACTTATTCCACCGCTGTGTAAGGGGAATACGGCAACATGTGGTCATAGGTAAACCTGGCTCTGTAGGGAAAATGCAGCGGTTGTGTAACTAAAAATCATTCGCAGGTCAGACCCTATTTAGAAATAAACAGACTCGGGCAAAACCGTGTTACCTCTAAGGTCAGGCACTGGGCTACAACAACGAACGATATCTGGTCAAAACAAAACTACTGTCTAGACTGTAGGTTTGAAAGGAGAAGCGTCGTAGTCGCTCATTCAACGGGCTTCACCAGCTCCACTCGCCTGTGGGGAGTCCCAGGTATTTAAACCTGTCTGGGTCAATTCCACCTCACTGTCATGTGGAAGCTGTGGAGGTGAGTCACATGTCGCTGTCACAGTCACATGAATCAAGGTGTGAAGTGTGTAAAAACCTTGTGGGATGAGGCATCAGCGTGGTATTCAAATTAATTTTAAGATGAATCCTTTTGGTTTATAGCACTTGTTCACTTTTGGTGCCACTCAGATGACACGATGAGACCGTTTTGAATAGCTGACATATCTGAAGGCTTAACATGAGGAAACGAAGAGAGGACTAGATTACTAGAAATAGACTTTGGTAGAAGTTAAAGTCTTTACTTGAGTAAAGGTCTTATCGTAGCTGATAATTATTGGGCCCAAGTATAAAATGGTAAGTTTATGATACTAAGTGTTCTTAGGTATTGAAAGTAAAAGTACAAGTTATTGCTGTTAATAAAAAAGAAAGCCACATTTAGAGAATGAGGAAGTTTATTGTGTTGGTGGGTCACTGGAGGCTTCAGGTCTTCACTTGAAATGTAGTACAACGAGAAGGGGAAAACACTACACTACAATACATATACTCAAAAAATGCTAAATACTGCTGTAAAGAATTATTATTTCTTTATGACATTACTGTATTACTTTATTACATGAGACCATTGACTGATATCTTTAACTTAAGGGAATCCTAGTGAACTGATAAAGCAACTTCCTCATGGAACTTTGTAACCGGGTCAGTGGAGAGTCATGGTTGGCAAGATGAGAAACTCAGAAACTTTAAAAAATGTTTGAAAATGACAAACTTGTAACTGGGTCAGCGACAAATTTGTGGTTAGCAATGAAAATTTAAATAGAGTTTTATGAAGCGTTCATCTGGTTTCCCATAACCTAATTTTGTGTTCATGTTGGTTTCTTTGAAAAGTCCAATTGCATCACGCAAAATGTCATATGGTGTCAGCAAAAAGATGATGAATTTTTAATATTTGATCCACCTAGAATATAAAACTAGTTGACAGCTTGTGTTTTGGTAGCATGTTTCTTAGGGTCACACCACATAACAGTTTTGTCATTGTCCCAAATAAGCTGCAACACTGCCCTGACGCCCTCTTCTCATTTGGTTTCACACTAACTCACACCTTGATTCTCATCCTGCTGATAACGCTCATGTGACTTTATGTGTGATAAGGCCAGTGACATGGAACTGGCTGATACTCCCCGCCGATAAGCAGAACTGATCAATCTCTTGAACGCGCGGTGAAACCGTCTTCAATTGTTCTCCTTACCCTGCTTGCATTGACCCAGGCACAGAGTTTTAGAACAGAACTGAAACCATCAGCTGATTAACCAGTTAGATGACAATATCCACAAAAAAATCTAAAATATCTCTGTCTTACTTTTTCTTTTCTTTTTTATCCTCTTCTCTGCTTGTTTCTGTTTTATATCATTATAAATTTAATATGTTGAGTCTCAGATTGTTGTTTGGATACCACAAATAATTTAAAGACCTCACCTTCTGGGTATTTTTCACTTTTTGGCATTCAAACTATCAATTACCTAACGATAAATGTAGTGAGGACAATGACAGAACTGTCATGTGGAGTAAACCTACAAACTTGGTAATAAATATTTTTATTATATATTACATTTGGATGTATCATCCTTCTTTGGTTGCACCATTTGACGTTTTCAAATACAAAAAATGTGATATGTAAAGAAAAAGGTAATAATAATCCATCATTAACCAAAATGTACATTTTGAGAGACCTGATGAATGCTTCTTTACACTGTATTTTATTTTTCTTTAATTTTACTTTCTCATTTCTATTTCCAACCTTTATTTGTCACAGATCCAGATGCATGTTTGTCATTTTCGAACCTGTCTTTGCCCTTCAGTGTAAAGTGAGTATACAGAGTAAAATATTTGTTTCATACTTGGATGCTTCTCTTCACTGGCAGGATAGTAACAAACAGACACAAGAATGACATGATAAACCTTCCAAGGGATGACTGAATGAAAGTAGCCACGGGCTATAATTTGGTATATTTTACATGTGTTTGCTTAATATTACGCACTGTCCATATTTCTACATGAGTAAATAGTTCTAAACTCTAAACAGGAGACGTGTTATAACTGAATGTGTAAGAGGCCAAATATTCCAGAGCTTGTGGGAAAAGTCAAAGTGCTTTTTGGTAGCTTATGGGAAGTACAAGCATTTCCCATAGTAACCCAAATAGTACAAACAGACAGTAATCAGGAACAAAACAGTTTCCCTTGGTTTATTTTCATTATTATTATTACCAATTTAAGGTCAAGAGAAAAAAAAATACAAAACTTACACTATAGAAGTACAATCTTTATTAAGACAAGGCTTACAGCTTGTAATTAGTTTTGCATCATAAACCTCAATTATTGCTGCAAATATTTTATAGGAAAAATAAAAGTTGTAAGACATGGTAATAAAAAGCATTCAGTTCCATGCAGGGCAGCCTATAGTGGTGCTTTAAATATAACTCGTTACTGTGCAAACAATATCTAAACTAACTACACATTATTTTACACTGTTTTGTCCTTGTTAATGTGTATTTTCAGACATATTGAACAAATGTTCAAAAATACTTCCAAATTAAAATTAGGCAGTAACTCTAGGATAATCAAATAATCTGATTAGTCCTAAAATGTCAGAAAAGGTGGTGTCCTTACATATAAGTGTCTGCTTTTATTCCAAAACCAACAGTCCACGACCTAAAGATACGATATTCTGTTCATAATAGGAGGACTCAATATTAAATCCATTTTTTTCTATTGAAAAGTAAAAATGATTAAATCTAATGATCTGAATATAATTGACTAATCAATGCAACTCTATAAATAGAAATAATCTTATATTGATGGACACACTTAAAATCCCCCTCGTGATGCCTATGATAAAATGTGCTTATAAGACTCCACTGGGTGGTGCTGTTGGATCAATAGTACATAATAAATTACATCATATCACCTGGCTTCAGTTTATGCTACAAAGATTAATGTGAAACCTCAGATTCCTGAACAGTCACATTCCACAACAAAGAGCTGAGTCATTTCAAACATGTCGTTGGCAGCTTTTTAATTGCTGAAAACTTTATACAAGAATAAAAGACGGTATTTGATATTTACAAAGTAATACTTCCAAAAAATACTTTACATTGCACGTACACACAACCACATGATTACTTGTTAACATCTAGATGAGTAAAGCAGGAAGCTCATCAAAGCACAGGATGAAGATGCGAACCAAAACTCAACGTAAAATGTTCAAGTGACGCATGGAAGTCTGGTGGTAGAAAAGTATGCAGTGGCTCAAGTATAAAAAAAAAAAAAGATTACCAAGAATATACCAAATTAAAATGTGGAACGGGGAAGAGAATATAGCCAGCTATCTCTCATTTTTGCTTGAGAAAATGGAGGAATACAAAAACACAACAAAATGTATTTTGTCTTTGGACGTCACGCAGGGATCACAGCTTCACTCAGTCAGCAACAAACATTACGAGTCCACGTTTGAACTGAAGGGGCAGGGGTCGGAAGCCTTCTAAAATATCTATTTATCAAACCTAAATACGTTAAAATATGGGTCGAGATCTCAAGGAGCGAAGCCTTTTGACTCCTGTAATGTAATTGGCTCCTATGGGAGTTTTTGATCAAACCTGAACATAACTGAACACGCTGCAGATGATTAAATCCTGTTTGACACATTGTTTACCTATATTTTAACATTTTAACTTTCAGGTCATAATACAGATCTGAGCAAATGTCCAGTACCGACAAGTTTTCTCATTTAATGAATTATTTTGCTAACAAGGAAGAAATGTATATAATATGGTAAACTTGCAGGATTTAGCAGTCAGGCCACATCTGCCTCGGATTATTAGAGCGAATCGTATTGAATCCTGGATTATCGGCTGAGTTGGTTTCTACTCTGACCGTGTAATGAGTGATTTTTCTACCACTAGGACGCCAGCTGACTGCAGTAATTGAGGTGAGAGCAGAGACAGCTGCCTAAGAGAGAGGCTGGCCACTAGGGGGAGTGCAATGCCTGGTAAGTGCAAAATGAATGGAAGTCAATGGATTAACTTCATAAAATGACAATATGAGGACTTGTCTGTGTGTTTTTACTGGGCGATGTGTCTTTATCAGATAATAAGCCCGCCTTTCCTATTTTGTTTTAGGTTATTCCTAGGGCATTTCTTTCGTATTGATAATCCATCCCTGGAGAAAACACCTTTGCTTGAATCTACATAAGAATCTCTGACTGAATTATGAACATGTCAACAGGGGAAGGCTCGGCTAAACTTCAACAGTCACACATGCGGTTTTTCTTTTCCTTTTTTTCTTTTCTCCTTCCTAGCACTGCAGTTTGCGGATACTTCGGGAAATCCGCTTGAACTCGCGCTGTCCCTTCTGCCAGCGCCGCAGCGACGTGATGACCAGGTGGCCGTCCATCTTCTGGCCCATGACCAGGTAGGCGGCGTTGATGTCGTTCATCTCCTCGCAGATGCACTGCAGGCCGTCCCTCAGCCACAGCACCGTCCTCCTCAGGTCGCGCTCCGTCACGCCGTTCAGCTTGTAGATGGTCTTGCTCTTGGTCTCCGGCACGATCTTGGTGTCGCCGTTGATGTAGGAGATCTCCTTGACTTTGATTTTCAGGGCTTATGGGAAGAAGAGGGAGTGACGATGGAAAATGGCATTCATGTTACTAACATTATCTTTACTCCCTTTTAGTTTTTTTTTTCTAATGAAAACCATATGAGAAGCTTAAAGGTCCCATGTCGTAGAGAGTTCCATTTTAATAGCTTTTTTTTATTATAAGAGAGCTCTAGGTGTTAAATAAATACAGCCCCTCATAAGACTCAATCCACAGAGAAATGAGCACAGCCTTGAAACGAGCAGTCAGGGCTTTGGTGAACTTTTGACGTCACAACATATACAGTCACCGCCGACCCCCTCATACACAGCCGTTGAAACCAGCCAATCAGGCGAAAGGCTCATTAATTTTAATGACTGAATGTTTTTTTTCTACAGCCACAGAGAATTAAAGGAGAGGAGATGTAAAACTGTACTGAGGTGATTTAAAACCAGAAATATATATCTAGCAATATGGGAGCTTTAAAGCTTCTGTGTTCACATATATGTTTCTAACACCCATGCAATAAGGGAGATAGATTCTTTTCATTGCACTTTGGAGAATGAGGAAGAAACATGTCTACCAGGGATGTTTATCCAAGAATCTCCGTTTCATGATCTCTTGGGGCCTGCCAGCTTCACCTTGGACCCTTCTAGTCTAAATAAAATTAAACGAGCAGACTTACCAAAGTCATTTTTACACAGGTTGTCGACGATTTCATTGTCATTCTCATCCGTTTCCTTGCAAGCGTCACAGACTCTGGGCACTGAAAGACAAAATAACATTAAATAAACTGACTTAACATATAAAATACATGCAAATGATGTATATTACTGTGTAGGTACAGTTTAATATATGCACATAACACATATGCACACAGATTCTGTCCAGATTACATGTGCATTTCATATAAAGTAGCTCATTGTGCCACTATTGGTCTTCTTTTTTTTACTGTGTATTTTCCATTCATGCACAGTTGCATGTAATCTCACCCTCTTTGGTGACTGGTGCGAAGTTATCTAAGCTTGCTGGCGGTATGCACAGGTCGTTGTCCAGGGGGAACCGGTCGCAGTCCAGCATCTTGGGCCACGGGAAGCCGAACGCGTTCATCACGGGCGCGCAGCCGTGCTTGACGCTCTCGCACAGGGAGCGGCACGGCTGGATGGGCTCGTCCAGGTCGTCCAGGCACACGGGGGCGAACAGGGAGCACAGGAACTTTCTGGTGTCGGGGTGACACTGCTTCTGCACCAGCGGGATCCAGGACGAAGCCTGCTGCAGGACCTCGTTCATGGTCTCGTGGCCGAGCAGGTTCGGCAGGCGCATCTCCGCGTACTCGATGTCGTGGCACAGCAGGAGGTTGGCGGGTATGGGCTTGCAGTTGTTCTTTTTGTAGAAGAGCTCGTGCTGGCCGAAGCTGTACAGTCCGTGGATGGCTTCCATGCAGGGGAGGACCATCACCCATAGCACCGCCACGGTAGAAGTGGACGCTCTCATTTTCTTTTTTGAATTCTGGATGTGCGTAAAGTGCGCAAAAACGCAGACGAACGACTATTACTCAGATGTGTTGGAGCAGACGGAGGCTCCGTCAGTGGCCAGCTCCTACTGTAACAGGAGGTTTTCTTCCAGACATGTCTGGGAGGAGTCTGAGCACAGACCTCTTCTCCATTCAGGACCCTTTGGGTTTTTTTTTCCTCGTATCAGGTGAACACTGCGCATAAAAGTGTCTCCTCTGTCACAGACGCCTCAGTTGTTGCTCCTCTGGGCCCGGCTTGACATGTTTGATTTCTAATTTTAGCCTATTTATCACCAGTCGTTTTCTTTAACAATTTGCCCCCTCTAGGCTATTTCATCCCCTTCCCTCCTTTGGAAATCATAACAGAACTTTTGCCTGGCAGGTTTTCCTCATTAAAGCCTGGAGCCGGCAGAAATACACCCCGAGTGATCCCCCAACTTAGCCGCTTTCAGGCCCGTGTTGTAAAAAGTTTGGCAGTGTCAGTAGGGGCATTTAACTCTGTTCAGTGGAGCGTTAATTTTCCATCATTAGTACTATGGTGGTGAAATCCTCTGGGCAGGGTCTGCAGGTTCATACCACATGGTGAAATATACCGTTCGCCCTGGTGAGAGGAGCAGACCTCCACTCAGAACACCCAGGGGTGAAACCGAATCCGTCCCCTCCTGCGCTGCGAGCTCTGGCTCCTCTCTCCCTCTCTCGCTCTGTCTCTCTCTTTCCCGCTCTCAGACCCCCTTGAGCTACAGTCTGGTCTGCAGACAGCAAGAATGGTTCTTCTCAGGTTTGACCTTCCTCTTCCTCCCGTGGAAGAAGTCGAAAATTAGCGATGCATGTGGAATTTCTTGCTTAAAAGGTTCAGTTCACCCAAATTACTGAGACATATTTTCTCACTTCCTCCCCCCCTGTGTGGTGTCTGGTTAAGCAGATATCTTTTGGTTTCCAGGATCCTTCTGCTCGTGCTGCACGAAGCATTGAAAACTAACATTTTAAACTTATTTTTCAAGCAAAGTGCCACATGTTGATTACCTGGTTCCTTTCCCATTCAGCAGCTTCTTCCGTCAGTCGTTCTGTTAGTTGTTTTTATGACGTTGGATTGTATGAGATGTGTTTCTTTCTGTAGATTTGGGTCAGCATGCACCCATTGTGCAGTTTTGGAAAGTAACTATATAACCAATATTCATTCATTTACTGTACAATAAGATACTTCTATCTAATGCTACATTAATTATACTATACCGTTATTTTACAGTTCAGATAATGCTGATAATTATATATATTTTTTTATATATATATATATGACCTGAATCTGCTAGTAATACACTTAAGTACCTCCCCAAATCCCTTTAGGTTGTAAGGTAAAGGATGTATAAAGGAAGCACAGTTATAGATTATTTTTGTTTGAATGAAAACCGTCAAAAAAGTTTATAGCTCTACTTGTGCCATTTTTTTTTTGTAGCCGAACTTAACAAATACGACTTTTTGGCAAGACGTGGGCTCTGTCCACTTGTTTTTCTTTCCCTGCTGAAACAACACGTAAAAGCTACAAATGATTCAGTGAACCCAAACCCGTAAATAATGAGTAGTCATAAAGTGTCGCTCTGTTAGATGAGTTGGTGTTGACTGTTTTTGTGCTAAATACACTGTTAAAAGTGTTTCCAACTCCCGAACAAAGGAGTCTGAATGGAATCAGACACCTTATAACAAATCATATTATGGACATTGATGAATGAATTGCTCATTTCCAGGAATCCGTTAGAGCAGAGCTGCAATAATGTGGGTGAATGTGTTACAGTAATACTCCTCTCACTATGACCTTAAATACTTTTATTTATATTTAAAACTAGTTCACCTAAATAAGAAGAAATAACACCTATGTGTGCTGTATGTATGTAGCCCTGCAGAAACCTTTCTTTTTATTTGCTTATGAGATATATTTTCGTAAATTAGAGGTGAATAGAATCTAATTTGTGGCTTCATCTCTCTCCAGTCATTAATATACCAGACATGAATAATCCATAGAACATTCCATCAAAACCTTTGAGACTATTTTCTCATATCTGTAAATTGTAATAATAACTTGTGATGATTTGGTGGAATTTATCAGCATCTAGCGCAACAGACTTGGCAGAAATGGGATATGGCGTTGACGAGTCCTCATGACGCGCTCTCTGCAGACTGTAAAATGTGCGTCGATGCAGCCAAAGTGAGACATCCCAGATACCTAAATCTCACCTTTTGATTTCATGAGAAAGAAAAGCAAATGGTAGAAGTAAGCGAAGGGGGGCGGGGGACAGACTGTGATTCACAACATAGATACCAGGTGCAGGCTCTGTTAACAATATCATTTCACATACAGTGAATATTTGGAGGCCTGGGATAAAGGTAAGCTGATCCCAGGCCTGCGCTTAGACTGACCCCAGCGGGTTCTCATTACGACGCTGTGTAAATGAGACACAGCTTGTCTGACCTACCAGTCCATCTGAAGCCCAGGAACCCTTCATCCGTTCTCTTTTCACAACCCTCCTTTTCCTTAAAAGAAAAATAAAGACTCAAGGGCTAGACTAGACTGTCAAAATCAATTAGAGAATGTACGGTGCAGGTTTAAAAAGAACGCCAAAGCCCCGTGGAGATGTTTGAGGAATCAATCTATGGACTGTTTGAGGGCCGAGCAGCCGGAGCATCGAAGCAACGTAATATTGTAAACCAAACTGTGTGGATGTAGGATCTTTGCTTACAGGGAAAGGTTTCTTTTGCTTTTTTTTGCATTGATCTGAATAGATAATCCCATTAAATATTCTTTGGGCCTTTCATACTGGGCAACAACAAAGGTGATGATGGCATGATGTAGCGTGGCATCATGGGAAATGCTGCTGTTGTCTTTAGTAACTCAAGATTCACATTAGGTGATTAGAGGTAAAAAGAGAATAAACCAGCAACCTGTGTTTCCCTAAATCAGTCTACTGTTGTCAACTAATCTGGCGACGTGGAGCATAAGTGGCAGGATTTGGAATTGAATATTTAGAAGTATGTGTTCATTAGTATGCAGATCACTCAAAATAAGAATTGGTTTTATTGACTTACAATAAGTCATGTTTGTATAAATGTTATATATTGTCTATGTATTGAAACTGTAGAGCGGGGAAATTGACGCCGGTTTTCATTCATGAGACGGCATCAGTGTATCCATGGCGACAGCTGACACTCAGCTGACACCCAACAGCTGATCGCGGATGATTTACAGTGAACCTGTCGGCTGTGACGGGAGAACATCGGCTACGGTTTTGTCAGTGTTTATGGCCAAACAAAAAAACATGCTGAAGAGGAGAAGAGCAGGAATTGAGTGCGGTCGTTCCCATGTGTTTGCAAAGTGTTGCTGGGTGAAAGAGTTTTTTTAAACTATGGAGCAGAAACTATAGCGTGGTGTATCAGCACGCGATTTACCTGTATTTGCAAAACCTGTTTCCACAGCCAATAGCTGCATTTTCCTTTTATTGATGCTTAGACAAATCCAACCTCTCTAAGCATATAACCCTCTTATACATTTTCAGCCTTTTTTGAATGTTTTAGCAAATCCATCCAAGTATTTATACGCAATCTTTAAAATTAAGTAAAGGTGGATGTAAATGCAACTAATGGTTCTTAAAATGACCTTTGATAACCACCAAAAGTTCTCCTACAGACTCATTTGCAATCCGCATCCTTCCTATTAGATGCCACCAGAAACTACACACTGCACCTTTAAAGGTCCCATAATGAATTAAATATGTCAAGGCATCAGAATGCCTTATCTACAACCTTTTTCTTTTTCAATGATGGTATCTGTTAATATGCCAGATAACATAACGTCAATTTGTAGTCATTTAGAGTCCTGATAAAAATAAGGCTCCTCTGTCCACTTCACTTTCCTTCCATAACCCCTTGACTGCCAAGTGAAAATCAAGCGTACAGCTCTGAACATTGTCCTGATGTGCACTAATGAGCTTGTTAACTTCAATCACTGCTTCTGCATTGATATACGGGAAGGAATTTATCCCATCCAAGAGGAATTAATCTCATTAGAGCTGCGGAGTCATATAGATTATGCCGGCTCGGCGTAATTGATGTTGTAGCGGTCTAATTGACTCAGTATGGGGTTTCAGAGCAGCTGAGCTGTGGGATACTTGAACAACTCCACCACACTTTGGCCCGGCCAGATGCACGCGGCGGGGGAAAATATATTTCCTGCTGGAGGTTTTGAGATGCAATCAGTGCATGGAACAGACAGAACACACAGACGGTTATTGATCAGACATTAACAAGTCGTTTCACGGCTGATCGTCAACCGTGTGGTGCGTTCCGGAACACTTTTTAATATTTAAGAGGCTGTGTAAATAACTCAGACAGAATGCATTCGGGTGATCTGGAATAAAACCATAAAACAAAGCGCGGCAGCAACGGGGCAGGTTTATGTCGGCAGGATGATCCGCGGATCATGTGTGACGAGCGGATCCTTCTGTAGGGCCCTGCCCTTTGACCCCTGACCGATACCGAAGCTGGAAGACTCACACTGTGAAGGGCTCTCGGGGGATATTTTACAACTTGGACCAAAGTACAAGCAGCCTTGCTGTCAAAGAAGCGTCTTGTGGGTGACCCGTACCTGATCCTGGGCCCGTGGGGGGGGAGGGGCGGGCACCTTCACACATTCCTCACAATAGGGATGTTTTCTCCTCCATAGTGAATCCTATGCGATTTATAATCAGAACTAAAGGGTACATAATTTTATAATAGGTTACTGTTATATTCCTTTCAGACTTTTCACTCTTTTTTTTACATACTTGCAGATTAAAGAAAAATATGCTTTTGCTTAACTATACTTACAAAAATGTAAGAGCTTGATCAAACAAAAGCAAGAATAGATTAACAGATTTTAAATATCCATAGCAAAGTAATTTTCTGAAAAATGGTTTCATAGATAACACTGTTTACTGGAACATGTTGGATCACAGAGTGAACCTCTTTTCTGAGATTTCTGAAAGCGATCACATGACCCAGGTGAAAAAACATTCCTTTACGTGTGTTACATTCATAGCAGCACATACTTTCTGAGCCGTTTCTCCTCTTTATCTTCTGGAGGCGAAAAGGTGTAAAATAAGTGTTTAGAAAAAAAAAAAGAATTTATAGTGTATGGTGCTGTTGGAATTTGAGGAGGTTGATTTATTATGTAAATGTATGTATGGTGATCTGTGATTCTATTATAGTTTGTCCATTTACTTTTCCTACTGTATACACTTGATATGAGACTTTTTTAAATATGGAATTACCTGTTTTTATAAATGCAGATGCAGGAGATAAATATCTCATAATATTTTGAGTGTCAGCTCTTCCAATCCACTCGCTTCATAAAGTTCCCTACAACTCGAAAAAATTACCCGTCCTGCACAAGTCATGGATCACTTGACTTTTGACAGTTTATGTTGTGAAATGTAATCTCACATACCTTCATCACAGGAATTTGGGGGTCGGTGAAGTAAAAAAAAAAAAAAAAGAGACCCCCCCACCCCCTTCCTCTTAATTTTAGCAATGGGTTAGCAAGTGACCCACAGTGACCCCTGGAATACCAGACACAGACTCAAGTGTAAATAAAGGTTTGGTATTCATTCACAGTTGTGACAACACAACAAGGACACATTTTGTTTGGAGGCAGCGGTTTAGAAGCACAGAAACAGAATTTACACCAAACTCTCAACAACCTTTGTTCATCGCTTCAACCTCGGAAACTTCAGAACAGCCACATTAAAACCATCGAAATATAATTATCTCATGCAAAAAACCTGCATAGAAGCCCAAAAAAGGTCTCCATGACATTTTTTATCCCTCAGATGCATGTGATAGGATTTTTCCCTCCATTCTTTTACTGTAAAATGTTTTATTTTCTGTTAGCATGTAATGCCGTTAAATCCATTCAACTTAAGTAAATGCAATTAAGGGTAATTTCATCCAGATACCACCGAGCTGCCAAAAACCACAGACATATGAGTAAACACAGTTTTCTAGGAAATCCTAACCTGCTTTGGAATGCAAGTCAACTAGATAAGAACACAAAGGGCAACAGCGCATTAAATTAGGTTTGTTTTGTTTTATATATATTTTTTATATATATATTTTTTACCCTCATAATATTTTAATTATATTTTACCGGTTAATCTCAAAAAGGAAATAAGAAGAGAAGAAGGTCCTGCACAATCAAGACTTATCTTTTGTATTATAAGCAGGTCTAGGTGTTCTATAAATACTGTCTCATGTTTCAAAACACTTAAATTCGGAAACTTAAAATGAGCCAATAGGACTTTCGTGGCATTGTGATGTCACAACCATAAAGTCACCGTCCACAACCTAACCTAGAGATATCACGAAATCTGGAAAAAAGTGAACAAATGGAGATTTTTAACTTCATCAAAGAAAATCCAATACCAAGGAGGCCAAGAATCACACAGCGACACGTTTAGCTGTTACCTGGAAATACCACGTATAACCTGGCATAAGCATTAAAAAAGCGAACAGGCCAACATTAAGAGTCATAGAGTAGAAGAGACTAATGTAGGTTTCCGATGGCTTTTTCTTTTTTCTGTCTCGTTCTTTCTGTGATTAATCACATTCAACAATGATAAAATAGAACAGGTCTCTGGCCTGGTATAATATACACATCTAAAACCCAATGATGCCTTCACACTTGACCCCTACATATAGATTTAGTTTTTTATTCCCAAAATATATGATTAAATACTCTGTTTATTGATATTATTTAAAAAACATTTTTTTGAGAATGACATTAAGAAACACCAACCTGTAATAGTGACTGCAACTAGATGATCTGGTTTTATTTGGGGTCATTTGTAGATCTCCACTCAAACAAATTGGACAAGACGTCAAATTAGACTAAAACAATCTGACACCTTTCAAAGGGAAAAGATATATTTAGACGTGTCACATCCATTTTAGTTGATGCGCCACATTCAGACCAATTGGAGTTGATGTGGGCGGGACCAGTAAGACGGATCCATAATAACCTCCTGTATAAATAAAAGCACCTTTTTGTTATTTCATGTACAGAAACATAAGAAACTACTATTTGAAAACGTTCACATGATGCATCCAGTTACAAAACAGGTGATGAACATGAGGTGAACAGGTGCAAGTTAAAAAAATGCAGATTTATGCTTAATGGGAAGCTGAGAATTAGCTCATCAGTCTTGTGTTTTGTGTGTCTGATTTTTTTTAGTTTGTTAAATCTTTAAAGTTCTACAGTGGGTTAGAACGTTGGAATGGTTTTGACCTCTTTGCTATGAATGTCACAGGGATTTTTAAATATGTATTTATAATTCATTCCACATTTGTTGCTTGCATTGTCATTCCTCATTTGGCTCTGTGAAAACCTTTAGTTTACTACATCACACTTGTCACTTTTGGTATTTAAACTGCTTTTTTCCTTCATTGAAGGTTTGGCGTTGCATTGTGGGATGTATTCTGCCTGTTCTATCATTAGGTGATATTGAGGCCACACTGTTGCTGCTGTTTATGAATGAATCTGCATTGTTTATTATTCGTAATATTCAGCCGTATTTCAGTCAACTCATTGGGCTGGAAAACAAACCGACGTGGCAACACTGATTTCACACAACTGCTGCTTCATATTTCCATTCTACTAAAACGTTTCCATCACATTATGTCTGACTGACTAGACGTTTATTTTATAGCCGCTTTCCGAAAGCGCCCACGATCTCCTCAGTGGAGGTAAATGGTTTCTGTAAAAATGCCAACGACTAACATTCAGTGGTCTAATGGAGCAACCAACATGTCATCATTACTTTCCTGTTTTCATTTGGAGAAGGCAACATTAAAAAAAAGCCCATGATTCCCCTACTGTGGTTACAGGGGAAAGTAGAGGGAATCACCATGTCCTTCGTTATTTTCCACACTTCCGGAAGACAGCGTGTTTGCTGCTGACGTACAGTAGCATCGCCGCCTTGTGTGTGTGTGTGTGTGTGTGTGTGTGTGTGTGTGTGTGTGTGTGTGTGTGGCTAATGGTGCAAAGCTGGAACAAGCCCGGGGCGGCCCATGTCAAACCTGCAGTGTCCTGCTGAGGAGAGGGAGGAAAAGACCCCGAGCTCATTCAGGAGACACATCACGTAAAAAAAAAAGAAGAAAAAAGGCCTCGCATTAACTGAAGGACGGCTCCCCCTTAAACCTCAGAGCGTCTCCAACCTCAAACAGCCAACAAAACCTCCTCCTCCAAAGGGCCTCCGCTGTATGAAGCTTGGACATGCTGCTTGTGTTTGATGAAACAGAAGCCCCGCGGAAGTGTTTGAGACCTTCGCCGCGGCACCGCGAGGCGCTCTTTGCTCGTGATGGGAGTGTAAACATGGGCCGCGCTTATCTCCCGCCGCGGCGCTTAATCAAATATTCTCCAAATCTTCACTTGACAGTCGTGGCGAAATTATGGCGACGGCACAAAAATTGAGTTAGGGCGTTCCAACCAAAACAACTGGCCGGGCCTGGCGCTGCCAGGAGTTACGTAGCTGCTATCGGATGACACATGCAGTGTATACAGGCTGGGATACAACATTTATTCTAATCCATTCCATGCATGATGTCTGCGTTTTTAAGGCCCCGCTATTACAACTGAAATTGTGAGCACGAAGTGACAAACTCGCTTAGCGTCATGAATATGAGAATGTTTTGTTCGCCTCATTTTTTTTTTTTTTTTTTTTTCACAGAAAAAATGTTGGCTTTCGTCCTTCTGCTGAAGGAGCAGAAAAAGAAGATATCCCACTGCTTATGGGAAATATTAAAACCAAAAGCTGCCTCTTGATCTGAAAAAAAAATAAAATCTTGCTTGCATTTAATTTGCCTCCAGATGACCTTAAATATCGCTTTTTCCAGGTTAAAATGAAATTTAAGTGTCTTAGAAATGTAAAATTACTATGAATGTATGAGGGATGGATCAGATTGACTTTTTATCAAGTTTTAAGACACATTCTTACAATACATTTTTTATGATCTTCAAATGGATGAAGGATTTTACTTGGATCTGGTGTTTAGCAAAAGACCGAGCTAATGTTTTTAAGGTAAAACTGCCTAGTTCAGTGATTTTTAGTTTTAATCAGCCTGTTTGTTTTGGAGAGGAAGGAGAGGCATCTGTAAATAACCTGAAAAAACTACAAGGTTGTGCTGAACCGTATCCCCTAACCACATTCACACAGTTAAGCCTCTTTCAACACATTGTTCACACTGAATTACTGGAAACACTTTCCAGGCACCGCTAGTGATTTTTGACTGTTCACACTCGCCATCGCCGCTCCAGAACTTTCCTGTTTTCTTTTTCCCACCTGTACACACTCATGACATGTTAATGTGTAATATGTGGAGTGTGTGGCCCAGCGGCAGCGTGCGGCAGCCGCAGCAACGTTCCTTTCGCCCTGCGACGTCGTTGCTCGGCCTTGATCCAGAGCGGATTTCTGATAATTCAAACACGACACCTTCCAGGAAAAGAGCTTGACCGTTTATGAGACGCTTTGCAGCGGTTCACACCGGGAAGCTGCCGGGTATAACCGCAGCCTGACCCCTGACCCGTCCACCGGAGCGGCGGGGGTCAGGGGTCAGGCTCGATGCCACGTCAGTGGTGGTAATGAGGGAGGGAGAAGCACTGCTTTTTTTTTTTTTTAACTTTATTATACAGAACAAAAGGTGGGAACAGCTGCCTCTGTTACAACAATATGCCTCTAGGGCTGAAACATTTTTTTTAAGAACAACATCTATCTCAAATCATGAATTTCATTTTGACATTAACCTCAGCTGCTGTAATAGAAGACTGATGTGAGATTTGTGTCCATTATCCATGTGGATTATTTATATCCTGAAATATTACAAACACATCTCTGGTAGACATTTGATTTAAAGAAGCCCTTTATTGGGAGCATTGTTGTGTGTGGGAAACTCAAATATGGCCGACATACAAATGAAGTCAACTCATTGATTTGGTCAAAAGTCAAATACTTGATCATTCATTTTCTCCTGCTGGTGTCAGCCCTACTTAGGATAATAAGCTAAGTGGAAACATAAGAGAAAGACACGGTTGATCACAGATTCATTCCACAAAAAGTACAAAGATTTCTTTAAATGTGTCACTTCCTACTTCCACAGGAAGTGCCTCACACCAAACTGTGCAGGAGTTGGACCTTGTGAAATCGGTCCACCACACCTGGTGAGTAAAGTATTAGCCTCTTGTATAGAACACACTTGTCCTGTTTTATGCTCTCTTCTATATGGTTTGGCCTGTATACAACACGCACAAAATGTCTCTTTATGTTTTTTTTCAGTTGTATATCGGTACATTAAGAAACACAGACACAGTTGCATTCCTTGTATATGCCAGTAAAGTGAATAATTTAAATGCACACATGCTTTATGCCTCTACACTCCACATATTATCCTCAAAGAGAAGGGATAAAATGAGCTCCACATGGGACACTGCGCGTAGTCCTGCACATAGGCATGGGAAACCCCTGGCACGCACACACACACACACACACACACACTGAGTCCACATCTGTATCTACGAGCCTAATTGTTTAATACCTCCCCTTCCAACCTCCCGTGCAGCCGAGGCACTAATAGGCCCATCAAAAAGCTGCCGGGCCTCTTATTGTTCTTATCCTGAATTCACTGATGGAGATTTCACTGGTCAGCGGACGAACTCGTGTTGCTCGCCACCTGTGTTTACAGCACGCAGTCGTGGTAGCCGAGTTGCATGTGTGCAAAGAGGACGAGCAGCGTGATTGGGAAAACAAAAAAAATAGTCCACGGCGCTTTCCTTTCGCAAGAATGTGATGCTTAAAGTTCATATTCATCATGACTCTCTCAAAAAAAGAGACGTAGGTTGGAAAAACCTGACCCTGATCCGTCGGATCCCCTCATCCTACTCATGGCCTCCAGGACAGAAATGGACGGGCTCTTTTTGGACTGGAAGGGAGGAAAGCTGTCACTGCCACATCATCAGCGTTTTGTCAGACGCAACCATTTGAACCTGAGGTTGGAGAACGTAAATCTCCTCCCGAGGGCCGTGCCTGACATTCTGTTCCCAGATGGTGCCCCCCACCCCTCCCCCCTGCTGTGGACCCTGCCCCAAAGGGGCCTGGCATCTCAGCCAGACCCATCCATCACGGCCGGATCGGGCCCCTTCCACCGGGAGCGGGGGCCCCCGGTAGGGAGCACCTGCCCCCGTGTTTTCACCTTGTGGCTAAAACAACCCCGGAGCCCCCGGAGCCCACTTCATCCCCCGTTGCTTTCCTGAGGGGTCAGAGGTCAGCCGTGGGTGTCAGACAAACTCTGCCTGCTCAGAGACACTCTTTTAAGACGACATCCTCACCCGGGTCGGCGGTTAAATCCATTTGGCCTCATATTACAGGCGGGTCAGGGGTTGAGATATTATAAATGTTAACAGAAGGCCACACAAGCTTCAGAACAAACACGTTACATGCTGAGAATAACAGGAAAACAATGCTTTAAAAACGTCGGAAAGCTGAAGAAATGCAGAGAGCTGCAAAGAATGCCATGAGAAGGAAAAGCCTCTTCCACTCGGACTATAGCTTTTATACAAGAAAAAAAGCACTCCTCCTTTTTTTTTTTTGGGGTCCATCTGTTTTATATATTGTCGACAAAAAAAAATCACTGATTTGATTGGACCCAAATGTGACGCTTGAGGCTCCTTCATATATCCAAAGCCTGTTTGACCCTCCTTTGCCTGCCCTCCACCAGCAAAGCTCCGTTTCCCTCTTCCCACTGGTGCCGTCGAGGGCTCCAGGCCCGGCTACGTGTGTGAATGTGTGTGTGGGAACGGTGGGTCTCGTCTCAGCTTTTCAAGGCTCCGAGCTGTGAAAGAATATGTTGCTTGTCACGTCTGTTCACCGCATTTTGATTCATCAAATAATAGTAAAATACCTTATTCAACTCAAATGTTGTCAATGTGTGAGTCAATATATATATATATATATATATATATATATATATATATATATAAGTGAAGCATCTTATACCCATATTAAGTGAATCTTTTCCAACTTTCTTATGGAGGATTGAGTTTAGCTGCTGGAACCAGTGAAGATTTCAGGATATCAAACCAAAACGTGCTGAAAGATGCTCTGAGATGAGGGAATTCACTGATGATGCTTCACTTCAAACAGCGTCTTTCACATACGAGTAGTCCTGGAATCAGTTCTTAAAGGTACTGTCTGTAGTTTCTGGCGTCATTTAGTGGCAGGATTGCAACCAGCTGATTTACCTCAAGTGTGGAGGAGAAGGAACAAACCTGAAAACATCTTTAGAACTATTGTGTTGTTTTCTTGTTTGTCGTCCTTGGGTACGGTAGAAATATTCCCGTGTGGCATTTATATAGAATTATCCAACACTCCTAAATATTATATTACATATATTTGTTTCTCTGTTCTACTCTGAATCTTTAATATAAAATAGGTCTGCAACTGTTAGTATTAAACTATTATATTACCATTTTTTTTATTTATCTGTTTCAATCAGTTTTATATCTCCTATCAAACGTCTCTCTGGAGAACAGGTCGTTTTATGACACGACTATACTGATAGTGATAGTTGTGACATCACAAGTATAGTTGGCGAAGGCCTGACGGCTTCTTCTGTGAGCGTTTCTCTGTGGATTGAGAGTATTGAAACACGGGACGGTTTATAATAGAACTCCTCTTTCTACGATATGAGGCCTGTAACTGTCAATGACTGTCACTCTCTCACTTTAAGTGAAAAAACAAAAATATTAAATTCCAAATGTACTTAAGTAATAGTAATGGAATACTAATGAGTAATAAGTTACTTCAGTTATATATTCAAATATATATTATTCTTCATTACACTACAGATGTAGTACCGAGGTACTTTTTTTGTTTAAATAGCAGAATTGAAGACACTATTTAATCTGTTCTCATACAAACAGCCTGTGTGGTGAAGGGAGTTCTGCTTGAACCTGAATGACCGTTCAGCTGTTCGTGCTTTCACCACCTTTTGGCAGACGTGTTTCAGGGCGGGGGAATGCTCATTATGTTTTCATGGTTTTGAAACCAAATTTTATGTGGCCGTTTTTTTTTTTTGTCAATTTGCTTAACTTTTTCTCGGAAAACGAATAAGATCGATTTCCCGAAAATCAAGCGTCAACATCGTTCAGAGTGACCAAGATAAACAGGCCGCGCGAAACAATTTTTTAAGTATTTTTAATATGTTCCAAATTATGTTTCAGGGTGTGTTTTCGGTAATCTGTAAAACTACATTAAGTACATTAAATAACAGGATACGACAGTAAAAGTGTTTTATTTCATCATCATGCACAATCACTCTTTCACAGTATTATACTTATTACACATATAATTAATAACATGTTGTTGATGCAATCAGTACAAAGTGTAGTATTTTATCATACTGTTAATTGGTTATCTATAACAATACATCATATTTGATAATTAATTTATAAAATCTGAATCTGCTTAGTAACTACCTGTTCAACAAAGGGTGTAGTGGAGCCACACAAAAGAACATTATTTCCTATTTTTATAGTATTAAATATAAAGTTCTTAGGAGGATTCCAGTAGTGTTTTTCTTAAATAATAAATTCTGCAGCGGTATGGGAAGATTGTTTCCCCTAAAATAGTATCGCATGTTATTTTCAAAATGAAAGTGCACAGTTGCTTACGATAAAACAAAAAAACAAAACAAAACAAAAAAAAAAAACACGCCTGGATAAGAGTCTGGAAAAGATCTTGCGAGCTCCACGCCGGCCTCCACGACGCTGCATGTTACCATCCCCACTTCAAAACCTCGTTCCCGGCTCCGCTCCGCTATCCCACATCGTGTCCGTATTAATTTCCATCAGGACCAGGCAGCGGCGGCCCGCTCTGGCGTATATCGTCCCACACACTTGTCAAACATCTGAAAAGCATAGAGAGGATGTTCCACATGGTTCTGATAAAGCAGAGGTAGGCTATGGTCACCCGGCACAGCTCGCTCATTCCTGCTCCGGGATCAATTCTTAATGTAAACTGCATTGTGATTTGTGAAGGTAATGCGTGTTTGCAGGGAAAAAATGTTGGAACTGTGGAACTGAATTGCAATTATTAATTAATCACAAAGGTTAACATTTCTTTATTTTTTTTTCAATAGTGGCGATTTAACTTTGGCTGGGGGGGGGGGGCATATGTGCAAATGAAGCATAAAGCGCGTTCTCAGTGTGACGATGTTTATGTAATCTTTCAGCTTTCCAGCTTAGATGAACTTACAGATTTATGGCAACGTATCAAGACTCCGCACATATGCTGATTGTCTGGAGTCAAAGGGGCCAGTGGTGATTTATGATACCGAACATGATGATTTATGTTTTTGCCACAGCCCTGCTGATAGACCATAAACAGATTCTGAGGTTTCCTCTAAACCAAAAACATATCTGCATTTAGAAAGGAGTTTCATCAAGCCTGTATCTCCTGCAACGCACACACACACACACACACACACACAAACACACACACACACACACACGCCACTTACTATACTCTGCATACTGATAAAACAACTGTTGGTTTTATAAATAAGACATGGATAATTTCATTAAAACCTCATCTATAAAAGCTGCCTATTGATCTGTGTTTTACAGCAGCACCAACAAATAATTATTGTTCTTAATTCTCCAAAATATCCAAATTATAGCCCACTAGCATAAACATGCACTGGCACGGATTCCCTAATGATCCTCTGATCACGTTCTGTCAGCTGCAAGTTATTCGCAGGGTGAAGGGTAAAAAAAAGTCTGACAAATGAATACAACATGGACTTGATTACTTCATGGTGTAGGTCTTGTAATTGTATCTTATTGCAATTTCGTGATATAGTGCAGATACGATGCAGGAGATTTCGGTACCAAACAAACTACTTAGTCGGTTCCCCTTTGAAAGTGTAAGTGTTTTAAGCTCTGCTGTGGCAGCGTGTCTGTATGGATGGTGAACACATGTACATGTTCACGATGACTTGTGGTGACTGCTGATCTCTGGACTTCTCATCTACTGCCATCATCAGGTAAAAGTTAATTAATGCCAAGGCATGAAATTAGCAAAAAAAAGCAAAAGATCTGAAACACAAAAAGTTGCCTCGGCATATTGCATGAATAAAATCTGGTCTAAAATGATATGATTTTTGACTTTTAAGAGTTTTCAATACTCTACAAACACAGTTTTACTGGTATAAAGCATTGACTTTGATACTCAGCTTGTTCAAAACCTAAGTCCTCCAATAAAATTTTTAAAAGAGCAGGTAGCAGTTTAAAGAGAAGTAGGTAGGGGACATTTTTACTTTAAAACAGCAATATACTGTATATATATACATATATATGACAAATAAAATATCTTTGAACACAGAAAGGCAGTTGCATATGCTTATGCTGTTTTTATTTTCCAGTCTGAGTCAGTCAGTATAATCTATACCATATTCCACGTAAAAGAACTTCAGAAGAGTTGCTATGGATGTCCTCGTTACAGCTTTACTCGCAACAGGTGGAATTTGTAATGAAAATCTTACTTACCTAAGCAAGATTTTTTTTTTTTTGGTTTAGTTTTTTACTGTCTGTTAGGTAAAGGTCTAACAACCCAATATACCTCTGGAACCAAACATTACAGACCAGCATCACACTGCTGCAATTACATTTAATTAGATTCCACATTTGTCTATGTTAAAACATCCAGTTTAGCTAAACACAAATATATATGTGAGGTAACGCACAGTAAACACAAAAAACATGTCCACGTACATTCTGTATATCGTCTCTGTGGAACATTTAGCAAACCGTTAAAATCTTTATCACTGGATATCAATATAATTTAACAACAATTTATAATAAATGCATTTTCCCGCTTCTTGGCCAAGAGAATGTAACCTAAATTCCTGCGAGAGCATCATACAGCCTCGAGTCCTGTGAGATACACGCCAGCAACCACAACACAGGACTTGTTTAGATGCCAGTATATCTCAATAGAATGCAAATAGAGATGAATATGGAATCCCAGCCAGAATGAGAACACAGCTGCCTTTTATTAGTATCAGACTGGACTATCAGATGATTTTCTTTTCTTCTTCTTCTGCTGGAAAGAGGGTTTAGGGAGGAGGAATGGAGATATGAGCTTACCCCTGAACAGTGAAGAGTGATTGTCTATTATGGACAACTATGCATTGTTACACAGGTAAGAAAATTATTTGTCCTGATTGGATTGTTTCATTTTGATGTTGCAGGATTATCAACCTGGAAAAAGAAGGCAACTGCTAACCCGCAACTTAAAGTGCAAAACCAACAATTTGCATTAAATGCTGCCTCCACTAAATCCCTGCTTCCAATTGACCCTCATCAAAAAGCAACAAATTCTAAAATCAATTGCTATTACACTTCTTTTTTCCAGTTCTGTAGTCACATTTCCATAATTCTTAACAACATAGTCAAGTTAAGACAGTTAACACAGTCTGTCTGGCCCATAAAAAAGGAACACATTCATTGTTCCTTTGTCACAAAGAAAAAACACAGTTAACACACATTAAAAATGCTTGAATTTACAGACAAGTAAGAGTAAAACAGTGGAATTTTACTGCCACATATACAAATGCTTTCACAATGTATGTCAGAGCAGATACGAGGGAAGTGAGGAGCAGTTCATGATCACAACCCTGATTAAAACACATGAGTTCTGCATTTGTTTCATTGTTTGTGAGAAACAGCTGGTTGACTTCATGCCAGCAGATCACAGCTGAGTCTCAGAAGCTGAGGTTCTTCAGTCACATGACCTTATCGTAGAAAAAGTCCTTCTCGTGTCTGTTCTGTATTTACATCTTTTATTTTCAGTGTGCATAATTTCCTATTTTAAATACTGTAAAATGGGAAATTATTGCAACAAATCTGTCACTTACTGCCTCTTTTTGTTGTATAGTTTCTGTAAATTCATCTCCTGTTATTTTATAATGACAGTGTGTTATATGATGTTGACTAAATGTTCCTGTTGGATAAAAACATGTGTTTGAAAGAAGCATTTGACACATGCAATATTTTGATGAACTTAGGCCCCAAAAGAGATATAAACTGCATGGTGTGCATGGTGTGTGATGTGCAACAGAAAGCGCATGTGGACGACGGATGTTTTGTGTGTGATTTACGGAGATTAACTGCATAAATGACAAAGTGGTGAGGGCAGGATGAAATGAAATGAGAATTTTCCGTGTTCAAATGGTTTTCCAGGGAGTTTGGATGGGCAACAGTTATGTGTTTGCATGCACAAAACGAGGATTTTCTTCAGGAGATGTCTGGGTGGACGATTTGGAACGTCACAACATCAACCACACATCACCACAAATCTGCAGACAGAGAGAGACGGGGAAGTTGGTTGCATCATTTATTTACTAAAGATGGAAATATAAAGCACATTGATTTATTAAAACCATTCATATGGTATATTGGTATATTGAGCTGATGATTTTTCATCATGTAGAAGGTTGTATCTCACCTCGTACATGGTCACATAGTTAAGCGATTCATGTTGCACAATTGCATTTATACTCCAATGTGTTTCAAGAATAATACATAAAATGCTCGTCTGATTAAAAAGTAAGCTGTAAAAGTTCTTTATGTGCTCCACCAGAGCAGCTCTAGTAGGTATGATTTGCTAAACCAGCTTTTTCCGTGTAAAGGAGCTTCCTTGACGCATGGCCCACCCTTGGTGCAGGTACTGATCCTTGTCAAAAGGAAAGATGATAAAAACCTCTATAGTGTTCATTGGAACATCTGGGATTTCCTTTGGCCAGCATCAGTAGTACATCTGGCAGTTCCGGCAATACGGCGACCTCATCTTAGCCTTGTTGCCTTTTTTCTTTCCATGTCCAGCAGAGCTTTCAAAGCATGGAGCATTGGAGAAGCACATGCCATTTCAGGTCTGAGGATGCAACTTTGGTGCTTTGCTAGGTAGCAAAAGTTCTTACTGATTCTGCAAACGGCTTTAAGTGTTTGCGGTAGTTTGTGTCATCTCTCCACACGATATTCCTTTATGGTTGTTGCATTAATTACTGATATTCTTCTTAACAGTTTCCACTGCCAATCATCACTATCCTTCAAGAACAAGGAGGTCTTCGCTCTACACCTTGATTGGGTTTCCAAGTTCTTCCAATACACATGTGTCAAACTCAGGTCCTGGAGGGCCGTGTGGGGGCAGATGCTGTCTGGTCTAGGTGAAGCGCCTCATCCTGTCGTCCCATAAACATGTGTTCGTGATCAAACTGCTAAATCAACGCTGCTACTTCTGGCAGTTGAGAATGAGTCGAGGTTATGTTCGGGGTGCATGCATGAAAAGTCCAGAGTGGGTTTTCAGGTGATATCTTCTCAGAAGGCCCAAAAAGAAGTATGATGTGTAGTTTGTTCATTATAGCAGGTTCCTAGATAGTGACTCTATATCACATTGAACATTTAATTGAAATTCAAAAAAGGCTTATTTAAGTATTGCACTTTCACATTACATATTTCAAAACAAATTTGGTTTTACTGTAATTTATTTACTAATTTGTCAATTGTGTAAATTTAGCTAGATTGCAAGAGAGAAAACCTGGAATATGAATACAGCACAGAGTGCACATTGAGGTGGAGGATTGAGAAGGTATTGGGGGGCCTGGCCGTTCATTTTCACAGGCCCCTCAGATGGGGGATTACAATCTGTTTCTTGTCTACTTTATTGAAATGTGAAAAATCCCAAGCATGTATTGTACATATTAAGATATATCCTGCCAGTCAAGAATGTACAGTACACTATATTATCGCTCACTTGCCTTTATTCCCATATGAATTTAAGTGACATTGACTCGACCCTAGGAAGGCTGTCCACGGGGTTTAGGAGTGTGTGTTCATGGGAATTTTTGACCATTCTTCTAGGAGCACATTTGTGAACTCACACACTGATGTTGGAGGAGAAGGCCTGGCTCCAAAGGTGTTCTATCAGGTTGAGGTCAGGACTCTGTGCAGATGTCTTTATGGACCATTCTTTGTGCACCGGTTTGGGTGGATTGGCATGAGTCAGCGAATACTTTAGGCAATTAAGTGTATTTATCTTTATACGTAAAGAGATTCCAACAGGGTGTCCTGCCACTTTCCTAAATGGAGCTGCCATACTGAGTGACAGATGGTGTTTGATAAAGATTCACTGAGTGGCTCTTTACTCCACTTGTATGGAATGTTGAGCCATACTGAGACACAGAAGCTTGTTTGGTCAGATCACCTGATACGGTGACATATCTTTTCCATCAGCGTGATGCTGTGGCCAAGGACCTGCTGAAATCACAAACACCGAGGAGTGCGGAGCTTGTCAAAATCCACTGAAGTGCAGAGGGGAGACTGAACTATGTCAATAAATAATTACGCACCTATCAGTAACTACATGCAGAACACACTTGGCCGGTACGGTTTGGGGCCTGACTGTTTATTATCCTTTATGAAACTATCTGATAAAGACTAGCTCCTCAGCTTCCTCAGCTCACATTTTCCCTGAGGGCCGGCACGTTTGGTTCAACAGCAGACCAAGTGGAGCCATATTGAATTACTTTCTATTTCTTTGCTTTTCTTGGAGAAGCAAAATTCAGAGATGTTCAGATCCCCGTTGTAGATGGTGAAAAGGAAATTGTCATCTTAATGCTGTTGCAACCATATTCCATTTTTTGTCAAGATGAAAATATATGTATAGATCAAAGTGGCACAAATGCTTTATGAATTCATGGATAAAGATGATTTATCATCAGAGAAATAGCAATTTAATCAATTTGGTTACAGAAAAAAAATACAGACAAAATATTCAAATGTGACATTGTTTGGACATAAATTGGACAATTGATGATTTGATTCCAATAATGTGATAAATTGGAATAGAAATTTTGTCAATATTAGGATTATTCCAAAACCAAACTGAACAATGAAAAAAAATTACTGTTCAGAGCTTATGACTGCTCAAAATGGCCCAAACACTGCAAGGATACCAATGCAGTGGTGTGCAGTGAAATGTATAGAGGAGCAGACACAGCATTTAACAGTTCACACTCAAATTGGCTGCATTATTGAAAAATGTAAAAGTCTGTATAACTTTATTTACATAGACATGAAGTGGACTTCATATGACAAAGTTTTTTCCCCCAAATCTAACCGTCTTAAAAAGCAATAAAATTATGTGGAATTTGTACATGGAGTTCATATCCTACAGTCAAAAAACAAGCATGAAATCAACAGATCATTTGTATTCATGAAAAAAGTACAGCCTGTCATGAGTCTGGTTTGTGAAAATCTGCCATCATACTGTCCAGTGACAGCAAGACAGTCCAATCCAATATTCTAAATCCATAAAAGATGGATCCTAAGATTTTTTCTTAAATAATTGGATAAGCCTCAATTCTTTTCTAGCTTTGAAAGGCTGAATATTAAAATCAAGGACTGTCTTATATGAACTATTAAAAATAAGTTCTGTTTGGGATTTTACTGGCATTTTATTGGCAGAATATTTTATAGATGAATGAGGCAAAAAATGGGTTTGAAGTCACAACCCTGTTTTTTATTATTCCAGGAAAAGAGACATAACCACATAACAATGTTGTCTGTCTTTGGTTATTACAGTCACACCAACCTTGAAAAAGCTTCCTTTTAAAGAATGAAACCAACAGCAATGAAAAAAGCACAAAACAATAAAACATTAAAAAATTATTTGTTGACTGCTTTTATTGTATACTATACAATATAGATTGCTGCATTATAAAAATATGACTCAAATATGGACTTGGAATTGTAAGTGTAATTCTGGAATTAGTTTTTATTACAGAAGCATGTTATTAAATCAACCTTAATCTAACTTCATATAACTTTGCCTTGTTACACCCCTCTTGAGTACTAATATATTAACCAGAATATGGGAACGATTGAAATAAAACCAGGAATTTCAGCGTCATCTTATTAGGGAGCTTCGTGTTGTCCCTGCTTAGTCGCCATCTTGCGACCTCCCACAGGCATGTGCACGCACGTACATACATGCAACCTTACACTGCTGGTTTTATTATCATTGCCTGTGATTTGTATTTGATAGTTGGTAGTAGTTATAGTTTATAATAGGATCTCTTGGTCAGAAGTGATATTGATTTGTAAATCAATATTTCCAAAGAATAATTCCTATTATATTTTAAAGAGAAATTGTCCTGATGATTCATGCTGTGACATTAAGCTGGTTGACAGAGTCGGTGCTGATCTCCTCCTTCATTGCTCACTCTAGAAATATCCATATATTGTTTCTAAATTACCACCTTACCATCTCCAAATTGGTCATTAGTGTGGATTCTCCAGTGGTGCCCTGTTTTTAGAATTCATTTTGATTGATAAATAATTTACAATAATTATTCATCTTTGATAATTATCAATTATTCCTAAATTATTACAATGCACAACAGTTGTAATAAACATTAAATAATGTACAGCAAATACCATCAAAACAGAGCTGTAAAGTGTTTCTGGAAGTCCCTTAAAATATTCTGGTGAACATGGGGATCAAATTTCAGATGGGGTTGAAAGGGAAAACTGAATGTCCCTGTAGGTTTTTTCAATGTTCAAATCTACACCTGTATTTCTGCCTCCAATAGGCTTGCAGTGAGGGGCCCTGAGTCAAGTCTGAAACCCCCCACCCCTGTCTCTGAGACAACTGGTGAGGCACTGGGCGTTCTTATGGTGAGTGAGGACAGTGATGGCGAGAATGTAGGAGTCATGACTGAAGGGGTGAGTCCTGTGTTCCTGGCTAAAGGGGAATAAACATATTTGGGGTAAGAAGGCCTTCTGCTCAAACTTGGCATGTGAACTGGCTTTCGTGAAGGCACAGTCCTGATGCCAGGCTGAGCTATTCCTGTTAGTAGTGGAGGTGGATGCATGAGGTGGTTCAATTCTGCTAACTCTTCACGGCCACCTTGGAGCTCCTCATCAGGGAGCATACCAATATCATTAAAGACAGGAGCTAGAGCCTGGTACTGGGGCTCCCAGTCCAAGACATCGTCCCAGTTGTAGAAGCCTTGTAGCTGATCCTCCAGACACATAAGTGAAGACAGGGAAACTGTAGGTGCCAGGGCTTCACATAGGGGAGTGTAAATTTTTGTCCCCATGTTCTCCTCCAAATCTCTCGCTCTAAGTATTGCAGGAAGCAGGCCCTCTCCTCCTCCCTCCTCCTTGAAGTGGTGGAGACTTTCTGTGCTGGCCGTCCCTGAGACTAAACATTTATTAATTGTTAAAAGGTGCTGTGGTCCCACACCAACAGAGTGGCAAGAAATATTGTCCCCAGGTAAGGCAGAGTCTGAGATCTCCAAGGTCTGGTTTCCTTGCACATCTCTTTTGCGGCAAGGATATTGATTAATCAACTTGATCTCCTGGTCCTCAGCTGTCTCACCCTCTGCTGATCCACGGCCACTTGAGTCTGACTGACTATGAGGGTTGGATATTTCACTCTGGGTCAATAAGATGCTTGGCTGCGTTATCTGCTGCAGAGAGATGGTAGTTTCTGTTGGGTCACAGGATTCCCTGGATGAGCCCGAATCATTTTTTAAATTTGAAGCAATAGCAGCAGATTTTTTGATGCAGGCTTCTTTGATTTTGTACCTGAGAACCAAGCTCCCAAAAAAGACAAGGACAAGGAGGAACAGGGTTAGAGAGACACTCAGACTAAGCATGTGCCCATCAAAAGGGATCCCAGTGAGTGCTTGTGGTGAGCTGGAGATATTAATGAAAACCAGAGAGGTACTGGTCTTTGAGCCTAATCGCGGACTACTTGCACATACAACCAGTTCTACAGTATTCTCACCTGCATGATTGCCTCGTCTAAGAAATATAGGACCTGACACAAATATAGAACCAATTGTTTTGTTAATTGAGAAAAATGGTGATGAGTTCACTAGAGAGTACTCCACCAACCCATCCATTCCTCCGTCGTGATCCATCGCCATCACAAAGCCGACTGTCTCTCCTGGCTTGGCGTTTTCTGGCAGGAGGAAGTGATATCGCTTCTGGGAGAAGACGGGGCTGAACTCGTCCACTCCCTTGATGGCCAGCTGCACTCTCACTGTAGCTGCTTTGTCGCCTTTGTCTCTGGCTTCCACTACAAAGCAGTAGTCACTCTCTCGCTCGTAATCAAAAGTCTGCCTGGTGTGAATATCACCAGTGAGGGGATCAATAGCAAATGCCTCCTTTCTCTCAGGGTTTCCATTGCTATAGTCCATGAAGCAGGAGGACAGAATTGAGTAGGTAAGCTGCCCATAAGGCCCTAAGTCATTGTCAACAGCATGGACTGAACAGGCATGGGTAAACGCTGGTAGGTTTTCCAGCACAGAACAGTTAACAGTAGGGAACATGAAGTAAGGAGCATTGTCATTCTCATCCAACACTGTAATAAGGACGACTGTAAAAGCCACCTTATGATCCTCAGATGATTCAATGCCATCAGCTGCTCGGATGGTGAGGGTATATTTTGTGTCCTCCTCATAGTCAAGTGGGTGGTTGACAACCAAAATGCCAGACTGAGGGTCCAGCTTAAGGTGACCTTTGGCATTTCCGGAGATAATGTCATAATGTAGCAGGCTGTTGATTCCCAAGTCTGGATCCTGAGCACTGACCTGGACAAGGCTGGTACCTAATTGGCTGTTTTCACTCACCTGTGCGTGGTACTCGCTGCTGGAAAAAACTGGTGCATTGTCATTGCAGTCTGTCACAGTCAACATTACAACAGCAGAGCTGTTCAGGGGAGGCGTTCCTCGATCAGACACACTCACAGTTAGCATGTAGCTCTCTGTGGTCTCACGGTCTAAAGTGTTACACAGGACAAGTTTTGCTACATTTTTCATCTGATTCTCAACCTGAAACTTTTTTGTTTCCAGACAAAATTGTTTCTCCTCATTGCCCCTGACGATGGCATAATCTAAATAGATATTTTCAGAGCTCCAATCTTGGTCCTCTGCAGAGAGCGTCAGTAGGGTGGTATCGGTGGGTGTGTCTTCTGGGATAGTGAGAGTGTAAACATCTTGGTGGAACAAAGGAGCATGGTCATTGGTGTCCAGAATCAACACTTCTATTGAAGTAATAGTGGAGCGCACTGGATCGCCTCCGTCTTTGGCTTCAACGAGAAGATGGATTGGGTTGCTCTTTTTGATGGCCTTTATGGGCTTGTTGGTAAAAACAGACCCTGCAAAAAAAAACAAGTGTGTTCAAGACAGTGTCCTGTTATAAACCTTTTTTCCAGCCATAGCAAATAGCTGTTTTGCACTACCTAGCTAGCTGAAGGGCCTTACAACTTTCTAAAACAAGTGAAAGTTAGCAAGTGGAATCGTAATTGTTTACTCAACTTATGTGATCAAACATGACTATTTTTGAATACACCTTATACATGTTCTTCAAATAAATTTTCTTACAACATTGTTTTCTGTTATTATTCATTAAATGCTTGTGTGTTTACATTTGGAATGTAGAAGGTAAAATTTAATTTAATACCTGTATCAAAACATGTTTTATTGTTGTGTTTTATTCAGTCAGACATTCAGCACTCAAACTGCTAGAGGAATTATAACAATGACTTAGCATCTGGTCTCAATAAAAACATAAAACTCTTTTAAATGATTAAATAGATGTTTTAACAAACCAAACATACTTCTACACATTGTTTCTACTATTGTCATTAGATAAAGCAGTACAAAATAATTTCCTGTGTCACTTTTATTTAATGAATTACATTTGCAGAATTTCCTTTCTTGGACAACACTGAAGTGTTTGACCATCCAATTTATTATTCTACTTCCCTTTATTTTCTTTCCAGGAGAACTTCATTGTTTGCAAAATATAGTATGGTAAGACAGAGAGGCACTTTACTACAAAAGCACCAAATAAATTGTTTGGATTTTTTTTAGAGACCTTAAGACAACATTGATTCAAATTGAACTTTCTATAATTTCCTTTTTCCACAAAACAAGACTAAGAAAACATTTTTTCTGATATTAAACTTTGGGTTTCAAACTTGTTAGAAGCCCATAAATCAATCTTGAGTGGAAAAACCAAACCAGCGCTGACAAATTCATCGTCTTTCTTGGGTTTAAGGATTTCTAAAATGGGGATCATAGTTTAGAAATGGTTTATCTGAGGCACTTATCTCAATGATTTAAAATTTACTACCGTGATGCAAAATCTGATCCTATTCTCTCTCTCTTCAACCATCCATACATAAATATACTGCTACTGACATGATGCAAATTCTCAGTAACCTCAGTTAGCTGTGCTCCGCATATTCAAGTTAAGAATTACTCTCTGTGTTTTCTTGTGAAGTTCTCTTATTAAAATAAACTAGGAAAAAAAGATTTCAATAGAGAGAATGAGAAAGACAAATATGAAAATCAATCAACCAGACATGAAGTCATACAACTTGTAAAAGATGCAGTAATGTCTTTTAGAGATTCTTTTTTTCTTTT
The DNA here is from genome assembly GCA_036785175.1 of Eupleurogrammus muticus. NCBI lineage: Eukaryota > Metazoa > Chordata > Actinopteri > Scombriformes > Trichiuridae > Eupleurogrammus > Eupleurogrammus muticus. The sequence continues at coordinate 18,644,180 of JAYKQN010000003.1, read as the reverse complement.
GGTGACATGCCCACACACAATATAAGAGTTCACTGTCAGTTAGATATTTTTATTGAAGGATGCCCCCTCCATCGGTTAAGCTGTTCTTACCATTATCTGGCTGGATGTAAAAGCCTTGTAAAGGAGATGAGAGCAGTCTGTAGGTGATCTTGCCATTGGACCCAGAGTCTCTGTCTGTTGCAGACACAGACAAAATGAATGTGTCTGCTGGGACGAACTCTGACATCTCCACCTTTTAATAAAAAAAAAAATCATGAGTCGTATTTTCACCAAGATAAGCACACATTCTGTATAAAGGGTTACCAAGTTGTAACTATTGACTATATTATTGGTTCATTCAACATTTAGTGATGCTTTATCCATTCACATTTCTGAGAACAATGTCTGTGTGGCCAGTTTGTGGAAAGTCTCTTGTACTACATAATTTGTCTTGCTCCTAAATCAGAAAAAAAATCTAAAGTAGACGGTTCCACTCTTCAAACCTGTGAGTAATAGGACCAAAATCTTTACATACACAATCATTAACATTTACATCTTTTGCTTGATGGATTCTTGAAGTGTAACCACACATCTGACACTTTATTATACAGTGAGAACCCTTTGACACTCTATTAATAGTGATTAAACATGTTTTCAGGAAAATGTTTTTTGTGAGCTGTTGCATTCATGGTACGGCTGCCATGTTGAAAATGCTGCTGCTGCTGATTAAAAAAACAAACCAGTACAATCAGGCTCAAAAAGCAGTGCCTTGGTCATTCAACAATTGTGAAACACAGTGTTGTCCCCCAGCAGAACATGCGTCACGCGTGAAGTGGATTGGATGAACTTCAGTATATATGATGCTACCATCATACAGTATGTACCTGGTAAGAGACCTGGCTGAAGACCGGAGTGTTGTCATTGATGTCAAGCACTTGAACTTTGACCTCACCAGTGGTCTGGTGGAGGGAGTCAGATGCCCAGACTGTCAGAATGTATTCAGTCTGTTCCTCGTAGTCTAGGGGTCTAGTCAGGGTTACTACACCGGTGTATTGGTCGATAGCAAAGTGGCTGGTGGTGCTACTGTTGCCTGAAAAGCTGTACGTGATGGTCGAGCTTAGGTCTACGTCATTTGCTGTCACCTGGGTAACCGTGTAACCTGCTGGAAGATCTGCAACAGAAAATGTGAAAAATGTGAGGTCCAGTGGACAGCATAACTTTCTCTCTGAGACAGTGGAGTTTACAGGAAACAAGAAAGAGACTGCTGGTGACGTGCAACAAATATCTGCATAGAGTAGGTCTTACTCTCTGCTATAACCACAGGCTCCAAGGGGGGGATGGCAGGGCTGTTGTCATTGATGTCCACCACTTGCACCCTGATGGTGGTGGTGCTGCTGAGCTGAGGGTTCCCCTTATCTGTTGCTTGCAGAACCAGCCTGTGATATAAAAGAAGTGAACAAAAGATGGTACTCAGGTGTATTGTATAATTCTTTGTTGGAAACCAATGTATTAAGTATGGTGCTCTCAATGAAAAACAGAACAGTTATTTTAGGTATTTGAACTTCTAAAATGAGTTATACTTTCATTTGAGTGACATCATTTAAATTATACTCCTATAGCTGAAACATAAGCATATACCAATTTTGTGGTTGCGTTTTTTTGACATGTTAATAAATTAATTTAAAATGAAAGTGTTATGTTGACAGCTATAGCTGATACACATTTGATTTCAGAGATGGACAATCCACTCCTGTATCATGTGTTTTTAGTCAGGGCAATAAATATTGTCATGAATATGTTTTACATCACCAAAGTAGTTACAGATATACTACCTAATGTTTTATGTCAATGTGTAACATACTTATATGAAGGTGTAATCTCCCGGTCCAGCAAAACATTAGTGGCAAGGATCCCACGAACAGAGTCCAAGATGAATGCGTTGTTTTGATTACCGGACACAATTGCAAACTCAATCTGGCCATTTATCCCACTGTCAGCATCAGAGGCAAACACCTGGGATGTGGGAGGGGGTAAAAATGTGAGGTAGTCCATTTATTTGGATCATTTCTCTAGTTTTCACAATAAAATATATGCAATCCTTTGGAATACTGATGTCTACCTGCATAATGTAGGTGTTGTGCACTTGTCCCTCCCACACAGCTGTCCTGTAGCTGCTGTGTTCAAACACTGGCATGTTGTCGTTGATATCCAACAAGCTGATGGAGACCCTGCAGTGAGCCGTCTGCAGCCCGTTGTCAGCCAGCACCACCAGCTGGATCTGAGGGCTCGCCTCAAAGTCCAGAGAGTTCTCTTTCTGAACGCGGATTTCACCTGCATGAGAGGAGGAAAAAAATCAGGTGAGGTGCAACAAACACTTCATAAAAAGCATAATTTTGGAGTGATATAGGCCATTTTGTTTCAAGTGGAATGTATATTTTATAATGTAATATTTTCCAAATTATAGTATTAAAAAATGAGTAATAGTTTTTACTTTGCCCTTCTAATGGCAATATGTTTTAATTAGACCATTGAGAAATAAAAAAAAGGAATTACAGGAAATTCAAACACAACACATGTATTTGTGGAAAAAGTATTCAATACCCATAAGGTGTCACTAGCTAAATTTGAGAGAAAAAAAATTACTAATAAGCTGAAAAGTAACTAAAGTTGGCAAATTAATAGTAGTGGATGTACAGTACAGTACAGTAGTGAAGTACTAGTAGTAGTAGTAGTAGTGAGTAGGTTCCACCACTGGTCTATGCCATTGCAGATATGAATCCGAAGATTTGGGCTAGAATGTAATAAAATCAGGCTGGCAACAAGCAATTATACTTGTATATAAACAAAAAGATGTCCAACATATGTTTACTTTTCTGTTGAAATGAAGATTAAAGCACACATGATGATCGTGTAAATATATGACAAGAAAGAAGGAAAAATCCTTATAATATATTAAATATTTTCACAAAAATCCAGTTTCTTACCTGTGTGACGGTTAATGGAGAAAACTTGATTCTCGTTGCCATTAAAGATAGAATACATGATCCTCTGCCTGCTGTTGGTTTGGTCACTGGCTTCGACCTTTGTAATCCAAGAGCCTTGACAAACATACCACAAATAGGTTAATGAGGTATTTAATGTTCTCAGTAGAAACAACAGAAAGAGAAGAGGTCAAACCTACCAGCTCTGCTGTTCTCCTTGACAGTGACATTGTACGCTTTGTTTGTGAACTGTAGTCCTTCATGTTCTCCTTTCAGGTGGATAAAAACCAGGCAGGTGGAGCTCAAAGCAGGTTGTCCCTGGTCTGAAACCACAACCTGTAGCTTCCTCCCAGAAAAACCCGCTCTCACTCGTCTCCTTAGTGTAATCTCACCCGTCTCGCTGTTGACGACGAACAGATTTTCCTCATCGGACAAAAAGAATTTCAGCGTTCCATTCTCGCCCCGGTCACGGTCTGTTGCTGTCACAGTGGTGACTATCTGGTGAGGGAGAGACCTCATGGAAACCCAGGCATTGATGGGGTTCTGGACACAAACTGGCACATTGTCGTTCGTATCCTCCACCTGTATCGTCACCGACACTGCGGAGCTTAGCGGCCCCTGGGTGCAGCCGTCAGTGGCCACAGCTCTGAGGGAGTACTGGGCCCTGTTCTCCCTGTCTAGAGACCGGGTGGTGCGGATTACGCCTGTGGCAGCGTCAACAGAGAAGGCCCCCTGGCTGCTGTCCTCTGTCAGTGAGTAGGTGACATCCCCGTTTGACCCTTCATCAGGATCCAGGGCGAAAACACGCAGGACCTCAGCCCCGGCAGGTAGGCCCTCGGCGATGGAGGCGTGGAAGCTCGTATGGGTAAAGGAGGGGATGTTGTCGTTCTGGTCCAGCAGCAGCAGCTGGAGCTGGGTGGAGGAGCTGCGGGGAGTGGGGCCATAATCACGGGCCTGTATAGTGAGGGTGTAGTTTGGACTTTCTTCACGGTCAAGGACCTGTGTGGTACTGACTGCACCTGTGTGACTGTTGATGGTGAAGCAACCTCTGTAATCCTCACCTAAAGACAACCAGAGGACAGAAATTAAAAGTTTGCGTTTTAATTTCTGTAAAAAGTAAAATACTTGAGTTAATGTACTTAGTTACTTTACAATACTGATTTCTAATAATCCCTCATTGCTCAGTGAAATGTATGTACAACTATGTATGATAATTTTACATATATGTATGATAGTTTTGAATTAGACAGGAAGTTGTTGTGTAAAATAACCTAATTAATTTAGGTAGATTCAGGATCTGTATAGAGCTGAAGCTAACACCTACATTGATAGTTGATTAATTGATTAATTGTTTGGTTCAGAAAATGGTGTAAAATCTCAATCATTGTCTCCCAAAGCTGTCTTTTTTTTTTTTTTTAATTGTCCAGACAAACAGTAGACAACCCAACGATCATACATTCACAAACATAGAAGAAAAGAAACCAGAAAATAATCAAATTTGAGAAGCTGGAACCAGTCAGTTTGGACGTTTTAATTAAACATAGTTCAAAACGATTAATAGGTTATCAACAGTTGGCGATTATTGTAACAGTTGGCAACTAATCAATTAATCGTGCAGATCTGTCCTGAGGGATTTCTTCGTTTTTTGTCCTACTGGACAACATAAGGACAATCCAAACATTTTGGCATATCTGTATCTGAATTCCTTACCCAGTATGGAGTAGTGTATAGTTCCGTTTTCCCCGTGGTCTGGGTCAGAGGCCTGAACGGTGTGGACGACCCCGGGCAGCAGGTTTTCCGGCAGGCTGATCTGGAAGAACGCCTGCATGAACTCTGGAGAGTTGTCGTTGTCGTCCAGCACAGAACACAGCACTGTGCTGGTGCCCGAGAGAGGCTGAGTGCTGCCATCACGAGCCTGGACTGGGGACACAAATTCAAACTCTTAATCTCCTTTTTCATATCATCTTGAAGTCTATCAATCATTTGGGGATTTTTTAAGAAACAGATCTTTCACCGCATCAGCTATATCACTCAAAGTAGATTTTTTATAAAGTGGTTCATTTAATAGAAATAATAAACAGTAGTAGAACAAGTAAGAAAAGAAAAGGGTTTTTTCATCACATACACTCAAAATGCAACATTTTTCTCCACAATTCATTGCACATTTTAGCCTTTTTCTATTTAAATTAAGCTTATAATACTCAAAAATAATACAATTAAAATTAGTTTACAAACAACTATGAATAACTACTAATAGAAGTAAAGTAAAAGTATTTGTTTTGGAGAATATTTTGTTGTGACGGATATTTAAATTTATTTACCAGTAAATGTACTGTAAAGTAAATGTACTGTAACAGTAAAAGCAGCATTTTATACATTGTTCCGCATAAATATTGATTGTTCTGCAATTTGATAATAATTTTCACATTTTAAAATCACATCTTAAAATTGTACTTAAGTACAGTACTCTTATGAATGAATTTACTTACTTTCCACCTTTTAATAGTATGACATGTATTGAATCCACTCTCAACCTAAAAACAAAGCGAATATACTATTATACTGACCTCATCTCTGCTTACCAAATACTGAAGCCAGTTTTTATGTTTAATAGGAGACTCATGGAAAGAAAAAGAAAAAAAAAAATCCTGTCAACATGAAAAAAGCTGCGACAAATTTTAATACTGAGTGAAAAGAGCTTGGTATTTTTTTTTCTTCACAGAATTCATACGCCAGCCAGAGAAAATTGTTCCCCGCATATTTCAGTATTTCCCAATAAGCCCTGTGTGATTCTGGCACGACTTCAAGACGTTCAGACTTTTCCTGTTATTATATTTCATTATTAGTTCTAATTGTATGCTGTACTGCCGAATGTACAAATATTATGATAAAACATCTGAAAGCAGTTTATCACTAAACACTGCTGAACAGTTCAAAATGTAATTACTGTGTATCCTCGTGAGAGAGGGAAAGCAAGCCCTTCAAAAAGGTCGAGGGTGCAGCAGTGGTAGGCCGTAGAAGGTAGATATATTTACATGCTGCACCACAGCTCTTTAAAAGTCTATGGTTTATAAATCAATCTGCTGAATAACGTTGAGGCAGACTTTGTATTCTTTATGAGTTTGGCTGTGAGAAGAGAGAAGGTAGAGAATAAGAAACAAGTCTTTATTTTTTGTTTTAGTATTGATATTAAGTGTTTAACCCTTGAGAAGGAAGATTTAGGCCAAGTATTGACTCAACTGCCAAAAAAGGTAATATTGAGCAAAAAGCAGAATCAATTGTAAGATTTCCTTCTGGCATTAATTGAAGGACCTTTTTTTTGCAGGAGGTGGAGGGCGCTTCCTCTATAAAATGGTGAAGGAAACTGGAAAGGGAAGAAAAGGAACTCTGTTAAGTCAATGATATCACCAATATGTTTTGGACCTTCTCTCCTGCAGGGGTTTTCTTTCAAAGTGTCTTAAACACAAAGGTTTTGGAATATTATAAAATTACAAAAAACAAACAGCCCTTTAAGATGAGTAAAAATGTAACTTACTCAAACAGGAGTTATTAATCGTCTGTGTGTGTATGTATATATATATATATATATATATATATATATATATATATATATATATATATATATATTTTTTTTTTTTTTTCATTAAATTGTATAAATAAAAAGTGAAAACAAAAAATCACATCCAACAAATGACTGATATAGAACATTCATGGCAGGGCATGCTTCGTGAGTGAAATCTTTCTTTATATATACACGCACTTTATAGTTGAAAGACTTTATTTTGTGTCCTATAAGGTGAAAACTGAGGGCAAATACACATTTTAAGGAAAAAAATGAAGAAATCCCTTGTATTTGACAGGGGCATGAATACTTTTGGGCTTGAGTGTGTGTGTATGTATATTTTTTTGTTTAAAAATGACATACTTGTTACTGAAAGAGCAGTGTGCAGCATTTTACTGTGTGTTTTTTGAGTATATTTTTTAGGATTTGTATGTAGGACTGTAGAGCAGAAATTGTTTTTCAGTTTTTAAACTTTTTCTGTACTCTTTAATTTATGATGAAATATTAGATAGCCCCTTTTGAAATGAAACCATGCAGTTTAGATCTGAGGGGGTTTCATCTTGAAATTATGTGTTGTATTTAAAGCAAAGGTGGGCAAGCTTTTTGCCTTAGGGTCCAAATTTGACACGGGCCGGATGAGCACCAGATGCATACATATTAAACATAAAAATAAAAAGTCATTACAGTCCTCTCTCTTCTCTCCCTAAAATTGGAATTACAGATACAATCACAACTGTTGAACACTGTACAAACTAATATGTAAGTACACTTCAACTAGCATCTAGTCCATAAAACTGAAGTAAGGTAAGTGTCTGCTGAAGGCTAGCATATTGCTAGAGTACATTTTCACAACTAACATAATGAACAAAGTCTCAATTAGACAAAAGAATACACTATCATTTAACAAATGTCTACGTATACATAATACTTACAGTTAATTTTTTAAAGAGTAAAAACACAGTACAATTAGCTGTACTTAGCTTATTAGCTTGCTTTTCTTTGCTAAATCACAAAGCCAATCTGTGTCACTTCGCTCAATTGTAAGCTTTCTCAAGGAGCCCTAAAAATGAGATAATCTTGTTGAGCTCCCACACTCATTGACACACTTTCCCCAAACTTAACCGGTAATAAACTGACAATGCTGAAGTCCCCTCGCTCGAATAAAGTTTACGTGTTTTACAAGTGGCTTCACTACATGGTCAAGCTGCAATACAGATTTACACCTGGATTTGTCCTGGATTTGTTTGAGCAATCCAGCGTTTTTTAGAGTCAGGTTTGGTGATGCCACATTGGCCAGCGTACTCCAAGGTAACTTGCCTTTTTATTGCCACCCCCTTCCCTTCGAGGAAAGGGCCAAAAACTCCTCCATTATCTCAAAATTGTCATTAATCCCTCTGATAAAACTCAAAGCTGAGCAGTGTTCTTCATGTCATTTCTTTCATCCAGTGCCAGGGAATATAACGTGAATTACTCCGCTTGTTTGTTTAGCTTGCTATCTAAATCCTGATTAATTAGCTTACTGGTCTTTGCTAGTTTGAATGGCAGTAAATAACTAGACTTTGTGCTTGATATTTGGATTGCAGTTTTTTGGGTAAAAGTGTTCTGCTGAGCCTGCAAACTAGCTGCCAATCTCTGTACATTAGCCATTTTGCATTGACTGGTCGTTAGCATAATTAGCATGCTTGGTGGAAAATTGACAACTGATGCATTACTTGAAAACTGCAATGGTTGTTTGACCCACTCATTGCTGAAGATAGGACAGGAAAAGGTTAAATGAATGTTGTCACGATTATGATATTTGATTTGTCACGATTATGATATTTGATTTGAGCAGTTCCGTACGTCTTTGGCGGGCCGGATGAAAAAGGCAGATGGGCCGTATGTGGCCCGCGGGAGATTGTACTTAAGTACAGTAGTTGAGTAAATTCTCTTTTGAACAGTGCTAAACTGTCCCAGGTTTTAAATGTGTGTTGTTGTGTGTATTAGGCAGGCAGCGTATGTTTGCTCAAACCTCTGAGAGTGAATTGTTGCTGCTGCTCCCGGTCCAGGTAGGAGGTGGTGGCGATCAGACCGGTATAAGGGTTGATGCTGAAGAGCTCGTAGCCAGGGCCTGGCATCAGACTGTACCACACAACAGCATTCTCCTCTGAGGAACAGAAACAGGAGCTACAGTAAATCTTTTACATGCTCTTCTGACATAATAAGCATAGAATATCTTTACCAAAAATGTATGTCGTAATGTATGTATTGCTAGTGGATTGTTATTATTATAATACTTAATTTTGTTCTCTGCTACATAAAATGAAACCCATCAAGGATTATTCATTAGTACTAATGAGCAAGGCAAGCTTTTAAGGTCCCATGAGATTTTAAGGTCTTTTTGATTATGTAAAGTTATAGAAGTTACAGTACAGTTTCATTGATCAACTTGTAAATGTAGATTTTTATTTTTGTAACTGGTCAATGAAAGTTAGAACTCTTGATTGAAGTTAGGTTGAGGTTAAAGTTAGAGTGACTTTTCAACAATAAAGTCTTGATAGCAAGCAATGGAGCTTTTAAGATAAGGTGCCTGTGTAGCTTTAGGAGTTAGGAGAGATATTTTAGAGGATGGGGGGGGTGATGAGTTTTTAGAATTTACCAATGCGAACTGATCAACCTTTGGGGGCAAATTTGGGGCATTTATATAAAATGATCACATTATTTCATTATATTTTTTTAATGTTATAATGTGAACACATCATATATGGTTTTACTATGACAGCCAGTCTACCAGCACTTCCCTTTCACTTCCCCTCACAGCAGCGCTTACACTTATTGTATGAGAATTACTATTTTACTGTATGTGAATATTAAGGTGCCACTTTTTAATTCCAATATTACCATGTTAAAAATGCAATACCTATGAGATATAGTTCATTTAATAGTGTTACAGGAGGCCAACTTATTTCCAATCAAAAGGCCATAGCACTGATTGTCCCCTGCACTGTGTGGGACAATACCTAATATTACTACAAGATACAAGCCAAGTATTTTAACTGCAGATAGGGCAGGAATTAATGAAAAATGATGGATAAACAAAACATGATCATTGTGCTTTAGATATCCGCCATCCTTTATTATTCATAAAACTGGCACTGCAGTTTTATGTCCCATCAGCAAAACTAAATATGTTGTTAGCAAACATTAAACGTTAATGGTTAAAGACATTAACCAGACTGTGGAAAATAAGGGTATATAAACAAACGTATGTGCAAATATTATATTGGTGACATGCTGCGATGCAGTGCTTTGTTGCCTTGTTGCTGCCTTGGTAAGCAGTTTGTGTGTTCTTTCCCCTGTGTGTGTGTGTAGAGAAATATTAGAGGTAAGGTTAGTTTAGGGTAGTGTTTTGTGGGGGGGGGGGGGGGTGAGGTTTTAAAATGTACGGACCGAATGCGAACCGATCAACCTTTGGGGGCAATTAAGAGTATCCCATTGGTGAAATTTTGGGGGAATGTGGGAACTGTGTGTGGGTAGGGAGAGGATGTGTGTGAGGGGGTTAGGGTGTGTCGGGAGAGGGGCACGATGTGCCCTTCACCAACCAAGGGGCCACCTCAGTGGTACACAGCTAGAGGGCTAGTGTGCCACTGAGGTAGCCCCTTTGTGTGGTGAGATGAAAGAGCACACACACTCTCTCAGCTCTGTATCTTGGTAGGGTAAGGGTCTGTGGGTTTAGGGTGTTTGGGGGGAGGGGTGGGGTGTTCCTCTCCCCACCCAAGGGCCCACCTCAGTGGCACACAGCTGGAGGTCTAGCTGTTCGCCACTGAGTTAACCCTTTTGTGTGGTGAAGTATGTGTGTTAGTTAGTGTAGGGTAGTTTTATGGGGGTGTTGATGAGGTTTTAGAATGTCCCAATGCGAACCGATCAACCTTTGGGGGCAATTAAGAGTATCCCATTGGTGAAATTTTGGGGGAATGTGGGAACTGTGTGTGGGTAGGGAGAGGATGTGTGTGAGGGGGTTAGGGTGTGTCGGGAGAGGGGCACGATGTGCCCTTCACCAACCAAGGGGCCACCTCAGTGGTACACAGCTAGAGGGCTAGTGTGCCACTGAGGTAGCCCCTTTGTGTGGTGAGATGAAAGAGCACACACACTCTCTCAGCTCTGTATCTTGGTAGGGTAAGGGTCTGTGGGTTTAAGGTGTTTGGGGGGAGGGGTGGGGTGTTCCTCTCCCCACCCAAGGGCCCACCTCAGTGGCACACAGCTGAAGGTCTAGCTGTTCGCCACTGAGTTAACCCTTTTGTGTGGTGAAGTATGTGTGTTAGTTAGTGTAGGGTAGTTTTATGGGGGTGTTGATGAGGTTTTAGAATGTCCCAATGCGAACCGATCAACCTTTGGGGCCAATTAAGAGTATCCCATTGGTGAAATTTTGGGGGAATGTGGGAACTGTGTGTGGGTAGGGAGAGGATGTGTGTGAGGGGGTTAGGGTGTGTCGGGAGAGGGGCACGATGTGCCCTTCACCAACCAAGGGGCCACCTCAGTGGTACACAGCTAGGGGGCTAGTGTGCCACTGAGGTAGCCCCTTTGTGTGGTGAGATGAAAGAGCACACACACTCTCTCAGCTCTGTATCTTGGTAGGGTAAGGGTCTGTGGGGTTAGGGTGTTTGGGGGAGAAGTGGGGTGTTCCCCTCACCACCAAAGGGGCCACCTCAGCGGCACACAGCTAAAAGTCTAGCTGTATACTGTTTAGGTAGCCTCTTAGGTAGTAATGGAAAGGGGCGTCTGTGAGGTCAGTAGTTATGTGTTCCATCCAACGAGCTCGTTTTCGAGCCTTTGGATGGTCTACATAACCAGGTGAAGAAACGATGGATGCAACCAGGCTTCTTTTGAAGCTTGGTCAGATGCACTGTCAAACACTCAACTATGTGGGCCTCAATATCCACATCAGCAGAAATAATTGAGAACACCAACATGTCCTCACAGCCTGAGTATTTACGCATGTCCTTACAGACAGCCTTCTCCAGGTTTGTGAAGTGTTTTGGGGTGATGTTGAAGTCCACATCCTCAACTTGAGCCCAAGTCTGCTCAAAGACACGCTCGAAGAATGCATCTCTCTTCACTGCATAAGACCTCAAGGAATTGTAGCTGCGGAAAGTCCGCGACGCCACCTTCATGACGAGAAGGCGGAGCAACAGTTTGTTGTTCTCTTTCTTCTCAAGTCGTTTTTTCAGCTCCTCCTCCTTTCTCTTTGCGTCGGCTGCAGCTTTAGCCTTTCTCTCCTCCTCTGCAAAGGTCCCTGGAAGCTTCCTCTGGATAAAGAGGTCAGTGTCTAAAATGGCCAGAGCCACTTTATCACTGTGGCTACCAAGCTGTTCTGTCAGCCACCAGTTCATCAGGGTGAGGAACATGCCCACTCTGTTGGACACATCCGCATAGACCACTTTATTTTTTTTCGGCACAGTCTTGTTCCTTAGCTGGGGTGGGATGATTTCACCGTAGAACAGTTTAACAAGTTGTGTGTACACCAGTGTGTTGCCCCTGTAAACTGGCACACAAACAACTTGATTATCATCGTCTGTCTCTATCAACTCCTCAATAGAAGACATTAATGACTCTACCGAAACCCTGCTCTCAGCTTTGGATCCGCTGTCATATTTAGTCTTCAGCTCATCAACAATCCGATAAGTCCATGTTTTGGAAAACATCTTTGCAAAGAAAGTCTTAATCTTTGTCGTCAGTTTTCCCTTTGGTTTTCTCGGACTATTGACGAATGTAGACTCGTCTGGACACAGGAAACTGTCCTCAATAAGTGACTGAATCTCCACGAACGACTCTGATTGCCTCTGATAATAAACAGTCTCTTTGTCTAAATAGGGCTCAGAAAGTTCATGAACTGCAGTCTTGAAAATGTCCTCAATGACTTTAATCTCAGCACTGTCATGTGATGAGACATTCCTAGGAGTTTCATGCCCCTCAGCTTCCACTGGCAACTTAAAACTTTTCTCGCTCAGTTTATCGCTGCCATCAGAATCGCTGCTCCTAAAACCTGGAGCAGTCTGGTCCTCTACGGATAGGCTTGATCTTGGTTTACGTGGAGGAGGAGCACACACGTTTTTTACCTTTGTCAGGATTTCCTTGATCATTTTGCCTGCGTGTCGAACCAAGACATTTATCCTTTTGGGGGAAATGAAATATTTGTTGATAAACGGCTCCCCTGGAATGGCGTCAGAGGAGTTTATGCTGGCAGTGACCTCTTTCGTAATGTGAGCCGACAGTTCATCACTGGGGACACGAGGCTCCTCAATGTTCAGCTCCTCGGAGAAGCTCTGGCGGACAGTCTGGCTCACAATGGAATAGACGCCCTCCTCTGTCATTTCGCTTTGGGGCTGAAGACCTGCCACCACCTGGTTTGAAATGCAGTTCACCAAATCCAGCAGCAGTTCTGCTAACAGGACCTGTGTGGCTGCATCAGGTTTCCCCAATTTCAGCAGCTTACACTGCTCCTCTGTAATTCCTTTAAAGAACTTTCTGATGATGAGGCGAACCTCATCAACAGTAACTACTTGCAGCTCCATTGGGTTTTTTACAGTTTTACTCAATGTAACTGTTGTTGTTGAAGACAACATCCAATGCAGATGCGTGAACTTTAGATGTAGGAAGTGATCACAGTGTAGTAAATGATTTGTAAATGCAGGGAATGAAAATAGTAAAAGTGAACTCTATATGCAGCAGGTGAACAATAATCTTGGTTGTCTGAAACTATACCGTGACTATGTGTGAGTCAGGCTTATATAGACTGTGAGATGATGTCATCAAATTCCACAGTGAGCTGATTTGTCCTCAGAATGCTGTGATGTCATAGATGGAAATGACATCACAGCATACTACAGAATGAAGTGATGTCATTGGTTAAAGTGATGTCACAGCATACCACAGAATGCTGTGATGTCATAGATGGAAATGACATCACAGCATATCACAGAATGAATTGATGTCATCGGTTAAAGTGATGTCACAGCATACCACAGAATGCTGTGACATCACTTTAACCAATGTGATGTCACAGCATACCACAGAATGCTGTGATGTCATAGACAGGAGTGATGGGTTATTGATAGAATAACTAATAATGCAACTTTATTTAAAAATGTTAAATATACATTTATTCCAAATGAACAACATGGCATCTACAAATACAAAAAGAAGGATATAATACTACTACTTATAAGGGGTAATAAATATGTATTGAGGGATATTCTTAACATAATAAAGAAAAAAAAAATAACGGGCCAGGTAGTAAATTTTTTAACTAGTTCTTTAAATATGTTGATAGAGTATACACCTATTTAAAATTGATCATTCTATTACAATCTGTATATTTCTTTAATTCAATTTCAAACAAGGAGAATGAGAACACTTCATGGATATAAAATATAATATTTATAAAAATGAAATCAGTTGAATTTTGAATTTTTTGATGTTTTAGTTTTAATAATATATCTATACATTCTTAGCTTTTAAGGTGATTAGGGTGTTGAACCAAAAGGAGATATAGTTTCTCAAATTTCTTCCCAAAAAGGGCGGGAAAAGTTAGACATGTTAGACATCCACATTTTTTACTAAACCTTGATTTGTATACCTTAGTGGGATAAATGTTATGTATAATTTTACTTTGACCAGCCAGCATAAGGTTAATAGGAAATTATAGAATAAATGTATTTTCTCATTACACCTCATGCATGGAATAAGGTTGCATTGCTTTTATTTTGAAGTTGTTTTTCATGTACACAACATGATGTAATACGTATAGGGAACAGGTGCTCACGATTAACATGTGGTGATTTTAGCCCGGAGAAATTTCCAAACATACAAAAGAAAGAAAGAGAGTGCTAAGTTTTTTTTTTTTACTGAAGTCAGTGGTAAAGCTGTGTGTTTGGGTTGTGGGGATGAGATTGCTTTGTTTAAGCACTACAATTTGAGTAGACATTCAACCTGACTTTGACGCACTTTAAGCCCAGCAGAGACTAGATTTCTCTCACCGAACAGAGAAAATCACTTAAAAACATGAAATAAAGTGTTTGACCCACAAATGTAGGCAACTAGCAGTGAACTGAGACACTTTTTTGAAAACTTTTTCTCAAGATTACAGTTCGGTGATTTTATTTTACTTTAAGACAATATTTTGATGTCTGTAGAATGCTGAGAACCTCTTTCCAACAATATATTTGAAACTCAAAATGTGTTTTGGAGTGAATGTGACTGAAAATGTTCACTAATATAAGTCACAAATGTTCAACAAAAACCAAATGCTCACACTTTGTTGCCTAGGGAATTTTGATTGAATAAATGACATTGTTGTAAGGCAACCTCACTTTTTTCCTTTTGCTCAAGAAAATATAGTCTACTCCTACCAGCTTGAGAAACCAATGTTATTAACTGCTTTTTATATACGCCATTAATATTATGCATAATTGACTTCAGCCTTTTGGACTGGCCCTCCACAATATTTTCTGTTTCTCATGTGGCTCCATGGAAAAAATAATTGCCCACCCCTGCTCTAGACTGTCCCTTTAATATTATAAGCAATAGCTTTTATCACCGTTTGATATTCTTTAAAAGGTAATAGGAAAGATTTTGAATCTAAGAAATGCTTTATCATAAAAAAGTTCACTGTTATTTTTTGTAAATCTACTAGGTAGATTCTTTTATTGTCAATCTAATGTTTTAGGTATAAAGATTTGTTTTTCCTAGTTATGACTCTATCTTTTGTTGACCATAATGACTCGGGGAGACTATTTACAACGTCAGGACCTGATCACTTTCCAGATAATAGTTTTATATAGTAAAGAACACTGGACAAACACTTTTTTGCTGCTAAAAGAAGGTGTTGTTGAAATTTATATAACTTTAGTGGTGACTTGGAAACACTATAATCACAATTTTAGAGAAACAGTAGCTCTCCTATTTTCCTGAAAAAGTCTGTGGTATGAAGTACCAAAGGGATTCTGTTTTTATTAAAAACGTTGTCTGTGAATTAGCATTGTTGTAGTGTGGAAATAATGAATAAATAGCAAACAGTTAGGAACCATCATCCAAAAACAGTAAAAAAAAAAAAAAAAAAAACAGCATAAAGGGAAAATGGCGGATTGTGCAACTTACGCCTAAGCCTTCAGTAGTGCTCCTACGTGATAAGAAAATATTACGTTACCAGATATGAATCTATCACGTCATTTCATTATGTAAGATGATTACGTTATTTCGTCATATTTTAACGTTATAATGTGAACACATCATATATGGTTTTACTATGACAGCCAGACTACCAGCGCTTCCCTTTCATTTCCCCTTGCAGCAGTGCTTACACTTATTGTATGAGAATTATAGCTGAAAACGTGGGTTCTCCACTATCAAGACTCACCCGATGCCAGTCTGTACCAGATGACTGCCTCGTTCGAACGGACCAAGATCATAAAAGTGTATTTTACTGTATTATGTTCTCAAGTTTGTAGTTAGTCGGAGACTTGCTGCTGAATATGGCTACGCGCTAGCGAGTAGATTGACAGTCGATTGGTGTGCGCATCTCTGCAAAAATCACCAAATGTTTCATGTCAGCTATAATCTTTATAACTATATAAACTCTCACATGTCTGTGTTTTACTATTTTCATGGGTTAAGACTATATTGTTGACCGCCTGCACTATCAAAACATTAGCATTTAATGCTAGCTCCGGTAAAGGAGATAGTAGCTGCGCCATAGAGCTAGAATAAACTAGATCGGACATTGGCGTTCTAAACGGTAGCGATAAACAGTATTTTGTTTATTTTCAGAAGGGTTTTCATTCATTCTATATTATATCATGTTTACATTTGCAGATGGATTAGCATGCTGTCCTGTTGCACACACCTATGGCCCAATTCTGTAACTGCTGGACATATGCCTCCTGTCCTGAACTACGCACTGGATTTGCCAACATACTGATTAATAATAGCTCTTTTCCATTTTCCGTTGTGTAAATTTACTATGATATATATAGTAACAGAAGCAGCGTATTGCGTATGTTTGAATGTGTGAACATAAATGATTTAAAAGTTCTATCAGCATTTACTGTGTCTCCTTTATAATTCGGTGGGTTACATGATTACAGTGGCACCAGTCATACAGAGTCTTTTTGCCATGAGCGCTGTTGTTCAACATGTTTTTAGATATTGAAGCACGGAATTTTATACTGTCAAATTTTGACGAAGCAGGCCTCTTATGTTCATGAGTTTTAAATGTGATTATTAAGGTGCCACTTTTTGATTCCAATTTTACAATGTAAAATGCACTACCTATGAGATATAGTTCATTTAATAGTGTTACAGTAGGCCTACTTATTTCCAATCAGAAGGCCATAGCACTGATTGTCCCCTGCACTGTGTGGGACAATACCTAATATTACTACAAGATACACGCCAAGTATTTTAACTGCAGATACGGCAGGAATTAATGAAAAATGATGGATAAACAAAACATGATCATTGTGCTTTAGATATCCGCCATCCTTTATTATTCTTGGCACTGCAGTTTTATGTTCCATCAGCAAAACTAAATATGTTGTTAGCAAACATTAAACGTTAATGGTTAAAGACATTAACCAGACTGTGGAAAATAAGGGTATATAAACGTATGCGCAAATATTATATTGGCGACATGCAGCGATGCAGTGCTTTGTTGCCTTGTTGCTGCCTTTGTTAGCTGTTTGTGTGTTCTCTCCCCTGTGTGTGTGCGTGTAGAGAAATGTTACAGGTAAGGTTAGTTTAGGGTAGTGTTTGGGGGGGGGTTGATGAGGTTTTAGAATGTACGAACCGAATGCGAACCGATCAACCTTTGGGAGCAATTTAGAGTATCCAATTGGTGAAATTTTGGGGGAATGTGGGAACTGTGTGTGGGTAGGGTGAGGATGTGTGTGAGGGGTTTAGGGTGTGTCGGGAGAGGGACACGATGTGCCCTTCACCAACCAAGGGGCCACCTCAGTGGTGCACAACTAGAGGGCTAGTCTGCCACTGAGGTAGCCCCTTTGTGTGGTGAGATGAAAGAGCACACACACTCTCTCAGCTCTGTATCTTGGTAGGGTGAGGGTCTGTGGGGTTAGGGTGTTTGGGGGGAGGGGTGGGGTGTTCCTCTCACCACCCAAGGGGCCACCTCAGTGGCACACAGCTAGACCTCTAGCTGTTCGCCACTGAGGTAACCCTTTTGTGTGGTGAAGTATGTGTGTTAGTTAGTGTAGGGTAGTTTTATGGGGGTGTTGATGAGGTTTTAGAATGTCCCAATGCGAACCGATCAACCTTTGGGGGCAATTAAGAGTATCCCATTGGTGAAATTTTGGGGGAATGTGGGAACTGTGTGTGGGTAGGGTGAGGATGTGTGTGAGGAGGTTACGGTGTGTCGGGAGAGGGGCACAATGTGCCCTTCACCAACCAAGGGGCCACCTCAGTGGTGCACAGCTAGAGGGCTAGTGTGCCACTGAGGTAGCCCCTTTGTGTTGTGAGATGAAAGAGCACACACACTCTCTCAGCTCTGTATCTTGGTAGGGTAAGGGTCTGTGGGTTTAGGGTGTTTGGGGGGAGGGGTGGGGTGTTCCTCTCCCCACCCAAGGGCCCACCTCAGTGGCACACAGCTGGAGGTCTAGCTGTTCGCCACTGAGTTAACCCTTTTGTGTGGTGAAGTATGTGTGTTAGTTAGTGTAGGGTAGTTTTATGGGGGTGTTGATGAGGTTTTAGAATGTCCCAATGCGAACCGATCAACCTTTGGGGCAATTAAGAGTATCCCATTGGTGAAATTTTGGGGGAATGTGGGAACTGTGTGTGGGTAGGGAGAGGATGTGTGTGAGGGGGTTAGGGTGTGTCGGGAGAGGGGCACGATGTGCCCTTCACCAACCAAGGGGCCACCTCAGTGGTACACAGCTAGTGGGCAGGTGTGCCACTGAGGTAGCCCCTTTGTGTGGTGAGATGAAAGAGCACACACACTCTCTCAGCTCTGTATCTTGGTAGGGTAAGGGTCTGTGGGGTTAGGGTGTTTGTGGGAGGGGAGGGGTGTTCCCCTCACCGCCCAGGGCCCACCTCAGTGGCACACAGCTAGACCTCTAGCTGTTCGCCACTGAGTTAACCCTTTTGTGTGGTGAAGTATGTGTGTTAGTTAGTGTAGGGTAGTTTTATGGGGGTGTTGATGAGGTTTTAGAATGTCCCAATGCGAACCGATCAACCTTTGGGGCAATTAAGAGTATCCCATTGGTGAAATTTTGGGGGAATGTGGGAACTGTGTGTGGGTAGGGAGAGGATGTGTGTGAGGGGGTTAGGGTGTGTCGGGAGAGGGGCACGATGTGCCCTTCATCAACCAAGGGGCCACCTCAGTGGCACACAGCTAGAGTTCTAGCTGTGTGCCACTGAGGTAGCCCCTTTGTGTGGTGAGATGAAAGAGCACACACACTCTCTCAGCTCTGTATCTTGGTAGGGTAAGGGTCTGTGGGGTTAGGGTGTTTGGGGGAGAGGTGGGGTGTTCCCCTCACCACCAAAGGGGCCACTTCAGCAGCACACAGCTAAAAGTCTAGCTATATACTGTTTACGTAGCCTCCTAGGTAGTAAGGGAGAGGGGCGTCTGTGAGGTTATTGGTTATGTGTTCCATAACCGACGGGCCTTTGGATGGTCTACATAACCAGGTGAAGAAACGACGGATGCAACCTGGCTTCTTTTGAAGCTTGGTCAGATGCACTGTCAAACACTCAACTATGTGGGCCTCAATATCCACATCAGCAGAAATAATTGAGAACACCAACATGTCCTCACAGCCTGAGTATTTATGCATGTCCTTACAGACAGCCTTCTCCAGGTTTGTGAAGTGTTTTGGGGTGATGTTGAAGTCCACATCCTCAACTTGAGCCCAAGTCTGCTCAAAGACACGCTCGAAGAATGCATCTCTCTTCACTGCATAAGACCTCAAGGAATTGTAGCTGCGGAAAGTCAGCGACGCCACCTTCATGACGAGAAGGCGGAGCAACAGTTTGTTGTTCTCTTTCTTCTCAAGTCGTTTTTTCAGCTCCTCCTCCTTTCTCTTTGCGTCGGCTGCAGCTTTAGCCTTTCTCTCCTCCTCTGCAAAGGTCCCTGGAAGCTTCCTCTGGATAAAGAGGTCAGTGTCTAAAATGGCCAGAGCCACTTTATCACTGTGGCTACCAAGCTGTTCTGTCAGCCACCAGTTCATCAGGGTGAGGAACATGCCCACTCTGTTGGCAACATCCGCATAGACCACTTTATTTTTTTTCGGCACAGTCTTGTTCCTTAGCTGGGGTGGGATGATTTCACCGTAGAACAGTTTAACAAGTTGTGTGTACACCAGTGTGTTGCCCCTGTAAACTGGCACACAAACAACTTGATTGTCATCGTCTGTCTCTATCAGCTCCTCAATAGAAGACATTAATGACTCTACTGAAACCCTGCTCTCAGCTTTGGATCCGCTGTCATATTTAGTCTTCAGCTCATCAACAATCCGATAAGTCCATGTTTTGGAAAACATCTTTGCAAAGAAAGTCTTAATCTTTGTCGTCAGTTTTCCCTTTGGTTTTCTCGGACTATTGACGAATGTAGACTCGTCTGGACACAGGAAACTGTCCTCAATAAGTGACTGAATCTCCACGAACGACTCTGATTGCCTCTGATAATAAACAGTCTCTTTGTCTAAATAGGGCTCAGAAAGTTCATGAACTGCAGTCTTGAAAATGTCCTCAATGACTTTAATCTCAGCACTGTCATGTGATGAGACATTCCTAGGAGTTTCATTCCCCTCAGCTTCCACTGGCAACTTAAAACTTTTCTCGCTCAGTTTATCGCTGCCATCAGAATCGCTGCTCCTAAAACCTGGAGCAGTCTGGTCCTCTACGGATAGGCTTGATCTTGGTTTACGTGGAGGAGGAGCACACACGTTTTTTACCTTTGTCAGGATTTCCTTGATCATTTTGCCTGCATGTCGAACCAAGACATTTATCCTGTTGGGGGAAATGAAATATTTGTTGATGAACGGCTCCCCTGGAATGGCGTCAGAGGAGTTTATGCTGGCAGTGACCTCTTTCGTAATGTGGGCCGACAAATCATCACTGGGGACACGAGGCTCCTCAATGTTCAGCTCCTCGGAGAAGCTCTGGCGGACAGTCTGGCTCACAATGGAATAGACGCCCTCCTCTGTCATTTCGCTTTGGGGCTGAAGACCTGCCACCACCTGGTTTGAAATGCAGTTCACCAAATCCAGCAGCAGTTCTGCTAACAGGACTTGTGTGGCTGCATCAGGTTTCCCCAATTTCAGCAGCTTACACTGCTCCTCTGTAATTCCTTTAAAGAACTTTCTGATGATGAGGCGAACCTCATCAACAGTAACTACTTGCAGCTCCATTGGGTTTTTTACAGTTTTACTCAATGTAACTGTTGTTGTTGAAGACAACATCCAATGCAGATGCGTGAACTTTAGATGTAGGAAGTGATCACAGTGTAGTAAATGATTTGTAAATGCAGGGAATGAAAATAGTAAAAGTGAACTCTATATGTAGCAGGTGAACAATAATCTTGGTTGTCTGAAACTATACCGTGACTATGTGTGAGTCAGGCTTATATAGACTGTGAGATGATGTCATCAAATTCCACAGTGAGCTGATTTGTCCTCAGAATGCTGTGATGTCATAGATGGAAATGACATCACAGCATACTACAGAATGAAGTGATGTCATTGGTTAAAGTGATGTCACAGCATACCACAGAATGCTGTGATGTCATAGATGGAAATGACATCACAGCATATCACAGAATGAATTGATGTCATCGGTTAAAGTGATGTCACAGCATACCACAAAATGCTGTGACATCACTTTAACCAATGTGATGTCACAGCATACCACAGAATGCTGTGATGTCATAGACAGGAGTGATGTGTTATTGATAGAATAACTAATAATGCAACTTTATTTAAAAATGTTAAATATACATTTATTCCAAATGAACAACATGGCATCTACAAATACAAAAAGAAGGATATAATACTACTACTTATAAGGGGTAATAAATATGTATTGAGGGATATTCTTAACATAATAAAGAAAAAAAAAATAACGGGCCAGGTAGTAAATTTTTTAACTAGTTCTTTAAATATGTTGATAGAGTATACACCTATTTAAAATTGATCATTCTATTACAATCTGTATATTTCTTTAATTCAATTTCAAACAAGGAGAATTAGAACACTTCATGGATATAAAATATAATATTTATAAAAATGAAATCAGTGGATTTTTTTGATGTTTTAGTTTTAATAATATATCTATACATTCTTAGCTTTTAAGGTGATTAGGGTGTTGAACCAAAAGGAGATATAGTTTCTCAAATTTCTTCCCAAAAAGAGTGGGAAAAGTTAGACATGTTAGACATCCATATTTTTTACTAAACCTTGATTTGTATACCTTTGTGGGATAAATGTTATGTATAATTTTACTTTGACCAGCCAGCATAAGGTTAATAGGAAACTATAAAATAAATGTATTTTCTCATTACACCTCATGCATGGAATAAGGTTGCATTGCTTTTATTTTGAAGTTGTTTTTCATGTACACAACATGATGCAATACGTATAGCAACAGGTGCCCACGGTTGACATGAGGTGATTTTAGCCCCAAGAAATGTCCAATCATAGAAAAGAAAGGAAGAGAGATGCAAAATGCAAGATTTTCAACAAAAATTGGACTGCTAAGTATTTTTTTTACTGAAGTCAGTGGTAAAGCTGTGTGTTTGGTTTGTGGTGAGGAGATTGTTTTGTTTAAGCACTACTATTTGAGTCACAATTTTATGTCCCATCAGCAAAACTAAATATGTCATTAGCAAACATTAATGGTTAAAGACATTAACCAGACTGTGAAAAATCTGGGTATATAAACGCATATGCAAACATTATATTGGTAACATGCAGCGATGCAGTGCTTTGTTGCCTTGTTGCTGCCTTGGTAAGCAGTTTGTGTGTTCTTTCCCGTATGTGTGTGTGTGTGTGTGTTTGTGTGTGTGTGTGTGTGTGTGTGTGTGTGTGTGTGTGTGTCTGTATGAGAAATATTAGAGGTAAGGTTAGTGTAGGGTAGTGTTTTTTTTTTGGGGGGGGGGTTGCTGAGTCTTTAGAATTTACCAATGCAAGGTTGTGTCGGGAGAGGGGCACGATGTGCCCTTCACCAACCAAGGGGCCGCCTCAGTGGTGCACAGATAGAGGGCTAGTGTGCCACTGAGGTAGCCCCTTTGTGTGGTGAGATGAAAGAGCACACACACTCTCTCAGCTCTGTATCTTGGTAGGGTAAGGGTCTGTGGGCTTAGGGTGTTTGGGGGGAGGGGTGGGGTGTTCCTCTCCCCACCAAAAGGGGCCACCTCAGTGGCACACAGCTAAAAGTCTGGCTGCATACCATTAAGGTAGCCTCTTAGGTAGTAAGGGAAAGGGGCGTCTATGAGGTTAGTAGTTATGTGTTCCATCCAACGGGCTCATTTTCGAGCCTTTGGATGGTCTACATAAGCAGGTGAAGAACACCAACATGTCCATATCCTCATTTGGCTTTGGGGCTGAAGACCTGCCACCACCTGGTTTGAAATGCAGTTCACCAAATCCAGCAGAAGTTCTGCTAACAACATTTGGTGAACTGCATTTCAAACCAGGTGGTGGCAGGTCTTCAGCCCCAAAGCCAAATGAGAATATAGACATGTTGGTGTTCTTCACCTGCTTTTGTAGACCATCCAAAGGCTTGAAAATGAGCCCGTCATGACTGCTAAAGTCATGACTGCTACTGTCTGTAATTGGCAGACAGAATTATGCTATTTGAAAATATACAAGAGCCTATATTTCAGCTGCCAAAACAACAACACACATTACCTCAAAATAAGCAAATCAAACATGTGCCTAGTTCACAGGTCTCATTTGATCACCAAACTGAAAAACAGACCATTACACAACACAAATAAAACTGACAGGAGGACAAAATCCTGACCTTTACCTTAGGCAGGATCAAACATCAACCACAACTGAATAAGTGTTAGCATTTATGTTGCACACAAACTATGTCAGTGATGTTTGTCATTGGTACAGCCACTACAGAATACTGTATTTTTCTACTTTAATGTCTGTTTCAGAGGATCTCTGCAGAAACTGGTCAAGAATAACTTTCTACTCGGAGAGATGCTTAAATGCCACATTTAAGTCCTGTCACCATAAAAATATTTGTATCCACCTCAATAATCTCAGAGCTGTTCATCTCAAATCAAATTAAATTTGATATAATTTTAATTAAATTAAATTCAGCAACTTACAATTGTAATATTCAATGAATGCAATTTGGACATATCTGTATGGCTGGATACAATTGGAGTGTTACTAGGGCTGGGCGATATGGC
The DNA here is from genome assembly GCA_036785175.1 of Eupleurogrammus muticus. Taxonomy (NCBI): domain Eukaryota; kingdom Metazoa; phylum Chordata; class Actinopteri; order Scombriformes; family Trichiuridae; genus Eupleurogrammus; species Eupleurogrammus muticus. The sequence goes on along the minus strand of JAYKQN010000003.1, from coordinate 18,620,251 downwards.
TTAAAAAAAAAATCCCCGATTTTTTCACAAAATATCCGATTAACGATTTAAATCGATTTTTGTATTTTGGTGGCTGTGCGTGAGGTGCTTGGGGTGCTGCTGTCTTTTTCATTCCGCTGCGCGCAACATTTCTCCCATTCGACGGGATGCTTTTGTTTAAGGTGCTGCAGTAAATTTGTCGTACTGCTGCCTTTACTAGCAACAGACTTCATACATACTTTGCAGCGGGGTGTTTTCTGGTCTAAGTCTGACCTCGCGAACGCAAACCAATTCCAAATAACGGATGACACGGTGCCTTTCTTCGGAACAAGTTATTCCCTGCTTGTCGCCATGTTGTCACTCACTCACTACTATCTCTACTTGGTAAATGCGCGCTCTGTGCGAGGGGAGGGAGGGGCGAGCTCATTATACGGGAGGCCAGAGAGAAGCGTTAGCTGATGTTAAAGAGAGAACCGATTTTCATTCAAACAAGTCGACGTGAACTATACACTCGAGTTAATCGATAAAATCGGTTTATCGCCCAGCCCTAAGTGTTACAAGTAAGAAAATCTTTTTTTGTTTTTTTTTTTCAACAAAACAAAACTGCACATGTTAGTGTGATCTGTTACTCCCACCCAAGGGATACCTGTGCAGTAATTAGCATTGTGATATACAGCTCAGAACAAACATTTATGCTTAATATACACTGAGTTCTAAACATAAACAGGTTATTCTTTGTATGTTTGGATATATTTGATATCTCCTCTGACTGACTCCAACACATGGAAACTAGACACAGAGACCAACACAGGTACAAAACAATGATCATCTTTGGGGAGTGCTGGGGGAAAAAGGCAGCACAAATGATAATCAAATAAGACTGGTGGGAGAGTGGGCTGCGCTGCCAGATGGGGCGATTTGAGGAGACAGATGAAAACATGGGGCCTATTGGCACAGATGGCTTGGATTATGGAAATCATCATGACAGAGGACCTTTTGGATCTCCCAGAGGAGCTGTGTGCTTGCTGTTTTTGGACAATTCTCACCCCCAAGAATGTTAGTTCACATCGAAAACCCTCCTGTACTAATCCTCCTGCCACATGCACTCCACCTCCGGGTGTCGGCAGTATTTGAAAAGGACTTGTATTGTCAACACAAGGAGACGAAATGGGATTTGGGAGGCCCTGTGCACAACGTGTTAAAATAAACAGGGCTGATGTGTAGATTTGCGAATATGATTAGGGGTTAGATGATGAATGAGATTTGGATGGGACGTACAGTGTACGCAGCATTAAAAAAAAAGACGCAAATGGAGCAAAACATGAGGGAAAGGGCCAGAGGTTGGTTTCAATTAAAGAGCTAATGGACTGAAACTAAACAGATCATAAACTTGATTCACTGTGCTGCTGAATAAACCAAAACATGGAATAGTGAGCTGCTGCGCAACTGGATCTTGTCATGCTGCACTTTAACTTTCAAAATAATAATGGGCAATTGTTATGTTACCTTTTAAAAAAAAGATGTGGAATTCCTACTTTCTTCCTCTATTGAACTTTTCAGTTCAATTATTTCTACAATAAATAACAGGCTGAAGTGACACAGAAAAAAGTTTTGTTATAATATCTTCAGTTTTATTATATTTGTATGTTCGTATATGGAGATTATTTGGCTTCAAGGACGAGCGCTAGTGCTGCCCTCTATTTGCCATGGAAGCACACTGCGACTCTTCCACAGGCTGATTATTTCAGGCTGAATTGAATGCTACAAGATCATAAATGCGACTCAACAAATGCTGCTAGCCCAGCGATAACTATACAGTCACTGCCCATCCCTAATTCACAGCCATTTAAATCAATAAATCGCGGGGGGGGGCATTAATATTAATGAGACAGACACAAAAAAAACTGTTCCTTTTAGAGGCAGAGAGAAGCTTGAGAGAGGAAGTGTAAAATTATATTGAGATGTGTTTTGGTTCTAAAAACCACAAATAGATCTTGTTATTGATATCACATTTTCAAATGAGACCCTCGAGAGTTAGTTGATGAAGTCAGCAAATATAAAAGAGTATATAAAAATCTAATAAGGATTACCTGAATCCTCATCAGTGGCAGAAACCTGGATGACCGGTTCTCCAGGCTCCCTGTTCTCTGCCACGCTGGCGTTGTAGATGATTTGATCGAAGATGGGCGGCTGGTCATTCACATCCCCAACCTCCACTGTCAGAGTCTGGGTCGAGGAGAGTGAGTGCAAGCCATGGTCTAATGCTCGGATGGTTAGGCGGTGGAAACGTTGCGTCTCATAGTCCAAAGGGGCGGAGAGAAACAAGAGGCCTAAAGAAGATGGAGCAAGATGGAGTTTATAAATGATGGCTGTAAAAGAGGAGGGAATGTGTTAATAAAAATAAATACAATTTTTAATGCAAAGACCATGAATAAAAATGAATCAGATTTAACCAGTTGACAGTGTTTCAGTTTTTTCCTCATGTAACCTGAAACAATTCGGACAGATTCCAGCTGTAAGTGAAACTGGGGCCAGATGTTGCTGCCATTACATTTTTCTAGTGACCTCCCCCCTCCGGCCAGATTTTCAATATAAGGGAAGATTTTATTCTATAACTTAACCTATACCTTTTATATCTTACTGATAAAACAAAAAAATAAAAAAAAAACTTTGGAAGCTTGGTGTGTTATAGTATCGATCTCAGTGAGATCTACTGTGTAATGTTTTCCCCATTTCAATCATATACACTTGCTTTGAAAGGCTTGGAAACAAGTATTGTGCTTCTATTTGGGACTTCAAAATATTTCCGGAACAATTTTGCCCGGTGCACTTCCATAATATTGATTGGATGGGATTTGAGATGAGATCTCCAAAATGGAGAACTATCCCTTTAATGTTGCAACTAGAAACCTCACATATCATGCACTAGTACACCACTAGAACACAAAAATTCTCTTTGACCTACAAAATCGAAAAAAAATTTAATCAAAAGTTTCCCATTATTAGAGCATTGATCATATCATACCTGTTTTCTCCTCCAATGTGAAGAATTCTTTGTTGATTCCAGCCACAACAACATACGATACGACTCCATTTTCACCCTGATCCCCATCTATGGCCACAAAACGGTGCAGCAGGCTCCCCACCTGTTCATCCTCCATCACCCGAATGGTGTCTGCTGATATGAACACGGGCCGGTTATCGTTGACATCCAGCAGGAAGACCTGAGCCGTCACTGCCGTCTCCTTACGCTCATCCCTCCTCTTCGGCTGGTCAGTGGCCGTGACGGTGAAGGCAAAGCTGGGGGTTGTTTCGCGGTCCAATGGCGCCGCTACAGTCAAGCTCCCTGTCTGAGGATTCATCTGAAAGGGGGACTGTGAAGACAACTCACCGTGTCCGGAGTCAAAGGTCAGGGAGTAGCGGAGGACACTGTTCGAAAAGGTTCCGTCAGCGTCCCTGGCGTGAAAAGCAAACGCCAGCGACCCCACCGCAGCATCCTCCCGCAGGCCGAACATCACCAGTTTGTCGGGGAACCAGGGCGTGTGGTCGTTCACATCCTCCACTATCACACTGACCAGCACTGACACGTTCACGCCAGGAGAGAGACCCACGTCCTCAGCGTTGACCACAAGGAAGTACTGCATAGCAGACTCGTAATCCAGCGGCTGGATTATATATATGTCACCAGACGAGCTGTCGATGCCAAAGTGAACGGTGCCGTCACCCTCAGTGATAGAATAATGGAACTTCCCTTGATCTGAAACTCTGGCAGAGCCGATGACAGTCGCCGGCTTGGCGTCCTCTCTCACTGTAAGACGTCTCACTGTTTGATGGTCAGACGCCACAAACTGAGCCTCCGCTCCATGAACCTGCAGGTAAAATACAGTGTTACACTGTTTGTTTGTTTGATTATTTAGAACGCTGCATTTTTCGTTTGGTGCCCTTTTGTTTTTGTAATCAGGAATCCTGCATTTAATTTCAGTACTTTTGATACCACTTAAAAATGTACTTAAAAGTTGTTTAGCCTGAGTATATATTTTTTTTATTTAAAATAAAATAATACATGTTTAAGTGAATATGCAATAAAGATTCAAAATAACTTCATAAAACATAGCACCGGTATTACGCAACCTGCATCCTGTGTCACGCTTTTTTGTTGGGGTGGGGGATTATTTAATTCCCACAGAATATAATACTTTTTTAACTTTTTAAGATATTGATTAATCAATTTTGAATACTCTACAGACATGAACAGACATGCGAAAAGAAAATATGACTTATTAATAAAAAAAATTTATTCAGCGAGAGGAAAAACAAAACACAGGTTTATCATTAAATTAGACGTTTTCTGTACATATTTTTGGTCCCCTTTGCATTGAAATATTTACCAGCACCGTTTAACCTCCAGGGCTAAATGAATACTGAACCTATAAAATATATAAATGTCTCCCTCTGCTGACAAACTGAGGCTATTTTTTTAAAATGCTACTTCAGTAAAGGTACATAAGTATTATCAGCAAGATATGAAAAGTTTAGGCATTTTACACTGCTCTATTTGAATGCTATATCATACTGTTTTTTTTAATCACTAACAAATACATGAAAATCATTTTATTTTAGTTTATTGAGGTGAAGGACTATATAACATTAAATTGTGTATATGTGCTATCTTATAAAATAAAGTCTATTATTATTATTATTTTTATTATTATCATTATTATAAAATCATATGTAACATGTATATATAATGTATCATATATTACAGTATATGCTATTATTCCCTACCAATAATCTCTACAATTGGCTCCACATTGACAAACTACAATAATAAAATACTCTCATATGTATTAGTGAACAATATTAATACACTCAAGTAATATAACAAGTAGGGTACTCATAATTTACATACATTTTGCTGATAATACTTATGAACTATATTTTTATTACTCACTAGAAAGAGAAACTTAAAGTGAATGGTTCTTGTACAAATGTTTTAAAACTTGACTTATTGATACATCATATGGTGAAGAAGTACATTAATGTTCCCCTAAAAACATAAGTCACAGTATTCAGTAGAGTGAAAAACTGTACCTTCACACGAACCACCGCAGTGTCCTCTAGAGGTGTGGCTCCGCTGTCCCTGGCAGTTACTTCCAGAGTGTAATATGGTTCCGCGTTTTGGCTGAAAAGCTCTGTTGTCCTGATGTCTCCGGTTTTAAAGTCAATCTCAAAGTGTCTAGATCCCACAACATCTGCATCAACGGAGAGGAAAACATGGTGGGGATACTGCGGAATCGAACAATATAAGAGACTCAATGGCGCCAAACATGACGTCCATCACTCACCTGTGACCAGTGAGAAGGAAACCGTTCCGTTCTCTCCTGCATCCAAGTCTTTGGCAAACATGTTTGCTACCAAGGATCCTTTCGGTAGACCAGCCCATATCTGCAATGAATGGATTAAAATGTGAACTACATTGTATTTAAATTAGTCAACCAAACTGCACACCTAAGGAATAAAAATATATGCTTTTGTCATTAAATCTATTGATTTATGACACATCATCAAAGCTACTGTGTGTAGTTTATGGCGACATCTAGTGGTAAGGTTACACACTAATCAACAGGGTTTGCTAAGCAGGTAGGAGAAAAGTAAAGTAAAATACTGCAACTTTAATAAACTCAACTTATTGCCACGAAAAGGTAAAAGCAGAGGAAGACGTTAAATTTAACAAAAATCTAATTTTATATTTTTGCATTTCCACCTGAACATTAAGCTCCTTGCTGGCGGGCAGGTGTGTGAACCGTGGTGAGTTGTCATTGACGTCAGTCACCAAGATGTGAACGGTGGCGGTGGCGTTGAGGCGAGGGTGGCCCTGGTCGGTCACCATCACTTTCAGACTGTGCTGGCTGTGCTGCTCCCGGTCCAACGCCACCCAGTTGATGATTTCACCTGGAAGGGTCAGATGGATGAAGAGGAAAGACTGTAAGCAACAATAAGATTATGATTATTATCAGCAACATATAAAAGGTAAAAGTATCTTTGTAGCATATCATACTGTTTGTCCTTATTCTAAAAAAAAGCATGTAAAAGCATTTTATAGTTCATCAATATGGAGCCAGTTTGATATACTTTAGGTAGATTATTAGTAGGCTGTGGTAATGCATCATAATATAAATGTGGCTGTAAAAGAGTGTATATAGAGTATATATTATGTATTATTTATTATATGCAGTACCATATTAGTAGTAGTTTCTCCAAAGTATCTAAACTTGTTTTTACAGTGACAAACAACAATAAAATGGTCTCACTTTTTATCACTTATTAGTAATAAAACAAAACAATATTATTATGCTACAGTGATATAACAAGTACTGTTTTATACTACTACACATTTTACTGATAATACTTCTGCCCTATCTTCTGTCTAATATTAGTCTGAATGTTTCTTATAGAATTGGTTTTAAACCTGTAACACAATACAATAATATAACATTAAAAGGGACTGCATGAAAAGCATAGGACATTAAATGAAATATAAAAAATTGATTTTATATTTTATTTTGTGTAAAATAAGTTATAAATGATCCATCCATCCATCCATTTTCTATCCCGCTTATTCCCTTTCGGGGTCGCAGGGGTTATAAATGATATAGAAAGAAATTAAAACTTAGTTCTGAATGTGAAGGTTTTACCTGTTTTAGTGTTGATCCGGAAGAACTTCCCATCCGAGAGCAGAATGTAGGACAGTTGGGCATTTTTCCCAGAATCCTTATCCACGGCTTTAACCGTTCCCACCAGGCCTTGAGGCGAGGATCCCTCCGACACGCTGAAGAAGTAGACCTCGCTGCTGAACACCGGCACGTTGTCGTTGATGTCCAGCACCAGTACGATCACCGAGGCCATGGCTGTGGCGTCAGCCGGCGAGGCCTCCCCCGCCGTGGCCAGCACTCGAAAACGATACGTGGATTCTGTCTCGTAGTCAAGGTTGTCAGACAGATACAGCCACCCCGTGTTCGGGTGAATCCGAAACGGAGCGGGAGGGAACCCCACCTCTGCCTCTAGGTAGTAACTAAGGCCCGAGTTTGATGTGTGGGCTCCACGGCTCCTGTGTGCCCTCACCTGGATGACCCGGGCATCCTTCCGGTAGCCCTCCCCGATCTCCACTTGGTAGACCAGCGTCTCGAAGGCTAGGCTGTTTTCAGTAGCTGTCCGGTCCACGTTGACTGTGAGGGTCAGTGTGGAGCTCAGGGAGGGTTCTCCTTCATCTTTCGCCATGATTTCCAGGCTGTACCTCTGCTGACGATCTGCCCGTAAACTCTGATTTAACGTCAGCGTCCCAATGTCGGGGTCAACCACAAACTTCCCGTTCCTGCTGCTTGTCAGGTAGTACCGCACCTTCCCATTGGCTCCGCTGTCGTAGTCATGTGCATGAGTGATGAACAGCACGGTTCCTGGGGGAGTGTTCTGAGACACTGTGATGTTGTCAGTGAGTTTGTGGAGGACAGGGGCGTTGTCGTTGACGTCAGCTACAGTGATGTTGACCTGTGTGGTGCTGTAAACAGGCGAGGTGTCAGTGAAGGACTGGAAGACCAGCAGCACGTACGGCTGGGCCTCGTGGTCCAGAGGTTTGATGCTGCTGATCAGGCCGGACCTCGGGTGGACGGAGAACAAACCCTGAGGGTCTCCAGAAGAGATTCGGTATGATAAACGTTCCATAGAGTCTGTGAAGACAGAAATTAGAGAGAAATTTGCAAAAGTAGAAATCTTTTTCCCCCTTGCTGACCGTGAACAGGAAAAGCCATGTATAATCTTTCATTTGTCCAGGTTTAGAGGTATCTACCTACACTTCAGGACAATAGATGTAATTTTATTTGTGGTTGTCACAGTAAAGATTTACATTAAAATACACACACACACACACAGGAGATGCGTGGCTGAACCGCAGCTCGGGCAGCCTATGTGACTATATATATATATAATTCAATTCAGATGGGTGGTATGCCGGATGCTGCTAACAGTAGGTGAGAGAAGATATCTTTGATAATTTCGGTGAACCAACAGACTTGGTCCTTAGAGATTGAAAAATATCCAATCACGATTTTTATTTTTACAGATATTGCAACTGCGATATGATTTGTGATATTAGAGGGAATGATAAGTTTTACGTTATTATTCCTATTTTTCCTGAAATCCATGTTAAAATGATTATGGTATGGTATTTGCAACAACAACAACACAGTTACTTCCTAGAGTCTGTAGAAAATGACATCCAGCACAATTTAAAAATGGCATTTTTATTTTATTATTGCAGTTTGAAAATTGCAGTAGACCATATATGTGATTTTTTTTTGCAAATATCCAAATACTTTTCCAGCCTTACAACATAATTAACAAAGAATATATATGTACATGTAGTTTAAATCTGAAGTCCTGAAAGTTTTGATGAAAAAAGGAGTTTAATTGAGAGGAGCAAAAAAACAAGAAGTTGATGTGATGAGTGTTTGCATGGATGTATGCCTCTCACCAGCCTCACTACAGCCTCACTAAACACTTGCTTAGAAAATACTGGGCTAAAACATATTTGAAGATATATTGCATGAATGGATGTGCATGTACGCACACACACACACACACACACACACACACACACACACACACACACACACGCATGCGACATTAAGTAATTGCCATTAATCCCCCCCAACAGTAACTACAAACCAGCCTGGTGAAGTTTAATGCTGCGTGGCTTCTGTCAAACAGGTCCAAATCTTATCTCTGCTTTAAGCGAAGAGTTAATCTGTTAATTGATTAGGTCTTAAAAGACTGTCTAGTGGAGTCGAGTAGTTAAGCTGTTGCAGCAACTCAGACAAGCTAATGGCATGTAAAACATGGTCTATGAGGGGGATAATCTTGGAAAACACTGCCTTTTCTCAGATCTGTGCTCATATATGCTCTAGATTCTATCTGCAACTATTTGAAATCAACCCACACTAAATATTTTAATTCCTCACGGCAGGAAACGTTTTGACACCAGTGTAGGTGTATACATATACATTCATAGGATTATCTCTAAAACCTGAGAATACAGATACAATATACTGTGCAGTCATTTCTGCAGTTAATCGTCTGTCATCTGTACATGTGGAGAATTAGACATTAAACAACAGCCCTCCTTTATACCACTTCATGTCTCACATTTGAACGGTAACAAAGTTTGCTCAATTGCTTTTGTGTCAGGACTAAAGTTTAGACCAGATTTACTCAACTGGAGGACTGGGGTCTATTGAATTATTATTATTATTATTATTGCTGTTTTTATTATTGTGGTGTAAGGGACTGTTATGCTGCGACTGTTCCAGACCACAAAAAGCATTGGAAATTTGGTGAGTGGACCGTTTCAATTTCTAGGTGACTATCCCTGTACTAGAATATGTGTATACTATGTTGCTCAAAAAAGGCCATACTATAGTATGTGGCTCACAAAATGGTCATACTATACTATGTGGCTCACAAAATGGTCATACTATATCTATATAGTATCTATATCGCTCAAAAAATGTTTTACTATGCTGTCGCTCAATAGAGTAATATTATATGATGTGGTCCAAAAAAGATCATACTATACTATGTCGCTCAAAAAAGGTCATACTATACTATGTGTCCCAAAAAAGGTCATACTATACTATGTGTCCCAAAAAAGGTCATACTATACTATGTGGCTCAAAAAAGGTCATACTATACTATGTGGCTCAAAAAAGGTCATACTATACTATGTCGTCCAAAAAAGGTCATACTATACTATGTCGCACAAATAAGGTCATACTATACTATGTCGCACAAAAAGGTCATACTATAGTATGTGGCCTAAAATAGGTCATACTTCACCTTTTCGCTCAAAAAAGGTCATACTATACTATGTCGTCCAAAAAAGGTCATACTATACTATGTTGCACAAATAAGGTCATACTATACTATGTGGCCCAAAAAGGTCATACTATACTATGTGGCCTAAAATAGGTCATACTTCACCTTTTCGCTCAAAAAAGGTCATACTATACTATGTGGCTCAAAAAAGGTCATACTATACTATGTGGCCCAAAAAAGGTCATACTATAGTATGTGGCCTAAAATAGGTCATACTTCACCTTTTCGCTCAAAAAAGGTCATACTATACTATGTCGTCCAAAAAAGGTCATACTATACTATGTCGCACAAATAAGGTCATACTATACTATGTGGCCCAAAAAGGTCATACTATAGTATGTGGCCTAAAATAGGTCATACTTCACCTTTTTGCTCAAAAAAGGCCATACTATACTATGTGGCTCAAAAAAGGTCATACTATGCTATGTCGCACAAATAAGGTCATACTATACTATGTCGCACAAATAAGGTCATACTATACTATGTGGCCCAAAAAGGTCATACTATAGTATGTGGCCTAAAATAGGTCATACTTCACCATTTCGCTCAAAAAAGGTCATACTATACTATGTGGCTCAAAAAAGGTCATACTCTTCTATATGAATCTCAGAAAAGGTCATACTATACTATGTCGCCCAAAAAAGGTCATACTATACTATGTCGCCCAAAAAAGGTCATACTATACTATGTCGCCCAAAAAAGGTCATACTATACTATGTGGCTCAAAAAAGGTCATACTATACTATGTGGCTCAAAAAAGGTCATACTATACTATTTGGCCCAAAAAGGTCATACTATAGTATGTGGCCCAAAAAGGTCATACTCTTCTATATGAATCTCAAAAAAGGTCATACTATACTTTGTCTCTCAAAAAAGGTCATATTATACTATGTGTCCCAAAAAAGGTCATACTATACTATGTAGCTCAAAAAATGTCATACTATACTATGTGGCTCAAAAAAGGTCATACTATACTATTTGGCCCAAAAAGGTCATACTATAGTATGTGGCCTAAAATAGGTCATACTTCACCTTTTCGCTCAAAAAAGGTCATACTATACTATGTGGCCCAAAAAGGTCATACTCTTCTATATGAATCTCAAAAAAGTTCATACTATACTTTGTCTCTCAAAAAAGGTCATATTATACTATGTGTCCCAAAAAAGGTCATACGATACTATGTAGCTCAAAAAAGGTCATACTATACTATGTGGCTCAAAAAAGGTCATACGATACTATGTAGCTCAAAAAAGGTCATACTATACTATGTGGCCCAAAAAGGTCATACTCTTCTATATGAATCTCAAAAAAGGTCATACTATACTTTGTCTCTCAAAAAAGGTCATATTATACTATGTGTCCCAAAAAAGGTCATACTATACTATGTCGCCCAAAAAAGGTCATACTATACTATGTGGCTCAAAAAAGGTCATACTATACTATGTGGCCCAAAAAGGTCATACTATACTATGTGGCTTAAAAAAAGGTCATATTATACTATGTGGCCCAAAAAGGTCATACTATACCATGTCGCTCAAAAAAGGTCATACTTCACCTTGTCGCTCAAAAATGGTCATACTATACTATGTGGCTCAAAAAAGGTCATACTATGCTATGTCGCACAAATAAGGTCATACTATACTATGTCGCCCAAAAAAGGTCATACTATACTATGTGGCCCATGTCGTTTTATTTTTTGTCCCAGTGTAGTTGGTGCTGATCCCATTTAATGTATACTTAACTTTATTGTCATATTGACTAGACGACAGTATATAAATGGGCATTCAAAAATGGTCTAAAATTTGTCTTTTATTCACATTTTATTTTTATTTATTAACGTTTTTTTTTACGTACGTATAACGTAATTAACCTTCTTATGAGTCCCCACCTGTTACCCAGATGCTCTCTGACCAGTTTAGGGAATAATGATGTGTGGGCATGTACACTAACCAGCTGGGTTGATCGCCTCCACGGTGCCCACAGATGTGCCTGGAGGTGCGTTTTCAGGCACTGTGAAGGTGTAGCGAGACTTCTGGAACACAGCTGGAGCTTGGGCACTATGTAAAACGTTGATGGTGACCTTTGCAGGTCTGACCGCAGCCAGGCCTTCACCATCCTGTGCTGTTATCAAGAGTTTTACACTGGTTGCACCAAGGTGGGTCAAAGTGGAGCTTAAGTAGAGCATTCCTGCAGGGACAGAAATATAAAGCTAGTTTCATTCTATTAAATCATATAATCATTTTTTGTGTTTTATTAAACATTATTATAACTGGAATTCATTGTAATTTCTGTCTTTGAGTATATATTAAAATGAAAATTGGGAACAAAAGACTGCAAAGATAATCAGAATAATTAATATGATTAATCAATAAAATCCCTAAATGAAACTAGAATCTGATGTCAGATGTTCAGAACAAATGCGTAATTCTAAAACAATGACTGAGAGTTATTTACTTTAAATTCTTTATAACAGATTGATTTCATTGCCAAATGTGAAATGGGGCTAATAAAACAGATTGTCACCATTTTGCTCACTTGTTGTCTAATAAGCATCCAAACTCCTTCTGATTAACACCACTGACAGTGATCATGGTTTGGAATATCGTTCATGTGCAAGTAGAAGCCTGCATATCTACCTCTTTCAAATATCCTTATGTCCTCATGGGACAAGCTCATGGGTTTGTGCACCAGCCGTGCTGTGCAGTGACACTGGTAATCTCATCATTACAACTTACACCAACTAATCCGTTGTTTATCCCTGAGTACTGAGACACCAGTCACACAAATTACTTAAAGATAAGTTAATCACTGAAGCTTGTTATCTGTCTGTCTGCGCTTATTTTCCACGAAAATCTTCTTGATAACAACAACAACAACAACAACAACAAAAAGAAGGTGTGTGTCTGCTTACCTGTTTGTTTATCCACTGCAAACAATTCAGACAGATCACCGGGGAGAATGGAGTAGCTGACCCGTCCGAACCTGCCGGAGTCTCGGTCGGTGGCGATCACGTTGAGGATCTCGGTGCCGGCCGGCGCGTGGCTGCTGATGCTCGTGGCGTACTCCTCAGGGTTGAACACTGGAGCGTTATCATTGAGGTCTTCTACCTCGATGTGCACGTACGTCTGAGCACTCAGCCCTCCCTGAAGAGTGAAAAGTGGAGAAAAAATATATATTTTTATAATCCTTATAAATTATTTCTCCTATTCATTTTTACGTCAAAATCAGACCAAATTTTGTATTTTCTCCACAGTTGTCCTCATGCTCCCAACATAATTTCACACTTATATATCATGTTTATACCAGAAAGACATTACAACATGGATGTAATTTTAAACATCAAATATGCCTAGATGTCCCTCTGACCGACTCACTGGATCTTCTGCTTTGACCAGGACATCATGAACCGTGTGTCCCGCGTCTCGATCCATATCCTGGGACACACACAGCTCACCGGTCTCTGGGTGGATTTGGAAGAGGGGATGTTTGTCCTGCTTCTCGAAGCCGTCAGACAGGGAGTAGCGCAGCGTGCCGAACTTGGGGCTGTCTGCATCTGTAGCAACAACCTAAAAAGGAGAGTCATACACAGATTAACCTCAGAGGGGCAGTAATGAAATATGCAGCTGGTGCTGGTAGAGTAAGTAGTAGTGCTTAACCCTTAGATGCATAAGTGGGTCAAAAATGACCTGTTGAGGGCATTTCTTTGCAACATTGCAATGAAAATATATCATTTCAAAATCTTTAAAATGAGGTCATAGGTCAAATCGTGAATATATTTATAATCCATTTTCTGTAAATATAGTTAAGATAAAAGATATAGATAAATAAAAATCTACTTAATTCTCCTTTTAGAAAAATATATTGTTTTTCAAATCTTAGTGTCTGTGCCCTACAGGCTTTAAGGTTCCACATCACACTTGTGCGAGTTGAATATTGGACCAGGTTTAGCTTTCCAAAGTATTTGTGATGTCACAAATCATGCTCACAAGCCCACCACCGAAAACTGGATTTTTTTAATGAGAGAGAAAGTGTGCGCTTTTTAACAGACACACTAACTAACACATTTCCTGTGATACAAGTATATAATTGTGACTTATATATTTAGTTTTATTTCATTTCACACTTTTAAAATCGAATGCGTTCTCCATTTAACGCAGTGTAGTAGCAGCATCACCTTGTTTTCTGTTAATGATTAGATGGAACCTCTGTAGTAGCCATGTTCTGTCAGGGTGATCATAATAAAAGCATAAAACAGAATTCCTGCCCCCCCACCCAATCGAAGGGTGAGGTGGATCAGTGGAAAACCAGAGACAGTAAAAGTCCGGCCTTTGATCCGAGGCAGCAGTTTACAGAAAGCACTCACTTTCAGCCATAAAGGCCGTATCGTCCCCCGCTTTATGAGCTCTGATCAGAGGAGAAACAAGGGTCGAGATCTGATTAGACGTATAAAAGACACAATGCACCATTATGTCCGCATACACAGTACCAGTGTTGCAACGTACATTTGTGAGGTACTTGTACGTTTTCTATATTGATCTATTTTAGTTGAGTATTTCTTTTTCATGTTACTTTATACTATCGCCCCACTACGCTCCACACTCACACTTTCTACTCTACTTCACTTATCTGGCGGCTTGAATTACTTTTTAGATGCGCATTTGATTCTCCTTGTGTTGCTTTTATAGCACAAGGCAGTTAATGATGAAACCAGCGGTTTCAGCAAAGTCATTTGGTCCTTTGCTGTTATACAAACAATAGTGTTAACAACCGACCCCTTAACCTGCAGTTAGATTGTAATGGTTACTTTTACTTTAATACTTTAAGTAGTTTTTGCTGCTAACACTTGAACCTTTAATTAATTAGATAGATTAGTAGAATTACATTTTTTTCTAGGCAGGATTTCAACTCAAATGAGTTCTTCCACTACTGCAAAGTATTAACAGCATACATTTATATTTGTATTTTAAATACTTGTAAGAATAATGTGCACTGTAAACTGTTTCACAAGTAGAAAAACTCCTTTTAGTGTCTATTTAAGTAAATTGAATGCAATAATATTGCTTATGAGTGTGTCTTTGTAAACAAGGCTCGTGTTGTAATGGGCTTCAACTTGTGCCAGGCTACAGGAGTCTGGTACCAGGCATCACATCTGTTTATTTCAAAGCCACAGTGCTGAACTGGCAAAAGTGTGAGTGTTGTGTGTGTGTGTGTGTGTGTGTGTGTGTGTTTAGGAAGAACACTGATGCCTTTGTGCAAACAGACTGAGGGCTACTTTTGTCTTATGAGCCGTAAGAAAGAGACGGCGACACAAGGAGAACAAAATATGGGATGTCAGCACCAAAATCTGACACTTTCAAGCAAGTACTTAGAAATTCATATATGTATGTCCAGGTTTCTCTGTATAATCCACAACACTGCCAACAGTTTTCACAGGCAGAAAGAAATAGAAATAGTCTCCAAGGAAACTGCTTCTGGAAAGACCCAGCAGATGCATTTTTAATGGCTCTGATCACCACAAATGAAATTCCATCGACCTATGTTGTATTGGATGGAAGCTCAAAGCTCACAGGTGGATCTCAAAACCTGGACAACCTAACAGAATGACCTGCATCGCCAGCAAAGGAGTAAATGTTCTCTGTTTTCTTGTTGTTTTTGGTCATTGAGTACAAATGAGAAAATGTTCTAATTGTATTTTTTGAGTGAACTGACCCTTTAAGCTGAATATTTTAAACATACTTGTAAAAAACAGCTTCCAATGTCCGTGTGCTCTGGAACGGACACGTTGTACAGCTGCTGCTGGAACACCGGCTCGTTGTCGTTGACGTCCTCCACCAGCACGGTGACCGTCGCCGTGGACGACAGGGCCGGCTCCCCTCCGTCCGCCGCCACCACCAAGAACCACACCTCCGCCCGCCTCTCCCTGTCCAGCTCCGCGGCCGTGGTGACCAGGCCCGACTCGGGGTGGATGCTGACCAGGCCGTCCTGGTCCTGGTGGCCGGACATGAGGATGGAGTACCTGACGTCGGCGTTGGCGCCCGTGTCCGCGTCCCGGGCCTGCATCCGGATGAGGGAGCTGCCCCGCGGAGTGTCCTCTGCGACGGTGGCGACGTACGAGTCCCTCTGGAAGACCGGGTGGCAGTCGTTGACGTCAGCCACCTTCACGAGGAGGACTGTCTCACTCCTCAAAGGGGGGGCCCCTGAATCTGACGCTTGCACCTTCAGCTCATACAGATCCTTCTCTTCCCTGTCCAGCTCTGCGTTGACACACAAGGCGTACAGGAAGTCATCCGTCTGCTTCAGGGTGAACTTCCCATCGCCCCCCTCCAGGGTGACTGCAACCCTCTCCTCCTCCAGGTCGGGGTCTGACACAGAAATCCGGGCGACGTAGTCCCCGATCGCCGCGGCCTCCGACACCACGGCGTCTCCCATCTCACTCAGGAACAGCACGCTGATAGCGGGGCGGTTGTCATTGACATTGAGCACCTTCACGCCCACAAACGTGCTGCTGTGCTCAGGCTGGGCGCCGTTGTCTCTGGCGCTGATGACCAACTCGTGGAAGGCCTGGGTTTCATAGTCGAGGAGCTTGTTGAGGTAGACCACGCCGGTGGTTTTGTTGATGGAGAACACCTCGTTCGGGTCGCTCTGCCGCCGGTTGATCTCGTACGTGACCCTGCCGTTGTCGCCCAGGTCCGGGTCCGTGGCGTGCACCTGGCACACGGTGGACAGACGTGGCGCGTTCTCACGCACCGCGGTGTGATATTCCGTCTGGTTGAACACAGGAGGGTTATCGTTCTCGTCCAGGACCCGGATGTTGACCTGAAGCCGCCCCGTCCTGGCCGGGACCCCGCCATCACAGGCCTCGACGGTCAGGGAGTAGGAGTCCTGCTTTTCCCTGTCCAGTTTGCCGGCCAGGACGAGGTCCAGGCCGAGCTGGCTCTCAGATCCACCGCTGTGGTTCAGGTGGAACAACTCCTCCATCTGGCTGTCCGTGATTCTGTATCCCTGGATACCAAACTCACCTTCATCCTGGTCTTTAGCTGCTTCCAGCTGAAACCGACTCCCCGTGGGGCTCAGCTCCGAAATGTCCAAGTCGACCTCCATGAAGCGGAACGCGGGTGAATGGTCGTTGACGTCCTTGACCTCTATTCTCACTCTGATCACCTCACCTGTGAGAGTGGCAGCCACAAACTCGTACTTCCCTCTGCGCTCTCTGTCCAGGACCACAGCTGTGGAGATGATCCCCGTGTCCGCGTCTATCTCCAGGTCCTGGAACACATAGGAGTCTCTGCTCTCTGAGATGAAGAAGCCGGTGCCGGGCCTGCTCAGTACCGCTCCCAGCGCTCCCACCGCGGTTTTCGCGGGCAAACCCTCCTTCACGGAGAGCGTCAGGTTGAACACCTGCCCGAACGCCTGCGCGTAAAACAGCGCCAGGGCGAGAAGAGTCCGAAGAACCAGAGTTGAGACGTTTTCGAGACCCATACCTCCTTCACGCCGCGTTTCCCCACTTGCTTTATCCAATGAAATCTACATATTTCCGTTGCGTAAAATCCTTCACTCGCGTTTCAGCGCACCTCTCCAAATGCGCCTTTGCGCACGAGAAAAAGAGGAAAGTTATTCTCCATAACAAGAAAAAAACGGCAGCGTCCTTGCGCCTTGAGTTTGAAGAAGAGGAATCCCCTCGGAATCCTCCTCGCATCACAGTCACCAACTGTGCGCATTGAACACACACACACACACACACACACACACACACACACACACACACACACACACACACACACACTTACCCTCCCTCCCTCCTGCTCCATCTGTGGCCATGATTGCTTCAGATTTAATTACAGATTAGTTACTGTACCGTGAGCAGAGTTGTCAGAGGAAGTTTGACCTGATAAAAGTTACAAAGTGAGCTTTATGTATGGGGATTGAAGACACAACCGCTGCAATGAATTTGATATTAGATCATATGTGATTTAAGGTTTTTGGTGAATCATCATGTGAATGATTTAACAGGTTCCTTCTTGCGGTGTTCGTGTGGCTCCCTCTGCTGGTAAAACACGAGCAGAACAGCCTGTAGTACATCCTGCATGGGTCAATGTCATGTGGTGTTACCCTTAAAACTCAGTACCAGATAGTTTAATCCTCTTAAAAACTTTTTTTTAAATGCTATCAACTAGCTTTATATTATAGGTATATATATATATATATATATATATATATATATATATATATATATATATATATATATATATATATATATATATATATATATATATATATATATATATATATATATATATATATGAGGGGTTGTGAGGTGATTATTGATTTATGATTCACAAATCTGTTCATCAGTTTTTGACTTTTTAGCTAATCCTTCTCTAATATTGGATCATTTCAACATGTATTTAAATGCACCCATGTCAAAAGTTTAAAAGGGAAAAATCTGTATTTATGGACATGTGAGATGTGACCCATGTACACACTTTCTGTTGGTAAGACAACGATTGACAAAAAAAAAATACACAAAACCATCAGTTTCATCTTTATTTGTGTTTTATTATAAAAAGCTTTTCACTGTATTTTTTTTCACTGTGGAGAATATAGTGGAGTAGAAAATACAATATTTATTCCCGTCTCAAATGTAGAGGAGTGAAGTATAAAGTAGCATCCTAAGGTAATGCATAATCTACAAGTCCTTCCTAGGTTTTTAAACTTTTTAAAGCAGCCAAACAGAGCAGACAGTAAACTAAGTAAACTATATGCACAGTACAATAAAGGATGGTAGTTCTACAGAATCCAGGCCTTCATAGAGAAACACATAACATTCTTGGTTCCTGACTCTATTATCACCCTGATTAGCACCCTGCGGACCCTGCAGGGTGTATAATACCCAACATTCACCCCGCCACTAGAGAAAAACAACGCTGTAGCCCAGCAACAGACGCAACCTGAGCTGCGTACCTGGGTAAACAAGCAGCATAGATACCGAGCCTCCCTTTGTCGGGACCAGTTCGTTCAGCGACTCGAGTCCAGAAGCTGCATGCACGATCGTCTCCTTGTACTTTTCTGTGCAATAAAGGAGCAAAATGCCATCCCATATTATGCTTTCCTACCAGTGGGACGACCAGGCTCTGGTGAAAAAGATATATGACCGCCTCAAAGACGAGGGGCTGCCAGTGTGGATGGATGTTGAAGGAGGGGTGACAGGGAACATTAACGATGCGTGAGTACCATTACTCTGACTCTTCTACACCTTGGAGGTAGATGAATTAGGACCTTTTCTGTGCTTCTGGATAAATGTTTAGGCCTCTGGAGTTCCTGCTAACATAAAAAACTGTAAAATGCAATTTTCTGTTGTGGTCCGGACTCCTCTGTAGTGTTTCTGAATACAAGTCGTTTAGGAACGGCTCCTGTTGTGATGTCACACCAGGAGAGGAAGTCAACAGAAACCTCTCATGGATCCATGTACTGGCCCTCTCCTTTTCAGATTGCTTGTACTTAACTTTTGTTTCTCCAAACGACCTTAATCCTCTGAGGGCGGGACATTTCTGACAGCGATTAGTCAATGACAATAGAGCGGGAAGAAGGTTTTTCCAGATCAGTGTGTGAAAAGGCAGAATGCGTTGCTGCTGCAGGTCCAACCGGGTGCTTTTGGACCATTGAAAAACACACACTTTTTTGCAAAATCTGCATGTGATTTCAGGATGGCAGCGGGCGTGGAGGAGGCTGCCGTGATCTGTCCCTTCATGACTCCAGCTTACCAGGCTTCCCGCAGCTGCAAGAAGGAGCTGAACTACGCGGACAGCAGGGAGGTCGCCATGGTGCCGGTCATGCTGGCCAACAACTGGGAGGCCAGCGAGTGGCTGGGACTGATCACAGCAGGGCTGCTGTGGGTGGATTTCAGGTGAGGAGACGTTTCGTGGGGATGTGACTTTTCATAAAAGATTTTGACAGGATGAAAGATTACTTCCATCAATCGCACATGCACGGAACACGCATTTAATGACACAATCTGCGTCCTCCAGGAATGCAGAAAAGGATGAGGAGCACTTCGAGAGCTGTCTCAGGTCACTGGAGGAGGAGATCATGTTTAACGCTGGTCACCTCCTGGCAGAACAGGAGCCTCAGACACAGGAAGTGGATCAGCCAGAGACTCCCAGACACTTCCTGAAGAAGAAACAGGGCCGAGGCTTTCGTCACTCCCTCTCCGACCTCTACATCTGCGAGTCAGGTAGGTATGATGAGACGCTGACGAAAGTTGTAGACAAAGAATATTCAATTGCGGAGGCCCACTAGACATAAAAAACAAATTGTATACACAGTAGATGTAGCAATTCCTCTATAATTAATGACTGCTTACTTGTAAGGCTGGGTGATTAGGCCTAAAAGTAAAATCTGGACTCCCTTCAGAGTCACGTACAATCTTAGATTTAAACTTTTCTTCCTGTGTAAATTAAATTAAAAATACCAAAGGCATATTCTACTTATTGACACAATAATATAGATGACTGAAGTAATCTAGGCCTATGTGAAAAACAATTGTTCAAGAATAAGTACAAAAAACAAAAGGCACCACTCGCTTCTCATCAGTTTTCAAAATTTTAAATAAATAAATTCTGTCACCTGCATGTTTTTTTTAAATAAATGATCAAACAAAACAGTTCAATATTGTGAACATATTGCTAAGGGCTATGGTGAAAATATTAGTATACATTTCAGTTCAGCACAAATTGCTCCAATCCACCAAACCTCTAATTTGAGAAGCACTCTAACACCAAGTTCTAGAAGCAGAATTCTTTGCAATTGGTGTTGAAAACAATGAGACATGATTCCACAGGTGAGGAGATAATGCACTCAGCTACCAGATATACCGTGGAGCTGGCTGAGACTCCTGGTGACCATTGTTTGTGGGAGGAAATTAAAGGCAACGGCTGTAAATACTACAGGAACATCGTCACCCATAGATACCTCGGTGAGTACAGAAGATTTACTGAACAGCAGCAAGTATGTGAAAAAATGTGTTTTTATTAGTAATGGAGCAAAAAAAAAAACATTGCGGGATAGAAAAAAAAAAAAAAGAACTGGTTCCATGTCTGTACAACTGTTCTCAAAAAAATCCTGTTTTCCCTCTTTGCAGGGTTTGACGCCAGCAGGGACGAGGTCCAGTCTGAGGCCAGTCCTTCTGAGTCTGCAGAGTGGCTGCTGTTTGTGGACCAGTCGGACCAGAGCTGTCAGAGAGCAATCATCATCAGGAACAAACACTCTGGGAGGTTTCTGGCAGTCAAGAACGGACACTTTACTGGACTAACATTGTACAACGAGTACTGCAAATGGATTTTACAGTGAAGCAGGATGGTTCATGACAGGGTTTGCCTGATGGAAAAGCACTAACAAGCTAAACTGAAGTGTGTACCTACAACAGGAAATATGGTAGAAATTAATTTCAAGATGGTTACTGTTGCAAGAACAAATAATAAAAAAAAGTAAAATAAAATAAAAAATAAAATAAAAAAACTAGAATCTTTTTCTCTTGAGGATTTCTGGTTTCCAGTTGATTGGGTGGCTTTCTTCCGTCTGAAAGAGGTGAAACAAAGTTGTCAATTTTTCCATCTGTTGACGAGAAGCTGACCGCGAGTTCTACACAAACTCCGAACATGATTGTCAAACTTACGGCAGTGTCGTCCTCTTTGTATACTTTAATGGTCTTGTCTGCCTCAGCGGTGATCAGTCTGCTTTCCGAGTGGTCAAACAAGCAAGAGAAGATGCCCGACTCGCTGTCCAGAGATCCAGGCTGCACCGCCGCGTGGATCCGCTGGAAGTTGTAGCCTGTCCTCCAATCCCACATGTGGATGGTTCCGTTGTCGGCTATGGAGAGAATGCCAGTGTATGAGGAGTCACGAGTCTGAGAAGTATTTTCTCATAGGATAATCTGTCACTGCCTGTGTCATCAAAATAACCCCCACCCCCCAAAAAAAGACAAAGACAGAACACCACAGGTGGTTAATACCTCCAGACACCAGCACGCCATCAGAGTTGACCGCCAGGGTGTTGATGATGGCATTGTGGCCTGATAGGTTCTGGATGAATTTACCGTCTGGGAACATCCACTGTTTGATGTTATCAGCAGAACCAGAAACAAAGGTGTATCTGTAAAACACAGGGAATACGATAACATGTTATTTCTCTATGGATTGAGCATTTTGAAACATTAGCACACCATCTCATAATCAGGGAATTCAAATCTCCCTTTCTATGATACAGGCCCTTTAAACAGAGAGTTAGCTTACTGTCTGGGGTGCAGCACAATGGTTCGGACTGATTTCTTGTGATTAGTCAGTGTCGCTCTGGTTTTCCCAGCAATCAAATCCCACAACCTGATGGTTGAATCGTGGCTGCCTGCAAGAAGTCAATCATATATCAGTCTGGGAACAATACTGAAGAGCAAACCAATTGTCAGGATTATACAGAGCATATCAATGTTGATTAAATTAAGTCGACATATTGATTTACCAGTGATGACTTGTGGCTCTGCAGCCTGACACCGGACTGTAGCCACAGTGTTGGTGTGACCAGTGAGTGTGTGCACATTGGCTTTTGTCCTGATGTCCCACACCTGCAAGCACAGTGTTAAAAATATAAAAACATCATCAAGCACACATTTTTTCATTTACGTTTTCTTCAAGTCATCTGTGCAGAATACCATATGTACAATCAAATATTTACCAGGCAGACCCAGAAAGCAATTCTACACCACTACAATCAGGACACAAGCCAAACAAAAAACATAAAGACAGGAAATATAAAGTATTTTAATATGAATGCCATTCTGTTACAATCATGCTTTTATTCTAGCATTGGACAATATATTTGCTTAATGGAATTTGAAAGAACTTCTTTTATCTTAAGTCAATTTTGAATTGACTTGTAGCAGACACATTTTCTGGAGCTGCCTTTCTACAGCCAGAAGGCACCCCAGACAAATTTGTGGATTTCCTTTGTATGTGGAAAACATTATGGTTTCTGTGTATGAAAAACCTCCCATTAATAACTAAAATCTTTATTCATCAAATCATAGATTCCTATTTTCAAAGTTTTTCTCCTCTCCCTGTAAGAGCTTCTTACCCTTGCTGTGGCATCTCTGCTGCACGTCACCAGCACATCAATAGTTGGATGAAGGTCCAAATCATACACCGCACTCAGGTGTCCGTGGTAGTGTCTGATGACCTAAGGCATAAGATTGACGACGTCAAGAAAACAGTGAAACACCAAATCACGTTGCTGTTTCTAAAGGAAGTGCCTATCGTTAGAACAGCGTACCTTGTTGTATTCCAAATCCCAGCACTTGACTTGCTTATCTTCTCCACAGGAGAAGAGGTAGGGGCTGCGAGTGCTGACGGCCACACCGCGCACTGTACTGATGTGTCCAGTAAGAGAGAGTTTCAGCTTCCCACTGGCCAGATCCCAGATCTGTCAAGACAAACGGGAAATTAAACTCAAATATCTCCAAAATTGGTGTTTTCTTTAAAATTGGAGCACTAATAGTATTTTCCACTCTTCCTGCAGATCAACGCTTTTCTTGATGTTTTTTTTTTTTTTAATTCATTTGTTTGATTCCAATATGCACATATAGAGCCAAATTAGTTTATTATGAACAATCATTCAGAAAATAGGGAAAATGATGAAAAGCTAAAGAGATTTTTTTTGATTATTAAAGTAATTAGCATAAACTAGTAATCATCTAGTTATTGCAGCTACAGAAACAAAAAAGAATTACTGAAACTAAGAGTAGTTTTTTTCTTCTTTCATTTATACATAAAGGCATAGGATTATTGCTGGTTGACAACTGTACATTTTCTAATTTTATTCAATAAACAAAATTATTTATAAAAATAAAACAAGACAAAACGCAGCTTAACTGACCTTTATGGTCCTATCAGCAGACCCTGTGACAAACCACTGATTCCCAGGCTCCACAGCGATGGACCTCACCCAGCCGAGGTGACCGCTGATGACCTGTCAGATAAAGCAGACTGTTAGAAAAAACACAAATACGAGTGACTCAAATCCAGAGGAACGGCAGCATCAACGGGAGAAGCTGAAATGACCGGTAGTCACCCGAAACAGTTTCCACGGTGGATGCCACTGGGGTTTTGGCATGGTGGGTGCTTTCCTCATGAGTGCAGAATTTCTCGTTCCACCTCCTTCCATCAGCGACTACAGGGAACACATTCACCATCAGCGCGGCACTTCTTTCAAGTGTTTTTTACGGCAAAGACAAATAAACAAGATATTCGATCATGTGAACGAAAATACACGGTTAACGTACCAAAGTGCTCGTTGGAGGCTGAGATCTTTCTGCTGCGCCTGCGTGTCGATGGATGTCACTGACACTAGCAGCAGTGCGGCTGGCTTCCTGCCTGAAAATTTACCAAAAGCGATTTTTTTTTCTACATGTGATTAATTTGTGTGAAAAGCTTAAAAACATGGAACTAACTGAAATACTCAGTGTTCATATTGTGCGTTTGTGTGTGTGTGGGGAGGAAGGGTACCTGGCTTGTGATGGCGGCAGGGCCAGCGCCATGGAGTGGACTCCTCCCTCACTGGGATTTCTGTGCATCTTTGTGTCTGCAGTCAACGCTACGCCTGTGGAGCAAAAAGTAGAGTGATATCAGAACAATCAGGTTTCTGCGAGTTGAATGCAAGTCCTTTTTAATCCCATAGAACAGCTTTTTCAAACTCAAGATGCGTGGGTTGAATCCACAAACACCTCTCAAAAGAGGGGACAGACTTCCACGATTTATTGCGACATGGGAAGGAAACCGTGTTTGATGCCCTGCCATAGAACACAATTTAATTTAATTCAGTGTTTCATATCATACTGGCCAAAGTATGATGTTAAACTTAGATTAGCTAACTAGACTGAAAGTAAGAAAAGACATAAAAATAGAGATGAATAAAAAAAAACACATTTTCTGTATTTAAAAGCCACTGGAAACCACCAACAGTCAGGTCTCTATTTGCTGCTTAAAGACAAAAGCTGTGTTGAATTTGTTTATTTGTAATAGATTGTACTCAGGAATTAGGAAGGGAAAACAGAGTTTTTTTTCCCCGTTTCAAATAATATAAATTATTTATTGTTTTGAATATAATTTACCAGGTCCAGAGGGGTATGCGTGTGTCCCGGTGATCAGGTAATCCGGGTCATCTCCTGAAACAAAAGAAAAACCCTATTGAGCAAGTTTTAGAGCATAAAATCACATTGGTAAATACCTAAAATACATGCATGGGCATTATTGTTATTATTATCATATTGCAGATAACATAGCGTTCATGTCATGGTTACCTGGCTGTGTGTAGCTCTGGTGGCCTTGCATGTTACCAGCAAGCACCGAGACTCTGTCTTTCCCTTCCTTCAGGACGGGCATGTGGAGCACTGCCCCGTACTCTGTTTTCAGCTTCACAGCCATCTTCACTTTGTGACTGCAAAAACAGGGGGGGGGGGGGGGCCAATGAAGCATCGTTTTACACTTAAAAAACAAGTAACGATATGATCTTTACATACTGACAAACTACAAGCCAAAAGAAAGATTATTGTCCCCACTTTATTGTTCAAATTATATTTAAAAATTTACAACAAAGCAAAAAAAAATGTTATGGTGAGACATTACAGGTCCTCTGGTGAGGTATCATCCATGAAACTTGATTTCATACTAATTTACCACATTTTTTTAAAGATTTTTTTTAAATGTGGTGCTCAAAGATTCAAATTGGGCACCATATGAGTAAATTTGTACTTTTTAGAATACAACAAGGTAACATTGCATTAAGGCAGGTTCGCTGTTGACCAATTAGAGTCAAAAGGTTTTTACAGGCAGAATGTTATCGTTTTAAAAACTCCAAAATAGTGTCGACAGTACAAAAACACACCCATTTTCTCCAAGAATAAAAGGTATAAAAATCAGACTGTGATTGGTATAGTATGAACAAAAACCTATGTGAAAACATTTAGGATATAAAAAACCCTTTAATACACAAAAAAGTTAAAAGTTTTTGATTGATCGATCATATAATGTCAATTGTCAGTGTAATGTTAGGATTGCATCTATGTTTTACTCCCAGCACCTGTTGGCGGTGTACGGTTCTTCCACATGTGACTGAGGAAATGAATGGAGTGTAAAAAAACAGACTTCAATCATCCAACCCCCACAAACCCCACCGAGAAATAGTCAGTACCAGCAGGAGAATAAATCTCTGACAATAGAAGCGAGAAATGGCACATTTCACTTGGAATTTCATCCACTTCTCATCGCACACACATGATATTATATGATGTTTACCACCTTAAACATTTCTTTTTGCAAGTTTAGTTGGAATAAATGGAAAGCCTATTTGAAAGAGAGAATTGCGCCTCAGAGAAGATGCTGTGGGCACAACAAGGACACAGTCAAATAAATATATATATAATAATTAAAGAATTGAAGAAAACATGTTACGGAAGGCACGTCTCGCGTTAAAGGAGACTCACCTTTGTTCGTCCAGGGAGACGGACTTAGCCTGGTCGGACACAAACATGTCATGACTCCTCTTCAGAGACCTGAAGACCAGCGTGTGGACCGAGTGCTTCTGCACGTCCTGGGAGAGGAAACAACACACACATAAAGAATATCACACACAGGGACAAGTCACCCATATGAAGCTGTTTTTAATGAACCAGGCGATGAAATAAAACGTGTCGTTCACGTAACGTTCCAGCAATTAGCCGGAGCCGGCTAGAGCGGGAGAAAAAGATGAAGACGAAGAAGAAACCTCTGCTTACCTCAGACATTGTGCTGATGAATCAACGTAAAAACGACTGAAATTGAGACACTTATTTTGTCTGTAACCTAACTACGAAATATATCACAGGTCCATAAACATGACCACCACGACAAGCCGAGTAGCGCGCGCGCCCCGGAAGTAAACAACGCCGGAAGTAGCTGCTGTTTTTCCGCCATCGCCCCCTACCGGCCCGGAAGGTGCACAGACAGCATTAATAAAATATTGCTTTTTTCTATAGCTTCTTAAAAAGTGTGGAAAATGATCATTTAATATGTTTAACATATTGTTGTTGTTGTTGTTGTTATTATATATGAATAGATAATAGTTTCCAATACTATACTAATATTCCATATTTATCAGATGGGTGTAAAGAGTGTGAAGGTAATATACGTAAGAATTAATTTAGACAATAAAGAGGTTTATTCTCAGTGTTTATGCACCACTGGAGGCTTCAGTTTTTCTCATGGCACTTGTGTAAACTGAACATTGATCCAGAATTGACTACTAATCTATTCGTTATGTCACAAGTCTTGCTCGCATCAGGGTTGTTTGCAGTCAACTCCACCAAGTTTTGATTTTATTTTGTATCAAGTGTTAAAAATGATTTGGGAGAAAAATAAAAAATGTTTTTTTGAAAAAGACACGTAAAGTATGTAAAGTAACAAAAAATGTACTGTAACAAAGAATCACTACTTTGGTACAGTGCACCATTGGTAATTATTAGTGAATTTGCTGCAACGGTAGTCGTTTGTATTGTGGCAAAATGTTGCTGCAGCTAAACAGTGAGCACGGGCCAAAGTTTGGTTTCCATGGATCGTGCATCAGGCCATGTTTGCCGAACAGAGTACAGAGTACTGATTAATGGTTATCCAATCCTTCAATGACAGAAAAAAGAAGTAGTTTATATTGAAAACAAGGGTTGGTGCATCATGTTTGGTTTGCTATTTTGTAATGTAAATAAAAAAAATATAACACAATAAAAAACTAACAATCACGGTCAGTTAGGTTAATACTTGTATGTTTCAATGGAATTTTTGAGTCGTCTTTATTCCAAAACGTATTTACTGACTCTAGGGACTGTAGAGAAAAGATTAAATAAATCAGCCTCTTGTGCAATTGGGCCATTTTTTGCCAGGTAAAGCTATTAATCATTTTGGCTTGGCTACCGAGTATCAACAACCAACAATGTAGTGTAAATAAATTTGCCAAATTTGTCCAAAATAAAGAAGGCAAATGTGAAGGTCATAAGAAATCTGCCACAAACTTGTTTTAATGTCCTATTACAGAAAAAATATACTAGTATTTCATGCAGTTAGGTTTAATGTGGCTGAGTGGCAAACAGACATTTCAGGGAGGTGAAGTGATAAGAAAATAGATAAATAAGGTTGCAGACCTTATTATAACTGGAGATGTGGCTGTGTTTGGATTTAACCTATTGCATCAGTATTTAAAAGTGCCTCTGATTACCTCAAATAAAGTTCACTTGTTGTTGAGGGCGTTTCCTGACATTCTTGTGGTCCCATTTTCCCGCACAAGCCATGGTCAACAGAGAGCTTCCGATGCATCAGAGGGATTTTATTGTTCAAGGATATCACTACTGTAAAGGATACAAAAGAATTTCTAAGAAATAAAGTATACCACGGAAAACAGTGAAGTCATCAAGTGGAGAAAATATGGCACTTGATGAACAGGACATCGTCTCCAAAATAGAAGATAAGACAAGCAGAAAACTGGTCAGGGAGGCTGCAGGAAATCTGGCAATTACTGTTTATATGTGACAACGACGGCAGAATGAAAAAACATCCAAGCCTACTTTAATTTGGAAAAAGGCAGTTAAAATCATCTATAGACCGATGGTGGTGGCAGCATCATGCTTTGGGGCTGTTTTTTCAAAGCACACATCAGAATCAACAAAAGAACGGCTTCACCAGAATAGGATCGAGGTTCTGGAATGACCCAGAGTCCAGACCTGAATCCGATCAAACATCTGCGAGGTGATCCGAAGAATCCTGTGTACAGCGGAAACCCTCCATATCTAGCTGAGTAGGCAAATATTGCCACATCAAGTTATGCCACGCTGACCCCAAAAACAGCAACAAATGATTAGTTTAAGAGCGTGCATGTTTATGCAACCAGGTTATTTTTTTAGGTTAGGTTTTTTTTTTTAATATTACTGTTCTCCTTTAAATATCTTAGTTCTTTTTTTCGCTTGTGTTGTACAGATTATTGGTCACATTAAAGGTGGAAAAAGTATTTATTTATTATATTTAAGGTCTGTGTGGAAGAGCTGGTGTAGTGTATCATCAACTACACTATCACTAATCTGTTAAGTAAATGAACATTTAATTATTGTTTTATTGTTAAAAGTCAGTGTCTACCTTGAACGGTTCAAAGGTTATTTAATTTTTTTGCAGTTTATATCCAGGTTTCAGAGGGTTGAGACGAGCTCTCAGGTATTCCAAGAGGTTGTGATGTCACAACTATACAGGTATCTAAATCAGCTAATTTTAATAATTGATTATAACAATTTTATAAACAGAGATATAAAGACTTGAAATGCATCCCTGGAACAGTGAACAATGTTGGAGCTATAAGGGTACAGTTAGAATTTGGATTAGGTCAGGGTTAGGGTCAGTGTCCTCACATCTCAAACGTTTTGGTGCCCCCGCGAGCCATGTCCTTGAAGTTGTGTTGCATAATAAATCAAACTTAACCCACAGTGCAAAGACTGCAATGTGGTCCAGTAAAACCACTTGTAAAAAAAACTGTACCTGAAACTGGAACTAATGAATTTTGACATTTTTCGTTGACATTGTGGACAAACTGGTAGAAAAAAATCTTTCCATGTGAGGCAGCCCAATGTAACCCCACCATTTAGAAACTTTCCACAGATCGCTTGTACTTCCTTATCTTTGTGATGTCATACAGTAGCTCTGTCTCTGCCTGTAGCGGCTCCCTGCAGAGCGCACTTGCAGCCTGCCGTTGCATGCCCTTTTTTCTGTCTTTCAAGCAAAAAATCTGCCAATCAGAAGAAAGGCTCATGAATATTTATGAGACGGACCAAAAATGACCTGTGTTTTCTTGCAGCCACAGTGAGGCCTTTGTCAGAGATGAATAGCATTTTAAATTGCAAATATATCATGTCAGGTATATCAAAAACATCAAATAAAATCCAGGAAAGTGCATTAAAGGATATGGTATGGTAGTATTTATTGAAGAGCATACAGGTCTTTCTATATTTGCTGCAACACATATTTACCTTCTTGATATTTCACTTTGTGACAAGTGCTTTTTTCATCATCAACACCGTATGGAACCATTGAAAACCACTGACAAATCAAACATGACAAATACTTGGCAAAGAGAAAACATTTATTTAGAAGGAAGGGCAAAATCAGTGTCCCCCCTGGTTGGATCAGCAAAACTCGCTCACATCGCACCCCGTCATGCACAGCCTCACCCAGGGGCAGGTGACCCTGGTCCTGAAGAGACGCAGTGGGTGCAGGTTTTTGTTCCAAGAAAGCAGCTAAACGCCTGATTCAACCAAAAAAGGTCCTTAGGAAGTGGTTGATGAGTAGAATCAGGTGTGTAAATGCTCAGATTGGAACGAAAGCCTGCAGCCCTCCAGTGCCAGGGTTGCCTACGCCCCGGCCCGAACAGACACACACCGCTCTTTATGCGTCTCCTAGTCCGCCAAACTCTTTCACGCCGGCCTGCTGTCCGCCCGCCGTGATGCGGCTGAGCGGAATGAGCTTCATGGTGACTTCTTTCAAGGAATACCAGCGGTCGTGCCACGTCACCCAAATGATGCCGTTGTCGTAGCCGGCGTCCTTCTCCGTGTACGTGCCGCCTGGATGAGGAGGAAGCGGATAGTTCGAAAGTTAATGAAGACACTGAGGAAAACTTTGCACCAATCATGCAACCAATGAGAAACTCCATATGGCGCCACTTTGGGTCGAGTCTTACCCTGGTAGTATTTGCCGTTCAGATTGGCGGCGTGGCACCTGTTCATCCACCAGCCGGAACCCTCCTGGGCGGCACAGTTGCCTTGATACTTGTCGTTGTCCCTGTCGTAGGTGCTGAACTGCATGCCGTTGTGGGCCGTGTAGAACTTGTCGCTGGGGTCGTCTCCGAAGTCGTAGCCGTCGAAGGAGTCGCCGGCGTCGCCGCCAAAGTAGTAGCCGTAGGTCATGCGGTAGCTGTCGGCCTCCGGCCCGGTTCTGAACATGTTGTAGTCGGCATATCTTGGGAAAAGAAGGCCACAGGGGGGAGAGTTGTTTTTTGGATAACTCCTGCTGAGTCGGCTTTTTCTGCTTTAAATCTAACCTCCTCATCGGGGCCATGTTTGCCCTGTCAGCGAGTCCCTTAGCTCAGCGCTTACATAATCTGTTATCACGCCTGTGTGTGTGTGTGTGTGTGTGTGTGTGTGTGTGTGTGTGTGTGTGTGTGTGTGTGTGTGTGTGTGTTACATACCTTTTGTTGCCGTCCCAGTCGACCAGCTCTATCCTCAGCACAGTGGGAATGTTGGAAGCGGTGCTCAGGTAATGGATCTTGTCGTTGCCGAGCCAGAACTCCGTGGTGTCGTCTGGGGAGAGATAACCGAAGCCCTCCTTGTACTGGATCCAGTCCTTGTTGAAGTCCACGGTGCCGTCACGTCTCTGTGGACACAAATAAGCGATCAGTCACAAGGCAGAAGATGACATTGGTTCTGTAGTGTAACTCATGAAGTTTCTGGCAGGAATCAATGAGAGCGAGATGAAAACATTTAGCAGCTGGATGGGCATTAATGCGTACCCTCTGTATGACCGTGAAGCCACGTCTGAAGCTGTCGATCTCACAGTAAACCAGGAACTGCTCAGGAGCCTTGGCTGGTTTCACATAGTAAAGACCACTGGAGGTGGCACCTTTGTTGGCAATATCCTGGCAGTCTGAAAAGGACGAGGGAAAGAGAAGTGTCACATATTTTATCTTCTATACATTCTGATCATTTATATTTAAATGACTATACCCAATTTGTCTTTAATTCTAAAGTTTAAAACTAAAAGACTGAACAAGATTTTTGGTAAATTCTGAAAACAGTCATGCAAAATTAGATGACAGAAAATTCCAGCTAGTATAAATCTGTTTACTTTTTGTTGATGCAACCTATTGATTTCGACTCTAACTAAACACTGAGCAAGGACAAATGTTGTTCAGATGAGACGTGATTGAGAAACATCTGGTGAAATGGGAATGGCCAAAGGGTCAAAGTTTTCTTTTTTTTTTTACCTTGTCCTGTGATGGTGTGGATCGTAACTTCGTCTTTACAGGGCTCGCTGCACTTCTGCTGTAGCTGAAAGGCCGTGTGTTTCAACTCTCCCATTTTTTTCTCGTTGAGTGAAATGAGATTCTGTAGTTCACTAGGAAGAGGGAACATTTGATGAGCTGAACAATGAAGCTCAGAGATATTTTACAACAAAAAAAAAGATACCAAAAAAGAAATCACAATGCCAAAAAGGAACAAGTAATCGATTAACCTGAAATATCGTACTGCTGACTGCTTGAAAACAAGAAAACCAAACACATGGCGAATGGCACCATGATCTGTGCTAACTGTGTGGGCGTTGGCGTGCATTGACCTGAGTGTGTGGGCGAGGGCCAACAGAGATATGAGCGGTGGTTATTTCGTATATTATTATTATTATTATATTATTATTAATACTTAAAAATTGTAATAATAGATTATCACTGGGGCGACACGGTGGTGCGGTGGGTAGCACTGTTGCCTCACAGCAAGAAGGTCGCAGGTTCAAGACCGCCTTGGGCCTGGGTCTGGGGCCTTTCTGTGTGGAGTTTGCATGTTCTCCCCGTGTCTGCGTGGGTTTTCACCGGGTACTCCGGTTTCCTCCCACAATACAAAAAACATGCTCAGGTTAATTGGTAAACTCTAAATTGCCCATAGGTGTGAGTGTGAGAGTGAATGGTGTGTGAATGGTGTGTGTGCCCCACGATTGGCTGGCGACCATCTGGGGTGTATCCCTGCCTCTCGCCTTAACGCGCTGGGATAGGCTCCAGCAGACCCCTGCGACCCCGAAAGGGAATAAGCGGGATAGACAATGGATGGATGGATTATCACTGACTTACATATTTATACAGATTTTTTTCCACATACACATATGGATCCAAATCAAATTATAAAGAGGTTAATATGTGGTGGACAAAAGCAAATATTGTGGTAACTATAGTTGTCAGATACATGAGTAGAACATCACATAAAATGCACATACTCATGTTCTTCAGAACTATCCATAAATATACTTAAGAAAACATGTTTTTTTTCTTTAACTATTTCTCACCACAGGATATGAAGCAAAGATTCATGTTATATAGGATTATTAGTGTATAATGTCAGTGGCAACTTACTATATTTGATGCTGCTGTAGAGTGATGGTCTTTTCAAAATTAACCACATCCGTCAGGATACTCGATGACTTTGAGTAGTGCTGGTCTGAAACCAAAAGTTTTTTTTCAACATTACTTTAACCCCAGTTTGATGATATTTTAACTACAGCCCATAAAGACAAGCAATAAAGAAATCTTTAGGCATTTTCCTTTTTTTTTTTAATTTATTTTTTAGCTTTTTCATTTTTATTCTAAGCAATTATTACTCATTGTGTTGGATGAATAAAGATTATCATTATCTTTTTAGCATATTATGCTCCTATATCTATTCATTCATGAGCATGTTAAATCATCATTTTAAATCCTTATTAATCATTGTAATGCAAACAAAATAATGAATATTTAACAGTCACAATTAAAACAGTCACCTAGCCATACTAATGATGAATAAGCCAATTGGATTTTCGTTACCTGGCTGTGCAGCCTTCTGAGCTGCAGTAGTAGTTGTGTCTTTCATGTAAACAATTGTATCTTCTGCTCCATCTGTCAAGTTGGAAATTATATCCAAAGCCTTTTGCATCTCCTCTAAATCGTTGGTCACTATGGGATTATACCTCCTCATATAATCAGCCACTCCACATGTGGTTGGACAGTAAGTTCCCTGAATGCAGACAGAACATGTATGGAAAACATCAAGTGTTATTCTCTGCTGTGCACACAGTAAAAAGACGTCGGCTCATCGTTTTTCACTCCATACTTACAAAGCCATCGTTTGGTTGACAGAGGCCAATGCTGTCTCCTCTTAATTGCTGCACACACATGCAACAAAAAAAAAAGTTGTTGGTTATTTGTTACTCGGCGTCATTGCATCGTTGTGACATTCAGGTAAAGCCAGGTGACTTACTGCTGAAGAGAAGGAGAAAAGTAAGAGAAGTCCTGCTATCGTTGCTAGAAGTGATGGAGCCATGTTGCTTTTGCCACCAGTTGTGCTCTTGGAGAATGAGGGGATGCTCAGCCGTTGTGGGATATTTATCCCATCCAAAGTCCTCAGTTCACTGTTTCATAAGAGGCTCGTATGCAAACATCCCACGGACTGTGTTGGGACAAAGCTGTGACTCAGACAAAGACGGATCATTTCCCAGATTTGACAGCTGTTTGTGGCTTTGTCATTTATTTGTGCCTCAGTGATTACGATGAAGACTGTTGAGAGGATCAATGACGAATTGAGATAAAATATCAAAGACAAATAACAGTGAGTCATTCCTTAAATAGAAAATGCAAACACAGAGACAAAATTTGACATTGCTGACGGGAAGAACAAAACAACATAACCATAGGAAATACTGAATTTGGATTGATTCGCAGCTGTTAGTTAAAACATATAATTTTCTATATAATAATATTTTGTGCAAAAATAAAAAAGGTGAATGACTATTCTGGCTGCAAATGTTTTTTAATGTAATATCTCAATAGGTGTATAGAGGCCCATTTCCAGCAGCATCACTCCAGTGGTCTAATGGTACACTGTTTTATTAGAAGCTAATGGATGATTAGAAAACGCTTCTTCAATTATGTTAACACAGCTGAAATCAGTTGAAGCATTCTTTGACGAAAGCAAAATTTGGGGGAGAAAGTGATTGTTTCGAATAAAAATCATTATTTCTAACCATGTCAATTTCTCTTGACTATATTTTCTATTCATTTTGCAAGTCATTTGATAAATAAGAGTGTGACCTTTCCTGAAAAACACTAAATTATCTGGGTGACCCTAAACATGATAGTGTATAGTAAGTCAAAAACTAGGAAAAACTCAAATACAAAAGTTAAATGTCTAAAGTGACAAAAGTGTTAGTTTACTGCAGGCTATAAATAAAATGTATAATTATTACCATAATTTATAAAGTAAATGACCGTATTGATTTTTGTAGTGTGTGTCATCAAGAGCTTTTATTTACTTATTTAAAATGTTATCTGCTTTGGATTAACAGTACAAACAAACAAACTGAAGGTAGCCACAGCAACTACAACTACTAATACTATGTATATCTGCTAATAAAGCTGTTGCTGGGGAAATAGGTTGGAAATGGTAAAATTAGACTTAAAAAATGCTCAACGCAATTAAAAGCTTTATAATAAATTAAGACAATTCTTAGGTCAATAATGTGACTTTATAGGAGTTACTGGGATAGGGAAGTGTTAGATTTTTTCAAATCTTCTTGCTTTTTCCCAGAAGTCTCCTCCAGTAGACGGCCACTAGGTGTTGACCTCTTATTTTGAAATTTGGCTGCACTGGAAAGTAAAACCAGTAGTGGGCATGGATCCACAGTAAACCAAACACATGTAAGAGATCAGAGAGCTCAGCCTCACATTAGCCTCACTTACACTTTAGTAGGATTCAGAACATGGAATAATGCAGTGACAATAAGTTGTTGCTGCTTCACAAGTGTAGTGTAGATTTTACCATGAAGAGAATTGAGATAAATGGGATGATTCTCCTGTTGGAGTAGACTTTTATAATCTCAAAAATTATGGTGACCTTTCATTTTACAGGTCTGGTCAAATACATATGAACCAAGTTATAAACTATATATGAACTTTATATAAAGACAGTATTTACTACACATAAACATAGATGTTAACACTTTAGAACTTTATAAAAATATATATAATCTATAGGAGCACTTTTATGAACTACGTGGTAGTTCTTTTATTACTTGATGCTGAACTACTTTTTAGTTCATATTTACTTAAGGACCCATAAAATTAAAGGTTGCTAAAGATTTATTGCGCCTTTATAAACTTGCTGTTAATGGACAGTTTGCCTTTATGAACAGCGATACTGATGTACAAACCCCAGTTTCAGTGAAGATGGGACATTGTTTAAAACACAAATAAAAAAACAGAATACGATGAATGATTTGCAATTCCGCTTATATAAATCTGAATACACTACAGAGAGAACATATCTAAACAGATTTTTTTTATTGTCTTCTGCAAGTTTTTGCTCATTTGGAGTTCGATGCCTGCGACATGTACCAGAAAATGCTGGGACATTTGCAGAATGCTGTTTGGAGCAGTCCACTGGTAAACGGGTTAATGGGAAACATGTAACAAGCAAAGACGACAAGCAAGGATGGGGAAAGGTCCCCCACTGTACAATCGCTTTAAGAACATCGTTTCTCATTGTACAATTGTAAGAATATTCGTCTTTTCATCACCTACTGGCAAGGCAAGGCCAGTTCATTTGTGTAGCACATTTCAAGTCCTTTACATCTAACATTTAATGCATCAAATCAAACCAAGAAAATAATGAAGTAATTAGAGGAGGGAGGGACTCACAATAGACATTGTGTTCTCATAGAAAAGAAGTTAAAAAATGCAGCATTGAACAGAATCAGGAATTATAAGGATTTATAATATATATATATACATGAGGGGAGGACGTGGACACCCTGAATAATCAGCACCGAACGTCACGTTATCAAGGAGCCGTATTCAAGACGTTATTTGCCTGAATCTGATTGCAGCGGCGCACGATTATGATTGCCACCCCGCCGTTTGGCATTTGGATTCAAAAGAGAAAAAAAATGCTGTTCTATGTACTAAGACGTGAAAATGTATAGAAAATCAGATTGAAACAGCCTGTCCCAGTGACATGCAGCTCACACCCAGCTCTGGCTTCGTCCGCTGCTTGAGACACGGTTATGTAAATACTTGTCTCGTGGGAGGGATGAGTGTTGAGAGGCCTCTTCTTTTAGCAAGAATCAAAAAAAAAAAATGGGCTAATGGCTTTATTACTTCAACAGTACAAACACACGGTTAATGCCGGGTGGTGATATCTCTGTGTAGTGTCATATTTCTCTTTATGACTGGGGAATGTTGGCGGTTAGTTTTCACACAGCTCAACACCCAACATGCTGCTCTCCAACATATTGTATGTTGTATGTACAGATATAGATAAAGACAGGCTTCAGGCTGGCTAATGGCGAACGTTCCTCTTTTTTATTACATGAGGGCAAACAGTGAAGACGCATATGACAAGGTAAAGCTTAATAAAGCGTCACCTGTGGGCCTCTTGTTGACATTAGCTGATAAATCGTACCTTTAACTACCCCTGTGTGTGACCTGGTTTTATTATGTGGAAAAAAACAGGCCCAAGACGGATATAAAGCCTGGCTGACCTGAGAGTGAACTGCCAGGCCCGTGAACCTAAACAGGGCTGAACTTTTGCTGAACTGGCCTCTGTGTGTAGGAGCACCAGATGGAAAGTGTCTCGTTCTGTCTCTAAGTGCCATGAAGACTTGGGAGTTCTCTCTCTGAACTCTGTGTCCTGCATGTTAAAATGTGGTCTGGGACTTTTTTAATCAGTGTAATCCGTTGGCAGCAGAAGTACTCAAGTACAATAACCAGTAAAATAAAACAGTAAAAATACTGTATTATAATTAAAAATCCTAGTGAAGTAAAAAAAAATCTTGTGTGCCACACAAAACTGAATTCATTTTTCTAACTTTTCTCTCTAAATGCTGATAGAAATTTGATCATCTTAAACTTTTACAACTCAAACATCTGTAAAATGACTACTGCATTTTCTGAGTGTGATTCATGCATTTTATTTATGTAAAAAGGTAACTTAAATTGTCAAATAACTGTAGCAGAGCAGAAATGTGCAGTTCAACTGGAATTAAGTAGTAATACAAGTATCTCTAAATTGTACTCAAGTACAGTACTTAGTCACTCAGTTGTTTAAACTAAGCCATTTGCTATTGAATCATTGTGTTTTTTTTCCCAAAAACGTGAAAAATCAGCGCGTCGGCAATCAACTTAAAAGGCTGGGAACAAAGTGAGCGTAGTCCACAGGTGGTCTGAGCAAGAGTTAAATTTAAAGAGCCTTGTTAGTGTCCCACTTTGGCCACAACTACAAGCCCCAGAGACTTTTGACCATGGTGTAAATCTCCCCAGGACAGAGGGCAGCTCAGGGTTCAACCTGTGGTAAATCCACTGCCAGCAAAACCTGCAGGCGGTGGACAACATACATCATACTCTGGTGCAATAACCATCAGCTTAATATTTGAAACATCTTTCATATAATGCTGCAATCTCATGTTTTCCAGTAACATGAGAATGGATATTTATCTGCTGAATAACCTGTGTTATTTACTGCCCTATGGATTTGTGGGTTGAATGATTTCCCTTTGTTAGGCTGCTTTACGCTACAGGCATGAGGGACCTGAACTACACATTGATGTTAATCTGACTTCCCCTTGAACTGGTTAATTCATGTCTTGCTTGTTCCCGGCGTTCCCTCTAAAATTTTGTTCCAGTGCAACCTGTAAAAGCTAAAAAATGATTAAAGAATACAGAAATGTCATTATAGATCCATTTAATGTAAGTGTTTTTTGTTTGCATTGACTATAGACCAACCCACATTCTGAGTTTCGTCTGAGTTTTCGTCTCTCAGATACAGCTTGTGCATGATGGGATGCATCCTATTTTGTGGAATTGAATAGATATTAAAAAAGTGTTACTATTATCAAAAGTTAAAATCCTACAGTGTTATCCTGCACCAGCACTTTCAATACAGTGTAAAGCTCCATGTCAAGAAGCTCCTCCTCATGTCGCTCCCCCGCATTTTCATTACAAGTCTTTCATTACTATTCTTGTCATTACTCTGTCGTTCCGTTTCTTCCTGCATTGATCATGCAGCAGTAAAAAAAAGCATAAAGTAAGACTAAGAGATTTATTATAAGCCTGGTTTTACAGGGCCTATCAAGCACAATTTACAGAACAATTTAAAGAACTGATATGTAGGTTGTTGCTGTTGGCATTGAGTAATATGATCATTATTCATTTTTGTGCAAAACACAAGTTACACAGAGCACCAGGCAACAAAATTGAAACTTTTTTATTATTTACAGCTGCTGTCATCTTGTGTTTAAATTAACAACAACTTGTTTTATGGGTGAGGAGCGGGGCATTTGTTGGGTAAATGGACTATAAAGCACTGTAGGAAACCCTGGTATATGAGGACATTCTTTCTACAGGCACTAAACTAGTTCATTATAATGAACCATGTACTAATGATTGATTTTATTTGATGTATGGTGTCTTTTCAGATGTTGTTGCATATAGTGATAAGTTCTGCTCTTTTATGAAGGAACATGTATTGGACAATAAGGTGGAAAAGCGAGAGGGCGTGAGAAAACTATAGTTAGGAGTAGCTCTCAGCATTTTTGCCAACGTTAAACTTCTGCTTTTAGCTGTAGAACGGTGACTTCAAGTGAAGAGCAAGATGAAAAAACGGATCTAGTGTAACGGGGAAGTGGTGGTCTCTTAGCCGTTAAGTTCCACCGCCCCGGGTGTGGAGGAGAGCGGAGTCAGACGAAAATGAGGAACCAACACGAGGATGACGACACCCTGAGGATCCAGCTGAAGTCTGCTGCAGCCAATCCAAAGAGGACAGCTCCTCATGTTGCAAAAAAAAAAAAACTAAACAAAACACAGGGTCAGGGAAAGGTTTAGTGAGTTGGATGAACTGATGAACTTTGTTTGTTTGTCAGGGGAATGTAGATTTGACCCAGAGCTCTGCAATGCTCCTATCATGTTTATGAATAAAGCTTGATTTTAAGCCTAATAATCTTCTCCTAGCTGGGAAATTGTCTCCAGCAGAGCCCCCATAATCCTAAAGAGGAATTAGCTGGTATAGAAACTGACTGACTAATCTTCTCCTATTGCTTCATTAACAAACACCAATGCACAACAACTGCAACTTTACT
Source organism: Eupleurogrammus muticus (assembly GCA_036785175.1). Classification (NCBI taxonomy): domain Eukaryota; kingdom Metazoa; phylum Chordata; class Actinopteri; order Scombriformes; family Trichiuridae; genus Eupleurogrammus; species Eupleurogrammus muticus. The sequence goes on along the minus strand of JAYKQN010000003.1, from coordinate 18,580,373 downwards.
TTAGGCTCTGAGGAATTTAAATAGCTTCTACAAGGAAAACACAATAGTCTTCTTATTAGCTGCATGCATCTAATGTTTGATCTTATAGGCTAATTTCTGTCAATAATTTACTAATTCATGCATTTTATATAAACAATATATTTATAAGAAACAATACTTTTCAAACAAAGTGAATAACTGAATGAAGGGGGATGTATGTAAAGGACGTATGGACGAAAACCTCTTTATTGTAGACTTTAGTATGAAAATGGGAAGCAATAAAAATGTGTGTTTGTGTGTAGGAAAAAAAAAGAGTCCCGGTTTAACCTAATTAGAGTTTAGATGTAACTCATGATTTCAATCACAGACAGAGCAGATCCAATGTTATTTGTATTATATGAGTGAAATCCTTTTAGTTTTGAGTGGTAGTGTTAGCATTTAATAAACTAACTTTATCAATTGCACATTTTCTAGGTTGGAAGGTCAAATACTTATTCCATTTAGATGGCCTGAATAGCATCTATTCATAAAGAACAATTAGAGACAATATACAATAATAAAAACTAAAGCAAAAGTTTGACAAACACATTCATTTTTTTCCCTGTTTCTGTAAGGATTCTTTGGTGTCAAGCTCAGCAAACGCACACAAACAATTCACACACAAGATGGATTCTTTTTTCTAGGTCAAAAACCGAGTGTGTAGCCAAAGCCTAAAAGATTATGGTAATCTGGTCAAAGGAATGTTTTATCTCATCATATGCCTCCATTGAGAAAGTGCAGGCCATCCTGGGTCTGGGTCTAATCCTGGGTTGATGGAAGGAACAGAGCAGCCACTGTGAGCAGCCACAAGCTCGTCCTCATGTTTAATATCTGGAGGGTAATCAGACATTTCATAAACAGGTCGACACTTTCCAACCGACCCGTGTTTAAAACCATTCCACAGTCCCGACCTTTTCCCGACTCGTGGCCCACTTGAAAAATCTGAAAAATGCGCACGGGCCCCACATCGGATATTTCAGCTGGTTGCTACACACTTCTTGATAAACGAGGCCCCCCTGACTGCTGGTACTTACCGCGCGCTGCAAGCGGAGGCGACGCTCGGATAAACTGCAGCTGTGCAGACTCTGCTGCCGGGCGAGAAGGTGAAGTGATGGGCAGGAGAGCAGGTGGTCACGCCAGCTACACACACACACACACACACACGTACAGCACAAACCAGGAATGAAACAACACTGACAAGATTTAACACTCCATGTTTTTTCTCTCATGATCAGCTCATCAAACCATGACCACAGGATATAATGTGGATTTCTGTTACATCTGTAACAGTCATCCTGTCTCTCTCCTGATCTCTGTGGAACATGAGGAGCAACAGGAGGAATCTTTTGTTGTGTTTGCAAAAGTGTTATCTTAACATCACAAGTTAATGGACTCGTGCGTCATCTGCTTTCGAAATGCAGATGAGCACTTTTAGATCATTTAATAAAGAACCCCTACTTTACTGTCAGATCTGTGCCATTGATTCATTCATTCTCTCCACATCTTTATTCCCCTAATTATCTTCTTTATTTTCAGTAGTGAAAATTACCTAAGCACATTACTACTATACTTAAGTTCATACAATTTTGAGGCACTTTATACTTTATACAAAATATTGAACTTTTTTTCTCTATTACATGTATCTGACAGCTTTATTAAGAACATTTTACACACATTATATTTAATACTATATATATACTATATATACTATATATATATCATATATATATAACATTAAAACATTATGATGCAGTACTATAACTGTTAATCTACCTACAGTATCTTAAATGGGTTCCACGTTGTTAAAATAGACCTGTTTAGTAATAAAGACATGTAGTATACTATAATAAAATAGCAGAGCGTGCATAATGAGTGCAGTGAGTGTATTTTCTGACAATGCTTCTGATCTGTACTTGTTACTTAGTATTATGAACTTTAACAAACATCTAATCTCCTGGTTGCTGCAGGTACGATCATGCCTGTTTCAGCCTGACGAACTCGTAGGATGCTGAGGAGGTGAAGGAAGAAGAGGAAGAAGAAGAAGAAGAAGAAGAAGAAGAATGCGGACGCGCGCGTCACCGAGCGTGTCACGTTTCCTCGCAGCTTTCTCTCCTCCTCGCGCCGGTGGACGATATAAAAACCGCGTGTGCGGCGCGACGCAGCTCCGGGACGCCTCCGTGCAAGCTTCAACGATGCTGCAGCTGCTGACCTTCCTGGTGGAGAAGCTCTCGCTTCTCTCCAACTTCAAGCTGTTCGAGTCCGGGTGGCCAGAAGTCGCGGAGGACTCCACGCGCCCCGCGCAGCGCGCCGCGTCGTCGCCGCCGCCGCCTGCGCCGCCGCCGCTGCTGCGGCGCGGCGACCTGCTGGAGGTTCCCAGAAGCCTCTTCACGCACTACGGCATCTACCTGGGCGACAACAAAGTGGCGCACCTGATCCCGGACATCCTGCCCGTGTTCACCGACGACGTGAAGCTGATCGCCTCCGTGGTCACCAACAACCGCCTCATCCTGGGCTGCATCTACCGGCGCGCGGCGGTGCGCGTGGACACGCTGGAGGACTTCGCGTACGGCTCCGCGGTCCTCGTCAACCGCATGGACCAGACCACGCCGCGGCGGGCGTTCGTCAACGAGGACGTGGCGGACAGAGCCGAGAAGCTGATCGGAGCCACGACGTACAGCCTGCTGTGGAATAACTGCGAACACTTCGTGTCCCACTGCAGATACGGATGCGCCGCGAGCCGCCAAACGGAGCAGGTGAGCGCCACATAAAGCAGGGTTTATGTGCACACTAGCATGCACAGCCTTTTTTTGTAATTTCCAGTAGACTTGTAATACTAAATTATATTCTAATATATAAAGCAATAGTGAGTTGAGAGAAAATGTTATCTGTCCAGCATGCACTTGCATCGTCATGTGTTCACTCCAGATGTTTTCTGCACAAAGTGATTTAGTGCCATGTCAGCCAATATCTCAATCTGTCTCAGCAAATAACTTTCAGCTCACAAATGTTAGTTAGTTAAACCAAAATCTGTTCATTTTGTTCTCTAAATAAGATGAGATTGAAATATGTAGCCTGTAAATATAGTTACTATAAGTCCAAATAACTGGGTAAGCTTTGATATCTGTAGTTAATCAGAAGTTAACCGATTTGTCAATTAACTCTTACAGTGTTACTGCACAAGTTAATTAACCTAAATAACCTAAATACCATTTTGATTTTACCTACCCGGATGCAGTTTAGTACAAATTAATTGAATTAAAGCCAGGGACAGGTTGGTAGGATGGATTTTAGACATTATAACAGGATCTTGAATTTCCCACAACACATGACCCCCCCCACTCCCCACCTCAGAAGTTTAGTTCAGGTACTAGAAATAAAGCTTTATATCACACCGTGAAGCTTTAAAAGGTTATTCTTATACTTCATTTATGTTTATTGGCTTAAAAAGCTTTTTTGAAAAACACTGGATGAATGAACTACATAAATCACCTTTATAAGTAAAATCACCACTAAGACTCATTCCCTACAATCAGTTCTTGTACTTTGTGTCCTGATTGGTTGATGTAGTTAAACTCAGTGCAGTTAGAATAATGTTAAACCACGGCCAATCGGCTCAGGAACAAATAGGCTATTAAGCCTAAAGTGGCTTCGAGCAGACATAATTGAGAGGTGCTGTTGCTACGGTAACCTCCTGTTGTACGTGTACACAGAGCAGCGAAGAAAGACAGGGCTGCAAGTGGTGATTATTTATAAGATCATTTCACGTTGAGTGTTTTTCTCTCCTTGTAGTTCTGCGAGTGCCTAAAATCCCTCATCAGAGACCAGCGCAGCGTCATCGCCACGGGGCTGCTCGGGATCATCTCCATTGTCTGTTTCGGCATGGCACCCTCAACTACATTACCCACAATCCTCATTCCCTTCATGCTGTGGATGGCCGGTTGAAAGCAAGCAAACTGAAGTGTACTTTTACACGTCAAAGACTAGAAACTTCCTCCGAATAACATTTCCGCTGCACTTCATGACTGATGCCTTATGAAACTGTTCGTTCCTTTCTATTATGTAGAGAATTCTTGTCTTTCCTACATGTAACACATGCCCTATATTTAGCTGCTCATAAAAAAAGAAGATGAATGTATTGATTCTTTATACAAGAATATCGTTTGTGATTCATTTTTGCTAACACAAAGTGATTCATGTCTTACACAAAAGTTAGGCTGCAGCAGCAAAGTGATAATTAACGGTGTCTTGAAGATTATCGTGTATGTAAAGTTGTAAATATGACAAATCTTTATTAAACATTTTATTTCTATGTGTGTGCCCTGTGCGAGTGTGTCTGGAAAAAAAAACACAAGGCCTGAATCTGGGTGATTTGTCCTGATGAATCTTGTTACTTGGAAACAAAACCAGTAATAAGGTTTGTGTAGATGCAATCAATCAAAAAAATGCTGAGTGATAATGAGTCAAATTCAGATTATAGCTTTTATTTCTAGTTGATAATGTAGGAATTTTGCAATATATCGTGACTTAATCAGCTGATTTGACATTTAATTTAATATATTTCTATAACTGTAAGCTGAATAACAATGACATGTTGCATGACCAGTTTGGTGTTAATAAAACAGAACAAAAAGCTTTTTATTCACGTGTGACGGTCCAGGATCTGCGTGAGCTGTTAGACAAGGATTTAACTTGCTGCCTTCTCTGAGCCTTTCTTAATAAGGCCCCTTGGCCTCAATACACCACAGAAATGGCAGTTTCAAAATCCAGCTTTGAGCTCCTTTTGTCAAAATCACACTGAAACGTTGACCAATATCTAATCCGGCTAAAGCACACTGGCCCCTCCCAGCCCCGGCCTGAATAAAGTGCACAGGTGTCGAGCTCTTTCCTGCAAACCCAGCAATCATGTTTCTCTACCAACTGCTGAACTTCTGCTTCGCGGCGTCCACCAAACAGGACGATCCCAAATGCGAGCCGTTGCCGTACAAGCGCGGCGACCTGCTGGAAGTCCCCAGGACGCTGTTTACCCACTTCGGCATTTACCTGGGCGACAACCGCGTGGCCCACCTGATCCCGGACATCCTGCCCGCCGTCTCCAAGGACGGGCCGGCCATCGCCAAGATGGTGACGAACAACCGCCTGCTGCTGGGGGTCATCGCGAAGGCCGCCAGCGTGCGCGTGGACTCCGTGGCGGACTTCGCCTACGGCTCGGAGATCCTGATCAACCGCATGGACGCGGCGTGCGGCCAGCCGCCGCTGGACGGCGAGGAGGTGGCGAGGAGGGCCGAGAAGCTGCTGGGGGCCGTGACCTACAGCCTGCTGTGGTACAACTGTGAGCACTACGTCATGTACTGCAGATACGGCATGGCCATCAGCTACCAGACCTACCAGGTAACATCAGGCCGTCTCGGGGGGGATTCATGAGTCTGCAAAAGGGGGCGGCTTCCCAAAAAAACACTGTCCCGGATACTTGTGTCACGGTTGAATCCTCTTCACATGTTTTTTCCTCCTCCGTCTCCAGGGAGGTCACATGCAGAAGCAAAAAAGAAAAAAAAAAAAGAAAAAGGTTTAGGGGACATTCCACGTGTTGACGAATGCTTCAAGATTATTGTACGGTTTGCGTGTAACAGCCCGCGTGTGGTTCTGTTAATCTGAACGATTAGCCTCCATGTGCTGAGCCCGCTGACACGTGGTCGTACGGAGGATATTTCCCTGCAGAGGTCGTGTTTGCCTCAGGCCGCTGTGCTGAAAATTAACTTCACTTAATCACGCGGCCAGTGGCTCCATCTAGTGTTGCCTCGTGTCCAAATTACTGCCATTTAGGAGCAAATGAACGCTGTATTTTACCTCAGAGTGTCTAATTCTCTCTCTCTCTCTCTCTCTTTCGCTCTCTTTCTCTAAGTTCTGCACCACAGTTCGTAAGATCGTGTTCAGCAGGGTGAGCGCCTACCTGACGGCCCTGTGCGCCGTGGGCCTGGTGCTGCAGCTGGGCAGCGTCACCTCCATGACGGTCCTGGGCCTGCTCATCTCGTTCACCATCTGGATGGCGGCGTAATGTCCTCCGGCGGGGAAAAAGACTCTAATTTACCACGCAGTCAGACGCCGAAATGATTTCTCCCGCGTATATCGTAGGTGTCTACAGGCAAAACTCAAGAGGAGCGTCAAAGACGTTAACTCATCAATGTGATACTACACATCATGATCTAGCTTCGATGGCTCGGACAAAGTGCAATAAGTTTCTTCTTGGAATGGAATACAGTTTACAGTATCAAAGTATATTTGGTAGTCAAATAAACATGCATTTTTACCAGTCTCCTGTTGTGCTTTAAGCTCATTTACTTGTTAGATCCTCTGTGGTACACTGAAAGGTTTTGTTCATACCACTGAACACAAGCTCAGGAAGAAAAATAGCCACAAACAAATCAGATTAGAGTTGAAGATTTTGCTCATTACTGACATAATGTGGCACAAAAACTTCTTTTATGGTTTCACCTGAGAAATCAAAGCAAGGTCACAGAATATTTAGCAGATCAAGCAAACCGCTTGAATCGAGAAGATACAAAAAGGCGATCAAGTAATAGTCCTTTTGGTTAATCATTATTTCAGAAAATGAAACTCAGATTTGTAAAATACCAACCTGCTTATGCTTAAAGGGATTTCTTTTCATGACAGAGAAACGCTAAGTGAAACACAAGAGAAATGATATATAACAATAATGGTAATTAATTACATTACTTGAGTGAATGTACTTTTTGTTAGGGTTGATTTTGATGTTCTTGCAGTAATTATTTATACAGAATATTGAACAGCTGATTTGGAATAAAGAAGGTTGGCCAGCACGTGTCAATCTATTTATATGAAAAAACAGAAATACACTAGAGGCCACTACTGGACAGGGAAGGAATCACCAACACATGATCATTTCCTGTATTTCTCATCTATCTTCATTTTCTGACTCCTTATGGCCTAAATCAAATGTTTCAAAACATGATCAACTTAGCTCTAAGGCCTTTGTACAAGAATAAACAGAAGCTTAATTATAGAGAAAACACATTCAACATTGTAATGCTGAACACGTTAAGGCAATTATAACCCAATATGTTTATAATAGTTGCTTTAAATAATATTAGAATTTTTGCACTGGGTATTGCTGCTTTAACTTAGGTCTAAATACCTCTCCCAGCATGTTCCAAAGGTCTAAGTAAAGAGGATGTTGAGGCCAATGTGTGATTCGTGATTCATTCACTTAGAGTGCAAGTTCCACAAAAAAAAAACTGAGTGGACCATTATTTTGTCAAAGTGCCTTTTCAAGTGGACCCCATGCTCAACACACACACACATTTGTATTGAACGATCAGGAGTTTCTCACCCTTGGTTCAGACAAATCAAACTGATGTCAGGATGTTGTCAATCATACTTTTCTATACCCGCCACATCCAGGCCATTAAAGATCCCTTTCAGACATGTTTTATTGGTGTGTGTCTGAAGTTATTTTTTCCCCTGTACCTTCTTGCTTCTCCCTCATCAACTTGATGTCACAAATCATGCTCATGCATAAAAAAGTATTATCAGCGAGCGCAGAGTTTATCCACTGTCAGCAGACGTCTAGTGTCAAATGTTGCATATGCATCATTCTGCACGGTAAATCTCAAAACACAATTAAACGGAAGGAGACTTTGAGGAAGTAGAAAAAAAAAGTCGCCGAAATCAAACCTCATCAATGTATCAGCGCTTTGGGCTTGAGTAAACCACCCTCCACCATATTAAAGGTTAATTGCCTTGCACTTACATTGAGGCACCTTTCCTACAGGGAAACACTATGTATTGATTTAACCTCACAAGTCGTATTAAGTGGAGTGCAGGTGCACAGACCCCACTGAGATCACAGCGTAACCAGGTTTAGTCACCTCGGGAAATTGGCGCCATTTATCCTTTCAGATGGACTTTTCATGGCTCTGTGCTTGAGTTGCACATAGCACACTACGGTGTTCTCACTGTTTCTCACACGTAGAAATGCTCTTAAATATTATACAGATATTACACATCATCATGGTCTGTATGTCTCACTTCCACTAAGAATGTATGCTATGTATTTCTAAACTATGAGCTACATTTTAAGCAAATTACATTGTCCTTGACAAATACATAAATAAAGACGAATAAGGAATAGATAATTGTGCAATACTAATGTGTTAGGTATTGGAAAATATGTACACATAATGCATCCTCCAGCTATTACAAAAGGGTTATCAGATAATTTTTTGGAGAAGGTTGTGGATTCAAAGATAGCGTAGCACTGACACCAGCACACCTTCTTGTCACTTTGTCTGCATCAACTTCCTTTCATATTATAAAATTTCATTTTTTTTATCTATTGATGGAATTAAACGTTGCTTTTCTGTGTCAAACACATGGTCAGAGGGTCCAATTTCGGCTGAAGTCTTAGTATTTCCAATACTATTCAGCTTCCAGCAATAAAATCTACATCAGCCAGCATCTTTCTCCAGAAATGACATGTTCTAGTTGTACTTAGTAGTCCTGGCACACATCTATATAAATAACATGCTGGTTGGAGAGATATTTCATTATCTGTTTAAGCAGCGCAGTATCTGCATTTCTCTATTTCCATCGGCTGTTTCACACAAGTCACATCCTCGAGGGATATTAGCCCAAACCATCTGAAACGGTTGCTTCATGATTAAAGTTGGGAGATAACTTATTAACTATTATAATTATCTCCTCTGTAACAGTGTTTTTGGAACATTTTTTAATTTAGGTTCAGGCCTTTATAGCGTGTTGATCATAAACAGCTCCGTCTGATTTGAATTCACCATTGACTGCAATTTGTTGCATAATAGCCGAGACTTCCCGCACTATTCGTTGTAAATCAAAATCAACTACAATGCGTTATGGTGAGAAGAAGCGATGTCTGTGAAGCCTGCGATTGTTAGACACTGACCAATGAGTCCTCTCTGACTGTAACTCCCCTCAGGTCTCAGTCATTACGTCCAAAAGGTCGAGTGTAGGTCACTGATATTTTCAGCACAGCGGTGTCTGGTCGCGAGCCCCTTTGTATACACACATGCTCCACAGTAATTACTCAATTCTTTTCAAATGGGTCACTTCACACTCTTTAGGGTGTATTCGAGTGCACTGCAAACTGTAGGAGAAAAACAAAAAAAACCCTTTTTATTGAAAAGCCACACATGGAGGCCGTTTCATGCTGTTCAGACAGGCTGTTGCTGATTCCTGCTCTTCAGATTTCAATTTCATAACTCACTTTTTTTTTCCCTCTCCACGTCCTCGGCGACCAAATCACTCCAATCACACGACCGAACGCAACCTCTCCCCATTCTAGCTGGATCTTGTACTCGCTCACGGACAAATCAAACAATGGCTTCGTAGTTTCTCTGACGCCTTTGGGCACGTCGGTTGCAGTGTATAACGCTGCACCTTTAAAAAAAACGGGAGAAACAACTTGTTTTTCCACAGCTCGCTCCAACAGTAAATGCGGCACAGCAGTGGTAATTAGTAATTAGGATGAACACCCAGGCAGAGTCGCAGCCAACCGGCTGGCAGCATGAACGCCGCGTGGCGGCCACACACGCCGGCAGCTCTGCGAAGGCCGACGCTCGATCGTTAACTCGATGCAAATTTGCAGCGGCCGCCACCAGATTTGGATCATGATCACCTCATTCAGATTCACACGAGGCTCCTCGTGTGCTACAGACAAAAAAAATATAAGCAAACGAAGAATAGAAACACAGCAAGTAAATGATCTAAATAGTGTCTTGATTCCTACCCTACAGATGATTTGACCCTGTGAGGTCTCCACACACTATAATTTATTACTTGGCCAGTCATATATTTGAACTTTGTAGAGGCCATTTCCTGATATTATAAATAAAACACATCTTGATGATGGCACATATGCACCAGGTGGTTGCAACATACGTACCTTATGTTTTTTTTCTTTACGCTTATGTGTCACGGGACGTGGTATTTTTTTTAATGTTGCTGAAATAGATAATATATGTCATATATGTGTTGCAATATTAACATAACAATTATATAAGTGAACAGTGAAAAGTGAAGCGAAACATCCTCAAGCTAGAAGGATGAATCAGAATGAGAGGGTACCTGTAATCTGTGTTCTCCATAACATGGAACGGGTTCTGCAGGGGGACATTTGATGAATAGTTTATATAATAGGCTGTGATTAGGTATCCTCGACATGTATTTACATAAAGGCCTGGCGTAGCCGGGCATATTAATGTCTTTGCTCTTCAGAATGATGAATTGTCCTCTACAGATTCCCTGTAAGAGACATTAAAAACTCCTGCAGGTTTTTAAGTATGCTCCAGTCACTTCAGATCACTCTGGAGGATGATATCCAGTTATTACTCGGTGCCATCATTTACTGCAATGATGAGAAGTTTTATGCAAGAACATTAGCTCAGAGGGCGATTTCCATAACAGAGCTCTAATTAAGATCGATACAGTGTGAAAATAGATTTAAGCTTGTTCACATGTTAAACCATGCACTGACTTTTTAGTGAAATGTTGTTGTTTTATCAAATGCTTCAAACCATAAATAACAGCAGGAAAAAACAATAAAGGAACAAGAGGTTTATGACCAGGTTTATCATTATAATGCTATAAGCATGTCTACTATAACTGCAGATTATATTATTTAGGTTATCCTCATTAAAGCTGTTATCATAAATATTATATTATTAACAATGGATGAAGCCACTACTTACTTGATTATGAAGGGATTCTACTTTAATTTAGCAGCTAAATACCAAAAAATTAATTATAAAAATTTGACTTATATGTTCAGAATTGCAATGGAATTCCCAAGACTCCATGGACTCCACATAAATGAATAAATGTGTGTAAATAAGCAACTCTTTCTAACATGTTAGCAGCAACTATACGTCAATGTTGTGTCCAAAACGTGATTCCATTTCCCCCTATTGGCCCAATATAGTCAGCTGATGCAGCGCGAAGCACGTCTTTAAAGTCACGACCAGGACTGGATCAGCGTGAGTCACATGCTGTTTTACAGCTGTCAAACTGTTCTAAAGTTTGAAGCTTGTAATAATTCATTTCTGAATGTAAAAATCATTCCATAAAGAACGAACACAAAGAACTTTCAACTCAGAACGAAAGCATCAAGGCCATCGACTGACAGCTTGAAACTGATTTCCAATCTGCTCCACCAGAAATAATAATAAAGCCTTTAAAATGCAGATGAATGTCCAAACATCATAATTGTTCCATTCTGTACACAGATCTATTGCAAGCCTTCCCTTCCTGGAAAAGGGATCAGCCTTCTATTCCTCTCCTAGAGGTTTCTTTCACTTCTTTTCTCCCTGTAAAAGTGGGATTCATGGAGTTTTTCCTTGTATGCTGTGACAGGAGCTGTTGTATTGTTGCTGTATGACTGCAAAGCCCCCCCAGGGGAATCTGTGATTTTGGGCTATACGGCGCTGATGGAATTTCAACAAGGAAACAATTGTCCTTGTGAACATCAAAGGGGACAATAAATGGAAGTGTCATCCTGCGTGCATCAGAATCTTTCTTCGGAGTTCAAAGGAAGTGTTTTCCACCCGGCGGCACGAAGACAAAAGCATGATCTCGGACAAAGTACGGCGTGTACTCGAAGCCTTATTTAGGCTCCTTCCACGTCTATCTACGAATCTGCAGCCCCTGAAAGACGGTAGCGTTCACACCCACACCTCTGCACCACCGTACAGGAAGGGGCTGCCTTGCTGGGTTTTATGCGAGTGCAAAGCTTCATCCTGTCCACTGTGACCTCTCTGTACAGCGTGTGTGTGTGTGTGTGTGTGTGTGTGTGTGTGTGTGTGTGTGTGTTGGAAACACACACAATCAAACTCAGCACACAGAGGAAACACTTACTGCTTATTAACTAATAATTACCGTGTATTATTCCCCACATTAGGGCCAGGATAAACAGGAACTAAGGTGTATGTATTCAGGAATGGAACACTACTAATACTAGTACTAGTAGTAGTAAAAGTACTAGTACTACAAGCTGGTTCAGAGTAAATCAGCAATAAAAAAAAGTGATTGGCATAAATACCTTAGACATTCAAGTCATTCATTAATATAGGAATTTATGAATTTTAGGTTTCTGCCCACACTTCTTTCTCAATTTACTAATCATTAACTGATCATTAGCTGCTCTGTAAAATTGAATAAGGAGTTACTCATTTACTGATGATTCAGAAACAAAAAGATAGAAGAAAAAATGCTCGATGAAATCATACAATGGAATTTTTCAACCATTGACAGCACAAGGAAAATTCCAAATGTACTTGAGATGACCCTGATGTTCTCAAATGGGATAAAAAATGATGCACTTTTTTTCCTCTCTCCATTTCAGACAGCTGCTGTTTGCTCTGACATTGGACTTGAAATCTACCGCCAGGTCACACTTCTCAACAATGAAGAATGCTCTGCTTTTTTTCTCAGAATAACACAGAAATGTGCAGGGCGTGCTCAGGAGAGCAGACTATTTACTCTTCCCCTGCTTTGGCCACTGCTCAGTTGAAATGCTTACATTTACAATGACAATGTGATTTCTGGCTCATTTTTTTTAAAATGCCAAACCAACATGTGGTTTGCTTGGTGTTCTCTATCAGCCAGATGGATCCTTCACTCCCCAGGTCTGAGCTGGAGGACTGATCATTCCTGATGTAAAGCAGGGGTCTCCTCAAACAAACAGCGCAGGGCATGGCATCTAAATGCAAATACGCACTCGGCTTCATGGCAGCAGCAGCATCGTTTTGTTGGCACAGTGAAATCAGACACGTGACAGTTCCTGGAGGAACAGGCGAATATCCGCTGTGGATGTAGGGGGGAAAAACACACACAACTATGTGTGAGGATGCTGATCGGTGCAGGACGCGTTTCCTCTCGTCGTTTCGCGTCCTGAAACGCGCTCCGAGCGCATGGAGCTCCCGCTGCGTCTGTCTGAGCTGGAATAAAACAGGACTCCGTTCTTTCATACGGACTTTTGTTTTCCCCTCTTTTCTCCTGGACTAAAGTTTAACAAGGAAAGTAAGCTGATTGCGGATTGAGGTGAGTGGATCCTGGCATCAATTAGACGATTCATGATCTGCGTTTTAATTGGAACCCGTTGTTCCAGCCCACGTGCGCGTTAAATCCTTTATATTTATCATAAGCGGTCAGTGAGCTGATCACTGAAAGCAGCATCAAAATATCAGAAGGATTTATTCTATATTTACTTTTATTTCCAGCATGAAGGACTGGGCAACTACTTTTCGTTAAGTTTGAACATACATAGTCTACATGATGAGGATTCATGACATGTTGGTGTCACCCTGCATCTGACATACTGGGATCGGTCACTGCAGCGTTTAACCTTCAAGCAGGAAAGGTGATTCCAGCATTCATTCTATGTGTTCAACGAGAAACCTGATCATGCTGAGTCCCACACACAGCAGGATGCTGTGGATTGATGAAGCCATTGAGTGGAGCTTGTTTAAGTTTGGACCAGGAGTTCTGTTCAATACACAGTATAAGTCTTCTGGTGTTAAATAAAAAAGGAGGCAGCTGTGAATGAGACAATGTGAAACCACATTGTAGTGAGATCATGTTGCATGTTGTCCAATCCACTGTCAGTGATGTGTCTCTGAAGGCATCACCATGTGGTCTCTCTCTCTCTCTTAATAATTCTCAGCCTAATTTAACAAAACGTCTCATCTCACAGGGTTTGTGAATCATCAACGTAATAAGTTAGATGGTTGTCGTAGGAAGTGGGATTTGATTGCTCTTATTGTTTGCCATTGCTTGGAGCCATAATAAAAAAGGGAGATAAGTTACCTTAATGATGACAAATTGAGGTTTATTATAATAATTAAACCTGTATGTATAGGTCAGTATTAGCTGCGTATCAGAGTGTGTCATGAGTGTGAGTTGAATTTTGTTGGTGTTAAAGCATAGGCAGAGGAAATGCAACACACACACACACACACACACACATAGGACTGATGCTATAGTTGTGATGTCACAACTATACAGTCACCTCCCCCATTCACAGCCATTATTAGATATTTTTGGTTCTCAAAGCAAAAGATGCCTCTTATTAGGGATATCAGATTACAAATAAAACACAGGAAAAGTGAACAATGTGTGACCTTTAAAAATGCAAATTTTGACATTGTGTCAGACTCGCGTTGTTTGGTACTAATTACTTTGCTGTAGTTTGCATATTCATGGCTTCACCTGATGTGCTATGTTTTTACAGATTGCCTTATGGGGGCTGTTGGCCATGGATACCTCAGTCGATCTGAACACGACTCAAGTGGAGGACGCCCAGTTTGTCTTTGAATTCTCCAACTGCTGCTCGTCCGCCACGCCGCCGAACGACGGCAACTTCCTGAAGCTGGAGGACAGCACGAAGCTGGTCGGGGTGCAGGTCGTCCTCATCCTGGCGTACAGCACCATCATACTGTTCGGCGTCATCGGCAACTGTTTGGTGATATACGTCGTGTGGAAGTTCAAAAACCTGCGCACCGTGACCAACTTCTTCATCGTGAACCTGGCGGTGGCCGACCTGCTGGTGAACACGCTGTGCCTGCCCTTCACGCTCGTCTACACGCTCTACGGCGAGTGGAAGCTGGGTCAGGTGCTGTGCTTCATGGTGCCGTGCGCCCAGGGCCTGGCCGTGAACGTGTCCACCATCACCCTGAACATCATCGCCCTGGACCGCCACCGCAGCATCGTCTACCACCTGGAGACCAAGATGTCCAAGGACATGTGCGCCATGGTCATCGTGGTCACGTGGGCCATCAGCGCCCTGCTGGCCAGCCCGCTCGCCATCTTCCGGGAGTACGGGACGTTCGATCTGTCGCCGGACGAGTCCATCACGGTGTGCCGGGAGCAGTGGCCGGGGAGCAGCATGAACGGAACTCTCTACAGCGTGTCCATGCTCCTGGTTCAATACGGCGTGCCGCTGGCCATCAACTCCGTCGCCTACATCCGCATCTGGAACAAGCTGAAGAGCAACGTGGCCTCGGGAGGTCGGAACGTCCGCCACCAGCGGCGGCGGAAGAAGACCACCAAGATGCTGCTGACCATGGTGGTGGTGTTCGCCGTCAGCTGGCTGCCCTTCCACGCCTTCCAGCTGGCGGCCGACATCGACAGCACCGTGCTGTACATGAAGGACTTCAAGCTGCTTTTCACCGTGTTCCACATCGTGGCCATGTGCTCCACGTTCGTCAATCCCATCCTGTACGGGTGGATGAACAGCAATTATAGGGCGGCGTTTCTGTCCGTGTGCGCGTGCCGCCGGCCTTTCCATCGGAGACGTTCTGAAGGGAGGCAGACGCAGAAAAAGGAAGGCACGGTCTGCACGGATTTCAGATCAACGAACGTGTAAGTGGCGCCAAAATGGGACCGTTAAGGTTCATGTTTGGTTCGGTGCAGCAGAACTCACCTTCAACTGTAAAGAAACACAGGGGCCGTGACTGAAAGCACTTCCTGTCATTCAAATCAATAACGCACGTCAATTCTCATTCGCATGCAACCACGCCGCGGTGGCCGTTCCTCCGCGCTGACGCGGATTGTTTTTGACACGGGCTGTAATGATGTTCTCAGCCTGTTCGTCTTGATGTATGAAATAATCAGAATCTAGTTGAGCATGAATGAATCAACCTTTTGTAGTTCAATCAATGACAGCTGCTTTCTTTGCGAGGGAAAACACTTGCAGTCAGACAGTCGAGCTGACATCAGTCCAACTATTGCACGGCATGTTACGCCTGCACATATGGTGACAGAAGACGATGATGTCAAACCTCAAAGTCAAATGATCAGTTTCTGATCACTTTGTGTTGCATTACACGTAGGACCAATGCAGTGTGCAGGTTGTTTCATACAGTGCACTGACAACCGTAAAGTCAAAGCCTCTTCAAATGTGTTAAAAGCATTTTGTGTGCATATAAATCATTTTTTTTGTTTTCTATCAACTGTATTGTTATGTGCATTTTGAAGTATTGCTTTAAAAAAACATGATGGAAAATTAAAAAAAAAAGAAAGTAAAAGTATTACATTTTGATAAAATGGGAGATGGAAATGACTCTATTGAATGAGTTGTGACAAAAGGAAGGTCACATGTCAGTAAAGGATCTTTCAAACAACAATCACTATAAAACTACACAAACACATAATTAAAAAAATAAATAAATATATATATATCCATGGCTTGTATTAAAAAAAGGGTAAAAGTAGCTCCTAACTTGCCCATTCAAGAGTAACTCTTAAAACTAATATGAGTATAAATTTAGAAGTTCTGAATTTTAGTTCCTAAAGCAAAGATCCTAAGCCTGTGAAATGTTCTACCTCATAATTATCAGCGTTTTAATAACTTAATAACTAGCTATGGATAAAAAAATTAATTGAAACTGTACCCATACTTAACTTTTACGAAGGCAGGAGAGATTTACTATATATAAAGATCTACCATAGCCTATTTTGTCTTTGTTTCTTTCTAAGGAAATTATTAAATTAATATTAATATTGTCATTAATAGTGATATTAATAGTATAATAAGTGGTAGTTGTGTTATTTTTAAAGCCATTCTCATTATATAATTCTGTGACTTTGGTTGAAACATGAGAATCATTAATGATATTTTTTTGTGTATATTAGTTGTTGAATTTTATACATTATATATATATGTCTACTCTCACACACATACATACATACATATATGTTTTATATTATCATATTTTAAACATTTATTGTAGGGTCACTGCTCACCTGCATTCATTTTAAAATCACAACACATATATTATATACATTAAACATTTATTTGTGTATGGCAGCTGACCTCCTGCAGTATTTCTATAACGAATTCACTGACAGGCCCCAAACATTCAATCACAGTTCATCATCTACAACATCTTTCCAGAAGCTTCACAGCTCACAGAAGCTTTGTTCTCTACCTTCTCCATTCTGTATCAGCACACACTTACACTGCCTCTGACGTGTAGGAACATTTATACTAATTTCTACACAAATAACCCTATTCAGTCAGTAATGTCATCATAGCATTAAGTGGCTGCATACTGCTCTTTCTTTACTGGCCTCACTCCATCAGCATATCACTTACCTAATGTATATCTATCAAATGACCTGTATAAAGATGCAATTTGCTCCCTGCATATATATAAGTTAAGGGAAAACTAAATGGTTAATGGATCGCTTTGAGTAAGGGCCTCAGTCCTCTGATGGTTGAAAACACTTTACACCATCGTGTGCATTCACCCGTTCATGCACTGATAGTGAACTAACCATGCACATTTACAGCAATTACAACAGAGTTCAGTTTCTAGACGAAGACACTTCAGTATGTAAAGGAGCTTGGACTCAGCAGTGGGGGGTGACCCTCCTGCCTTCTGCACCACAGCCGCCAATATTAAGCAGATTATGTTTTTTTTGTTTGTGGCATTAGGTCCAATGTCAAATGGATTTGATTGATATATGATGTTTTTCTGACTTTGATTATTAGTCTAACATCCTTAAAAGGGAAATTAATAAGCAGCAGGGCAGGGGACGGTGTATTTCTCTACAGTAAAGAGCCAAACTTGGAACAGCTGCTGAAGAAAGTTTCACGACTCTGTCAAAGAATCAGTATTTCTCCTTTGTGTGCTGTAAGTTATCAGAGTGTACATCTCTACACGTGGCATTGCCTTTTTCTAGTTTCATGGTATTTCAGAAGAAGCTCATCTGACAATTTGAAGGTCTGACCAGTTATTACTGGCGATATCAGTGATATATAGTATTCAGTTATGTATATTACATTCTGTATTCATCAGGGCCCATTAATCAGCAGCAGCTTTGTATTTAAGTGATTTCTCATCATTGTTTGGTGTCACAACAACACATTAATGTCGTTTTAAGGGTGTTTGAGTCACATATTAGTATCAAAATGCCAAAACAATGAATGCAATGTATAAAATGTGGAATGTATTTAATGTATTGAGTAAATGTGCCAAAAAAACCTAATGGATCCAGCTGGTGTTAATGTTGATCGGATTAATTAAGAGTCTGAGTCTGCAAATGCAGATTTTGGGCTTTTTTAGGATAGTTTTAAAGATTAAGCAATATTTAATTTGTTAATTACAGTCTTATAATAGTATAATAAAGAATCAGGTTAACTGTGTTGAGCTGTAATAAAGACATATTCTGAGCGTTATACATCATAAACACTTAATTATTATGTGAAACAGGCCCCTGTCTACTTCTTTATCTTTTATACCAGCTGTGGAATAGGATTGGATTTCTTTGGATGCAGGATTTAGGATGTTCCTTCTTGTAAAATGCTGTAAATGATTTAACTGATGAATCAGAAATCAGACACCTGAATAGAAGAAATTAAGAGTGTGTGTGGCTTAATGGTATTTAACAGACATAACATAATGTGACATGTTATGACACTGGTTGGATATGATAATAACATGTATGAATTGGAAATGCATGCCAAATAATAATACACAAAGATAAATGTAAGGTATATATCAATTCATGGCACATGTAAAGTAAAGAAAATTGACCCATGAAGTAAAACCACCAGTTCCCTTCCTTTGCTGACATTTGTGCTCCTTTTTTTTTCTTTTTTACTGAGCTACACACACGGAGTGGTGCAGATGTTTATGTGCTCTCTGCAGGAAACTGAAATAGTCCATCCTACCAGCGAGACGAGAGGCGTTCCTCGCGACCGCCCCGATTTGTCTTTGTTTGCAGCAAGCATCCTAATTACCGTTATTTGCTTTCACAGTGATTACGCCAGCGCTCGGCTTTCTGAAGAGCCCTTTCCTGTTGACCAGGTCCCCCGTGATTCACTTTGTGTGTACGTGAGGAACCGGTCGACAAGGATATTAGGTTTACGTCTCGATTTTTTAGTAAGGTATTCACAGCGTGGCCACCGAATCAATAATTGTTTCTTTAACTGTCCGACGTTATTGAGCAGCTGCTGCTGTCACAGTTGTTCCCTCAGGAGGAAAATACATATTAATCAAGTCAAATGAACAATAGCTTTTTAAAGCAATTAAATGTATCCTTGTTTCTTTTTTCTTTTTTAATGCCCTCATCTTTTGGCTTTACCCATATCCGTGACTTGGCTTTCCATCCATATGTATTAATATTTGATTAATGCCATCTTGGCAGTGGAGTGAGTATTGATTTGGTCAATTAATTGTCTTTTGTGAAATAATGAAGTGGGGCTGGCAGTAAATTACAGTGCGGCAGCACATTCATCAGAGAAGGCTCACATAAAGTATATCATTACTTTGGCATATTTTAGCCACTTTAGTAAATTTGGATTAAAAGAATAGCCTTATTAATCAATCACGTGACTAGGCTTCATATCATCGACCTTTGTCCTCCAGGGTCGGAATTGTTAAAATATGATTCCAGGTTACACCTTTTTTAGTTAACTTCTTTCCATCTGATTAGCACAAGAATACGCTCCTTCTTGGAATTTATGGCATAAATTTATAGATCATAAATGTGTGTGCTGTCTGGCAACTCTGGTCCCTAGAAAACGGCGGTGATGATATCATGTTTACACACCTGTAGCCTAAAAGTTCGTGACTCATTCCCCAGTTGCATCACTTGGGTCATAATTATAGTTTCCGGGTCGACAGATGCCATGAATTTGAATAAAACACAAGGAGAGTAGTGATCATTAATTTTAGCATAGTATGAAAAAAATCTGTCTTAGAAACACACTTCTGAGACATATACACTTAAAATGGTTGGAATTTGACCTATAGACAACATCATTTAATAATAAACTATGAAAAAATTCAACCTGTTGAATGTTTGGATGTTTTTGAATTTTTTTTTTTACCCTTTAGATTAAAGTTTGTTTTTCTTTGTGAGCATTTATACATGTGTACTTCTGTCTCTTTTGTACTACAAACAACTGAGTGAGTCATGTTAATAAATGGTGAACACACGTTTTTTACTGAAATTAAAAGAATTTGTTTTTGCAACCATTCACATCATAGTAGTTGCAGTTCTGCATCAGATTACAACTTTGGGGATGTTCATGTCAGGCTGCAGCGTAGTTGTGGTTAATTCAATGCGGAAACATCAGAATTTAAACAAAATTTAGACTAAAATATTAAAAAATAAAAAAAAATTACTGACAGGCAGCACTGATCTGATGATTGAACAATTTGAATACATATACTTTAGACATGAATGAGTTAGTATTTGGAATGGTTTAAAACTAAACATATCCAGGTGTTAGAAAACCAGGTCAAAGTCCTGAAACCAATTGAGAATCTGTGGAAAGATCTAAAAATTGTTCTCCATCTCATCTCACTTAGCTTGACCTGTGTTGCAAAGAACAAGGGGCAAAAACATCTCTTTTGGATCGAAAAAAATTTGCACACCTCACTTTTTAGTTTTATTATTCCTAATTTCTTTTTTAAATATTGTATAAATTTCATTTCAGTTCATGTTGATTTTTCCCACTTGGTGTCGATTATTCACAAAAAAATCCAATTCTATATATTTATATTGTTCATTTACTATTGATTTTCTAAGGTCCATCCCACAGTAAAATGTTAATAGCAAAGACAAATATAAAGCAGTGGGTATGACATGCATAATGTTGTGTTCCTCTGTCTCCACAGGGTTTCACACTTCGCTCATTTAGACGTACACAGCAGAGTAAACTGAAATATTGATGCCACATTTGGGTCTTAATATTATCATTGAATATTAAAAATGCACCTGCATCATCTCCGTGTGAAGGCTGTATGAATATACATTTGAGTGTCTTACCACTGCATTTTAGATTAAATGAAACCTGCTTATTTATGCATGATTTTCATTTTCAGCATCATTACATCAAAAAGAAAATTGTATTCTGTGCTTTTTTCTCAATTTCAGCCTTGACATGTTGGAGAATTGGATCTTTACTGATATTTATAATAAAGTGTGTGTGAGTATTGATGGTTTTTTCAGCGTTATTCTCGGCAGCTGTTTAACTGTCACTGCACTGTATTGGTGCTGATTTTATCCCTGCTCGTTCTTCTGCCAACAACAACTCATTCAAGTATTCAGGCAACATAAACCCTTGTTTTAGTTCTTTAGGTGGCCAATGTTTTTTCATAGTAACCTGAACAAAGCAGGGCAGGGAAATAGCAGACCATTGAAACCAAAGGGAATGTCTTTTTTTAATAGCTGCAGGATCAATATGTTGTTACAGGAGATGGAGTACGTGGTCTATTCTCCCCTCTTCTTGTCGAGGAGGTTCCTCTTCACTTTTCCAGCCTTCCACTATCACAAACTTGAGTTGTTGGCTGAAATTCATCACTTTGCTCTACAGTGGTGGTCAGATACATCATTTTACAGGTGGAAGAAGTGATAACAAAGACCAGGCTGTACAGTGTAGTAACACACCGCAGTCTTTCAGTACATGAGACAAAAAACGGAATATTAAACAAATTACTCATTTCATTGCCCATTTTTTAAAGTTTTCATGAATAATATTTTATCATTGAATCATGTCATGTATCTTTTTTTTTTTTTTACTATTTTGTACTTTGCTTTGGACAAAAAAGCATTTTAATGACTGGCAACTATAGTTGCTGCTTCACAAATATGCCCAATAACAAAAAACATTTATCCCAGGTACAATTTATTTTGAGTTCTTCTAAAGACCTGAATGAATAAATAGGTATATACATGTCAGTGATGAAAATACTAAAACCTAAGTTGTCTACTATCTACTAATATGTCATTGGAAGGAATTTAAGTAACATCTACATTTTTTTTCAATTTTGAGTAGAATGTCATTTTGCAGCTAAGTCTAAACTAAACTTACCAGTGGACTTAAATAGGTTAAAGCAAAAATAAACATGTACACAAGAGCCCATTCCCAGTGCAGGTGTTCCTGGTAAAGGCCCGGGGGCCAGAACCAGCGCTTTAAAAGGTTCAGCCTGGCCCAGAAGACAAAAAGTGACAATACATGGACCAATTCCTGTTTTTGCTTTTAGTTTCTTGTCATCTTTACATCTCTACTTCCTACCCCGGAGTAGGAACCCTGTTGGCCCCAGGTTTAGCTCCGTCAAATCACCCCCAGATT
This sequence comes from Eupleurogrammus muticus, assembly GCA_036785175.1. NCBI lineage: Eukaryota > Metazoa > Chordata > Actinopteri > Scombriformes > Trichiuridae > Eupleurogrammus > Eupleurogrammus muticus. The sequence goes on along the minus strand of JAYKQN010000003.1, from coordinate 18,558,202 downwards.
CCTGCAGTGGAAACAAGCCTATCGCTCTGTGCATCTCCGTTTGATTCGCAATAAAACCACAGAAACCTGTCAACACTAATGCCTTTTTCATTGTAAAAAACGATCAGCATCGCCTTCTAGTGAATATTTCATCTTCTCCAGCCTTTTAAAAGGATCTGGTGAACTACTGATGGAGGAGAAGGAGACAGCATCTTGTCAGTAAGGAGGCGAAGCTACAAGCTCTACCTGTTAGGACACATTCTTAGCAGCTTTCTGGGAGGCCAGGTATGGAAATATGGGGAGTGGGAGGAGGTGTGTATAGTTAATCAAAGTATTTTTAAGATAGTGTCAAAGTAACTTGGCCAAAGACCAGATATTAAAAGACAGGAGTAACCGCTCATTCTGTTTCTGTATCACGCATCGAGTGATGCTGTCCTTCAGGATGCTGCAGGAGTAGAAATTCCCCAGTATTCGAGTGAATATCCAGAATTTTATAGATGAAAAATGCATTAATTAATGCATTATAACTGTTAAGGTTAAAGTTGACTGTCTTTTCAGGCCATAAGTGAATCAATGACCCAACAGTGTGGGAGGTCATCGCTTATCCACACATGTGCACATATTTGATTCACCAGGTAGCGTTAGGCTATGTGTTGGTGTGCGTGACTATGCGCCTGCAGGATTTATTAAATCAATCATGGACAGACTATGAAAAATGGCATTAATATAAAGAAGTCAAAGCAGGCAAAATGTAAAAAGGAAAACAGAGTCTGAGGCTGGGTGCTTTATATGGGTGCAAGAATTCCCCCACAGAGCGAGGTTTGCCATAACTTGATAGAGATAAAGCGTCTAACGACAATATACCGGAGAAACGTGAGCTTTGACAATGAATGAGCACAAATGAAATAGGAATCATTAATCATATAGGATAAGTGGCGAGGAAATACTGTGAGAAGGTGAGGAAATAGGAGGTTGCAGCAATGCAGAGAAGTGAAGCAATTTGCGGTGAGCAATCGTGCAGAAGGAATAGGTCTAATATGTGAAATATATGAAATATATGGGGGATCTGGCCGGTGAATGCAGCAGAAATGATTATTATGTGATGTAGGGTCGACGGGTCGCCGCCCGTAATGAGAAAAATTCAGTGAATGCAGGGCGGCGATTGTGTGTTGCAAGTTAAAAGTGGCGGGGCTCGTCTATAAGGAGTAAAGGATGTGACAATGCAGGGGCTTCAGGGCAGAGGAGGATGCAGGAGAAACAATGATCCTAGCTTCTGGCTCCGATGAAAAGAGAAGCCGAAGTCATTTCTTGCAGAGCAACAGGAGTGGCACCACCTTTTAAAAACGATTAACCCGTATACTGCTGAGGGGGAGGGCAGGGGGGCCCAAACTTTTCCCTGTGAGGGCCACATAACTTTTCCCTTCTCTGGCGAAGGGCTTGTAATGGAAAAAGTGTGACGATTGCAGTGTGTGCCTAGATGTAGAAATCCTTTCTAAATAATAATCCATTAACCGTCTTTGGGTTCTTCACTGAAAAGAGCAAGGAAATAAATAACACTATTTATGAAATACATAATAACCAACTAAGTGATTACTGTATTTAACACACACATAAGGCACCTAACAATAGGGCACAGGTTTCATATACAGAAATAGATGTATACCAAAATAGAGCAGGAGCAAAACTGAGTTTGGTTGTGCTTCATTTAAGTATTGATTACAAAGTACTGACATTTTTTCAATCATCAATAGCCATGGACATGGTAAAACACACGGATAATGTGCGTATTTAAAAATAGAGCGGGGGTAATGTCATTAATCCAGTGGTTCTCAAATAGTGGGGACCCTAATGTGCGCCTTATAGTCGTGAAAATACAGTGTATATATATTAAAAAAAAATCTAAATGCTCTCTGGTATTGTTCAGGGGGTCGGACGAAATGTGGAGGCGGGCCGTAGTTTAGGGACCACTGGGTAGAGGGTATTTCAGAGGAACCTTCTCTGAGTGACAGCTAAACCAAATTTTGGACATTGAATAATTCACTCTATGACCATAGCGGAGGACAGATATAATGATATTCAAAACATAAAGCTAATAATCAGGAAAACAGTGCAAGGGGAATATTTGTAGATTACCTCCAATTGCAAGGATTTAATTTCATTTCATAAATCTCTCTGCTTCTGTGCTGTTTCCTTGTTCTCATTTTCTCTTCTTTAACAGCTGGTCAGAATAAAACCACCATCCAACTACATTGAAATAATACGAGTAAGGGAAGTAATGACTTTTTGCCACAGAGTGTGTTGCCATACCTTTTTACCAGACTCCATCCTGTGGATCGATATGAGTGGTACGGTCCTCCAGTGTCTGCGTTCTTAGCAACAGTGTGTTTGTCATTACAGCAGGTCTGTGCATCAGAAATAACAGAACTGAGCATTCAACACAGCCATGTAATACGGTACCATACCTTGCAACACCATATATTATTTTATAGCATAGAGCAAGCATGTTTCTTGCATCACAGCATTTAGCAAAGACAGGAACATATATATATATATATATATATATATATATATATATATATATATATATATATATATATATATATATATATTCTTATACTTTTAGTATTGACTAAAAGTATAAGTGCACAAAGTGCTGCAATCTAAAGGTGCTTTCAGTGGTTGCCGCTGAACCAGACGTTCCATTTGAACTGAAGGCACATATTTCTGTTGATTTTCGATGCGGTGAAAGCATCAGTCACACTCGGATGCACTGAATGGAGCGGACTGAGACCTCCAGAATCCCTCCGCAAACATGCATCCAAACAAACTAATTAGGATTTACTAGGGGAAGGGGCTGCTAATTATTCAATTTTCCTGTTTGTCTGACGTTAAACAGCGATTAAGAGTCTATATACTACATAGTAAATGTTTTATTGCCTGCTGTGGAACAAATGAACTCGTGGTGTCACAGCGGCCTAATCCTATTAAACCCTGGAAGTCTGCATCTTCTGTTTGAAACTAGACTTAGGGGAGTCGAAACCATGGTGGCAATGGCGGAGGAGAGCTTTGTTTTGCCTTTATGTTCTTGTGGACAAGGGGATTATGGGTAACGGAGTGTCTATGGACACGTGGAAGGTTGTTTTGCCGTGTCGATACCAGCCAAGTTGTCAGTCGATTCTATGTTTTTCTGATATTTTCCATTGTGATCACAATTCTATCTCAGGTATCAGATAGAATAGTTTTAAGCATTTCGATGCACTTGATAAAGTATCTGGGGATTTGAATCCGTTAAAGAAAGTGCTTAATTCATTTGAAAAAAACACAAGCCATTCTCCGGTCCATTACATTTAGTTTGGGGCGACGGTCCTGTCATATTTCTCATGGTACCACAAGCTTTTTGAGTTATTGGCTTTAAAGCCAGAAAGTGTGTGTGTCCAGTCTGCTTCACTCAATCTGATTTTATTTTTCTATCTGTGTAAGTGCTCCAGAATTTTTTTTTTGAAAGCCACTTTCCTTAGTCACATATGATCTAATAATGTGTTGTTGGGTAGGTATGTAAGTGTAAGTGATGTTGAAACTGCTGTGTAGTGTAACCATAAAAACTTTGTACCCTATAGTAAAAACACATGCTGTTAACTAGTTAGTATTCTTACTTCACAGTGTGTGTGTGTGTGTGTGTGTGTGTGTGTGTGTGTGTGTGCATCAGCAGGACCACCAGCGACCGTGAAGAAGCATCCCTCTTTTAAACCGCTGACCTTTCTGCTGAGAAGACAGCACGGGAAATGGGCTCGCGTCGGACAAAGAAAACAGGATAAAGAATCGCCTGTTATGTTGAAATAAGCAGGAATGGGGCGTTACAACCAGGTTACGCTCCGCAGAAAGCCGAGCGATAAATCTCACCAAGGACGCCGAATCAGTCGCGTGTCGGGAGGAGCAGCAGCTGCAGTTCCTGGTACCTGGGGGAGGTCACGCTTAGCCTGCATCAACACCACCTGCATCATAAACAAGGCAGGAGGAGGTGAAATTATGTTCAGCTATTAGATTATCCTCTGTAATACAGTATTTATGGGATTCTTCAGTTATTTATGTGGTTGGGAGGCATTTTTTTTTTTACTCTGCGCGTCACTTACAATGACAAATAAAGTAACGTTTGATATATTATTCATGATGGAAGTACAGGTTCATTATCCAATGAAACCACAATCTGTTTGTGTGGCTATAAATGGCTTAAACGTGGCAGGAAGCCACAATGGAGTAGATTTCATGCAATGCAGAGGGCAAATTGCTTTCAGGAAAACAACAAGGCCACTTACCTACAAACAAACTGGCCTTGTTAGAACCCCCCCACCCTTATATTTATATTTATATATACCTGTATATATCTGTATATATCTGTATATTGTTTCTTAATTTAATTTTTTAATTTTTTTCCTTTTTTAAATTTTTAAAAAACATTTTTGTAACTTTTCTAACTGCTGCTGTAGCACTGTGAATTTCCCCACTGTGGGACAATAAAGGAGCTATCTAATCTAATCTAATCTAAAGACAGGGACAGGGATTTGGGCAGCATTCATGACAAAACCTCAGTTCAAACCATTCAATCGTATGAGTGTATCCTGTCACAGTGAACGGGTGACAAACCTTTACACTGATTTACAAGTGACACATTTGGGACAAAAGGGAACCAGATCAAGCAGGTTTGAAATATTGAAATTCAAATGGTTCAAGGAGAGAGAGAGAAAGCTGTTGCTGTGTGATTTTTTTTTTCCCAGCTTGAAGTGAAAAGGCAGAGAATAATAATAACTCCTGAACTGGAGCTGATTTCTCATCTGGAAGCAGAATGCTGAGAGAGTTGAACTCAGAGATGAACCAGAGCTGTTGCATGGAGTCATTCCCCTTCATAAGTCACTACGCAACACCACCGTGTGTGTACGGTGCCCCCATCCTAATGGCAGCATATTACACACTATCAGACTAATACAAAGCCTGACCTGATGATGGTGCCACATAATAATTGAATTTAAAGTGTAACGTCAATATGACTAGAAAGTGTATCTTACCCATTAACTTATCCTGGTTTGAAAAGTGCTACACAAATTAAAACTTTATTCTGTGGAAGACATGAATATCTGGTGACTGTCGAGACATTTGACCTAAAGTCTGCAACGTAGATATGCACAGGAATTTTGCAAAACGTGCAGCAGTTAATGAGAGATTTGAGATTGGGCCACGGTGCACAATGCTGCTACTGTGGCAAAGAAGAATAAGCCGCAGTGAGACTCTGGCAGGCTTGAAGATAAAGGACAAAAGGGTAAATTAATCAAGGTTTTAGAAAATCCTCCTGTAAACACTTGTTTCTCCCTTCTCTTCTTATCTGGGCTTATTACTATGCTAATTATTACTGGGACAGTCCATTGTGTGTGTGTGTTTCTTCTTTTAAAGATAAGCATATTGAGGCTGTTTTCTGTTAATACCCTCGTTTCATGTCAAGACTCCACAGACGGATACCATCTGACAGCAGGAACAGAAGTCTTTATTGGGAACATATCAAATTGTGAGAAACCGGCAAGACGGAAGTGGCAAGTCTCAGTCTGTGTGTGTGTGTGTGTGTGTGTGTTTTCATTACTGCTGGGCTGTTTTAACAAATAGAGACGATCAAATATCACCTGCACAGCATTCTATACAAAGGTGATTTATAAGTCAAAGCATTACAGCGTAGTTAAGAGCGCAGAGTGGATTCTCATTGAAATAAGTGCATCACAAACAAACGCATGAAACAAATCCAGGACTCGGCTGGGTGGGGGGGGGGTTGTCTGGCAAAGAGTGTGTCCATTTACGTGTCTGTCAGTAGCCTATTTGTGTTCTCATAACGCGGTTAATCTACGCTGGGAAAGTGGTGATGAGGTCGTGCCCCTCCGGCGGCCTCATCCTGGCGCGGGCGTGGGTCTCGCAGTACAGCTGCCCCTCCACGAAGAAGTAGCCCTTCTGCTTGAGGTTGACGTCGCAGTCGGAACACACGAAGCAGCCTGGGTGGCGATACTTGTCCCGCGCTTTCACCACCGTCCCGCTGAAGGGTAGAGGAGACAGAACGGGACAGCGTGACGATTCAGTGGCAGCATCCTCATAGGTGTAGATAAATCATTTAGTAACTGCTGGGTGTTTATGAATCTGTTGCTGTAACTGGAGCCAAATGGAAGAGATTAACAGACGGGGAGTTCACGGGCAGTTTTTACCAGCCACGTCTGGTGTGACCTCTCACCCACTGGTGTGTGTGTGTGTGTGTGTGTGTGTGTGTCTCTGACAGAAATCCGCTTCCCATTCACGTCTACAGGGAACAGGATGAAACGCATTCCCAGAGTTCAGTCTGATTAAGATCAGATACTTCTCCACCGTGTTTGTACATGTGATAAATTATACTTACAATCGTGTATTGATAATAATATTAATATTATTGTGTCTTTCATTGATCCTATGCAAACATTTATTTCTTCTACTGTATCTACTGTAGGTCTATGATACACACACAGACACATAAAAAACATGCATGTCTTCTTTTTCTTTTTTTTTTATTTATTCATTATATAAAACGAATTGTAGTTTTTCTCATTATTGATTTTTTTAAATTGCTATTTGTTGAGAGTTATTGAGTCAATAATAAGATGACAGTGATGTGTTCAAAAAACACTGTATAATTTACTTTCCTAATATTCCAATTAAAAAATTGCAGTATTTCCGAGATTAATGTAACACATTCACTAGTGATTTTAGCCCAGAACCATCGTATCATAAGAATTTTGATCAGTATATCTTTATTTTAACATTCTAGAAGTGAAAAGGAGGCACTTTGATGATCACAGTAAAAGCAGAGTGCTTCTCTCGAAGACATAAAATGTTATAGTAAATGTTTGTTTCAGTATGTTCTGGAGTTTTGATGCCGCCCCGCTCGACGTGTTCTCCCTGGATCCTTGCCTCTCTTTTTGTGTGCTGATGCAAGCGAGCGTCTGAACTTGAACCACAGATGACACGTTCTATTCCTACTCACACAATCCCATTCCCACACTTGTCGCAGATGGGCAGTTTCTGCAGGTTTCCTGTGGGCAGAGCGGGTTTGGTCGTCGGGGCTTTTACTGTCCTGGTCACAATGGGGCGAGTGCCTGCTCACGAGAGGAAAAAACATGCAGCACAATAACCCTGTGCTTAATAATCAGCAGAGCATATTTGTCACAAAAGATACTGTATGAGGCAGGGCCACTTAGGATCGCTTCAATCCTAAATATAAAATGAAACGGAAAATGTGGAAAAGGGTCTATTTTTAGTTTAATAACTGCATCCGGAAACTGAAAAGGAAGCACATGGGAAAGTGCTTTTGTGATGACATATGGTGGAGCTTTAGCACTGAGGGATGTTAACATGGAGGTGGAGAACATCATAACATTGATTTGTGTTGCTTTATTGGTGAAGTGAATCACACGCAGTAAATGGCCGTTTGGGAGACTCATTGATTGGACAAATTTTAGGAACATTTTCTTCATTTCCTGCCTTCTGGTGAATTTTCATGCACCATGTTGGGACATAAATGTCTGTGTTTGTGCAAAAGAAGACACAGAATTCATGCATAGATGACAATTCTGATACATATGTACACATGAGTTTTGTGGTGATTTTTAGGATTCATGTAAGAAATTATGAATCACACAATAAATAACTACAATTAGATGTCTATATACTCAGTATAAGCTTGTGCAGACAGGCATTGGAAATATTATCCTTGAGATGAGTATAAAAAACTTTCTAATAAAAGCAAATTTCAGACTGCTTCCTTGTGTGATATTGGGGATAGTTCGATTTTCCACAAAAGATTCAGTCGTTGTATGAGCTCATTATTAAGAATAATCCTCTCTTGAAAAAATATACAAAAAACACAACCCTGAAGTAGTTTACATCACTTTTTTCCAAGTCTGGCCTACTTTGAATTTTAAACTATGCGAAGTGCACAAAGAGAAAAAAAAAAACATGCATCTGTGATTTGACATAACCTAGACAGGAACAAATGTTTTCATATGGGATCCCATCACTCAGCATTCAGTAGCATCCACTACCGGTGGAGGAACGAATAAATCAAACGTTCGGCCTCCCTTCTGCGCTGGGTGATTTGCAGGACATGCATCATCTGGTTAAAAAAAAAAAAAAAAAGAGGAGGGCTCACCATCACTATCAATAAAGTCCTGCAGGGCCCTGAATGAGCCAGACTGCCGAGGCTCGTGAGACTCCTCCTGGTCTTTCTGTAACATCCGGTACACGTCAGATTCTTCAATGTTGGTTAAAGTCCTGGGGCTGAACACACACACACACACACACACATACACACACACACACACACGCAGAAGGCAATCATGGAAATCTGCTCTCTTGTGGACGACTGTGACATGTTAAACCTCTGGCTTCCAAAGCCTTTGTCCTCAGCACCAGCTGTTCACAAAAATCCAACACTGAGTTTTTGCAATAAGTGCTTTTCAATTCAGAGTAAATTAGTTGTAAACTATTGATTTCTTCTAAATCAGGTTACACCATTAAAATGCAATGGCTCAGTGTGGGTGTAAGTGTTTAGAAGAACCTCTGGTGTCTGTAAACAGACACAAAGGCTGTGTCTAGGCATGTTTGGTTTGTCCTTTCTGGGCTACTGTAGGAACATGGTGGTGTTTTTTTTCCACTGCACAATGCTGCTAAATCTGGACACTCTGGATCTTTAAGAAAACGACAGAGGCTAGAAAAATGCACCTATACAGGAGTCAAAAAGGCATCACGAGCTGTAGCGTCATTTCCAAAATGACAGTTTATGAACGTGTGACTGAGTTCAGCAGTTTTAAAGCACCTCAGAAAAAATTCTAGAATTATGAGCCATTTATCATTTTATCAGATCATGCAGTTTACAGTGATGGCCATTGGTACTTGGTCAGTTAGTCTAATGGTTCTCAAAGTGGGGCCCGGTGCCCCCCAGATGTCTTTGAGGGGGTTTTAAGGGGGGTCCTCAAGAAAGAGAAATCATTTATTTTCACTTCAACACCATTTTTCTTATTACCTAGTCTCATTATAGTGTTCTCTGCATATAAATCCATAGAGAATATTACAGCCTGTGGTGCAACACCGAAGATACAACTGGATAAAGTTAGAATCCATGAACAGCTGGTGCACACTGCATCATGCGAGTAGCAGAAATGATGCGCTACCATCAGAAATGCTTCTGCCTGGAGCTTTTTGTGAGTAACTATGAGATCAGGTGAGAAGGAGCAGCTGGAGCTCATAAGCCACAACATGTTGAGTCAGCCTTATAAGGAGAAAAAGACTTAGATGTTCTACACGTGGGATGAGTTAAAAAAAAAAAAAGCAAAACTTGACTTCATCCAAAGAATGTTAGAGGATGTTGATATTATAAGTTTACTGATTCAACAACTAACTGACTCTTTTTATTTAAGTTGCAGTCCTTTTTCTCCATAATCATTGTTTTTTTACTATCATTCATTCCAGTCTAATAGTAGTGCTTGTGAATACATCATGTCCATGTAAGGTGAATGAGTTTCTATGCTTCTATGCCGTTAAAGGTTCCTTTCTGTGTGCTGTGGTGATTTATATATGAGGTATATATTGTTCATGGGGCAGCCTAATGAAAGCCACGTGCAGGTTAAGGCGGCTTACTCACATGCTACGTACACAACAGTTAATGCAACAGCAGCGAAGCAGCAACAGGACTGAGCTGAGACAGCATCACAGTTCTCATATTCCTGTTTAAAGGTATTCTGAGGAATTTTTATCTCCCCCTTCTGGCAGTGATGATAATTACAAAAACACTGTCCACGTGCCCTGCAGCCTAGGCTGTTAAAAAAAAAAATTAAAAATAAAACTGAAATTGTTTTTTTTCACATTTTTGATAAGTCGTTTGTTTAACTCTTTAATAAAAACCAGCGCAGGTTATGATCTTTTTTTAGTTTCATTTCACTGGTACTGTATTATTACAAAATAGAATGTAGTTTGCAAAACATGTATCTTTGTTTATTATCTATAATTTTATAAAAAATAAAAAATATTTGCTGCAGCCTGTTAATACTTAACACGTTAATCTTTAACATATGAGCAATGTTAGTAGTTAGCTCATTTGATAGCACATTTGAGCCTTGTTAAAACACAGCAGAGTTTCACTGAGCTCCATTCGCTTTAGTATGTCTCGATTTCAAAATAAGAGTTGATTTTATATCGCTGATGGCACAAGTTTAAACATCAGTGGAGACAAGAAAGTTGCCATGATTTGGATTATTTAAAAGAAAGGAAGACTGTGTTCTAAGTCAGACCCAATTGATTCAGCACATGCAGCAGTACAACGAAGCCCTTTAACTCCACTAATGCAAAGTCTCATGGTAAATGGATTTTTGGGTCAAATCACATGACCTTTAATTTACAGTGTTGTTACTGGTTTCTTTTGGGACAAGTGGCAGTCAATATCTTTTAAAGACACTGTATGTGCCTTTGTGCTGGACACCAACAGATGGACTGAAGGAATAAATAAAATTGAAAAACCTTACTGTAATTAGTATCAGTATCAGTGCACCACTTGTCTGCCGTGTTTAAGCTGTAATCACCTCTCAGGCTTGGCGTGGAAGCCGCGGATCTGGCCCTCCATGGCGTCCTGGATGTTGCCTGAGGAGTAGAGGCCTATGGGCGTGTTGTAGGCCGTGCTGACCACCTGATGCTTGTCATCGATGTTAGCGGCCGCCACGAACGGCTGAGCCTTGCGGTTGTGAGCGACGCCAATGGGTTTGAACTCCTTGAAAAGAGATGAAGGAAAAAGGAAAAAAAAAATGAGAGAGAATAAGGCGAAGCTGAATGAGCGGCGTGATCCGTAATCACACGCTATTACAAACCTGCTGCTCCGCTTCCAGATTGATTTTATATGGGTGAGCTCTGCCGTCCTCCATCACGCGTGGCGACCACATGCTCGACTGATTCCTGGGTACAGAAGGCAGAGTGTGTATGTGTGAGGAGAGGTTTCAGGGAAGCACCTGACTACCCGCCTATGTAGGCGAAAAATGAGGAGTACCTTAGTAGGTTTTCTCCACCCTGTCATATTTTAAACTCTAAAAAAAAAGCTTTTAATTTCAAATGACGGATAGTGACACTCATAAATTTTACTATGAATGACACTGGTAAAGATATACAGTATATGTTCATCATATGGGCCCTATGTGGTTAGAATAGTAAGAAGTTATGCATATATCACTAGATCACAGAAGCAACATTAACGTTAAAAATCGACATTAGTATCGGAAATGTGTGACGATTAGTCGTTGCAGGAAAAACTTCGTCGGGGTCAGCCCTACTAATTCTTCTCGACACTTTAGCTAGCTAGTTACCCATTGCTAACATTAGCTAACCTATAAAACAATGTAATGTGTCCACGAAGACCACAACATCAACGCAATGTGACTGAGGTTGTGCGACTGTTATTGGAGCAGGATTACGGAGATCAGCTGACTGTTTGTGTAGTTGTCATAGAAACCTGCATATGGATCTACTGTAGACCAGAAGGTGGCCACAGTAAAACCTACACCTGCACAATACAATCTCTAATATCCTAAAGAGTTTAAAAAGAGTTTCACCAGTAGAAATGTTAAGATTAGCTCAGATTTTACTGTGCATGCACTAATGTACGTCAGCACCACATCAATGACCTTAACTTTCGTTTGCACAATTGCACCGGTAGCTACCTGATGCTAAAACGGAACAATATGAGCTTCACTGTTATTACTGAAAGGCTAAATTTGGCGATGCCGTGCAGGTGTTGCCTTTACTGCGGCCTCCACCTGTCAAAATGTGCCGTGCGTATGCTTGTGAGATCCGCAGATAACCTTTCAACCGTCAGACACAGCTGACTGGTGGATTCCTTGATCTTGTTCTGGGCCTCGCAGTGCAGCATGTCCGAGGCCGGGACCCCCTCGATGGCCAGGACAACATCGCCCGCACACAGGTTGGCAACGGACGCCTTACTGCCCGGAGTGATCTGGGGTGGTAGAGGACAGGATGAGTGAGACACATGTGGGATTGCCTTCAGACGCTGGTTTCAAGCCTCACGCGAATCCAGAGACCTTAAAAGAGCGATCACAGTTTCATTCTCTAGAGAGGAGTTCCATGTAGGGCAGTGTTTCTAAACAATCTACTATCTGATTACTCTCCGTGATGGACGAGCATGCCGCCCAGTGCAACAGCATGACTCACGGACGTGTTTTTAATAGATTGAGGCGTTGTTGGTTTGCCTCTGCACATGAGATTTCCAAAAGAAATACTGTACATAGACGGCACCAGACATATCAAATTATATTAGAATAGCTGATTACTCAATGAAGTTGGTTCCATATCACATTTTGTGCAATAGCTCACTTCAAACAAGCATAAAAAACGTCTTTGTGTAATTGAGGACATTTTTTTTTGCCATCAATGTGATACTTCAACATGCATCAAGACACATCGATAGAAACACTTTTGCACAAGCAGAAGGCCTGAAAGAAAAAGGAGGGAGCGTTTTTCTTTGCTTTCATTTCCCTCTGTTTCTTTAATGCTGCATCAGTTTGACAAATGAATCATGAATCAATAAATAAAAGAAAAGACAACTTTCTGTAATTGACAGGGATCACGAGAGTTGACAACTCTTAAATAAATATGAATAGAGGCGATTCAAATGTGGAAATATGTCAATGTTTGTTTGGTTTCTCACGTTATTTCAGGCAGAAAACAGAAAACGGCCTCTTCCTGTCTGCCGTTTCTTCCTTCAGTTTAATCCCATCCAAACAGTCGGAGTGGTGTATATGTGCAAATGGTTCCGTCATGTGTGTGGGAGAGGTTCTGGTTCTGGTTCTGCTCGCCATCACACACACTTCATCTCTGAATGCAGCACTGGACTGCCAGGCCCCTCGTTCATGTTTCCCCCTGCTGCGATCGCAGCTTCATTTTTCCCTTCCTGAATTTCCCCCTTCTCTCCTCATTTGGTTTGGCTGCTATTCACACACGCTAAACCCTCTCTTTTCACAGGGATAAAATAAGCATCCAGATGGAATATGTGTTCCGTTGGCCAGGAGGAGGTTAGGATTAATAAGAGGAACTCCCAGAATGCCGTCGGGGTCGCAAAGGAATACCCCTGAAGGCGTCTTCAAACCGAGCCCAGCATTCCCGCCCACCCTATGCTCGGCCATATTGCGTTACTTGACATAGGAAACTCGGCTACACCGGGATGTTACATTGATCCCGAATTAGATCATCCGCCTATAAATAGCGGCGGATGAAAGTGCGGCGGGGATGTCTCATGCAGCCAAAGCGGGAGCAGTGATTTAGAGCTGGACATTTGTGGGATGGCTGCGGTCCACCGTCGTCCTGTGATGTTTGTACCTGCACCGAACGCGTTTTACTGGATCGCTTTGTCTCCACGTGGCCAGAACTGTCTTTCAAACTTCCCTCTGTTGATTTGTTAGATTGCTGTTAGCTGTGCTTGATTATTTTATGCGTTATATTATTTATTTATTCCGGCTTTCTCCTGCATTTCTTTTTGTGTTTTGTTCTTTTTCTCCATTCATTATCTGAAAGCGTGAAAACGCCCTTTATAAATAAAAGGAGGAATAAATAAAGTCACTGAAAATAAATCCTCATAACGTAGCCGCTTCCAGAACAGTGTTAGAACAATGTTGTGCTCGTGTTTTTTTATTCAACGTAACACTCTCAAAACGGTTCTGATAACCACATGAAGTTAAATTCTCGGAATGAAAGAATAACATTGATTTAATGTCAGAAAAAAACTTTTAACATCTAAGGAATGTCCAAACAACCTTCCCTGGAGCAGCTTGAACTAACCTACCCAGAATGTTCTTTAAATGTATCCATAAAGTTTGCTTTATCTCATAAAGTTTGCTTTATCTCAATAATAAAAAAAAAAATGCTGTTTATAACATTAAGGGAACAATTATGCAGGAAAGATTTAATAAACCAAAAAAAACAGGATTTTTTTGGGATCCAAATTTTCCAACATGGGAATCCTCCCATCCAGCAGCAGGCAGATGTTTTTAGTGGAAAACCTCTGGCTGTGCACATCTGCCCAGCAGGCAGCCACGGTGTTGCAGTACTATTAGTATGAATCTGCACAAAGACATAAAATTGACTTAGTGATGAAAAGCAATAATGTACCATAGTGAGTAGTTGTACTTCAGTACAATTGAGTGCTTTTACAGTGTTTCTACTTTTACTCAAGGATTTGACTTCATCAGCTCCTGGTTAATAATAGTCAACTGCTGCAAATAATTTAACGAATAATAATGAAGCTTTTCTCTAAAATGGCCAGAAGTCAAAGGTCATGCATGGATGACGTTTAAAACTGATGCTGGGGAGTCTTTTTCCTATGATACCACATCTGGTTAGTTTCTTTGGGACTCTCTGTAGCTAAGACCCCCCCCCCAGAGACAGGGGAGGGATCCGCGGGGTCGGCGTCACCGCGCCATTACGGAGGAAACGGCGTGAATACGGCGGAGCGCCCCTTTAAGGCCGCTGCCTGCCCCACGATAAAAGATGATTATCACTCGTGTTTACGTTCCCCCCTCCGGAGCAGCTGGGTCTGAGGAGGAGGATGTTCCTGCCCAAACATGGCAGCGGAGGGACACACTGGACTCACTTGAATGAAAGCGAACAGCAACGCTTCCTCTGCTCCGTCACGTAGACGCCGAGGGTCTCGCCAAGCTCTCTCTCCCTCTTTCTACAAGTACACTTTCACACATTGTTTCTTGTATTACCGCTCTCGTATCGTTTACCCTCCCCGGGCTCCAATCTCTCCCTCTTTAATTCCTTTCCTTCGTCGTCCATCTCCGTCTTCTCTCATCGCCGCTCTCATGTGGGTCATGGAGTGTCCTCTGACACAACAGGTGTGAGGTTATTGGAAGGAGCCGCCGCTTTGGAAGACCTCGCCACGCTTTCACTCAGTGGTCCCCCAGATCTTTTCCCCTAAATATAGACGCACGTAACCCCGGCAGAATGAGATAACCGATCCCGTGATGCTACGGATAGAAGACAAATGAGTCAGAAGTGAAAACTCACCGTTCAATATGAATAGTTCAAAGTTCACCGCTAGAGTTGGAAGTCTATTCACACTAATGCTGCTGCAGCTGCTTCTACATTAACACTGGAATCTTTGTAGATTGGAATTAATGTTTCTATACAACATTTATTGTATCGTCCAACCTTTTTCCTTCCTATTTATGTGTGATTGTGTTTATTTATAGATGAAATAATGTATAATGCATAACTGGTAAATTAGATGTAAATAATAGTGGTCATGTCACGACTACAAAAAAAATTAAATTATTAATAAAAAAAATATTAAAAAAGGAAAAAGTGGAAATAAGTCTAATGCAACACACACACACACACACACACACACACACACACACACACACACACACACACACACACACACACACACTAGCATATATGTGCATCAACACCTAAAGGGAGTTGTTGTCCTGTTGTTGTATCAGCAACATAACTTGTGGTTGGTAGATGTGATCATGTGATCATGTCATCATGTGATTGGTCGTTTCGCTGCACTTTGGGACAACAGGAAATATTGTTTTTTAAGGAAATGATCAATTTCATCTGACGTCTGAAGATAAATCCGGATTTCTCCATTTGCCTTGAACTTACACACAGTCCTCCCCATCCCTGTTTTTCATTTTCTTTTATTTCAACAACGCATCTCAACACAATCAATCGTTTGTCCAAACCCCCTGTAATGTGGCGAGTTTTTAGCTGTTTATTATTTATTATACATTATCTCTCATAAAGGGAACCTGCATGATGCTGCGAACTGACCCTGAGCTGAGGCTTTACGATCTCCTGAACAGCTGTGCTGTTATAACAGACATGTCAGGATGGTGTGTGTGTGTGTGTGTGTGTGTGTGACACTGTGCTTACAGCTTCATCCACTTCAACGCCACTTTGGTCAGTTCATCCAGACATAAACTGGATTCACTAAATATTTTTGGAACCCTACTGAGCTCCTTAATTCTTCCATCTGAAATGGACTCAATGAGACGTGTGTGTGTGTGTGTGTGTGTGTGTGTGTGTGCATGTGTCAGAGTATAATGTAAGCTGCTATTTGTATCTAAGCCTCCTGCATTCACTCCAGCACAGGTGCGAGCTCCATACTGCACCAGGGTCCAGACACACTCTTTCTAGAATGATCCCTCCTGGGAAACCACACTAAAACAAACACTGACATCTCTGGGCTTGGACCGCCACGGGGAAAAAAAAATTAAAAAAATTAAATAAATCACATTCTAGATGTGTGGTTGATTTTGAAACTGTAGATTTTAGTTTGATAACCTTCCCAGCAAAAACAACACAACCAAAAGAAAAAGAATCAGAAAAGACAGCAGAAGTTGAAAAAGTTATTAGTAAATCTTCTGTTCTCCAAACTGAGGCAGCATCACACACACACACACACACACACACACACACACACACACACACACACACTCACCCTGGAGATGGTCAGGGGCTGGCTGAAGTCCTTTCCTCCGGCCAGACGGAACCCCCAGGGGGCCGGGCCGTGCAGCACCACGTTGACTGGCATGACCCCCGGTAACGTGTCCCTGCTGCGGGGCTGCAGAACGGACTGGGAGCCGCAGGCTGCGGGGGAGCCCAGTTAAAGAGCAGAGGAATATGCAAGTGATGGAGATTATTTTGGATCGTGCAGAGAAGGGGGGAGGAGGGGGGGGAGGAGAATGGACAGACCCCACCCCGGGAGTGAAGCAATTGGTCCGGTTTTTGTGAACTGGCTCCCAGTGTGCTCCAGCAGAGCTGAGTCACCAGTGTTCTTATCTCTCTCTCTTTTTTTTTCCTTTTTTTAACTCTTCTTCGCAAACTCAGGACTTTAAATCAATTGTTCCTCACACTCCATTTTGTCTCTCGGGACAGGCTGAAGATGAAAGCCCCCCCCCCCCCACACACACACACACACGTCCCTGCTTCTCATCCCCGGGCAGCTCTGCTTGACGGGTCTTGCTGCTCCTGTCCTTATTTGGTCTGGAGGCGCAGCTCCAGCCGGAGGCCCTGCAGGTCCCACAGGCACATTCCAGCCACTATTGATCTGGACGCAACCCAGGACTCGCACTCCCGAGCTTGTAAACAATCCGGTTTCATTTTCAGCCACACTTTTTGTTCCCCCCCCCCCCCCTCTTGTATCATCCGTTTGTTCCCACAGTGTTAAAACATATTTTGTATTTCACTCCATTCCATATTGAAGCCGACAAACATATGAACCGTTTGATTCCAGGCTGAAGATTCTCTCCTCACATGCCATTGATTGTCCAAATGATAAGAATTTAATGGGCTTGTGTGACTCAAAGAGAATTATATCAACATGTCAGCACTGATACGGTTTCTCCAGGGAATGATTATATTGTGTAAATAAGACAAAGTCCAGTTCAAACAGTTGTGCAATTTAGTACGAAACACTTTGCCTGCAATAAAGTGCACAGATACACAAAAACTCATTCTCTTAGTTTCTCTTTTACATCTGAGCATATTTATCCTTCACCATTATAGAAGCCATTTAAACAGGTCTGCTGACATCTGTGAAAAGAGACATTACAAATTGATGTTGACCTACAGAAAACAGCTTTAATACAACTCAGACAACATACTCACCTGTTTTGTTTTCTGTAAGCTCTTTATTCTATGGCCACAGGGCCATGAAAACTGGCTGCTAGTTTCTCATAGTAGTTGATATTAAAAAGCAAGATTAGGGCAGAATTCATGATTAAACGAATTGCAGGTGAAGTTAAATAAAGAATTCCACAACTGGCGTAATAGATCAGCAGCAGGAGTGGGCAGTTTGACTGAAAAACAACTATGTGCCGATTTATGTGAAATATGCATTAGTCTAAAAATAGACTTTTCTGAAAAGTGGAAACAGGCAACTTTTCACCTCCCCCTGTGACAACTGGATCACTTTCTGCATTCCTCAGATAATAGGAGCTTCACTGAAGAAGTGAAGTTAAAATGTCACAATTTGATATTGAACTTGGGAACAGGCGACGGTTGTAAATGATGTGACTGGACCGTTGTCACAGTGTGAGTCATGTGATGCAACAAGTCACTATAGAAAGCGTCGTCCAGATGTTTGATATTTAACAACTTCATATGAAACTGAATATAATAAATCTGCACATATTTAGTAAAACCTATCACCTTTTTTAATTTTTTTTTTCTGATTTTTGAATTAAATTATTTGAGTATAGAAAAAAGAGAGTAACTGACTGCATCCAGGATGACTGATGAATATGGAGCTGCATATGGAGTGATTTAACTATTTATTGCCAAAGTTCAAGTTATTTTAAATGAGAAATGAGTTTTCCCTCATTGAAGTAGGCGGAGCTTAATTGGGGAAGAAGGTGACTTGAATGATTTGGCTTATGAGTGTTAATCTAATAAGTTTTCACTTTAATCATATTTTATTAAGTGTTAAGTACTTGTTTTTGCAATAATGTATTTTATAGAGAAATATTTTATTTGACAGCAGGTTTTCCTGCATTGTTTGTTAGGATGCAGTTTTCTACTACACACAGAGTCTGCTTAAAGGACATGTGTATTAACCCAAAACATTCTACTCTTAGTCTTACGAAATAAACATTTTCTATTCAAGAAATGGTCTTACCTGATGAGCTGAAAGGAAAACATAAATAAATAATAATTTTCGTCTAACAGCTGGATTTTATTAGCAATTCAGCCCCATAAAATCATCCAACAAATGCTAAGATATTGTAGAAATACTCCAAGAGTGTGCATTGAATCGGATAATAACATGAATAACATATAAGATTTACATTTTCATTACACTTATAAACATACCAGGAGTCAAATTTGCGTCTATCGGTCCAAATCTATTAGTATCAAAGGCAGACTAGAGGCTCACTGTATGTTTCAACACTGGAGTTTGTGGTTACGTTTCACTTCAACACGCTTTCCTGATGTGTTCTAGACTACAAATGCATAAATTATATTTTTTGCATAACAGAAGAGGTTTACATATACATGGCTATTAAATTAGTGAGTCGGCTATAAGGCAGCAATCACCAACTCTACTGTGTCTATCTAACAGTAACTTCTGTTTAAATACGTCACTGACTCTTAAACAACTGAATCACAAATAACTGGGGGGGAAAAAAGGCGTAATCTGCCTGATAATAGCTAAAAGATAAGTGGGAATTAGCACCACCGATGAAGAGGATGTGAAGGAAAGAAAGAGAGGAAACCAAATGTGATGGTGGGTGAGAAAAAGCTGACTTTATAAAGCAAGTGGATGTTGGCCATTTTACAGCTCTCATACAAAAGGCTTACAAAAACGCCACAGACACACACACGCACGCACGCACGCATACACACACACACACACACACACACACACACACACACACACACAAACAGAGGTGACGTGAAGGACAATGAATGATAAAACAAAATATATCTTAAGGTGCTTTCACAATTGCTTTGTTGTCAGTATCCATTCTATGTGAAACACGTAAAATGAGAAAAAAAAAATCATACTCACTGAGCAAGACAAGCTAAGATGGAAATTACCAATAAGTCAAATATCATAAAAACACATGAAACAGTGACACACTACCCTCTCACTCTGACAGCAGGGTTCAAAGATGCCACCGCAATCTAGTGGGAAAAACTGCAGCTACGTGACCGGAGCTTTTGGTAAAATACCACCTCATCCTGTGTGTGTCTTAAATAAACTCAACATAAAACATAACCACACCTGACAATCCGTTATAGCCCATAGACTAGTGTGCTGTTTGCCATTATGATTTTTAACTCGTCAATGAAAGAACAATCCTTCAAAGTGTGAGGTGTTAATTTCCTCAGTATAATAAAAGCAAAATATTGTTCCATCCTTTCTACAAATGTCTTATAACACAGTTTGACCAGCGTTCCTCCTCTAATAAATATAATACCTAAAAGGTCGGTAACCTTTTTCTTTTTTTTTTTTTTTTGCATACACTTTTCCCACATGACCAAGATCCCCTGAAAGCCCCACAGTCAGAGTCACATCTTGTGTGTAAAAATCCAAAGTGAAATTTGAAATAAAACAAACACAAATCTGTGTTAAAGAGTTGTTAAAGTGCATCAATCCTAGTGTGAAGATGACAGAACATTGAAAATATATTTGTATTTGCTAAACTAAAACTGTAAATCTAAAGTATTAGGTGTAGACAGCAGGAACAACAGTGGCAATGATCCCCCACCCCCAAATTTCTTATTTGCAATATTAGCAATAAATCGGTATCATGTTCCATTCTCAAACAGATCCACATGTTTTTCATCCACCAATCAATACCATGGGTAACACTTAACATTACATTACATGCATGTCTTTCCACGTGGGAAGTGTGGGACGAAACAACCATCCACACGATGCAGCTGCACAACAGACCTGCTGACAGAATACTGGTTTGTGATTGGACGCTGAGGCTACATCCACACCTCTATGTTTCTGTGTATAAACGCACTGCGCCAGTCTGGAAAAATAGAAACTTTGGGGTAAAAAAAAAATAAAAAAAGAAAAAAGAAAAAAAGATGACATTCTGTCATGATGTGTCCTTCCCGGATTTGTTGCGCCTGGGTCACATGACTCCTTTCTAACGACACAAGTGCTAACGAAAGTGGTTCGCACGTTGTATTACCTGAGTGAGGGATATCTGCAGTAAAATAAACATGAATGCGTTGCAGATTATCCCTTGGCTACCTCCTATGACGGATACCGTGCCTGCTGCTGGTCTAAAAATGACGATCTGCTTCCTGTTTACACCAGCACACACATATGCACTGTGTGTCCGCGTGTTCAGGGGTTTTAATAACATTATATGGACGGAGATTAACCCTGAAAAGTTGTGTGGGTGAAGATAGTTTTCGATTTACAAACCCTGTTAGTGGCACGAAAACCTAGTGGTGTGGATGTAGCCTGAAACAAATTTTAACAAGTGTCTTTAAATATGAAATAAAAAATGGTGATTGTGGTGATTTTACTGCCCTTACATGGTTGAAACAGAAAGCAAAGCACGCCTGCGGTGCACTGTTCACTATCATTGAGTGTTTGCAAAGTTCCTTTAATATCCCTCCGTCAGTGTCAAAAGTTAAAGGTCACTGACTAGAGCACAAAGTTTGGGTTCTCCATGATAAAAAAAAAAAAAGGATAAAAAGATAATATTAAAAAACAACATTATTTTATAAGTCTTCCGTCAAAGATGGCTAGTTTAGAGCTAAATGTTCTGTCTGTGTGAAGCCGACGAGTCGCACACACACGCAAATACATAGTTGTGCGACGGGTCTCGGGTGGCCGCTCTTGCGGGTGCTGTGCTGACGGGCGATGGACGTGTCACAGAAAGGGGCGGGGCCAAAGGGGTCTGGAATCATCATTATAGCTGCTTCACGTAGTTTCCTGGGAAGGTTCCAAACAACTTGCTCCTTTGCGAGGTCCCTTCAGGAAACACAGAGCAACAGATCAGTCACTGCTTCACACAGGTGTTTTCATGGCTTACTCGTATTATTCCAGCTCACTGCAGTCTGGAAATGAGCCAAACCTGGAGATGAAAGTCAAGTGGAACTACTTTAAAAAACTTTTGATGGCAAAGACATCCATACAAGGATGTGGAAATACATGACTTTACTAAATCTTAGTGCAATCGGGTGTAAACTGAGTTACACTGATTTCTACAGACTCCGCTCTGTTAGAAAGAATATAGAGGGCCTACAGTGCCATCTAGTGGTCACATTCAGTTACATCTATGACATAATACTGACCAGGCCATATATTGTTATATTGTTGTTGTATTGTTGTTTCATATAACAGCTAGAATATGCTCCAAACAAATAGTGTGTGTCACTCACTGAATATAGGAGAAAGCCTCCCATTTACAGAAAATGTGTTCTATAGTGACATTTATACAGCTAAAATGATGAATGTAGATTTTAGCCAGGCTCCGTCATTACTTCTGAAGGCTGACTGCAGCTGACAAGCTAGTGTTTCTTCATATCAGTTGATCATTTTAATTTATTTTAACATCCTGGCCAAATCGTGCACATTGTACTTTTAAGTAAGACCCAAATAGTATTATAAGCTCTTTAAAACAGCACCATGTAGTGAAAGCATCACAAGGATTCTTCATGCAGAATAATTATTTTATTATAATATTAGATTATTATGACTGATTTTCTAACACGTAAGTAGCATATTACGTTGATGTCTTTAATTCTCTCATTGATTCTAATGCAGTAAGTAGGGTATCTACTATGTCTGACTAGATATTTTATAGATGTTCCAGACAGCACCACTTAGTCAATATATTCCTTTTTCCTTACCAACAAACCAGCCATCATCACACTTTTCCATCACGTCCACGATGTCTCCCTCCCTCAGCTCCAGCTCGTCCTCGTTGCGGGGCTGGTAGTTGTACAGGGCCTGGTACCTGTGTTGAAAAATAGATAATGTGCTTCAGAAAGAAAATTGGCTTAATAGTTGCAGCTGCTGCTAACATACATGTAAGTTGCGAAGCTTTAGTGAAAGCGTGAGTAAGGGTTGTAGAAAGGGTTGTGAATCGCTGTCTGGTAAGGGAATAGTGACTTAAGAGTGCAAACGTTTTGGGAATTGGAGCAGAGACAGCAAGCAATGCTGCCTCCGCTCCGAATCTCCTTAAGAGACGTTCAGATTCACCACCCTTTATTTACATTAAGAGAATATATAGCCTTAGGAGTCCACACGTTTTGGAATTTTTGAGGTCGGACCAGTAATGGCTTCAAAAACAGTGTAAATGCAATGTAATGTTCCAAACGGAGCGGAGGCAGAGAGCGCTGATCCCATACACTCTGTGATGCGTTTGGTGTTAAACATGTCACAAAGTGGTAGGAAGCTGCAGAATAGATCCCGGGCAGATAGACAGTGGGCTGATGACTGAGTTTTTGGTCTTTTGTTAATAGGTCATTGCAGAAATACCTTTAAATAGGATTAACAATCCAAAAAACCTCACACTTAATGTTAAACTTGGATTTATCTTTATGATAATTTTCCCCTCATCTTTTTTTTTTCTTTGGTAATATTGTAGTTAAGCTTTCTTGACTAGAGGACTCATATAGCCCCTTCTGGGTTCTTGCACGTTTCTTTTGTTGTTTGTTTAGGATTTCTGTACTTCTGATTGTTCTATATAAAAGTCAAATCAAACAGAGAATCACACAGACAATTCTTTATTATTTTTTTTTTTGGATAACACTGGTAAACTTGAATGAGTATCTTTGATAGTGATAATGATAAATATCACTTACGGGTCTCCTCCACCTTGGAGTGCTTCCTGGACTAATCGCTGAGAAAGAGACAGAAACAGACAGCAAATCAAATTGTGATATTGGTGGGGCTTTGGCTTTGGGTTTATGTCATTTGAACGGGATAAGGGATAGTAAAAAGGGATCCTTCTAAACCCAGAGGTGAGGACACATCCTTTTAAAACAAATGTTATTGACAGACAAACCAACAAAACACTCTGTCCTAAAATCCAATCATTCGACAGAAACAACACAATATCCTCCTTTCCCATTGAGGAACATGACACAGCATATTTTGCCATGTATCTTATAATAGATACGTGTTGATCAAATATGTTGTTGGAAAGTTTTGTACCCGCACAGACACACAAGTACAGTATGAACATGGGTGAATGAAGACATGCCCCCCTACCCTTCGACCTCTAATGGATGACTGATAGGACCTCCGGGACAAGATGGGGCTACGCGGAGGTTTACCACCAACAACTGGATCCTGCTTGACAGGCAGAAACACCAGAGGCGACACGCCTAAGATCTTCAACAGTAACCAAGTCAGCTGCCTTCACTATTAACACACAAGCGCACACTAGTGACGGGCCAATGACATGCCGCAACTACACGGATCAACATGCTGCAACAATGGAAGTCCTTCTGGTAGCAACACACGGTAACACCAACAAGACCAACGCCGTCATTAAAATCACCACCATTGCACTTTTATGTTAGTGTATGAAATATGTTAGAGCACAAATCACATAATCACAACACTCTCAGGTATGGCCGCACCCGTGGCCAGAGATATAGGACATATATGTATTGATAGAAATATATATGTCGGATTCATCACAGAAACTTTGAGAGTTTGTGTATTTTTGTAATCAGATTTTTACCATTTTAGTTAAATTGCTTTTATTTATACATCTATATTTATGCATTTAATATATATAGGTCCCATATAATCATTCTAAATGTAAATAACTATTATTGTTCAACACAGGTCAATTAATCGTTTAGTAAATAAAAAGTCCAAAAAATAAAGAAAAGGTTCATTATATTTAACACACAGAACAGAAGAAAGAAAAAGCAATTGAAAGACAATTGAACATATATATATTTATTTTTCTTTCATAAATGACTTAAAGATTAATCATTTATCCATATTGTTTATCCATATTTGTATTGATTAATTCATTTCAGTTAGGTGAGTCAGGTCCTGTCATCACAAACATAATCAGCACCATCTCCACATTCCAGGTTTACCTTCACCTTGGGAGACCAACGCCCGGGATACAGTACAGTGGGGGGGGAGCGGCGTGACGTGGTGAGGGGAGGGGAGGGGGGGAGCGTGGGTGAGGGGGCGCAGAGGGGGACGGGCGACTGCGACTTGGGCGAGGGCGGGGGCGGATGAGGAAGTGGCGAGGGGTGAGAGTGCTGTGAGGGAAAGTTCGGAGAGGGGGGAGAAGTGTGGAGAGGAAGTGGCGGGGAGGCGGGCGGGGAAGGAGAGACGGGGGGCAGCGGCGATGTCGTGAGGCGGGGGAGGGACGGGGGGTGGGGCGAGACGGGTGGAGAGGGAGGGATGGCGTCGTCCTGTTGTGAGTGGCAGACAGAAGAGGCAGAAGAAGCAGGAGAAGAAGAAGGAGAAGGAGAAGGGGGAGGTAAGGAGATCAGAGTTGGCGGTAGGGACGGCGAGGGTGGGGGGAGGTTGGCGTGAGGAAGCCGTGTCAGAGAGGAAGGACAGACGTCAGCCTACGGAGGCAACGACACACATCAATGCTCACTCTACGTCACAGATGCTAAAGGCTACAGAACTCTGGAGACATTTTAATAGGACTCCATTAACAAAGTATGGCTATGCTTTAAGGAACCCTGGAAGGGATGTCAGAATTTTTTAGGGGCAAAACTGTACAATAAAAGAACTAATTATATCGTACAATTTGATCATTTGTGTCTCCTGTATAATTCCTGTTTGATTGTTACAAAATGTGTTTCAAAACGTCTTCTCCTGACATTGGCTGTGTCCCTATTCAATAAGCAAAACACTACAAATACTATCTACTCTTTTTTGGGGTGACCAAGCGGGTATTTGTGAAACTGTGTTTCTCTGCACGGTTCATCCTTTTATCAGTAGTTTTTGTAACCAGAGTCCAGGCTGAACTTTTTCAAAAAGTCTGTTTTCAGTCATGTGTGGATGGAAAAACCACAATTTATTTTCTTTGAGGCTTTAAGGCAGCCAGCATCCAAAAAGTTCCTTTTCTATTTGCAGGACTATTACTTTATTGTACTATATCCTATTATATTATCAAAAATAACAAATAAACATAAATATATTTTGTCCTCCGCTTCCACCTGACTGTTTCCAAGTAGATCAACTCTTGTCTTGGGTAGACATAATTTCCACAAAAAAACAAGTCATCACAATTTCTAGTTCACAATGTTTGACGTCACACTGTGCAAAGATAAACATTAAGTTGTATGCATGGAGACATGTGATTGGCTAAAATGGCCTTTTTGTAAGGAGTGCTATCGCCATCTACTGCTTTAATAAGTGCATGACATTGTTTGAGGTGGATTTTGCGGTTTTATGAGATCTAAGATAGTTTTTTGGATTTTTTTTTAAACCAGTGGCTATAAATGTCTGGTTTCAAAAATACCTGCATGGACTAGGCCTAAATTCTGAGAAGGAAATTCTGTCATTACACACCAGTGGCCCCAAATAGGCAGATGTTTTAAATTATCATAGTAGGTAAAGTACAGGTGTTAACAATAACATCAACGATACAGCTGCAGTGAGCCAGCATGGACAATATCAGGATTCTGCAACTGGAGCAATTACATGGAATTCTAGTTTCTAGTTCTAGTCTAGTTTCATTTTGTAGATATATTGGTAGAGGTTGACTAATTATATTGCGTACATATGTAAATGTATACTGCCTAATATATATTATACAAATATAACTTGGTATCAGTAGTTCTTTTGTGTTGAAACATTTGTAAGTAAATGGGTAAAAGTAGGTCCCACTCCCAAATATTTTCTTCCACGTCCCTTCCAGAACCCCGTAACATTGAATGACTATGAACTATAGACTCTATAAAGACTGACAGATTAGGCTCACACCATGCTCTACCTGTGGACCGAGTCTCTCATTAAAATTATCCTCCTCTGCTTCATCCTCTTCCTCAATGAATAACTCAGTAAACTCCTTTCCCCTCACTGATGGTGGTCTTTGAGACTCCACTGGTGGCTCGTTCAGAATTTTCGACTGCCCTTCCCATTTAATGGACAGTGGTTCCATCGCCACTGGCTTGTGAAACTGCACCTCTAACCGAACACTGCCTGCAGATTCACTGGCTGATGGGATAGCAGGGGGTTTCACTGCAGGCTGAAGGGGTTCTTCTTCTTTTAGTTTAAACCTGCCCTGAAATGTGTCTGTCGGCATAGCTGGTGGAGAATAAACTGTAGACAAAACGTCTTCGTCTGTACTGCTGGAACCATCCAGAATCATAGACAAGAGCTCATCATAAGGGTCTTTTACATAGAGCTCAATGTCAGGGGTTTTGCTTCTTTTTGTTACCTGCACAGTGGGATTGTGCTGCTGAGGAACATGCGTGGGTGACTTTATTGGCTCTGGTACCGTGCAGGACAAAACCTCCGGCTTAGCAATGTGTAGTGTTTGGGCCGTTTCAAAGATGTTTAGACCTCTGCCACTGTTGTATCGTTGCAAGTCAGACAATGGAGAGCTGACAGACAAATGAGAGTGGGAAGGAGGAGGTGGCTGGGAGAAAAGCAGAGCAACCGGGGTGTGACCTAAAATGGGTCGCTCTTCTTTAAAAGCAGGGATTCTAGAAAAAGTCTGGGGCGGCACGGTCGAGATTCTTTGTGATGGAGCGGGCGAGGGTGACTTAGGCTCCCGGGCCTTTAGGAAAGGTGTGAGGTCAGCTGGAAGAGGGGGTGGTGTGGGAGGTATCGGGGTGGCCCTGAGGGACGAGGCTGGAGCTGTGTCCATTGTGAGAGAGAGCCATTCATTGGTGACAGCTCGCAGGTCTTGCTTTCTCAATGAAGGGTGAGGAGGGGGGAGGTCATGGGTGGTGAAAGTTGGAGGTAGATGGTAGAAAGGCTCCAAGAAGGTAAAGTGAAAAAGAAGGAACAAAGTGTGACTTATACCAGAAAGGAATAGTGTATATGTAGTGGGTTCATATTTTTACTGGACTGGAGAGAGTATTTTTGGAAAACGTAAATGTGTTGCTTAAAAGAACAACGTAATTTTCAAATTTAAATAGCTCAAACATAATGAATGATTTATTATAGTGGTTTCCGGTACTCATTAACAGTGTTGTCCCCTACCTTGATGGGTGTAGAACTCGGTGTCCTGTTTCCAGGGTAACCATGAGGATCGACGTGGTGGGCCGAGCTTTTGGATGGGGAGCGCTTGACGATGTCGACGTAGGAAACAGGAAAGATCCCCTGTTTGGTTGTGTCTGGGATTTTCCCCTCATACCAGTTCTGGTCTAC
The DNA here is from genome assembly GCA_036785175.1 of Eupleurogrammus muticus. NCBI lineage: Eukaryota > Metazoa > Chordata > Actinopteri > Scombriformes > Trichiuridae > Eupleurogrammus > Eupleurogrammus muticus. The sequence continues at coordinate 18,530,310 of JAYKQN010000003.1, read as the reverse complement.
CTGCCTGATCACAATCACTCGCTCACCCTACAGCGCATGCACAGTCACACACACACATAAAAGGTTGTTAAAAAAAAAAAAAAGAAAAAATCCTCCACTACCTCTAGGATGTAAACCAGATATATTCACTCTTTTAACTACTAAAAGATGACTTACTTATATCTTAATATACACAAACAAATAAAAATAAATATTCTACCTTTCTGAGAGACAACTCCACATTAGTATCTGCATTGAAGTTGTAGCGAGCCACTCCCTCTCCAATCTCCCGGACGTGGGCTGGCGGAGGAGGCCGGATGGGTTGCTGCTTCTCTGAGGACGGCATCTTCTTCTTGTAAATGGTTGTTAAAGAGAAAGTGAGAAAAAATGAATGTGTGAGTACAAGCAAGACAGTTATTAATATTAGGTGCATAAACTGAGTTTATATCACCGCCACAATTACCTCTACATATGATATGGGAAATATCCCCACCCTTCCACGGTGCTCTCCTTCATACCAATTGGTGTCTATCTGCCTGATGATGTTCACCGCATCGCCCTTCTTAAATGTCAGCTCCCTGCAACACAGACTTGTTATAAAAGTGTCTTCACCATGCACCACTTCTGCACAGAAGGGAGGAAGATGTGAAATGGGCAAGACGCAGAATGTTAGCCACTGAAGCACAACAAAGTAACATCCAATACAGCAGACATCAGCTTTACTCATGCATACATTTTAAAAAGGCAACAGTTCAGTTAAAGCCGTCCGGGTGTGGTGGTAGGATGTAATGATGATTTTGTCTTAGGGACAGTAGAAAACAAAAGAAAGAAATGCTCAAGAATCTGAATTCTTAACATGTAATGCAGCGAGTCATGATGTACGGATGCTCAGTTAGACGTTCATGCTTTATCTCGTTGTCCGTGCTCTGTGCAGTTACTGTACTCACTTAGCTGTCTGTGCCTTAAAATCATAAATGGCTCTCGCAGGCTGGTTCTGATGGAGGAGAGAGAACAGAATAAGTTGTGTCATCTGTTTATGGGAGACCTAGGAGATGAGAGTGAGAGAAAGAAAGCCAGCAAGCATTACCAGGTATAACCTAAAATACTTTTTTTTTGTTTTTTGTTTTTAAATCTGCGGGGAAGTTGAAATATGAAGCTATAAGACACAGAAATGTGCCTGTTGACGTTCAATGTAAAATACTTTTATATTGACAGGCAGGGTGATTTAGCCTAAAATATAAAATTATATATATAAATCTAAAATTGTATTTAAATAATTTCTACAAGTTTTTAATTAAACCTCATTTTTTAACAAAATATAAAGACTGAGGCAAGAATTAAAGAAATATTTTCTTTGTCAACACAATAAAATATATCCAAATTGGTCCAGCTCCTGCTGATGCTCTACCTCTCTGTCAGTAGTAGGTCTTCTGCTCTGGGGTGTGTGGCGTCCATCAATGGTGGAATAACTCCTGGAGACATCCTGGTCTGTGATGGTGATGAGAAAAATGACAAAGGTCACAGGAGTTTCTGTAGTAACTTTGATTACGCCAGCGATACTAACATGCTGGGGAAAATACTGAATGGGACAGCAATGACGCCAGTTTGGGGTCAAAACATGAATGTGTTTACGTCTTCATTTCATAAGCAAAACAAGGTGGTTGTGATTCCGACAATATGCATGCAACAAGTATCTGCGACACAATATTAAACAAGGGAAATACAGCCTCAAAAATATGATGAAATCATTTACAAGTGAATGGCTTAAGGGAAAGAAAGAGAAATTATTCAAATAATACAACAAGACAATAATTAAAGTATACAAATATTCACATTTACATACACCAACCAAAGAAATATACTGTAAATTCTCAAAAAATTCTTTACTTCAATTCCAGAGAAAGCCAGACTATCATTGGAAGTGATCACCTGATTTAAATAAAATTCTACTACATTTTAGTACGAAACCTCCCTGTTTGTAGAGCTGCTTGTGTTTTTATTTGTGGGATATATATATATATATATATATATATATATATATCATTAAAACAAAGGTTAACACATTGGTTAATCTTATAATCTAGCACCATACTCTCATACCACTCATACCATCAATGTATGTTTGACATTAGCTAAATACAAAACGTAAGATTAATTATTTTAGACTCCGATATTTAAAGAAAACATTTCACTTGAGAGTTTACAGTAAGCAGGCATTTCTGAAGGCCATATGAATATAGAGAAAAGCATGGAAATGAGCATCAATGACGTGAATAGGACGGTGACTGCAGGCAATACAGAAAGAGATACTGGGGTAAATGTAGGCGCATGCATGATTGGATAATTGGTGTGTGTGTGTGTGTCTTTGTGGGAAAAAACTATGTGTATGAATGGTTTAATTCCTTGTGCATATCTGAGGTGTTATTTGTGTATTATCTCCACCTGAATAACAGAGACCATTTCCATTGCCCTGCTCCTCTCCATAATCATTATTGTTTGCGGTGTCTGAATGACGTCCGTAACAGGCACTGATCGGAGACTGTCGCTGTGGCGTTGAGGAGTCCCCTCTATATGAGGCACACCCAGTGGGGCTCCCATCTGGGTACAATGACGAAGAGGAGGGGCCTCCATGCCAACAGCCCCTCCTCCCCCGCAATGAGGAGCTTCGTTCAGGCACATTTGGCAGCAGTTCAGCCAGTATTCTCCTCAAGATGCTATCATCAGGTGCCCTAGTGCCTCGGTGGCCTCGCTCTGCTTGAATGTGCTCATAAATGTCTCTCAAGGCTGCATCTAGTGCTTCATAAATGGCCTGTTTGGACTTGGTTCTACAACCCCGACCTTCGCCACCACTGGTTCTTCTGGAGGTAGGTGGTGAGTCCTTTTTCCTGCGGAAAGGCACTGGGCTGACTAGGAAGGCTAACTTGGACATCGCTTGCTGGGTCTGTGAGCTCTGGTGTTGGGAATGGCTGCTGCGGCTCTGCTGTGAAGGTCTCTGGTGCTCTTGGCGTGCTCGCTCCCTCTCATGGCGAAGCATCGTTGTGAAACGGGTATAAGAGGCGGGGCAGCGGCCTTTGCAGGTGCTGATGAGGTGGCGGTGTTGGAAGCCCTGGCTATGGCCTAGACTTTGGTGGCCAGGGTGGTGGTGATGGTGGTGGTGGTGATGACGGAGATGGTGGTGGTGGAGGTTGGAAGAGCCGTACAAGCTCTCAGAGGAGGTCAGTGAGCAATGGTCAAAGTCACTCTCACTACAAAATGAAGAGCCCTCCACCTGGATGAAGTCACTGAGGTCTGATGCGACAGCATCTTGTTCACTGTCAGAGTAGTCTGGGTTGGCTTGTGGGCCCTGGGGAACAGGAGGAGCAGGAAACGCCCGCCCATGGACCGGCTCTGGCCCAACACGGGGCTGGCCCTCCGGTGGGCTACGAGGTCGTTGTAAGTGTTCCATGGTGCGAGGTACTGTTACATTGTTGCTGTTGTTGTCTTCCTCTAGCAAAGATTCTATGGAAAATCGCCGTTTTGGAAAACTGGGCGTGCCACCACCACCGCTGCTGGCTCGAGACGATGAGCCACATGGCGTGGTCGTGCCGGAAGGCACCTCACTGTCGCCCAAGTTGGGCATGGATTTGGACTTCTGAATAAGTTGCTCATATACAGAAATGCGGTTTGGCACCATATCACGTGGCACATCCAGACCCCAAGAGGGAGTCCAAGGAGACAGGCGATGCCGATGCAGATGAGGCTGGCGCTCTAGCTCCAGGATGCGGGCGCGAACCGAACGGATGACTTCAGATGGGATGAGCTGAGCTCGGTCAATGTGGTGCATCTTACGATAGAGCTGGAGAAAACCCGGAGAGTCGTGTGCCCTTCGTCGGTGGAGGCGAGGCAATGAGCAAGTGGGCGTGGATCCAGTTGAACCTGAGGGATTCCCATCACACACCAGTGACCCGGCACTTTCTGAACGCGTGGCATTGCGCCCACTTGAGCCAGGATGCCCATCATTGAGCAGGTCATCGCAGCTGCGTGACTTTAGTTTGCCAGTAGGGGGCAGCGCCTCCTCTGCACTGCTCCATGTGTCGGCCTCCTGGTGTTGTGTCGGCCAACTGTTCTTACAAAAGTCTGATTGCTTAGAGGAGGAGCTGCCTTCCTGGCTGCCATCCTCATGGCAGTGAGCAGGGTCGGCAGGAATAGGGGGCAGATAAGAGCGCTGACATGGACCTGGGGAGGTCAAACTGTTTGAATACATGTTGCATGCGTCCCCACCTTTCAGATGTCCAATAGAAAGCAGCGTGGTAAAAGAGTAAAAGAGAAGAAGGAGGAAAGCATGTTAAGCAGTAATACCCAGCAAAATGGTGGAAAAGCTGGGGTGAAGGAAGAGAATCAGGAGAGAAAAGGAGGAGGAAGCTTTGTCTTCAGACTCCCATCAACACCAATAGGAGGAAGTTATGATCAGACAGACATTATAATAACAGAAATACAACAAATCACTTTTGGTTTTCAGGTGATGTGGTAAGTAGAGTACACAGAGAAAGGAAAAAGAGATAGACTAAACACAGGGAGAATACAAATCAAATAAAAAGGAGGTGTTCGTATGTATGTGTACCTTTGGCTCTGGAGGGTGAGGATGGTGAGGAACGAATAACAGGTTTCTTTAGACTGCTGCTGGGTCTGTAGGCATCTACTGGTTTAGGGGAAGTCACCGCTCCGCCCTTATAAGTCTGGGCATTTGCTTGGGAACTTGAAGGGTCAGACTTCCTTCTCTTCCTGTAGTCACTGGCAGCACTGCAACACAGTCATACATCAAGGACAGATACACTAGAGGATGCAGACTGCAGTAGGTATGCTGTACCTAATTTTACCAAATATGTCAATGCTTTGAAACAAACATACAACTTGAACCGTGCAGAGCAAAACAAAGTAGGAAATACAGGATTGAATAGTGTTCTACGTGTCTTTTATCACCTCTGTACACTATAATAATAATGATGATTCTTTGCTGTTTTCTTACAATGATGGTCAATTTAAATCAAATACATCATGTGCACATCAATCATTCTATCAGACTTTTTTCCATAGAACTTTTCATACAACAAAACATAACACAATAAAACAAATACTATAATGCTGCATGTAGATGAAACAAAAAAATGTCTTATGCTACTCAAGGTTGTTTGAAAGCAGATTTGCTTGTTTTCACTCCTGAAAAAGTGGTTCGTGTAATTTAAATGTTAAATCTAAATCAAAGGGTTTCATGGTTATTTGAGAGTTGAGATTTTTGCAATTAATGGCCTTATTAGAACATTGAACAAGTTTATTCTGTGGTTCTATTTCCCAAAAAAACGTTACAATATTTTAGTTTTATAAAAGTGAAAACGTCACTATCATTCAATTTTCAGTGCACTGAGGGACACTTTTCTTTTTCAAACGTCTACATCACTTATGGTCTTTCTATTCAGAACCAACGCAATGGCCCTTACATGAGTTACAGAGCCTATTCATCACTTCCCATCCCTGCCCTTTCTGTTCACCGAGGAAAATGCGACTGAATAAGCAGGGCATTGGTGAAAGGGAGTAGGACAAGGAGCGGAGGAGGGGGAGTTGACGGAGGGACAGGAGGTGAAGGGCAGAATCAATAGGTTTGCTGGGTTAATTTATTCTGGCTCAGTTAGTAAGAGGGAGATGCAAAGAGTCCTGCATTCAGTGACAAAAGCAAATAAAGACTAACACTAATCCCTGCAAGTCATCATAAATAGCACACACAGAGGCTATTTGTGCCAGAGACAGGACAAGAAAGGGCAGAGTTTTGGATGCTCTGCTGAATCACAGCAAGGACTACTGCTGTTTGAGAGGATGGGGGAGGGGGAAAGGGAGGATGCTGAAGAACATAAAAGAAACAACAGAGGTTACCTTGCAGGTCTCTCCGGAGCCTTGTCAGCAGGAGCGATGTGTAGGGATGTCTGAAATAGGGCAGACAAAAGAGGAAAAGTGAGGTCCGCAAGAACAAAGAGTTGAAGCAGAGCAGCTCACAATGCACAGCCTGCATGTGGTGGTTGCTGTGCCACACTCAAAACGATCCCTGCGCATAAGGTGCGAAGGATGCTGGTTCCACATGGCACACCTGAAGAAAAGGCCTACCGGTTTATACGGCGAGGAGAAATTTCCGCTCTCGCTCTTGGGCTGCTCTTTGGAGGATGATGACAAAGGTGAAATTGCAAAGGATGTTATGAGCTGAGCTCAGGGGGCAAATGTTGCCTTGCAAAACATGGCGTGGATCAGCTGGAATGGGTCTTACTAGTAAAGAATTGTTGTTTACAGCTGCAGTTTCTCTACTACTGTAGCCATCAATGCAATCACACAACAATGTCATGAATATATATTTTGAGATACACACACACATAACAGAAAAAGTATATATATATACACATATATGTGTATATATATATATATATATATACACATATATGTGTATATATATATATATATATATATATATATATATATATATATATATACATACATATACACATATATACATATATATACATATATACATACATATATATATACATATATATATACACATATATATACATACATATATATATACACATATATATATACACATATATATACATATATATATATATATATATATATATGACAAGAAAAGAGATGACAGACATTTCAAAGCTTTTTCTTAATTTCTTTAACAGCCTTCACCTAGCAGCATTCTTACTCATTTTAGGGTGGATGGCTGACATGTTTACTCTACAATAATAATTTACTTACTTATACTACATTATTTTGATTTAAAGGTCCCACTTTTTACACTTTTCTTTGTTTTATTTCAATTTCCGATATCCCTGTCAAAATACATTTGTGATTTAAGAACCAAAATTATTTTATGTCTCCTCTCAAGCCTTTTTCTTTACTTCTTTAATTGACGGATTAGAATAATTGGTTAATGGTGGGTGGGCTGTGAATGAATATTTGTGACATCACAACCTCATGGGTGTCCTGATAGCTCATTGTAAACCTCAGTTTCTCACCTAGATCTTCTTGTAATCAAAAAGTAATTCGAATCTCACTTTCCACAATATGGGACCTTTAAAGCAATCACAACTTACCTTTTTAAATGTAACAAAGAAACACTTTACTAGATTATTGTGAATTAATAACACTATTAAAACACTCATGAATGTGAGTTACCTCAACACGCTGGCGGGCTGAGATGTCTGGATTATAATCCAGCCGTTTTTTAGGAGGCTTGAGCCCAAAGCAGCAGCAGTGAGCAGGAGGAGGAGGAGGAGGAGGAATAGGAGGAAGGTGAAGATGAGGTGAAGGAGGAGAAGCAGAGGTGACATCATGGGGAGAAACAAACAAAAAAATACAAGAAAAATGTGGAGAGAGTGACACCCGTTAGAGAATCTGAGAATATGGACTAAATGTTGCCAAATGTGCTTTGCATGTACAAAGAAAACTGTACATGTGCACAAACTCTATACATACCAAAAAACATGTTCTGGCAAACACACCAGCACATAATACACACTCATACATATGCACAGTCTAATGTTATCTATTGATATAATCCTATATCGTTGTTAAAACAACATTAAAACTACAGTATGTGTAAGATTATATAAATCACTTGTTACACCATACATTTTGCACGCACACACACACACACACACACACACACACACACACACACACAGACCAAAATGTGCCCATGTACCACACACACATGCAAAATGTGAGAGCAAGCTGTAAGCAAAAAGAGTGAAGCTGCACAAGCTGCAGTGTTGTGTTTATTAAATGTTGTGATTTAGTGCTTATGAATCCAGATAAACTACTGTTCAGTCAAAACGTCTTGTGGAACATCACCTCAATAAACACTCAAACACTGAACATAGTGTGACACTCTGTCCTGGCTGGACCGGTCAGTGCATGAAGGGAAACCAGCTACATTCTATGGGCTTATTCAGTGACGTGACACATTCTGAATATTGCAGGTGGAAAGCTCAATATGGAGCCAGATATGACTCTGAGAAGACACAGAATCATATTGGTTCCACATGTGACATTTCCACCTGAACATTTTGAATAAGCCCAGTAAGTCCACACCTGACGTCATGCTCTAGCATGGACACAGGCATGTCCAGATGACACTTCACTGTACATCAGTGAGGTTGGGGTAATTTGATCCTAGATCTGTGGCTAGAGACAATCTGTGCCCTGAGCCACTTGCACGCTGTTACCACCGACATCCAGCAGAGGGCTCTAACGTCATTTAGCTTGTGGATATGAAAGGGTGACTTCAAAGTCAGGTCATCTAAAGCCTTTGAAGCTCTTTTCCTGCTCATTTTTGGGCAAGAATCGATGTGATCAACTGGGAAAAAAAGCCCAGGTTTTGTGTAACATTTCAGTGCCTGCTAGCCACCAGACCAAAAAACCCAGCAACGCAAAGACATAACACAGCCTGTCACAAGGGTGGGGGGGAAAGAGGGGTCACAGCACCCAACAAGTACCACATGCCCAAATGACTAACCCCACCCAGTCTATTGGTAGATACATTCTTTTAAAAAACAGGTGGGGTGGAGAAAGTGGGTGTATGGCTACGGCAGGGTTTGTTGAGGGAGTAGCTAGGCCCTGACTTACCGGACGCCCAAACTCCAGCTCGGAAAAGAACTTATACCAAGGCTCGTTCTCTAAATCTATGTCATCATAGGTCTGGGAAGGCATGACAGTGACAGAGAGAGGAGGTAGAAGAAAAGACAGAGGAAAGGAAGTGTGGAAAGAAGTCACACACACACAAAGAGAGACATGGACCTCATGGTTAGGAATGGGCAAAGGTGGCATAGGAAGACACGCACAGGATGAATCAGGATGAAGAGATTTGGACTGGCCCATAGGGACAAAAGTAGTGATGTAAAAGACATTCACTATGGCCGTATCTACTAAGAATATTTCCCTGTTACTGGTTCAAAGTAGTGTATACAGTGTCATATTACGTTACAGTGATTAAAACTGTATATCTCCTATGTTCAAGCTGATGCTGTGACTGCATCCCACCCCTATAGGAAACATAATATGCAGTGAATTCAAAAACCTAACCCCTTTCTGAAATTATATTCATTAACTTCAAAATGTATAAAAAATGAGCAGGGCTACAAATCCCACACAGAATCCTATTATTGCTGCCTTACTCTAATCCCTAATGCAGGTGACAGCTATTCATGCCCTCATTATCCACACCTTTGTGCAGACTCAGAGGGTTGTCTACTGAATACTGTATGTGAGAATGACAGAGGAAGGCACAATCCTTACCACAAGGCCTCATTATGTTTAGGAAGATGATGAAGGGGTAGGCACTGTTTGGAAAAGGTATAATGGGGTTGATAATATGGGGGGAAGTAGTGAGTGTGGTATCACAGTCAGAGAGCCAAACTGTGCCACACAGAGATGTACTCCACTGTTATTTTCACACTGTTAATATGAAATTAATTTGAATTATCATAAATGGAATATGTTTTTAATTGGTGCTGAACTGCTGTGTGTTTTTCTTTAATTGCTTTGACAACAGGAAAACCATCAGAATAGGATAGGAGAACGGTAACAGTTAATATCGAAAATGACTACAGGCGTTTTATGAGGTACACGCTCTATTTATATGGCAGTTAACACCCAGTAATCAGGTACGGTAACACACTCTTTAATGCGCGTGAACACACACGCAAACACAGACACACACACACACTAACACACACAAACAGACGCAAACACGTGATTGCCTTCTCTGTTCCTTTTCCATCAGATTTAGCTAATTTCACAAAAAACAGGTAACCACCTAGAGATCATTATGGTGCCCCGTCCCTGTGATATCTTCACATTCCCTATTTATTTATTTCATTCTGCTCGTAACATTATTTTTAAATTTATTTTTATACAACATATGTTTTTATTTTAAGTCAGTTGACAGCTGTCAAACAATGCTGCATTATCATTTTGTCGCAATAACTTTGCATTGCCATTTTGGCCTTTCTGTTTTCTTCTATTGGTCACTCTTTACATTTGTCTGTGGGTTTGTACAAACATGTATTCACTAAAAGGTATTAGAAAAAGCTCATAATTAAATAACATAACAGTGGATCCTTTCAACTGCCAGTAAAACAAAGTTTCTGCATCTCACACAGGCAATTATATGACCATAATATAAAATAGAAGCACAACCAACTTCAACCACAAATTGTTGAACTATTTAAAAAACATTTCCTGAAAAGCGGATTTTGAGCATAAAAGGGGTTTCCACCTGACAGCATCCATTTGTTAAATGTTACTGACTCAAAAGTATTGAAGTATACCTTCAGATGCTTTGCATGCATGACATGTATATCATGGGGAAATGCTGCCATAAACACTAAACGCACTTATGAACACTATTGGTATCACCAAGATCATTTTCATATCCAATCAACCTGTAATAACCTGGGGGAGGAATGCATTTACATTCGTTTGAAATAGAGACATAAGGGAAAATACTGGTTTACACTGTGTAGAAAGTTAATTATCTACTCTGGTTAAACTCTAACACTTATCCATTTGAGTGTGATAGAGCAGCTGCACAGTTAAGAGTTGAAATGACGCAGCGCTTTATTATGTTGACATCTCTAACCCCATTCCTACATGGAAATGCAGTTTTCATATCAAATGAACTGCTCACAGGGGATGTTCTGAATGTGTTGTGGTGTTTGTGGTGCTTTGAGACAAGTGACTCACCCTGTAAAGAAAACATTAGGGCTTGACTGACAATCGCATAACTCCTGTGCAAAAAATACACCAACATAGAAAATGAAGTAGAAGTATATTGCAGTAATCGAAAATACTTTTTCGCCACAAAGTGACCAATGACCACCTAAAAGGATGATTTGGTGCCATTAGGAGTAACATGAACGACAAAACATGAATTGGGTACATGAGGTACAGCCAGGAGATTAGCAGCGTGGGTTCAATCCTATTCTCCACAGCTTTTTCTTGTTATTGCCTCCATCTAGCAGGGGCTGACTCATGCATTATTGCCCGAGAAGAGCTCTCTGCCGTCATCACATTAAACATCTGTGAAAGCTTCACAAAACTGTTTCTTTTTATTTCTTCTCCACATTTCCGACTCCTCTTCAGACAGACAGAGAGTCTGTTATTCTGTTTATCGACACATAATTATCTTCGCTGTTCACTCTGTTGTTCACCCCACAGGGAGTGAGCAGTCACTACTTCACTAGAGGGTGCAGCGCTGGAAAGGTTTTGTCATTTAAACAATAACATTGTCTAGGAAAAAGAAGAAGTTATTCTCCATTTACCAGAGAGTAACCTAAAAAAACTAGCAGGTAGAAAGTTTAATGTATTTAGGACTCTTTTCTCCATTCAAATCATGTCTTGGGTTTTATTTGTGGCCATGGGCTTTCTATTCAGAGCAGAATACTGAGAGAACAACAATGCAAATGTCAACAATCAACAGTATTTACTTCACAGTAAAAGAAAGCTGCTGGAGTGAATCCAACCCGAGAAACAAGCAACTCACATTCTAATTGTATAAACATTACATTTTACAGCCTGAGCTGATTCCAGTTTAGCTCCTACAGGCATGGCGGGTCAGGTTCAATCAAACATAAAGTAAGGCAGCAGCTAAGCAACCTTTCAGTGCACTACAACAGGAGTACGTCAATGATTATTTTGTCAAGTGAAAGAAAATAATAAATACTCACTGGTCTTTCTTGATCCAAAATTGAGGACTTCCCAGGCTCGTATTCAAAAATACTCTTGGGCTCGGCACGGTACATTCGTGTGTCCACTTTCCTGTCAGGAGGACCCCATTGATTCCTTCAGCAAGGAAATAGAACAACTGAAAAATCAACTTGAGATGAAATTATTCTTCTTATCTTTTTTTATGCAATATTTATATAGCAAGGTGGCATAGAATCTATTTGAGTTATAAAAAGTGAATTAAAAATTACATTGATTAGAAGCATTATTAGTATTTCATTACTCAAAAGGTGTACTGAATAAAAACGGAGTTCCTCACATATCTGGTGCGTCTTTATCGCGATCACTGTCCCTGGCCCTCAGCTGGAGGAGGGAGGGCATGGGTGGCGGTGGTGGAGGTACAGGAGATGGTGAAGGCTCCCGGGGCCCCAGATGCCCTCCGTTGTCCGAGGGGCTCTTGGCAAGTGGCCTGTAGGTGTGTGTCCGGGGGGCTGGGTGGGCCATGGTGGCGGTGGTGTTGGACGACGGGCTGAAGTCTTCTGTTAGAGACGGAGCAAAGGGGGGGATTGGAGGGAGAGGTAATGAGGCAGAGCATGCCAGACATGAAGGGACGTATCCTAGAAGACACACATTTGATGCTTGTGAAGTATCTCTCACCATTGTTTATGACTGTATACGTTGCATTGTATGTGTCAGAATAGTCATCATCTGTAGAAGAAAGGAACAAAGGCTGATTAATATACATGCACACATACAGTATATTTTATTATATATGTACGATATGTTGGATCATGGAATTTGTTGCCTTCTGCCTGTTCGGATCTTTTCAGGTTTTTACCAGGAGCCAGGGTGGAGTATCTGCAGAGGTTTCTTTCTCTAAAACAATGCATGTTTCTCCAATGGTTTTTTCTCTAATAAATTACGATATAGACGTCTGATGTCTAAAATCCTTCAACCAGGTAAAGATAGTTAAAGAAATCAAGACATAAAAAGTGTATCATAAAAATGTGTCTTAAAACAGGATAAAAGTGCATTTCTGACAGCTGTGAGTAGACAACCACAACACTTCTGTAGGCAAGCAGCAGACATTAAGCGGTAGCTCTGTACCATGTCAGCATGATTAAATTAATTACAATTGATAACCATTTTCACACCAGAGAGGAGGAGTATCGAAACCACTCATGCAGCACATTCCACTGCTCCTCTGGCCTTCCACAAGCACTGCATGTTCCAAACAATTGTTTGTCGAGGAATGGCACTTTGGCAGACTGACCCCCGCTGTGGTCCAGACTGAAAAATCTCAACTTTTGGACTACTGAGTCCTCTGGTGCCAGGCGATGAATCCTCCTGATTGTGGTCACAATCATGACGTTGAGACAGTTAGTTTTAGATATATTTCTCCACAATATGTGGATTATCATGGCATGTGGTATAATTATTCATGATTTCCAGATAAGAAATGATACTGACTTTGGTGATCTTAGCATATACTGGATGGCTGTTGCAAAAGTTTGTATAGAAATCAATGGTTTCCAAAGAATGAGTAATCTCTTTTGCTACAACAAATTTGTGGGTTTCTTTTTATTAGATATGCTGACAACTGGAATGGGTGCCATTAAATATCAAAGTCCCCATAGGATTCAATGTAATAACTTTGATCCTCTCACTTTTCATCTAATTCCATCATCGAGCCAAAAATTCAAAATTTTATGACCAAAAAAACAACACAAAACTCAAGACATTCCCGTCATCCTCAACTGTACGTTGTGCTTTATGCTTTAATTTATCATATGTTAGTATGCTTAGATGATAAACATTACACCTACTCAGCATCAGCATGTTAGAATGCTGATGTGAGCATTTGGCTCAGAGTGCCACTGTGCCTCATAGAAATGCTAGCTTAGCTATTACAATCTTTAGTTTTGTTTCAATGGCTCTTTTCGAATTTAAAGAGATCAATAGCACCCCACAAAAACAATGTATTGTATGTAAAACCCACTACACTATCTGAATATTTATTCACGCAAAATCTCTGAGATGCCTAAAAGAATAAATCACTAGTACAAACAATGATGAAAATGTGATGTGTGTGTGCACTTGTGCGTGTGCTGCAGTAGAAGAAGCCTGAGCAGTTTAGAACAAACAAGCCTTGTACTGACAGCGTGATTCTGTCAAGCTCATAAAATTAGAGCAGATTTCCCAGGACAGCAGTGTCTATTAGAGGTTTCTCTCAATTCCCCTGCAGACTCTTCCATCTAATGAGTTCTGGCTCTCAGGTTCTCTGGGTCTTTTGGTTTAACAAGAAGCAGTGCGCACGCAAACACACACACACACATGCACGCTCGCACATTAACACAGAGCTTGCATCAAGGCCCCTCATATTGTCTGCCAATTAAATCGTAGGACATAATGAGGAGGGAAAAATATCTGGTAAAGACTGTATTTACCTGCTTTGTGAACCTTGTGGATCTGTTTGAACATAGTTTTGTACCAATCCTTGGGCCGATCCACCGTCTGTGGAGAGAAAAATAATCATAAAGATTTATGTGCCGTGAAATTCAATATAAACTGGGTAGCTAAGTCAGAAACTGAAAAGGGTTCCCACTGTTTTATGGGAAATTACTGAACAGAGAAAAGCACACACTCAGCCATTCCAGATATCCATACTTTACTAACGGAGAATTTAACCATCATGCTGAGACACAAACAAATGAAGCCGAACGTTTCTTGGAAACACTCTCCATATTCTGTGTTTAGAAATGCAGATCTCCTTTTTTCTTTTTCAAATAAAATCGTCTTGTCAAGCCTAATTTGCATCAGAGTATTTAACTAAGTAGATTACATGCTTCTCCTGCTCACATCTATCAGAGAACACAAACATCTTTTCATGTGTGATGATGTGTGTTCCTCATCATTCATTCATACGTAATGTAGGATTCATTTTTTTTGGATGTTCTCCTGATCTAGTGAGGGAGATGTGGCTGAAGGCCAACAGTTTAATTGCTCTGTATCCACTAGTTAGGAAAATTAATGACTTCAATATCACAGATAAATATGAAAAAAAGACATTAAATGACCCCAACACTTTTGGCTAAAGAATACTTTACTCAAGTTCCAATGTTTTGAGGCAAGTATGCAACTTAACTACAATAAGACTTTCTTCTCTGTGTCAATAAACATGAATGTTTTCATGGATCAATGTCAGTGGGTTTGGTTTTTACAGAAGCCATGCTGCTACAAAAAGCTCCTGGTGCCGTGCCTGGAAAAAAAATCAAGGAGAAACCCTGGTATGTGTGTCTTTGTGTATACAGTATAGATCTAACAGCCACTTCAAAAAAGAGCTATCAAATGGCAGAGACTAAATCCTCTCTTTATTCAGTAGCACTAAACACTGTATCTGGACTCCAGTCAGAGAAGAGGCAGCTTGGCTGCACAGAGAGGGAGTGTGTGACTGTGTGTGTAGCGGTGGCCCGGCCAAGAGACGGGCCAATTACCACTTCATTCTCCACGGTTACCAAATAGAGAGCCCACAAAAATGTTTGTCTGCTCACAACAAGGCGCATCTGTTTTTCTTCCCTCCTACTCCCCCCCCGCCTTCTTTTCACCTTTTCTCTCGGCTTTTATTGCCCGTTTCTCTCATTCTTGCTGTTACTGTGTTTCTCTGGATAGTGGAATGGAGTGTTAGGGTTGGAGTAGCTACCGTCAACAGAGATAACACACAGACACACACAAACTCTGATAAGTGAGTAGAAAGTGCCTTGTAGGTACACAGCAAGAACATTGACATAGCTCATTATTAGTACTAACACACAGAGGGAGAGTAAAAGTGAGAGTGAGAGTGAGGAACGGGGTCAGAAGCTGCTGACAGCTGAAATAATCCCCTCTCATGAGCCTGAGAGACAACAGGAATGTGCCAAAAGTCACTAATGTGCAACGGCTACAGTGCCCAACTGAATCAGTTTGCTGCAAACAACAATTTGACCTCACCGTGCGGATGGCGATAGGGATGCCAGAGTCATCCACGGGGCCGATGCCTTCATAATGGGGTGCTTTAATGACAGAAACCTTTTTCTCCTCCTCTGAGAAGCGGGCAATAGGCACAGCGCTGCTGACGCTGGTGTGGCCGGACACCACTGACTCTCTTGTAAGTGACTCACTGCCCTCTACATAAAGAAGAGAAAGACACATTAGCATATGTAAAGTAATAAAACATAAATAAGTTAAAGCAGAAAACTGTCATTATCTTCACAATCAAGCACAGAACCACTGATTTTAGAGTCTAATTTCTATTTTGCACACTGCACATTATGAGTGGTATAATGACACATTAACTCTTCCAATTGAGATGAGCAATAATAATGAAATACATTTTGGCAATATGTTTTTCAGTGCCAGCCATATGAGATTCATTTATAAAATTCCCTTAATAGTTCATTAACAATTGCTGAAATTATAACTTCAGGGCAGGTGTTAATATTATGACACAGAACCAATACGGGTTAAATGATTTTTCGCTGTTTGCTGTTTTCAATCTCACAAAGCAGTTATGTACCAGGAGAATGATTTGATTGTGTTCCTTGTTCTGTGTTTTCATTTCACATGTAGTTGTGTTCAGGGAGAGTTTCAGGCTTACAATTACAATTTAAATTTGCAGATTCTGCATAGTCTGCTTAGGGACTACCAATGCAATTAGCCCTCTGGTTACATCAGGCTCATTTACATTGATAGAAAAATTGAAATGTTCATTAATGTGCTTTGTCCCTGATGAATGACAAATACAAATAAATCCAAAGTGACGTACGTCGGAAAGTTAATACAACACAAGCAAATGAGTAGTTGGGAGAGAACACCATGAGTGACAGCCCTAAAGCCAAGTTAGTTTGACAGGACTTAGATGCCAATGTAGAGGCTCTCGATTTTTGCAGGCTTTAATTAAATTTTTTATCTTGCTTGAAAATGTATATTTATTCTCCTTTTTTGCTTTTTTATCTTGCATGTCTTACTAAAGATTAATTATAACATCAATGAATAGGTCTTGTTTTAATGACATATTTTGCCTGCTATGAGTTCAGTTCATTTCTTTGCTTACTCTACAGTATACCCTAACATGTCGTAAAATACAAGTTTGTGGAGAAGCAGCATTTTTATGCCAATTTTTTATGTGTTTGTGCTTCACATATCCGACGTCTTTTTATTTTATAATTACAAAAATGTTTTGTCACCCCTCCTTAGATAAAATAAGTGGGTTGAGCTAAACAAGATTTTAAGTATTCAAACCTGCCTGAAGCCGCCACCACCCTGCCCCCCTGCCCAGCCCCTCCCTTACCCTACCCCAGCTCCAACTTTTTATTTATTTATTTTTTTAAATGATAAGTAAAAGTCAGGGTATCGTTCACTCGCACCAAGTGACAATAGGTCAGTGTCTTACCTGAGCATCTGCTCTGTTTCTGGAGGCCAGTGTGGAGTGAGGTGGGGGGAGAAGGATAAGATGGGGGGGAGAGGGGCCTCTGTGGATGACCAGTACTTCCATTCATAGCATGAGAGAGGACCTGGCCCTAGGAGTGATCCACAAGCCAGAAACAGAGAAAATCAGTCACGACCAACCACAATACAGCAAAATGTACTTTCTTCCATTTACTACAGTGGACTGGAATGGAATGTAAAAGTGCATTTATGCCATACAACATTACATCAGGGGTGTAAATGTAACAAACAAGAATTATTAGTTTTAAAAATCAAACATTAGTCATCATGTTGCTACAAAGATTAACATTCAGAGGTGTAAAGGAACCAGTCGTGATGGAAATTATTATACACAGATATCGGATCTGACATTGGTTGATAGAAAGTGCAGAATCTGAGGTGACATAAGAGCAGTTAGTGAGCAGGATATCACATGTCGAAATGTTTCAATTCAAAGGTTAAAACAGTGTCAGTAAACAAAAACAACTCTTTTATAGCCGTTGACTCTTTCACATCCATTCAGTTATGAATTAGTTTGGGTTTATGACACTATCAACGAGACAGTGGATATGGTTATAATGGGAGGCTTGTGGAGAATGCTCTCCCATTTAACAACACACAGTGACAAACAGTCTGATGTAACAAAGGATAAAGATGCAGGGTTTTAAATCGAAAGGCCTTCACGTTCAGATCAAAGATTCATGATGGCTCTACAACCGGACACTCTACTACTGTCTACTTAACAACACTTATTGTGTATCTATCGTGATTCTTTCTTATTTAGTGCTTGGGTGCAGAGAAAAATGGCTGAATGACTTGGGATGTTTTTTACTAATTAAAAAGGCACTACAACAACATCAAGCCAAGGATTTGAAGACGGCCAATAAATGACTAAGACAACTGAACTGGGCTCCAAACGTCTGAATCCCTGACTGATTCTCAAAAGTCTGGTGTGGCTCTATGTTTGTAAAAAGTAGCCAAATATCCTATATATTAAATATATGTGATGCATGACGTGAACAATGACGCTGGTTGTGTTTTCTCAGCATCTAATGGATCGACTAGATACTTGTTAAGCAAATGTCAGGTAAACTTTTGAAATCGCAAGAAAGAAAACGTGAATAAGGTGTATTTTCATCAACTGCTTTGGAGCCAATAAACTTGGCGCCGTTATCCAAAGTGTAGTTCGGTCAGAAGATGGCAGTATAGGCTATGTTGCTCATTGGCTGTGAACAGTGTAGAAGAAGTAGAGGCTAGAAACAAACAGAGATTGGAATTGGTTTTAAATGCACAGTTTGTAATGGTTCTTTAATGTCAGCAAGTGTTCCGGTTGTTTCATGCTATATGGAGTCAAAGACCAGAAAATTAATATTCTGGGCTTTGTAAAAATGATGAGAGTGGAAACAGCTGAGGTCATGCAAGTTACATTGTTGCTACGTTCGAATTTATTCAACAAAGTTGTTCCCATCTCACCTTTAATGGATTTATGCTTTCATAAAAAAAAGGCAAAAAAACCCTCAAGTGAGTATTGAATTTTTTTCGGAATTTTCCACTTCAAAATATTCATCAAAATAAATTTGTTTAAGTACAACTAATAAACTGTAATTGACTGGCTAATAATCTTGGGTTGATTTTCAATATATATAGATATTTCTATCATATGACAATATATATATTTTTCACATCAAAATATTATTATTTTGGAAAAATTAATTTTACACAGTCTGCTCTGCTGGAGGTCTGTGTTTCATTTCAGTGCTTTGCTTGCTCTACAATGTACTCTGGTGTAAGGTAAAATAAAACTTCATGGAGAAGCACTGTTCAGTTTCATTTCCAGTAGTATTAACCACAACCCGAATGGTTGAGACAGATGGCCGCCCAGGTCGCACCAGGTGCTGCTTGAAGATTCTTACTGTTAATGGGGAGATTTTTCTTGCCACCCTCACCAAGTGCTTGCTCTTGGAGGAATGTTCGCAATTTGTAAATATTATAAAATGAATGGTCTTGCCCTGCCCTATTTAAAAAAGTGTTATCATGAGATAACATTTTGTTATCATTTTGCGCTATTAAAAAGCCCATTTTTTCTTCATTAGCTAAAAAAAAACCAAAAACTTCTGCTTGGAAAAGTTTAGCCTTTCAAATGCCAACACATTCCAGCAACATACTTCACCCAGCTGCATCTTATCTCTGGGAAATAGGTTTTTCCTTGTCAAAAAATTTTGATTTGAGCTGGCCTTGCGAAACAGTATAATTGCATTGGGTTTCAAAAAAGGTGCAACAGAGAGAAGCATAGCCAAGCACACAGACAGAGTTCCAATGCATACGGACAGATTGACATAACAAGGGGATATAGTACGCTGAATTTCATTCAGGTAGATTGTAGCAGATGGTTAGTGAAAGGCAACATTAAAGAGCTATAACACATTTTGTGGAGGGTTCGGTTCACAGCCATCCAAATGAGTCAGGAAAAGGAGGGAACCATTGTTTTTGGTAATAATTTGTGTGTTACAGCGGTGACTTGTTGTGATAATTACGTTAGTGACAGTGGCTTCTGCAGCAGTGGAGGCCACAGAGGTTGTTAGCGCATCGTCGGGGCCGGCAGTGGTTGTGTAGGCGGAGACTTGGCTGAGCGTGGGCGATGGTGTTGGCGAGGCGCCGGGCGAGTCCAGGCTACAGATCTGCAGCTCGTCCAGCAGACCCACCGTGGACGAGGAGTAGTGGCTGAGAGCTGACACGGTCACGGGGGAGGTGGAGGGTGACGCGCTGCCACCGCCGCTTGCATTGCCCACCGTGGTAAGGCTCGGCCCGCTGACCGCACCCACGGTGCTGCCAGCCCCGCTAGGGACATATGGGGCGGGCGATAGAGCCTTGGGCATTAGGCGTGACAGGTAGTCGAGTGAGTCTGAGTTGTGGCAGCGATACAGGGAGTGCGGTACTGTGGGGTCAGGGGAGGGAGGCCCCTGAGAGGGAGTTGATTGGGAGAGGAGGAAAGGAGGAAAGTGCTTAGTGATGTCGCTCATTAGCCACGCTGTCACACAGGACGTGTGGAAGTAAGACGTGAGCCTATCAGAAGCTGAAAAGCTGTTGTGAAACCACAGTGAAATGTGTTGAGGCCGCCGCGCGATCCTAATGCTGTAGACTGAAGAGGCTCGGTTAGTTAAACCTTTGTGAAAGGCAGCAAATACAATACACAGACTGAAACACTGACATACAATCGATTAAACTGCGGGTTATCACAGAGTCGGTTAGTTTGGTTGGTTGAATGGCAGCATCAAGACTAACAGATCAAAGAGCAACAGACACCTGGGCTCTCTGCTTTATACAGTATGCAAGGACACAAACAGTGTCAAATAACCTGTCAGACTTTCTATTGTTGGTGTAATGCTCCAGAAAAGCAACAATTTTATTTCATCCAGCGTGTGTTAGCATGATACGCATGTCTAATGTGCGTTGCCCTTTAAACCATCTTGATGCCACCAAGACAAAAAAAAACTCAGTTATTTGGCATTTTAGTGTCCACAGAATTTTGCACAATCATTGCTGTCTTTTGCTCTGTTGTTGCAGTATGAAGTCAGTTTTGTACCAACAGATCTGCAGGAGAAGGCCTCGGTGGAACTGGAGGAGGAGCCTTCGTCATCTCCACCCGGGGTGGAGCTAGACTTGGGGCTCGGTTTGGGACCTTGAGCTCCGCTGTTGGTTTGGGAGGCTGAGGTTCTGGATGTTTCAGGTTTCCAGAGCCCATACTGACAGTAAGCGAGGCTGTCTGTGTTGAGGGTTGAGACAAGTTGGGACCACTTTGTTGAGGAGGGGAAGTGAGTGCAGGGGAACCTGTGGTCTGGGTCTTAGGTTGTGGGACGAGGTAAGAGTTGACGTGAGCCGGGGGGTCAGGGATGGTGACAGGGGTGAGTTTGAGAGAAGACACTTTACGTTCCTGGGCCTGGGTATTAGTGGTGTGGGATGCACTGCAGTTGCTAACATCATTTAGGGCAGTGGACTGTTGAGCCTCCTGACCTGGGTCCACACTGGTCTCTGAGTAAGAGTAAGAAGAAGTGCTCCTAATAGTGTAGGACTCTTTCAAAACTGCTTTCTCGTTCTGAGTAAAAGTTAGTGTTCCAGGACTCATATCATTAGCCAGGGCAATGAGGGAACTGTAAGGTGGTGGATTAGTGCCAGTGGGCGAGAAGTGGAAACTATCTCTTCTGGGGGGTGGGGTCGGCATGTGATTGACATCCTTATTGAGTAATTTGATTGAAACAGCCAAAAAGAAGATCACACAACAACAACGACAAAATAATTAGTTCGAAGCTTGAGACAAATAAACCAGTTCTAAAAACATTGAATTATATGTTTTTTTGTAAAAAAAACAAACAAACAAACATATTTATGATCTCCTGTGTCATTACAAATAACCATTTTCCATTTGTACAAGCCCCAATTGTTTGTTACAACTAAAAACAGAAGCAAAAAAAAAGGAGAAATGCAATTGTTAACATCTGTCAAGGTGTGTGTGTGTGTTTGTGTGTGTGCGCACGAGAGACATTTACCTGCGTTGGTGACTTTTTTTCCTGCAGGTTGGGTCTGACACTGCGGAAGCCCTTGGCAGCGAGAGAAGAGCTGCTGGAGTCTCCATTCTTAAGGCCATCTGTTGCACTGCGTGACCGCCAAGAGTCTGGAGACAAAGTGAAACAAATTATTGACACCCCACACTGCAGTGGTTTATGGCATATTTTCGAGTCTCATGTAAAGTGGATTTAACTGCCCCCCTAACTTCACCACTGGAAAAAAAAAGACACTTACCCAAGTCTGATGAGTGAGAATCACTCCCTGGGGATCAGAGAAAACACAGCAACAAAAAGTGTGAATGTCTGGTCTCCAGCAACAAATCAAAAGTACTATTTTGGAAATGGTCGTCATCTTACAGAAAAAGAGAAAAAAAAGAAACTCAGTGGAAGTAAACCTGTGATTGACTGTTTAGAAAAAAATCAAAGAATCACACAACTCATCCTAATCTGATACATGCTGTTCTGTCAGTTCAGCATCCACACAAACTCTGAATTGGTGATTACATTGTTATAAACGTGCAACCACTGGTTCTTGTATTCACCTACCTACCAATCCCTGACAACTACTGCTTCTATAAATATATTAAAAATAAACTATTTCAACAAAATTGTCCACCCTTCCTGAAAATTTGGTTTTCTTGTCAAATGATAGACAAATAAAAACACACAAATTCTAAGATGATGTTGCCGGGGATATTAGGTGAGGACTTGAGCTTTCTGCTTCTGCTGCACATGCTATGTATATCAAATATTTAAATCACTTATTTATTCTTGTATTTAACATGCAAACAAATACACAGACATCTCCCACAAATAACCATTAATATAAAGTACAACATCCATATAATCTGCAGATCACTTCATCCCAAAACCAAAGAGTTATTGAATATGAAAACTAAAGTCTGCAAGGAATGTCAACTATAAAAGCCGCCCATATTGTACACTTCTCCTGGATTTTATTTGAATTGATTTTATTTCCCTCAAAATATATATTTATCTTAATATAGTTTTACACCTTCTCTCTTGAGCTCTTTAAAGAACAGCTTTTTTTGGTCCTATGAATACAATATCATTAACTGTTTGGCTGACTTGAATGGCTGTGATGGGGGGTGGGGCAGGGACTGTATAGTTGTGGCATCACAACCTCATATCTGTCTCATAGCAGTGTCACGGCTGAAGGATCTTTCAGAACTGAATGCATCTATAGTATGTCTCTCTGGCTAGGCACTAGTCATCAGCCCCTCCGGGTAGTGGTTGGTCATTCTCATTATTTTTAAAAGAAATGTAATAGTGTTAATCTTTAAATGTGAGCAGCTGTTAACCTGGTTACTGCTGACAAGCTGCAAGGCTGCAAGAAACAAACACTGCTCTTTCAGCAGAGGAACAGAACAGGCAGCACGGTACAGGCAGCACGGTACAGGCAGCGGTTACGTAAAAAAGCTTTTCAGTTATTCATCTTTACTTGACCTGTATTTTATTTGTGAAAAGAAATGTACAACAATTTTAGGATTAGTGGCTTACACATACACCACGTTTCTTTTGTAGGGCTGTCGTGTAATACTACTAAACCCTTAGCTGTTGAGAAAAGTCTTAGTTGAAAGAGTTTTCAATGCGTGGTGAGTTGGAGGAAAAGAACTGAGTGAGTTGGAGAAAATGTGTTTTTACAGTCCAGCTATGCATAAGTAGTGTACAAATATATATATATATATAATATCAGCTTGACCAGTTCCAACTCCATTAGGAGTTTTTCCCAGCAACCAGTTACTTAGTTAGTTCTCAATTACAAGTAATGTGTTACAGCAGTGTGGTAAACAGACTGGTAGCGTGCTGTATACTAGAGATCTGACATCGCTGGGCATGGGGCTATCTTGGGCTCTGGCTTTTTTTTTTTTTTTAAAGCTGCTGTTCACACACCTCATTTTCTATTTGCATATGAATTCCTTGGGAGTGGGAGTGGGGGCTCCTCAGACCTCCAGCTCAAAAGTGGCCTGGCTGGGACTATGTTTTACACTATATTTCCCAGGCTGAATGATTTTCCCCAGTCCAGCGCTGCCTGGCAGTAAATTAAACTAATAAACAAAAAAAGAGAAGGATGCTGGCCAGATGATTATTACACCCTCAAACTCCTCAGGAGCATGTAAAGTATGACCAAAAAGGAGGTGACTAAGATTCACCAATCCTTCATCAACTTAAACATGACTTATCTCTAAAATATGGGAGTAATGGCAACTACTAGTTGTGGTCGGGGCAGCCCTTATTTTCTATGTAGCGACTTGCATAAGAATGAATGACTGATCAGAAAGGATTAACTAGATGCCATTTTGGTCACCACACAAGACCATCCAAGAACATTTCCACATTTTTCCAGGAGCTTTCGGGTCCTGGAACTCTGTCATGCCTAACCAATAAATGCTGACAGAAGAGAAAGAGAAGTAGAACAAACAGCAGGCATGACAAATCTCTTAAGGGAAAATCTTAGACAAACAGGACGAGTTCAATAAATGTCACATAAAGAAAAAGGGGGCGGGGCAGCAAGGAGCACTGTGAGAACATGACATATGAGAGCTGTCAGGAAGAGTAACATCAACAGCTGGAAGCTACACTGTGATCAGGACTGATTTAAGAAGCAATACAAGCCTGAGGTAGAGGACACTTAACAAAAGGAAACAAAAGAATTATATGATGAACAGATTAATAAAAAAAACAGCATCTTGCATAAGCATACTGAAGCATCCACAGTCTATTTGAAAGTACTTCAACTATCCTCAAACCATATCACGTTACTGTAGATCAAGCAAAATTTTAAAAAGCCACTTTTTGAAGACTTACCTCACACGTTGACCGATAAGTCTTGTGCATTTGATCAATTAGCCGGATTTCAGGTTAATTTGATTTCATTCACTCTTGAACAATTGTTAATCTGTGTTGTGTTTGTGGGTGTTAGTACCTGTGGCTAGATTTGGTGAGCTCTGGACCCTCTTCATGGGAGAGAGTATGAGCGACAAGGCCACGCTTTTGCGAGCGTATCCTCCGCTATCTGAGAAATCACAGCCAGGCAGGTGATCATAGAAGCCAAAGCAGCAGCACACATGCACATGCATAAAATCAAATACATGGATACTAGGCTTGGGCTGATATCCGAATTTCAATGTTGCAATATTGTCCAGCCCAAATATCATGATACAGGATCTAATCACGCGCCAAAAATCTCTCTCTCTCTTTTTATAGTGAAAATTGTTGATATTTTGATAGCTCAAAAAATCAGCCCAAGTCTAAAGGATACACACACAAATGCATCCAGCCAGAAGCACAACCCAAAAAATGGAGGCAAAGCTCATGCATTAAAACAGCCTGATTTTTACGGCGACAGATCACGTGCCACCTTATAAAACATATGCTCAGGAATCATGTAAGCTATATCTTTAAATCTAAATATATGTGTAAAGATATTGAATTAGTTTAGATTGACCTAACCCTCTCAGTAGAAACATTAAGTAATACATGAGATTAACACAGGGAACTGATGCTAATAGTTGAGAAACCATGTTTAAAGTACTTGGCACTTACAGAGTATAAGTTTAGGTACATCAAAAACTGCAACTCTTAAACAAACACCTATATGGGGTTTACAATTTCAGCAACTGGACACAACAAAAACTTTAAAATCAAACTTCCTTTGTTTCTAATCGTAGCAGCAACCTGACAACCACCAACTTCGTGATGAAGCAACTTTTTTGTGTAGTATTCTATATTGTAAATATAGAGTAGGCAAAAGACCAAGATGAGTCAAGCAAGCAGCGGCTCCACAGACTGGTGTGTGGCATGTGAAGTCTCAAAGACAAATTACTCATCATCGATTCACAGGCTGAAATAGACACTTCAGCTCGGGACGACTGCCAAGTTCAGGACAGAGCTTCAGAAATGTATTAAGGGAGGAACACGTCACTGTGGTTAAAAGCACTGGGCTTACTATACTTATTGATGCTTTTAGTCACAATAAACCAGGCCCAAAATGGACCAACACCAAAGTGGTGAAACAGGGTCAGGGTTAGAGTTACAGACTCATGCCTGTGGCAGGGGGAAACTAGCACGCATAGCAGCTTTTAAAATAGCTAAGTGGCCTGAAATGTGGAAACACATTCACTGTTATTTTAAAGTATTGGCTGTCAACAATAGTAATATACTCAGTTAATAAACAAATGCAAATGCCAAAACATTAATTATCATGTATCGATGTATGCCCATGAGATTTGATTTGGCCTCAATAAAATATATATATATATATATATATATTTTTGTGGGGGGGGGCTATATTTTCCAATTGTTTTGTGGTTTAGTTTTATTTTTTTAGGTTGTGGTCTCACACCAACGCATTGCTGTTTTGCTGCATGTATTAATGCCTTTACAAAATTAAAGTACATATATATTTCTAGTTCAGCCTTTTCACAAATCTTAGGAAAACAAAAAATAAAATGAAATAATTTATTAATAATTATAAAGTTCCCAACAATCACATACAGTATATGGTTTATGGATGTATGTATGTTAATAACAGTACCTGTATTCATTATGAAGAGCACTTCTTTCTGGTCTACTGCAGGGACACACACTTTCCTGCAAAACAAACAAAAAAAACTATTAAAACAAAGAAACACATTTTAACAAATTGCCTTCAAGAAGAGAGGTTAAATCTCAAATTTAAGCAAATTATCCTGAAGATTTATGTCTCCTGCTTTCCACTAGGCCATTAGGATTACTTTGATTCACAAGCTTAGAGAGGCAAAGATCTCTGTAGAGGGAGAATCTGGTTAGATTAATGATGTTTAGCAGTATGTTGGCTTACATACTGCAAGTGGATGTTGAAGTCGGCTCCTTTCACAATTTGATTTTTCCCATCTCAAGATAACCTATGTGATAAGGTGAAACTTTCTGGACGTGAGATGTGAGAGACATCTGATATACAAACTGAAACATTCAGTGCATTTCTGGAGGTGGCAAAGGCCCAGTGGTGTGTGCGCTGTGAACAGGATAAGTGCTAAAAAAAACTGTAAGATACATTAAAGCTTGGTGATAATTCCAAAAGAATATAAATCTACTGATAGCCAAATGATAAACAATATAAAAAACAGGTTGATAAAAACCTAGATAGAACCCCACTAGCCAACCATAAAACAGCAACACATGCATGCATCACCATGTCGAGGTCTACTGACACCAGTAGACCTCGATACCACACCACCCAGGTGGTAGAAGGAGCTATTGGCAAGAATGGTTTAAGGTGTTAAAAGTAGGCGATTAAGCATAAAATTGTCCCAGGAATATTATATAATATAAATTAATGTTCAGCAATATTGATATCAATCAATATGATTTAATGATGAATATATATATATATATATATATATATATATATATATATATATATATATATATATATATCCATCCATCCATTTTCTATCCCGCTTATTCCCTTTCGGGGTCGCAGGGGTCTGCTGGAGCCTATCCCAACGCATTTTATGGCGAGAGGCAGGGGGATACACCCCAGATGGTCGCCAGCCAATCGTGGGGCACACACACCATTCACACACCATTCACACACACACTCACACCTATGGGCAATTTAGATTTGCCAATTAACCTGAGCATGTTTTGTATTGTGGGAGGAAACCGGAGTACCCGGTGAAAACCCACGCAGACACGGGGAGAACATGCAAACTCCACACAGAAAGGTCCCAGACCCAGGCCCCAAGGCGGTCTTGAACCTGCGACCTTCTTGCTGTGAGGCAACAGTGCTACCCACTGCTCCACCGTGTCGCCCTATATATATATATATATATATATATATATATATATATATCATATACCAGGTCTATGATTGTAGATGGTAATAATATAAATGATGACTACTCATCACAATGCTGGGGAAATAAATATTGAAATATGAACCCTGAATATTTCTATTTGTCTCTCCCTCTTGCAGTGAGAAAGTAATTACACAAAACCAAATAAAAGAAGACCAAAAGAAAAAAACAACTTTATGGTTGTGGCTGTAAACTGGTACATTGTTTAGGATGTCACGCAAGCCCCACCACCGGCCAGCAGGGAGTGTCTCCACAGACACACGATTTAAACATTCTGTTAAACATTCTGTCGAGTAGAAAGACTTAACCAGCATTGTGTAAACTCTGAGCAAAGACTTGTATAGCTGTAAATTGGATTTTAATTTATATGTAGAAGTTCCACACTGCAGGTTTAACTAATGAGGATACTAAATTTTAGACTGACATGCATCTTAAGTCATATTTGCATTAGTTTTCGGCAGCAACATTTATCTAGATTTTCTATTTAATGCTGCTAAAATGGAAATAGGTTAGACTGAACCTATTCTGAACCTATTAGGCTTGTAGGTGCAGTAAATAGCAACAGAAGTTCCATCACTTATATACAGTCACTTACAGCACTGTATTTTATGAAATCGTACAATATTAAATTCAATCAACACATAGTGTCTGTCTAAAATGTGCACACACCTTAAAGTGGGAACAAGACTTCCTTCAGCTGAGAGAGTGTCCTAATGGTCTTTACACAAATGCAGCAGAGAAACATAAATAACTTGCATGATAAATGATATACAACGCCCTGTTTACTTAGCTGCACACATACTGAATGTGATGCCTATCTCTTGCTATATGGAGACCTTTTCTTAGAACTGCTGCACTGGGGTCGTGTCAGATGGGGGCGGACATCAAAGGCGAAAGGCGCAACACAAACGGTGGCATCGCTTTCTGAATGCATGCACATGTGTCATCATGGGATATAGTGTATGTGACAGATACTACAGTGCAAGTGACGGCCTACAATGGCTGCAGTAGGGATCACACATCTCCAGTATGTACATAACTATGACATACACATACCTAACATTGCTTTGTACACATGTATGTGGCCTAGATACGGTGGTGAAATTTTGATATGCAATATATAGTAGCTGTTGTTTGAACAGTAGAACTCTAGGACTTCATTATATCTGCGATATTTTCATTATCAGAACACTTAAATTATCTGAAGTTGCATCCCATTTGGCACTCATCAGTTTCTCCTTGGAAGGTTGGGTAATTTTAATAGTGCATGTGCTGATCAGTACTTTGTGGATTTTGGTGGGTTGAATCCTATTATTTTCAGGGTTAAGTTTGGTTAGGCCCTGGTACAGTTGCTGAAATTGTTTAATATAATGTTCATTTGTCTCAGAAGCCACCTCCTCTAATAATATTAATCCTGTCCAAATGGGTCTTAAATATATTATATAATGTATATTTCACACATTATTATCAATCAGAATATGCTCTGGTAATTATACTCTTATATATATATATTATTTTTCTTAATAACTAAAGACCCAGGTGGTTGTTAACGGGAGACACATTATCTGGATTTGGTGTTTTTCTAATCAATTAAATAAATATGTACAAAGTGATGTTATCCTACCTGCACTAGACACAGAAGCCATATAATAATGTGAGACAATTGGTGTTCAATTTAATTTGAAATTAATTCCACCATGTATTACAGCTGTTGATTTAGACACACAAAATGCATTATAGGACATTCCTGTCAGCATAATGAGAACTTTGGAAAAACTCATTGCAGACTGACAGGTTAAGTCTTCATAATTGTGGCTAACATTTACTGGGGTTTATTTTGGAAAAGGAATGCAACCATATTCTGACATGAATGTGGAAAGTGCCTCAGCAGCTGGCTGACGTGATGAGAGGCGGAAGACGGAAAGACCAAAAGTCTGTTTCAACAGTGGATAAAGTCTTAAGACAGACTTATTTATCAAAACAAAACAGTCCCTCTCATTATGCTGTCTAGTTTTAACAAGAAACCATTTCCATTTGTGGCAAGAAGCGGAGATGGAAATTACTTTTTTTCCCCCCTCACTGCCGCAGCTCTGCATTTTCACGCAACAAAAAACAAACAGCAGCACTTCACAGAATGTCATTGTGATGTTACTCATTGAATGTAATCAGATGCGTAAAATGGATTGTAGCGTATCTTCAGTATTTTGTTTTCTCACCTCCGCTAAAGTTTCTCTACTCTGCGAAATACCTGGAAGTATTGCAGCATGTGTTAAAAGCTCTGTTTCAGACACCCAACACTAAGTGAGCAAAGTCACAGTTATGTATAAGGTGTCAATAGTTATGCATGGGAGGAATGTTATATGAGATGTATAGAAAACGTGATACCTCCTGACACAACTTGGTTCATGTGAAAATGTGGAAAAACAAAAAGCTCTGTCCGATGTGGAGGAAACGGAAATATATCAGGAAAAAAAAGTCTAAAAAGAACATTAAAAAATTACTTAATTTCAAATTAGCATTTCAAAACTGAACACAAAAAAAGATTTTATTGGTAGCTCTTCAATCTCCAAAAAAAGAGATCAGGGCACAAAGTTACATAATTATTAAAAGTGGATTGACTGCTGCATTTTAAAAAAAGAGAACTAAATCTAACATGGACTTTAGTGTTGCCAAATATAGGACTGTCCATCGATTTAAGTCATTAGCAGAAAAGTGACTATTTATGATTTTAAATAAAAAAAACAAAAGTCATTGACTGAAAGCCTTATATTTATTGAATAACAGCACTAGTCATAATATGAGCAACTAGCAAATGCATAAATGAGTTGGATAAAAGTGTTTACAAGACAATATAAATGTGCTTTGGTAACTTTAACACTTATTTTCAATATACACTACACCAGTATTCTTTAATCTTTCCAAATTTGTATTTGGTAGTCACCGTGAATGAATTCCCAAACCTATTGCTGGTCAGAAGAAAAGGAGTGAGGACCACATCAGGCCATCTAACGTGGGATTCCTTCAGTCCCTCAAGACCTAATCCTCACTCTCACACAGTACGTCCTCGTAAATCTATCTCTGAGAAACGCGCGCACACCCACACACACACACACACACACACACACTCGGGTAAATCATGGGCCTGGCGTCGCAGGCTGTCGGCGTCCAAATGATGGTCAGATTATAAACCGGATCATGTTTCTTGGGGACAGATCAGCGGCGACACAGCAGCTGTGGCTGTGGTGTAATGTTATGGCTGGACACTGGCAGGAAAAACCCACCAGGCTCTACACCTCAGAAGAACTCCCCACTTCGTTTCCAATAGACCTTTTTATTCTTAATAACAATTGACAGCGCTCTGTAAGGCCAGTAATAAATCATTACCAGTTTATGCATTTCAGCACCCGTATCACGTAGAGGGACACCAAATGTTGCCATTAATATTCAGTGGGTGCTTCTCAAAAACATAATACTTAATGTAGTACTAACAAGGGAAGCAGATGGAATAAAGAACACTTGTTATCCTATGATTTCTAACTTAGAGTGAACTTATGCCATTTCCCAAAACGTTTCCCTTCACTGACTCCGATCATTTCTTTACAGAATGAAAGCCAAATGTGCTGGTTAATCTACAAAAAAAATAATAATTTCCCAAGATTTGCTTACAATTTCTGTCCTAGTATAGCTGACCAGAACATTTGGCAGGTTCAGTTTCTTATGAATCATTTTATTTTCTTATTTTGCCGTGGTTCATGCACTGACTGTAATTTAGGAATTGGTAGGCCACTGCGGAGACCGCTGTGTATATAATTACTGAGTGTAATAGCTCTGGGACTACAAATACACCAGTCACCGCTATAAGCCGCAGAAAGCTATGATGTCCAACAGCACAGGCCCATCATGTCTCATTAGTTTGTTAAGTGATCCACGGGGAGCCATTTGGTTCATATCAGTAGACAAACAGGCTTTACACATTAATACATTATGACATAAGATGCTGTAGAAAAAAAAACATAGGAAGCTCATCTTTCTGTACTTGTTTATTGGAAGAATATTACTGTTGGCTTCTATTCTGTCATGCCTCCTCTTCTCTTCTTTACACACTAATAGTTAAATATCGAAGACCTTTTTTGGCATTAATTCTATCATAAGGACAGTAGATAAGAAACAGCAACTTTATGATGGACATAAGCTGTAGATGTCTATATGTGCTATTACAATTATCAGATAATTATTGGAGAAGGCACCAGATGACAAATACGGACTAAGTAAACACCATTCAAGGCTGAGGTTAAAACATATCAGAAAAAGTAATGTACCACTATCATTGCTCTTATAAAAGAAATAGGAAGTAAGTAAAATGATCATGCCCATAGTACCTCTCAGTCTGCTTCGGCTTAGATAAAAAAAAAAAAATGTAAAAAAAAATAAAAAATAATAGTGACAAAATAGTTAAAAACCATATTTCAAGTCATTTTGCAGCTACATGGCTTCTATATATTTTTCATGTTGTTGGTGGACAACACACCCACCAGTTTTACCCTGGAAAGTACCCTTGAAGTAGAAGAGCTCACTTTCATACTACAAATAATTCAAAGAAGGATGTCAGGAGCTAATTAAAATGCTATATGCTTCTGTTCCTTTTATATATATATATATATATATATATATATATATATATATTCTTAAATTTGATTTCCCTTTGTTTCAGAGTTATTTAAAAAAAAGGACTATTTTCTGATCAGCAAGGACACAACCTGTTGAATCTGTGGATGTGTGTTAAAACAGTTTATTTATTTTAGTCAGAATGTGGAAAGAAAATATATCTGAATTTTCCAACGCTTTTTTATGCTGTCTTGTTTCCCTGTCTTCCATCCCAGTACAACTTTTTTGAGACTGACATTTAAAGAGCCCTAACACAGGACTCTTAATCCCTATATATGGACACATTGAGATGAAGCCTTAGAAAGGACTCTAAATCCCTATATATGGATGCATTCCTCATTCATTTGCATATCTTCCTTGCACCTATATCAGCAATGTGACTCCAGGATAACCAATAATAATACAAAATAAATCACCCTATTAAAAAATAAAACAGAACATCAATACTTACTTTCAGGGTGACAATTTTAATGGAACTATTTTTTTCTTTATTGTACAAGTCACAATCCTTTTTGTGTGCGTTTGTGTGTAGACAGTGGGAGAGAGTTATTGGAGATAAGCCGACCATGGCCTCAAGGGTCCTGACCCTCAAGTGGTCACTCAGACTGAGACATACTCACAGGATGTCAACAGATTAAGCTCCTTAGCAAATCTATTTAAAGACCCATCTCAAAAGCGGACTAATAGACAATTTCTATTCGCGTATTCCTATTGAGAAACATCTGACAGCTGTTGCAAATTTAATACGATTCTTGCCGAAATAATAATGTACACTGGATGCAATGTTCTGTAAAAAAACGAACGCGGAGCACTGTTTATTATCTGCACTGACGACTTGAAGTTTCTAAGCTGATTGGGATGAAACTGAAGCGTACACAGTGTAAAATCTTACACTAGGACTAAAAGGGAGCAAGTCTATTTTCAACAAGGCAACAGAATGTCCCCGGAGATCAAACATAAATCCTGAAACCCAGCCGACAGGGAAAATTACCCTTCCAAAAAAGGGAGAATTTAGAATTGCTTCATTCCTTAATTATTGAATCGGAGCCAAGTTATTTCGGTGGTACATTTTTGTGGTTAAGACAAGGGGCGGGCAGGGTTGTGGTAAGAGGGTTGGGAATCAAAACAGGAGTTTAGCTATAAGGAATTATCCAAGAAGGGTTGAATCAAGGGCAACTGGAAATGGTTGTAGATACATGAAGACATATTGCCTCTCATCTTAATGACTATTTCAGCTCTGACTTGCTGGTGGGAAGCCCTGGGCATTTGAATAGTAAATGATAAATGGGCTGCATTAGTACAGCACCTTTCTTGTCCTCTGACCACTTAAAACGCTTTACAATACTAGTGTTAATTCACCCATTTGCACATATTTAAACACTGATGGTGACTGCCCATCAGTATGCAACCTAAATCACAGGAGCACTTTGGGGTTAAGTATCCTGCCCGAGGTCACATGGACATGCAGAATCCTGGAGCTGGTAACAGCTGATCTTCTGATTGGTTGACGAACGCTGTACCTATGAGCCACAGTACTATTTAACCTCTTTGGGGTCGTTATCCAGGTAATTGATACCCCCTGGTTCATTAGTGCTCCTGGCTGTTTTAGGATTTAGATTGGAGTTGTCACATGAGGCCAAATGTGAATGGTTGTTAAGTCTCCTGGGAAGGGATGAAAAGACAGTATTGTAGGCGGGGGATAAGTCGTGGATCGCCTTCTTCAGGTCTCTTTCAAAACATCCGTCCTCCCTACCAAAGAAATAGCTTGTCTGTCATCTTTCATTGACCTGAGAAGTTGTCCGTCCTGTGACAGAACTGCTGGTTCAGTCACCATTGATGTCTCGCCTCGACAACTGCAATGTTCTTCTGGCTGGCTTCCCCACCTCTGTCATTCAACCACTTCAGCCCAGTCAGAATGCTGCAGCCTGTCTGGTGTTCAATCACACTATATTTTTCCCATGTCACCCCCCTCTTCATTGACCTTCACCGGCTCCCCCATCTCGGCAGGGCAGCAGCCTCTGTACCTACAATCCAAGTTCAGATTTCAAGCCTCTTGACCCCCCCACCCCCAGTAATGGAGGCATATAGCCCCCTCCCCAGAGGGATAAAGGGTTGCTCTGTGATCAAGGTTTTTTTTCATGCCTCACAAATGATGAAAATAAACGCAGTTAAAAAAAATGAAAAACATAACTATTTAGACTCCACCTTGACCATTTTACAAATTATCTAACTATACTCAATAATTAAATAAAAAACATTTCCCTGATATACAAGTTGGTCAATTCCTTACTAGATTCCTTTTCTTGTATTTTCTGGTGCACTTGATTGTATACGCTAGATTGCGTTACTTGTGTTCGGGTGTGGGGTCTTTTGTTTAACCCAGTTTCTGTTTTACGTTTGTTGCTAGGCTTGAAAAACACAGGGAAGCTGTGTATGTTGAAAATGCTCCTGAGTTTCACAGATACTGCAGACACAATACCAAATGCAGTCCTTGTTTGCCCATTGCAAACCTCCTCTTTAGACAAGTTAATGAGTTAATATTGGCTTGACAGTCATAAAATCTATTGTAGAGTGTGGTAGATCTATTTATCTTAACCCTTTAATAAATAATGGAGTTTCCTTTTTAAGGCTGTATAAACATTAACCAGGGGTTCTGGTATCAGGTAACTACTATTTTTTGATCAGCAAAATCCTTTGACATCTGACTTAATTTTGTCAGAATTCCAGCTATACACCATCTCATAGATCCCAAACAGTTCCCATAGAGAGATGCTTCTCTGCAGAAGCAGCACCTGCACTGAACAGCTGTAGCTCGCCAACACACAGCGCTGCTGCCACGACGCTTCTGCTAACGGAAGCAGCTTTCTTCTTTCTGATGGCCACGGTGCAGCCTGCTTGGGGCTAGCCCACTTCTGAGTCAGCCGCGTACATTCTTCACGCGAGACAGCTTATTTTTATCGATTCTGTCTGACAGTTAAACCCCCACTGTCATCACTCCCAGTAAAGACAAACCTTCTAGAATGACACAAAGTTCTCCAAACAAGCAGAGCACACTCCAACAAACAAACCTCCAAACTTACTGAGAGAAACTGAAAAAAGTGAAAACTGAAAGGAGCTATGGTTTAAACTAATATCACAGAAATTGGGTAAAGGCAGGAAAATAGCTCACATTTTAGTAAATGGTGTAATGTTACTATAATGATGTCGATAAACACATAGCATATATTTCAGGAAAATAGTTTAGACATTTAAATTAAGACTGTAGTTTTAAGTCTTCATCAGCAAAAAGGTGTGTTAAGTAAGGATTAATCATTTTTAGATATTTGCCAATGAAACAACAATAAGACCTACTTTTTTACAATCTTTTAGGTTTTCACAACCCATACTCACTTTCCCTAGTAACACCTGAGGGCCTGACTAAAACCTAAAACAATCATTACCATCCTATAAAGGTTCTTAAATTAACATACCTCTCTACTCAAGCAAAGAGGATGGAAGATACAGCTTGGGAACAGGAGATAATCTATTCCACAACTTCACATTTGTGCTGTGACTATAGGAAGAGTTTACTATTGACAACAAGAAATAATACTAGTTCAGGGTGAGGAAAGTAAAGATTATGATTTAATCTACAATAAATCCATGTAAAATATTAAAGTTATGCTCAATTTTAGCGCTAATTCATTGACATGGGTTCATTAACTAGGATACATATCCCAGTTTCAGCTTTGTGTTATTCTCCAAATAAGTTTCAATAAAGGTTAAGATCAGCCATTGGGATGTTCTCCTGTCTAATGACAGGTCCGCTCGTTAGTCTATCAAGTTGATAACTCAGCTGTGCTGTGGCAGTTGATAACAAGTTTGTTTGACAGCTGTACTCTAGGGGATGAAATTAGAACAGGTGAACTTGAGCCGGTCGACGTGTGCCTTAAACGGTTTTGATGCTCACATGGCGGCCAATCAGACAGCGGCAAAAACGGTTCTAATGAACAACATAAAGGGCGTGTGTTTAACGCACGGATGCGATTGTTTGGACTGGTCATTCTTTCTCAATTATGTTCAAAATGTGCATCACCCATTTTTTTGTGATAATTTTAGACTTTTACATCTGTTCATTGGGTTGCTGTCAATTCGGCACACTGCCATGGTTATATAGGGTTGGTTCGAAACTTTGTGATGTTAGTATGAATTTAGAACAGTGACTAAACCTGAGCAGGCCTGCACACTGTAACCAGTAAGAAATAGTATGGTAAGTATTTCTAACTTAATACTTCACGTATGGGTTTTGATTATTAAAAAAAAAATAAAGAATCACACTTTTCTGACAGCTACGGTAAGTTCAGTATTAATTAGTCTTCAGGTAAAGTAAAGGTTCTGTTTGAAACTTCGCTTTCATACAAATAGTCACTTTTTAGATCGGATTCTTTTATAAGGATTTATCAGCACTATGCAACTGCTAACACCATATTACTGCTACTAGTTGAACAACAGCCAGTTCCAACAAAGTCCCTGTTATCAGCCTTGTTTGTTCAACCTTGCAATTCATTAGCAGACCCCCCTCTAGCCGTATGAATGGGTAAGGGAGGTCAAAATACTGACCCTGCGTGCCCACTCACTGCCCATACTGCAAACAACAGAGGACCGTGTGTTCTGCAGATTGCATCACAACCCCTCTAACGAGCGAAGCCATTGGCCTGAGAGCACTAATGCAATTATGCAACACAAACCCTTGTACTGTGAGTCTGAGCTATAGGAGAAGAATGAATTGGATGTGACAATTTGTTGGGCTGATATCTTAC
The DNA here is from genome assembly GCA_036785175.1 of Eupleurogrammus muticus. Lineage (NCBI taxonomy): Eukaryota > Metazoa > Chordata > Actinopteri > Scombriformes > Trichiuridae > Eupleurogrammus > Eupleurogrammus muticus. The sequence continues at coordinate 18,493,224 of JAYKQN010000003.1, read as the reverse complement.
AATGTTGCACTAAAGATCCATTACTATACGGTACTCTGATGTCCATGGAGAGGGTGAAAGAGACACAGAAAAATAAAGAGCATGGAAAAAAATAGAAGTAAGAAGGTATTGAAAAACACAGATGAAAAGATGCTGCAGATTAAAGAGAGGGGCAGATATTACAAACAGAACACAATCTGAGGTTGCAGGCACTGAATAAATGACATACTAGTGAAAACAGAAAGAAGCCGATAGCATGTAGTATTATGTAAGCTGTCTGGCTAACTCCATCTGGGGACCCAACATTGCCAGTAAACAGCACTCCGAGGGCTGCCACTGTTTCAGCCCTTCTACAAAATCGGCATAATATATATGGAGCACTGTGATGAAGGCTAGTGATTACAACATCAGAGAACCCCCGAGCTAAACACAGAGGCACAGAACACAACAATCTAATCTGGGTATGGTTACGAAGACATGACAGGATGAGCAAAAGGACAAACTAGTCACATAGAGATTTATTTATCGGTTTTCTTCATTTTCCTTACTCTGTGCTGTTACCAAATAACTCTGCTGTTAATTGATTGGATGCCTACGTGTCCCTTGTAATGTAGCACACTCCATTATCAAAAGGATATTATTGGCTGTTTCTAAACCATGAAGGGAGCCTGCTTCGGGGTTGTTCATGCAACTGAACTGTTCATAATGTGCTTTCATGGTGGTTTTCACAGATTGCATTTACATGAAACTACTGAACAATTTCCTTATTGCTATTGATGAAGTTTCTACCACTCAGAGAGGTGAAAAGAAAGCCAATTTAAAAAGTGAAGCCTGAGCATTTCCTGACCAGACATTGTGGCTTGGAGCAGTAGCTGGCCTCCAGCTGTGGTGCTATAACTTTTTCAAATAGCTGAGTTGAGTGTGGGTCACCTCAGAATCTCAAACATTTAAGCCTTAAGTGTAATTCTTAAACTGTGTCAGCTGAAGACAAACACAACCCCTGCATTCAAAGACATTCTTAAGCTCACAACACTTCTGTCAAGCAGAAACATTCAGATGGTTCTAAGAGTTGGCATTCATGACCATAACATAAACGGGTTATATAAAAAAAGATTTTTTTCAGAAAAGCAGATTCAACTGCTAGCATGACTAATGTCAGGTGCCTTCACTTAATCCACTTTTAACAAGTGATAAGGATTTTTCACAACTTTCTTAAACTCTAACATGAATACAATGTAGTACAAAAGCTTTAATTTCACAAAACAGTCTGTTAATTAAGCCTGCCTCAAATGCGTAGAAAGAGGCCTATGGAGAGGACATGTGGATGTGGGGGGAGGCAGAAATTAACCTTTTCAAACACTGAAAAGTAAACTATCTAGAGAATGAGGGAAAATGTGAAGCAGCAGTGAAGAAAATTACAATAAAAAATTGTCTCTCTATGCACTTCCAGCTAAATTCTTTGTAAGCACAGCTTATTATTAATCCCTTTTGTTAGAAAGGCTGTTCTCCACAAAATCCAACAAAAAATGCTGTTAGCTGTAAATTATATCCCCATTTACACTGTTTTTAAGACTTTGTGGTGTTGATTTGTAATATTTTTAAAATTTTAAAAATACAACATACCTGATAACAGTTTATCATTTGAAAAAAGGTGTACACTAAAGCAGAATAGTTATCAGTGGTGGCTAAGATTACATTCCCCATACATAGTCTGGATTCCCCAGGTACCAGTGTTAAGTGTGGAGCATGAAGATAAGAGGAAGTTGATTAGCAGGAATACTATATTTACTGCCATTAGATAGGACCCTTTACCCTCTAAGGTGGTCCAGCGCAATGGGAAAATCTAGCTGGGGAATCTTTATGTGCTTTGGGTGTGCTTCACTGTCTATCCTCACATCCTTTAACATTTTTAGTTCCTAAAATTGACCATTGGTGAAACATTATGTCAAGTTTATATAGCGCCACAGAAATGACAGTGTATGTGTTTAAATTAAGTCAGGAATTTGACAATGATGAATGATGCCCGACATTGCATAAGAAGATTATTTTCATATATGCTTTATTTATAATTAAAACGTTAATTATTAAACTCTTTTGAAGGTTTGTTGATGTAATCTTGACACCGCCGTAGAGAAATTTGAATAAAAAGTGCTAAATACAAAGACATCTTTAAAGTTGTTATGCTTTTCACACAGAACAAAAAGAACTCCTGTTTACTCTGAGTACCCCTCAGTCACACAAGACTGAAATTTAAGCCCATTGTGTTTGCTGTTATTCTGTACAGGCAACTTTTTAAATGCCTTTGTCCTTTTGTACATCAGCTTTTAAACAAATAGCCAGTATCAGGAAGGAATGAGGAAGAGGAGGGGCACAACCTAGTGACACTAACAAGGGAATGAACGATTTAAAGCTGAAGGAAACAACATACAATGGTATTTCTGTACAGCTCCGTTAAGCTTGATGATTTATCTACTTTCAGAGAAACTATTTTTAATATTGACATCACTGCTGTTACAGAGTCAGACAGGTAGTCAATTACTGTCCAAATCAATGACTTAAAAAATGGAAAGTGTTCCCTCTGACGTTTACAGGGAACAAACACGGTGTCTCTCCTTATACCAGGTCCGGGGGAAAGGGAACCAAATGAACCATGCCACAAACAGAGGCTGGGAACCACCCCTAACTGTGTACCCAAGGGGTCAAGGTGACATTCCACAACACCTCTGAGACTGGTCTAATGGAGGGATTGGTGCATACCTATTGTTGAGTGGGAAAGAAGAGACCATGAAAAAGGGTGTAACAAGAGATGGAAGTATGTAAAAAGGAAAGAGGGAGGCAAAATTACGGGAGGGTAAGGTATAAATGGAGACAGAGGGGAGAACAAGGCAGTTTTGGGGAGCAAAAAGGAAAGGTGTTGTCCACATTTACTATATACAAAAATATGAAAACAACAGGTTCAACAGGGTGAATTTTGTTCTATATGCAGCAAATTAAATTCTAACTTTCCCTTTTTAGGTTAAAAAAAAATTCTAAAGTCTCAATAAATGTGTTTGGGTGTGTACATAAAACCTAAACTCTCAAAACTGTAATCAACATTATTTCCTGATGCTATTTCAGATGTGGCTGTGGTTGGAAGCACTTTTTTCTTTGACACCATTCCCTCTGTCCACTGTCACAAAAGACAAAAACTACACTTTTGCTCTATAATTGTGGGTTTTGGCAGAACAGATAATTTCCCTTTTGGAATTCAGGCTGTAAAAGCTATTCAGATGTTTTCTAATTAGCATTCTCTTTAAGGCGTATATTATATGTATATATGTGGTCATAGAAAGTAACTGCATATATAACAAATGAGTAGACGGTCTTAAATGTTGTTTATGTGCAGTCAAGTTCCACATTAAAGTTATTTAATCCCTTTCAATCATATATTTAGAGTTGTTAACATAGAGTTATGTTACTCCTTTGAATTTAGGGGGTATGAAACCTGTATTGGTCAATCTATAATGCTCTGATTATGCTTGAATTCCTAAAATTTTCTGCTGTGTTTGAAAACAAATGAAGATTATTCATTTGTTATTTACAGCAGTGTCTTTTGTGACGTTTAACCACCATGTCTGGCCTTTAAAAAAGGTAAAGTGCAGGTGCAACAATCCATCAAGCAGAAAAAACAAATTAACTCTTACCGTCATAAAACCAAAAGACTGGAGACTGGCTAAGAAGAGTCAGGTATAGGTGAGGGGTGTGCCCTAATGCCTTTTTTCTTCCTCTGTCTTCTTATACTCAGATTTTTTTCGTTCCTCTTCCCACAGCTCAGGATAAGTCTCTCCTCTTGGCCAAGCTTTATTCCGAGATGTGACCCCCTTTAATGCCTGGGAAGCACAGAGACAACAGAACGAGGAGAAAGTTAGAGGGCCGAAGAGAGGGAGTGACAGGGAAAGAGAGTTCCCCGTTTGGGTGAAGCAGTGATCAGATACGGCTATTTTCAGACTCAGGCATGCTCGTCTATGAGACTGGAAAGTTACCCCCCGGTGGGGATGGGTGGGGGCTAAGTGACAGGGCTGACGATCTCTATTTTACCGCACGCACACATGTTTTCATGCATGCATGCCATACAATACGCAAACAGGAACACGTAAAGACGGGCCATATTTATGCACACTTTCTTTCACATACCACGCAAACACCAACACATCATACACACATTGGCATTCCGTGGGACAGATTGCATCAGGTAGGCTCACCTCTGACAAGTTACGCCTAATTAAATGGACTTAGCTCAGGGCAGCGGTGGGCGTGAGCAGACAGAGAGCCTCCACGCTGCCATCTCTCCTCACAGGCTTCAATGTCACACAGTAGCTGAGGTCGTCAGCGCGGGGCTACGTGAGGGACAACTCCGCACGGAAACTGACAGGAGTGTCAAATTGTTTTCACATGAGATTTTCATTCACTTTCTCTTGCTGACACTTTGATTGCCTTGTCAAGAAGGGCGAGGGCCATACTACTCAGAGATTTGCAAATGTATGAGCGTACACGTGAGGACACGGGCGCCATTTTTTTGCCACAAATAAACTATGTGCAGTCAGTGTCATATGTGAATGTAAATATATACAGACTAATTACGTGTCCACTCACCTGTGTCATTAATAATCTTAATGCTGTGTAATCCATATGGGAATGTATATTTGGAAATGACCACACACATACACATACAGGCTGAATATACACAGGAGAGAGGTCAGCCAGAAGCACCTAGACCCCAGACTCCCTGCTATTCCCAGAATGATGATGTAATGACTGCTATTAGCATCTCATATTTAGAGCCTGGACACCTAAAACCAGCCAGGCAGCTACTGTGCAAAATGCTATTTGGATCACTTCCACCTCCACCCTTCACACCCATACTCAACAATAAACAAAAGAGGCACAAAAAAAACAGAAACCGACAAGGCACTGCGCAGTAAGGGTTCAGCAAGAGTTAAGCAGTCACTACAAAAAGAAACATTCATTCTTTATTTATGGTAATGAAGCTCCATTAGTATAGAGTCAATGCAGATAGGATGAAAAAGGTTGCCACAACAACTGTAATGGGGCTGCAATTGACAAAACCAATGACTTCTTGATTGATGAATTGGTCTATAAAATGTCAGATACAGAACATGGCCATTAAAAAAGTCAGTGAATTGAGACGCTGCAGGGCCTCACAACAAAGAAGCTGGAACTAGGGAAATGTGTTTTTCCCGAAAAACCACATGACTTAAATAATGAATTCATTATCAAATTAAGTGCATTTTTGTGTTTGTTTCACTCTAAACTGTAATGCAAACAATGAAACGATAGGGTGGAATCCACTAGGTCCACTGCCTTTCCTTAGGTGGTATTAAAACAAAACAACCACTTGTGAGCGTTATAGATGCCTTGTTGCAAGTATACCAAGCTCAAGCATGCAGGTCAACACATTACCAACCTTTAAATCAAGCACGGATGCACTCGTTTAATTTGTCCTGGATCAACACTATCGGTGTCTACAGTCATTGTGCCAGTGATGAAGTGGTAATGAAATAATCCCATCTACACAGGCACGGATGGCTGCGGTGATAAAGTAGAATTCCTGTAACTCTGTCCCCAAGAACACCCAAGCTTCAGGCCTTGGGGGGGGGTCCGCTACAGTGATTGGCGTAGGTCAGCAGACACGATCAAACAACAGCTGCCCCCTGGAGTCTTCTTGTCACGTGCCAAGGATCAGTGAGGTATGGTGAAAAGCTGACAACTGACAGGTGCTAATGATGTAAACTTGGGCCCGGTCCAATCAGGGGAGTATCGGGGGACCAATAAAGTTCTAAATGGGCAAAGCACCCAAGTTTAGTTCCCCATTTAGTTCCTGCATTCTTGTATTCTCGAGACTCGTATTCGTTATCCAGACTAACTACTAGAGACATTATCTTTCCACCTACATACAACTTAACCTGATCTCCATCAGCACCCGAAACAGTGTCATATGTGAATGTATTATGTTTTGCATTTAGATTTACATTAAAAAAACAAAACAATAAAACTGACATTACACAGTAGCAGCTTAGAAAAGATCTCATTAAAGTACCAGAGCAAACTATTTTTATTGCGGCTGACACACTGCCGCTCAAACGCAGCGACACTTTAACCTATAAGCCACTCTGGACTACAGTGGCCGCGTCGACATGGTCTCGCCCGCACAATTTCAACACCTAATTCATTATCAGCGTCTACAAGGCTCTGCCATTCCCTGCTAAGTAAGTGGTAGGATATAAAAAGCAGTAGAGCTACGCACATTACTAAATGTCATTTCCTGGAAAACACTTAAAGCTGGGAGCAAATCTAAAAAGAAAACCAACAAAATCCATATATGTAGTGTTCACCGGACACAGGCCAAAGGTTTGATGCTTTCGTACAAAAATTGCAGCGGACTATTAGCTACAAATGCTAGGGTGTTTCTGTTGATATAGTTGGTCCAATTTAAAGGTTCAGAAGACTATAAATAAAGACGATTAAATAAGTAACCTATATTGTTAAAACCAACTACAGAACATTTAATGTCTTCATATTACATGTATGGGTATGATATAGTACAATATATGTGCTCCTAGTTCTTGTAGGTCATCTGTCTTTATTATTAGGTAATACTTTGCTTGCAGCATTCTGAGCTGATGTTTATTCAATGTCTGCTTTGCCTGTCTAACAAAAAGCACATTACGGTCATCTAGAATATTAAAAATCAATGCATGAACCAGATTCTCTGAATGTGACAGGGACTGTCTAACTTGAACTTAATTAAACTTTTGCAGATTTCAGTACGTATTTCTAGAAGACAAGAACCACATCCAAAATCACACCAGTTTTATATGCACTCACAAGGTTTTAAATAATCTCTGGTTTGTCCTTGTTTAGATGTAAGAATGTGTGGTCAGCCAATATTTGATATCAGCAATGGATTGAATTAGGTTATAGGTTTGTTGGAAGAAATAAATAATTGTGCCATCATCAACAGCATAGGAGTGAAATAAATCCCATATGGTACAAGAATGGTACAAATCCCAAATGGTACAAGAATTGACCCTTGAGGAACACCATATGGAATTCTGATTCTAAGTACTTCTAAGTACTGACTTTCAGTAAGATGGAAAGAAAGCCTATACAATGTTCTAGGTGCTAAAGAAGCATTATATGGTCAGCAGCATCTAAGGCTGCACTGAGTTCAAACACTATAAGAATAGAAACTTTATAGTGGTGTGAGCTAATTTTAAGATTTTATTTAACAACTCTGACCAGGGCAGTTTCTGTGCTGTCGTAAACTCTAAAACTAGACTAGTAAATGTCAAACAAACTCGTATAGGATGGATACATGGGCAACTGTTGGTATACAAACTACTTCCTGAATTTCTCAGGATAGGAAGGTTTGAGATTTTTCTGTTCTCAAACATATATATGGATAAAGATTATTTTTTTATTGAATGGTGTTATAATGGCATGTCTGAGACCAGTGGGGGACATTCCAGAAAGTTGAGAGGCAATAACACACTTAATACATCATAAACTAACACCAGAAATCATTTATGAGTAGGCACAGTAGCACATCCTAGTTAATTTTTGCATCTTTCCTCTTGTTAGTATTAATACACTAATGCCAGGAATGGATTAAAACTATTTTTTATTGTACTGTTATCTGCACAAAAAGGTAACATCAAAAGGTTTACATAAAAAGCCCCCCACAACTAAGAACACGGTAAGCTCATAGGGATTTGACCACTGAGAGAGCTCAGGGAGCAAGCAAGCCCTGCAGGCAACCCCCCTTTTATCAGCGAGACTATAAGAATTAAATAAGCTTTCACACATCACTTGAGCCATGACATCAGCCTCTGAAGAAGGGCAGAGGAGGGGAAGATGTAGGAGCAAAACACAGCAGAGGGACAATGAGAGCAGGCGAGGAAAGATCAAAACAAGGAAATAAACATGACAAAGGAAAATTAGGTAGAAATGTGTGTGTGTGAAGGAGAAAGAGTGAACTGATAGTAACCCCCAATACACTCTTCTTTCAGAAAATGTATCAAATTCGTCTTTTCCCAGATGGCCTGCCTTGATCCCTTTTCCTCCCCTCTCTCTCTCTCTCTCTCTTTATTACACACACACACACACACACACACACACACACACACCATCTCTCTGAGACACTCTAAACTGGCAGGTGCAACAGTGACATACTTTCAGGATCATTGGCCATCAATCACGTCAAACCGCTATGATCGCCCAGTAAGTGTGTATATTTACGGCCTTTTAATGGTACAGCAGCCTCCTCGAGAGACAGATAGCAGCCAACTGTTGCTCGTCATATTGCACCCACCGTGCCGCTTCCTCTCCCCCAGACAAAAGTATGCAGTCATAGAAACGCATAAAATACTGAACCGGACACCATTAAGTATAGCCCACAGCCTACAGCACATACAAACACATAAACACACACACACACAGGACAGGTAGGCCACACTGGGAGTGGTATGAGGTTCCCGGATAGATAGTGTTACACTTTGTGCATCCTAGACACCTCCCAGCTCTCCCTGTTTCCCCCAGCATTCAAATGGCTCTCACAGATAGCATCCATCTCAGCTGGCTTTTTCCTTCACTCACTTTTTTTTTTTCACACCTCCCTATATCAACACTTTATAGCGGATAGCGCTGAAGAAACAAAATGGTTGACTATTCCTTACAGTTTTCTGAGAGATCGGAATTCTATCATCCATGATATGACACTGATTAGTTTTAAAATGTGACATAAAACGCAGTAGGAGTCTGAGCCTGGTAGGTTTTCATTCTGCCGCCCTCTTTATGACAAAACGACTGATTTATGGAAAAATACTGTGCTTCACTACTGGTTTTAAGAGCCCCTGTGAGACATTTATTATACAATATTGTTGGTTTAAAAGGTTAGTGGTGTTGGCACAAAGTAAATTAGCTCCTCGGGCCCCAGCAAAAAAATAAGGGTCACACAGCGTCACTAAGAAATGTAGAACCTAGACGAATAAACCCAAATTAAGCTTTTTTTTGTTAATGTTTTACACACAAAAAGACACATTGATACTAACAGACTGTATAAGTGCAAGCGAACAATAGAGATTATCCTAAGCATTCGGGATTTAGGTTAATGCACGTGTCAATTCATCTTTCCTGCCTCATCCAGACGGTCTGCTCCGATGATGTGAACCGAAATCTCTCACCAGCTTCACCGCTTGCGGTCCCAATGCGTGAGCTCATTCCAGCACTGACCGCATCTTCCCTTTAACGCACTGGGAATAGCGAGTCCACTGGGAGATGCACTCAAAGCAGGAAAACGCAGCCCGCTTTTACCGCATGAGCCGTTTCGTTTCTCGTTTGAATACAGTCAATAAAAATGAGCTGTTTACCTCCTATAACCCGCTCGGATATTCAGCTCCGCGGCTGCGGCAGAAGCGGCGCTGGAAGGAGAGAAATCAGCCCCGAAACGACAGTATCGCCGAATACTGCGTGCGTCGCGATACCTACCTTTAAAACGAGTGCCGGCTCAGTCGACTAATTCCGCAGCATATCTCCAGGTATTCAGCCGCTTCCATGTGAGAGGAGTGGAGTCGTCACTCGGACGGGCGCAGAAGCACACACAAACACACAGAGGAAGAGAAAGAGAGATAGAGGAATGGAGAGAGAAAGAGAGAGAGAGAGAGAGGGGGGGCAGCTACAGCGGCTGAAGAAGCTAGCGCGGTGTCCGTGTGATGAAACCGTACACCTGTTTTTTCGTCGCGCATGGATGTTGCCGGTGTCGGTCAGCTAGCTAAAGGCTACTCCCTCTACCGGGGGGGTCGCAGGAGCTCGCATAGCAATGCGGTGGAGCGGTCCTGTCCCCGTTTTTTTTTTTGACCTCACAACACTAACCTTCAAAGATGAAGAATTACCGCATGTCTTTTCCCCCCCTCCTTTTCCTTTTTTTCCCCCTGACCTACACGCGCCAGTCGCACCGTAAAACGTCACCGCACCGCTCTGCCGCTCCGAACGCACTCATGTCAGCCCCGCAAAAGGACTGACCCCTGCCTTCTAGTTTCCGTTCTTTTTTTTTTGTATAACTATTATTACTGAATGATGCCCGTGCAGCGGTGGCTTCGTGCGCAAAATGGCCTCTGTTATTTTCATTCAGCAACAGTCCACGGCGAGCTCCTCATTGGGTCGCGGTGTCGCCATGGCAACGCCCGCAGCGCGGCAGAGGACGCACAGCGCGGCCGCTCTGCACGTCGTTGTGTTTGGTCTCTACAATATAGTATAAGGAGTTTATTCTTAAAGTGCCATCCCGTACAAAGGGAGATGGCAATGTTTTCTTTTTTTGCTTATTAAAAGTTGATAGCTTAATACTATCTAATGGTTCAAAGCGGCCATTCCACATAGAAATGACACAGCCTGAAGTCAGAAACTGCCATATATTTAATTTGAAATTATGGAAAAAAAATGTAATTTTAATTTTCGTACCTGCTCATATTGTTTACTTGTTTATATGTCAAGAAAAATGAACTAAAAATCAGTTGCTTTGTATTATTATATTAAATTCAGTCACATATTGATCATATTAAAAATAAGATAAGATAAGATAAGATAAATTTTATTGATCCCACAACGGTGAAATTTGTGTGTTACTGCAGCGTTACAGATAAAGAGAAGAAAATAAAGTTGAAGAAGATAAAAAAAAAACTATAAAAAATACAAATAAAAAAACACACAACACAATGTACAAATTCACAGAATTTGTTGATCCGCATACACAGTATGCATTATCGACATAGAATGGAGAGAAAATGCTAATAAATAGTAAGAAAAAAAGTATGCATAAGCAAGGCATATATACATACATACATGCACGTACATACCTACATACATACACATACACACATATTTGCATATATATATATGGACATACATATCCACGCACATACCCACATGTACACATACATAGCCAATGCACACTTAAGGTGCAGGGTGTGTGTGAAGAGAAAAAAAAGTGACCAGTGAAAAAGTGACAGTGACTACAGTGAGGGTTATTTGTATGTGTTGTTATAAAGTCTTATTGCTGTCAGGATGAATGATCTGCGAAAGCACTCCTTCTTGCAGCGAGGGTGTTTGAGTCTCTGAAAATGGGCAAATAGACTTAATTACTACCAATGATTCTACTCCATGCTTTGGAGGTTCAGGTAGACTTGAAAAAGGGGCCTTCGGAACTTCTGTGAAGTTGTGATCGACTATACAGTCATTACCAACCCTCTATTCACAGCCTTTCAAATCATCCAATCAGAAAAGAGGCTCATTAATATTAATGAGACGACCCAAAATGACCTGTTCTTTCCAGAGCTCCACAGAGAGGGGGAGGATATGTTAAAGTAGTAGGCGACAAAAGTAAAAGTGCTCATTATGTAGAATGGCCCATTTCAGAACCATATTGGACTATAATTGTAGATTCAATTACGCTTACATTACTACATTACTAATTCAAATGCTGGTAGCTTCACCTATACAAATATATCATACTTTACTAGTTACTTCATCATTTGTATTAACAATGTAAATCTACAAAGTAACTAGTGCTGTCAAAAATGTGGTAGATTAGAAAGTATAATATTTTCATTTCCTCTGTAAAATAGAATATAAAGTAGCATTAAATGGAAATACAAAAGTAAATAGTATTAAATACACCACTGGAAACTATCAGCTACTATCAGCTACATACATGCTACTAATAAACTACGATGCAAAATTGTGAAGCCTATGCCCCTGGTAGCATATCATGTTGTCATCAGTCAGTTTCAAGGGAACCGTTGGGCTATTAATAAATGGCAAGTAGCCTAACTTATAGCTTGGCATCCTTAGAATTACTGGACAGTTGTGGAGGTCAGCTGAACATGTGTTTTATAGATTGAAAAGGCCAGCAATGACAGGATAATCTACTAAAACCTAAATTATTTTGTTATTTTTTTTCCTCAGGTGTAAAAACGAAATGTATTTCAAGAGGGTATATTTCTTAAAGTACTATCACCTATCAACACTATTATAAATGCTTTCTTCATAGTTGGTGGGATCTTTGTAGATTTTTGCTGACTATAATCTGCATTTATTCCCTTGTTCCCATTTTGGATAAATGAGTATAGCAGGTTCCATCAATGATTAATCATGTATGTTGGTTGGTCTGCAGCAAAGGCTCCAGTGTTTGCGCTGGAAGTGTTGATTTTTCAGTTGTTGAAACAGGATTGACCTTATTTATAATAATGGCACTGGATTTATATCAGTGCCAGTATGGATTTGTACACATACTATTTTAGATTTAACCTGCTGGGTAAACAAGGAACAATGGTTTTGTCTCCTGCTTTGTTTTCATCCAGTCTTCTTTAGGGAAAGGGACTGAACCTTGATTTTAAAATGGCCTAACTGTTGAATCGTCTGCCTCTGTCTGTCTCGCCCCTTCACTCTCACACACCAAACTGTTCAATTATTTACACGCTGGATGTTAGTCCCCTACAGTCTGAGCTTGGCGTCCTTTGCCTTTGTCAGATTAGGCTTTTACACATTTATCACACAGTTTTTATTCTGTTTTGGAAGAAATAATATGAGTTAATATGTTATCCGCTTTTCTGCTTGATCCAGTATGAGCTGTGCTATATACAAAAATTAAGCCACATTGCAACAGTAGGGACATATATCTGCAGACAGAAAGTGAAAGCAAGCCACCTATATCTCATTAATTCTTAAACCTTTGCAGCTCTGTTTGAGATGGGCTAGTGAGGTGATATGGAGTTTTGCAGTTCTCATATAAATACCTGACATCTACAAACCTAATTGAATACAGAGCTCCTTTTTTCTTGTCTTGTCTAGCCATAATATGATTCTTCCTTTCTTTTTCTTTCTAATTTTAGGTTGGGAGTGTGAGATAGTGTGGGATGAACTGGCAACAAAACCAAATATTGTAAGAATGTGGAGAATGAGAGGTGTAAACTCTTTATACAAGCAAATGCCACTTCATGTAAACTGTAATCATTCAACAAATAAGATACTACTACAGAACTGGCCCATATAATCAACTAAACAGCAACATAACATGTGCTGATTTATTTAAATCCTTGACTTGTGTATTAATGAAGCCACTCCCTTCTCTGTGTTCAAACTGACATTTGCCATTGCTGTATTTTTAATTTGTATGTTACCTGGTTCTACAACTTTACTCTTTTAATATCCCTAATATATTTTTCCATCAGTTTATAAAGATATAAGCACATCACTGCACATTTGGTCACTGTTTACTGACACAAAATAAGGAAACTTCTCATTGGGGTTAATTAATGTGTCATTTTAGATATAAATATTGCAATGGATTAATCTATGTTTTTCTTGTTAACACGTGCGATAAAGAAGCCTTTCTTCTGTCAGCATTAAGGGTGCACAAATTTAGACTGTTATTGATAGCTGACCTTTCTGAGGTGTCAACGAGCCCACTTGTGTATGTGTATGTGTGTGTGTGTGTGTGTGTGTGTGTGTGTGTTTCTGAAAAGTGCAAGTACTGTTTGGTCTTTTATCGCCAGCGCGTACATGTAGTATAGGCAGCCTTTACTAAATTCTTATGTCAAGTATGTGCCTTTTTATCGATGTTACGTTAGGCACACTGTCCATCCTGATGGAGCCTGGGAAAATGATGACAATACATTACTTCTGGTATCCCAGAATCCCTTGGTGATATAGGTGCAGATGTACTAATGGCAGATATTACGGTACATTGTAGAAAAAGAAAAATGTTTGCAATGTTTGCTGGACTCTGTCGCTACATATAGTCACAAGAATCCGTACCAACCCCCCTACCCTTCTGAGAGCCAGTAATGGGCTTTAACCATCGGTAGCAGAGGTGTCCACTACTGTTCAGTGTTCATCTAAAGAGCAGTGAAGTGTTGAAGTGAAAGCAATCCACAGGCTGGCCTTGGATAAAAGATATGGATACACGGTCAAGAAAACCATCATATTACAATCCACAGATATCTGGATGTGTGCCAGACCTTCATCCAAATGCAAATGCATGACAATACTTCCCATAATAGTATTTCCCTTTTAGGATAGCAACACGGGCCTTATCTTAGAGGGCGTGACATCATCCGGCATGTGTCACGGTTTTTACGACCACAAGCCACTTATCTTTGTCCACATCAGGTCCGTAATTATCTAATATCCGAGCATTACGCTACCACTAAAACGTACTCCCGGGCCTCTTATAATTCAGAATAGCCCACAAAGGAGAGCAGGCTGGCACACAGATCTGAGAAAATAACTCTTTTATCTGAGCAGTGGCACTCTGTCACATCTTTCCACTGTTGCTTTCCAAAGAGATCCACATTTGGAACAGCTGATACTGAGGTTCACTTGTCTGGCCAATGTTAAAGTAGCACAGTGGCGCTGAATGAGTGGATGGCATATGACTGCATGAGAACATTGCCTGGCGATGACATCATGCCACTTCCACTTCCACGTTCCAGACCCACTTTGATGTCTGAGAGCTGATCCAGGTGAAACACGGGAGCAAGTGTCTGAGACGGCATCACTGAAGAACAAGCTTCGATCTGTGTTAACCTTTCACCTTCTGTTTGTGTGTGGTTGTATGCTTGCATTTCCTTGTCAGTCTCTTAATTAATTTGTTTATTCGACCCAGTGTCACTTCATTAATTGCTGTAAGTGAGACATCCTTCATAAATCCACACACCCCTAGGAGCTGCCAGTATTTGATTTAGCTACGAGGTCCGCCCCGGCCTTCCACCGCATGATTGAAGAAGACAAAACCCTGAATTGATGTCGACCAACATCGCTCAACCACAGAAATTTACCCGCAGTGTTAAGGACAGATGTTGGAGAGAGGCTGACACGACAGAACGGAGAAAAATGGTGGAAGAGGAAATATGAGCGATGAAAAGAATAACAAACAATCCTGTGAAGGACAGAGAGAAGCTGGGAGGCAAGATAACAGACACCGTATATTTTAGATTATATAAGATGACATCATAATTTGTCTACTTGTCCAGGAAGGATTGCAGCATGGAAATATTCACTGCATGGCAATGCATATTATAACAGCTCACTATATATATAGGCATCAGCTTATTGTTGAATCCTTGTGAAAAATAACCGTTGCAGAGTTGTTTTCTAATGCTTTTTAATAACTGGTAAACCAATAGAGCTGGAGATATTTTCCGGGTGAGACTTGAAGCTGTGAAAGGAGATAATTAGTTCTATAATATGTGTGGTGCACATCTTTTTTCGATATCACACAGATCGTGCAAATAAATATGCTGACCTAACATCAAAGTAATCCACAACGTTGGTGTTAATGATGTAGCCAGGCTCCGTCTGTGGTCGGCCTGAACTGCGTGCGTAGTCTTTAAAGCTCCACTAATCAATGTTTTCTATAATAACAACGGATCAAATGACTGTGTGTAATGGGAAATGTGTTGCTCATTGTGACAAAGGCTCAAAGCAGGTTTTAAGTAGCAGCAGGCAGCAGTTTTCAGCAAAAAGAAAAACTGACAGACCCACTGTGGGTTACCTGCCCAACACCAGAACAGAGGTGGAGGTATTCAAATATCCAGCAGACCAAATTCCAGATATGTTCCTTAGTAGTTGATGTAGACCTTTACAGAGTTTGTATATTGGTTTATAGATTCATTGGAGGGTCTAGAATTCTAATGCTATTCTGTGATCAAGTGGCCCTGACCAGTCAAAAGTAAACCTATGAATACTAATACTGACATATTTCTCTCCTCCTTTTTATGCAAATATATTACTTTAGTATGCATACATAAATATTTTGATGATTAATTATTCATTTTATAAAACAGTAGAAAGTCTGTTGCATTTCAATTAAAAACATAGTCACTAAAAAATATTTTGCTTTTCAAGCAGCAGGTGAAGTCATCTCCTGACTTGCAAACCATCTACAAATCAGAATTGTAGATCTTCTTATCCCCTGAAAGATGCTCCCTGACGTCACAGCTCTGTGAAGAAACAGGAACTGGCCACTTTTGGTCACCCTTGGCCCCTGGGCCGCCTGTTTGACACCTCTGGTGTAGTAGGTTCCCTGAGTTATGCAAGAGTTGTGTTGCCAGGAGCTGTGCATGGATGTATAAAGGAGATAAATCACAGAAAAAAACAGATTTTTTTTTCACATGCCCAAAAATAAACCCAGTTGCTAATCACACCGGATAATGCGAAGCTGCTGAAACGATTTCTTCTCGTCACCTTTGTTTCTCAACCTGGTAGTGGAGCAACCGGAGTCACACCAACTCCACCACCTTAATTATCACTCTCCTCCTCTCATACATGCTTTTACATTGTTTTCAGCTATTTGGCCATGTTGCTGCTCAGGAGCAGTGAAAGGACTTACACGCATCTGTCAGGCCCTGCTTACTGAATGCTCCATGTGCCATCCAATGCTCAAAGACCGCCCCTTGACTGGTCCTAGCCCATGGCATTAGCCTGCCCTCATGGTATTGCTATGCTGCCTTTGTGCCTGATTACACCTGGAATACTACAGGCAAAGTGAGAAAAATAGGGTCCAGAAGTTCTCCTTTAAGACACACATCTGCCCAGAACAGCAGGGCGGACCTTCCTGTTATTTCCTTTCAAATGAGATCTCAGCAGCTGTCAAACTATCAGATGCAGCGACGCACACAGGCAGAAGCCGTAGTTATATAATGAGCAGCCAAAGACTGTAATTATATCAGCTGGACATGACACTTCAGAAATGTCGCTTTGATCCAATATGAATAGAACTCCATCATACTGTATGTACTCTGGCTCAACTATTTAGTGTATCAGATTTTCCAAGATCAGGTGCATTATTACCTTCTTTTTTTGACCATTTCCTTCCATTACTACCATACGTTTGGGTGATTGCATTCATTCCTAATCGTTTAAACTATTCAAATATTCAGAAAGCGTCGCGTGTGATCTGTTTCCACCCTGCTCCGATACTGTAACACCTCATTGCACTTTCGCAGCTCACAACCAAGTGCGCTTCTCTCCTTTTCCTTATCAGGTCATGGAGCAAAGGCAGAGTAGAGCTCGAGCCTCTTATGCAACATACCTCTCCATGTTTCCCACGTGTGTCTTCCAAACACAATTACTGATAGACGGTCCCACCGGAGCGCATTTCTAATATTACTCTCGCACTTCAACCACCTCGCTACCCTTCAGCGTGGGTAGGCCAGGCCTCTCCTGTGTGACTGCTAAGTGGATTGATAAGTGGCGTTGCGACTGACAATGAAATAGCATAGCTGGATGCTGAGGTGATGTCTGGCAGAGGAGTAGGAGGAAAGATCTGAAAGTCTGAATCAACAAAAAAGTATGAAAATCTGAAACGATTATTCAACAGCAA
The DNA here is from genome assembly GCA_036785175.1 of Eupleurogrammus muticus. Taxonomy (NCBI): domain Eukaryota; kingdom Metazoa; phylum Chordata; class Actinopteri; order Scombriformes; family Trichiuridae; genus Eupleurogrammus; species Eupleurogrammus muticus. Next base: position 18,475,808 of record JAYKQN010000003.1, on the reverse strand, counting down.
TGAATAATGAGACAGTCTGATGAGAGTATGCAGAGGTATGACAATCATATGAGAACCATGTCCATGTAAGTGTGTCAGTTATAGCAGATACTTGCATTCCCTTTGACTACCTTAATGGTTCCATATTTTACACTTTTCCTGTGTTTTTATTTGAAGTGTTGATATTGTTAACACAATACATTTGTGGTTTTAAGAACTAAAAATCAATGAGGTTTTACTCCTCTCCTCTCTCAGGCTTCTCAAGCTTCCGGAGCTTGAAAAAGAACAGGTTGTTTTGTTGTCTCTTTTATTAGCTTCTCCTCTGACTGGATGATTTGGACTGTACAGTTGGAAGCCCTGACGGCTGTGCACATTTCTCTGGAATGAGTGTTGTTCAGGATTTATATCAGACCTTCTCATAATCCAAAACGCAATTAAAATATCCCTTTCTATGATATGGGAGCTTTGATGCAAATGTGTGACACATCAAAATCACAGCATGCATTCATCGTAACTTTACAGTGCTGGAATACTGACTACATACATACTCACTCACTCACAGAAGCAATGTTCTGAGTCTGTGCAGATCTTATAACTGATGAATGATGAACTGATGAAGCAGAAGCGGTTTCAGGTGCATTCTGTGAATCCTGACAGTGTATTTAGGCAATTAGGACATATGGTGATATGTAATCTTTGTTTCATTCCCCAATATGTATTTGACTATTTATTGTTTTGGCAGAGAAAAGTGTATCTTGATTGCTTGATTTTGAGAAGCAAACTGAACACGAGCTCAACTTGAACGTAATGAGAAGCTGAAATAGCACCAAACTCAGATTTTAAGCCCTCATTTCACTCTGCAGCTCATTCAACACACAACTACAGAGTAACTAGTGACACCATCGACACAGACTTCATCCCCTTCCTAATGAGCCTGCTACTGGAAAGAATTTCTGCAAAAAAAAATCTGCTTTAGAATTCTGTCCTTGATTAAAGCTGCAAATCCTCTTCATAGATTTTCAGCTTCTTCCTGGGCTTGTAATTAAGTAATGGGTCAATTAATCCTATCAAACCTGTGTTTGGCTGAGGGGAGTGCAGGGAACCAGAGGGAGGAGATTAATGCAAACCACACATACAATAGTACTGGTACACAATACTGCATAATGAATTCTGAATTAATTTAGCTGTTTTTTTTTATATAAACTGGTTTTGACCTACAGATAAATAAAAACACTGCAAATACTTAATTCTAATTACAGTACGGCCCACTGTCCTGTGCTATATTAAGTGCATTTTTAAAACAAGCTTCCTACAGGAAATGGGAATAATGGGAATGGACAGTTGCAAATTGCTGCGCTGTCGTTGCGACAAGGCAAATCTGTCCAGGCTCAGAGGTTTCAGGAGGAGGAATGTGACCCCTGAATCTCCTCTTCCTTCTTTGGTAACAGCGCTGCTCCGCTACATCAAAAGGGACCTAAATCGCTAAATCAGTTTTTGACCACATGACCCAGAGAAATATTTGTGTGTTTAGCCAAAGCCAATGAACTTATAAAGGGGACTGACAGAAAGAATAACATCAAGAATGTGTGTTTATTCATTTGTTTGTTCAGCAGCTGGAAATGCCTACTGAATCCTACCAAAATAATGGATGAGGGACATTTAGTTCCTCATCTCTTTTGTATATTTGGAGATGGTGTCCTCCGTTGGGCCATGGCAATATTCTAACTACACACTGTGAGAAAATTCAAGGCGGTAGAATGTTCTCCAGGGCATGACACTCCTAAATGAGTACAACAAGAGACAGTTCTGCAACTTGACCTGTGCAATTCTGCCAATATAAAGTTCTTCTAATTTCTTATTTGTGAGCTCAAACTATTGCACGTCACTGCTCACGCAAACGCGAGGTAGTTTGAGGCCTGTGTCTTACCCAGCACTGACAGGCTGACTTGTTGGCAATGCCAGACCATTGTAGCCAAAGCTTAAGGTGCTGGCACAGAGCTTTGTGACCAGTCTGGTGTTAGAAAGGTGTAATCTCCCTCTGAAAAGGCCACTTGTCTCTCAGCTTTTAGCACATAGCAAAAGCCCGGGGGTCTTTGTTCCTCACACATGTCCCTGACAAATAATAGAGAAACAGCTTAAAAGGCCCTTTCTGTATACTGCAGCCACAAATTACTCTTGATCTCATCACATAGCTCTTTTAAGAAGATTTGTTCATGAGAACTTCAAATTAAAACCCATACCCATACACACCCGAAAGACACTTTTCTTTTGTGGAATGCTTATAAGAAGACTGCTTGAATTATTCTTTAAAGCTGCTCTAATAAATAGCATGTAACATAGATAACATATCATTTTAAGAAGTTAAAAAACATACTTACCACGGCTTTTAGCCACAATAGGTTGATCAATAGATTGTACACTACCTCTCCAAAACACCAAGGACACCTTCAGTTTATTTAGGGGAAATTAAATCACATCCTGAACTTATATTTCCCCGGTGGCCAATTAAAAATAGATGCTAGTGTTTTCTAGATTCCTGTATATCTCAACAAACGTTCATCTGGTCGACTTCACACTTGGTATTTCCACCTGAATAAGTGCAGCGTTGACTTTGGTGCACTTTGGTCACATAGGGATGCTACAACACAGGGCTTTACTTTAATTTATTCCTAATAACAAACTTTTTTTTTCTTGTCCTTGTGATGTTGCAACTATATTTGGTGGAAATGTGCAGATATTATGTCTGAGGGACTGTGACAAATTAAATGTCATTTGGCCAATAGGTGGCACTGTACTCCTAACATCAATTCCTACAGGAAGGTATTCCTGTATTTGTCTATCCTTCCCATATCTCAAGAACCTTCTTCAGATCAACTTAGGACATGGTAAGTATGTCAAGTGTGAAGTCAATCAGATGAGCATTTCTTAAGAAAGAATTCCTTGAAAGGGCACATGCTCGAAAACATCACATTTCCCAAACAGACAAGCCCCCTAGCAAAGATGCAAGCAGTCAAGCAATCTGCCCCACTTTGGGTTCAACGGTCACTGCATCGCACTGTGATATAAGATTTTAAGAAATATTAAATTAAAGCGTGTTTATGTTGTCCCTGTGTGACCAAAACAAGCAAGTCCTCATCTCTGGTTCATCCATTATGCAGTCATCATAGCAAAAAAGTTTTGTGCTCAAACAGATGAAATGTAAAATTACAAGGCCGCTATTTATGTACTTTCCCTGTTTCGTATAACTGTGAATTTAACACGTTTGGGTTTTGCTATAATTGCTTAATCAGGCGAGGTCATTAAAATCCTCTCCTCAGGCTCACCAGATGTGTTTAATGGATTAAGCACAACTATCATACCCCAGCCTTGTCTGTTGTTGTATTTCATGGGGGCTGCAGAAAGTGAACAGTAGCATAGTAGGTCTGTGCTGCTGATTCCAGTTCACTATTGATATCCTGTCACCCCGGGGGGACCACTAATAGTGAGAAGAGACTTGAGTCAGCACTTAGCGAGCACTAGCCAGTGATGAGAATCACATCCTATCAGCTAGTGCTCCAAAAAAAAAAAAAACAATGAATATGCCGATACTTCATTATTTCAGTATTTGCAGCTGACAGTGTATATTTTCACCGACGATAAGCAAATGTCTCTCTCTCTGTGGTTTTTTTTCGTCACATAGGTTGAATTACTGTAAACACAATCGGGGATAAAAGCCTGCGTTTGCGGGTGCAAAAGTGAATTTGCTGGGATGTTCCAATTCTGTCATGTGCCAGACTGCTCCTGCTATTGTTTTGTTGTGTGCAGTGTGTGACACATAGCGGAACAATCCATGTCGGTGTCTACGTGTGTTATCGGGGCAACATCTGCTAACAAACACTAAGCTCAATACCCCCGTGTTCCGGATTCCCTCCAGCATATGACTGCACTCGAACGGCAGATATAAAGCTTTTCCATCCTTTCGCCCCTCCCGTCCTCTAAGGCGTAATAACCGTTGTGTTCTTGAACAAGCTGCGTGTCAGCGGCTGACGCTGGCGGCAGAGCTGGGAGTCTGACCTCCAAACATCATTGGTCAGCAAACTGAGGAGGGGGAGATATACTGCAGTGTCTTTTTTTCCCTCTTTCCGCAGAGGGCAGGGATAACATGCTACAACATTGGTGCTACAGAGCTGCATAATATATTAATATCCTCTCACAGCGATCCTTAACATTGCTTCATCTTTACAAGCATCATGTGGAGATGAAAAATTAAATATCAGTGCAATGACTCACACTAACAACTATCACTTGTGCACATTATGTAGGAGATTCTCAATACACAGTGTCAAAATTATAACCAACTCCTGTATCCACTTATTAATATTTATAGGATTATTAAATAGACACACACACACAACACCACAATGCACAATTCTTATTGATGGATCAGTGTGGAGAGGAGATTTGAGAATTTTTATATGTGAATTATTGTACATGATTGAATAAACATTAAAGGTTACTATCCACCATATATAGCAGTGAAGATCCAAGAGGGCAAACTCACCTTTTGATGGCATTCCAATGCTTCTGAGGTTCAGCCTGCAAATGAGGGATAGGGGATTTACCCAAGCCGGTAAGGTGAAGAATGTGGCACACACACACACATGCACACACACACACACTTCCATTAAGGGAGGGAAGCTCCCTTTTGCACGAGTGCACTCAATCACATGTACGTATGACACGCAGCAGCCACATTCTGGGGCTAAGTGAAACATGTACGGCAACGGCTGTCACTCAGTCTGCACACACAGTGCAGCACAGCGGGGGTGCTCTCCTTACTCTTAATCCCTCATTCCAGTGCCAAGTTGCTTCTCCCGCAGGAATCTGATCTGAAGCTGACTCCTGTCAGTGTTTCGTGTTTGCCTCCTTCCCCTCCTGAGATGTTCACGGTGCACCTCATGATCTAGCCGACAGTAACAGCAGAACAGCAGTTCCCCGCTGCATCGTTTGCCCTGCTCCCCATCATGGCCTTTTTTTGTTTATCTATCACCTTAATGACTTGATCACCACAGGAATGCTGAACACGCGAGCTCCCTCCACTTTTTACAGGTCTTCAGCAATCCAGCCATTGGCAAAAAGCCCCGTAAGCTGCCTCGGCTTAGCGCCGGGCTGAACCAATCAGGTGCTCCGAGGTCCATCCCAGGAAGGACTTGCTCTATTAATCTGAGCAAAGAATAAAGAGGAAAAGAGAGTGGGTTCAAATGGTGCATATGAATGTCTGCATCTCTAGGACGATGGATGAACGCGAGTCTGTTTATTGCAAGTTTGTGTTTCCTTTATGGAGTGTAAACCTACAGAGGGTGTAAATCACAGTTGTCCTCATCCGTAGTTTAAATGGAGCTACCAAAGTGTGAAAACATGCTGTGCTGAACTCCAGGTCAGGTTCAGCGCCTGTCCTTCATAAATCTTCATCTCCATATAGTCGATCTTTTAGCAAAGGAGCGTGCAAGGGAGCTGGTCAGCACAGATACTACAGTCAAACGCTGTTATTTATGGTGAGGGAGGCACATATCAGGTGTTGTAATGCAAGGAATTCTATCACACTGTTTATACCTATGTTCAGGAAATTAATCATAAACTTTTTTATATACAGTGTCATTTCAATGTATGTGTGATCCTGCTATTTTTTTGGTGTTAAAATGAGGTTTGCAAAGATAACACTTTCTCTGGAATCCACGTGGGAGTATAAATTACTTTGAAAAATGAAAGTTGTCCCACTAAAAGATGAATTCTCCATCTCAACACTTTTTGAGACGGTGGAGTTGTAAACCCGGGCCAGTGGGTTTGGATTAATAGCCTTTTCGGGGATAATGGGGGATGTGGTCTGTCCTATGACAGCTGATGGAACGCTTATAAATGCACTGTGGCTTGAAGTTCGGAGTAAAGATGTGAAATGACACCAAAGATATTCCTCAGAGCGATGTGCTGCTTTTACATGACTGCTCACTGTTCAAGATGTGTGTTCATATTATCAATTTAATTTTTATTAGTAAAGGAGTCACATGCAGCCTTGAACTACAATTTTACTAATATTCCCCGTTCAATAAATTATCAACACTAATTAGATAGAATATAGTGTATACGGGGCGACATGGTGGAGCAGTGGGTAGCGCTGTTGCCTCACAGCAAGAAGGTCGCAGGTTCAAGACCTCCTTGGTCCTGGGTCTGGGACCTTTCTGTGTGGAGTTTGCATGTTCTCCCCGTGTCGGCGTGGGTTTTCACCGGGTACTCCGGCTTCCTCCCACAGTCCAAAAACATGCTCAGGTTAATTGGCAAGTAAATGGTGTGTGTGCCCCACGATTGGCTGGCGACCATCTGGGGTGTATCCCTGCCTCTCGCCGTAACGCGCTGGGATAGGCTCCAGCAGACCCCTGCGACCCTAATGAGGAATAAGCAGGTATAGAAAATGGATGGATGGATGGATAGTGTATACGTTCAACATCTACTTCATTCTCTGAATGAACGAGTTGAATGTGCTGTCCTTGTTAATATCAATAATGCATTATGTTTTATTAATGACCCAAAACTATTTGCTAGGTTTTTAGTTAGTCCAGTACATACGTGTATCTACTAGTAATTAAATTGTGTGTGTTTTAAAACAAAGGCATAATCCGAGGCCTTTACAATATGTAGCAGTTAATGTATATGTTTTCTTTCTTTGTCTTAATAGATAAGAAAGTTTTCAATCCTCATTTTGCATCCACTGTAGGATGTTACATATGCAAAGCACTGCACCTACACAAGAACCATGAGAGGGTGTTTTCATACTAGAGGGCTATGAAAACGCAAAAAAGTATTTTGCTGCCCTCTTGTGGCTATTTGATCAAATCTCACATTCCCTCCTCCCAGTTCAGCTCACTTAAATTTCACTTCTCTGTAATACCTAATGCTAGGCCATGTTATGTAATGCGATTAAACATAAACATATGACTACAGAGAAAGCAATAAAGACAATAAAATACTGTATTTTGCCTAACAGCTCCTGTGCCTGTCTGTATATATGTGTGTGTTAATCAAAGAGTCTCTATTTTGTCTCTTTTAGAAACATATTCCAAGTGAATAAAGGTTTCTTTGCATTTTGCAAAATGTATTAATGTAACTGCTGAAATACAATCCATGTCTGATTGTTATAATATTGACTATGTCGTGTATTCATTCAGTCATGTAGCCTGTAGTACATCCTGTCATGCTTGGACTTGCAGAATTAGGGAAGCTGCTGTTCTTAAAACAGACACATGCACATGTCGGTTATTATATGTCAGTATTCACACTCAGCTCCCAATGTGGTTATAATAAGCGTCTGAGTTATATATCACATCATAGTTAAACTATTCACCAAAAAAAAACTATTCTCCACATAATGTTTCAAAGTCATGAAAGTGTATCTGTTTATTAGGTGTATGGAGCGCTGACATTTAGCCCACAGATCAGAGAGAAAAACCTGTTAAACCCGTTTTCCTATAACACAGACGCATCGTGGACTCCAGACAGGTGTGTTTTTATTAGCGGGTTTTCATCAAAATTACACGTGTTCCGTCAAATTTACCAGATTTGATCTTTTCTCCTGCGCATGGACCAATACTGCATGTCTACTCTACGTTTTACGGTAATTATAAGCGCCAACGCCATCAGTAAACACGCTCTGCAGAGAGCAAACATGAGTAGGCGCAGCTTGTACTTAATAAAACTGATTTAGACGTCTGTGCGCGTGCGTGACATAACTTTGCATTTTTCCAGCGAACCCTGACATGATTCCTCATTTGGTTTGTATGATATATAAACGCGTTTGCTCCAGACCTGATTTCCCAATCGGTCTGGTCGTGCTGTTCATTTCTTCCGACGGAGCTGGACACCAAAGTGGAAACGAAACCAGGGACCCAGGCCAGATTCTCATTTCCTTATTGTTTCATTTTGTCATGAGCTCCTCCTGAAACTGTAGTACTTTTTGTGGTGGTGGTGGGGGGGGAAACAGTGAAACTGCTGTGCTGGAAGTCAATTCTTTCTGTTCCGTGTGGATGCCTTGGTGCAACATCTGGTAAGAACTGCAGCTATTACCCGAACAAATCATCATAGAGTTTGTTTTATGTTATCAGACAGTCCCTATGTTGCTGATTTTCCAATGCTTTTACATTATATTGGGATTGTTATGACACCTTTTCCCTCACACACAGGACACAGCTGGACACAGCTGTATGTTGAAGCTGCACTAAATAATAGTATTATTTGACGATTAGATCAAATGACTACGATAGACAGATTAAAAGTGGTAAATTGTAACAAGTAGAAAATGCCATGATCTGCTGTTAAAAAAGCAGATTATGGTAAAATACCCACTGAACTAAATGGCTGCTGTGTATGACTGTAAGGGAGGTTGTGCAAAAAGAATTTGAAGACATTTCAAAATGATCTTTTCTGTTGTAAGTTTTTATATAATGTTTTGATGTCTGATATCTATTAATAATATGTTGATTAAATGTATTACCATGTGTTACTGTTGTATTGATTGCACCTTTTCATCAATAATCTTCATTTATGCAATATTATATTTTAATGATTTTTCTTCCTCATTCAACAAATGTTTTTTTCTTTTGAACCATTGTAATGCAGTGCTTCTAAATTATTTTCTGTCAGCAACGTCGGGCACAGAGGTGTTGTTGGGCCCAGTCTGATGTGTGTGGAAATGTGTGTGGTTATACCGTAGCTGAATGGCGGTGACTGTATAGTTGTGACATCACAACTCCACTGAAATCCTGAGACACAGAGTACTTGTGCCAAGTAATAGATGATCCTCACAGTTTGTGACTTCCCTGAGATCTATTTTTTTGCAGTTTGCCATTTTTAAAAGACACTTCAATGTTGTTCTTCCTGTGAGTCAAAAAATACTAACACTTTGTTCTATTTCTCCTTTTTTTAACAAGGTTTGTCAAGTGATGGGTTCCCCTCGTTTCCTTCCCCTCCCTGGAGTGATCACCATATGCTTTCTTTTGATGGTGCACTGCGTGGCCTCACAGAAGAAGACCTCGTGCGTTGTGCAAGACGACAGAGCTGACTGCAGCCACCTCAGTCTCAGCGAGGTGCCGCCAAACCTTCCGTGGAACATCACCAGCCTCGATATGTCCAGTAACAGATTGGTGCGGCTGCCCCCGCAGTCCCTGGCCCCCTACACGGGCCTCCTCCACCTCATCGTCGGCCACAACAGCATCACCAGGCTGGACCAGGGTTTGTGCCAGACGCTGCCTCTGCTGCAGACCCTCAACGTGGAACACAACGAAGTACACGTGCTGGCGGCAGAGGATCTGAGCCATTGTGCCCGTCTAACACATTTGAACATGGCTGGCAATAAACTAAAGCTAAAAGGAGAACCTTTCTTTCCACTACAGGTACATGTCTCTTGCTTTTAACTGAATATAATGAAGCTAGAAGACAGTACAACTTTCCAGTGTTCTGGTATCTGTTGGTTTTTTAGATGGAAATTATGTCTAAAACATTAAGTATTGCATTTTACTCTCCTTTCATGATTCACAGAGCCTGAAATTTCTGGATGTTTCAAAAAACAAGTTGTTGTCGGCTGAGCTGGGGTCTCGCCCTCAGCTGCCCCTCCTGGAGAACCTCAGTCTGGCCATCAATGACTTCACCGCTTTGAAGAAAGACGACTTTTACTTCCTGAACCAGTCGTCCTCTCTGAAAGTCCTCAACCTATCACGTGTATCCATAAAATCAGTAAGAAACCTACCAAGAAACAGGAAATGAAATGGTGCCACCAACTATCTGGCTGTTGGTATTAAGCAGCCATAGCATCACCTGCTTTCAGTTGTCTGTTTTGCTTCCCTTTTTCTGTCTAACAGCAAAATGTATTTTCTTTGTTTTATTGCAGTTGGAGCCAGGTTGCTTCAAACCCATATCAGGCCTACATACTTTAATCATGGATGGAAGCAATATGGGCACTCTGGTTATTTCTAAACTGTGCTCAGTGCTGTCAGAGACAGCCATTAAAACCCTGTCTCTTCAGAAGATGAAGCTGTTCACACTGGTGTCAACAACCTTTAAAGGGCTGCAGAAAACAAACCTTACCTCTCTCGATCTGTCCATGAACGGAATGGGTAAAATTGAAGAAGGCTCATTTCAGTGGCTGTCCAGACTTCAGAGTCTGACTCTTGCTGACAACAACATCAAGCACCTAACCAAGGACACGTTTAAGGGACTCAACAGTTTGAAAGTACTCAACTTGAGAAAAGCTCTGGTGAAAAGCCACACCTCCTCTACCCCAATTATCGATGATTTCTCCTTCCAAACATTAAGCACCTTGGAGACTTTGATTTTACAGAGGACCTCGGTACGGGAAATCACAGAGCACACCTTTACAGGCTTGACCAGTCTTAAAGAACTTGATTTCAGCTGGAGCAGTTATACATCGCTCAAAAACATCACCAACAAAACCCTGGTATCACTCGCAGAATCACCTCTCAGGCAGCTAATTCTGACAGGAACAGCTATTGTACAGATAAATCCAGGAACCTTCTCAGTTTTAAAAAACCTCACCACTCTCCTTCTAGATTACAATTTCATCAAGCAAACCCTCACGGGGAAAGAGTTTGAAGGCCTGGACCAAATCCAGGAGATCCACATGTCCTATAACCACCAGACTGTCACTTTAAGTTCCATGTCGTTTGTTAATGTGCCCAGTCTTAGGGTCCTAACTTTGAGGAAAAGCCTTACAGACAAAGCCTTGAATGTGGATCCCTCTCCATTCAACCCCCTGTCAAACCTCACCTTCCTGGATGTCAGCAACAACAACATTGCAAACATCAGAGGGAATCTGCTGGATAGGCTTGTGAACCTGGAGGTCTTGAAGATCCAACACAATAACTTCGCCGGCTTGTGGAAGAGTACCAACCCTGGCGGGCCGCTGTTGTTTCTCAAAGAGACACAGAGCTTGTTGTCCTTAGAGATGGACAGCAACGGGCTGGACGAGATCCCCGTGGAGGGTCTGAGAGGGTTGAGTAAGCTCAATAAACTAAGCTTATCCAACAATCTCCTTAACAGTCTTAAGGACTCTGTTTTTGCTGATCTGACCTCACTGCAGGTTTTACAATTACAGAAGAACATGATCACATCTGTGAGGCCTGAAGTGTTCAAAACTCCTATGAGCAACCTCAGCATGCTTATCATGGACAAAAACCCGTTTGACTGTACCTGTGCGAGCATCCAGTGGTTTGTAACGTGGCTGAATAACACAAATACGACCAGCGTGCCGGGTCTCAGGGACAAGTACATTTGCAACACTCCGCCAGCCTACTTCAACCGCTCAGTCATGGATTTTGACATACTCTCCTGCAAAGACATGGCCCCATTTCATGCCCTTTATGTACTGAGCAGCACGTCTGTCATCATGCTGACGGTGACCGCGCTTCTGTTGCGGTTCCATGGCTGGAGGATTCAGTTTTACTGGAACATCCTGATCAATCGCACATTGGGATTCAGCGACGCCAATGTTGAAGAGGGCAGGGCATTTGACTACGATGCTTATGTGATACATGCAGAAGAAGACGGGAGCTGGGTTGAGAGAACAATGGCTCCTCTAGAGAGTGAAAACTGCAAGTTTTGTTTCGAGGAAAAGGACGCAATCCCTGGCATGTCACAGCTGGAATCAATTGTGCAAAATATGAGGAAGTCCAGGAAAATCCTGTTTGTCATCACTGAAAAGCTTCTCAGAGATCCCTGGTGCACACGGTAAGTCCTAAACACAATACACTCACATTGGGTTGTTATATGAGTCATATAGATGTGCATTTGTAAATTCTCTGCATCCCCCCCCCCCCACCTTGTCTTTTCCCATTCAGATTTACAGCCCATCACGCACTTCACCAGGTCATTGAAGACAGCAGGGACTCTGTGATTCTGGTCTTCCTGCAGGACGTGCACGACTACAAGTTGTCTCGCTCACTCTTCCTCCGCAGGGGCATGCTGCGTCCATGCTGCATACTGGACTGGCCCGTCCAAAAGGAGAGAGTGCCTGCCTTTCACCAGAAGCTCCGCATAGCATTGGGCATGACAAATCAGCTTGAGCAGTGATTGTTCGTAATTATTGGAGAACACAGTTTATCATAATCACTACTAGTGTACAATATGTTTAAGTAATTACTACCAGTTGGCAATTGTTCTGCCGCGTGATTGAATATTTTGCTCATTGAAATGCTTTTTGCATTGCACTTTCGGCTAAGTAGAAGGGAAACACACTCACACACAAATGGAACTTTGGAGAAGTGGTGTATGTGAGTGTCTGCAAAAGTAACTACAGCATTTGTATGTGTTTTTTATATTCATAATATTTGTCTTTTTAAGTAACACACTTTGGGTACAAAAACACCATGTTCTTTTGTCAGGTGTTTTAAATAAACTTTTATTAAAGTTTAATAAACCACAAACTGTATATATAACAGTTTTATGTGATGGCAGAATATGATTTTTTTTCAGGTGTTATTGAGCTGAAAAAGATATTTGTGTTGGGTTTAATATTGCAGTGATTGATTTAGTGATTGATTTATTTCACTCCCCAACGTGATCTAATGTTATGTCCTATGGCTTTAGACAAAACCGTAATGGTTATAGTAAGAAACTATAGCATTTCAATGCTAATCCAATCTACCATAATGTATTATTACTAATTTGAGATTATTATTGAGGCCTGGTTAATATTTTGATATATAAATTTGTTTAAGACAATTGAAGAGTCTTACCTCAAGTTATATTTCCAATGTGTAAAGCCATATTTATAGTTACTCTACACAGTCTGCATTAGTGAATTGTCTCCTAAGATTTTATTAATAGTGAGAACCACATTCACGTCAAAAATTACCACACAACGTGTTTACTGCTGCCATGACAACGCTGGTTGCCTTACTTTAAGGAAGTAGTAACTCACACAATGGTTCACGGGATCAAATCATTAAAAATGTGTTCTGTTCCTAATTCTAACCAAGAGTCTTTTGTGCCTGAACCTAATCATAACTGGAGAGCTATGGACTCATGCTCAACCATGGCCATAGGAGAAAAGTAGACCTAACAGCTGTAAGAGTCTCCCTGGGTGAATATGCTAAAATAGGAACTACTAATCTTGGATATTGTGAGTTAATAACAGCCTGCTGCAGGCAGAGGGTGCTGCTGGTAAAGTAGTGGATTGGTGCTGAGGGTAGGACCAGAAGAGGGGGAAGGATGTTGTTGTTGGGTGAAAATAAAGATAAAGATTATCCAAAATGAATTTTTGTTGTGGCTCACTGTGAAGCACAAACTCAAAGGGCTTTTCACTGTAGTGCAGTGCAGTGATTTTCAATTGGGAAATACCAATTATCTCCTCTTTTTTATTATCCATTTTTGATTTGTCACTTTTATTTCAAAATTGGTTAAGGTGTAATATTCGAGGAATAAAAAACATTTTTTTCCCATAAAACAGTCAGTCATTTTCTATACCTGCTTACTCCTCACCAGGGTCACAAGGGTCTGCTGGAGCCAATCCCAACGCATTGCAGGGGGGCAGGGATGCACCCAGACAGGTGTCAGCCTCTTGGTTCATTTTTTCTATCCTTAGTATGATTAATTTAGATATTTACTTATTAAAAAAATTGTCTTGCTTTTGTTCCTTTGTTTGCATACCATGGGTGTCCACCAATGTGGCCTGGACACCCTGAGTGTATGACACTAAATAAATAGATACATGTGAACATATTTGTTAATGTCTGTGATTGCTCCTGATGCTGTTGCTTCGTTAGCTTGCCTGACTATATTTGTTCCGTCTCCTGTGCAGACGAGATCTTGATCTGAATGAGATTAAATAAAGGTTATTTATTTGGTAGCTCCCAGCAGTGGAGCCCATTGCAGGCAGCCATGCCAGATATCCGATAGAAGGATAAGGCTGTTATTTATTAACCAAGGCGGTTAACATGACAAGTTGACAAATACCAGACAAGGGAGAACAAAGTGGGACAAAGGCCTTAATCAGGGTCAGTTATCATGTAAATCTATGCTCCCTGACCATTTTTCAGTCAGGGCCCTGTACAGATTCTTATGTAGATTGGTGGAATTCATTATTTGTGCAAACATTCCATTTTCTCTAAGACACAAATATTCAACTATAATTTGATATTTACTACAGATTGATTATGAACAAAAGTTTACATGTATTTTTTATTTTTAAAACTGTATAGCTTGTGTGTAAATCCTTTTACATAGAAGTCTGAAAGATCTGATTAAATGACCCCACCTCTCTATGATTCTACCTATGCCTCCACAACCCACAGTTTGAAAAACTGTAGTTATTTATGTAGTATAGCATCTTTATGATATCAATTGTAACAATTTTAGTCCCATTCATTCAGTCTTGCGTAACAGGCCGTGGAACGGTGCAGTGACAGAATGAGAGGAGGGGCCAGGGCAGAGGAAACAACAACGGCCTCTTTAGTAGGGGAGACACACAAGGACGGCCCGGTGCAGCTGTCTGATCAGACACACACACACACACACACACACACACACACACACGTGAACTGTCCTTACACCTCTGCAGACATCATGTCAGGTTTACTGGGCAGTTTCATGACACCTTTACTCGGAGTCAGCATCTTCATCGCCACTCTGACCTACATCACCTACAAACTGCTCAGCGGTTACTTGCACAAATGGTTTGAGATGAAGCCAATCCCCGAGGTGGAAGGGACATGCCTCTTCATTGGGAATGCCCTACAGTTCAAAACCAACGCAGGAGGTAAGGGAAAGCCACCAAAGTTCTGCTAGGGGGGAGAAGCCCTCGTGTTACTCTACTACTCTTTTTCTTCTTGCAGACTTCTTTCGTCAGATCGTGGATTATACCCATGAGTACTCTAAGGCGCCGCTACTTAAACTCTGGGTTGGAATGGTGCCGTTTGTGGTTCTGTTTCACGCTGAGAACATTGAGGTATCTAACTCCACCTTTACATCATCACGTTCACGGCGGTAGGTCGGTGTGCCTTATCATTGCGTTTGAGACCAAAAAGTTTTCGTTCATCTGCCTACACAATTTTTTTTTTTTTGCATTTTCTCTTCCAGTAAGTAAAAACAGCTCACACATTCAAAAGTTAATGAGGTGGAGGCTGCAGGGTTAAAGCTAATTCAGCCAGACAACTCAAGCTGCTCCTCTGCTCAGACTGCTCCCACTGGAACTGAACTGTATGCAGAGTACCTGTACATAGTCAGTGGTTAAATGTGTAGAATGGAAATAGGTGGGTGCTTGAAATATTATTATTTTTTCTTTTTTCTATAAACTGATTTTTTATAGACCGTTCTGACGAACCCTGTACATATGTCAAAAGCCTACGCGTACGACTTCCTCCATCCTTGGCTTGGGACTGGTCTGCTCACCAGGTACGTACCAACTTCACAATGTGTTAAATTAGCAGGTCCACGCCAATAAAGCCGTGTCCCTTATGCTTACTGTAAACTACGTCTAACCATGTTTAAACAAATCATTGAATCATTAAATGAAAACCAAATCAAACCAATTCTAGCGTCAATTAAAATGAGAAGATTGAAAAGAAATAATATCAGAAATAAAATCCATTCATCATCTGGGCAGCATAAGTGTATTCAATGCATTTTTGTGCCAATCTGCTCATTTGATTTTATTATTCAAGTAGAAACATTGGCCCGATGACGGAGCTCCAGTCTGTGACAAGTCAGGGGCTCGACAAAAACATTCAGATTTATTTTCTTGTGGGTATGTATATCTACAGAGCAAGTTTCATGTCAATGTGTTTTTAGAGTACCTTATTATGGACTAAAGTGTTTAAGGTCTTTAGTTTATTTCGCGGTATGTCAAGGAGGACACTCAGCTACAATGAAATGTCAGGGACGACACAACGCAATTTCACTAACCTTAATAAAACTCTTGAGGTTACTGGGATGTCATAAGTTTAGGCGGATCACTCCGTTAGGATTGCCCTCTTTGACGTGATCCTCCCCTTGACCAGCACGGGCCCGAAGTGGCGGCAGCGGCGGAAGATGTTGACTCCCACCTTCCACTTCTCCATCCTGACGGACTTCTTGGAAGTGATGAACGAGCAGGCAGAGATCCTGGTGCAGAAGCTGGAGAAGCAGGCGGGGAAGGGCCCGTTCGACTGCTTCAGCCACATCACGCTGTGTGCCCTGGACGTCATCTGCGGTCAGTATATATATATATATATATATTTATATATTCATACAGTCATTTTATGATTAAAGAGGGAGAGTCTAAAAAAGTTAACCAGAAAGAGGCCTTTTTGGCCTAAATGCTCAGGCTGCTTTATCTGCACACTTACTCACAATAATTACTTTGGACGACTGGACTGCTGCTATGATAAGCATTACAACTCTGTCTATCCAGAATTTAACACTCTATGCACTAGTATAGGGATCACAAAGGTCTTTTTTGCCAAACAAGTTTTCACCTACACGTAAATTGGCTATGATTTTGATATACACACAGGATATAGTAAAATAAAAAAAACTATTTATAAGTAGAAAACAGCATAAGGAATAAACAAACTCCATAATAGAAGCCAGAGAAGCGGTCGTACTGTTCCTTGCCACCATGAATATATATTGCATGGTCATAGATTTAGCAATTTTTAACGCTGGGGAAGGAGTGGATGTCATTTTAATGTTTTGTCTGAAGAGGATCGTAATGACGATCATAATGTCTTTTCAGAAACTGCGATGGGGAAGAAAGTTTACGCCCAGAGTAATTCCGATTCCGAGTATGTCAGGAGTGTGTATAGGTGAGTTATCATTTCTTTTTTCCTCCCGTCACATAAACACACGCTATAATAAGGGGGAAGTGTCAGATTGATTGTCGCCTGCCTGTAAACATGAATCCCCAGGATGAGTGACATTATCAGCCGCAGACAGAGGAAACCTTGGTTTTGGCCTGACTTCATGTACAGCTGCTTCGGCGAACAGCGGGAGCACGACAAGATCCTCAAGATCCTCCACTCATTTACATCCAAAGTGAGTCCAGAAATACCTCAAGCTTTTTCTTTTTCTTTGCAGAATTTAAGCAGAGGAAATACG
The DNA here is from genome assembly GCA_036785175.1 of Eupleurogrammus muticus. NCBI lineage: Eukaryota > Metazoa > Chordata > Actinopteri > Scombriformes > Trichiuridae > Eupleurogrammus > Eupleurogrammus muticus. Next base: position 18,458,714 of record JAYKQN010000003.1, on the reverse strand, counting down.
CCTTCATATTATTCCCCCCCAGGTGATACATGAGAGAGCGGAGAACGTCCTTAACGCCGAATCCGACAGCGAGACTGAGCGCGGTACGAGGAAAAGACAAGCGTTCCTGGACATGCTGCTGAAGGCCACCGATGAAGACGGCAACAGGATGAGCCACCGGGACATTCAGGAGGAAGTGGACACCTTCATGTTTCGGGTTGGTATTTGTATATATATATATATATATATATACATCCCCACCCACACTACATCCCCCACCACATTAGTTTACTTGCTTAGTTCCAGTCATTATATTATTGATCCAATAGAGTCAGCAGCTGAGCCAAGGGGAGCCTAATATTGCTGTTTGAAAGAACTTCAGACTACATCAAAAAAGTCTATTTTTAGGCATGCGTTAGTATTGGACTCTGGGAAAGTGGGGGGAAAAAAAAACTATAAAATTCCCCAAAACGACTGCTGAACTATATCTTTAACCCACTTCCATTAGCCCCCCGGGGTAGCCCGCCCCCTTCCCGCTTGGAAAACATCTTCTTGTTCCTGTGCAGCTCATCATGTCTTGAGATTATTAACGTGTTTCCGTATAAACGTTGCTTGTGGCACGCGAAGGAAAATAGACCAGATGCTGAAGGGATTGCTGCGGATCGCGAATCCGTTGCATGTCCGGTCTGAACGGTCCGGTCGGTTACCGTAGTCACCGGATGGAAACCTGTCTTCCCGCATACAGATCATTTCCTGTTTATACTTATTTCTCTCTTTGTGTTTTATATGTTTTAAAATTATGTCTACAGCTTTTTTCCCATTTTAATCTCTCTATGCTAATGCACCACGTCTTTATTGCGAAGCACTTTGTGAACCGTGTTCTGAGAGGTGCCATATAAATAAATTTATTATCATTATGTCAATGTGGGATGAGGGTAAATTGCCAGCACGATGTTGTGGCCTGAAAGCCTATTTACGCAGCTCTAAAGTCTTAAATGATGTGTTCTTCTCATTTTAACTGTCTTCACCCTGCAGGGTCATGACACCACGGCGGCCTCCATGAACTGGACCCTACATCTACTCGGCTCCCACCCCGAGGCGCACAGCAGAGTTCACCAAGAGCTCCAGGAGGTGTTCGGTAACGGCAGCACACCCTACCCTACCCCCCCACCCCACCCCCCCTGTCACCACACTTTCTCTCACTCTCATGACATCATTTATTTTCCTGCCCAGCGGCTGTTCGACTCATCCTTGTTTGGACTAATTTGCTCTTTAAAAGTCACGGGGCGCTCTTACAGGGATAATAGCTGTGAAAATCCTTGCCAAAATACATAAAGAATAACTTACTTTTTTTTTTTTTTTTTTACACTGCTGTGTGGATTTACTGAGGCCAGCGTGCACTTTTCCATGATGTAAGCTTGATTGCTTTGTACCAATAACAGATGCAAACTTTGCACCGGGACACGGATCTAAACAGGTCCTTAAGCCATCATTCTGTCATACTCAACATTTTTTTTCAAAGTAAAAATATTAAGCAAGGCAAGGCAGGTTTATTTATATAGCACAATTCAGCACTATTCAAAGTACAAAAAATTCTAGTCTGGCTAATACCAGACCTCATATCGATGTAGATTGACATTCAGTCAAGGAACCGTCCAATCATTTATTCGTATTGGAGGCATGGTTTATGAAACCAAGAGTTGATTATTGGACGCTACAAATGTCTATAAATGCATGACAATGGAATGGTTTAACCCTAAGTCTAAGTTACTTAGAACACTTTCTAAGGCTGCATTGAAAGGTAAATTAGCATTTCCTGCCATGTTAGATCCACAGTTATCAGTCGCTTCTGTTTTGTCATTGGCTGCCTCGGTGACGGGGAACTTGGGTCCTTGGTGTCTTCACTGTGAATTTCACAGTTATCACACCATATTTGTATAGGTAGGCACTTCTTTATCAAACAAAGCCTTTAAATAATGTTAGTGGTCAAAGATCTTGACCTTGAGTCAATGTCACACAACATTGTTTAGAACATGATTCGTGTGTCTGTGTTGTGTGTGAAGGCTCATCTGACCGGCCCGTTAGCACTGAGGACCTGAAGAAACTCAAATACCTGGAGTGCGTGATCAAGGAGGCCCTGCGACTGTTCCCGTCCGTGCCGTTCTTTGCCCGCAGCATCGGTGAAGACTGTCGAATCAGTGAGTTACAGACGCATGACAACATTTGAATGACACGTTCACTGTTCTATGGATTTGACAGCTGTCTTCATCACAATTCTCACAAAATTTTGTCAATTTATCATTTAAGCAGCATCATGGCATGCCGTAAATATCATGAAATGCTAAATGATGAAGATCATGGGAAGTGTGGTTATACAAAAACAGACAACTTGATATTTTTCAATTAAAGAAATCCGACTTTTTAAATAGCATGTAAATGCATCTACAGTACGGCATAACAATAATCATTCCATAGCTAGTTTACAAAATTGTCCATGTTGGTACAGTAGTGCTGCTAATGCTGTGATAGCAGTAGATATTCCTACTGGGTCTCATATATGTAGCTTCCTATCAAATACTTTATTAAAGGGTCATTTCTATTTATTTGTAGACCTGGGCACCATTCAGTATATTCACTATGTTGACTGGCAGGTTTTGTGATTGCTATGATATTCCTAAAATTTTACTGTGTATTTATAACTGTTAGAAATCCGTCTCTCATTACGTTTCTGATAAAACCATAGCTGTCTGTAAGAGCTGAGCCTGATAAGCAGGGCCGTCTGACACCAGCCGGTGGGGCCAGCTGTCAGTTCCATAGGTAGTTGCCTGCTTGGATGATGGTGAGGTTAAAAGGAAATTTAAATGCAGGCCGAGATTAAATCAGGCCTAGAGAGTCAGGCTGTATGTCAGACGGTGCCACTGCCTCACAGCGATTATGGCTCCCCATATCTAAAAAACATTTTAGCCATTAGAAAAAAAGACAATTTTCCTTGTTATTGGAGTCCTCTTTGTGCCTGTAGATGGTTTTAAAGTCCCAAAAGGCGCCAACGCCATCATCATCACCTACGCTCTCCACCGTGACCCGCGATACTTCCCTGAACCCGAGGAGTTCCGTCCAGAACGCTTCATGCCCGAGAACTCAGTGGGGAGACCTCCGTACGCTTACATCCCCTTCTCCGCCGGCCTCCGCAACTGTATAGGTACAAACACCACATTCGACTGAATACTTTTTCTTTTTCTCTGAACGGAGCTCCCCTTCGCCACGGTGTCGAGCATTTGCGCTGTTTTCTTCCCGTGATGATGCTCCTCAGGTCAGCGGTTCGCACTGATGGAAGAAAAGGTGATCCTGGCGTGGGTTCTGCGCAACTTCAACGTGGAGGCGTGCCAGAAACGCGAGGAGCTGCGGCCGCTCGGGGAGCTCGTCCTCCGGCCGGAGAAGGGGATCTGGATCAAGCTGGAGAAGAAGGAAGCCTGAGACTTCATCAAACCAGCTCCTGCTCCGTTTTTTTTTACCAGTAATTTACCCTTGAGCTACTCATTCACGGCATGTCATCCGAACCTATAATGGTGGTTGCTGGGAATGGTATGAGAGTGCATTTAGCTTCATAAAGATTAAAACTTTTTACTTACTGAATCCTATTGAGGTCAGGAGAATCCATTGATACAAATGACCGCATCCATAATGTCATAGAATCAGTCGGCTGACATTACTGCAAAGGGTCATTGCCTAACACCAAAGGGACGTCCCTCGTGATGAATAGCATGCTCTTTCCAGATGTTATTATTTGAATCATTGAGCACACCTCTAATCAATGGCGGGACGAGCTGAGGCGCCTGAGCGTCAAATGAAGCCGGAAGAGTTCATTTATCTGGGAATCTCTAATAAATGGCTCAGATAAAAGCTTTTGCTCACACGCAGTGCACGGATATAATAAATAATTTGCGCTAAAATGAACTTTCCAGACACTCATGCCTATGTTGTGCCATGTTCGGATGATGAAGCGTTCAATTTATTCTGCAGCGTAAATCCAACGTAATCCGTAAAAATGTTAATGGGAATAATGTATCAAAAAGAAAAAAAACAATAAATACAGAAGTATATTAGGCTTCCCGGTAATGTTTATGTTCTACATCCTGTATAATATCTTTCAAGCAATGCGTTTATCTTAATTTTGTTTCAACATCGGTGCCTGCTGAGCTTTTAGTTGGTTATATAGAGTTATAAAGTTTGTTGATAGTTATAGTGACAGGTTCCCCTCTTTGTTCAGCATGACTTTTGTGATTCTAATTCAACATGTTCTTTTAAATGTTACGATCAACTCCAAATGGAAATAGCTGAGGGTGGACAGGACTGACCCCATTAGTCTTCTGAATGTCCCTCAAGCTGTTGTACTTCACTGTGCATTGCAGTTACATAATCATCTTAACATTTCTGTTACATGCAGCAGCGTCTGAGAGCTCTTTGTGCACCGTAGAGTCACTCCACAAGTAGGCTCTAATCCATTAAGGGAAGATTCCGCAGTAAAGGGCATTAAATAGTATATTGATGAACAGATGTGGCTGCAGATATGCCGATTGGCAGCGGTGCCAAGAAGGGTTTTCGAAGATCTGCAATCAGTCCGTTCAAAGTCTGTGTGCACTTCCTGATTCTAACACAGATAGGAACCAACCAGAGGGTCAAAGACCCTCATGGTGTAACCACGGGAATCTGAGATGATTAACAGGGCAGGAAAGAAGAAGAAAAACAAACATTTGCTGCTATAGAAAATATAGAATTTTCTCTCATTGTTGCTCAGATTTCATGAGACGGACACTCGTCTCATTAAAAAAGGTTAAAATTAAATCAATCATTGATTTAACTTTTCAAAGAAGAGCTCTTAGCTAGAAAAGTCATTATTGTTTAAACAGCTGCTGTTCTATTTTGTCCTGTTTTCAGGATTTTTCTTAGAAACAGTACAGAGGGCATGACGCATTGTATGCAATCTGTGATTAGGGATCCACATACACATTAATTAATTTTGGGTGAACATATGTTATATTATTAATATTATTATTTATTATTATTAATATAACATTATCTGTATAGCACCTTTCACACAGAAATGCAACTTAAAGTGCTTTTACAACAGACATGAAATACACATGAAAAGCAATAAATCAACCATAATAGGAGAAAAAATACCATAAAGGAAAAGGTAAATGTACTTTCTCTCTGAATTATCGCTCATCAGAATGGTTCTTATAAAAGTGATCTAAAACCTGTCCACATGTGCCATAAAATATGATAACAATAATAACTATAATGTTACCCATATGCTTAAGCGCTGTTGTTTTTAGGGTGTACACTTCCTCCTGCGTTGCATCCGCTTCAAGGCAAACCCAAACACTGCGTGTGAAACACTATGCAATAACAATAAAATGCACATGAAAAGGCTACAATCAGACTTTAATGTCGAGTTCCATTTGAGAGCCAAATACGCCTGTGGGCTCCGTGATGAAATTAAATGAAAGCACTTGAGGTGCAAAATGATGATAGATGTCCCATTTCACTTCCAAAAAATGAAATTTTGTTGACTGGATTATGAATTGCCGCCACTCCACCTCTCCTATGCCCTAGGACACAGCAAGCAGTGGATTATAAAATGACGATCATGGTGCTGCCGCGCTGATGAATGCAGTGTAGTTCAAAGCCGTGTCCAGGGAGCGGCAGCAGTGGCTGCTTTTCTGGCTGTGGGCAAGGCAAACACAGGCCATGTGCTGTGTGTGTGTGTGTGTGTGTGTGTGTGCGTCAGCTAGTGAGCGAGGGGGATGGAAGAAGAGCACTAACAGCAGAATGTATCTACATTTTTTTCCCTCTCTCCCTCAGTGCCGCCAGCTTCATGTAGATATGAGTGACAGCTGTATTCATCATGTGTACAGATTATAGCCTGTGAGTTTCACATTCTCAGTGTTTTGACACTTGAATGGCATATGATTAAATGTGATAAATGTCCCCTTAAATTCGGTTAATTAGTGTGTGTCTAGTCATGGGAACAGTAACCCAGATACACAAAATGTTGTGCCCAAAACTCCCGGTTATTACTCGGTTATCCCCTCATGAAGATTACTATGGGGTGCAGTTTTGAGAGATTTTCCATGATTTCAGGGTGCAGTCATGTGTGCCCAGTGTTAGGTAATAACTTTACAAACTTTTCCTTTACGAAATGTAAAAAAAAAAAAAAACTAATATAGACTACAATAATGTACAATAATGTGATATTGTAACATTTATCCTTAACAATAATGCTTATTCCATTGTGACATAAACATACATTATCATGCAAAAACGAATACAAACACATTGAGTGACTCTGTCCTCAGGAAAATGTATATTCTACTGTTGCTATTCTACAATTATTTTTTTTGCCAAGAATTTTATGAGGGAAACAGCTTCCCTTTCACAAAAAGGAAGGCCAGTTTGTATGAATGAGAGGATGCGTAGTTAGTACATTTCTACCAGTTTAAATACTCACAGAGGCAATTGTGTGTCCATCCGCAGATGAAAATAATCCCCAACAAGTGCACTGTTTGAGAAACATTTTAAAAACTACAGTGACCAGCTGCTCTGGAAGAATGAAAAATAGGGAAAAAAAAATGAAACAATTCTGTGCAACACAACACTAACTGGTATATATGGTTTGGAGGATTTTTATGGTGCTCTATGATTTCTTAAAGGCCTCAAAGAGCACACAAAGAGGTGTTGAGGAGGACAGAATGTGACAGTATCTATCCTGCATCTGACTGATCACCATGTCGGAGGTTCATGACACACTTCTATCTACATCTTGCATTCAGACACTCAAACCGCACAACAATTCATCGTTAAACCGCCACTCATTTTCAGTCCGTCTCCCTTTTACTGTCAGCCCTGATTCACTAACATGCTCACATCAATGAAAGCCCTTATAAAACACCAAACTCAGATCCAGTTTGCGTTTGTCCAATACGTAACGACAAGTGAAAGGAGGAAAAAAGAGAGAGAAACAAAAGTGGTCCTGTATATGGGCTGAGATTAGATAGAGGGGAAGCAGATGAGGTAATAGGCTGAGTAAAAGCATGAGAGCAGAAGTCTGAAGGAAGGACAGATTGAAAACGAGGATCCAGAACTATCAGCTGAGGATATTGCATTCAGAGTCAAAATAAACCCATCCGCCTGATATCTCTACTGTTCCCATAGAAACACGTGAGCCGGTAAGCCACCAACTTTGAGGTGGACGGGTGCACATTGCTCAAGGCACCAAGGTCACGCATTCTTCACTTCCTTTGAAGTACACCAATACTTAATCTCGCAGCTAAATTGTTTGAAATGTAGGTCATGGCTCTGGTGTTACTACCGTGGAGTAAGACTTACACACCAACCACAGCTCAATATATCACTGGTTAGTTCCTCTTGCACCTTGACTCCGGGATAATCGTTCTATATGAATATCATGGAATGTTTCTCAGATGTGTTTCCTGTTGAATTTCAATTATAACCGAATGTAACCAAAATTAGCATTTCATTCATTCCACATGCACATAGATAAAATATATGAAAATCGTGGTGATTAGACCCCCATCGAGATGTAGTGAAGCCAACAGTAGAGTAGATATCCTCTGTATGGACTGGAGACACTGGTAATGTAGTAATGATTGGGGGTGAATGACAGCCGCCAGCTACACGAGTGGAGGAGACAGATTTTTTAAGATGTAACATCTCGAACATGATTGGCTGATGGACCATCTGATTGGTTGACTAAATCAGTCACTGCTCCAATCAGCTGACACTTGAGTGGTAAAGACAGGAGCGTAAAGGGGACAAAAATGAGCACCGTAAAAGGTTGCAATCAAAAAATGCAATACAAATATTGTATTTTTCTTTTCTTCATTTTACTTAAATGTATTAACTAACATAAGTTCTGACCATAACTATCACCTACAGACCCCACCCTTGGACATCCATATCGATATAAACATACCAATTTCATTTGAATGTAATTGTTTTATTGGCTTCAAAACTGAATAATTCAAGAAATGCCTCTGCCAAAGCCCAGTGGGAACCAGGAAAATAGCATGAAATGGCTCAATTGCCTCAAAAATAACTACAATTTTGAAGCCAGGGCATCAGTTCGACAGTCTGATGATCATAAATAGAATTCATGATTTTCTGTTGTAGCAGCCGTGGAATCCACAATGTGGTTAATGGGTTTAATGGGACCCAAAATGACCCTAAGGTACTTAGAGGGAGTATTTTCTACACTGTTTTTTTGGAATATTGCCATGGTCTGCTTGAATACTCTATTCTGATTGGCTGACAGGTGTGCGGTTTGGCTCAAGTTTAGCCACCTGTTGTCAACTCATCTACGAGAGTGAAACTATCAAACTTATGTTATCATCCAGTGCATTCACTGCTAAGTTGATAAGTTAGCAACCAGGTCAGAAAGGAAAACATTCAACATCAATAACTGATTGGAATATTTATCTATTCGGAGAGTACAGGTTTGAGAAAGAAGGAAAAGTGGAGGAAAAAGAAATGGAGAGGAAACCAAGCGAAAATGGAACATTAAATGATCACCTGTTTGGTAGCTATATCACTTTTCAAATTTAATTAATTTAATGCATTTTAATGAAGTACCACTAAAAGCAAACCTAAATTTAATGTAATGATGAAGCTATTACCTTTGCTCACTTCACTTTTCAGTTTTGGAATTGAGTACCTCCCATTGCCAGGTCATAAAGTATATTACTAGAAGAGTGTGCACCTTGGGATGGTAATGATTGTATCAGTTATTAGGCCCTCTGGTATGAGCAGGGAAGCTGAGTTCAGGCTTCTGAAAAACATTAAACTTCGATTGCCAAAAAAACTGAAAATGTCAAAGTCAAGGTCACATTTATATAGCAGATTTAAAGCACCCAGAGTTGACCAAAAGGCTTTTGTGGACTAAACAATAAAATATAATAAAATAGGAAAAGAAATTACAGTAGAGTGCATGGAATGCCAAAAATGGCCACGGCAAAACAATGCAAATATTGTACAGGTATGAAAGTGCAGCATGACAAGTCAAAAAGCCAATACGAAAAGCTAGGTTTTCAAGATTTAGGGGCATCTAGGAGTAATTTAAAGCACATGGACCTATACACAAACAGCTATATTGGCCTTCATCAGGGCATAGACACAGGGAATAGAACAAAGGGTAGAACCCTCGGTGCATCAGTGTTCTTTTCCTTTTGAATTATATTGTCTTGTCTTTCTCTATCTTCCTCTTCAATGTGAAGTCTGTGTCAGAGTTTTCCTAATTAACAATTATCTATTTTGTGTAATCTACTAGTTGTCAGTCACATGGTGTGTGACACAACATAAAGGCTCTGCCTATTTGTTTCAACCGTTTCAACCTTTGCTAAGTTTGTCTCATTGCCTGTCAAAAGTTGTGCAGCAGCATTCTGTACTAGCTGCAGGTATTGCAAAGTAGGCTGGTCTTAGCCTGCATGCAGTATATATAGGAATACAGCATACAAGTCTAGATGAGATAACAGAAGCAGAAGTACAATGACTTCTGTTCTACACCTTTCCAAGTGTTTATAATAGCAAGGCAGGTCAGCAGAGGCTGTTTTCAAAGAAAGGTAAATTTGAACATCATCAGCATAACGAAAACATCCATTATGCCCTCAGAGAACAGAACGCATGGGCAGCCTAAAAACTAAAACAATACTCAGTACCAAAATATAGCCATGAAGGACTAGAAGTAAGAGGAGTCACGCGTATATTGGCTGTGTATCAAACAGGACTAAAGCATCATGAGGGAACACACTGCTCAAGGCGTCTAACAGGAATGATCTACAGTGTCAAATGCGTCACCAAGATGGAAGCACACCTGGAGTCAACAGGTAAAACAACATCATTATGTTTTCTTAAAAGTCAGTTTCAGTACTGTGAAGATGTCTAAAACCTGACGGGAATCTTTCATGTGTTCAATGATCATTGCTCTCTAGAAATGCACCCAAATAGCCATGAATCAATACAGCACCTTAAAAAAAGAATAATTTGCAGATGGGATTGAAATTAGAGAGTCAAGAAGGGTGCAGAATTTATTACTGAACACAGAAATAAAGAAACACCAGACAGGAAGCTGTTGCAAAGAGCCTAAGGGCCTCACTAATATCTGCACCTACTCATTGAATACACTTTGCATATAAGAGCTTGAATATGTTGAATTGTATGATTCTGAAAAGATGGATAAAAATAGATACCTTTGCCAAATATCGTAGCTCGAGCATAATCACAGACACTTTTATTATAGATTTTCTCAGTGGCTTTAGTATATCTCTCACATGACTATTAACATTTGCCCAAGGTTCAACCACCACAAAATTGAATCATTTGAGCACATCGTAGTAGCACTTTTTTCATCCCTTCCAACAAATCACAAATTCTTTCGGACATGAATCAGTTGCTTTCATACGGCTCTTCGCTGTTTCGTAACATTATAAATTGAATAGTCCTCATTTCATTGCTTGACTCATTACATACACAAATGTTGAACTAGTTGTCACAATAATTCAAGCAAATTCAATCTGTTTTTTTTAAATAGTCTTTTCTGAAATGCCTCTTAAATTGAATCTAAATGTCTCCTAATTGATCTCTCAGGGGAATCTTCGCTTTCACTGATGAGAAGGGGTGTGTGAGGCATTAAGCTGCAACCACTGATAAGGCACTTGTCCACAGTCACTCAGAGCTGAATGCCTTGACCCTCCGCTTTAAAGGCACATATGAACCGAGCGGGACAATGCTGTGACACAGAAATGGAAGGTCAGCCTCGGGGAAGAGGTGTGAAGATGAAGGGTACGAAACTCGGCAAGAGGAAGAAGAGGCCACACACACGTAAGTGGATTCCTGATGAAAGCAGAACTACAATGTTGAGGATCATGTCAATCACGGCCTCACAATGGCTGAGGCTGGTTGAAGGGTGCAGCCAGATGTCAGGGCAACTACTATGAATTCAATTATTCAAACATTTTGATGGGGGAACAGGTGTGTCACGGACATTAATTCAGCACTAAGCAATTTGCACTCCACTACTGTCATTGTGGCATGTGTGGAGCTTCCAGTGGGGCCAGACCTGTCACTTTTTTTACATTTTACCTTTAGAATTAGAGCTTTACTGCAACACGGATTTAATATTGTAATGTTACATTGAAGATTTGACATAATCGCTGTAATTTTACTCCATGCACCACACAGGACTGCAAAACAATCGTGCATAGGTGGAAGAGGACCCCTTTTTACTCTGCAACAAGAGGAAGCCATTATATGCAAGGTTGAGAGAGATACAAAGAGCTGTTATAGAGGATGAAAACATCTTTGGGAATAATAATGAATCCATTTCAAACGCTACGATTGACAAGAGTGCTCAGGAGAAAAAGAAATGTGCATGAAATGTCATGATGTGCATTATGTGTCATTTGAACAGAACAGCAACAGGGATCCATCATCAGTATGCACACATGTTTTATGCATGCTCTAAAGTTTAGTGTATTTACTGTGGTGCATACTTTACAATATGTTGTCTAAAATGCATAGTGTTACACAGAAAAAGTTATTAAGCATGTTCTGGAGCTTGATCCCAGGGAACCACTGCACATATTGAGGCAGGTTTCAATCTGGCAAAAGGTAGAAAATGTGTAAGAAATCATGTTGGACATTGATGTCCTGGGCTGATGAGGATGCAATATTTCTCCGTGCAGCCATTTCTCAAAAACAAATGGGTCAAGATCTGTTGAATTTTTTTTTAGATACTTTTTACTGGGATAAAACCTCTAAAAATGAGAGACCATCTGAACATGTATACGCATGTTTTTTTTTTTACCACTTTGATGTGATCAGGCTGCACAAGCAGTTTGCAGCATATAATTGGATACTGGTGGAATATCTCCCTCCCTATTCACCACTCCTAATCCGTTTCCAGGAAATGTTCTCTCCCTGGAGGTGGAAGGTGTACGACCTGCATCCACACACCCAAACCGCCATGCTATTAGCGACCCTGGATGTGGCGCGTGATGACGCCACAGCACAGTCCTGCAGAGGGTGGGTTTGCCACTCGAGTAGATGCTTTCCTCACTGCATTGCAGGAGATGATATTCACAGTGTCGAAGGTGAAAATATGTGGCCAGACGGAGAGGAACATCTGGATGTGCAAGAACGATTTACTGTCATTGTTTGTTTGTTCGGTTTCAGTGTTTTCTGTAATTTCAGTTAAAATTGATGCATAGCTCTGCGCGGAGCGTGTTTGTTTGTTGCAAATGAGGGTGTCATTTTTCTTTTGCACAATGTTGTTTGCTGTGTGTGTGTGTAGAGTTGTACGTCAGTCTCACTAGCTCTGCTGTGAAAGACTGTAAACGTGTTACTGCTATTTATTTATTGCATCCTATATTGCAATTGAAATTCTCCTCTGAGGGGGAGCGGGGGGTCAATAAAGTTTTATCTTTTCTTTTCTTATCTTAAGAGTATCTCAGGCTGCAGCTGGACAACAATCTAGATGATCAGCAAACACCGACTATCTGTAGACGAGGAGGAAATACCTCCAGCTTCTAATTTTGCAGCTTTATTATTCTGTTTTATAGTAATACTTGAAAAATGTGCTTAGATATACTCAGTTTTAAACACAGCTAATCACCGGGTCATGGCTGGACTTATTGTCTTATAGAACTTTAAGGGAGATTTTGAATAGAGGCTCTGAGGACAGGGAACATTGTACTGTTGTGTACTCTCTAACCCCCTTAGGCAAATCTGTGATTTGTGATTTTGGGGCCGTACAAATAAACTTGACTTGACATGACAATAATTGAATCATTAACAAATCTCAAGATGGCCATGTGCTCATGCTTCCTTTGGTATATCACAGCCCTGGGCTGAGCCGGCAGAAGAAAGGCCCATTAACTATGTCCCGATAACATCAGGTGAACAGCAGCATCTGTGTAGTACAGCAGCCAACTTGCGGAACACAATACCAAGTAATATTACACAATGTTTTACCCTCTCTAGATATAAATCACATTTTAAAATCATGGATGAAATGTCATCATGTGACCATTAGTATTTTTCTTTCTGTAAATGTAATGTTATCTAAATGTATTAGATTGTTTTCATGATGCAAAATGTACCTGCTGTGCTTTTGTATGATGTAACTTTTTTAATCCATGTGTCTCTGTTCTATGCTTCCTCCTATTCAGCTAAAATATTCAGCCTATTCTGTCAATCAATCAGACTGTCCATCGCCCTCTGAAATTTAACAACAACAAAAAAAAATAAAACCAGCCATAATAAATCTAATTAAGTGTTGTTTACGCTCACCCCTTCTGTTCGCTGTGTCAAAAAAAATCCATTATCCAACCCACCAGATAGTGACTTAACTCAAAGTTCTGTGTCAGCCTCATGGCTAAAATGTGGGGTTGGATCGTATTAGGCTGGAGAAAAATCAATAAATAGCAATCTGCCATGGGTTTATATTCCCCCTCCAGGAGTTTTAAAGGAAAGGTTAAATTGGGTGATTGTAGCATCCTCAACTCCTCTGTGTGCACTATAGGCAAATTGCCTTGGGTCCAGTACATGCTCGCTTTTCATCTTTACAAGCAAGTTGTTTTTTTTCCCTTTTTTTACAAGAGGAGTAAGGGCGAGCCTCCTTTTACATGTTGGGTCAGTTCAGAGACGTGTTAAAAACATGGGAAAAAATGGAACTTACTTGCTTTGCATAAGACTTCAGTAGTTTCCACTGATATTGTCACGACCAGGGCTTTTGACGATTTTCACTGAAGTAGTGGTTGTCTTGATTGGTTAAAGAACAGTAAACTAAATACAGACTGTTACTAGCCTCCCTTGTGTTCCTGCAAACATCATGGCATTCTTGGCAAGGATACTTCTTACTCTTCTTCTTACCCCACTTAAATTACATTAAATAGGAAATAAACACATGGACACACATAACGTTATTATCAGGTAATGAAAATGCAACATGGAAATATTGGCAATATTGAAATTGATAGCTGTTTAATTGTGGAAGGTTTATTTTGTCCCTGAGGTGACAGCTGCAGGATTCTAGTTGCTAATTTCATTACTGCAACTAAGAATAACATGCAACAACTATGCTAACTGGAAATAAAAAAAAAAAGAATGTCCATCGTTACCAACTTTCTTACATTCATTTGAATACTTCTTATGTATAAGACATATTCAGAATGTTTTTCTCATCATCCACTCAAATTATACTCTCGATATAATGATTCCTATGTATTTTAAAGCTACTTTCTTACTTGTTTCAACGTTCCTGTCTCTTCCACATGTGTACATCTGTAGCTGGAGTGGACTGAGCTAGTCGACGGCGAGCATCACAAACCCGCGTGGCTGACGCTCTAGTTGATGTTGTTAATGAAAGTTTCCACTGGAATTTTTCACTCGCCACGTGCAGCAGGCGGCCCGATCGATGCACAATTAGCTGCTTTATTGATTGCTGTCAGTTTCATGTCTTTCAGATGCAAAGAGACATATGGTGGTGTGGGGTGGGGGCTGATGTCAGGCAGACACTTCCAGGTAAACAACACCTTCTTAACTGAGAGCTGTCAGCCCTTGATGCTGGATTATACAGTGCCATCTTTTTGTTTTTTTTGCCTTTGTTCTTAGGTTGTACTTTCACGTCCCATTTGCCCTTCCTCGACTGAAGGGCAGTTTCTTTTTTCTTTTTGCTGATCCCCCCAAAAATTTGGCATTATTGTGCTAGTAAGACTAAAGTGGTCGTGTAAACTACTACTAAGCTGGTTGGAGGTTTGTGTGTGCTAGAGATCCACATCAAATGGAAAGGTTTCTAAACAGCAATGTAAGGGTAAACAGAATAAGAGCCAAGTTAGTTACACATTTTTGCAAAATTATCTATCTTGACAGTTTACCTTTTATTTTATTGATTTTTTAAGGAAAACTAGTAATGGCGCAATGCTAACAAGCTAAAGGGTAATTATCACCACCTATTGTAGCAAAGGTGACATGACTTTATCAATAGATCGATTTATCTTCATAGATTGGGGGATAATCCCATCTGAAGGATTAATTGAGCTATAACCATAGCTGGACTTAACTGTGCATATAATGAACAGTGAGTTCATTAATGTCCTGCATTCTCCCTTCCCACCAGTGCAGATCTGCTGGTCTGCCTGTACTGGTGCACCATTGGTTCGACTTGCAGACCTTGTCTTCGCATGGGATAGAACTAGCTGGACAGCCGTGCCATCACATCGCTGTATATGTCTGAACACTTCCCCTGTTCCCAACTACCTGCCAGACCTAAGTGGTCCTTTGTTACACATCGGCAAAGGTTTAGTGTCGCTCAGGGACCAGTTTCCCTGGCTTAGCGCTTACTCTTTGGCTTTTTTAAAAAAATGAAGAATTTGACAGTAGTTATCACTCTACAGAAAATATATAGTGCTTGTGGCAGTGGCAGGGATTTGTCTTTGGATATATTATTATTTTTGATTATTTATATTGCCCTATTGTCCATTGCCCCTTGGTAGTATTCTACTTGATAGTGTATACATGGTGGGGTTATTGCATGTAGCTGTAAATAATTATACATGATTGCAGGTTTGGTTTTGCCTTACCTGGAAATTCAACACTGTTAAAAGCATTTTATTTTCTCAAAGTGTATTTAGAAGAGAATACACAGAAAAAGGACAACTGTCTCTGGTTGCTTGTGTAGTGTGTACTGTTTAATATACTTCCTCAGTGATGGAGGTGTCACACCAAGTAAGACTTTATATATGAGGCGGGCAGATTAAAGATTTTATAAAGTTCAGAAAGTTTAAGAAGTTATACCTATCAAGGGTATTGCAGTGGTGGTGAGAAAATGGGCTTCCTGTCAGGAAAGACCTTTAATGCCTTTTGAAATCATGATTCAATAGGTTTAAGAGTTGGAAGCAAAAGACCAGCTGGTGACACAGTAATCGATATGTGAGAATGTCTTTTTCTTGAGAGAGATTCCGTTCAGTGGAGGTTCTTAGAGAGACACTATGAGCCTACAAACATTGAACTTTTTGTTCATAACCTTATGTTCCTTTTATCTACCAAGACAGGCGATGTTGGCATCCCTAATCAGAATATGGTTCAAACAGCGAAGCAGCTTTGAGGGATAACTTTGCCATGGGTGATTTTAGTAACTATAATGAAGGGAGTCTTTGGGATTTTTTTTTACTTGTACATTACTAAAAAATTATTTTCCATTCATAAATATAAATTCGAGAAGCAGCTTAGCGCTTCTTAAGAAGCTGGCTATTAAATACAGAATATTGTTTGGAATAAAGCTATAGGATTAAGTCATTATCAAGATACTACAATTTAAAAGTATTTCTATTATTTTGTGCTATTACAAAATATATATATATATATTTGTTTTAGTCACATGGGACATTTCCAGAAAATAATATTACCATTAATAATCTAAAATAATTATATTAAATGATTTAAAAATATGTTATCCTATCAAGTTATTTTAAATTGCATGTGCTATTTATATTGAATACAGCAACTAAACAACAAACAAAATGGACTCATCTTGCTATCAAGCATCGTGATTATTTATGAAAGGACTCCAGAAACAAACTGACCTCCGTGTCAACAGGAAACTCAGAAAGAAAACCGCCTCATTCACACACATCAAAAGAAGAAATGGTTCGGGTGCACTTTAATGAAAATAACGTAGCATCCAAGAAAACATCCCAGTTATTCTGCTACCCAGTGAGCAAATTTGTGAGAGCTTCACAATGTAAAATAAGAAACAGAAGCTAAGGAAATGGGAAATAGATCTAAATTTCCTGCTCCAACCATGCACAAGTACATGTTGTTAGCAAATAAGTCATAATACATTGTGCATGGGAATAACATCTATCTATCCACCCACAGTGAAAGCATCACGGTTCCTTTCCCTGAAAGAATGGAATGTTAAATAGACCTGAGACATCACTGTCACAGAAATTGACTAAAAGCTTGAAAATAACTTGTATAATAACTCGTTTTCTCATCCAGGCCATTTATTTGGGGATGATAGGCAGCTGTGACATTTCTTTCAATACCCAACACATTACAGGGGCTGGTACTGAGCGAAAAAAATAAAATAAAAAATCCAAACAAGGGTAAAGGAATAATACATGAACTGTATTTACTATAATAATATTTAAAAAATGCACATACTTGAGTAACAAACTCTTTTCGTTGGTCAGACTGGATTCCTCTGGGACAACCATGTCTATAAATATTAGAGCAGATATGGCTCAGCTGCTAATATTGTCTTTAAAGCCTTAGCCTTAACCCAATTTGAAAAATAATCTGTGGCTGTTCGACCATGATAGAAGGCAGCCACGCTTTCCAATACTAATTATTAGCTGTCGTATATTAAAATACCAACCATTCACTATCATAAAGTCTAATGGCTGGGCAGCAGTCAAAGGTTTTTCTAAGTTTCCAATGCTTCAAGGAACTAGCTGTTAATAAAACAAAAAAAAAAAATAGTTTTTTTGAATGTTTTTCATTCTTCAATGTTTCAGATCATCATAAATGAAGGTTTTTATTATTAAAGGAAAAAAGTAAACCCAAACTTGCATAGCCCTGCATAAAAAAGTGATTGCCTCCTAAACCTAAAGGCCCTTAGCAGCAACAACTGCAATCAAGCGATTGCAGTAACTTGCGATGCGTCTCTTAGAGCGCTCTGAAGGAATTGAGGATCACTCGCCTTTGCAAAATTGCTGTAATTTAGTCACATCCGCTTGAGATTTTTCAAGCATGCACTGCCTTTTTAAGCTCATGCCACAGCATCTTGATAGGATTCAGGTCAGGAGTCGGGCCACTCCAAAGTCTTCAGCCATTCAGAGGTGGACTCGCTGATGGGTTCTGGATCATTGTCCTGCTGCAGAACACAAGTTCCTTTCAGCTCGAGGTCATGAAGAGACGGCTGGACATTCTCCTTTGGGATTTCATGGTAGACGGCAAAAATGATGGTTCCATTCATCACAGCATGTCTTTGGGTCCAGAAACAGCCCCAGACCATCACAACACCATCATCATATTTCACTCTACATATGCTGCATTACTTTTTCATCAGATGGAATCGGACACAAACCTTTCAAAAAGTTATACCTTTGTCTCGTCAGAGCATAGGTCTCATCATCAAGTTTGATGTTCTTTTTGCTCAGCAACAGTTTTTCTCTTTGCAATGGAGTCCTGAAAAACTGATTTCATCAGAAGATCATGATTAATGAAAGAATGAAAATAATTCCTGTCTGTAATCGACAGCCGAGTGTCTACAGCAGGACTGTCCGGTCCTGCTCCTGAAGAACCCTGCATGTTTTAGGAATCTGCCCCACTCCGACAAACCTGATCATAATCATCAACCCATTATCAAGCAGCAGAAGCTTCTTAAAGGCACTGCCATTAGTTAAGAATTAGAATCAGGTGTGGTGGAGTGGGGGTATTTCTAAAACATGCATGGGCAATGCTTCTCCAAGAGATGGACAGACCTTGTCTACAAACATTTTTGGGAAGTAGAATGAATTACTACACACAGTACCAGTCAAAATTTGAAAATGTCTCTGTCATCACTTGAAATAATTTAAACTTAAAATATCTCTTTTGGCAGTTTAATGACAGTGAGATAGCACACCCCAAAACCACTCTAGCTATTTGATCAGATATTAACAACTGTTACTACTACTAAATATACAAATTTATTATATACACAGTATATAAATATCAGGCTGGTTAACCTGTGTGCAGCTATTATAGTAGCGGCTATTATATGTATTATTTGGTGATTGTTTTCTGTTAATTTGTTGTAATTATTGTTTTCGAACACTTGGTGTTGTATGGATGCAGGAGGGCATGTAGCTGGTGCAGCCAGGCAATTAACTGCAAGTGGAGGTGAAGGGATGAGGTCTGCATGCCGGCTTTGGTTGTGCAGCCATGCACACCTTTGTTGTTGTGTTGCTTTTATTTTGGAAACAAAAGTAAGAGAAGCCCCCCCGTGTTGAGTTCATACATCCAGCCAACAGCAACCCCCTCGGCGTCTCTTAACGTTACTGAAAGAAACTTAAATTGTGTTTTTCATATTCAAAGTGGATTAAGAAAAAAAACAACTATAGGGTTGAAAACGCCATCCCACGGCTGTTTCAGAGCCCAGTCACTACCGTTCAAACCGACCATGAACTTGAATATAAAATAGGACAAATACAGAGGGACATCTGATAAGTGACCTCTGCGTGAGTTCTCCCAATTATAGTGGAAGAGAGAAAAAGACAGAAAAGGGGAAGGAGAAGGGGGTCTCTCCCCACAGCGGGCTCTGCCTGGCTCCTCTGAAAAACCCTCGGGTTTCACTGAGCAGAAATAAAGAGATGAACTACATGCAGAAAGGACAGCATCACAAAGTTGTCCTAAAATAGAGAGTGGCATGTGGCAAAGTGGCGGATTATTAGCGGGAGCTGGCTAGGCACTTTAGGGGCAATAATAGAGCAGCTCCAACACTTTAAGGCAGTGGTCCTTAACCCCCGGGTCGCGGACCGGTACCGGTTCGTGGGTCATCTGCTACTGGGCCGCACAGAAATAATAAATAACTTACATTAGTTTACTTTTATTCATTGCGGAATCTGAAAGATATTTTATTTTGAAACATTACCAGTTACATCCGTCTCACTCAAGGTCTCGGTCACGTGATAGGTTACCGCTAAAATGAAACCGAGGAGCTAGCACAACGAATAAAATGCAAACATCTTTGTAAAGTTTCTTTGCGAAGGAGACAGAAGAGGAGCCTACAACTTCCAAGAAAAAGAAAGATAAATTTAATGGAAAATATGAGGAATTCTACTTAAAAATACGGTTTTATCCCAACAGGAGATTCCCACGCAGCAAGCCCGCTCTGCTTAATGTGCGGCGACCTGCTCACGAATGACGCAATGAAGCCCTCAAAGCTGCTTCGCCACTTGGAGACCAAGCACCCGGCATTAAAAGACAAGACTTTGGATCATTTTGAAAGAAAAAAGCGTTAACAAGGAGGACAGAAACAATTAAAACCACGTCAACAAATATGAGTGCAGTGAGAGCATCATACTTCACACTTACAATACTTATCGTATTGCTAAGGCTAAAAAGCCGGTGTCAAGCGGGGTTTTCTAGAGTAACCAAAACAAAATTACGAAGTAGACTGGACATAAGCCACACACTTCGGGTGTCTTTATCTCCTATTACCCCAAGATGGGACCGCCGGGTTGCAGGAAAAACAAGCTCGGGGCTCCCACTGATTCAGCATTGTGGTGAGTTGTACTTTTCATGCACTTCGCGGTGTATCTTATTTTGAAGGCACGTGTAAACGTTACCATGGCGACCGGAGAGCGTCGCGGGCGTGAGGACGTCACTCGCGTCATGATTCGTGTATATTATTATGTTTAGAAACTACCACAGTTTTCATGCAGGTCATATCATATTATTTTGTTGTATTTATCCGCCACAACTTAAACGCTGGTTCCTGAAAATATCGTCTGACATTAAAGAGGTCCGTGGGGTAAAAAGGTTGCTTTAGGATTTTGTTCAAACTGTAGGGAAATCAGCCAGATTAAGACAGCAACACCATTATTTACAAGTGACCCGATCGGATACGTGTTCCCAGATGTCACCGGCTACTGTTCGCGTGTTTGCTGTATTAACAATGTAGGTGTCAGCAACTACATGTGCACTGGTGCAGCGCATTTCCAACGCAGAAGGGTGACGAATGGGAAATCCATCATCTCGCCCACCAAGCAGTCGCGCTTTCAAGTCATGGCGGCGTAACTCTTCTGATTTCCTGACTGCGGCGCATCTGTAGAAATCCAATTGGAATCGCATTTCACACCACCTCCAAATGATTTGATTGTAAAAAAAAAAAAAACAAAAAAAACTCGACTCGTCTCCTCAGCACTCGCTCGGGTGCGTTCGTAAATAGACGCCGTGAGCGCCGGAGCACGCGTGAAACAGTGAAAAGCAAACTGGATGTGGCAGAGTTCTTTCAATGGCCGCACTCTCGTTTTAACTCGGGGCGCCAGGGCGGATTTATGAGTCTCAAAGTTCTCCAAAGATGGATATTAAACCTGTAGCTTCAGGGTGTCTCTAACCACTGACTTTGTTTTCATGGCAGGCAATTTGTTTTTCTTCAACCTGATCCCATGCACCACTAAGTTACCGTATCAATGCTTTATTCACACTGTTATTAGAAATGAGGTGTTGGGTTCGCAGAACCTCAATGCGGAGAACAGGGGCGATGAATAGTGGGTCAAAACCATCCGACCAAACAACCAATAACTGCCATGTAATATTTGTTCTGGCAGCCATATTAAGCCAAATATTAACTGTGCATGATGGGAAAGCCGATGTGTCCGCTTCTGTTTATTTGGACTGAAGCAGATGTGTGTGTATTTGTTATGCGTTGGCCGTCCTCACTTTGTGTGGACAAAATCCCAGTGACCTTGAGAGATAGATATTTATTTGTCCTTTCGGAAATTCATCATGTGCCAAAGAGCATTAGCTTGCTTGACTGGACTATTACTCATGCGCCATTTTAAATGGCTCCACTTGTAAATATCTTTCTACCCTTATATGGTTCTAAATATTACTGGTGTCCTTTTCTATTGAATTACTAATTTGGGTATAATGTTTCTGTTAATTTCAGTTATGTAACACTAACGTAAGATGTTTTTTTTGTTTGACTTCATAATGTTATATTTTCTGGTTTGCTTTTGGATCACCTACTAAAACACTGGTATTGTGGTAGTGGTATATAGTGGTATTG
The DNA here is from genome assembly GCA_036785175.1 of Eupleurogrammus muticus. Taxonomy (NCBI): domain Eukaryota; kingdom Metazoa; phylum Chordata; class Actinopteri; order Scombriformes; family Trichiuridae; genus Eupleurogrammus; species Eupleurogrammus muticus. The sequence goes on along the minus strand of JAYKQN010000003.1, from coordinate 18,436,879 downwards.
GCAACAAGTCGGTTCACAAATTGAGGAAGGTATGATAAAACAAACAAAAAAAGTTCTAAATAAATTCTTTAGAATATTACCTGTATAATTCGGTGCACTACTCTTCGCTGAGGAAATTGTGATAATCGGAGCAATCCATTACACGTTGGAAGTCAATATTTCCAAGTTGCTTCCAATCTAATTGTGTTGGAGTACATTTTCTCAGGAAACCATGGACAAACGAATTAATCAAATGACTCATCAATACAGATAGCGGCTTTGAAGAGCCATAATAATATATAATAGTGTGAACCACAGCCAATAGCATAATTTTTTAGGACTCCTGACGTCAGGTGCAATAATGTCGGCAAACCAAATGGCCGGAGTGGAATTCTGAGTCGAGTGACTGTTCCCTTGCATTTTTACACGTCAGAAGTCCTTTTTCTGAGTTCTGATATTTATTTTATCCTATATTTATTTTATTTGTTGTAGCCAAATCTTCTCTAATCTTCAGAGTTTCTGACTGATGTTTTCCAGGTTTCTACTTTTTTCAAAAAATGAGGCAGGAGTAAATGAGCATTTACTTTTAGCAGCCTTTTAAATTACGAACAACATGTTGAAATCTATTCTCTCAGCTACACAGCTGAATCATGATCACTTTAGATAACATATATAATATACACACAACATAAACTAAATTTCATTCATCCTAGGATTAAATAATGAAATTAAATTGGTATATTTTTTGTCAAAATATAAAATCGCTGCAAGTACACAACACTCACACAACAATCAACATGCGGATAAGATAAATGTACAGTATGTCCTTAACTGTATTGTGGCAGAAGATCAATTTGTGTGTGTGTCTTTGAGTAAGATGGAAGCTCGCTGTGTTACTAGGGTTATTGTTTTAGTTAAGATAGTTTAGTTGTTTGGTTGAACTTTGCAGTGTTCATTTATTTCCATCCTGTGAATTATCACTGAACACCTACTTCAATGTGCCGACCTGTGAAGGTTCTCTGTGCCCGAACAGCATCTCTGCCCTTTATCCAGGGTCGCAGCGCTCCAGAGTGTCTGCCTGTCTGCCCATGAAACGCTGCACCAAATAAATAAATACAACAATCTAATTACTCAATTCTAACCTCATGACTGTCTCCACTTCTCATTCCAGTCATCTTGTCCTTCTATCATCGTACCATAAAGGGAAAACTTTATCTGACCATTCCTTAATGGGAATGTCAACAAACCCGGGATTAGTCTATGACGAGCTTTTCGAATATTATTAAAAGTACTTTTATTTTTTTTTAATCTTTTCTCCCTTTCCCCCATTGAGCTTCTGTGTTACACTGACATTCATGCTATATTGGAATTGTGAATATTAGAGACACATTTACATCTCTGATGACCGAATCACAATGTGACTGTAAAGCATTTACAGTTACATCATGTGCAGTAAAACTCTGCTTTGAAATATGCATGTATTTACCTTGTTGAACACAGGAAACATTACTGTAACAATTATTACAATAGATTGCTGTATATCATACAATAAATCACAGTAGTCAAAGAGTTAATCAGCCAATACTGACCTTTATGTTTGGAGCTTGTAGTTCTCCCTGTCTGTGTGAGGCTTTTCTCCAGGTTCTCTGGCTTCCTCTCGCCGTCCAAAACATCCTTAAGTTAATTGGACACTCTAAATTGCCCACAGGTATGAGTGTGTGTGCTGCCCGATAGACTGGCGCCATGCCTGGGGTGTATCCCTGCCTCCTGCCCTATGTGCACTGGGATTGGCTCCAGTGACCCTAGCGGGGAATAAGCAATAGAAAATAAATGAGTCACTCACCGTTTTGGCTCAACTAACTAAATTGTCTGAGCATGTATTCATCATGCACATGGGTGGATATTTAAATTTAAACTCTGGCAGGGCCTAAACATATTTTATTATGTTAAGCCTGAAATAGCCATGGGTGGATCAGAAGTTTCTATATATTTTTTGCATTTGCATTTTTAATATATTTAGTAATATTTACAGTTAACACATACAGTAGTACATGTAAATCTACCAAATTATAGCATAGTGAGTGAGTTAGTCAGTTTCCATCAGTCTGTCATACCCAACCCAACCCGACATTCAGTATATAAAAACACACACACAAAGTACAGCAGTACAGCAAACCGTGAGAATATACTTTAGAGAGAGCTCATGGCACTATCAGGAATGATAGGATATTTTTATTAAATCACGAGAGTAACAAAATAAAAACTAGATGATAGTTTTAGTTGAGTTTAGTGAAAAGTGAAAGCCAACATGCTCACCAGTAAACACTAATACGGAGGATGGGGTTGAAGCTTCTTGTTGGCTCTGCCAAAATAGAAAATGTCAACCAATCAGGACTCATAATTTTGTCGTGATCCTACCTGCTTTATTTCCATGTTGCACATGAGTTAACATGTTGACTGACTGAATTGTAACTAGTATAACTCATGGCTGCATGTTGCAGCCTACACGCCAAAACTAAAATGATAAGTCAACTAACCAAGTTACCTCTTTTTGGACCTTGCTACTTTACAAGTAAGAGAATGTGTGTTTTACTTTCTTTTTTTATACAAGTGTATCAGGTTTGATATATTAAAAAATAAAAGGGAGACCAGTCAGTAATTTTAAGGAGATTCGTCAAATCATATGAAATGAAAAAGCATATCACAATTTGAATATTCCCCACCAAAAAACTGCACTTACCTAGTCTCAGTATTAGTGAGAGGTTCTGAGTTAACTCTACCCACTTTGAGGTGAGGGGGGCCGGAGACACGTGAGGCAGGGGACTGCTCGGTGACAGGAAGAAGGTAAAGGACTTTTTCCCCTCCAGAAAACTTCAAAACCTGTCTGCAGGCGCTGCAGGATGCTGGACGCCGCCGCCGTGGCCATGAATCCTGTTTTAAAAAGACACGCCAGCACGGCATGTCTCCGTCTGTGTCTCCTGCATCCAGCAGATCAGGTTGTCACGCTGTGTGTGTCTAATAGGTGTGTCTCCAGCAGCATTTCAAAATAAGCACGCTGCTTTCACAGACTCACACACACTGGGAGCTCAGGGCGTTCACTGGCCCCGATTTTAAAAAAGGAGATGACCAGATGAGCCTTTTTTAACCCGTGAAGTGCAGATTTTTGTCACTTTGGTGTCAATTTTATTTTTATCACAGTACAATAATATGATATAGTTTACAGCTCAAACATTTAGGTAGGTGGGTTATAGTGACATATCATGGTTGGCAAGATGAAAAGTCACAAACTTTTTAAAATACAGTTTTAGGAAGCATTCATCTTGTCTCCCAAAATGTATATTTTGTGTGTGTACATTGGTTTCTTGACTTTTAAAAGTCCATTTGTACTACGTCTTGGTATAAGAAACAGGCTGGGCTGCATGTTTGTGTGTAAAAGCTGCAGTGTTGCATTTGATCAACTTTGTAAAGAGTCTTCAGTTCTCCTGACATCCTCCCAACATGGACACGGTTAAACTCCATTCGTCCCGACTCAAGGAAGCTGTGGACAGTCAGCAGAGTGAGCACCAGCATCTGGTGCTAAACCAGGGATGGGCAATCCTGGTCCTGGAGGGTTGGTGTGGGTGCAGGGTTTGTGTTCCAACCAAGCACCAACACACCTGATTCTACTAATCAACTACTAGAGTCCTTGCTAAGGACCTTCATTAGTCAGGTGTGTGTATCAGGTGTGTTACTGCGTGGTTGGAACACAAAACCTGCACCCACAGTAGCCCTCCAGGACTAGAATTGCCCACTCGTGTGGTAAAACCAACATTTCATGTTTCAATCATTCATTAAAGATCATCAACCATCATCTTTATTTGTCACATGTGCTCAGATTGAAATTCAATTCTGCAATATAAAATAGTATTCACAATAACTTAGTTATAATTAAAAAAACAGCAATAACAAATGTGTATATTACCATGATTGCAGGTTGCAAGGGTAGTTTAAACAGTGACCTAATTCAGCCCTTAAGGATAGAATCAATGCATTGATGGCCTGGTGTACCTGGTACCTTCTCCCTGACTGCAGCAGGTGAAGAAAAAGAAAAGCTGTTATCCAGGTGGTTGAGATCCTTAATGAATCTCTCTGCCTCGTTCCTGCAGCGCCTGATGGAAATGTCCTCGAGGCAGGTGCACCGCCGCCTATTGTGTGTCCAGCTGAACAACCCGGCCCCCCCCGCGGGGTTCGAGGTCCCACTTGGTTGAGCAGGTTGAACATCATCATGAACACCGGTACCACTTTGTCAGCACATAGTTTGAGGACACGCCCACCAGCGCCATCTGGTCCTGCTGCTTCCTTTGTGTTCGCATGCTCGAGAAGCGCTGACGTCAGAGACTCGTGTGACGGATGGCTCTGCTGATCCATTGCTGTGGAGTGATTTAATTCTACTTTTTCGGGCGAAGTTTCTTCCGTTGTTTGACAAATGAAATGAAATGTGGTGACGGCCCTGGGTGTCTATGTGGTCTGGGATCATATAGCGTCTGTTGATCCTTTCCACGCTTCCTGTTGTGTTTTCGTTGTTTACTCTCGCGTTTACAGTCGAAAACCCGATCTGCCCACGGAGCAGAACGGGGGGAGAGCATTGGAAGTGATGACTTGACCTTTTCTTTAAATTCTAAAGGGTATCGGTGCAGCTCCTCTATTCAGTGTTCTAAAAGGCATAAATACACTTAACCCACACTCCAAGCCCCGTCCCACTGTAGGGTGCAGTGAGAGCAGCTTTATTATCCACAGGGCTTTTTATTGCAGTTGTTAATGGTTCTTTTGTGTTTCACAGAATAGGTCAGAAAGCAGGTAAATAGGGAACTTAAAAGTTTGTTAAATGGATGGTGCCTACCACCTATGAATAATTCAGGAACCCAAAGAAACCCAATTGCATCAATTGCTCCATTTGCACGGGGTGCTGAGCCTTGCTCTGGTTTCTAACGAGCACCATGACTTGACCTCCAAAGTTCACCTTTGCGTCATGTGCATGCTTCATGCTCATCATCTTAATGGGGTTTTAACTATATAAATGTAACAACATCCAAGTCTCAAAATAAAATTGCAAATACTTTTAAAACAAATGCTTGCAGATTACAATAGGGCTTTCTAAGGTTTTTATTTTTTTTTATTTTTTTTACATTTAGCCTTTATAAAAAACATTTTTTTTTTTTGCGGGGAACTCATTTATATACAAATCCTGAAATACATTTGTGAGTCCTTGTTTGTGCAGTTTTTAATATTGAGGCTGATCTGACTCATAGTTTAGTTACTGCGTGCTCTCTTTGTCACCACAGTACGGCCTCATACAGACCTCATATTGCTTTTCTTTGTGACCAATTTTACAGTGATTAATGTGCTGTATGATTTAAAACTTTTTATTAAGATCATTTGCTCCTATAATGAGAAATATTTTTTCTCTGTACTATAGCATGGCCGCAGGTAGTGTATTTTTTCTCATTTCATAATGACCAGGTGTTTATTGGGCTTTTTTTGCCCTCCATACAGATTCATGCCCTCCGTTGCCCTTTCCATTAAAGACCCCCTTTTCATTATTTCATTCTCCCCCAGATTATTTTCTCATTATGTTAAACTTGCTTTTGCCTTAAAGGTCCAGTGTCTTTGATTAAGTGTCATTTAGCAGCATCAAGTGGAACAGACTTGGCAGAAGTGGGGCATAATATTCACAAGAATTATTTAATTAGTAAGTAATTCAATCAAAACAAAAAAAAAAAAAGTTTTTTAATTATCTTGGATTGAGCTACATTTTTACATAGGAGAAGTGGGTACCCATGTTTCTATGGTATCCCAGAATGGACAAACAAGAGAGAGAGAGACGGCTACTTAGTAGCCACTATACGTGTATATATTTATTCCCTTAACTTTATTTTCTTGTCTCTATTAAACTCTTATTGCATTAGCTTTATTTATTCCTCCTGTGTGTGGTATCTTGGCAAACAGACCAGAATTTAAAATAAAGCTCTTTGGCCTTGTGCATTGCTTCACAACATGCATTCATAATGATGAACTGGTGAGGCCATGGGGGGGTTTACCAATATTACAAACCTGACCACACACAAACACGCACTTATTATGTCTCACAGTTACCAATAACGCTCACAGCTGAAGATTAGGCCAAAAATTTCATACATAATAACTGAGATTATCCTGCTCCAGGTAGGACGCATCTACTTCAGTAGTGTGTGTGCGACGCTGAACCGCTGGGTCCGGTGCGCCCGTGGCGTCCACACAAGCTGCGTTTCTGCTGCCCCGCTCCTCATGGTAGCTTTTTTCCCCTCTGTATTAAATTTGCCTTTAATAATGGCCTTCACAATAAAAGGCCTTGTTAGGAAATGATGCAAGAATTCTTTGCACAGAGACGCCAGAGGGCTTTTATTTTGAAATAGGTAAGTGTTGAGAGGATTTGTGTTTTTTTCTCATGTCTCATGCCTTCACAGCTACAGAAATTGAAGATAAAGTGATTGTTGCTGGTGTGACATCGATTTAAGGATCAACATACAATTTTCACTGCAGTTGTGTGTGTGTGTGTGTGTGTGTGTGGGGGGGGGGGGGGGGGGGTCTGTGTGTCTGCTGAAAATCAAAAATATCCACTTTTGTTACACACTGCAGGACTTGTTCAAGATCCACTGGATCATTAAACATATACCTGCTGAAAATCAAAAATATCCACTTTTGTTACACTTTTGTGCTACTACACACATTTGAACAGAAATTTGCTGACGTAACATTTTATTTTCATCAGGGTGAAGACATACATTGACTTCAAACCTTTGTCAATAGTTGTCTATGTGAAAGCAGCTAAAACTCCTGGTGGTCTTGTGTGGTCTGAGGTGTACAAGACTTGGAACTTCCAACCAAAGAGGGCAGTAAAACACTGCTTTTCAGCGCGGTGTGATGTTACGCTTTAAAGTGCAAACAGCAGAGGAGAGTGGTTGTTGCATTAAACGGAGATGCCGGTGCGAGGATAAGAATACAAGTCATTCAGAATCAATTTCCGGCAGCAAACTCGGCGAGCGGCGTGTTGAGCTGTTCAGAAAACACATTCACAAAATGATAACGGTGTCATCATGCGTAACAGGCTGCCTCAGCCACCGCTAAAAGACCTGATGTGCAGGAAGGTGCCGCAATGAAACAGAGTGGTGACAGGCGACATCCGAAACACAGTTTAGCACAGTTGCAGATACAGTTCAAGTCGGACTAGTTATCGTCCTGGTTCCCAACCAGGGGTTGGACCTCGCGAGAGGTCACAAGATAAATCAGAGGGGTGGGGAGGTATCAGTTTATGATTTAATCTTGTTAAATCTTTGTTAGTTCTGCCTCCTCTTAGAATGGGGAAAAATCAATTCTGATTCCGTTCTGAGCGTGTGAATGATGTGATGTGAGTTTCCCCGGTGTGTGTGTGCAGCCTGTCACCTTTCCACATCACAGAACAGATCCTGTCGGTTTGGTAACACCTGGAAGTAGCTTGACGCCATCCTGATCATATATGTCATGTTAATTGGTCCATGCAGTTCAGTTCTTTTTTTTCATATTGTAATTTTGCTCTTGATCTATTACACATGTCTAAGGAGCAAGGATTTTGAATTGTCCGCCACATTGTAAATCCCCCTGAGGCAAATGCGTGATTTGTGATATATCAAGGGGTATTAAAAAAACAAAAAACAAAACGGTTGGGAATCAATGGTCTAAGTGCAAAAGCCTTTGATTTAATCTTGGTCTCTTAGTCAGACAGAAATGAGAAAAGTATTTATTTAGTTTGGCCTCAGAAGGAAAACAGAAGAAAGGCGATGAAGGTGATCTAAAATGTTAATGAAAATAATCACAATAGATTGGTTTAAACAAAGCCGTTTACAATAAGTGCAGTGACGGGTTCATTGTCACAAACAAAAAAGAAATCAAGATTATTATAATAATCACATCATTGCACCGCAAATTAAAAGGCACTCATGCGTAGAGGGTTTCTCAAGCGCAACTTTTTCTTTGTGTGCCATTTTTTCGGGAGAAGTGAAGACACAAGCTCATCCCAACGATGTACATGACCCACATTGATCGCTGCACGTACGAACACGCGAGTCCATATCTTGATTGATCGCATGGGAACTCAAGCCTAAACTTATGATGAAGCGGACGCTCCTGGCGGAGGATGATTTCCTATTCCGGCAAGACCGCGGGGCCTCAGGGAAATCCATATGTGAGACGCATCACTCCACGGTTGGTCGGGGCCTGTTGGCGCGGCACTCGCCCTCCAAGGTCAGCACGTAATTTTTCCATATTCTTAAATAGACCGAATTAAAAAAAACAAGCATTAAACAAGCACAGGTGTTCCCGATCAATAACAATACATTCCTATTTACATCCTATTCACACCACCGCTGTTATTCAGTGTTTTTTCATTACAGTGTCGGTAATCTCTGAATGGATTCGAGGAGAAGTGGCGCACGCCTAAAGGTGAAACAGACGGCTGGCTGCTTTGATGTGTGCACTTTGATGAAGTGAGACTTCACGAGACCCTATACGTAATTAGCAGCACCGATGGTCGTCCTCCGCTTCTCCTCCTCTTACTAAACATATCAACAACGTATAGGCGTCAGAATGAACCAACGCGCACGTGCGGTGATTATTTTCTGTGGAATATGTTTATTTGAGGAATTGTAGAGAAATAAGGTGTTGTTGTCTCTATTTTCACATGACTAATATAAGCTGTAGCTATATTAGGGACCTTATGACATGATATTATAATGCCAAATATGATTGAAAAAGTTGCCTCATCACCAAATACATTTGTATTGAACCTCTTGAAAAATAGGAAAATGTTCCTTTCGTCGTCTTATTTGAATTTGTTTGTTTACTCTGTAGTTGACCTGATAAATGTAAAAAAAAAATGTTGTAATGCAATTTTCCCCCTTGCAACAAATAATAATAATAATAATAATAATAAAAGGAGTACAAATGGTCCTTCCTGGATTCTGTCATGCATGCCATCCATCACATTTGGCTCATCTGATTGATTCAAGCTCACTCCTTCTGCAAATAGGTCTTCACGCTGTGCAGCGAGATGAACCTGCTGTTGCAGCTTTCATTTATTATTTCCAGCGCAGCCTCCATAATTCTCTATGGGAAAAGAGGCAGGAAAAAAGGCACAGAGAAAGAAAAAAAAAAAAACGACTGATGCTGATTCACACGGGACTGATGTTACGACGACTTCTGTAGTTGCCAAAGTTTTTACTTCGTAATGTACAGACATGGTGGATTAGCGTTAGGATTAAGATCACACATGACCTCTGCCATTATTACAAACTAGCGGTCCCCTGGTAACACTAGTCTTACACTAGTCTCATGAGAATCAACTTTCGAAAGTTCAAAGAGAGACATGAGCAACATTTCCAATCAAGTCAAAGAGCATCCTTTCCTTTTAAGTAAAATTGGGAAGCAGTCGCATTAATCAGCAGAGAGTGCATTGAAATATCTTCCATGAATGCCTTTGTAATCAATTTTCTCAACAGTTCTATAAATGTAATAGCTCAGTAGGAAGTGTGGATAGGTGTAACCCTTTAATTATGATATCCTCAGTTCGGTTTTCAGCTCATAAAATATTTGAATGCAGTGAAGTATTCATAATTTCATAGAAAAAAAAACACATTCCCAGTGAGACCTGTGAAGATCTGCCTCTGATCTCACTGAATCTACTGAATGTTACTTGAAACCTCACAGAGACCTCGATCCATATGTAAGAATGGTCATGCATAAGGGTGATAATGTCATTGCATTTATTCTTCGGTTTAGTTCGGTTTCACGCAGAAAGCCACGTATGATAAGCGAGTCAGAACGCATCGCCATGAGCCACGAGAATGTTGGGATTGGTCAGATGTGGCTCGGTGGGAGCAGGAACGTGAAAACGTGAAAGATAAAAATCTGTCCATTCTGCTGGCAGCTAATGGTCCCACATGAATTTTCAAGAACACACCTTACTGGAAACCATGCTCTCCCACTTTCTTCTCTATTTCCTGCCTTTCAGTAAACCGGCAGTGCAATTGGACCACTAATAAATGATCGTTTAACCAAAGAATATGTTTCATAGGGAACAAGACATATCAGAAAATGTGGAAGGAGTTTTCCTCAGACTAGCCATAAATATAATCAACCAACCTCTGCCTCGGTCTTTTTTTTGTCTTAACTTCGAGCTGTAAGTCAAGAAAAATGGGATGACCTCCATATCAGTGAAGCCAGGGGTCACTAACCTGTGGCTCTGGTGCTGTAGCCCCTCTCCTGTATTTCCCAGTGGCTTCCACCAAAAAATGCAAATGTTTTTAAACATTTTCATTGTCATTTATCACCGCCGTAGGCCTAAAGTGATTCCTACATGCTCCGGTTATAGAAAAGTGCGGCCTATACGCTGAACACATAGGTGCCCCAAATGCCACAGTAAATAAATCCATAAATCAAACTCATTATCTTGCTGCTGCTCCGTACACGAGGCCATAAAGCGAGCCACATCCCAGCGGCGTTGAGCAGACCCTACGACACCTCGTGCCTCGTAGGGCTCAGCTATGTCCCACATGCATCTTAAAGATGAAATTATTATTTCAGCCTGTTGCTTTAGATCATTTTAGGATTAAGATTATTTATTGTTAAACAGGAAGCAGGTTCCCCAGTGGTGCAATGACCCGATAATGACGCCACAGAAATGCCAACATTGCTTCTGGGATTTATAATTCTCATGTGAACTTGGGGAACTGTTCGACCGAATGGAATTGGTAAGGTTACGTTCAATGGGGGGGGTCTTCATGGGCCAAGAGGAAATAATAGGCCCATGTGTGTGATTAAAAGCCTGAGACGAGTTCTAAAGAGGCAGAGCAGCTGTTTCTGTCATTATTTAAAATCCAGTTAGGTTTTAATTAATTTTATTTATTATATTAGGTTTTAATCATTGATCATTATTTTAAATTGCATTGCATCGGTTTTTAATCATACAATTGTTTTCATACCTCTTTAGTCATCAGTGTTTTTATTTATTCTGATGAATTGTACCACAACGCAGTTTAAAATGAGGGCGACTTTATTGCTCTTCAAGTCTAATTGAAGGCTTGAAGGGGAAACAAAATGAAAGTCTTTTCCCACCTACAGTTCAGACATGGCAATTTGATTGAAGAGCGCTGCATAATCTGCTGATTATATTCAAATTAGCATCGAAATGTCCTGTTGGTGGCTCAAATGAAACATTGCATTACCAGGCAAATCAAGTATGTTGCATTGGCTCGATCATAATTTACACCCACCAATGTAACAACTTCCTAAAAACATAGTAAAGAACAAACATAATACAAATCTGCAGCTTGTAACGTAATGATCCCACTAATGGAGGCAGTTTCCAAGATAAACTACCACTAACCCTGATGACAAACTGTCATTTACATTTTTCATTAATGTTTCGTCACAGGGAAATTCGCATTCTGTCCTGCATCCACAGATATTAATTAAAGTTTAGCTGACATCGACGTTGCATTTAATTTCTAATTGAACACTTAATCAGTCTTACAAGGCAAGGGCTTGAAGGACGACAATATGGGAAAAGAAAATGTTATTGGATGTGAAAATCATTAAGCAGCTAGTATAAAATGCAGATTTTTAAAAATTATATTAGTGAATTATTACGGTGAGAAGTTATTAGGATTTTATATTTTCACTTTCCAGCAAACTTAACAAATCCCTGCAAATGGCTGGAGGAAAGTATGCATTGCATTTGTGGGAAAGTTTATGCACTTCATTTGTAATTATTATTTGCATTACAAGCTGCCAATCTGTATTATATGTGTGTTCTCACATCGCTTTGAAAGCACAAAAAATAATAAAGTTGCGCAATTCACACAACTGCCATCACACTCAATATAACACAGTTTGAGGGTTTCTGTCAAAAGTGATTATATTAACATCAACACTTTTTTTTCTACATAGGGCAACAGGTGATTTCTTTCCCTTAATCTCTCATTATGAATTAGCTGCACCGTTTGCTGTCAGAAGAGCAAATTAATGAATATAGAATTTTACATTCATACCATATGTTTTCTTGCTATATTTGTATTAATTATTCCTTTTTGTTACCACTTTGAGGAGCTGTAATTCCAGTCCAACAGTTACCAGGGAGAAAGTTTCCAATATTGAAGTGACTTGAACAATGAAGTTTTCCTGTGTGTTGACGTCATGTTGAAATGAAATCACGTGTGAAACTTAAAAGCTTTTCATGTTTTACAGACTTGGATATAAAAGAATAAATATCTAATAGTTACATAATAACTTCAATATGAATATTCTCTAAATTTTTCAAACACATCCCAATTATTGCTTTGCTCAATATGTCGTACATACCCTCTAATAATAGAATATAGTAATTATATATAATAAAGTACCCAGTAATTGACCCTAATGAGTGGGTATAGGAAATGAACACTTTCCTGAATTTATTCAAGAACTTATTCCCTTGTACCTACATGGTGCATTGGCACTCTGTTTGTGTGAATGTGTTATACTATCTATGGAGTAGTTACTGTCCTTTGTGGGTTGTTATGTGAAGCGTTACCCTCTTTATTTTTCTAGTTGGTGAGAATGACTTTCTTGATGACGGCTTTGGCAACCAGTGTGGATTTTGTCTGTTTTGGTGGAAGTTCGTCTGAGGCTAAATGGCCAAAATATGAGGGAGAAAAGAGGGATTTTTGCAACTCAAGATTGAGGAGGGTTTCTGTGATACTTTAAATCAAAAGTGTTTTATGGCTAGACACAGGCAAAGGAGTGGAGGTAGCCGTCTGCGGTGTCCAGAATGCATTATGAACATTTATCTGTGTTGGAGAGACCTATTTTATGCATTTTGTTTTGAGTGATGTGTATTCTATGGAGGATTTTTTTTATTACTGGATTACTTAGTAGATTTGTATTCTTTCTGCAGACCCGTGTCCAGCAGTTGATGTCAGAGTGGAGAGATAAATCTATTTCCCATTTAGCAGCTGGCAAATGGATGCTATCTATATTGGGGATAATAAGTTTGAAAGAATGGTATTGACCCGTAGGTCATTTGTAGGTATTGGAAAAAGTTTAAACACCCTGTGGAATGTAAAATACATTTTCTCAGGTTTATTCTTGTGTCCCTGGAATAATTGATTATGCAACTCTTGGTATATGCCATACATATGTAAATATATATGTACTGATCAGGCATCCAACAGAATGAGATAAATGAGTGAAGGGGAGACTTTTCAAGCTGAAGGGTGCACATACAATTGGCCAACTGTGATTTGCCATTTGGTGTTTTGGGTGTTTTCCATTAGACTGTTAGAGTTCAGGAAGCATAAGGGGGGTTTTGAAGTAATTGTCAATTTTATCAGATGGCAGAAACAAAGGGGTTCCATGAAAACATCAAAAGCAAGGCATTGCGTGTGGTTTGGAAGCCGATCCTATCCGAAAACGTAAAGCCCCCAGTGCGCAAACGCTGAGAACGGACTTTAGAGACAATCAATTATAGGATTATTAATGAGGAAGAAAGAGGGGGATGTAATTTTTCTTTTGAAAACCCATTTGACCCCATTGCTATCTAAAGTGTATTGTATAGATCCTAAAACATATCTGGAGTACTATCTTTAAAAAAAAAAAAGACTAGACTGGTAGACTGAATTTAGAAACCTTTCTACTTCCTTGACTTTGTGACGTCATGCCGCCATGAACACACCTACTTTTTTTAAGTCTTTCAAGCAAAAATCACCCAATCAGAGTAGATGCTTATTACTATTTATGAAACAGGAACATGAGTCATGCTTTCTGGAGCTCCAGCGAGACACTTACAGGGTTTTTTTTTGTACTTTAAAAATGTAAATATATCATGTTAGGGATATCACAACTTCAAAAAAGTGCATGATAGGAAACCTTTAATCCCAGTTTTCTGCTCTGTGCTTGTTTTATTGCCCGCGTGTTACCTGTGTGTTAATGTGGTTCAATGTGTTTCAGACGCCAGAGCATTGCACAATGGTTTGTAATACTCGTAGACAAGCTTTTTACGAATTTGAGTAGAAATCGGCTTTAATGTAACCGTCCAGGAATTCGCCTAATTGGCCCGCCGCAGCATCTTGCCAAATGACGGCATGTTGCATTGAGTCAGATACTGTACACCCCTTTAACAGGTCAATCCTGCATTTTTCTGCCTTACATGGACAACAACAGACCCGGCAAAGGAAACACCTTCGAATTACCCATTGACCTTTTTAAGTACGTGTTTATTGTTTAATCCAAAAGTCTCATTCCATGTGTCAGTTAGGTCAATGACTGTAATTAACCAATGAAAAAGTCTACAGTTCAGTTCAGGAGCAGCATTGAAACTGATCACCCTTTGGTTATTTTAGATGCAGTGACGGTTTGAACCATTTAACCGAGGCAGGCCTACACCATGAGTGTTTTAAGTACCTGAATACCAAAACACATAGGCAAATCCACTTAACATTGGTACTCCATGCTGCATGACAAACTACTGTAACCTTTGCTGTCAGAATGGATAAGGTAAATCAGTTCCTCTTAAATATACAATATATCACACAGCATCACACACGCTGCTGCACATATACAGTACATGTCATTAACGCTAATGAGGCTGACGGCAGATGTGCATTGCCACATGGGAAAATCTCCGCGCCGCATTGATCTGTCCGTTATTACGGTTGGTAAATATCTGTCGGTCGGCTGTTGTGCCGTCTGCCTGTAAACCGGAGAACACGCGCTCATCCTCTGCCTTCGCTCCCGGCGCCCCTCCAGAGCCTCGGACTCCTCTGGGCTGGTTATCACCATAATTGCAAGTCATAGCTATTGTCATGTCGGTCCCCCATTGACTCACTCTCTGCTATGGGTAAATCCTCTGTCTCTCCCCGTTCTTATCCTCTTCTTGCTTTCGTTTGAACTGTTCATCTCCCGCCACCCACGGACGCGCCGCGAGGCGTGATCAATATGTCACACTTGAGAGAGGCTTTCCCCGCTTTGGCTGTGTTCTTCATTCTGGCAGATTGACTCCAAATAGACAAATACCCTTTGCTAGTTCCAAAAGTTTTTTTTTTTAATCTTTTGAGTGGAATATCCAGGGCTGGGCGGCGTAAACTTTTGCTCACGGCGGTGATGAAGCCTCATATGAAGGACAATGCCAAAGGGACTGTTGGTGGGTTGTGGCGCGTGCCAGTGGCGTAACAGTGATGCTCCAGAAACAGGAGAGATCTCATCCTGTTTGTTTAGATCTTCTGGTTTATTAAAAACCTTTAATCAACATCACTGTTTTATTACCCTAAAAGTGTCAGTTAAGTTTGAGTTTAATCAGAATTAGCTTTTTTTTCCCTTGAGTTAAGGAGCAGTGAAAATTGTGTTTTTTTCTAACTACTATACGATCTTTTTCTTAATTGTTCTTAATTTCTCAATTGTTTCCTTTCATTGTCATATGCTGTGATGTATGGCCTCTTAATGACACATGTTAGTAATAATACCACTTAACATCTAAGCGTCATTTAAAGAGCTATACTATGTAAGTCTGTCAATAGATATTACATAATATAGGTTAAAGTAATACCCAGAATAAACATGACGTTAACGCTTGACCAAATATCTGTTGTTACGAAAAAACATCTCAACGTCTTTTAATTCTGTCCAACTGGGACTCGAAATCAGATGCAGAGAACTTATTGGAATTAAATAAATAAGAATTTATTGGTAAAAAAACTGGAGACCTATATAAGCTCTGAGAAGCTACCCTGGCTTTTGAAGAAAAGGCACAATAATCTGAAAAAAAAACAAAAAACTATACAATACAGAAAAGAAATAATATAACATTCCTAGTGGAGGAACTCCTGACCCAATAAAGAACAGAAATAAAACAGCTCTAAACTGTGAGCACATGGAAGGTAATAGAGAAAAGGTTATAATCAATAATCAGGGCAGATGTACAGGTGACACATAAGGAAGGGATAGTGCTTTAAAATGAAAAGAGAGGAATAAAACAGGATAAGGAATGAAAAAAAAGACTAGATAAACTTCACCACGATGTGACTAATCTTCCTTGACTGACAAGCACTTTTCTGCCATATTGCATGAACTGCATATTACCTTTAACTAAACTTAACTTATGCTATCTGTAAACATCACAAGTAGCCTACTCAGACTAGGAATAATTATTCGGGTGATAACACAGTCTTTGATAGACTCTCCCTTTTTCTCTGCAAAAAACATAAGTGACTTGTACCTCGACTGAAAAGGTTTTACCAGTAATAGCATGGAAGACATAGATGTAGTAACCAGTAAGTTTCACTAGCAAAAAAAACAAAAAAAGCTGTATAAAAAAGGTGTATCTGTCTTGATCTCTTTTTGTCATCACAGTTTCCACTTTCTCCTCCCTCCACAGTTTCCATCACATCCCCTTCCTCAGCGTGCTTCTACACGACAGGCCCAGATTGGACAGAACTTACAAGCATTATCTTGAAGCCGTTCTTTGCCGGCCGCTTGTTTTCTTTTTGAAATTAGTTTTCAAAGGTAAACAAGAGCCGGCGTGAGTAATTGAAAGACGCTGCTGCAAAAATCAATGTCAGAGCTGCTGAAACGAAGGTAGTAAACCAAAGAACTGCTCTAGTTGTAGTTATCGATTCAGAGCATTATGTTTACGCTCTGCAGTTTTAGTTTCACTTAGTGAGGTTTCAGTTCTAAGTTTACCCCTTAGAGTTGTGATCTATCACTCTCATCAGGACTTACATAGGATCGAGGGAGCAGTAGAACACAATTCTATTCCTTTATAATAGTGGCTAAATAGGTCAAAGCCAGAATGACCTGAAATAATTCAGATGTTAATAAATCTTGGCTCATAATCATATCGGTCAAAAAATTTCAAATTAAACAGACGTTATGGCCCCTGGCAAGGTGTTTGAGAAATCTTTCTGTGTTGTATTTTACTTGCTGACACGTGTGTGGGAGGATGAATCACAGCTTGTGCTTTCAATGTTGGTGCGGATCATTTGGCAACAAGCAGGGAACAGAAAGAGCAATACAGACACCTGTCTGAGTAATGATTATGGCTGGGGGAACAGACAAAACCCATTCTGTTTTAGCAGAAAGATATGTTATTAGTCGACTAATCGTTGCACGTTTGAGATTCAAGTAAGTATAATATATTTGTATAATTGCCATAGTATAGCAGAGACTAATAAGAGTCACGAAACCTTCTTAAAGTAGGCCACAAAATCTTTCAGAAAGAAGAGAGAAGCCAGCGTAAGTTTCAGAGGAGAGAAGAATAAAGAAGACTGTATTTGAGAATGATAGGTTAATTTACCAGAGAATGGAGGAGAGATGAAAGAGGCAAAAGGGGTTGTGGACGAGTTTCATTTGTGACACTTTAGCCTTGTCCCAATATTGTGGCAGCTAATGCATTTCTGCTGGTAAATCTTTCACTGGAAAGAAGTAGCGAAATTGGGACAAATACTCCTTGTGGTTTGTTCTCTTGATAAAAAAAAAAAAAAATTGAAAATCATAGATGGCTCCCACTTTGCCAAGATGGCCACCATTCCAGCCCAGATATATATAGAATTGTCCTATATAAATGAGTTTACTATCAAACTGTACAACCCTGACCACAGACGAAGCCCTATGTCAAACTCTAGGGGGACTATGAAGCTGCCTTCTACCATATTTCAGTCGTAAAGAAAATAATCTGCTTACCCCACCACATTTTGAATCACTGTCTTATTGAACAATGCATCTCCCGAGACAGTGGAATCATTCATAGTGGATTCAAGCATCGCCAGGACACATCGGGCACGCAAGATAACAGCATCCAGTTCGTGTAAGCCTCTTCAGACAGTGACACTGATTACTGCAATGAAACAGCTGGTTAAAATGTCCGGCTTTGACACTTGGTATGAGAGACACAAATAGCCAAGTTCCTAGTTTTAATTCTGGCAACTGGTATTGTCAACTAATCCAATCCTTCAAGGAAGCCAACTTCAGCCTGTATTATCAGGCTGACGGTGCAGCGATTGGCATTACTGGGGATCGGTAGCTGGCCCTAAAATCAGCCACTTAGTCACACAGTATGAGGCAACCTCCTAAGCCAAAGAGCCAAGAGAACATGCCAGCCACCGTGAATAGTCTCAGCAGGTTCAAAAAGTGTTCCTGGAGAGGGTCAAGGAACACTGGACAATCCCCTCCAACAATATCACTGGAAAGATAGACATTGTCGCCCGTTAGTTTGACTAGGGTGCTAGGATGGTAGGATGCTGTTCGAACTCCCATCACCTTAGGACGGTCACGTATTTGCATTCAATGGGCTGTGTCTGGGCAACCAAAAAATGGCCATCTCAGAGGGCCTCTACAGAGCTTCGACTCTGTCCACCAGAACGAGTCCTGTCTTCAAGCTCTTTTCATCTTCAAGGTTGCAGTTGGGTAGATGCGTCTGTTCTCACGTAATAGATTCCAGCATCATAGAGCTTCTCTATCAGAGGTGAACCAGTTGTCTGCAAAGATTTTGTAGCATTGACCTTCTGGCATTGTTGAAGCAAGCTTCATCACAGGCGTTCTTCTTGCTGCTGACATTCTGAAATAAAAACAATTAAATGGAGATGCCTTTCGTACATAGGTGGTTGGGGAAAAGTGATTACACTTCACTAAAGCAACCTATTTACCCGTTTCTCTAGTCACACAATACTGTCTGGAAACCTATTGTGTCCTGAATATCTTCCTAAAAGGAATGTAGGCAATATTCCTTTTGGGATGATAATTTCACATTTCTGAGTATAACAACCTGGGGAATTACCTGTTCCAAAACAATGCAACACGTATCCCCCAGCCTGCCCCATGGACCAACTGCTTTTAATATGAATTGAGCCGAAATAATGGGCATATACATTCAACTAGACTGAGAAAATGAACTGTTAAAAGTGATTACTATAACTTTATAAGCAGTAGAAATGTTATTGCAATATATTTTTGTAACTTAGCTTCTAGTACAATGGGTTCCAAGTAGTATTGGATTAAATATTAAAAGTAAAACTAAATATACAACCTACATAATATGTAATAGGGTCTGAAATGTGTATTAAATGTGCGTAATTTAAATATACTGTGGAGAGACAGAAGGTCCCTGTTAAAATGTCTATTTTGACCACACTTACCCAGTGTTGTAAAATTACAACATAGATACAACATGCTAAAAAATGTAAATTAAAATAGTGACAAAAATGATGCACCTCAATTATGTGTCAATGTTCTTGTACAACTGTCACGAATAGGAAAATTATCTATAGAAGGCAAGTCACTCACACTTCTGCAGGCCACAGTTTAAGAGATGAGAAAGTTGGATAAGTTCCTAGGGCATCTTGCTGCAGAGATGTGCTTTGTTGGTGAGTTATTGGAGGAGGCGGTCATGAGAATGTGACAAAAAGTGATTCTCAGCTGCGTGGCCTGGGTGACATTACAGTTAATGTGAGTGAAGGAAATCCTTAGGGGACGGTTTCACATGGAGGTGTGAAAACATCATCTTAATCACGTAAAGGTCACGTATTCATCACATATTCATGTGTGGGCCCTACATCTGGTCTGATGGAGGACTGTGAAGGTCAAATAAAGGTGAGAGGTCAGATTCAGAAGTTGAAGCATCTTTGGAGGAATAACTAATTGGCAGGCAATCTGGATTGCTTGGAATAGTAGAACTGGTCACATGAGACATATGTTATTATAGCTCCACATATTGTAAAGTCTTCAAATGAAGACCATCTCCAACTTCATGATTGAGCGGATGAAGGTTTGTAGTTTTCTATTTAACTCTCAGACCAACTGCGGTACCCATTTTTTTTTTTGCCATATTTCACAGGTAGTTCAATCTAGCATTACAATGTATTTTAATATCATTATGATTGGTTTTAATTAGTCCAAAATATCAATCTTTTGGAGTCCTATAGAAACTGAGTGTCAGTTTTAATAGATAAATCTATTTAATGAGTTTCCATGGCTTCTACTTTAAAGTACCCCTATCAAAAGTTCTTTGTTATTTTGAAGGAGGCGGATATAGCAGATATATTCAACAGAGTGGACGGATAGTGGACGGGTAGTTATTTCCTGTCAGCATGGCTCCTCATGTGGGAGTCTTTACCCCACAGGTGCAGTAACCGGCATGTGTTTAGGGCGGCCTATTAATGTGCAGCTTTCTCATTGGACATAGCCTTCATAGCAGAAGCAGAAGTTGTTTTTTGTTGCCTTTTTCCCCCCCCGTTGGATTATAGCCTTCATCAACCCACCACTTTTAAATGAGGAAAATTGCTGACATATATGCATATTTGTCATCTGAACTCCCTCTCATAACTACTACTGTCACTCAAAAGAAGCTGTATGTCATTTTTAGGCGACTGATAATATGTAATGAGTCTCATCCAGGATTAATGATAGGCAGTCAATACAAATAACTCAACAAATGTTGGATGGATTGCCTTAAATGTTTGTAAAAATACCTGCTTGTTCCCAGATGAATGAGCTAAATAACATTTATAAGTCTATGACGTCGTTGGGTCAAATTATTAGGTCAATGTGCAACTGTGGACCTAGAACTTGTTTACCAAAACCATTTATACCTTTTTGGACATGCACCACAGATCCAATACAGATGTAGCCTAGTTTTGCCATTGATTAGGATTAATACACATTTGAAACTTGTCTCATCAGTGAATGTATTAGGGGAAGACCTGCTGCAAATCCCTTTCCGCATTTCTTTTTGTTTCAGTACCAAACTTTCTTTGAAACGCGCTGATGTCATTTCCCTAAAGAGACCTGATTTCACCATGAGAACACAGGGAGAGGAAGTGGTTCCCACGCCTCAGCCTTTCAATCACTAATCCTCCTCAGACAGCTCTAGATAGCAGGAGCGTGTTCTATTGTGTTGTACTGAGTGTGTGTGTGTGTGTGAGTGTGTGGGAGGAGGATGGTCTGCGGAAAGCCAACCTAGATTATGTTTCCTCAATCAAGTGATGAGGGGGCTTAACCATTGATAGCTCTTTATCTAATTTAGGTGTACTTAATTTCAGGTTTTCACTGAGCCCTTAAATGTATAAATAAATCAATGAAAATGAGCTCTTCCTGTAATTATCTCTTGGAGATGCAAATGCCAAGTTGTTTTTTTTAAACAATTCAAAATGGTTCAATTCAAGTCCTTTGCCAATTCTCTCGTGTATATATGTGGAATAAAACGGTTTCCAAAAAGGACATGATCTTCAGAAGTGAGCCATGAGGCTGTTTTTAATAACTGCCCAACACACTGGGGACTATTTAGTGTCAGTTTTGAATGTGCAGATTAGTCCATAAAATTAGGCTTCCATAAAATTCCTAAAATGTATGTTATGTATAAAAAAAATGAGAGTCGAGATATCATATGGTTGGATAATTTGGCTGTAAACCTGAAAAGTTGCACAAACCACACATTTCCACATTTTAACCAGACATTTCTACCATCACTTCGTGATGAGAACAATATAGAGCTGTGCATAGTGTTAAAACAATCCTTTATTATTCACTGCAATGTGACAAGATCACCCACCTAATCTAGTAAATCTGTGGCATTGTTAGTGATTTTATTTGTTTTTTCTCAACCACATGTGCCCTTTTTATCAGGCACAGCAGTGATTGGGCAGCAACAGACATTGTTTGGACTGGGTGGTTATACACCTTTTTATCTGCTTTATATTTTGGGTTTTATGGTTGAGTGGAGGCTTCTAATGAAGGAAGGCAGCGTGTCATACAAGCTTTGTCCACAGCAGAAGAAGCAGACATGCGTACTACGATATCAAGGTCAAATTGAAAGCAGCTTTTGTTGTACATAATTCGTTTCTCCCTTTCCACCTCTGCCTCTTTTTTTTTTTTTTGCAAAATTGTATTATCTCATTAGAATGTGGGGTGTTCAGGTCCATCCATCCATCCATTGTCTATCCCGCTTATTCCCTTTCGGGGTCGCAGGGGTCTGCTGGAGCCTATCCCAGCGCGTTAAGGCGAGAGGCAGGGATACACCCCAGATGGTCGCCAGCCAATCGTGGGGCACACACACCATTCACACACCATTCACTCTCACACTCACACCTATGGGCAATTTAGAGTTTACCAATTAACCTGAGCATGTTTTTTGTATTGTGGGAGGAAACCGGAGTACCCGGGGAAAACCCACGCAGACACGGGGAGAACATGCAAACTCCACACAGAAAGGCCCCAGACCCAGGCCCAAGGCGGGTCTTGAACCTGCGACCTTCTTGCTGTGAGGCAACAGTGCTACCCACCGCACCACCGTGTCGCCCGGGTGTTCAGGTGTTTTTATTTATTTATTTTTTCCTCTCACTAATTAAAAATGCACATATATGCATGAAAATGGTCCCCGTTGCTTGAAAAAATGATAATGATTGAGAAAGGGGAATGCAACCCAGAAGAGCTTATGTACGTATATTATGAATACAAAAAAACAACATTTCCTGTGTTCTCCCCGGCAGAAATCTGCCTTTGTTTGCCATTTGTTCTACATTGGGAACTCCCCCCCACCCAAAGTAAAATAAAATAAAATAAAAAAATACATAACATAACATAGCATGAATGCCAAAAACCACACAGGCCACATATGAAGCAATAAAAGTGCACAGAAAAACTGCACAGAAATGGAAAAAAATAATAATGAAAAGAAACTAATTCCACACATGGATAGGTTCAACAATGACCCCAGTTCAGTAATACTGCACATAGTTATAGTTATAGTTATAAATCAAAGTGCATGTACATGACATCCTGACAGCGCATAACATTAAAACACAGTAGGCTGCAGTTCAGTACATACAGCAAAGTACTGAGAAGCCCTCTTACACACACCGCTGTAATGCTTTCTCTACTCGAACACAATATGTCATTGAAGTACTTTCATACATTAAAAACAGAACACTTGAAAAAAAATCATCCACAGTGTCAGCTCACACAGGTCTCACTTTGGCAGGCTCCTTTTTCTGAGTACTGCAAATTGTTTTCATTTTTATTTGATTTACCAATTTACACAATAGACACACTTTTTTTTCTTTAGATCATTATCTGCAATTGATAATGACAAGAAAATTGTTGTTTTCCCCCCTGTGTTTTCCCCCTGCAATAGGATCATGCGGTGCATTATAGTTTTCTTACAGTTAGCGTCATCCTGCTGAGAGTGGCACAGTTCAGAAAATTCTTCTGGAAACAGGAAAGGGGAAGGAAACGATTAGGAGGGAAATCAGTAAATGCAAATGCAGTGTTGATGATGCTTCAGCATATCTGCATGCAAATGGAACTTCAAAAATATAGTACAGGTATTATTTTTGTCTACTTTTATGTGGTGCTTTTGATGTTTAGATGATCAGATTTTCAACAGTGTTGAAACTGATTTTATTTTTCAGCAGCTACAATATGTGTAAAATGGGGGAAAAAAACAACAAATACAACAACTGACTATTGTGTTCCTTGTTCTATTATCAAAAAAGACCCCGGTGGACAGCAGCACACCTCGCTGCCACAGCCTCTGTGGGAAACACGAAGATGAAAGCATCATGAGCAGAATATATGCATAATGTAAAAAGTAATTTAAGGCAGTACAATTCAATATAGAGCATATCTATAACATTAAAAATAAACACATACATTTCTCCTTTGTTTTTCCCCAATAGATAAACCACAACAGAACAAAGATTCATTTGTAGTGAAGGATCGGCATAACAGATCTATTTGATCCAGTCACATGCGTGCATATTTTTCCATTAATTTCCACTGAGAGCAGTATAATGTCTTCATAGGGCTCATGACCAATCAGGGAGATGCTTCCCGCCTTTTGTGCAAACAATGCAAGCATGAAGGAAGCTATAATTACTGCAGTGTGGACCAACAATGAAGATCGAAATTGTCATAAACATGACATTGGGATGCTTCATTTCATGAGGACAATTACTGAATTGAATTCAATTGTATTAGAACAGGATTTCTTTTCTGTCTTTGCAGCACTGCTCGGCAAGTATGGCACGATCTATATTCTCCTTGCAAACCAGTGCACTTTGCACCACAATAACATTTCATTTTTTTGTCATAACCTTGATATAAGAATTACTTTGTAATCTATAACAGTACAAGGTGGGTATTGCTAAATCTTCAAAGTGTCATGAAGCAAATAAGGCTGTAACCACGGCAGGGTAGAGTTTACGGTGAGAGGTCGCGGAAGAGAAGATTTCTCCCGAAGTCATTTATTGATTCTCTCGAGCAGTTAAAGAACAAACGCTGGCTTAGGGCTGCATTCGTATTACAGTGCACCCAGGGCTGAAAAAAAAAGTCCTTGTCCCAGGAATTGAAACAGAAATCAACTTTTATAAAAACTGATCCTGACATCACCCTCCAGTGGTGGATGATGTAAACCTGATCACACCGATCCGAGCTGCGGAACCCCGACATGAGGTAGTGCAAGGAGGGGAGGACATTTATGTTTGTTTGATCAGGCTAAAAGTAAAGTCCTTTGGCTTCACTGTCAGATTCCAGAATCCTATTAAAAGAGAGGCGAAAGAAACAGAAGAGAGAGAGGAAGCAAACTGAAATAAAATGAGGGCGCAGCAATGAGCGAGCGACGTGCAAAGTGAAAGAAGTAACAAAGCCATTGAATGAGATAAAGGAAACTTATTTTCTGGTTGCCGTCATGGCCTTTAGCACAAGCAAACACACCAACTCCTCCACGCTCCGCTGCCGGACACCTCCTGCTGTTTGCAGCGTGACTGCCTGATGCTGTGTAAAGGCAGTGAAAGCAGTTCTACAGAAAAAAAACAAAACAAAACGCTGGACTAACTAACTAAGAAAGAGAGAGCAAGCAAAGCTGAAAGAAACTTTTCAGAAAAGATTTACTTAGAAAGTGCAGAAGACCAAGCAAAGGGAGGAAGCGTGACTGCCTGAGTGTTCACTCAGTAGGAGATGCACAATTACTGTTCAGTTGATAGATGATTAAAATAAAAAAGGAGACATTTCACACCCTATAATTGAAAGGCCAGTTGAGGCTAATATGGGTCGCTACTAAAACAAATGACAGTGGTCAGACTGCAGTGTGCACACAGGCACTGTGGGGGAGGAAGATTCTGGGTCAGACAGCTGAGGAGGATTAATTTATAATGCAGTGTAACTGGATAACAGCACAGCCTTCTGGGTAAAGACCTACAACTGACCTAAGGAGGCAGGGATGGAACTGCCTGTTGGCTTATGTGCTGAAAAATATTCTAATTTCTATTATAGGATATCCACATATTCATTTCAGATAGTTCTTTTAGTAGAATTGACCAATCACATGTGAGCAGGCTGTGGTGGCACATGTTGGCCAAATGGTATCTCAGGACCTATGGGGTTACGTCAATGAATTAGCTTGTAACTAACTTCTATGACACTGAACAAGTGTTTTGATGTTTTCCAGTTGGGTTTCTGACCACACTACAGTGCCGAGGCTGCTCTTGTAAAAGTTTTCAATGACATCCAACAACCAGAAGCTGATTTTCAGTCACAGTACTGCTGGATTTCAGTGCTGCATTTGACTTAGTTGAACACAACATATTATAGGAATTGGGTGGCAGTTACTGATGTTGCACTAAAGTGGTTTGAATCCTTGTTAAAGGACAGAGACTACTTTGTGTTTATAGGTAACTTTACACCTGAACATGACCTCCATGGTTCATTTTTGGGTCTTTTGCCTCTACTTTTCCCATTTACATGTTTACACCAGCTAAGACTATGGAAGAAAACAGACAACGTGTACATTTGCATCACCATATTACCATGAGATTATAATACAATTAAACATTGTGTAAATGCATTGATCAAATCAATGATAATATGGGCCAGGATATTCCCCAATTACAAAAAGGTAAAACCAAGGTTTTTGGAGCCACGATTAGAAGTCAGCACTCAGCTTCAATCTGTGATGTTAAAGCCCACAAACCATGACAGAAATATTGGTGTAGTTATGGACTGTGACTTGAATTTCAATAGCCACATTAAAACAATTGCAAAGTCAGCATACTACCATCTGAAGAATATATATATATATATATATATATATATATATATATATATATATATATATATCTATATATATATATATATATATATATATATATATATATATATATATATATATATATCAAGGATTTAAGGCCTTACGTCTCAGAAAGGTATGGAAAAACTTGTCCGTGCTTTTATTTTCAGTAGACTTGACTATCGGAGTCTTTACAGGCCTCTAAAAAGTCAATATAGGCAAAATGCTGTGGTTCAAGTTCTGTTCACAAAGTCAGAACTAAACAGAACCAGCTTTCAGTTTCTATGCTCCATCTATCGAACAAATTCCCAGAGAACTGCAGGTTTGCTGCAGATCTCACTACTTTTAGGTCAGAAGAGATGAAACATTTCTGTTTGCTGCTGTCTAATGCTGATTTAATTTTATTTACACTGCACTGTCACTTTGTTTCTGTTTTCATTTCTGAATAATGTTTATTCTTCCGCTTTTAATCACCTGTTTTACTATTTTAGTCACTTGATGCTTTTAGCATAAATTCTGTATTTGTGTATAGACATCACTTTAACAACTACATCTCAGATGTTTATAACAAACCGATGGGTTGTACATTTAATAGATTATGGTTATTTTATTAGAATATGCACCATAGGCCTGATGCTCTAAGAGAGAGAACTGACACAAGATGGCGGTCATGTGCAAACACAGTTTGCAGAGAAATATTGGAGGTCAAACCCAGAGGCTAATCCGTCATTGGACAATAGTCGCTGTGTTCCCGAGATTGAAACAGTTGTGATGCTAGCCGTATGTCTAATCAACATAGTTTCATGAACTGAAAGAATTCCCGAAAGTATCACATTATTATGAGTCCGAACAAAATGTTATCGTCGCTTGCGATGTTTGTTGCCTTTTTGCAAATAAGAGTTATTGTGCTCAATGGGAGACGGAAACACTTTGCCCCTCACCGTCTGAAACATGTAATAGTAATACTGATATGACAAAACAATGACAACTTTCCTCTAAAACAAATTCCTGAAGATCTTGCCCCATTTTTTCCCATAGCCATTAAAAGACGTCTGTAATGTAGCCTACAGCCACGTGAATACACGTACTGTCGCCTCGTGTATTCACTTTCACCAAGTTGATAGAAGCGAAGTCAGAAAATTGACTCGTGACAGGCAGGTAATCCCCAGGTAAACTTGGATCCCCCTGCACGCATCCGGTCCGTTTAGTATTCCGCTTGTGCCGAGTTGGAGTGACTGAGTTCTCATTTTCATGGCAATGTCAATCAAGCCCATGTGAACAGGAGCAGTGTGAAGGGGCACGGGACAAGACTGAGCCTTTCCATGCTTAATGGCCTGATTAATAATAAATCCCCTGTCTAATTATGAAATGGTCAACACTAATGAGATTTCTCTCACCCGTTTTCTAATGAGCATATTAACAATTCCACTCACTCTCTATGCCACACGAATGATAACATCTGCATATGATATGTTCCTTAAAGCTGCACAACACATGAATATGACATTTTTTTTTGTTTTGTACACACTGTTCCTGCTGCAAACAGGCGTTCTGGGAGGGAACGTGATGAGACTTTGAGTTTGTGTCTACACAATTAAATTCTGAAAAGTTTATTTAATACTAAATAACTTTTGAGTATAATATCATTCCTAATAATATTCTGAAGAGGGTCAATTCTATAATGAAATACATATATTTTGTATTTTACACATTCAAATTGAAATGGAAATGTAGGGCATGTGATGTGACCCTCTGTTTTATAGCAGAAGGAAACCGCTCTGCAGAAAGTAGGATGTAAATAACACTAGGGCTTTTTATTTATTTTTATATAAATATGTCAATCTTCAAACTTGTCGGCAAAAAAAATGTCAGTTAAAATCACTATGTCGCTCCCAAGACCTTTGAGAGCCATTTATAGAAGAAAAAGACTTGTTCTTTGTTGTGTGTAGCTTCTCCAATAAAAATCGTAACAATTCAATTTCCATTTTATTTTTGTTTTGTTTGTTTTGTCTCACCTCACTTATTTTACATTCAAGTGGCACGCTACAACAAAACATATTCATAAGGCCCAGGTGGCTCTGAAGAAAAAAGAAAAAGAAAAGAAAATGTTCATGGTTGATGTTTTAGAGGCTTTACAACACAACAAATGGAAGCAACAAGGTGAGCCGATGCGCTGGGGGGGAGGACCTGCTCTTCTCTTCTCTGCTGTATATGCTGCATCTCAGTCCCCTATGAGGGGCTGTTAGGGACCCCTGGTGTAAACCAAGCTCATTAACACTCCCCCCTGCTACACTCACAGCCCTTACACACAATACATGTGAAAAACTATTTACTTACACAACTGAAAAGCTCTCCGTTTTTACATAGATTACAAAAAAACCTTCTTTTGTATTAGTAAAATGTGATTTTTTTTTTGTCAGCTTCTGGTCATTACATGATCTTACTGTGCAGATGGAGTTTTCCCTGTTGTCTAATATAAATTTAATTTGTGGTCTCTGTTTATACAATTTTTTCCTATGTATGAACCTTAATTTTTAAAGTGAGATTTGATTCGTGCCTCCATAGCCACAGGTGTCAACAGCACAGTATTGGTAAAACACAGCAGAGCCTTCAACGGCGAAGGTCGAGTGTATCGGTTTGGAGCGACGCCTGAGTGTGTGTGTGTGTGTAGAGTTAACATCGGAGCGCACGCACGTGACATCATGTTTAGACAGCTGGAATTTAAAAAGCGGCATCAGAAGGTTCGGCCCTTAGGTCGACATGCAGTAGATGATCCTCATATGACGTAGTATGCACACACACACACACACACACACACACACACACACACACACACACACACACACACACACACACACACACATAATTGATATAATGACCAGCACACTTTGATCTTTCACATGGACAAGTCAGATGCGCCTACAGATATTTGAAAGCTGCAGCTTATTTCAAATATTAATTCTTGTTTAGGCTCAAACATGTATTATTTAACCTAACTCACACCATAAGAGTCTTTGTCAGGATGCGGGTGAACTTGGTTCACGTCCTATCGCCAATACAACAATTTCCTGTTTAATACCAAATTATTTGGTGTTATCTTTATTCTACCACCTGATTATAATCTTTGAAGCAAGACTTGTTTTGCTACTTCAGTGGTCATGACATCTCTGTCTGACCTTTATAAATGACCATTTCTATAGAGTTACACTAAATTCTATCTATATTTATATTACAGTGCATATGACGTTGTAATATGAGGGAATGCAAATATGATACTAGGACAAGAGGAGGGCATTTCTCATGTTTTATAATGTTAAAAGTAAAGACGAGAGCAATAGAGAGAAAGAGAGAGAGAGTGTGACATAGAGCATGAGTAAATGAAGGGAAGAAGCACCGGTCGCGAGGACAAAGCAGTGAATCAGAAAAGTAAAACGTTATTTTTTTTTATTTTTGTTTCACCTTGGTGTATGAAACGAGGTGTAATATGCTTCACCATTGCCATATTATGAGTATTAATCTTACATCGCCACACCTAAACACATCACCTCATCGCTATGCATTCCTGATATGACAGGTGTATTTAGAAATATCTGTCTTGCTATCAGCCACCCAAAGGACTCTGTGGTATACACACACACACACACACACAAATACACACGAACAAGCACTTAATACAGGAATTCCCACCACAACCAGAGTGTGCCTTCATACCGACTAACATTCAGTAACACTCCCCTTTTGTGGGGGGAAAAAAAATAAAATGGAAGCAACCTCAGGAAGAGCAACAGAGGAGGGATGTACACACTTGCGAAGGATGTTCAGGATGCAGCGTACTGAAAGAGAACAAATTACAGAATCAAACAAGATAAAAAGCAAACAGCATAAGTGAGAGAATGTAGAATTTCTGACCCCGCCAATAACATCGGAGCATAGGCTTGTGACATCATGTTTGGACAGCTGGATTTCAGCCAGCGGCATTAGCAGCTCAGGCCTCACATGCAGGAGATGACTCCATGACTTCATACGACGCAGTATGCACAGGGACAAAAACACGATTGATAAAGTGACACGTTACTTTTTTCACATGAGCACAGTGATTAAAACTAGTCTTGTGTCGGGCTTACTAACCCCGCGAGGGTTTTGTTATTTACGACTCACGTGATAACGCCTGAACGCAGCACACTAGCTAGAAATCCTTTGAGTTCAATTTGCTTTTTATGTTTTTTTGTGTGAAATCCTCTGGTAAAAGAAGATGTCCGAGTCTTTAGTGTGTTCTCATACCACCTGCTTTTAATGCGTCACTGCTGGGGCAGAGGGAACATATCGCTCTTCTGTTTTCAGTGTTCAAAGCCTCAAAAATATTTAACAAACAAAGAGGACATGGAAAAGGTTAAGGGAGATTTGAACAAAGCATTTCTGAATTTTTAAAAAGGATTGGCATAAGATTAAAAGACAAGTCCGATGCAGCTGAAATTGGATAACATTTTGCCAGCGGCCACAGTTTATTGAATCAAACTTTTCTTCCTGCCCCACCCACCTGTACCTACGGAAATCCCATCATGCTATGCTTGGGTGGACTCGCCCGCTCCTTATTGAAGATGAATGGGATTCAGCAGATGTGCTCAGCCCATCTGGCACAGCCTCGTAGCGTGACTGTTACAGATTACATATTTTTTAGAGGCAAACTTCAAACAGACTAAATTATATTGTGTTTTGTGAAGCCATTAAGTCTAATAAGGTGAATTGAGTTAAATAGTGAGTGATTTGATAAAATTGGTTGTGATCTATAATGAAAAGGGGGGAAAAAAAATGTGCTGCCATTATATATCTGACTGTGTGTGTGTGTGTGTGTGTGTGTGTGTGTGTGATGGACAGCAGACGAATGCAACCGGTGCTCAAGTTGGAGATGCATGATGTCTGTTCAAATTAGAATTTTTGTAATTACTGGTTTGTAATCACCTTTGCCCCCCCTTTTTTTTTTTTTTTTTTTTTTTGCTGTTGTCCTTTAAGCGTTTGCTCCTCACATATGAAAAGCCAACGGAATCCTCGTATCTTGCAGCAACACAGATGGAGGCACAGGCAGGAGGCATCAGATAGAGGATATCCTGCTGGAGCGGAGCAATTCACCGGTGTTCATTAGTTAATTTATCACTTTACAGAGCTTATAATCACAGTTCACATTCACACTCACGCTGATAAGCCAGCAATCCATTTAGTTTTCCACTTCCAAAGGTATGATTAAGTTTGTTGTTGCATGAAACCAATTATCCACACGATAACAACTAATATTAGAATTTAACAAATTATATAATAAAACAGTTTGTGACTAATGTTGCTATCTTTATATGCATGAATAATTAATACTCCCATCACACTAGTGAAGCAATAATCAGAGCTTTTGAAATGGCTCCGTAAATTGAACAATCACAGTAATTATCCTGTCGACATCAATATCTACTAAAAAGCGGAACTGTAATCTCTCCTCCTACTTTGGTTCATGATAAGAGGAAACACAAAGTCAAACTCTCACAGCTGTGTTTTCATGGAACGCAATGAATCACACAGGCTGTTTGGTATTTTCCCGATCTTCAAGCCCACTTTGTATTTGGATGAGCGAGCGCAGGATGGGAGGAGGCACACAAACATGTGGGGGTTCATTTCAAAAGGGTGAGATTTGTTCCTAGATGTTGCCCTGCAAACAGAAAACCGAAAATGAATTTCAATTGACCCCTGTCCAACTAAAATCAGCACTGAAATTGACATTTATACTGCCATATGCTGTATAAAAAACCGTCTCTTTTAGTTCAATAAATCAATGTGAAGGCAACAGGATTGATATATTATATATATTGTCAGTGCTATTATACACAGCTGTTCACTGACTTTACCTTTACCATTTTTAATATTAAATCACTTGGAAAGGACACCAGGCTGCTACAGTATATTCTGCTACATAAATTCCGCTTTTTATAAAGTAGATGTTTTGTTAGCAGGCTCATATGCCTCTCCTCTGCCTTTCTTTATCAAATGTAGTTTCTCATGTTTTATTCTTTATATAACAAGTATTTGAATAAATCTTAGATATCACACATCTATATCACAATAACTTGTGAACAATGTTTATTTTATCACTGCGTCACTCCTTAGGCCTATAAGAGCTGTTTTATAGAAGAAAAGGGCATCATTATTGTTGTGTGTAGCTTTTCAATGAAAATCTGAACCATTTCATTCCCACTTGTTCTTTGTGGCATCACTGCAGCAGAAAATTTTCATTAAGCCCAGTTTGTTCTAAAGAAGATGTTCATGGTTGATGTTTTAGAGGCTTTACAATTCAACAAATGGAGGCAATAAGGTGATGTGGTGTACCAATGGTGTACTTTTCCTCTCACATACACCTATAAAACTCATTATCACATCACTACTGCTAC
Organism: Eupleurogrammus muticus; assembly: GCA_036785175.1. Classification (NCBI taxonomy): domain Eukaryota; kingdom Metazoa; phylum Chordata; class Actinopteri; order Scombriformes; family Trichiuridae; genus Eupleurogrammus; species Eupleurogrammus muticus. The sequence continues at coordinate 18,404,338 of JAYKQN010000003.1, read as the reverse complement.
ACTGACAACCCAACACACAATACAAGTGTAATGAATTTATGTAAGGCTCTCATAAAAACTAGAGATTTTACTACAAAAAAACCTTCACATATTTTAGTAAAATGTGATCTCATGATCATAATGTGCAGTTGTAGTTTTCCCTGTTGTAATGAAATAATGAATTCTAATTTAACATTCATTTGTGGCAAAGTCTCAGTTTTTTTTTTTGTTTTTTTTTTTTATATTTTTCTTTTTTGTACATGTGAACAAGATGAATTTAAAGTGAGATTTGATTTGTGCTTCTGCAGCCACAAGTGTAAATGGCACAATATTGATATATAGTATCGTAACTTCAACAGCTTTTCAACAGCTTTTCCACCTTTCATAGCATCTTACGTTTCATGCTTCCTGCTGTCTTCCAGTGCAGATGTGTTGTGCTTTGCAGTTCTTAAGCTGCCATTTAACTGTGATTGTCTCAGTTGTTTGTCTGGCTGTAAGAGGATTTAATAATATCACCTACTAGTCCATATTCACCTTCATCCAGCCCTCCTGAACATTGCATTGCTGCACATACATGAACCAAAAAAGCAGCACAGTCTAAGGATTACGTGCTTGGTTGGCCGGTTCACTCATTTTGATGGATTGCTGGGGAATTTAGTATTTTGCCCTTTCCTTTCACATAAAATACTTTTCCTCATAAAATAAAACATTTTGCATCGCTTAACACGCTGATGTTATGCATGTGAATTAGCATTCTAACATTCGCTAGTTGGCATTCAATACAAGCACATATGCTTAACAATGATTAACATGTTAGCAACATTGTGAGCACATTAGCATGCAGGCATTAACATTTAATTCAAGGCACTCACCTAGGCACAGCGTCATAGAGCTATTAGCCAATTAGTATGATATACAGTAGCCCCTATAATTAAATGTAAGACACGGAGCAGCAGTTCAGAAAATAATATGAATCATTGTATAGAATGTAATATTAAACATGACTTTCTCTTGTAAGTTCATCATCGATCATCAACAAACGATAGTGAGAGACAGGGCAACATAAGTGAAAGAAACAGGAACATTTAGAAGATCTTTATTCTGCAGTAAGCTTTTCAATGAGAATCCAATAAGTCAGCCAGTTTAAAGCAGGAGGAGAAAAAAAAATTATTTATGAACTCAATGAAATTCCCAAAAATTCCTAACATGAGGTGTCCTCTTCCACTTGAACAGTTCTTTAGTCGTTTGGTAAGGTACTAATGTCAGTGAACTGTCAAACTTACCAACCAATGATGGTCATTTGTTGTATGAAAAGTGCTATTAAAACAAAGTATGACGGATTGATTGATAAAATGATTGATTGATTAAATTATTGATTTACTTGCACAGCCTGTTAGATTCTGAAACAAAGAAAAGGAGCCCAGAGCCAGGCTTCTATATGTACCCTAGCATACTCTCCCCTGTTCCACGTTCTCTTGGAGGGGGGTCATTCATAGCTGGTTAGGGCCTCTGGGCGATGAAGCCAGACACGAAGGGGGGGGTAGTGGTTCCTCTGGCAGGAGGGGAGGTCAGCTGCCTCCTTTCGTTAGTTAGCGCTGGGGTTTCCGGGAGCACAAGCTGCTGCTCTCCAGCCTCGCTGCTGCTTCTTGGCACGCCACCGTTGGCGTCCCCCACCTCCGCCTGCTGCCTCGCCCAATGACGCCACAGTATCCCAGGGGGCAGCGCTGCGAGCCTGTTTAGTGCCTCTAATTTACAGCTTGTAGGTACATTATTTGTTTATGCGTTGATTCATGTGTTTGTTTATGCAATTTATAAGTGTTGGAACATGAGAGGGTTTTAGGTATTGGTGCAACTCCACTGTTGCAGTGTTTTAGGTCTTGCACCTTTATTATTCATATGTTATTTAAGTGACTCTATTTATTTATATAGTGCTAGCTCTTTATACAGAGCAGACAGTTCCCCAACTCTGATAACACTTAACCTCCAGGGTCAGTTTTATTAATTTACTTTAATTCAATAAAGGTCGTCACTTTACCTGTCATGTATTGTGGTCAAGGTTTTATTCTGTGGTCGGTGACATTTCTCCCTCATATCCCTGCTTTCTGGTTTCCTTGGCTAGCCTAGATCCAAACCCATATTTATTACACTGTTGGCAGCGGGGGGGATCATCATTGCAAAAATGTCAGAGCCTGAGAATAACGCACCTCACTCTGAGGTTGAGTTAGCCACAAATCAAAATTTCCCCGGCTCGCCAAGTAATAATGATGCATACCTCGCCCACGCTTTGTGCCAGAGGCATTGACGGTCGCTGGGCGAATAGCGCTTTGAGATGACTGCTGATGTAAATAATTGGGACAAATTGCTCAGACATGATGAAATTCACGAGTCTATTGTCTGGCGTGTTCAGGCGAGGTCCACAGTGGGTTATCAGCAGCGGCTTAAACTCACTATAGCTCGTTGATGTCACCACAGGCAGGTGTTTATATCCCTGTAATGGTGGTGGTTGGGAAAGGGCCAGCTTCTTCTCATAGAAGGCTTCATAATGAGATCATCCATGCACATTGAGTTTGGCCAATCCATGTAAAGAAAGCGAAAGGAAGAAAAGAAAGAAAGAAAGAATACTGTTGACTTAAAGGAGCCTGGAGAAGGAGAGCTGCTGTGGCATGAGGAGGAGGAGCAGCAGGAGGACAGGGAGCAGGAGGAGGATGGGTTCAGAGAAAAAAAACAGGGCAGTGGCAGCGTGCGTGATGAATTATGAGGCAATTTTCTATTTTCAGCTACCACTGTAAAAAAAAGATACTTGGAGAAGTCTTTGAAGATGAAGATCAGGTCCTACTGGAATAAGCGATGGTGGCTGGTCATTGACGCCTCAAAAAAAAAAAGTTGTCGTGACCTCGGTGGATCCTTCCTGTGGTGGTGGCAGAAGAGGGACCAGATGCCAATACTCGCCAACTTGCCAAGTGAAATATATCTGCTTCCGGGCCTCTTTCACACCTTCCAGAACGGATGTTCTCACCAGCAGGGAACATGGGCCCGTCCCCGAGGGAGCGAACATGCTGATCTTTCTCAGCATCTCCTAGCTGATTGTTAGTGTATTCTGTTTGAGTTGTAAAATACGATACTTATATTCATGTATTATTATTTATTTATACATTTTAACCCTCTCCATTGTTCATTTGTTTATCCATCATTTTTCCTTTCACCATTGACTCTATAGGTGTGCTGATGGAGAGAGAGAGGTGCCAAACCACACATGACTCAGATCACCTCATGGGGAAAAAAAGGTGCTCCCCATCGCTGTTGACCCCCCTCCTGTAGTGCGTTCCTCGCTTTGCTTCCTGCCCTGTTCCACCGCCCACAGCTTCCCACCAGCTGTCTTTCTTTTAAAAGGCAGGAATCTATCCAGGTGCAGGTATTCAGAGATAATTGTCACATATCCAGTGGAAGGAATTAAAATAGTAGCTTAAGTTTTCAAATTAAAAGCATGCAACAGAACGGAGCACAACGATAAAATACTATTTAAAAGATACATTTTAAAAGCATGTGATATAAAAAACACAGTAAAGCATAAAAACAAGGAAACATCTAAAGCATACTTCCATTGTGTTAGGAGTGAATGTGAATGCATAAAGCTGCACAGCTTTACAGCATACATCTGCACGGTAGCAGTGTAATAAGAGAATGTGTTTGTGTGTTAAAAATGAGACGAATATCAGCACCACAGCCCTCAATCGATGGCATGATTGCAAGCGCAGCATCGGGCAGGTGTTTCACCACTTTGTAAGAGCACATTGGGTGTTCTCAACCTTTATAAATAGTTAATGACCGAAAGTCCGAAGTGACTTTCTATCGTAATGTCTAAATGATGATGATCCGGGTGCGGAGACGGCTGTTTGTGAGGAGGCGTGACTCATGCTCACTCATCAGTTTTGAAGCCTCACAGAAATAACTAGGCAGTTGTCACCCAGCCATGTACCTGAATGACCCGAGAAAGCCCCCCCACGGCTATTAAATCACCCTCTCTACTGATTAAATCCGTTTCACACTTCTGGGCAGAGGTCTGGGATACATCTATCATATTAAAAGGTAACGCCGAAGGTTTCTGAAAACATGAAGGCTCATACAATCTCCAAAGTCCAGGAGAGGTCTGTTTGTGGCGTTCTTTGTGAGCCCAATCTGACAGTTCCCATCATGCAATCGACTCAGAATTTTGTATGGGTGTTTGCTACCCGTATTCTCTTTGGTTACCCCCATTCATGAAGGCTACATATCAAGGCCTCTGTAAGACAGAGAGGGTTTATGATCACATCAGCACTTTCCAAATGTCTGACGGGAAAGGCTAATAGCCTCTCCTGTCAAGGTGGCAGATATATTAGGGGCCTTAATTCACCACACAATGAGTGTGGAAAAGGTGCTGACATTACTCTGTAAGATATTTGTTAGACATGGGTGTTTTAACAAGTAGTTAGACAGGTACAAACTGCTTATTAAACATTTAACTTTAAGAATATGCTGCAGAAAGAATTTAAGAAGTTTCTTTGGATCTTTTGATTATTATTTTATGATGTGAATACTTGAAAACTGAAACTGGTTGAAAAGCGTCAGAAATCTTGCTGGTAATTGAAGAATAATGTGAAGTTAGTCTCGGTTCAAATATCGACGCTTCCCAGGGTCCTGGTGCTGACACACATGATGATGATGATGATGATGATGATGATGGCGTTTATTCCCCAGTAAATATCCACTGACAGGTCACCTTGTTAAAAAAAAAAAAAATCATTGGAACAATCTTTAAAGTCCAATTCTTTTGCTAATTGGCTTTCAATGGAGTGAAGTGCGCGGCTGTTGAATCCGTCTTTATTATTGATGATGTTATTGAGCTCAGGTAGTTTTTTTTAGCTGAAAGCCTGTTCACCCCGATCGATCCACTGGCAATTTTCATTTAGCTTCGATGATAAATACTTGATATAAAAAGACACTTTTTATTCAATGCCGATTGGGTCCCTGTGTATCCACTCTCGCTTTGCACTCCATATGAAACAAGCACTACAATATTACAAATGTCCATGACAGCATGGAAAAGCAAAGCTTATAACTTATCTGAGAAGATAAAAGCCCTTCAGAGACCTCTGAGTCCGGTACAGCAGGGAAGAGAATTGAAGCCAAGTTTTCTATCTGTTCTGGGTTCCACTTTGGCCCATTGTATGCACATGCACACCCCTGCACACACACAGACACATGCACGGACACATGTGCACAGACACAGACAGTCAAAGTCAAGGGCATCCTGTCAGAAGGAGATCCATACCAAGTCCTGTGACACAGCAGTGAGATTATGCCCAGAATTCGCTTGAATACATTATCCAGCCTCAGAAACACAGCTTAGAAATGAGTGCAAACGATTCATTTTTGTGGCAAATTGTATATTATATTGTATATTGTACTGAATATACAGTAAGCAAAAAAGAAAAATGTCTTGGTTGGATAGTTTCCTGAGTTTAGTGAAACGCAGCTGTGTGTTGGGACGGTGTTTTGAGTGAAATCCACCCCCTTACCTTGCTTTAAATTAGCAGCATGTGTGCAGAATAATAAAGACCTCGGACGGTCGTGCAAATAAAGGATGCAAAACACCCATTGTCAGCATCGCCAAACATGACCGCTCACACGTGACACATATTGACATGCTTACCTTACAGTTTCCTGCGGTGGCTTGCAGCTCGCCCTTCGCGGACATTCATGCTTTTAAAACAGCTCGCATGCCCCACCGCCGCAGTCGCTTTCTCCTTCCACGGTGACATTGGTTTGCTGACTCATAACATCTATGACTTTGGGAAAAGGATAAGTGGTCTCTCACAACTATCGTGGCGCGAGCTGAAACATGAACCTGAGGGGAGAATTAAGGGCTACAGTACAAATAAACCACACATACCGCTGACTGGAATGGAAAGGATGAGCGCACCGCTGCAATATGATCACGGGGTGCCCTTGACTTTCAGAGGTATGACATGTCATAGATTGTTGTCATTATGCCTTATTAGCTTAATGGATGAGGGCCAAGAAGTGTTCATTGTTACCAACATCTCATGGTTTATAGTAACTGTAAATTTAAAAGGCCTTCTCAAGAAATATCAGTGTTGGATATTGATGATCTTCAGAGCTGTGGATTGAACCAGCAGGAACAAGTGGGGAGATGCTACTCTATGCATTATGCATGCATCAGGGGTGAAAGTGCCCTTGAGAAAGATAGTAGTAGTGTAGGTGATGGTGAAAATAAAAAAGATAGCTTAGGTCTCCAGAGCTCTTGCCCCTTGTGTAATATGGCCAGCGAGAGGTAACATGCATGTACAGAACGTGCCTAAAAAAAAAGACGCTTAGAAGGATAGCATGATTTTTTTTTCGATAATATGCAAATGTGACATTTACTGGTGTCAGCTCTTAGTCTGCCCTCAGATGTATCCTAACAAATTACCAATATTTGTACAATCCTGCTCAGAATTTAGCTGGATGTTTTAATGGCCATCACTGCCCCCCGTCATGAAATTCCTGCTCCGGTAAGCAGCATTTTAACGATGCAGTTGGTTGAGCTGGAAGCTCATTTTAACTGGATTGTATAGGGTTGGCTTGTTTAATCAATAACAATCCATCACATTTTATGAGCTCATTGTATGTTTTTTATCTGAAATCCTTATTCGGAATTCAGTAGATATAACTGTCATGTAAAAAAAAATACTAAAACTTACAATATTTTCCTCTATCATGTTGTTGAGGAGAAAAATACAGTACAGTGGCACAAAACTACTAAAAGTACTCAAAGTCCAGTAAAAACTACAAACCTCAAATCTCGCTATAAATGTCAATCCTATTGACATTTATAATTGAAATGCCAATCCTATTGACATTTATAGCACAACATCACCCACAAATTTGCCTTAAATGACCTTTGAACAGTTTGCAACACCCTTTATTCTTGTCCAATAACAGAAAAAAAACTCCCTAGGACAACTAGACATAACATTCCAATAAGTGGAAACAGAAAGACAATAACAGGGTAGAATAAAAAAACATGGACCCAGGAAGACCTCAATAACTTCCATGTGGAGGCATCTGGGCCTGAGTAAGACCTGGGGAGACAGACTACACCCATAGTCATGATTCCTATAGAAGGAGAGGGGTAGGTTCAAACTGCACAAAGGTGCTTAACCTGGATTGGTTTGAGCTCTAACAAGACATTTCCATGCCTCAAGTTACAACCAAGGTGCCCCCAAAAATTATCCTCTTGATTTGTCGATTAGCAGTCAAAGTGCCGTTTTAACTGTGGCCGTAATACAAAATGAACCCTGAACCTCACACATCGTGACCTTGCACAGAGTAGCCGGGCTCTCATAACACTCCCCGCATACCACTGGTCACTGAAAAATAAGCTGCTTGGAATTATAAATGTGGGGAAAATCCAGCCATATAGACAGAGTTCTCCTGTTTCTTTGCGAAGCATGACTCAGCATTACCCAAAGAGACCAGCGGGTTGCTATTCTGTTTAGCTAATTAATTAACCTGTCAATCACACATTGAAGGAAAAAAAACCCTTGGAAGGTAAAGAGGGGGTAGTTAGTTTGGATATTGACCATTGTGAATCATGAGAATTCAATGCACCGCTGAATGAGCTGCGGCCGTCTTCATTCAGCTGGCACGAGTGTCAGCAAAAAGTTGATCTTGTTTTATATGCATGGTCTTTGAGAAATTAGGAAACTTTTTTGAAAAATAGGGTGAGGATTTGCATGCGCTATTGGAATTAATATTTCAGAAACACTGATAAAACAAGGTCATGACAAAGCTCTTTTTTGTAACTCTGCAGGATAAATTCTCAGAGGTCAATTTGCCTACTATTCTCCCCGTCCTAAAGTCCTATTCATAAAGGATATTGAATGAAATGATTGCACAAATATGCCCATAAAGTTAAGCAGCTGAGTGCAATTTGCCCATATTTTGCATCTGAGTAAGTGAATGGAGCCATTTCCAGCATTTCAGGCTTTTTTTCCCCACATTTCAGCACACAAAAGGCTTAAATTGCATGTTTTTATTTCGCAGAGGTGCTCACACAAAGCTCTGAAACATCTCAGACCAGCTGTCATCCATTGAGCTTCTTTCACGTCTCTAGTGTTTAACCTCCTGAAATGTTAAATGTCAGTATATGGCTATTAATGCGACTCAGGCAGGTCTTAATAAATGTCTGAATCTTAGTGTTGTTCAGGTGTCAGTGTATTTTTGGCAGAAACATGAGTGCCTACTGTATGTTGTCTTTGTTCCCCACAGCTGACCACGTATCACACGGCAGCTGAAATGACTAGCGTGTTAGGATCTGATGGTAATAAATAGCCTGTGTTCTGTGACAAATATGCAGGTCAGCGCTTACACCCGGATTCCAGCTTTTCCGGGTTTAGTTGTTTGGAACAAAACAACTATTCTGGATGAATCCCGATCTCCCCGTCAGCACTGTCAAAGCATTGCATTTTTTTTAAGTTAAACTGGTGGAAATCAGCGATAATCATACCACATCATACCCATTTGACCCCCCCCCCTTGATTTGATTCATAATTCAATATCACCCCAGCTTGAAGAGGGAAACACAGAGAAAGAGAAAGTGCTTCATTTACCCCTGACTCTGGAGACACTAATAATTGCTCTCTTAACTGTGTGTGGCTATTAGTGGCGCTGCTGGTGTTGAATTGAACTGTTTCCGCAATGAGGCTCATTTGCATAGAAAGGCACAGATCTCATATGCACATTACTAATCTCTACTGACAGATATCTTGCATATAAATATGCAGGATTTGTAGGCATTCAGACATTTATCCTGAGCCCGGTAAAAGCCTCCCAGGTTCTGTTTGTAGTCCGAGCCGAACTGACCAATCGCGTTTGACCAGGATACTTTTGCATGCGAGTGCCGATCTGTGGTGAGCTGCACAGAGGAGGGTCCTCCTGAGACTCCACGATGGGTTTTTTTTGTACACTGTGGTGCACCTTATGTTTTTGATAATTCCTCTCGTACCACGCATGTTGCTCTGTTGAGCCCTGATGTTCTTTAGATGGGATGGCTGTAGCTTTAAAATGAAAACACATGTGGCCTTTGCTGGTCCATCACAACAAGCATTTTATGGAAAAAAAAGGAAACAGCACGCATGATTTTCATATTTAAAAATGTGTTTTTTAGGGCTGTGCTCATTAAGTGTCATGGGAAAAACAACTAAGTCATCACGTATACTCAGAGCTGTGCAATGTTGAATTACATTTTTTAGTAGACATCTCCATGTTAGAGAGAGAGAAGATTCGTAACAGAAAATCTGCAAATATTACTTCCCAGATCTGGAGTTCAAGGTGCTCTTGGATGAGGAACTGACAACAGGCATGTCAAAGAGAACAGAGCTGTCCAAGCCACAAAGAATTCTCTCAAAACCCTGCAATGCTCCATATGTCCAGTAAGCCTTGTGCTCTGTTTCGACTGGTGAACGCAGACACCTGCAACAGAAATCAATTTGAAGTGCTCGTGTTTTGTCGGTCTGCCCAGAGCTCGGGACCACAGGTGAGTGTTGGAACGTAGATGGACTGGTGATTTACAGGATCTGGCCATCTGCTTCGCTTTAGGAAACAGGAGGAGCAAGTGAAACTTGCTCATTCCATATGCACACACCGCATTAAAGCCAATGATACAGTTTACTACAGTTCACTTACCTTTTATAACAAGGTTTTTAGAATCCGTCACATTGAACTGTCGCATGAAGAGATCATCTTTATTTAATGGGAAAAAAAACTGCCACCATGTTGTTTATGAGGCTATGTCAGGCAAGTTCCTTTCCTACCCCATTTCTCATGCCCACTGGGAATTTATAATCCTTGAAACTCCTAAGATCAATAAACAGTTTGGCTCCGTCGTAAGTAAGCTTTTAGCTTTTTTTGCACCACTTAATGGAACAAATTACAAGGGGTGTTGAAGTTGGACAGCTACGTCTCACTGGTTCATTTTAAGTGTCTGTTTTAGCTGAATCATGGACTTGATAATTATTGCTTTTTATTTTTTCAGACAATGCTTTTTTATTGTTGCTGTGTCAGCCTGAGGCCCACTTGTATTCAATTTGTTGTTATTAGAATTTTTAGTATTTAATTACTTTATTTTAGTTTGTATTACTGTATATCGCTAATGCCAGACTGGTCTCCAAAACTATTTGTTTTATTTGACATTTTATTGTTTTTACTGTGTGTGCTAATATATCCAGTATATCGTCCTGCCAGCACAAATGTGAACTCAGGACATTGCTGCAAAAACTTAATGGTCAGTCAATTTCTCCCAAATAAACTGATTATATAATTTGGTATTTTAGCCCACATCTCAGCAGGAAGGAAAAAAAGGAATAAGCAATAATGAAGCATAAGTGAGTGTAATGCTGTACTATCTCACCTACAGGTTCACATTTTGAGGATGTGTTCTTTAACTAAACAATATCATTTGTTGAGGTTGATGTTGGTACTCATGCAGGACCTTTTGTAATGGACTGGGAATATTTGCATTAATCTAATCCCTGCCTTCTATATGTGTGCCATATTCAAAGCACACACTGTTAGAGATGTCGCCAGCACTTTGTGTTATGTTGTTGCCGTTACAAATGGTCTTAAACCGAAGCAATCAGCCGCAGCACAGATAGCCTCTCAGACGTTAATAAACTCCCAACAATGTCCCCAGATATCATATAATCTGCAGCTACTTCAGGTTGATTTTCGGTACGTGTACGACTCCTCGCAGAAGTGTTTTTTGCGTCTACGCCACAAAATATATTTTACAAAAGAAAAAAAAATGTAAAAAGCCTTATGTATCACGCGCACTTTTGTTCCAGGGTCACAGCTCCGTAACACAACAATGATTACGTCCCACCAACTTTATTACTATTCTTGCAGCCAACGTATTAAAAGTGAGTTTCCTGCTACTGCTACTTTATTCCTCACGTTAACACAGGCTACTGTGGCCAACGCCATAGACAAAAACACTTTGTGAGAAAAATGTACATGTTGTCGTCTTTTCTTCTTTCTATAAACTATGCTGAAACTCCAACTCATTAACTCTCAGATAATCCTGACACTATTGTTTTATGTATGAATGGATGGATAAAAGCAAAGCGATTTCTTAACATTTTACCATTTACTACACGTACTGTGTGAGACATACAACAATTGCATGGATCCAATCTATCTACTTTTCTATTGGAATACATACATTCTATGGGTACTGCACTTACTTTGTGTAAATTCATTCAAATTCAAGTGAAAATGCTCTATGTTCTACAAGTTATTTACAATATCAGGAGAATGATTCACATCCAACAAACTTTATTGTATAGCACCTTTCAGAGGGGTTGCATGCATATATACACACAAACCCATCCATCCATCCATCTTCTTTAACTGGTCTGGGTCAGGTCACAGTAGAAGTAGAAGTAGAGAGACCCTGACTTCACCATAGTTGGGGACCCCCCCCCCAATGGTCCATTGACCATTGTCAGGTCAAGGGAAATAAGGGATCCAATGTTCCAAAGTGCCTTGTCTGCTCCCTCACCTTGGTCAGAATTACACAACAAAAGCTCAAGCTCCTTTCTGTGTGGAGTTTGCATGTTCTCCCTGTGTCTGCGTGGGTTTTTCTTCTCGTTCTCCTGCTTCCTCCCACAGTCCAGCCACATGCTGAGGTTAATTGGAGACTCTAAATTGCCTGCAGGTATGAGTGTGTGAGTAAATGGTGTGTGTGCCCATGATAGGCTGGCTCTTGCCCTCCCTCTTTCCTGCAGTATACTCCAGCAGACTCCTATGACCCTAGTGAGGAATCAGCAGGTATAGAAAATGGATGTAGGAGCCTAGAATATTTCAGTTGACATTTACCTTATATAATATTCCTCAAAAACATGTATTTAATAAACTACTAGTAATGAATTTGACAGAGTAAACCTGGATCAGAAAGTTTATCTGCACAGGATTAGTGCTCGGGATCTGGGGCTCAAGGCGAAATATAACGTGTAAAAGACAGGCACTTTAAGAGGACGTGTCGTGCACATTTCTAGGTCACTATTTTTATTCTGGGGCTCAACTGTAATATCTTTACATTATTTACAGTTCAGCCTCTGTCTGAAGAGAGCACCTGTCTCTTTAACCCACTGGACCCCATAACCCTCACTGTGGTGCCCCAGACCACTTCAGAGTTTATAATCATTCTAAGTGCATCAAATTACAAAAATAAAGTCCTGAGCTTGCAAAAAAAAGAAAATGAGATACTGTATATGTTGTAACATGTTTTTTTATTTGATTTTCAGACTTCTAGAAGAAATGCCTCGGCCATCTAAGCATTCTCCTTTTGTGTTGTAAGAAAGAACCTGACTCATTGTGCAGCGTAGATTGTGAAAAACATAATGTAGCTTCTACTTTTTCAGCTCAAAAGCCTATAATGATAGACGTAAACAGCAGTTTTCTGGCGGGGGGGATTCACAGAGGAGGGGGCGGGCAAAATATCAAACTCAGTCTACAAAAAAGCAAACAAGTGTGACATATTTGGTATCAAATTATGGAGTTTGTGCTTTTTAACGGAAAACATCTTGTGAACGCTGACTTCTTTTTGACCCTGCTACAACTGGGGCAGCCAACTGGCCCACTGCTCCCCCCAGTACGTTCACCCACCAGGTTGATTGTGTGAGCACTGGTGTGCCTAATCAATCACTGCAACAGTAGGGAGGATGATTGTGGTACCTGCGGAGAGACACAAAAACACTACACTAGATCATTAACAATGATTCACGTGATTATTCCACATAATAACAATTAATGACATCAAGCAAGAAGCATAATGTGCCCATGTTATGGGGTTAATGCAGCCATCCTGAAGCAATCACGCAGCAACCTCAGAAAAACCACACACAAAGAAAAGTGAAGAGGAAAATTTAAGGCCACGTGCAGGTCGGGCCAACCTCCCCGCGTCTCTCAGGCGCCACACCTGCCTCCCAAATGTCCCTATTCTCCTCTGACAACCGTCAGTCTTAACACGGAGCCGATAGCGCCGATGATGCAGAGTAAGTTTACCGTGCATTGCACGCAGTATCTCATGATGACGCTGCTTAATTAGCATTTTTCAAAGTTCACCTAGCATTGTAATGTTAATCAGACACATATCGCCATTTCCTCGGAGGAGTTCTCCGTAATTATATAACAGTCTTGCGCGCTGCATACGAAGACGCCGATGAGTGAATCATTTATACGGTTCATATGTCTCCGATTGGTTGACATGTCGGCTGGAGCAACATGTAAGTGAACTTATGAGGACTTTTCTCAGATGGCTTCATCACTCCATCCATTTATTCAATTCCAGAGCTAATGAGCTGAAACAACTTTGCTGTATATGGGGGATTGTAACTGTCTATGAGACAATCAGTCCTTTTACGCTGAACTGAACTGTGCCTGTTTTAACGCGGCCTGCATGTGTGGTTTAGACAGCGTGCCGTCTTTCCAAACGTGATGCAACGGCGTCGGCATCCAGTGTGACGTATCCCACGAGCCTCGGGCAGCGAACAAAATGTTAATCTCATATAATTTTTGCTCCACTTTCTTGGCCCTGAGCCCAGTCGTTCCTCATACCTATAGACATCTATCGTATGCAAAACCTCCGTCTAACCTTCTCGAAAACATCTCTTGAGCTCTGACCCCTCTGACCTCGTCACACGTGGAGCGTCGCCATAGAGAACGACCTGCAGCGAAAGCGTCGTTCGCGGGCGTCCCTGGCAGAAGCATCCAGAAAAGCTCCGGCACTTTCAGAGCAGCGCTGCCAGGTTTCCTGATGAGAGTGTGAAAACACAGATTCTATTTTCATTGGCTCCCCCCCGTCTCCTCCAGCCTCCCAAAAACCTTCCTATTCTTTCTATGAAACTTTTTAAACTTTCATAACTAGTTTCATGTCGTGCGATTCCCGCCTTATATTGAGTTTCCCTGTGAATGAAAAGTGCGGCAGGAATTATATGTATTATTTATGCGTCCGTTGTAATGGCACCGTCTAATTCTGCGGTTGAAAATTACATCTGATGCATGTAATATGTCATGAATATTCTCCAGCTGTTTTCTGTTGCCGCGCATGGCATCCCTGCTCCTGTCACCTCTTTTTCTATCCCTCCGACAACAGATAGGCGTGGACGCTGTACCACTGTTCCGCAGCTGCACAGTACTTACCAGGGGGGAATTGAGTTCTCCTTTCATTAATTCTTCAATTAAATTGCAATAACTTACAGTATATCAGTTGTGTCCACAGAAGCAGCTTTCATTCCAAGTCATTCTGACTTTTAATTAAAAAAATAAAATTGCCGGCAGCTATTACCTGATAGTAGTAAGATAGTATGTGTGCGCAGGTTTATACAGCGTGCACATGTCATAGGGACTCCAACTGTGCATGTGGGTATGCAGTCTTTTGCCCCCTTGGCCTTACAATTATAGCCACCTAATGGAAACACCATTTAATAATATACACAGGTAGCCCCATATAGATTCAATTTAGTGCCTTTTTAATGTATGCACAACCCCCAGAAGTGAAAAAACCCAAGCAGGAATTGGTTCGAGAAAAATGAAATCCACAGCAAAAAAAAAAAAACATACACGTGAGGGTGTTCGGTTGTAAATGGCGTTTCTTACTTTTTTTTCTTGACAGAAAAAAAAAGCAAAAAAAACAACAGCAACGACAACAACAGAGTCGAGCTGGGATAAAGAAAAAAAAATTCTGCTTGGGTCAGTTGCGGCCGCGTTGGTTTCGCTGACACGGGCCCTCTTTAAGAAGCGGTTTCTGATTAAAAAAAGAAAAAAAAAAAAAAACAACAGACCGGCTCATCATCCGCCGACGCTGGCTCCCCTTCTTCCCGTCTCCTCTTCCTCGCTCTGTCCTTCCCTGTGCTGCTGGTTCGACATCAAAGGGCCCGATTTGCATAGCGCGAGGAGCGAGTATTGAGTCAACCTTGTTTAGCTAGTCGGCGTCCCGGCGGTGCCTAATGGCTGCTGGCAGATGAAAGGAGAACTGTTCCACCGCCCAAATCTCATAAGCACAGCCTCTCCTCTTCGATCCGTCACGATAAGTATAATTATCTTCGTAAAGTTTAATAGCCTGACAACTAAGCATGCCGGGGCTGAATTAGAAGAATTATACAAATACTCCAGTCATCGTTTATGACCTGTGATGAGCTCCTCAATATAATTTACTTGTGTGTTATTACTGGTTTCATAATCATGCACTTGCTATTATGTGCAATTTGCTAGATCAAGAGCTTGATGAAACAATTTCATTGGGGGGGGTTGTTGGCTAACATTATTAATACCTGGCCACAGTGTCACATTAATCACAGCAGTGGCGTAACCTTCACAAACGATCCGATTCTGTTCAATGATTCCAAGTTGTAAATTCCAAAGACAAGGCAGGGGGATTTGGAACCACCTTGTTTAAGGTTTACAATGCAGATCAATGACATCAGGTGCGGCAATACGAGCGATTTTAACAATGCGAAATCAAGTCCACACGTGCAGAAATAAAAAAAAAAAATGTAATGGTTGGACGTCTGAGTTTTAATCAGATCCAAATCCTACCCTGTCATTACCCTGGTTATTATTTCACTGCTGAACCTGGTAACCCCTAAACACATAAAATAGAAAAAGTGGTTGATGGCTAAGGAACGGAGCCGTAATTCACGGCGAGTAGGCGCATTCTGAGCGTGCCCGCGTGTCTTCATGTCTGGGACTGTATTCACGCATGTGTTTACAAGGTTGCATACATGCTTTATATGCAACGCTGCTTCACACGACCTGTAACGAGATTACAATTTCTATTTATACGATCGCGCGCTCTACTGCTATTTTCTTGACCTTGAAGAGCATGTTTACCGATTTGTGAGGTACTTTTGTTCTTCGCGCGGCACAGGGCTTGGGGTAGGAGGTGTAAATGAATGCTATTTAGTTATTATTTTTTTATTTTTTACATTTAAGATGTAGTGTGTTGTTCCATTCTTGATAGAATGGAATGTTGTTTGCATTGTAACATTTAGAGGGTGCAAAACTGACTATATACTGAGTTGTTAGGGGTTGTGAAGGTTAGCTCTGCTTTTATCAAAAAAGAGAAAATTAGTTCAGACAAAGAGGAATTTCCATAACTTTTGTCAAACTTTTTAACCATATCCCTATATGTGGCTCAACACTATGGGTGGTGTAGTACAGACAGCACCATGTACAATAGGAATTTTTTAAACCTCTCCCTGTGAACAGGGCTGCATTCAACAATTAGTATGTTTCACCACAGCTATTAGATCCAGACATTGACAATCAATTCAATAACTTCCAGCTTTCGATGCTGCCTGATACATTACACCTCTATCTGTTAGTCAGAGACAAATTAAATTAATAATCCTCCTACCTGAAATGTTCCCCGACTCAGCCCTAAATGCGAGTGGCAGGTGAAATCACTGTTGAGATGACCCAAATGTCATTTTTTGATGCAACCGCTGTCGACATAGCCAGATACGCTAAGCAGTAGCTAAATTATCCACAGTGCTTATAGAAATGTAATGAAAAATGATCGCAGGAAAAGCTGAATCGAAAAAAGAGAGCGTTTTGATTAAGACTGTTAAGACACAGTTTGATCCTAAACGCCTGCAGCGAACAGTGTAGTTGAATGCATCTGTTTTCACAGGCCGACGCGTGTCCTTGATTATGACATCATAGGTGCAAGACCACCAGCTTCTATAATATATGGAGACTGGTCAGCCCTTCTGGGTCTAGCATTGCCCTCTAAACCTCTCCCAAGAGAACAGCAATGAATGCTGTATGGTTAAGTCTAAACAGTTGTTTTCTAACAATTTATAAGTGCATGCTTACATAAAACTGACGACTGACTTTGCTACAAACTTTGGAACATAATTCGGAGATTTCCTCAAACCTACAAAATATTCTGTCGTCCAGCACCAGCCAGACAAAGTTCGCTGTCCCTTTTAAAACGTAAAGAACGTCAGAGACGGGGAACGGGAACGGCTTCTCCATTCAGGACACACGCCGTGTCTGCAAAGTCAAGGACTGCTGGGACGCGACGAGGAGGAGAGACGCATTCAGTCACCTTCAAGGGAGAAATGTTGCACTCCTAAGTGCATAGCTTAAACTTTTAATATAATATAAGTATTGAAGAGATTAGGTATCAGGAGTGTGATGGGATCAGAGCGGCGGACTCCTGTATTTATACCTGGAATTTATGTGTATTACCGTTTTCGGCGGAGGGAAGAACTCGCTCCCCTGGTCTTTGTATGTATGTATGTATGTATGTATGTATGTATGTATGTATGTATGTATGTATGTATGTATGTATGTATGTATGTATGTATGTATGTATGTATGTATGTATGTATGTATGTATGTATCTATCTATCTATCTATCTATCTATCTATCTATCTATCTATCTATCTATCTATCTATCTATCTATCTATCTATCTATCTATCTATCTATCTATCTATCTATCTATCTATCTATCTATCTATCTATCTATCTATCTATCTATCTATCTATCAGTGATAATGGCTGATGCACAGGGCCCTTATGACTAAGTGCTCGTCTGAAATAAATTAGCTGCACCAGTAAGGAGAACGACAGTGAGGAGATAATCCATGTTTCACTAGAGACAATGTGGATTAATTAAGTAATCTATCTATCTATCTATCTATCTATCTATCTATCTATCTATCTATCTATCTATCTATCTATCTATCTATCTATCTATCTATCTATCTATCTATCTATCTATCTATCAGTGATAATGGCTGATGCACAGGGCCCTTATGACTAAGTGCTCGTCTGAAATAAATTATGAATATACGTGGTAAAAATATCATTGAAATATTATAGTAAAATTAAATTATTCAACTCTCCTCAGACCCGGACAAAGGCAGATACAAGCGCCTCAGAATCCATCACAGTCTGGGTTTGTGGTAGTGATGCACGATATATCTGCCAACCGATATATATCGGCCGATATGCCACGTTTTTTAACTTATTGGTATCGGTCCGATGTCAACAAATTCTGGCCGATGTCAACAATTGGCAGAGTTAAACCGCTACAGTTAGTTGGGTCACTGTCTGCGTGTCTCTCGGCGACGCGCTAAGCTAGCTGGTCCTAGCGGGCTCCTCCGTCACATCGCATCGCCCGAAAAGACAAAAAAAATGCGCGGAACGTTGCTCTGGGGTGTCGGACGCCGTCCTGCCACCTTCTCATCGCCAGCCGCCGACATCGCCTTCTTCGCGGAGCTCCATCGGGTCCGCTCCGCCGTACTTCCTCTAACCACATGACAGAGTTTTACAGTGAGCCTTCCTTTAAATAAAGAGCACTGTTGTGCTTTTCAAATGTACAGTGTTTTTTCTGGTCTGTACTTAATTTGTGACACTACAGAAAACTTTTTTTCTCTACATATATCGATATCGGCAAATATCGATATCGGCAGTGACTGCAGATATGTATATCGGATATCGATATCGGCCAAAATTTTCACATTGGTGCATCCCTAGTTTGTGGCATGGTGGAAAGTACAGCTTTAGGTTTCATAAGTAGCTCATAGTAACGCTCATATATGTGGGATGTTCTAAGAAACAAAGGTTGTTGTTTTTTTTAATTTTTTTTTTTATTTTTTACAACCAACAAAAAGGGAAGCACCATATCTTTCTTACACACCAACACAAAGAACTAAAATATAAATAAATATCCAAATACATATTAAGGGGTTATATGTATATTTGTAAGATGAAGGTAGAAGCTAAAACAAGGCTAAATTAGGGATATTTGTGCCCATCTCTCCAATAAAATCCTAAATAATGGTTTCTTGACTGTTTACTGAGGCTGTGGGGGGAAAAAACTCTGGATTCCGGAGAAGCAATTTACAGACAATTTCCAATGTGACCTTCCACAGCTGTTGTTCCTCATTGTAGATTTCAGAGAGATAATGCGAAGCTTCCTCTGCGGAGACTGTCCCCGAATAAACACTCAGAAGTTGATTTCAGTAATTGCTTATCAACTGAGTGAAAGTGTGACCATCTATGAACTAATCAGATCTCCTCTTTAGTAGGGAAGAGACTCTGCAGACTCTCAGTTCTGCATGAAATATGGTTGAATACTCATTTCATAAATTATTAGGGCTCCGGTGCAGAGATAGTGAAGCTCCGAGCCCTATTGTCAGACTTTTTTTCGTACTCCTCTTCTGGACAGATTTCGGCACCGAACTCATCCTTGCCACAAAACTCCAGCAGCCATTGTTGTCAATGAGCCATTCATGTGTTGTGATTTTATTTTTTTCTAACGCACTGTGCTTTCAGAGTTCAGCTTGCAGCTTTCCACCGGAACAAGCCAAAGGTGAAAAGACCTGGAGGGAAATACATGTACAGTATTGTTACACGCAATATTGAACAAACACTTCATGCATATGCAAATTATAATTTATTTACAACTGCAAACAGTGTCTCCAGTTATTACAATGAATAATTAATATAGAACAGATCAAATTAGTTTTATTAGAGCTTCAAAAGGCTATACAAGAAAAAAAATGAAAGAAGATGCAGTGTGAATAAAGCTATGCGTGCTTTCCACTTCTTTGAGCAATGATGCCTACGAAATACCAGGAAAATTCCACAGAGTAGGGAACCAAGTGGCACCCACACCTCCACCTGCCACATCGGGAAGAGCCTGTCGTAGCATAATAAATGAACCTGTAACTCCCTCTCTTGGTAAAATAGCTTTACTTTCAGATACTGCGTGAACAGTCCATACATGCAGCATTTTTCTTAGATTACAGCAACTCTTGGTATCCCGTGGTGGGAGGATACAAACTTTTGGAAAAAAAAAAAATTGATCTGTCCATTTGATGTATGCTTATATAATGTTATCTAGTGAAGGATTTTTTCGCATTGATGTTGGGGTGAGACAGAAAGAGACAGAAGAGAACACTGGGATATGACATGAATGGGAAAGACAGGAACGTATCAAAAGTGTCAAAAGACTCATGAATCGTCATGTTATATTTTCAGCCAAGAAAACTCGCCTTTTTTTTCAATTGATTTGATTTAGAGCATGCTTACGAAGGGCCGAGCCGGTCGAGCGCTTTCGCTTACTCTAAGTGTGTCTCTTTCCTCTCGTGTTTGATTGTACCGAACCACTTCACCGTCTTTACGGTGAGACCTCCATCAATATCCAGTTCACCCTATTAGTGAATCACATCGCCTTCCATTGACACAGTGAGCGAAGACTAGAATTACCCCAGACACATGATTCACTATTTGAAGGGCAATGCTATCTTTATTGGACGGATACAGTTAACTGGTATCATATAATCGTCCGTCCTGTGAGATTATAGGCAGTGATATCCTTGACCTCCTGCAGGATTCTTCACAGGAGCCACCATTACATAGTTAAGGCCGACTGGAAGGGAAACGGTGAAGGAATGGATGTTAAAGGCATGTCCGTCCACCCCACACATGAACCGATGACCTCCCTCGCTGTGTGTTCTCCTGCAGACGCTGATTTCCATTCAACACGTCTTCTCATCGAAGTGAAGTATTCATTGATCTAATATATTTTCAGACTAGGGAATGTTGATGGGATAACGAGCTATTACTGATTTTCCCTCAATGTTTCTTTAACCTAACTTTAAATTAAGGCCAGGCTAAAACCTTTCCACAAGCAATACAAACAAACCCAGTTTGGGCAGTGTTTCTTTATGGTTTTTTATAATTAAAGCCGTCAAGTGCATATTTAAGATCTTTTTGTATGATGTTAAAAAATCTGCTTGAAACATCAAGACTTTTAATCAATTCATGAAAATATGCAGCACGTTTGCTTAGTTAGCTCACGAGAGCTGATCGATTTTGCAAAATCAGATGTTTCCTTTTTTTTTATAAAAACATTGTCTTAAATTATGAGTGGGAAAGTCTGATGTTATAGTCGTAAACTGCATAATGCCATAGGTGTGTGTTTGCATGTGAAAAAAATCTACAAAAGCATAAATAGTTGAGTATTTAATTTAGTTTTTATCGTTAAAACCTAAATGCTGAAGCTTTAACATCCTGTTCACACAACACTAAATATAACAAGTGCTTATAATGTCAAACAGATTAAACAAAAAAAAAAAACTACAAGAACATTCCTCTCCTCCCCCTTCGTACTTGCCCCCGAGCTCATTTTAATGTCACTCATGAGAATCGGAGTCTGACGTTTCTGAGGCGCTTCCCTGAGCCTTCCTCCTCCTCCATGAACTCCGGCCTTCTCGGCCTGATGCCAGTGCTGAACAGTGGGGGCGGGGGTCTACATGCAGGCTTTGTGACATAAAACAGGACTCATGAGTAACTTCATTTGATTGAAGCGTCAGCTGTCGAGGCTGGTGTCCTGAGCCTGAGGTCGACCAGGAATATCAGAATGTCGGGATGTTGATGTTGTGAAAACCTGCTTGATAGGATTCTCACCTTTCTCATATAGTATTGACTTAAAGCTGGTCCACTGCTGTTCCATACCGATTCTCCCTACCTTGGATCAGGATTGAATTGCATCAAAACAACCCTGTAGCTAGGAGAATCCCTGTACTCGTCTTGGACCTTGGCCTTCCTACCATGGTTTCAGGGTGTTGTCTTCACTCTCATGCTGGTCCACATGGGCTTCCGGCTCGGGGCCAGGTCTGTGCTACGTTGTTAAGTTAATTCAGCTAAGCAGCAATGCGCAACTTGTCAGTTCTTTTCTGTTACCTGCCAGCTCGTTGTACGCTGTGAGTGGATTCCGGGCAGAAACACCAAAGCTTGAGATTTGGAGAGAAACTTCTGGATCCCAGCAGGAGTAGAAGTAGTGACAGAAACTGATGGTAACCCTTCAAAAAATGTTGAAGACTGTGAAGAGGTGAGAAACCCATCTGTCCATCACGTTCTCTACACCTTTCCACGTCCCCGTCATCATGAACAGGCCTAACTGATCCGATATAGTCTTTTCTCCACTTTTCATTCCAAAAAATCTCGTTTTTCAACCTTTGTTTTGTTTCCCATGAACTTATTTCTCAGCAGATGCCGCATTTTCAGTGCACCCTATGTGTGTGTGTCACGCTATACGTGTGAAACCGGTGACACATCACACTCTCAATTCAATATACAAATTGCCTCTATACAAGTGCGTTTTCATGTGACTTTTATTTATAGGTTGGCCAGCTTTACCCACAACTCCACAGATTCACCCACAGTTGGCAGGTGGTGATTTCCATCCCCCGTGGCATTTCAGGCACATTCCTCTGACGCTTCACTCACCATTTCTACTGGCAACTGAGAATTAGGGAATCTGCAGACTTCAGAAAGAGATGTACCACTAATGAGATTCTACCCTTCAGTAATATGCAGACCTATAGAATCTTTACGGTACTATTAAAGCAATCACTGCCTAGCATTTCATGTGGTAATACATTGGTTAAGTAATCACTTCATTCATTTCTATGAATGAATTTAGTGTTGCCAGCTTGGGAAAATATCCCATTATACCTCAAAAGTGACTAGTATCTCTATACCTACTGAATCTACGGGAATATTATTATAATTAGATGATGGTTGTTTCGATGATTTCTTTTTTTTTATTCACAGTTTGAAGAATTTTGTTCTCAACGAACGGACAAAGAAAACTGCAGGCGAAGAGAAAAATAAATGGGGAAAAAGGCCAGTCAGGGATTTGATAGCAAACCAAGTCTGTCATAAACCACTGTTATTACGATGGGTTTCAGAATTCCCCACAATCCTTTGTGAGAAATTAGCTTTGAACAAATTACTTTGATTTCAGTTTGCTCTGTTGAATTCAACTTTCTTTGCATGCAATTTTTTTTGTCTCAACTTTTCCACTGATATGGGTCTTACTGTTTCATGTATGTATATATATATATATATGTGTGTATATATATATATATATGTGTGTGTGTATATATATATATATATATATCCATCCATCCATCCATTGTCTTCCGCTTATCCGGGGCCGGGTCGCGGGGGCAGCAGTCTAAGCAGGGACTCCCAGACTTCCCTCACCCCGGACACGTCCTCCAGCTCCTCCGGTGGGACCCCAAGGCGTTCCCAGGCCAGCCGAGAGACATAGTCCCTCCAGCGTGTCCTGGGTCTTCCCCGGGGCCTCCTCCCGGTGGGACATGCCCAGAACACCTCCCTAGGGAGGCGTCCAGGAGGCATCCTGAGCAGATGCCCGAGCCACCTCAGCTGGTTCCTCTCAATGTGTAGGAGCAGCGGCTCTACTCCGAGCTCCTCCCGTGTGACCGAGCTCCTCACCCTATCCCTAAGGGTGCGCCCGGCCACTCTGCGGAGGAAGCCCATTTCAGCCACTTGTATACGCGATCTTGTCCTTTCGGTCATTACCCAAAGCTCATGACCATAGGTGAGGGTAGGAACGTAGATTGACCGGTAAATCGAGAGCTTCGCCTTCCGGCTCAGCTCCTTCTTCACCACAACGGACCGATACAGCGACCGCATCACTGCAGTCGCTGCACCGATCCGCCTGTCAATCTCACGCTCCATCCTTCCCTCACTCGTGAACAAGACCCCGAGATACTTGAACTCCTCCACTTGGGGCAGAGACTCACCACCCACCCGGAGAGAGCAAACCACCTTTTTCCGGTCGAGAACCATGGCCTCGGATTTGGAGGAGCTGATTCTCATCCCAGCCGCTTCACACTCGGCTGCAAACCGCCCCAGTGCCTGCTGCAGGTCCTGGCTCGAAGAAGCCATCAGGACAACATCATCTGCAAACAGCAGAGATGAAATCCTGTGGTTCCCAAACCAGGCCCCCTCCGGCCCCTGGCTGCGCCTAGAAATTCTGTCCATAAATATAATGAACAGAACCGGTGACAAAGGGCAGCCCTGGCGGAGTCCAACATGCACTGGGAACAGGTCTGACTTACTGCCGGCAATGCGAACACAGCTCCTGCTCCGGTCATACAGGGACCGGACAGCCCTTAGCAAGTATATATTAGTGTATATATATATATATATATATATATATATATATATATATATATATATATATATATATATATATATATATATATATATATATATATATATATATATATATATATATATATATATTTGTATATATATATATATATATATATATATTATGTATATATATATATATGTGTATATATATATATATATATATATATATATATATATACACATATATATATATATATATATATATATATATATATATATATATATATATACACACACAAGTTGGTTGACTGCAGATTTAACAAAGTGATTGTGTAGTTTGGTGCAGAACAAAATTGTTCCATATTTGTTCTGTAATGTAACTAAATGAAATATGGACCTTTACTCAGTAGTAAACTGTGTGTGCATGTATGTTTCTTTTAAAATTTAAATCAAAACCAAACTTTTCATGTGTGTCCTAATCCAGCAGTCAGAAGCCCATTTGAATGTAATCGTGTTTTTTTATGTTGTTATTCAAACTGCGTGGAGACTGTGTCTATTTGAATAATCAGAACTCATTTCTTCTTCACTGAGCAGCATTTCAGAGCGTTGCAGAGATTTATATTATACACGATTGTTTTACTAAACACTGACACAAATGAACCAAGGGACTCGACAGAAATGAAGAAAAACCAAGAGACGCAGTAAGAAAAGTTGTTCACCACCGCAAGATTAGTGAATTAATCGAGTAGATTATTTTACTTGAGTATTTACATTACAGGCTGTGTTATAGTGACTTACAGACCTTTAACATCAAATCTGGCCCTGTAAGCAGTAGTTGTTTAAATACCCCTTCTTTATTCAAGCGAAAAATTAAAATAAGTTAAGAAATGAAAATGTTAGCCTTCTTAGGTAAAACAGTACAAAAGTATTAGCAGCAACGTGTATTTAAACTGACTTTTTAATTGTTATTACTTTTGTTAATTACAAAATATGTTTAAAGATTTTAGTATTTTAGTTTATCAATGTGGAGCCATCACAATGTTTAGAATCTTTCACACAAGGTTTAAGAAAAAAAAGAAAAAAAAAACAATTTATTAAAATAGAATTTATTTTGCATCTAAAAATTAACTCGAGCTGTCACATAAATGTAGTGGAATTGAAAGTACAATATCTCCTGAAATAGAAGAAGGGAAGTATAAAGTAGCATCAGAATTTGTTCCTGTCCACATTATTCAATTTCTTTTTGTTAAAATGTATTATTTATTCTATCGATAAATTGACTGTTGCTTTATATCATCATACAAGACTTCAGAACAAATATTATAACATATAAATATTATTTTTGTCAAATACATTTTGTCAATAAAATCTTTAAATGCTTTTATTGCAAAGGATATCATATTTTAAATCAAATGCATGTACGCTGTTCAGGACGGCTAACATTCACAGTAAATTATACTAATTATAATCATTTTATGCTTATTTTAGGAGGATTGACATATTTCCATGCTGATTTTTTTTTCCATAAATCAAACAAGAAAAGTTTGCTGTTTATGAAGATTTTGAAAAATGCAAAGTGGAAATGCACCTGATTCATAGAATAACAGAGTGGGTATCCTGGTGATAAATTGTTGTTTTTTGTACTTTGTCTGAAAGGAGCCAAATGTTATAATGCAGTACATTTACCACTATTGATCTAAATGAAATATTTCAAATTAGGTCCATATTGATTAATAGTGTAATATACTGGATAATAAGTACTTATACATTTTTTAAGTACATTTTGTTGATACTTTTACTTGAGTAATATTTTGAATTCAGACCATATTTTTTTGAGATGACAGTATTTCTCCTTTTACTTAAATAAAGTATCAGTAACTGATGATAAACTTCTAAGGAGACTCTGTCTTTCCCTATGCTTTAATACATGATCTGCCATTCAATTAAGATAATCTGAGATCATTCTAATTCAACATTGTGCTAATAGTATTTTCACTTATTAGGATATACGTTTCTTACAGTCTGTGCTGCCAGTTTGCAAGCTGCAGGAAATGCAGGCACATGCTGAAAAAAGGTTTATCATGGCCCTGAATGACGATTAACACGTTGAAGTTGTAATGTATAGAAAAAAAAAAGCTGAAAGACCTTCTGCTGTTGTGGAGCCACTAAAACAGCTGACTCTAGACACGGATGTCTCCAGAGGAACGCGAGGAGGACGATTCAGATACAGCACAGACTCCACCTGAGCCCAGAACTGAGTGCAGAGACGAGCAGAATGACACAATCTGCCAAATCCCCAGCGAGGTATGGATGCATTCACTTACAGCCAAATAGAATAAAAAAATCTAACTGGATTAGAACATTAATCACTTTGGAATAATATAATAACGCCGTCGGGATTCTTTTGAAGCTCTGATTGAACATACCTTTTTATTTCCTTCTTAAAATGTCAAAGGTGGTGGATAATGTTCAGGAGAAAGCGTCCGCTGAGCAGAGCCTGGACTTTCTGCCGCTGCAGGAGACAGACACGAGGCAGGAGCTGCTGGAAGGAACTGCCACGAGGTCGGACATATTCCTGCAGCTCGCTGAGCTGACAGTCCAATTACCCCCAAATTTCTCTTCTGTGTGTGTGTGTGTGTGTTTGTTAAAGCTCAGCCAGAATTAAATGTTAATATTCTCTCTTATTCCTTTTTAGCTTGCTCTTCATTCCCACATTCCCCCCTCTCATCACCACCTCCTCCTCTTCACCACTAACCTGCTCCTCATCCACATCATCTTGCTCCTCATCACCTCCTCCTCTCTCCTTTCTGGAGAAACGATATCTCCATCTCTCCACCATCAGAACCTGCTTGTCTATTTGGTGCTTGTGCAGTTTTAAATGCTTTATAATGTTATTCTGTTTCTTCCTTTTCAAATTAGTTTTTATTGAACAGCACCTTGTTACTCTTCTTTATGAGAGGCAAACATCATGTACTTACTGGATTTACATACAAATGTGCATCAGTATCTGCATTTATCGTTTATAGACCTAAGACACCCAAGAATAGAATGGATTATATTTTTAAAAATTATCATTCATCATGGAGTGACTGACTTAATCTCTCCTGGTGTCCTTACACTGACACAAATCTCTCATTTGCTCTGTATCAGTGTTAGCGTCTCTTTTTCACACCAGGGACCTAAACTCACAGAAATCGGACCACAGACCCCATCTGAAAAGATTTTTGATTATTTTGGGGGGGGTTTAAATGGATGTAATTATACTTAAAATAAATTATTACCTTTTTGGAGACCCTCCGAAACCAGTTTAAGGACCCCTGTGGATCCACTGACCCCAGTTTGAGAACCAGTGGCCTAGACTGGCCATCCATTATTGGTATAAGCTGTGATATTAAATCATATATATTATTGGTCCACATGGGCCTGCTACTCTCAGCATGACTTTAAACCTGCATCATTATCAGTTAACTTTGCTTTTCACAGCTCCCACATCTGGAGTGAGAACTAGTCTGTCCAAAACATAAAAAAATACAAAAAACAAAACATCAATAAGATAAAACAATAATAATATTTACAATTATCTGCAAATAGTGCAAGTGGGTCCACAGTGCTAGTACAGAAAGCAGCACCATGAACAGAATAGAAATACTTTATTTTGAAAAGACACTACACACAGGCGATGGTGCACAAATATTCAATATCAGATAGATTTTATTTTATTTTGAAATTTTTTTTTTTAAATAAATAAAACTTAATAAAGTGACATATTGACAGCACTTTTTTAGGACATCCTGGTTTGTCATGCTGGTGCCCCTGTTAAAGGCCCAGCCAAACCTGGAATTGGATTATTATTATTAATATCTTATCACCGTCTGTGCCTGACTGTGGCTTAATTGCCACCGTGAACTACATAATCCCTAAAATCGTGCTAAAATGGCTTAATTATACACATAACTCACAGGTACCCCGAGAGTAACTTCATTAATTTGAGCATCTATCTTGGAAAGCACTTGGTATAAATGATATCCCCGAAAGAGATAGCTGGCAAATTGCTGCTGATCGCCTTAATTATTACACGTAAAATGTAAGAAAATTACTCTAATTAATAATTACTACTGATGAGATTGTGGCCCTATGTCGTTAATATGTGACAAAACAGATAAATGTCTGTATGAAAGGCAATAGCCGAATGTTGGTGACATTATTGCAGCAAATTATATGATATAGCTCGGTAAATTGTGACTTTTCTGTATGCATGCAAATTACAAAGAAGTGCAATTGAACAGGAAAAAACAGTCACTTAAGAAGGTTTTTTTTTAATGTTCAGGTTAAATGTTAATGCATACAACAGCATCTGCAATGTTACTCCACATAAAATATACATAATCGTTTTTCGACTAATGCATTCTTACATGTCAAGTTGTAGCCTTTATTGGGAAATATATTCCCTGTACGTGTCTCATCTCACTAGTTTAATCTGTACATGAGCAGAAATATTTGTGCTTTCATTAAGAGTTTAATTACAGTTCCCCAGAATGTTATGGCTTGATTCCACTACACTCTGCCAGATATAGTAAATATACACAAATATACCAGTCATATATACCATTTTTAAAATAAAACACAATTGGCATATATATTTCACCCACTTTCCCACAAGAGAAGCACGATAAAACGGGGAAATATGACCGATCCGACATTGCACAGGACAAGGAACCGTATGTGAGTTTATCATTCTCTTTATAGTACATCTGTGGTTGTTAAGGCTCGCAAGTGCTTTCCTTCTGAATCGCTCCCGCTTGCGCGCGTCTATTTTCCCACAGGACGGTGGAAACATGCAGCAGGTACTAACCGCGCATCCAGTGGAATGGAGGTGTTAGTTCTGTGCTACTGAGTTCCATCAACTCGTCACTTTACCTTGCATGTTCACAGGAGGTCAGTTTTTGCATGATTTTTTTTTTAATTCATACCTACAAGACAACACTTTACCCTCTGCCATTATGTAATTTCATATCCGTGATGGATTTGACCCACATTCACTCATCTTCCTTTACATAAAAATGGTTTCTGATTGCTGATCTCCTTTAGCGGCTCACAGAATGGAGTCACAGAAAATGGCTTTGCCTCTGCCTTCACGCTGCTAACAATGGCAGCTCTAAAAGGCGTCTCACTGGGGATGGACTAGATAAGTATTGTATTTCTCCCAAGATGGCAAGGCATAGAAATTTCATTTGGAAAGCAATGGCAATGCGGTGATTGTGCATCATAAGTCATTGTGCGTTTTCTGCTATAGAAAATTCTCACTTCCGTACCAATTTTTTCTATGAAAAGGCTCAGTGCAACCACTTGGTAACCAAGTACGCTATTGGAAGGGTATTTTCATTTGAATGCATACTGTTCGGGGGGGTTGATAGCAGACAATTTGCTTTGAGAACCTGCTGCTTTTAGGCGTTTTCAGTCTCGAGTATGGTAATGCATACCTTTTTCTATCTTTTCTGTGCAGGGATGATGGATAAAATATCTAAACAGAGATGAGTTATCTTGATTTACTCGTGTGTATATGGAACTTCAAACTTTATTTCCTCTAGGCCTTTACAAACCAGGCGTGTGATGAATAACATGAAATTGTGATATACTCACCTGTAAATATTTTGCATCAAAACTAATTACAGGGCCATTTGAGTTTTGGTAGCATAACATTTCAAATATTTTGCTTTATTCTTTATTTCTGCTTTAGTTTCCTCCTTCATTATCCGCTTTATTGCTAAATCCCCCAATTCCTGATTACTCTAGATCGTAGCTAAATCATGCCATCAATGATATATATTGCTACTGTGGGTCCGTGAGTCTGTGGCTCACGTAGATTTTTAATTGCTTATCGGATAAACCTCAACTTTCAGTTATAGCCTGTGCATGGCTCAATGGTGTGTATCCTGTGAATGGATCCAAACATCATTATTATTATTAAAAGTTGAAATTCCTGGCACACTGTACTGGTGTATGGGTAGAGCTTGCCATGTAGAGCAATTTTTACTTAAGCAGCCAACCCTAGTTTGAGTCCTGGCCAGAGCGGCCTTTTGCTGCATGCCTCATCCTCTCTCTCTCTATCTCACATTGCTTCTTGTCTTGCTACAACATAAAAAAAGGAATTAATGCCAAAACAAAATCTGGAATCCCAAAGACATATATATTACAGCACTATCTTGCTGCAGCACTTTTGGTTACAGTGTAATCATCAACCATATCACAGCTCTGCTCCTCACGTCTTCTAACTTCTCTCAAAAACATGTTCCCTGCTCATTAAAGGAATTGTTTTATTTTATTAGAGTACCTCGTACTGATGATTAGATATTAGATGCAATTAACTCACATGCACACACAGATGCTGCTATTTCTGTAAGTGTGATGCGCCCTAAACATAACCCCTTTAACCTTTGAACCTTTGTAACCTTTGACCCCTAACCCTATCCCAAAACCCTTAGATTTAAACCTAACCATGAACCGAATCCTTAACCCTATATTTAATTATAATTATATTTGTAACCTAAGCCCCAAACCCTAACCTTTGAGCCTAAAATTAACCCTAATTAGGCCAGGCGATCACAAGTCAGCATCTTCATCATCATTTCAAGTTGTTTCAGGGTTTTCTCATGGGGTTTGAAACTTTGCCCAAATTTCAGGCAGCACGCTAATGTGTCTGGCAGAGGATCAAGCAGGAATTGGACCTTGTCCAGTGAATATTTGAGATCTGGCAGAAAAGATTGGATAATGAATCAGATAAAAAAAAAAATTATGAGTAGTTATGTAAGCAAACATTTGAAATATGAAGCAGGCAATCAAACATTAAAATGTCAGCACACAAATAGAGATGTGCCATCTTCTTTAACACATGTGTAGCTGAGCCAACAGAGAGCTTTTCCTCACTCAACTTTCTTTCAACTTCCTTCTCTTATTTTTTCACTAATTTTTTATATTATTAGTTCTCATATTCTTCTCCTGGCAGGTTTTGATCCTCCATAGATGTTTACAAGCATATAACGTCACACGGGGGAGCCAATCAATGGTCTGATTACAAGATGATTAGTCCAACAGGCAGGCATGCTTGACCTGACAGATAAATCTTTAAAATATATATTGCGTAATAATGATTCCCCAGGAATGATTATAACGACTTTGATTTACGGAGCATTTAATGTTCAAACAGTGACCAGCAGCCTGTAAAGGGTGCACATGCAGCTTTTATGGAAAGGGGCGTTTTATCAGCTCTAACAGCCTCACCACAGGGCTTAGATTTATATTAATCGATCATTTGCAGACACAAACCTTTTTAAATAAGACAGACTTAATTAAGTCTGTTGGAACCGAGTCTTAATTAAATGAGGGTCTTATTTAAGACTTATTCAAGATAAAAATGTGTCCACAGACGCACAGCCATGAATCACACGTTTGATGGGGATACTCTACTTGATGATCTGGCAACCCTCAACTTCAAGCTACTGTACATATTGTTGACTAACAGCAGCCTGGCAGCAGCAGGGTAGAAGTAATATGTAAAGTTTAAGCATTTAAAACATCACAGAATTAAAAGGCTTCCCTAGGATCAATCAATATTATATTTAATGTCAGGTGTTTGGTGTTTGGTGATTGTCGCTCATACATACGCAACATGTTCTATTTATCTAATAATTTGCAAGAATTCTGTGACTCCCATGTGAAAGATGGGTGGCATTTTGGGTTTACTTTGACATATGCGGCATCACAAAAATGCAATAAAATATTGCTGATAATGCGGGAATTCCTGCAATCGCAAAACTGCGAAAAACTGGAGGGGACCGGTTGGTGAAAATTCCTCCCAAGAGCAATTTGAGGCATCTGGTCCTCTATGAAGAAGGACCCAAAATGTGAGAAGCTAGTTTCAACACATCTGGCAAAATGAGCTCAGTTCTGTATTTACACCACAGACCTATCAGACGATGACCAAAACCACTAACATATAAGTTAATGCAATAGAATCAATAGAATAATCCATAGATATTATTTGACCGTACATTCAGACATATGCTCATCATGCACATTCTACACACTAGACAACATGCCATGTTCTGTAACTACCCGCCAATACCAACGTTCGGAAAAAACATCATCAATAAAACGTCCAACCCAGTGGATTGCAGTCCTCCGCTATCCCCCTCCCTCTATCGATTAGGAGACCAGCCTGTTATTAAGCAACGCCAGACCCATATATATTACATATTACTGGCCAGAAAACTAAGCCTTTATCCCTGGACAACAAGACATGAATACAACGCTGCACGCTGACTAAACCTACTAACCACACACAGCTTATTGGAAAAACCCTCAAGATGGCTTTAAATTTTGAAATGGTATTAGGGCACACTCCAGATAATGCTGCTGTTCGTGTTCATGGAACACCAGCTCGAAGTTGCCGTAACACACAGGCCTCACTAATACGAGACAATGTAGGATGGCCACTAGGTTTGTCCAATGGACAAATGTCTTTTTAAGGTTTGAGTGTGTCAACATATCAAAATAAAGTCTAAAAGTCATGATAACAGTTTATTTCTTCACAGATTTCTCTTTTTTTTATCTTGACAAACCAACTCATACAATAATCTCATTTCTTCTGTCCTTCTGTGCTCTTTAATTACAATAGCAGCTTATGTAACGCTCAAGTGTGAATTGTCTTATCCAGGAAAAGCCTAGAATTTCCTCTGACTTCAGGCTCGGTGAGATAATCGGTGTTATGTCCATGTTGATTCATGCCCAGCTACTGCAATGTGTTGGTGAGGGGTTGGTGTAAAGCCTGTTCCTGCAGATAATGCGTGTGTGTGTGTGTGTGTGTGTGTGTATTTCTCTCCATGGTGCATGAAATGTGGATCACAACCACTGTATTCTTCTGAAAAAAAGTAAAAATTATCATTATTATATATATTTTTTTTATTTTAGGACCTAAGTGAATTTTTTTCAAAAAAGATTCCTCTACACTAGCCATTTGTCATGCGAAGCGGCAACTCAATGATGCGTAACTTTAGGCTTGAATAGAATGCAAACAACCAGAGTGGCCTTGAATAGAGAAACGAGTTACTGAGACTGAGGCTTATTTTTTGTACCAGGCTTGGGATTGACTCGCTTCTGGAGACACACTCAATTGGACAATCGACCAAATTCAGTTTTGTCACTTCTGTATTGGATTGATTTTCAGCTCCTGGTGTTGCCAGTTGGGTTAAATGGAATTATTCCCCACTAGGAACGGTGGGCACGTATCAAAAAATAATGACGGTGGCAGTGAAAATATAATAATAACGCATTCAATCTAATTCTATCTCACTCATATAACAGGCAATTAAATCTTAGTATAAATGCTGCATAGCCGCACAAATACAAATCCCCACCTTTATTGCCATTTAAAGTCTAAACTCTAAAGAGAAAACTTCCCTACCTTGCAACTGAAAAACTCATCAGGATTAGGATTTGGGAGCATAGGGAACATACAGTGGAACTCAGAATGGCTTGTTGGAGCCGTACTCTGACCATGTGTATTGATCTTCTTTTATTGTTGAGGCCTGTCTCTGTGTCATATAGGTATTTTGCGTAAGATGTAATGCTTCTCCAAGACTCCTGCTCCCATAATCCCTTAACAACCTCCTCGCTTACAGAGGCTGGGACCGTTTGGTGGTAAATATTGTACAGTCTACTGGCTAATGGCATAAAACAGTACCCGAGGGGCTCCTGTAGCACTGTGAGGGAATAAGGTAGAGCAACTTCAGTGTCTACCAAAGAGACTCATGGTGTTTTTAGGGATGTTAGAAGGTGTGTTTCTGCTCCCGTGCACTCTATACATTGCCTCAAACTCAGCCTTAAGGCGATTACTCATGTTGTTTTCTCCCGACTAGGCCTGTGTTGTATTAACTCTCGGGCGTACGTCGCTTTGGATAAAAGCATCCTCTAAATGAAATTGTAAATTGTTTTCACTTACGAGGCTCAGTTTATTTTAAGGCTTGGAATGTCTATAGCCTGCTCAACCCCTCCAGGAGAAGCCTGTCAGCGCTTACCTTGACTAACCTGAACTCGTCTGACAAGCACAGCGCTAAAAAAGAGGAGAGAGCTGACTGGAAATGACTGGATAGTGTTCTGAAACATTGAATTGACAGACAACACAGAGCTTAGTTCTAATGATTTTTCCAGATCTCTGGCACAGGGACGTTTCAGATTAAAAAATAGGTCATTACGATTATAGCGTTGTTTATGTAACAGAATTAGTATATTAAAGATTCCACTTGACATACCTAGCTACCGTTTTGACATTCTTGATTTATATGTAACCTGTTCATTCATTCATTAGGGTCACAGGGTCAGCTGGAGCCAATCCCAGCACATTACAGGTGAGAGGCAGGACATGCCCCACACAGGTCACCAGCCAATCATGGGACACACACACCTGTGGGCAATTTAGAATCTCCAATCAACTTAAGTGTGTTTGTGGACTCTGGAAGGAAGCACAACACACACAGATATTAGGCTCATATTATAATTGTGGCGAGCCCCTGAATGCTGCTTTGGGGGGACCCATTGCATGTTGCAGTCTGCAGGTGGACAACTCAGGGTAAGTTGGCCTTTGTTGAGCTTCAACAAGTAACTCATTTCACTGACTGTTACTTTTATAAATGTATTTTTTAAATTAATTTCATTATGAACTGTGGGAGATGATGGACTTACATTTTTCTCTGTTTATCAGGTACCATGTATCTTTTTTCTTTGTGACAAGCTGCAGATGGACAGCTCAGTGTGTTTCATGCTGAGCTGTGGGAGCTGATTGACTTGTATTTTATATTGTAGGTTATCAGTGCTACCCAATAAAGAAATATCTGAGACTCCAGAGACTGGCCATTTACATTGTGGAGCAGTGCGGTAAGTAACTTTAACATAGGAGCGTAACAAAAAAAATGTGAAGGGCCTATATAGAATGTGGTGTGTCCACTTTTTACTCTGTGTAACAGAACCTGATCCAATTGTGAAAATGAAGGATTTACTCAAAGGTAACAAAAAAAACACAATAGGGCTGAAATATGGTTGGTGCTTCACAGAAATGATGTTAATTTTCAGTTAAGGCCTGGCTGACCAAATTGTATGATTTGTTTTGATTAGTAGTAGAATAATTTTGCATAATTGGCACTGTGCTTTTTAAGAATCATTGACAGTAAATACAGAAATATAATTAAAATATATACAGTGTGTAATAAATCCGATGGATCCGGTGACTCAAAATAAAGGAGGTTGGAGGAAGCTATTACTAACAATGCTCCACATGGGGTCCGCCAGCTATTCCAACATCCCTTTGTACATTCTCATACATAGCATACATAATTATTTCAGACATTCCTGTTTTTAGTAGACACATCATCTGGCATGGTCACAGAGGTGGTGGATCCAATTAAATAGCTGCCGGATCCGGATTGGAGGTTCTGGATCTTGTTCGGGCATGTTCCAACAATATCTATCCATCTCTATATATCTCTCCCTATATATATATGTGTGTGTGTGTGTGTGTGTGTGTGTGTTTATTTAGAAACTGTCAGTTTTGTGGATGAGCACTACAAACCTCCAAGCATTTCGAGGCTTTTAGTCGAGAAGCGCTGTATTATCACTTAGAAGAACCCGGTGACCACCGAGGTCGCACCAGGCAGACTGCATGGCCATGTAAGACACGTCAACTCCCATTTTCCGCTCATGCAATTTCATCGTTCACAAGACCTAATTCCTTCTCATGGGCATCGGCTGCGCTGTGACACAGACTTTCCATTAGCTCCGAGCTAA
Source organism: Eupleurogrammus muticus (assembly GCA_036785175.1). NCBI lineage: Eukaryota > Metazoa > Chordata > Actinopteri > Scombriformes > Trichiuridae > Eupleurogrammus > Eupleurogrammus muticus. The sequence continues at coordinate 18,368,491 of JAYKQN010000003.1, read as the reverse complement.
CACCGTTGTCAGGTTACCGCTCGTTACTTCGCTACCGGCTCTGCAAACATCCCGTAACACACTCATCGGGCCGTGACAGCCGCTCGTCTCTCCTCCTGTGACTGTTTGAGACATTCTGTTTCCCTTTCGTTCTGTTCTGCATTCATCATATGCGGGCCTTTGCTACGTTCCTGCAGCTGGATGGGGAAGCAGCTCCCGCTGACTCATGCATCACCTCCATACTCTCACCTCGCTCTTCGTGTTAGACTGTAAAAGCTGCTGTGCATTTTTTTTTTTCTGACGATTCTCTCACGCAGCAGAGTTGTACGCTGTTGAATGATTGTTAATTTTCTTGCAAGCATGAAATCAGACAAAGACAGCAGGATTGGTTGATTTCTTTATTCCACAATCACCTCAGTTTCCCTGGTGTATGTGGGACCTGTGAGGTTAGTTTAGTCCGTTTGTGTGTTTATTGTATGCTTCTATAATATGTAAAACACCACTTTGGGTTACAATCATTATGCATGAACAAATCTTCATCTTCTTTTAAATTATAAGCCTCCTGCATGTCACAAAAAATTAAGTATTGCCTAGGAATGAATTACATTCAACAATGTGCTGATATAAGTGAAGAATGCAGAATTTGCAGTGATTTATGATTTATTTTTCCCAGAAACGTGATGCTCTGTATACAGCTTTGTACATCCCTAACTTACCTGACATTTGCAGTAGAGTGGTCCAATATGACACTCAGAAATACAGGGACTTAAATGCCCCGTTTCCACTATCCAGTAATGTACGGGATAGACTGGTACACATATTGTAGCATTTCTACCTGTTGATCATACTGGTCCCATGTATCCGTGATCATTTTAGTAACCCTTTGGTTTGAGGTAAACTGTCAATCCTTGGATTGGTAGAGGACTGCTCTACCTCCTGAGCCATAACTAACTGCATGCTTTCTTCTTGTAATCAATACAAATAGTCATTTTCTCTCCGGAGCCGTACAATTTCAAACAATTTCACAGAGCCAACTGTGGAGGGAAGCTAAAAGGTCGGCGTAATTACTGTACTTGTTCTCAACACTGCCGAATATTAAAAAACGGTGATGACAGACCTGTTGCCTGCGGTGACGGGGAGTCACAAGCAAAAATGCAGCACCGACTATTCAAAGTTCAAACTAATTACCAAAAGAAAAGGGCTCCCAGCAAAATATAACTATTCAGTATTACGTGACATAGGCTTTGGAATCTACAAACTAGTGACTGAGTGCAGAGAAAGTGATTTTGAACTAAGTTTAATACCAATAGTCTGATAATCCTCTAAATATTCAGACTTCAACTACTCTGTGGCTCATAGCCTCAAACCCATTGATTCCAACTGCAGACATGAATCTTTAAAGATGCCTCACTTCCTCTAAAAAAAAACCTGCAAAACAGACAGATAAATATCCGTGGCAAACACAGCAGATGGTGTGATGGGTTCAGTGGTCGCTCTTGATGCCTTCATTTGATCTTCTGTTAGTGGTTGATTCAGGCGTGAGGCGTCGACCCCTGCCTGCCCACGCTCGCCGCTTCCCAGTCGGTCAATGTGAGGTTTCCCGGCACACAGGGCGGAGTATATCAGAATTATCATCATTAATTCATGCTTAGTGACTTCACACTCACCTCTAAATTTTCTGGATTACTGAGGGGAAAACTGCATTTGGCTGTCACTTTTTCCCCCTCTGTTCTCAGCACGGAACGCTTTAAAAGCGTTCTTGGAGACGAGGCAGGACGACATGAGGGCAGCAGAAAAGATGGCGAGCCATGAGGTAAACATGTCCATTCTCCTCCAGTGTGTGCAGCAGGAGAATGGAGCTGTCAGCTAATCAAACACACTGGCAAACAAAGACCTCACACGAGTGTTTTTTTTTTTTTGTCACAGTTATGGTCTAATTTGATTAAAAATAATGCTATCATTGATTGTCAGTATGAACACGATTCTGAACATGGCTCTCTCTCCATCTGGCCAATTAATCATCCCTCAGTGTAATTGGCTCAATGATCCCTCCCTGTCAACCTCAAGCTGATATGTGGTTAGCATACTGTTGGCTGCATATTTGTAGTATTAGTATTACATTAGAAAGGATTGATGCAAATGTCACAAAAAACATTTTCAAATCCTCAATTTTGCACAAAATGTGCTTGAGCTTGCAAAAAAGGATTTAATGCACTAAGGAGGGGATGGATACAGCAATAAGTAACAAACACATAAATCAAATGCCTCCATCTCAGGACAATGTAAAACATGCTGAATACCAGCTGGCGAGAACAATTAGGATACGCCCTACTCAACAAGGGGTTAATGTGGCTTACACGTTAAACATTCTCCACCTCCTCTGAATGAATAATGTTAGGACACAGATGTAGAAAACGGTTTTAAAAGATCTTGAAATAAACATCTGAAAGTGCAATCCTGTTGTAGCAGGGGTCGAAACCTGCATGAAAAATGGCAGCATGGTAGAAGCCAAAAACATTTAAATAAACAGGTAATTTATTAGTACTACTAGCATTTCGCATAATGGTCTAATAGCAGTTCCCCAAAGGAAATGCACTATTAAAAAAAGGTGATACAGTTGGTAGTTTAGCTATGCATTATAAGGATATAGTACTTAAAAAAAAAAAAAAAAAAGGACACATTGACTGGGACAGCTTATATTTGGTGATAATGTGTAAATGCTTCAGGGCAATCTAAGAAATCTAAGTCCATAATATACAAACTAAGTGTGTGACACTTATCAACATGCCAACCATCTCCACATGATGCATTGAGGACTCTTCCAACTCCCACTTCATCCGGTTTCCCCCCCCCCCACGCCCTCAAGTCACCGTGGAATCGTCGTGTGTCCAGCTCGGGGCATCACGGCCTTGATTCCTGTCAGCACTCGATCAAGCTACTTGGCAGACTCAGTCCGTGTAGAGTCCACTGACACTTAAGTGTGTGTCAGTCACCTGACACTTGGGCCCGGTCCCATTTCTCCCCCTTGGCCCTACTCTTAGTTGTGGAGTGCCCTCAATTTGTAGTGGCTCCTCAGAATGGATCCACAAGGGGTAGGGCTCGACCGTGTCTAGGAAATGGGACCACATCAGGAGCCTGGAACGGCATGTTTCTAACAGCAAATACAAGTGTGTTGTCTCATGGCAATCTGTTTATTCAGTTGTGGAAATATACAATATAATGAATAGTATATCCAAGAAAATCTGCTATTAATGTCCACAAGTAATGCATTATGCTATTGTTACATAGTCAGTACCAATATATTGGAAATGGATGCATTAGGTCCTCTCATATAATAATAATAATAATAATCCATATAACACTAAGATCTTTACTCGCTGTTAAATTTCGTTTGGCTAGAGCCTGTGAATGATGGTAATTAATGGTGTGATCCTAGGTGGGTGGGCTCTCACTCTGAATTAAATACCAGGGGAAAAAGATGCATCTTCAGCCGTGATTTAAAAACAGCAAGTGTAAGGGCTGATCTAATTTGCAGCAGGAGCTTGTTCCCCAGCCCAGGGCCTGAAGCAGAAAAAAAACCAAGGTCACCCCTGGATTTTAACTTAGTCTTTGGGACCACCAGAAGCAATATGTCAGCAGATCCAGGAGCCAGCGGAGAGCAGCAGCAGCGCTTTGGAGCTCTAGCTAAAACCAGTATATGATGCATTGCAATAGTTCAAGCAGGTAGTAATAAAAAGCAATAAAAGTTCAAAGTCGTTTAAAAGGCTGTTTTCCTAACCTCACTAAGAGTCTGCGTTGATAAAAACAAGATGTGACAACACGACTCGGCCAGCATGCTGAACTGCCCTGTCCCCTATAGTTGCAGCACGCTCCCACCTCTTATAGCGTGTGTGTGTGTGTGTGTGAGCATTACTCCCTCACAATGGACAAATATGTATAAATGTACGTTTTATTTTTTAAATTTAAAAGCATAGGTTTTCTCCCGTAGTCCAAAGGCATGGGCTGGTGACCTGTATCCTAAGCCTATGATTGGCTCCAGCAGACCCCCAGGACCCTAGTAAGGTATCCACAGGTATAGAATACTGACAGATGTATATATTTTGTATTTAAAAATAAAAGGGATGTGCTATACTCTTTTTAGACTGATCAGTTAACTAAAGGGAAATTCCGCTGTGCTTTGCAGTGCTTCCAGACTCGTATGATCTTCCTTAGTGAATGTCAACCTTAGGCTAACGGTTAAAACACACAGAGCACGGAAGCGCTGCTAAGCGCCCCAGAATTTCCCTTTGTGATAGTCTCGTCTCCTCCTGTCACTCTCGGCCTTATGAGATCCACACTATGCTTTTGTAGCCTATTTTTCTAATGCAGTGCACATCTGACGCACAGCTAAGAGCCAGTTACTCTACTACACTTCCCGTCTAAACTTGTCAGATGATCTAACATAAATAATTGCTCAAAATCCCAAAGAGCATATATTATTGAATAATTCACCAAAGAGAATATCTTTACAAATGTAAGTATTATCACAGACTTGTTTTTTTTCCTTCTCTCCCGTCAATCATCTCAGACTTAGTGGTAGTCGTCTGCTAAATGTGGGCTCAAGTCGGACAGTGCACCACGAGCGACAGAAAGCACTGTAGCCTTGTACTCATTTCCAGTGACAGCGCTGACCCACTCGTGCTCCATCTGCCACTTAGTTCTATGTTTGGACAGCCTCTTTCCTTATATAGGCGGGCTATTCAACCACACTTAAAAAAAAAAAAAAAAAAGTCGACGTATCCCTTATCCGGGCAACGATGACGTTGAACGACAGTGACGGACAACATGCCTGTCGTTATGATTTAATTCTTTCGGCCTGGGTCTCGCCAAGCTCCTTTTGTGTCATTACTTCATCTCATTCCGACCATGTGCAAACAGTGTACGCATTGAGCCAGGTGTCAATTACATGACAGCGCCTCAACTCGATTTCCCATACACTGAAGTCATCTCAGAGGATAATGTTTTGGCCAATCACAATCAAGATAACTGCATTGTATTCTTCTCCCACGGATGTATGTTTTTGTCGTATTTTCGAGGCAAGAATGAGATCTGTATTCGTGACATGTGGACAGTTTATCCAAATACAGCCTGTTTGGGCATTTTTTTTTTCATTTCATGAGGCTGCTGCAGCAGTCGTGAGGGGGGGGGGCACAGTTACATGCTGCTGTATCAGCTGATCTGATGAACCAATCTCAGAGGTGTTTCCTAAGTTGCCGACACCTCCTGATGTCTCGCAGTATCTTCACAGCGCCATGCAGCGTTCCTCTTTACTTGTGAAACATTCGTCCTATTAGAATCTGCATCCATGTCATGAATTAACAAACCTCCGTACAGTGTGATTACAGTTAGGGATGTCCTGGATCTGGAAACCACATAGCTATTAATGGGAAATTGAATTGGTTTTATTTATATATATGTGTGTGTGTGTGTGTGTGTGTGTGTGTTGTTTTAGATAGGGGGCACCGCCTACTGCCCATGCAGCAGCACAAAGTGGCCAAGCTTAAATGACTTTCTGTTGTATCTGGGAGACAAGAAGACTGAAAGAGAAGGGGGAGTGCGTGTGAGAAGGGAAGACGGGGGCGGGGGGAGGGGAGGGGAGGGGGGGTTTACAGCGAATGATTCTGGAACGTGCACGGGAAACACCTCTATTTTTAGCCCATCTCAGAGGGTAGAGCGCGGAGCATGAGCTGAATGATTTTGGGTGGGGAGTGTGGGAGTACGCGAGCGGAGGGAGGGGGGAGTAGGATTGGAGAAAATAAATAAATAAAATGTTTTTTTTTTATTTTTAGCCCCGCTGCATTCATACATTTATGAATCTATGAATTGCTCCGTTTCTTTGCCGAGAGCAAATCCCATCCTTGCTTTTTTTTTTTTTTTCTTTCTTCTTGCTGCTTAGCTTATTTGCAAGCAGCACACGACACAACTGTGTCTGGTAAAACCCTATCAGTTGTGGCAGGTTAAGGATACACGTGTGAAGCAAAAACAAGTGTGCGTGTGTGTGTGTGTGCACGCATGGCTTATGCGCCCACGTCTATGGTAGCGACAGGGTTGGTGTGCTGCTGTCAAATATCCTGAAATGGCTTGCCTTCAGGGGTTTGTGAAAGTATGAAGCAAAACGTGACTGTGTCGTCAGCGCCTCGCCGCTGAATGGACGGCGGCGGTGGTGGTGGGGGGTGGGGGCGGTAGACAATGATTAGAATGATAGGGCCGGTAGAGGGAGAACGGGGGAAATGAAATGTGTGAGACAATCTGAAGGGAGAGGGAGGAAGATAAACACAAACTCCTCAATGAGATGGTGAAGGGAGGGGGAAAAAAAAAAAAAAAAAAGAGGCGAAAGATGTATGCACGGGGAGGGAGAGCGGTGAACTGCGAAGGCTAAGTCTGTCACGTGTGGAGCTTTTCAATTTGTCAATTCCTGTGGCACCATCGCCGTGGCTAAAAATAGAGTGCATAAAAATAGATACTGGTCGGATTTTTACTGGCTGAAGGACAAAACGTCCATATTATATCTCACTGTATCTGCTTCATATCTTTATTATAATCAACCTTAATCTCAGTGAATCAAATATAAGCGATATCACCAGAGCCTGATAATGAGATTTATGTCTTTTTTTCTTTTCCTCCTTTTACCCCGTCACTGATGCCGTGTGGCCGGAGATGTGTAACCTAAGGGTGAATGATACCATGTTGACAGGGAGGTTTAAATTGCTTTTTGGTTCTGACCTTTGAAATTCCCTTTCCCCAGAACTCGTGCTTTGCAGGGAGTAGAAAGAGTAAAGTATGAAAGGCAATCAATTAACATGGAAAGTGGCATTTAGGCCATTGTTAACACCAAAAATGTATTTAAAACTACACACATGCCATACAGAGAGTTTAAATGTAATTACACTCTGATTATAAAATATATATAACAATAACATATAATATAACATGGTAGTATCATCTATACCAATCTGTCCAAACTCCTCCCCCCCACCCTAAATATGTGCTAACAAGATGCTTTCACAATATTTTTCATTGAAAAAAAAAACACAAAATCGCTTGCTGTAAGCAGCAAGGGAACTGTCCATGGTCCTAATCAAGTCACATGTGTTTGTGGGGGGGGTAAAGAGTTCTCAAAAAGTTATAGTTATAGTATAGTAGTAGAACTAAAGTTTAGATTCTTTATTTTAAAACCTAACTTCAAACAACACTTGGGTAAACACTTGAGTAAACATACAAAATGCTGAAACTGCTAAAAGTTTGTGTCAAACTTGTGTCAAGTTTGTGCCCTTATTAAGTTTTCATGTGTTCATGCAAGAAGAAATAAACAATCCGATTCCCAATATGTGGTCAATTCATCAAATAACAAACAATATTAAATAAAAAATAAATAAATAAATAAAATCTGAATGTGGAGTTCATGTCGACGTGGCGTTTCACGGCTGGAGCAGACACTGAGCCTGTGATAATGAAGCTGCTACTTTCCATCTGACTGTAAACGAGCTGCAAGCTGTTTAGGGGAAAACGATGTTTGGTGCAGGTACAACACAAACCGCAGCTTAATAGACTGTAAACGGCGCTGAAGGAGTTTCCCGCTTGATTAGTTAATAAGAATCACCCACGGTGATCCACAGGCGATTCCCATGCCGTGTTTTGCTCCTGCAGGAGCATAAATTGTCTGCTAAACCGACTGCTGATTGTTTTTGCTCCGTTGGTGGTGGAATCAGAGAGCCACCTTTTTTCCTTCTCCCCCCCCCCTTTCCCCCTTTCTCTTGGTTTGATTTAGTGTCACAGCGTTTACTGGCAGCTGCTGCTGAGACCAGTGTGGCTATAGATTGTGGCTTTTCCATTCGCCTCCTGGCACGGTTAGCAGAGGAGGGGGCCTTCGCCGCGCTGTAACGTTATTAATCTCACATAAATGTTTCATCGTCATCATCATCATCATCAGTCATGCTCACTCCCCTGTGACCAGCCTTCCGTCTATTTTTTTTTTCCGTCACACACACACACACACACACACAAATGTACACATGTTTGACGGATAAGTAGGACAAGTTTACGTCAGTATTTGTGTTACAAGTGTCTCCTACACTGAGGGTGTAGGAGGTTAAAGTAATGCCCCCTATTCATTAAGGTGGCAGAGTTTACACATTAATGCAAGATAGGGGGAGAAATGTTTTCATCACGTTGGAAATGTAATTACTGGCGGGGGCCATGGGGGAAATCTGTTAAAGCAAAAGTAAATGCGCAGTAGAATAAGAGTGAAAGTAGAAAAATATATTCAAGTAAAGCACAGAACCCTGGAAAAAAACCGATGTGAATAATGTAATAAAGTATTTTTACTTTATCCCTTACCATCCCGTGAAAACATTTTTTTTATTTGAGTCCTTGTATTTATAGTTTTATTAATTGACCGAAAATCTGGAGTGCAAATTAACGCATTGTTAATTGTTGTTAAGCTCGTTTTAAATGGGGCAGAGGGATTGGAGGAAGGTATTTTTAAATTCATGAATGATCTACGCATGTATCTGTATGTAGTGCATGTGTATGTGTAGCCTCGTGCAGGTGTGTGCGTCTTTATCTCTCCTGCAGATCAGGGTGGATGTTGCTCGTTCCCATTATTCTGACTGGGTGCACCTGGCCAGTGAAACAAGAAGAGGCTGTTTAGGAGCGGTTGTCCCCATCCCTGATCCCTCTCCCTGCTGACTTGCTGCTGGCTGTTGGTGCCTGGCACCGCATTATTTCCCATTTGTCATTTTAATTACCTTTTTTTTTTGTGCTTGTGTGCAAATTCCTATCTCTCAGCAAGATCTCAGGACATTTGAAGGTATGTTTTGACACTTTTTGTGCTGTGCAAACGTATAAGCGGGTTCCCCCTGCAGGCTCAGCATGCTTTTCCCCTTTGGAATTCACAGGCGTATTAATATAGTGAACGTGGTTGGAGCCGTCCTCTCTGGGCCACTTCCTCAGCTTTGGTGTAGGAGGTCAAAACTTTTTTTTTCCACATTGTTTGAGGGTGTTACAGACGCAGGGGGCCGAGGTGATCCCCATTCCTCATTGCCTGCAGGTGAGAGTAGCAGCTGGGAAAAAAAATATATAAATATATATAAGCTTGGATGTTTAAGGTTCAGGATCTCGTGCAACGAGCGTCACTTTTGCGACCCATTTCAGTCACAGGCATTCAGTTCCGTTAACAAAAAGTAAAGACAGCGGTGGAGGCTGATTCACTGGCAGGTTATTTTCGGGTGAAGATTCACGAGCACGTGGCTCTGCCGCCGTTACGAGACAATGTCCCCGCCGCCGTGATGTGTTTCTCTGGAAGTTCTGCGGAGAGTTTTCCTGGAAAAGAAGAGTAGTGGCTTGCAATATGCAGGAAGTCTGAGGAAGGTTATCATTTTTAACCACAGAAAAGGTCACTGTAAAAAAAAAAGGAGACTGTGCTGTGCTCAGAACGTGCAATAAGCAGTGAAGCCTGCTGCATTAGCGGCGCTGCTTTCTAATTTTGCTGCTGATCAGGTGCAGAGTGAGTTACCATCCATCATGTTGAAGCTTGATTTAAGTTTTTTTTTTTTTTTCAATTTTATAAGGAGTTTGTGGTGGTGCCAGTGACCATATTTGTTGACACGGGGGCATTTGATTCATATATATCCCGGCGTCTGCTTTGACATTCTCTGCAGGAAGCTGTAATCCCGATATAGATTTCTAAATCCCTGTGTTCCTGCGTTCCTCCGATCTGTGTTTGTTTGAAGGGTAAATGAAAATGTGTGTCCAGCAGCTTTTGCCTATTGATAGGGGTGCACTGTTTGTAGTAACGGGCCTGATTTCGCTATCTCTACCTTTAAAATGTAAGCCATCCTCCGTATTGAGGACAAAGAGGTCAGCAGGGTCTGAGAGAGTCAGATCGTAAAACTGAGCAAAATTGGATTTTAACACTCTAAAGTAGAAAAAAATCCCAAAGCAGCTGATTGAAACAAGAGCCTTGCCAGAAAGTATTCGGAAAGAGAACACAGTTTCATCAAGGAGCTCTCAGTGAGAGGAGTTCTCAGAGAAGGGCTTTCAAGGAAAGAAAATCATTTTCCAGAAAGAGCTCCTAAAAAAATGACCTTCCTAAAAGATCTCGAAGAGCATGAAGAGAGACAGAAGCAGACTTCCAGACAAAGTGTGAGAGTTGGGAGAACAGAGAACAGCGGTGTAGGAAAGAAATGAAAGAGCTGGACGAGATGCGGCGACCAGACGGGATTTGGATCCACAAAGAGGCAGAAAGGAGAGAGAGAGCGGATCAAGCGCCTGCGCAGAGGAAGAAGCTCCAGCTTCAGATTTGCCGCCTCAGCTCATTGTTTTCAGACACTTCGGAAAGTGCACTTTTCAGGATCTCCTGATGAAACGGAGGAGAACGAGAGAATTTGGAGCTGGAGTCAGCCGTGATGAACAACACAGACACCGCCCTCTATTATTTTTTTTTTCCTGAACCACGCCCCCGCTCCCCCCCTGTACCCTTCCTACCCTCACAGAGAAACCCAACCAGCCAGGGAGAGTTGTGTCTGTATATAATACTGTAAATAATTCAGATCCACTGCCCAAGGGTGCACCGATACATTTTTTATGTTTCAATGTTTTATTCTGTTGTTTTTACGTAAATCGCTGACGTTATGTTTATGTGCTATACAAATAAAAAGCATCGCCTGTTGTGTATGAGTGGTGGTGATTTGTTCACATGGGCCCAGACGACTTGGTAAACATTTATCGTTGTAGCGTATGTTTCTTTAAAGTTGCCTTTAGTAAGGTCTTTTTAGTTTGTTTAAAAAAAAAATATATATATGCGCATGCAGAAGTCAGAACCATTTTTATGAACCGTTTAAGCATTCATTTGGTAATTAATTAGGGTAACGTTTGAGTTGCCAGGTTGTAGAAAAAAAATCAATCTCTCGGGCTGGCGAGTCAATAACAGCCAAGTTATGAATAAACTCTAATCTCTCTCTTAGTTTCTAATCTCTGCACTCGTGAATGTTGATAAATAATTAATACAGGCTACAGATGCATCAATTCTGACAGACATGCTGACACTTGTCAATAAAGGGTCAAAAGCATCTTTACATTCCGTTAAGCCAGCAGCAACTAAGTCATCTGCACCCGTAGATGATAAAACATCAATGATAGGACCTCGATGAAGTATGCAGTTAATGTGTGATTATGTAAATGTAATATAAATCAGATGTCCTGCAGCTCCTTTCTGTGAGATCTGTAGTCATCGTCCACACTAAATGATTTATTACCCATTCATGAAGCCATTTGTTACAACTTATGAACCTTTAATAAAGGGTGACTTGGTATTTTTTTCTTTTTTTTTTTATTAGTTTCTCGGGTATGGATTAATGCCTGCAAACCATTTTTTTAATCCTACTTCCAAGTTAAACACTTTGTTTCTAAATACTTGTTCTAATTTCCCCTCTTCATCAATCATGGGACGGTTTGCTTACTTTAGGATGCAACAAAGGGAGATTGTTTTAGAGATGTATAACCCCATCCAGAGACCCGTCCATTGATTGCCATCTTTAGCGTCCCCTGATAAATCAGGTTGATTAAATTCCGTGCAAAAATAAATGATTAATTTCCCACTGGTGGAAGAGGAACTCGGATCTTTACTTAAGTAAAAATATCAATACCATAATGTACAGACAGGCTCCAGGGCAATAGAGGGCAGAATTTGACCTTGTTCCACCCTCCTGTCCCTCTAAACACTTGTGAATGGTACACACGTGTACAGCAATACTTGCATGTATATTCCAAACTTTACTGCGTCAGCTTGCATCATCTAACCTACCATCACCCGGCTTGTTTCAGTCTCTCGCAAACACAAGCCTTAAAAAAAAAAAAAAACAGCAGCAAAACGAGCAGCATCGAGGCGACAGCTGGTCCGAGGGGCAGCCAACTTCTGCTGTGACTTTCTTCCAAACTCACCAGCCTGCTGCTGTATCTGAAGGGTTTACAGAATGTAGCTCTTGTTGCTCTGGTGGTCAGGAAGCAAAGTGAAGGGAATACATTTCAATCCGAAAACAATACAAAAGTGAATTCCTCCTGGTGCCAGAGCAATTGTTAGTTGAGTTCAAGCTTATCAATGAGGGCCTGACCAAATGGCCCCAAAGACAAAAGTTCTGTTATGGCAGGAAGGACAGGCCCCCTGGAGCCTGTAGCTTCAAGGTATTCTTTTGAGTAACTTACTCAAAACAGAGACACTGTCATTTATTTGCAAATCAAGCAGGATCCTACACCATTTGGCCATCAAATGTCTGATAATGGATATAAAGATGCAGAAATCCCCAAACCCTTGCCTTCCCATTCTTGCTTTTTGGAGCAGAAAAATCGGGGGTAACAAGAACCAGCCTTTTCTTCCGCAGCCAGCGGGAGATAGGTCCTCGCCATCGTTTCCCCACACACTGACCTTATTTAATCTTGCGTTGTCTCGGCGTAACCGCCGTCTCGCGATCACACATGAAGGCACGCACGCACATTTGCATACAACCTCCTTTTTGTTACTGTTGTCCGTCTGTGACCTGTAGTTAGCTGATAGTAGATATAGCATGTAAAAGGATCTGTTTAGTCTGAAGTATTTTAATCTGTGATTTAATATGTAGAAGAAAATAAATCCTGCTATATTTTAAGGAGAAGTTAGGATAGGACGCATAGGATAGTGAGAAACGCAATTTCAATTCCTTTGTATGTCAAGGACATGTGAAGAAATTGACAATAAAATTGACTTTGACTTGACTTGAAGTTGTCCTAGTATTTTATGCTCGCATACTGTGACAAACTTATTTTCCCTTCATTGTACACTATAGGAATATCAATAGTCCCACAAATATTGGTGTTCCTAGGTGAAGACTGATACACGAGACTGTTTTAATTGGTTATTGGTCCAGATTTCCCAGTGGTGCCCCGATTATAATTAGTTTAAATGAATTATTTCATTCATTGTAATAATGTTCAATAATAATCTATGATGATTATAAATTAATGCTAATAACCACATTTAACTCATCCTAATGAATAACATAAAACATTTAACAAGTGTCATCTAACTTCACACCCCCTCCTTACAATATGATCATATGTAATAAATAAATATTTCTTTGATTAATCATTGACAATATTACATTGATTATAGTGAACAAAATAGCATTTCTTTTACCTTTTTTCATATTAAATTACTTTATGTCTAGATCTCACATGTACCTTTAAATTGTAGAAATTTACCAGCTAAACTAAAGTATGTGTTTTGCACAAAAGTGTGCCTTGGGAGGCATACATTTATTAATTATTATTAAAATTGTAGCTGGTTTGACTTATTTGATCCATTTGAGAGAATACTTATGCAAATGTGATTAATTATAAGGGGCCGTGATTAGGAACCAATCTTTGACAATTTAGTATAAACAAGTTATTATCTGAAAAGTAAGAATACTGTAACATACTGGTACTTAAATGCAGTAAAATGTGGTGTAATGTTACTATAAAGTAGCAGAAAACAATGAAAATACTCAAATAGAGCACAAGAACCTTAAACTCATAATTAAGTAGACGACTTGAGTAAATGTAATCGGTTACATTCCATCACTGAACGTATGTGAGCCACTTCTTTACGTTATAGATCACACTTTTTGTTACATGCCAGAGTGACTATCTTCAGTGTGAATTCCCGTGTGAAGACGTACATCGATTGTTACAGGTTTAACCTGCTTTGCACCTGGAGTAATAGAAGCTGGAGAGAGATTTATTAGTGCAGTCTTCAATGAAAGGCTGTAGGTGAAGCACTGCCTATAGGTTGATCAGTTTTCAGTGTAAACTTCTATTGCTGCACTACATAAAAATTGTTGCTCTGTCCACAATAAATTGTCTTCTGATGAGTAATAAATCTGCATCCAGTGTGTGAGCCATCCATAGCTGAACAGAGCATTATGCTGCTTTCACATAGATCATGTTGGTGTCTGTTGTAGTATGAAATACTGTCATGCTGCATAGGATTTAATGGTGTCATTATATAGACCTGTGAACACCCCTGATGCTGAATGACTTCCAGCATCCCTGCTGTAATGTGTGACCCCCTGTCACCCATCAGTCACACAGTGTGCTGGAACTGCTTCCAGATTCCTGATCACAAGACGAAAAGTTGCGCTCTGTAAACGGCGATCTGGTGACTTTGTACGTCATGTTGCGTCTATTCAGCATTACACAGTGTGAAAATCGTGTTTTTTGCTAACCTCTAGTAGATGTTATTTGTCTCGTGCTATGGCGATGCATTCAGGGAGTGTTGTTACAAACGTAACCCTGATACAGGCGACGGGAATTGAGGTCAGGGAACAGGCTGTTCTGTTTGTGCGGCTGATGCCGAAAGCATGAAGAAGACCTGCTGAACTTTAAAAAGAATCAAATGATACAATGCTTGAGTGTTGACCGTCTCCCTGACCCTTTGACATATATCTGTGTCATGAGCTTAGATACGTAGGATGCCATGTCTCTCGACTAAATGACCCACAGGTGCATATACAAAGGGAAAAAAAAAATCCAAGGACAGAGCCTTGAGGCATTTCACATGTTATCAAGGATTGTTAGGAGACAAATCCACCCACAGACACCGGGCATTCTCTCCTCAAAAATGAGGAGATACAGCCGAGTTTTGCTGTTGCTTGGATACGAACCCTGTGGCTCGATCTGTCAATAATAATGGTATGGTCAACAGTATCGAAAGATGCACAAATGTCAAGTGGCGGTGTCTTTGCCAGCATCAGAATTCAATAGGGAAAGATGCATAGCCCTTTTAATAGCATTTTCACTTTGGTCAAAAATGCAATTATCCGGGACCTGCGTGAGTTTTACAGTGATGATCGTCCACAAAACTTTCGAAATGAAAATGATCCTAATAAAATGTTGGACGCTCACACAGCCAACGAGCACACATCTGATAATGTATGGTGGTGCTCAGGAGAGTTTATGCTATTTTATTGCTATTTTATTATTATTTACTTGCTCTGGGATCTGGCACATTAGATTACAAGACATTCAATAATAAGGATAATTAACGTGGCTATTTAGTTAATTATATTGTGGTTAGCAGTCTTAAAGGGACAAATTTGGTCGGTAAATTATCCCAAGAGAAAGGAGCAGATTTCCTTTGTCTGATGGGTGATGTATTGCCATATCCAGCCATTTCTTAAAAATGACTTGACTTGAAGTGACTAAATATATTTTGAAAGGTGCATGAACTCTGGATGAATAATGTAGCGAGGGACTCAAAGGGTAGATGCCGTTACCTTTACCTCAAATGAAGGTTAGAATGTCTCAAGCTCAGGCACTGGTTTGAGAACTCAGTGAAACAAGGAGTAGCAGTGTTAACAAGATAGACATACATTACAAAAAAATACAAATGTTTTAGTTTTGACCTTATGGATATGTATATGGGTTTGGAACTGATTTAAGAGGGAGGTTTAAACAATATCTTGTAATTAATAATTAAAGAACACATATCATCGCTTCAACTTCAACATGATTTCTGTGAGAAAAGAAGCGAAGCAGTTGAGATGGCAAATATAGTTTAGAACTTGTGAAAGACGCGAGAGGAGAAACTCTGGAAAACACGGCTCTTGATTTAATCACAATACATCTGTGATCTCACACGCTTTAATCTTCCAGGGAAAAAAAATAGCGAAAAATTCTGCTCAAGGGTAACAACTAAATTAAGATACGGCTCTGCGAGAGGGCGTCGGAACGTTCTGTTTGAAATTTAAAGACTTGGAAAAATTATCAGCAAAGCCATTTGACATACAGTCCACCAGTTTTGTTTTTCAAAGGGGCTCAAAATGAATATCTGTAATTTCTGTATCTTATGTACCAGCTACAAGAAAAATGGCCATTTGTATGCGCAGCAAGTCCTTGCAACTGCTGCATCTTTCCCATACTGATGTTTGGCTGTGAGTCATGGACCGTCACAAGTAGAATAGGGAAAAAAATCATCGCAGCAAAGACACAGTTCCTGCAGAAGGATCCAATGCATATCATATAAAGACATGTTTGCTGAAACAAAACACACAAATACATCACTGCATAGCAGTGGAAAGCAGCAATCAAAACTCTTTAGCCACATAATGGGACGAGATGTTAGAACATTAAGTTAAATGATAGATGGACAGATATGACCGAGAAGGGAGAGGATAATAGATACGAATTGGAAGACGCATGAAGAGACATGATCACCCACGCTAAACAGCACATGACGATATATCACTTTATATCATTTTGAAGCTTAGGTAACAAACAGTTTCTAGGGGATACACCGTACTTATGAAACAGACAATAGTTTCATGAAATAAATGTTGATCACAGAGTAACGGCTGTGGAACGATGACACCATCAGCATTTAGATTGGTTTCCTGTAAAGCCTCAATCTCCTGGGAAAATAAAGGCTTGATGTACAGTGTAATATTAGATCAGATTAGACAACAGACCAAATGAATGAACTAATGTTTTGGTTTTTTGCTTTTTTCTATGTTGCACCATCCTGATCAAACTCCTGCTGTAATTATGTTTGTGATGAGCAATAACACCCAAGCGACTATGACCACTGTGTGTGGAAATGCACCATGGGACACTTGACATGACACAAAAACTACAATGAAATCAGTTCTGTTACTAATCTTTCTCACAAATGATTTCATTATTCATCAACAGAAATTCACACTATCATTCTAATAGTTTAAATTCCGTAAATGGCCGACTGTTCGAAAGTTTTGAGAAGTGCTAAAGTTCTTAAAACTTCATAGGAAAAATCATCAAAAAAAAAGTACAATCAGCAATTTGCACACATTTGGTCAGAAATGAAAGCAACAAATGGACATTTTGACCAGACACGTTCCTATATCAAATGTCGGCGATTCAGAACAACGATCCATCCTGAGGGGATCATGAATGTGTGTAGCAAGCTGAATAGAGATCCATCACGGCGGCGGCTATTGAGCTCTCTCTCTGTCAGGACTGACAGACTGACATCGCCATACATTGAGCTGCTAGCAGGGCTAAAAATAACAGCCCGTCCTGAGGCCACGAGTGGGAAAACTAATAAATCATAAGTGCGGAATACAGTTCATCCAGCCGCCTGTGCTCAATATCTGCACATCTTAGTCAGCAACATACAGTTCAATCTAATGCAGTGGGTGTAAATAAAATAAAAGTTACTCTCTAATATTCTCTGAGTTTCAATTCTAATATGAGCCCGATTCCCAGTGATAAAGAAGAGTCATTAGCACGTTAGTTAGGCACAGATATTACATGAATTATGAATGGCCGAGTGCCGCCTTTTTCCCCCTAAAGAATTGGTATCATTCTGTGTTGAATTATAGAAATGCAGAAATAGTAACATTATTATCTTGGTTAAAACTCACAGGATTACTCACAGGACTGTGGATTTCACAGGGCCATATTTAATAGTAACAGCCTTAGCTATTTAGTTTAAAAAAAAGTACCTTGTCTGTTCAAGAAGTGGTGCAATATTCCATATTTGGAGTTCTCCAACAATACAGTTGAGCCTTTAATCCAAGTGGAGCCACTTCTCCAGCTAAATGTTCTGGGCCAGCCTGGCCTCTGATTCGCCGACTGTGAGTCATCACCTCTAACTTAGTCTGATTTTATTTTGAATGACCTTTTTGACCGCTCCTCGTGTATCAACTCCAGTGCACGTTTTAATAATTCAGCGTTAAATGAGCTGCTTTTTCATTGACATTGATGTGGTGCAGATCTCTCATGGGGGAGGGAAAAGACTCATAGAGGAATGTTTTGGAATCCATTATCGTAAGAATTTGCACCATCTGGTACGATCTGCATTTTGTGAGTGACACCATAGGTGCTAATTCCATGGCTTGAGTTGCAGGGCTGCAGAGTGCAGTCAAGCATATCATGCTAAGGGGTAGTGCTTGTGCACTTTTAGTATTTGTATAGCTGGAGGCACAAGGCGCAGATGATTCAAAGATCTGCCGTAATGAAGGAAAAACATAGGCCGTGTCACAGCAAACCACAGAAATGGAAAGTCGGGTCAAATTGATTCCACATTTTATTTTTCATGCAGCCTGTGTAGGTTCACTGTTCTTCATCATTACACATCATTGCAGATAGCTTAGCGGCGATTATCAATATTTCTTTTTCATTATAAGGTTTCAGATGATAAGATCTAATGGGGTAATGTAAGTGTCACATGCTCATAGTGATGAACCAACAGAGAATGGTCCAATAATGCAACTGATGTGTTGCAGGCTGTAATGATCGTTTGCCACTAATTGGTCATCACACATATTTTTTACTACGGCTGTCACTCAATTCATTTAATCGCTAGATTATCCATAGATAATAACAGTTAAATTAAATTAAATGAGTTTGCACATTTATCTGTATTAAATGTACCAAAAAGAAGTATTTTTCAAGTTTTTAGATCCTCTTATCTGCATGGTAATGGACAAAATGCTTGTTTTAGGCAAAGATTTAATAACCATTGTTGAAACAGTTACAAACATTCTCCAGATTATTCTCCGTACATGCATTTAGTATTTAAAAAAATGCTGAAAAGAAATATGGGAAACATATGCACAATGGGAAATGTAAAATTATTTTTTTTGTAAAAAAATGTTCACCCAGTAGCCTTGCTGTGCTGAGCATAGAGAACGTATCTGGCAACTTTATTGGTAATACATGAACACAAAGTCAGAGTCAAACTCGTCAATTTTTTTTTTTTAATAATGAAGTTACACTAAATATAGTTTATCACCTTTATTCTGTGCCTCTCCAATCTATGGACATGTCTATGGGTTGTGATTATGATTCTTTAATTAATATGGTGCATATTTATATCATACGTATCTACCTTTAAGTTGAAATGTGAATGCAGTGTGATATAAAATTAGGATTCAAAAAGCCATAATGCGTATAATGAGAGACGCAACCCAACTAATGTGTGATGGGTTAATTGTACTTTAAAATATTCAGTGGCATTCGATGTAATCTGTGTTACCATGCTCCTATTGCGTATGAAAGTTGCGTACCTCGCTGCGGATTCAGGGGCTGAGTTTCCCAGCTCGTGTGGAGCCGGCTGCCGTGGGAAATCATGCGGCGATCATGCAGCGAGAGTAGCGTCATCACGATTCCAAACAGAAGCTCAGCACGTGCGAGCGTGTTCTGTGATCGTTCTCCCGGACCCGAGCGCCGTATTATGTGTCTGTTTACGTTCTCGGTTTAAAAAGAAAGCCCACTCGTGTGTGTGTGTGTGTGAGTGTGTGTGTGTGTGTGTGTGTGCGCCCGTTTCACTGAATGGAGGGACGACTGTGTGAATACATTTTCACTGAGAGATTGCATGTGCTGATTGCCCAGGGCGGAATGAGCATCAGACACACAACGCCGACCCCCACTGTGCATGCCCACTGTGGAACAGAAGCAATCAACTCCCCAGTGACACCGCGCACGTGGATTTGAGTTCTATTATGAATGAATAAAACATCCCATGCATGGAACGTATGGCAAAGTATGAATGAGAACATGAATGAATTACTTGTGAATTAAGTGCCCTGTAGAGCCTTTATATAACACAGTTTGTACCTACCCCCGATTCATAGAATGTGAATTTTATTAATGCGTAGAGGACGACGGATGTCAGGAATAAATTTCAAGAAATTACAAATGTATCTCTGGTTTCTACATCTAACTAAGCCCTGAACTGCCAGTCAGCCTGTAAACTTCTAGGACAAAAAACTCTGTTTGTTAAAGGTCGCTGAATGGCCGAGTTTGATATAGCTCCCACTTTATTAAATATTTCCCTCAAGTTTTACACAATGGATTGAAAATAAAACACTCCTTTTACCAACAATGCAACAATGCTTTGCTTCAAACTTGTGAATATTATTACTGCTCAACTACGGCTGATGTTAATGATGCAAAATGATGATCAGCGAAATCTTGTTTGCAGCTCGCTATTGACCAATCTATTAGGACTGTGTTATAGAGGGAGTGGAGAATGACTGAGCAGAGCAGTGATCTTAGCCACAGCCTGGATCTGTCTGTGTGTCTTTTTCTTGACAACCATTCATCCAATTGACTTTAAATTTGGCAGATGTATTGCTGAGGACGCAAAGAAGTGCATTGTTGAATGTGAAATTGTTTGCATCCGCAGTTCTTGGAAAAAAAACAACCAAAAACACAATCAAGCACAGGGAGGCCGAGCTGTCGGCCTCTTCCAAACAGGGTCATTTTTTAAACGGCCGCTGCACCCATTCTAATGAAAAGAAAGAACAGAGAGACACATAAGCCCAGAGAAAAGAGTGGAAAGTTTTGATTGGTTCTCGGTGTTATACAAATCTGTACAATGTTTTCAAACTCTCAATCCACAGAGAAGTGCACACATTCTGTATACAGGAACCTTAACCCATCAGAACCCAGACCCAGTTATATAAATATAAATATTATATCATAGACCAAGTGGGCCACATAGAACACATTTCTAAAGTTTTTTTTTATCTATATTTTGACATATGTAACATTGGTCATTATTGGTAAACATATTATACTATATTAGGTTGACGACTTAATAATTTCTGACATAAACCTTTATAAGGAATAGTCCACAGTTCTTGTCACTTTAGGACCTTATAGGTTAAATGAAGTTGTGATGTCACAACTATACGGTCACTGCCCACCCTCCCCCCATTCACAACCATTCAAACCAGCCAATCAGAAAAGAGGCTCATTATTATTATGAGACAGATTCAAAATGACCTACTTTTTTCTAGAAATCCAGAGAGAAGCTTGAAAGAGAAAACGTATGAACATTTGAAACCAGAAAATAAAATCGAATACAATCCAGCACAATAGCCCTGAAAAAATAATAAACCTAGTTTTAGATAAATACGTTTTCAAGATGAGAAGACGTGATGAAATCCATTATCTCTAAAATAACATTTATCAATAGATGCATTTATATTGAAGCAAAACAACATGTAAAACTACATTTAATTAAGTCTGCTTTTTGTTTATATTTACCATCTGCGGAGCATGTCGCCTCCAGAAAAAGAGCATTAGCCAGTGGATTAGAGTATTAAGCGATCATCGACTCTCCTGGAAGCAGCTGGTGGAGAAACATCCATCTTGTCTCTGGGAGAGAGCGGCGGCGAGATGAAGAGAGATAGCTGGCTGCCCGTGCTAACTACCCCGGTAATTTGGAAACATCTCACATTGTTCCACGCCGTCCGTACACTCACTGCGGCGCTGCGGTGCCTTTATTTCTTTCTTTCTTTCCAGGAGCTTCTTTTCACAGGAAGATGGCTACACTGGAAAACAGACAGCTCCACCATGATAGTTAATTGAATCCCATATTATGATTTATGAAGCACTTTGTGGTCACAGACTGGAAACGCCGGCAGGTTTTTAAAGTGTTGTCCCAGAGAGAAGGTCGATAAAAAAAAGTCTTAATTATATGACCAATTGAGGTTCTATAGTTTTCAATTTTTCATGTGCAGTTCTATAATGCATGTTGTTCCCTGACCTCTACTTTTTTTTTTGTCGAGGTGACATGGAGATCAAACCCTGCAGGAATGTTTCAGGCCCTGAAATTTTTATATATTGGACACTCAGTATCATTATCATTAAAAATAAAATCTCTAATAATAGTTTACTGGCAGGCTATTGGTAGACATGTATATTTTATACTATATTATGTGACTGGTTTGGGCCTCTACTTTAGAGCTGGTGAACCTTGATTGATTTCTGTCTTAATAATTGAAGAGCAGTTGATAATTAGCTAATTGAACAGAACCCTACTTGGCCTCAAAATTGGGCTTGTGCCCCCCCAGAATTGAGGTCAAATTAGGTCAAATTGTTTATAATACTCTATAAGTAACGGCAGGCAGCAATCAGATCAGCCAGGATTAATCAGTCGTAGAGTCGTGAATCAGAGTTTCTGTTAACAGGTAATTACCGTTTCTTATGATGGCTAAAATCATTTAAGTGGCTCCGATCATCAGGGCTGGTGAAAAAATAATTCTCTCTCAGTCTGGGTGCATGTTGGCTCACTGGAAAGGCCGCGCTGCACTGAGTGGAATCCTAATGGACGTCACTGTTAATACTTGGTTTACCTGCCATTTCAGGCTGTAGTGGGAAAAAAAAGGATGAATGTATTTATGAATGAGTTTCTGGCTTCCGTCCTGTGTGCGTGTGCATAATCACACTCCATGCTCTCGTTAACTATCTTAAGCCTTCCGTTGCTTGTGAATAAGACACTAGACCCCAGAATGGCAGTACGAGAACTCGCATTAGACCCCGATCACTAAAACATGCATGTATGCTTTTAAATATGTGCTTGAATTATTCATTGTTTGCAGACATGGTGCTATTTTTAAAAAAGTATGCCAAAGTTAAGTCGCACGTAGCTCCGATGCTTGAAATATTTACAGTTTATGCTAAGCATATGTCATCCTCCTTTACAGACACACATATGTTGTCACTGCAAAGGCAACATGTCACATGAATGATGGTCTTGTAAGCTTGTATTTTATAAACCTTTACCCTTTTTTCCTATTTCCCAGAGGTCCATAGACAAGCAGACACATTCACATGGTGAATCCTGTTGCCATGCATATTTTACTCAATTTGGTTGGGATGAGGGATGCAATGACCTTCTCGTTCTGTCTTAGACGCGATATATAAGATGACAGACAATATAACATTATGCCGGGAGCCTTTTGCATCTCAGCGGTCCGTGGCATCGCTATGGAATATGTCCGTCGTGTCATCCCTCATTCCACATTTTCTTGATGGACAGCTCTGCGACATCAACAAATCAAAAAGAAGACGAAGTGACAGGAACATCCACTTGTGTGCATGCGAGCCCAAGAATGAGCAACACTCGCCGCGCGTCCTTCACGCATGCACACACACACACAGATCCTTCCAACATGGACTCTTGGTTAGTGTTCACGGCCACAATAAAACCGAGACAGGAAACTGTAAATAGAGCCACTAAAACAGTGACAGCCATGTAATTTCATTCAGGCAATAATCCACAGGCTGGCAACACGCCACGTCTGCAGTGGCACTCGGCACAATGTCAGGATCACTGGAAGGAAGAATGGAACGGAACACTGCATACATGACTGCGTGGACTGGATGTGGCAGCTCTAATTAAATTCACATCAAATGAATGAGGGTTGTGGGCAAACAGGTAGGAACGAGGTGCTGAGGAAATCCCTGCCTCAGTAGTGCATGCAGGGTGGGAGCTGCACCAACCGCTCGGGGCGGAAGTCTGCTCTATGTCACACAATGGCACTGAGCTTTTATTTTATTTACATTTCCGTTAGATGTCCCATTTTTCAGAGGCTGTAGAAAGGCTCCCTGGGACATATGGAGAAACGGTAACCATATCATACACATGTGCTTGTCCTGGAATGACTTTTATTTTACCTTTTTTGTGTTTTACCTTTGTTTTTAAATTCTTTTGTTTTTGCTTTCTCAATTTTTTTTTGATCATGATGTACAAAGGACTTCAGACATACTGAATTGTCCTGTCTTTCCTTATCTTGATCCTCAGCGGTCATACTGATCAGTATCTAACCCAAAACTTTTCATTTCTGGACAGATTTACTGTATGTCTTACCAGATAAGTAGCAAACAGATTAATGGGAATTTAACATAAATCAATTCTCCATTACTCTGCTAACTACACAGATACATTTACCGTGTGTCATTTTAGAAAAAAGTTAATTAATTATCTGGAAGGATCACTGCATGTTACCCAAATGCAATAGTATTTCTGTTAATATATGCCATTACTTCATCCTGCGTGCATATATATATGTATATATATATGCACGCAGAATGAAGTCAAAAAGACTAAGGCGTATCCTTTATCTTGTTGACAAGAATCTTTAGTTTCTGTCTCTTTCGCAAAAACCCATGTCATGAAAAGAACTAGAAAGCTGTAAAATGATCCGTGTGGTTAATCAATCACAAGCTGCGTGTTTCATTCAACACTCACGGTTGGGGATCATAGATTCAAACTGGCTTCATTATTTCCAAGTCAGATTACTGTTGGTGGCTAATGTCACATACACTTGCATTGGGTTTAGATGATTATTGCATTTTTTCCGTCGTACCTGGTCAAACACTGCAAATTGATGGATTAAAAATTAAAAATCTTATGTTACAAGGCACCAAACGTTGGTTGAGTTCAAACTGAGCTTAAAAAAAAACAAAAAAATGTAAAGACATTTCTTTATTTACATAGACTATAGATGGTTCCCTGTAAGACACTGTTTTCTGTAATTCTTCTGCATATAAGGAGTTCAGATCCTTCAGGTAAACATTGTTTAAAGGTCCCGTATCATGCAACTATCCACTTTCAACTCTGGATGAAGTAAAGGAGTTATATGGAAACCGCTCCATGCATCAAACTCGTTTCACTGCTCATTGTTACTTCCTTGACTTCTTGATGTCATGCAGTCGCTCATTCCCACCTGTAGAGGCTCCCAGGATGGTTCACCTGCCACTTCAGTTGTAATTACTAGTTTTTTTGTTTTTTTTTAATTTGCATGTTGCATGAAAATGGCCAAATACAGCTCTGTCTCTACAGCCTTAACCAAGTATTACATACATATAAATTCATCATGTCAGGTTTACAGATCACACTTGTGTAAACTTCATATTGAACCGGAATTGGCTTCCAAACTTTTTGTGATGTCACAAGTCATGCTTGTATCATGAGGTTTGCTGTGTCTGTTGCTATTTTTGCTTTATTAAATCAGCCTCATCATTGTCATCTAAAGTTCTAATGTGGTCACTCGTACCTGTTTTGCCAGCGCTTATTGGCTTTAAGTGATCCTAAGTGACCAGCGACTTTGAAGCATGTTTCCACTAGCATCACATGATTAACCAATGATCTCGGGATCACTCATTCAAATGAACAGATAATGGATGTGAAAGGGTGTAGAGCAGCCAGTATGCCATCAACACAAACCTTATGCAGGAGAAAGGCAAACAAGTGAGCCATGAAAGCTCAAATAAAAAAAAATCACAAGCTTTTGGCCTTTTTCCTGCAATAAAATGTGATTTTACCTAGAATTGATCTATAAAAGTGCAAATGTTTCTTCATACATTAAAAGGTCCCTCTGTGGGTTTTCTCTGTCTTAATCAAATGGCACAAACGTCTCTTCTGCTCTTAGTCATGTGATGATATACATGACCCATAACAATACTGTATAGGTCACAACAGTGTGTTTCACGTCTGAAATGTCCCTGTTTGAGTTTAAGTTTATCACCATCTCTATAGTACATACAGGACTATATGTAATGAAACTCTACCAAGGTAGTATCAGTTTAAAACAACTCTAATCTAAATACACAGTGCAGTATAGGATACACATATCGTATATGTTTGTGTAGTGGTGTATAAGATAATTATAGGCCTACGACACATCAACTATTGCACCTTGTATATGGAAGAAAGTCACATTGGGATATGAATGAACATCAACATGTGTTAGTGACCATTCAGTCAGTCCGTCATGTGGTACGTTTCCTTGGTGTAATTGGCTGGGTGTTCTCTGACATCACTAAATCAGATGCTTCTCTGAATAATGTCAGCAAACTACAGCGACTAACACCAAAGGTTACATTTCTCTCAATTAGTGACCCGGATTCCAAGAGCAGTTGCTATGACGCAGATATGATGCCCCACTGGGTTCCTACGCACACTTGGAAGCAGTCGGGGTTGGCAGCGTGTTTAAGACGAATGGAACCCAATGTGGTAATTTTGCTTCCACTTTGGCGGATGCCGTTGTACTTTGTTGTTGCTGCCATGACTGCCACCTGCGTCACAGGATGTTTCAGTTTTCACATGAAAGACTTGATGTATCTGCTGTCCGAACAACTCAAGAAATACCTGACAGTTTTAGGCTAAGTTGAGACTGAGGGGCCTAATGCTCAATTCCTTTAAGTTGTTAACGCTTCCAATTATTCCAATCCAGGGACGCTGGTATTGAGTATCTGACAATTTTAAAGTTGCTGTCCTACCTGAGTCAGCACATGTACAACATATTTGTTTTAAGGAGGAGGTAAAGGTAGAAAACAGGAAGGTTTTTGGCCACGGTTGTTGCTTTCTTTAGAATTCTTATCTTCAGAAAAGTGAGCCTTGTTGTTGATGTGTTTATCAGATGCATTTGACCTTGCCATTCAGACAGAAGTCTTATGTCAAAAGAGCAGATAAACGGCCTGGGTCGCATTTGGGAGGAAAAAAAACAACTATAATTTCAGATATAGGTCACATAGGGGTGAAATCTTTGGATTTAGGTCACTTCAGGCTGCACTACAAAGCCTAAGCTTCAAGCAATTAAAACCAATGAGAAATCTATTTTGAGAAAATACTACAACAGACTACAACATCAAGCGAAGTGGCAGTAATAAAACACCTGAATGAAATATGTATCTTGATTAGAAGTGTCTTTAATCAACATGACAGATTTAATTTAATAACGGGTGACTAATGGAATGAATGTATTTTTTGTGAGTAATGTTTCAAGATTCAAGGTTGCTGTATTTTTCATTCAAAACATGTTGACACAAGGAGAAGGTAAATTGCTCCTCATTCCCGGCAGCGTAAAAAAAAAAAGGGACATTTAAATAGTGCGAAAAGAGCAATTAAAGGGAAGCAATAGTTCAACACAGCAGCGTAATATTATCAGCAGCAGAAGCAGAATGATCTTTTTTTTTTCTTTGAGGTGGATGGTCAGTGAGAATTCAGCCAGCGAGGGAGCTTATCAGGCTCAAAGCCTCTGGGAAGAAGCTCGGTTTCAGCCTGGAGGTTCTGGTTTTGATGCTCCTTCATCATGAAAGGAAGGTTACGGTGTCTGTGCAAGTGTGTTTTATATATATCTGTATTTGAAGTGTCTTTTGACATCTTTCAACTTTTGAACCTACACGTTGATAGAGAAAAAAACACTTTACGTACTAAGCTGCAGCAATATGTTCTTTTTCAGATTAGTCTGCGTGCCCACTTTCAGCTCACTGTGCTCCTCATGTGGTCATGTGATGTGACGGGCACGACCACGGCACGTTTCGCAGGATTGTGCCCACTCGTCAGATCGTCTTCGCCGCCCTACCTGCCAACTTGCCTCTCATTGAAAATCAATTAAATCGATGGTAATTACCCCCCACCTTAAAACTGCGCTAAAATTGGCCACGGTACAAGTGGGTCTGTTTTTTGTTGGTCTGGTCTCTTCTCTGGTGCTAATCACCACTTAAGCTTCAAGATTAGTCATCTCTAAAGGTTTTCACTTTATTATTTTATTTTTCACAGCCTATTTATAAAAATATGCACGCATTCATGTTCCAAAAGTATCTAGTTAGCCCTAAAACAGCGATACAGCCGTTCCCCCTCCCCTCCCTACTGAAACATCTACTCTCAGGTTGCAGCAACACCACGTCGGAGGCCAGGCCGCAGCAGAACGAGCTGGTGGTCTTATCTCATGCTTTATGTGTCAGCAGGAACATCAGAAAGAACCGATAAACCGATTGCACGCGGCCCCTTTAAATAAACGCGCGAAGGCTCTGAATTCTGCTGTAGCCGCCGTACGAACAAGTCCCCGCGTGGAAAATGTGTGACCTAGGAAGATTCCTGCCAAACGGGCAGGTCGGCCTGCCCGTCACTGACTGACATATGGTAGTAGGGCTCACACAGGGCTTTTAACCACCACTGCCCAGTGGGCGAGTGGAGCGAGCGAAGCCGCGGGCAGATGTTGCTGAGCGGACGAAGATCAGCTGCAGCTCCGAGACCCGGCAGCCGGGGCCATGTCCGAGAGAAGTTGCCCGAGATAAGGTCATGACTGTCTACGTTGCCCTCTAAATGCTGTGCCTGTCTTTTGGCTGCCGAACAGAGCGGATGCCAAGTGCCAAAGTGCCCCCTTGTATTAGGTCATTCCCTGCAGGAAAAAACATCTGAGAGCTGTCAAGCATAAAGAGCTGTTTGTGCTGTTTAAACGGTGAAGCCTGTGTGAAATTGGACTTAAAAACAGAGTGGGAATAAAAAGAAGATAAGAACAACTGACGGTTGTGTATGCGTAGATGCGTTTACATGCTGATGTTGATCAGCCATACTGTGAGCAGCGAGTTGCACAAAAAAATATTCACAACTCGAAAATATTCAACCAATTTCAAAACAGTTTTGTTTGTTCCACATTTTATTAGTGCAGCTATAACACAGGATGATTGGATATTTTGAACCTGAAGCTTTTTTTACTTGTCATTACTATTTAATTCATTGTAATAAAGCATTGTCTCTTCATGGTATTTCTAGTTGTTAGTGTGTGTGTGTGTGTGTATGTGTGTGTGTGTGTGTGTGTGTGGCTATTACTTTAATATATAACAAAACTTTTCTATTTCTGTAGAATGTTACTTTTAGTGTATGTAAAAGTTGAGGATTATAATTACTTTCAATTATAGGTATTTAGTGTCGTAACAACTTTAAACTTTACCAGATCATTTGAAAATCAGTTTTAAAAACTTAACACATATTTTAATGAGTTATCCACCAAAGGCTTAATGCTGTAAAGGAAACAGCAGACCAATGCATGATGGTGGTCATATGCAGACACTGGCTCATTGGCAACAACAGTGGAGTGATCTAGTGTTCTACAGATATCTATGAAAGTGCCCCTCTGGACCAAAGTGATAAATATATATTATGTTGTTATTTTGAATTGACACAACAATAGATTTTTCCACTGCTGCTGCTCTCATTCTTATTATTCCCAAAGTGAAGAGTAGCCACAATCATTTCTCCTTGCAGTTGCTTCTTGTGTTAAACCAACCACTTGACCCTGCTGCTCCGTAATGTTGGTGTGTTTCCTGAGCCAGCAGCTTTAATTTGATTCTATTAGTTATTTTGGTAATTACTTATTATTATTACCATCAAACCAGTGTTTGTCATACACAAATAAACACACATAAATATATATATAAAAAAATGTGTGCGGGTAGTTTAGACCTTAGTCTAGATCGGGTTACACAGCACATGGCTACTCAAAAAGAATTCATCAATCTGCATATTAAGAATGTGTTTTCTCTGGCCCAGTGAAGGCAACTGTCCATCTGGTATTGAATATTTTGGATATCATGGTGGTGTTGAATTGTCTGTTATACAGTGGTGAAATATACTAACACAATATTCAGAGTCCTTGTACAGACACATTTAGAAACATTCCATTTTTCACTGCTAGTGTTGTTAACAGGTGCCTCAGGCTTCCTGCTGCTGGTAGATTTCTAAAGACTCGCTATTGCACATGCCCAATATGCACTCACTTTTTGTGCCATATTGTATTATTATTATAGACAAAACTATGCTTGGTTTGGAGTGCACATATTTCCTTTTTCTTCAATAAACTCCCTTTGACATGGTGGCAGATGCGTTATTTCCATTTTCATCTCTATGTCAGGTGCCAAAGTGGAGAACTCAAACCAGTCTGAGGACTTAGATTTGACCGGGACCCTTCTTTGGTAACTTGGGATGAGGCTGTTCTGTGAAGGCCTCAGAGTTTTGTTAGAGAACATTAGTTAAGTAACAGCATCAAAAGGACAAAGGAGCACACCAGACAGGTCAGGGATAAGGTTTTGGAGTTTAAAGCAGGATTATGTTAGAAAAACAAATCCCCCTGCTTTGAAAATCTCATGCAGCCCTCTTCAATGCATCTTCCATAAATGGAAAGTGGGCACAACTGCAAACCTACTAAGACTTGGCTGTCTGCCGAAACTGAGAGACTGGGCAAGGACAACATTAATCAGAGAAGCTGCTAAGAGGCCAATGGTAACTCTGTAGGGAGCCACAGCTCAGGTGAGAGAATGTGTCCACAGGACAACTATTAATCGGGCACTGCACAAATCTGGCTTTTATGGAAGAGTGACAAGTCGAAAAGCCATTGTTGGAAAAAAAATATAAGAAGTCTGCAGTCTGCAGTTTGCTACAAGCCATGTAGTGGACACAACAAACGTAAAAGGATTTTTATCATCTCGTCAGATGAACTCAAAGTGCAACATTTTGGCCTACATGCAAAACGCTGTGTGTGACATACACCTAACAATGCACGTTACTCTGAACGCACCATCCCCACTGGGAAACACCTAAGTGGCACCATCATGCTGTAGGGAAGCTTTTCCTCTGCAGAGAACAGGGAAGCCGGGCAGAGTTGATGGGAAGATGGATGGAGCTAAATACAGCACAATCCTGGGAGAAAACCTGTTAGAGGCTGCAAAAGACCTGAGAATTGGGCAGAGGTTCATTTTCCAGCAGGACAACAGTGATTCCAAACATATGGCGCTACAATGGTAAGCTTCAGATCAAAGCATGTGCACGTGTCAGAATGCCCGAGTCAGAATCGAGACCTAAATCCTGTTGAGGAAGTGTGGAAAGATGTGGAAAATGCTGTTCATAGATGCAGAATAAATATAAACGACACATTAGCTTTTCTTTCTACTTAAGTATGCACCACTTTGTTTTGATCTATTACATAAAATCCGAATAAAATGCATTTAAATTTGTGGTTCTTGGGTGAGATATAACCATTCACTGAGCATATGACTACAAGGCATGTCACTGTATGTGACGTGCTGAGTAAGTGATCACATGACTGAAATGATCCAATAGCATGCATGTAGTAGCCTGCATGCATGCAATAGTCATCTATCCATGAAGCAAGGAGCCTCTGTCGGTCTGTTCCTTGAATATCTCTGTAGATGTTTTTGTTTGGGTCCATGAACCTGAAAATCAGTTTGGAAGCAGCAAACACTGAGCGACTGTAACCGAAGGATGAAAGTACTGAAAATGTGTTTTGTTTAGTTGCGAGATAAAAGTACAGAGGGTCCTGCAACGCTTGCTGGCTTATCAATAATTAATGCGTTGGCTTGTGCACCTTTCACATTTGGTTTCTTCCTTTTCTAAATCATACGGTTGCCTAGAAAAGTTTGAATGAATGAGTTTTGATTTCTCCTCAGAGTAGAACATCTTCTGGAGCATTTCATTAGATGTTGATTTGTTTAATGAGGGATAAAAAACAGAGCCAATGAAATAACTGCGAACATATTGCTTCTGTCACAATTATGACTTATGTAGGGTAAAAAGAAAGCAAAAAAAATGAAAATGATTTGGTGAACTCTGCATAGGTAAAAGCCCTGAAGGGATGTTCCTGCTGTCATGTGAGAGAGAAGAGGTCAGTAGCTGTCAGTCACTCAGCTCATAAAACGAATGTTCTTATCCAGTAAAGATCTGAGTCCAGGGGACTATATTGGGATATGTTTGTAAAACTGGAGGACTTTGTCTGACTTGAATTATAATTTATTTTTTGTTTGGGTTTTTTTTATTTTCTATACCCACTTATTCCTTACTAGGTCATGGGAGGTCATTGGAGCCAATGGCGGCGTACTGCAGGCAGGAGGCAGGGACACACCCCGCCCCAGCCTATCATCTATCACACGCCATTCAGTCACACACTCATATTTATGGGCAAATTAAAGTTTCTGATAAATCTCAACATATTGCAGGGGTACATAACACTCCAACCCAGTAGGTGTCATTGTTGCACCTAGCTGCTGCTACCAAAACAAAATGAAGAAGGTGAGATGGATCCCACCTGCTGCTCAGGAAGTCTCTTTTTTCCAATCAAGCTGAAGTACCTATTTCTTAAATTTCAATTTGAACAAATTATGTCCAACTGCAGTTTGCTTTTGCTGAGCTTAAACATGTTGAAAGTGAAGGACACGCTTCTCAGAGACACTGAACAAGGGACCGACAAACACAGCGTTTTATTACAACTGCAAAGCAAGAAAAGCTGCTGTCCATGATTCAAGCTCAGCCGGGTGGATGGAACTGAACTTATAGCTGACGGACTTCAAACTGTTGGCCCTCTGGACTCAGTGTATGGAGCTCTCTCTTTTTTCAACTAACTACAAACAGTAAGCACAACCAAATGCAGTTGCTTATGAGTTTGTTGCTTTGTGTTTGCCCTTTGCTTTTTTAGATGCTGTAACTTAAACCACCTGTGTGGAGCTTTGGTTATAAACCTACAAATATTTGTGTTCCGTTGACCACCACGCTAATGTGATTGCACAAAAACCAGGCATTTACTTGGGGTGATGATTGCATTGATTTCAGGCTCAGAATAGCCACCGCATGGCTTATCTGTGTCTATATTTATATCTATCTATCAACCATCAAATTACTCCCTCTCTTTATCTCTCTCTTTATATATATATATATATATATATATATATATATATATTTATGACTGGCCTTCACCATATTTCTCAGCAGTATCGTCCAAAAATCTTGCACCGTTGTGTAAAATGAGAGTAACTCTCAAAAAGAACAGACACATATTTTCTGTGTCAAGCTCTTTGTGTTACATTGAAACCAGTTAGTAGAGATATCAGGAAACGGCTGAGGGGTACCAAATATAATCTGACGATTTCTCAGCCTCATGGAAACCACTTCAGTTCCTTTTCGGTATCTCACATTTTATTGAAGTAGTCTTCTTGACGCTTCTGTGGATGTGAAGTTCACATGACGATGTGAGAATAACTCTACCTGTTGTTCTGTCTTGCAGGCCAATAATGCATCTGCATCAGTGGTCCGTCTGTCTGTGCATCTCCAGATCTACAAAAGCTGAGTGACATTTTGCCTTCTATAGGACTGTTTTGGTGTTGTTGGCCGCCGTGCAACTGAATTCCTACATCTATCGCCCCTGCTATGTATTTCTCTCTGTCTGTCTATCCATCTCTCTGCCATTTATTTCATCTAATCCCATTTTGTGTTTGGCCGCCGTGCCAAAAAACTGATCTATCTCTCTTTCTATATGTCCACCTGTCTGTCTATCTATCTCCTGATCCATCTATAAAAAGTGGCATTTTAATTCATTTATTCATATTTATGCTGCTGGTTGGCCGCCGTGCCATGAGACATATCTACTGTTTGCCATCCATCCATCCATCCATCCATCCATCCATGCATCCATCCATCCCTTGTCCTGTTAGCCTGTTTTGTTGGTGTGGCCATCTCTCTCTCTCTCTCTCTCTACAAAAGGTAAGTGATGTTTTATGTGGCCGCTGTGTCACATAACAAATATCTACTGTATGACATGTACTGTATGCATGCATCCATCCACTTATTTATCTATCTATCAAACTCACACCTAATATCTGTCAACTGTTTACAAAGAAAGATAGGATTTTTTTCCTTTACTTTGTTGCCATGTTTTGTTGAGGTTGGCTGTGAAATATCTATGCATCTCCATCATCAAATCCTGTTTTCACTGCTTGTGGACTGATGAAGAAATATTGTGTACCTCCTGGCTACATTCGTTGCAGCAAATCTGAACGCTGAAGTATAAAATTAGAACGAGCCAGAGATGCAAGGAGTTGCCATATGGCAATGCTACGCAGTAGAGGGTCAAATATCTTACCATGTCTTGGCAGCTCCTTATGTTTTTTTTCTTTGGGTAAATGTGATCAGTAAATGTGATTATTACTATTGCTTTCTCTTTATAGAAATAGAAAATAATGTGGAGCCATAGGAGTCAACGGCAACATTTGTATGAAAGTGAACTGAATAGGAGGAGTCCATTCAATATGGTTTGTTGTTGTTTTTTTTTCTTTTTAATTTCTGAAACGTAGCATTTTGCATGCCAGGGTTAACACATGTCAATGCCTCTTCTTTGGCTTGACATTGCTCTCAACGCTCCAGACCAGTTGGAAGCGCAGCGTCACATTCTGTCATCCCAATTGACGTCTGTGTCACTTTGCATCCGGAGCATGGAGCCAATGCTGACTTAGGTGTTTGTGTCCCGGCGGGGCTGCACCGCGCAACCAAGGGGAGACACACAGCACTCCGGGCCAAAACATACACTCTGGAACACGTGT
Source organism: Eupleurogrammus muticus (assembly GCA_036785175.1). Taxonomy (NCBI): domain Eukaryota; kingdom Metazoa; phylum Chordata; class Actinopteri; order Scombriformes; family Trichiuridae; genus Eupleurogrammus; species Eupleurogrammus muticus. The sequence continues at coordinate 18,334,519 of JAYKQN010000003.1, read as the reverse complement.
TAAGGACAAGCAGATCTTTTTGTTTTCCCTCATATACGCGTCAAATTACGCATCGACAGGTACACTGTGCTTCCAGCTGAGGAATGAGCTTAAGTAGACATCAGCGATCAATGCTAAAGATTTGTGCCGACAGTATGCCCGCCGCTCCTCGGCGGCGTACATTAGTGAGTGAGCAGGGGAATAAAGATGACTGGATTAAAGATTTTATTTGGAATCAGATTAAGAGCTGAAGTCCAGTATGACTGGCAGTATAATAAGCCCCAAAGATTTTGAATATTATAATCGCTCCATCTTTTCATTTCCCATTACCGTGAACTCATTATTTGGTCTCTCTTCTTCAGCGCTCCTGTTTTGTGCACTATGCATAAAGTAGTTCCTCCTTATATCCAGCTGTGTATGTTTTCCGTGTTGTCGCTGTAAAAAAAGCCTTCTCATGAATTCCAACACCTCCTAAGCCTCCTATTTCCTGCATCTTCCCCCCTCTGTCAGTCTTATCGCTGTGCCCTTGGCTTTCGTTTTCTTCGAGGCTTTGATGGGTGCTGTGATGGGAAGATGATTGACAGGCCTAGCTGATTTCCTCACACTAATCATGACAGCACAGGCAATTTCATTTCACATCACATCACATCACATCAAAGCAAGCTGATTGGAAGGTGAAGACCAAAAGGCATTTTCCTCCATATCTCACTGAAAAATAATGTACATTGTCACTATCATTCACAGCCGCGATGATCTGTTTGTATTTTCTCGTATTGGCAGTTATATGAAATAATATATATATTTTTACTCTTTGCTGGTCTGTAAATAACCATAAACCCAATGTACTGTCTTTAGCATCACAAACAGAGCGTTTATATTGTGCTGCTTTATTGTCATGTGGTTGTGCACTTTCAGACGAAGACTTTTATTTCACTCGAGGGTGCCCCAACATTCACACTGAACAGTAAGGAACATCTAAATCCTTGTCATCCAGCCATCACGGTGAACCTGAATGCAAGGTTCAAACTTCAGAATGGGTTGAATTATTACCGATTTCAAGAATGTCGTAGGTCCTTGCAGCTACGTATTGATAGTGCACTGAAACGACATGGTAATCATATGGGGTTATTTTAGAGGGGGCTTGTTATCCACTCAAAGTCACAAAGTCTGTCCAGTCTAATGTGAAGAAATCTTCTTTCTTACAGTTAATGTATAAATACATATTTACGAATACACTAGAAATGTAAACAGCTAGAGGACCCCAGTAAGTAAGGGGGATATAAAATGTAAGATCAAGGGCAATTTAATAAAACCAAGGGATACAGTATATGAGAATGGGATTACATCTTTAAAACATAAGAATAAATCTATAAATAATAAAAGGATTAAAAAATAAAGTTTTTGTCTTTGTGATGAATAGATGATTTTTATGCAAATAAAAAACATTTTTTTAAAGTCTACTTTCGAAAAAAACAAAAAAAACCCATCAGTTCTCTTGCATTTTTATTTCAAAATTCATTCAAGATGCACATCTATCCTGCACATATGAGTTTGACATGATATGAGTTTGATATGACATGATATGACATATGTCCACTTTTCAGTTGGCGAATTAAATTCCTCCCTATGTTAAGTCCTGCCCTCATCTATTGTTTATACCAGAAAAAATGTTACAATATGGATGCTTTAAACTTGACCATTATTCCATTATCTGAACAAGCTTGACTCCTATGTTCCATATGTGAGAATAGCAGCTAAACTTCCGTTCCTTGTCCATGCTCTGTTGAGTCAGATTTAAGTGTTTCTGCTGCAGGGCAACTGCTGCTGAACCCTGTCTTTCTGCGACCAGTTTGCAGGGTTTTTTTTTGCACAGAAGCAATAGAGGCTTTTAATTCAAAACGGTTACCACTGTGAAAACGAACGTGTTTCTCATGTCTTTATAGATTACATATTGACACTGAAATGATTTTTGGTAGGGCGACATGGTGGAGCAGTGGGTAGCACTGTTGCCTCACAGCAAGAAGGTCGCAGGTTCAAGACCGCCTTGGGCCTGGGTCTGGGACCTTTCTGTGTGGAGTTTGCATGTTCTCCCCGTGTCTGCGTGGGTTTTCACCGGGTACTCCGGCTTCCTCCCACAGTACAAAACATGCTCAGGTTAATTGGCAACTCTAAATTGCCCATAGGTGTGAGTGTGTGTGTGAATGGTGTGTGAATGGTGTGTGTGCCCCACGATTGGCTGGCGACCATCTGGGGTGTATCCCTGCCTCTCGCCATAAAATGCGCTGGGATAGGCTCCAGCAGACCCCTGCGACCCTGAAAAGGAATAAGCGGGATAGAAAATGGATGGATGGATGGATGATTTTTGGTGGTATGATGTCTATAGGAGTACCAACATGCTGCAGTAGCAGGACTAGCAGGCTGATTACTGTGGACTATCTACTACTACTATATCCTGCCTTGATGGAGTCTTTATTTTAAAACCATTTCTGTATTAATTTATTTATTTATTGACATGGAGAATGCACATTAATGAACACCAGGTCAGCCTAAATGTCCCAGTCGTAGCCAGATGGCTAATTTTCAGCTTCTGTCCATTGGAACTGGTTTTGGGTTGAAGGTCCTGCTCGATGGCACCTTGAGCCGATAGAGCAGTGAGCTCATAGTTGGAAAAGGTGAGCAATGAATTACAGTTCTGAGAAGTTTCTGCATCTAAAAACACATGAAACCTAAATGCAGCAAAGTGCTGAGGTCTAAAACCACAAGAACATACCGGTCTATCAATTACTTGCAACTTGTGGTATGTAGCTATGTCAGTTTTGTTGTAATAACAAGGTTTTACGAGAAGTGCCTTTGAAATCTCTGCCACCCAATGCAATTCCATTTGTTTTCATATACTTCATTTTAACAATGGGTCTTTCCAATTTTGTTGTCCAACTTTTGTAGTGTCAGTATGTCAATCAATCCGCAACTTTGAATCCGGTCTGAAACATCCGTGCATGTGTTGGACCGCCGTGGCTCCATGTCAACAGAGGATGATTGCTACTGACCCGCGTGACTCCCTGACTTTTACTCTAGCACCATCATGAGGTTTTGTTTTTTAGTGAATTCCCCTGACGACCATTAGATAGATGGAATTTTATTTTGTGGGGTATTTATAAGCACTGATGCTGACTGATTATATAACGGTCGATTTAATAACTCCGTGGCCTGGATAATGACACACCGGACTGGGCCTGCTGCTGGGTGCCATTAAAAGTCAAGGAAATAGGGAGAAGGGACCTGAGGGAAAGAAGAAAGGTGAATTTGTGTGATAATTAGGGACGGTTACTGCTCTTTAGTCTTGTGTTGTGTTGCTGAACACAATCCTCTGAAGTTACTGTATTTATGTTAATTTGTCTCTCTCACTTGCTCCGTTTCCATAAATAGATTTAACACCTCTCAGACGTTTAATTTAAGTTTCCCCTGCTGCAGTGGTCAGTCTACAGTGATAAATCAGGTGAAGTGGCTATTTTTATTCATTTCCATCCCCTCATCCCTTGGATGGTTTGCGAAGCCTTAGTAAACATCCCTCTAAGTCTGGAAACATCCTGCTAAGTAAGAGGCAAGAATACTAACCACTGTGATGACAATTTCACATGTGAGCATATTAAATTCTTCATCTTGCCTAAGATTTTAACATGAAACTTCCCCCCCGGGGAACATAATTATCTCATCTTGTTTGAAGATTCATTTCATATATTGTGTGGAAAAAAATAGGCCGAAAATGAATCCTTCTGTAAAAATGGATTATTGACCATAAAGTGAAGGAGATTGGTATATGACCTCCATATATAACAAAGTTTTACATCTGGCTAATGCAGTCAGGCACTCATATCTTCTATCCCGTGCTCTTCCTCTGTCGCTCTATCGCTCTCTCTCTCGCTTTGTCCACATATGATCACACTGTACTATAAATAGCAGCACCATTCACCCAAATCATCTTCGCACTGTGGGAAAAGGAGCGTTAAACCCAAATAACCATGCCCTTGCCTGACAACATTAGCCTAGCAAAAGGCTAATGTTTCACCTCTACGCCTGACACTAATCATGGTGACAATATTTAGGGGGGAAAAAAAAAATTGCACAAATACTCACAGCAGCTCTGTCATTTCTGACATTTCCCATTTTCCATCTTGTTATCTGCAGCCTTCTGTTGACATTCCCAAAGCCTCACGTGCGAAGCCAGAAACAGTCGAAGGAGGATCTAAAAATAGCTGCAGCACACAGCTCAGTGTGCCCAACGTGAGTGAGCACGTTTTTAATATCTCCTCATTAAATATGCATGAGATTAAGTGCTCTAGACTTCACTGTTTATTGAGTGATGAGCGTTGTTCTGAAATTCATCAACTCCCTGCACCCGGCTCCCTAAATCTGTTTTTTTTTTTTTCCAGTTCAATATAGATGAAAGATGCTTGACTGAATGACGTGTGAGCAAGACCAACATGTGATATAAAGCATGCAGTAGTTGATTTTAGTTGTTTACTCACAGATACTTACAGATCTAGACCATAGAGACTCGGCTTTTGAGTTCAAGAAAGCAGGTACAACTGCTGTCAATGCATCTGCTAGACGCTCACTGTTTTAATCATGGTCTGTGACTGGAATGTCAAAGATTAAGCATTGTCACCCTACGGGCTGCAGGTATTTTCTGGCATCTGAACTCACAGAGCTCTTGGCAGGTTGGGTAGTATGTGCTGATACACCTCGTAACAATCAATACAGGTGCCGATATTTATTAATAGAACCTCCACGTGCACAAAGTGCTTCACAAAGGCAGGAAAACCAATACCGATTCATATTTAAAGGAGAGTTCAAAGGAAAGTAGGACTCAGGTTAAAATCGGCAAAGACTCTCTGATGTGAGTATGTTTTAAGAAGGGAGTTTTAGAGGAGATCACTGACTCAGCTGACCTCATTTCCCTGGGCAGACTGTTCCAGAGCCTCAAGGCTCTAAGCACTGTGGCCCTTTTAGTTTTCAGCTGGGCCTCTGGAACAGAAAAAAGACATCTGCCCAAGGATCTTAATGTACGTACGTATTTTAGAAAATGGTTGATTGGTTGAAATCCTGGTGTTCTGTATAGTCTGGTGTGAATTGATACAAGAAGATTACATATCTCTGGTAAATTAGTTACCATGCAGCTAATGTCTCTTTGGCACAATCTTTGTCTATAATGTGAAGGGACAGTGGTTTCCATAACAACTACTTGCCCTAAACTGAAGTTGGCAAAGCTTGCAAACAAGTAATTACGTGTCTGAAGGGAAAAAAAAACTGTCCCTTAGCCAAATACGTGCATAAAGAGTTGTTTTGGAGGAAGTAAAAAGCGCATCCAAGTGCTCACCAGGTGCCTCCAACAAGAGCTAGAGACCCAATGTGGGCATCTGGGCACGAGTTGTAGACCAACAATGCCTGGTGGTCTCATCGCTCTATTGGCTGGAGATCGCTCTAATAACGGAACGAGTGGGTGATTTGAGAGAGTGGAGCAGCACAGTAGGATGCAAAGCCAGAAAAAGGCCTGACAAGGTGCTTCTATAGGAGTATCCATGGAAAGGACCCGAGATGCTGATTTACCAAGAGGTTTACTTACGTCTGATCTCTTCAGATCTCCATCAGGTTTAGCTAAGAAGACTGATGGCAGTGGACTGGACATTTACTGTATGTGTGATTTGTGCTCATGATGTTTTCGGTTGAGGTTGTAGACTTTTATCTGTAGTGGTTAGATCCATCGAGAGCACTATGTGCTGCTTTTACAGCTATGGCTTAATTGGAAATCTTGTCTTGTTACTTTAAATCCCTTCTTTAAGACGATAAGAACAAATGCTGGGCTTGCAGTATTTTAGCAAAGTAAGCTTGATTACCTTAGTTAAACTGTGGCACACTGATTAACAGATATTGATTCAATTGAACAAATGCCAGGGATGGCGATGCCCATCCATCCTCCATGTTGTTCCAAACTTAAATATTTGCGCTACATTTACACCACATTGATTTTGGCGATCCCCTGAATTGCCATCTTTTGCTTTGCATTTGTGGCTAAAACACACAAAAAAAAATCTAAATGGAAATTTCCATCACACAGGATGATGGTGATACCAACTAGCAGCATCATCAGTATCAACATTCGGTCCAGTAATAGAATGCATGTAATGGTTTATGAAGCAATGAATGGTTCAGGGCCAGCAAACATGTATAGGTCTGATCTCCTGACCCCTGATGAAGGGTTAGGGTTAGGGTTACTGTCCTGTTTTCTGCTGCCTTTTATCGAGTCAAACAATTCTGTATTCCCTGCACTGTACTGTGACCTTTAAATCTTGCTATGTATTTGTACTATTCTATTACAATTTTCTTGTACTGTCCTAATTCTTCAATGATTGTTTCAAACTGTATTTCTTTCTGATGCTAGATAACATGCTAAATAAGCTGGTGAATATAGTAAAGAGTACGCCTGCTATATGGCTAAATTTGACCATTGTCATTGGGAGAATGTTAACATGCTAACATTAGCTTTTACCATGAGGCACCATAGACACAGAATGACCATTGGGAGTATCAGAAATACTGGGCTGATGTAATTCATATAGAGAGAGGTGGGATTTTTAATTAAATATGCTGGTGCAAAATTAGCCGTTGTAGCCTACTCTGTGGATTAGAATTCTAGTCTACAGGCTATAGAGAGACAGGACAAAATATAATTAACTTTAAAATGTATTAGAATGCAAGAATATATCTGGAAATGAATCAAGATTGCTCATGACTGACTGTTGTTGGCAAAGTTTGGAAGTCATTGGTACAAAAATGCAATATTAATTAATTCAAGACTTGCCTCGGTGTCCCCTGCCCAGAAACTCGAGTCTCTTTTTTTGTACCCCCCCAAAAAGAAACTTAATGCCATATTGGTATATTGTCATACCGGTTTATCTAACTGTGACATGTGCTTACTTGTACATTGTTGCCTATATTAGGGGTCTGTATGTATCTTGTTTCCCCCTACTGTGCACATACTTGTTTATTATATTGTATTAATTTTATTGCATTATGTTCTGTGTTATGTATAGAGAGCTAACATCTGCCAGAGTCAAATTCCTTGTATATGTAAGTGTACTTGGCCAATAAAGCTGATTCTGATCCTGATTCATTGAGCACTGATAATAAATGTTAAATGTCTGTGTTTGGTCGTCACATAGATCTAATCTTTACAGATGATGTTATGCTCTCCTTATTATTCTTAGGGACTCAGCAGGAGACAGATTTTGCAAATTGCAGTGTTGCAGACACTTTTCTACTTGAAAGACTCACTCAGACCCACCTGTCTAAAGGATAAGAATAGTGTATTTCCCTCCTCACGGTGCCCCTCTAAGTAAAGAAAGTCTTCTCTTCTTTGCAAAGTAATAACTGAAGAATGGAATATATGGTAATCCTATATTGTGATGTGGACTTTCACACCAGCGCAGGTAATTAAAACACAGCCTAAATGAATATGGATGACTTTTACAGTAACTGCTGGCCACAGCTGCTTTTATACCATCTGAAAAGCTGCTTCTGCAGTGTCTAAAGGGACCGTACAGTGTTGCAGTGCAAGACTGATATGTTGATAGTTCTGCCAGAGTTTAGCATTCAAAGTGTTGACCTTCATTACAACACTTTCAGGCTGCTACCTGTATAACCACACACACTTCTGTACATGTCAGGTGGTTGTTTATAGCTTCATATTCACCTTTTCTTTTAATGAAGGTGATGCCAGGTCAGCAGCGTCTCGTGTTGTATCCTATCAAATTTCAGTACAAACTCATTTGTGCAAAATTGCTAAAATTGTATTTTTTTTTTTTATTTCTATCTATAGTAATTGTATAAAAAAAACACATTTTTTTTTGCAGATTTGATGATTTAGGTTCATGTTTACATGTTCTGAACCAGCCAGAAATTTTCTGAAAAAAAAACAACAACTTTTTTTGCAAACAGTTAACTGTCCAAATCCTCAGTGGAAACCAGTTCAACACACAAAATCCCCCTTTAAATTCTGCAGTCTCCAACATTTTTCACACCTGTTCTTTTTTTTTTATATAATTATTCTTAGCAAATTGACAACAAGATGCACATTCTGGTTGAATGCACATGCAATTTAGTACTCTTTATCTTGGATCTTAAAGGACTAAGATGCAAAAACAATGTAACAAAACCTCACTCTGCAAAGAAACAGGTGGGCATGCAGTATGTGAAAATGTACACTGAAGCTAACATTTGCCAGCTGCTTCAAAACGGGACTGATGGGCTGTTCTGGTTTGTAAATGCCCCTGCTTTGGTTCTGCTTGTCTTCTGACCTTTAATACATGTCATACTGTTGTAACTTGCTCCATGTATCCTACCTGTGGCCAAAATTGATTAAGAAGGGTTCCCCAGGATGTAACTGTTATTAACACAACTACTAGCAGCATCGTTAACGTGTTGAGACATAAGAGATTTAATGACTGCAATTTTCCCTTAAAGGTTGTTCTGAGAATTATTTATTTCCTGCCCTTTACTTGGCAAGGAGGACAGCAACAAAGGATTTCCACTTTTGGATGATACCCCAGGGCTGAGAAGGACATTCTTACACCGGTAACCTAGAAACTCTTACAAAAAGTTGATCAAAAGACGTGCAGACACAGTTCACAGTATTTTGAGTCTGTCAGGTAGCACAGCTTAAATTTGGCCCGTGAAGTTCTGCTTCATGTATATTGTGGACGTTTGTTTGACGTCCCAGTGCAGACTGCACAGACATTAAAAATTTACAGTCAATGCCTTGTGAAACTATTTTTGGGAGCCACATGCCACAGAAGCTACCTGCTAGGCTGCCAGGGTAATTTAAGGATCTAAAACAAGCTCTTTGCGTTTGAGCTGGTGATAGAAGAGCATTTAAAGCATGGAGGCAGTGTAAGTCCTTATACTCCAGACCCCATCGTATATTCTCACAGAGCTGTCTCATCCAGGAACAATTCAAATTAGCATCTCTGCCCACAGGGCAGTACTGGGAGAACGCTCCACTGTCTGTAACATGGGAGCCAGGAGCTGGCTGACAAAGCCCAGAGGGCCCATGCAGCCTTCAGTGCTTTTGGTTTGAGGTTTTGAGAGTGAGTGGGAGGGGGAGAAAGTGTAGGAGGACAATTTCATTACTGTGAAGAAAGGGAGAGAGAGTTGAGTTGATTACTTAATGTGAGAAAAAGCACACCTAAGTACCCTGATGGCTATCCAGGCCCACACATTTGCTCCCAGGTATGCAGGGCTGAGCAAAACAGATTTGAAACAAGCAAAAAAAAAAGCAAAATTTGTAAAAAAAAAAAAAAAAAAAGAAACCAATCACTTCCATTGAACACGCGAGAGGTCATATCAGTTACTCAGCAAGCCCAGCTTCGTAATTATGCACATTCAAGAAAGCATCATCACAGAAATTATCATTGTTGGTGTCACGGGAGAAATAAAAAGATGGTGGATGATACTAAAAGAAGAGAATTTCTAAGTTAATGTTTCCTTTCAAAAATTTCCAAGATGACATTACTATTAAATCTTAATGTGATCGCTAAAAAAACATAAATGCTGCATACTGTATGTGTATACATGCTTACTTTTGTCAGTATTTGTGAGAAGTTACCTGTCGCTCCTGTGGGATTGTAGTTAGGTTAACCAGCCATTTGTTGAAGAGGGCTGTGAGCTATAATACGCCAGAAAAAGCTAGTGAGTGGACCATGAGTGTCAGGCTTTAGAGAGTTTACCCGAGACGGATCAAAGTGTAGGCATAGCACGTATATGCTTTGGGCCTCATTGCTGCTCAGGGCGGCTCAGGCAGAGTGGGGAACATCAACTCCCTACAATAAGTGTTGTTTAACATGTCTTAAATGTATGAAAATGTTTTGGTTGCCTCACTGTTCTCTGCTGTGTCCATGCAAATTCATCTGTATTGCAAAAACAGCTTATTGCATCCTCCTCCAACCATTGATGCTGTTGGTGTTTTTGCACATTGAGGTCTGTAGTGATCAAAGTGATTGTAACTATCAGCATATGACATTCCTGTCTTTTGTTGTTTGTGGTGAATATAACTCGCAGGACTGAAACCTGTTGCATCCTGATTGTGTGATTTGTGTTTATATCGCATTTTGCTTGCTTGGTAGTTGTATGAATAAATGTGACTGGTTATGATGTTTCATGGTAATCATAAATATCGGTACCATATATAGAAGGAGCCCTGATATGGCACCAGTTGTCAACAACGAAACGTGGTACAGATGCATCTGGACATGCATAGTGATCAAAGGCAAATATTGTCTGCCCTCACTTTTACTTTACAGCCTTTAATCATTGGTTTGAATATGATTAGCTTCAACACACAATTTTTTTATTTTTTAAGCATATGATGCTTTCTGAAACCCTGTGTTGTCTCTAAAAACCGAGAAGCCTTCCACTTCCATCTTGTCGTTTCTATTTCTGGAGCCGCTCCGTGTTGTCCAGCATAGCCTTTTCCTTCCGGAGGCCTGTTACTTGGAGCTGGTGGGATGTGGGCACATGTGTCCCTGTTTGTTTCCAATGTATTTTCAGAGAGGTTAATGCGCACTGACATCATATAAATGTCCTCTCATCCAACTGAGAATATGCCAACCATGCAGCAAGCGGGCCAACTGCACACACACGCATGCACTCTTTCTATCACCCTGTGCTCACCCCCAACTGAGCTGATTTTTCTTTCTTTCTCTATTTTTCAATGCACTAAAATATCATCACTCCATTTAAGTTAATGTGATGAATTACACTATATTAAAAATGCCTCGCCAGTATTTCAAAAGAAAGCAGAAATATTGTTTCTAGCACTTTTTATTAAACATGTAGGTATATATGATGATATACTTTTTACCCGAGTAAAGTATTGCTATTTATATTAAATGACTGACAATGTTCCACTATTCTAAAAAAAAAAAAAAAAAAAAAAATCCATCTAAGATAAAACAAGACGTGAGAAGAGATGGGACAACTTTGTGTTGCTGACCTGCAAGGGTTTCCATGGTTACAAGATTAACCATGTGGTAAAGGTTAGGAGAAGATTGTGGTCACGTTTTAAAAGAAAAAATGACAATGGGAAGCATTGTCCATTCATCCAACCCAACTCAGCCTTTTTTGCTCTTTAATATACCCGTTTATCTTTTATTAAAATCAAAGTACAAATCCAGGGTACAATAAAAAAAGCTAAATTATTTAGATAAAGATCCATGAAGTAACAGGGAGCAAGGAATTTTCAAAATGAGCATTTATTGGTAGTGTCCTCTTACTGTATATTTCTGTTCTTTCTGGTCATTTTTCACCTCATTGCACCATCACAGTGGAATTTCAGACACAAATATCAATAAGCTCTCTCTGCATAATGTATTTTCTTGGATTGATTACTTCTTCCCCACCAGATAGCAGGGAAAGTAGAGACAATGCTTTGTTCATTAGATACTTTCAGACCACTCCTTTATTTGTGTAACCATCACACTGCCCTGAAGAGACCCAGCAAATATTGGCCATTAAACCCTTCGTCATCAAGTAGTCCTCTTTGTGTTGAGTATCGTTACACAATCATTCTACTTTTATAGATTAAGCCACCTAAAATAAGTTAATAATGGGAATGTGTGAAGGTTTATAAAGGACTATCATATAATATATCATTACACAAAGGGGGGCCGGCAGTGTCATAAGCAATGGGTGTTGATCTGCTTCTTTCTCCTGTGGCAAAGGGGGTCTGTCAAAGACGTCCACTTAGCCCCATCTTTTTGGCCCTGGCAATAGAACTGTTAGCCAGAGCTATTAGACGTGACCCAGAAAAAAGGTGGAGGGCAAATTGGAAAAGATGATATTCTTTTGTGAACAGCCATCAGTGAACAGATACTTTACAGTATCTGGCTATACAATCAACCTCAGCAAGTCGAAAGGCTTTTTGTCCCCCGGCACCTTATGTGCGAATGATTACCCAATTGGATTTTCACTTTTAAATGGGCAGACACTGGCATCATCTATCTGGTGGTGTAGGTCTCAGTCATCATCTCTTAGAAAAAAAATTAATTGGGTTGAGTTTTCCTGTTCTGGTCAGTACCAGGATACAAGAATGATGTCATCTGGTCTGTTTGTGTTCTTCAAAACCCGACTCAAACTGACTGAACGTGACCTTACACAAGTGGACTTGTTTCACACGATTTGCGAATTGATGAGGATAGGATAGACCGTGCATGGACACCTGGGCTTGCTTCCCATATTCCTTGCAGTGCTTGGTGAAGGGTAATTTAAATAGGATAGACGCGCACGTGGAATGTAACCCAATTATTTACAGCAGCATATGGGCCTGGTATAACATAATTAAATATCTTGGCAGAAACAATCGAAATTCTTTGTTAACTCCTCTTTCTAAAAAAACCTAGACATCCCTGCAGGAATTAGTTCTCCCATATTTCCTTTCCTGGCATACAAGAGGATTTGTGTAATTGGGAATCTATTCAAGGATAACGCGTTGGTCTCCTTTCAGCAACTACAAGACGGATCGCTGTGACCTTCCCAAATTTTTCAGTTTCTTGCGAATACGACATTTTATAAATTGGCCAGTGCTCTCATCTCCAGACAGTCTTCCACTGAATGCTAATGAACAGTTAATTCTTGAACAAAATAATATGAAGCACTTCATCTCCTCCTTCTATTTGCTATTAATTTAATCTGACCTGTCTGACACAAGAGCTTCCTCTCGTAAATGGGAAAGAGTTGTGGGCACGGAATACATTGAGGATGATTGGGATGCGGCTATAGACTTGATTAAATCAGAAAGAGGGAGAGAGAGAGAATATATATCACCTCTGTGATTCTGGACTAAACATACCATCTCTCAATTTGGACAGTCATTTGCATTTTGGAACATATTTCAAGGTTTTGGACCATTATCTTCCATGAACCTAGTGGTATGTGTTGGGTTAAAATGAAGTAAAACCCAAGGGAGTTAAAACTTCCTTTATCACCCTGCAAACTTCTTTAAGAAAACTTATACTTAATGCAAGTTAGTGTATTTTACTTAATTGGATCACAAGTACTCCATCTACGGTGTCCCTCTGGTACGAGGAGAATTTTAAAACACTCCTGCGTGAGAGAATACATGGTGTGCTAATGAGCAACAACATTAACTTTAAAAGGTGTACTTACAACTCCTAGATTACTTTCCTGCTAATACGTAAGAAGGGCCACTCTACTTTAGAATGGAAAGTCCTTGGCGTCATTCAGACACAAGACACAGCAGACTAAAAGTTATCAGATCTGGTCTTTGAGGAAGGTCAAGGCCAAACTAAACTCAGACTGGAGAAGTGGAGATGTCTGGAGATATACCATTTTATAATTTTTTTTCTGCTCATATTACATCTCTTACTTTGGTAACTACGTTTTGCATTGTTATTTTTATTTACTTATTTTATCTGACTGTGTGTGTGTGTGTGTGTGTGTCATTATGTTTTTCTGCCGTAACCTTGCACCTTTCACTGTCAATTCTTATCCAATCAAAAGAGATGAGGTCGCCCAGCACCTAGATAATGAGCTATGACACCGCGTCAGGTGGCTGGACCTCCTTGTCTAAAAGACCACTTCTAACTTCTAACTTGCCCTCTTGACTGAAAGTGTACTTGCTCACTTGGCAGCAGTGGTAATCTACCGCCATTAAATATGGAAGGAACCATTTTCATCGCACCAGACGGGCCCAAATGACTAAATCAAGAGTGCTGCTTCTATATATGACTGGAGAAGTCAAGCCTAATACATCATGTTTTTTTTTTTTAAATCACTTGGTCACTGCCCTCAACTTTAATATTAAAAAAGAAAAAAAAAAACAGAACACTTAGATTTGTAGTCTCGTTAAATTAATGCGCAGAACTTATGTCACCTGTTTTCCAAAGCTGAAATGGTGCTAAATTATCACAAGAATCAAATGAAACCTAAACAAAACCGTGTCCATGTATCCACACCACAGAAAAACCCACTGAGAGTGTCACAGTGGGGTATAATGGCCTAGAATTGTAGTACGTGTAGCCACCTGCAGAAAGGGGAGGTGCTACCTCTACCTAACAAGAGAGGACATATGCCCTGTACACCACAGTTGATTTACCCCATATGTTACACTCTGTGCAGCATATTACAGACCAGCATATTATTATATAGTGGATGAGTAAATGCATGTCAGTGCCAAATAAATACTCACTGAGAGTACATGTTTTAGCCTTGTGATGTAAAAATACAGAAAAATGTCTAAAATGTCATATGATCTTCTGTATTTTAGCACTTGCCAATTCTAATGGTTCTAAATGTCATTTCTAAATGCAGTTTAATAGAGGTGCTCTGGGGTAGTATGAGGTTGGTTATGGTCTCAGTTTATAACTTTAAAGGAAGATCTAAAACTCATCTCTAGTTCTTTGTATTATACTGCATTGTAGTTCAAATTCCTATTGTGGTTCTCATGGGGAATGTTTTGCCTTAAAGACATCAAAATAAAGTCTACTAAGTGGACTTTATTTTATCATTGGGCAGAAATTAGAAACGTACGACCTTCATGTTAGAATCCTTTCAGCTAAAGGGCCGAGAATCTGAGCCCCTATTACGAGCTATATCCAGGGACTCTGTAGCTGAATGTTTATTAAAATGGGATTTGGTACATTAACATTCATAAGATTTAGAAGACAAAGTTGTTAATATTCTGACAAGTGAAGCTAGATGTAATCTCGTCCTGTCAGAATTTACATATATCTTGAGCTATTAGGGCAGCTCTGGCACCAGCTTACACGTTCACAGAGGAGGTGTTTAACTCGTTCACCGCCAGACTCACGCTTTAAAAGTTGCCGGCATCGTGGACCAGATTCACAAACAGAGTTTGTGACAGAGTTTATAGTTTTAGATACTAAAATATTGTATTCAATTTTCATTCATTTTATTCTTTAATTTAACTTAACACTTAAATGTTTGTCATTTGCATAGATAAAACAAATAGAAAAAGTTTTTGAATGGTACACAACAGTATATCAATCAAATCCCTGGGTGAATTCATATGTCACATTTAATTTCATTCACTTTACATTTGATTTCAACTTGGCATCTAATTATCATATATTCACACTATTAAGCTTAATAGCAAAACCTCTAAATGATTTTTTTCTTACTGTTGTCATTTCTTGCTAAGGGGGGTTGGACAGCTTGACCTGGACCTTGAATTGCTTGACCTTGCGTTTGAAATATGATAATCAGTCACAGTCTCCAGCGTATTTAGCATCTCTACCCACAGGCTCGGTGGCTTCATCTTTGCGGTGACTTCTGGTCAGCTGTGGCCACAGGTTGTCTGTGACTGGGCCGCAGCTGCTTTTCCGTGTCCCATTTCTTGATTGGATAACGATCAACAGTCTCACGCCATTCCAGGGTAAGGCTGGTTGGTAATGTTGTTCGTGCATTATGCCATGGCGTTATGTAGCGATGTCTAAAAAAGCCTCTGCTTACCAATTTTTGCCAGATGATCGCGAACAGTGCCCCCTTCAGTATAACGGCGAAAAGACAGGTTTTCAGAAAATCACGTTAAAAGCTAGGTGATGTTTTTTCCATTAGGATCAGAGAAAGTGGATATGAGCCTGGCGGAAGAAAAACAAATTGAATGATTTTCTCCTTGGGCATGAAGTCGCGGCGTTCGCGGCTTGAGCAGCCAGTAACGTGCGGCTCAATTAGAAGTCTAATTAGTGTTCGAAGAAGTCCTGTCACAGCACATTGTAACACATCACATTCAGCCAACTTGAGACAAGGTGACTTTGAACTTGGCAGCCCCGTAAGAAACGCTCGTGTCTGTGAGTGTGTGCACTATCTGAGCCTGGCAACGGTACACCTTCTTAATCTTTGAACAGATGTCTTTACCTACCTTGGCTGCCAGTTTTCCTGATTGTCCCATAATTGAGATAGAAAATGGTGATGTGTCATGCGGAATCTTTATGTGGCCAATGATATATTGAAGGAATTCACCTGTATTCACTGCACTGGATGACATGTTCCTTCACCCTCAAAGCATTTGATGCAGTAGTTTGTTGGTTCATAGTTCCAGACATAAGAAGAGTAATCACTTTACTGTCATGGGAGAGTAGTTCTTTGTATGGCACCACAGCAGGCTACCAACATAAACGAATAAATGAACTGACTGTATATCAGGCTTCAAACACAGTAGCTTTAAGTACGTATCAGTTCATTGTTGCTTTGGCTCTTGGTTTGATACTATAACTACAGCAAATGTTAAATATGATATTTGAATCACATCTAGTCTTAGTGGCTCTCACTCTCACTTACATTACCAGCTGCATTACTTAGGACATACAACATAATGACTGACAATGAGGACATAATGACCTTAAGTATCCAATTATATTCACTGACTGCATTTAACAGCTTGTAATTCCAGTTGTCTGCCAGTTTCAGCTCAATGATAATTTTCCATGACCGTTTTTTGACATTGTTACATGACGGTAACAATATGACTGTATCTGTAAATCACAATACACTATGTATTGTTCCTAATAAATGGAATTATGTAGTTAGAAATTGCACATGTATGTGTATATATTATGCTTCATTATTGAATCATATATTGAGTTGTATTATCCTTGACGCTTTGTCAATATTTTATCTGACACTCGCCAATACAACACACTGAATTGAACTGACTGAGAGTTTCCTATTAACACCGTGATTTGTGCTACGTTAGCATCTAAAGCAAAATACAAATTCTATTGGAAGAGATTTCCATGATATGTATTTATTATTATCATTAACATGCATCAATTATAATAAGCTTTCTTTTCTTTCTAAACTTTATATTTTATGATTCTCTCTCCTTAATGCACAGTCAGTGTATGTTACCAAATGAATTATTAATTACAAATTATTGTTGATAAGGTTGTAATCTTGAAGCCATATGTTTGTACTGCTATTGCTTTGGCAGTGCCGTGATTTACCGTGATCATGTTAATAAAACTTCCGCATTTGGATTTGAGAGAAAAAGAGTCAGGGAGGATATTAATACTATTAATGGCTCCCCAGCATGTCCAAAAGCTGTCTTGCTCCCTCATTAGGTGCAGGCAGTGGTGTCACCGCGCGGACCACAGCTGAGAACTGAAACCGAGAGCAGACCCATATCTCCCACTGGGGTCACCCCCGAGCGTCTCTATCTCTCTCTGTCGCTCCATCTCTGCGAGGAGGACTTCTTAATTACTGCGGTCATTGAAAGTGGAAAGGGAGAAAAAAAAATCTAGTGGAAGGCATAATTCCACATTCAGACGCCGACGTCTCTCCTGTCGAAGGGATGGATCGGTTGATCTGAATTGGCTTTCGCTTTGTAATGCAAAGAGCTAAAAATAAAGATCCACTTATTTTTAACACAGCCGTTTAGCCGTTTGTAAAATCATCAGGACTTCATTAATTCAGTTTGAAACGTCGATACGATCGTGCGGCCTATTATTGTGTACTTTTTATTCGGGGAACATGTTGCAGGAGAAGAGAAAACAAAGGCAGTTTAACCCACGAGAATCACTATTAATGCATATAATCATAATAAAGGGTATCAAAAAACTATTCACACCATGCATACCAATAAAGCAAAGGTGATTTGTTACAGGAAAGGGATAGAGGTGGTTGATTTAGTTTTTATATGTGTGTGTATGTATATATATATATATATATATATATATATATATATATATATATATATATGTGTATGTGTATATATATATATATATACATGTTTAATGGCTGTAGGACTAGGTCAAAAACACAGTATACCGCCCTTCTTTAAAAATTAACACATAAACATATATTTCATTGTCACTTTATGATTGCCTTTTTTCCTCCCATATGTTTGCACCCAAATACCCCAATTACACTTGTGATTTTTTTTTTCATTAATTGCCTGTGGTTTTGTTGTTTTGTGCATCCAAACCTATGGTTCTTTGTGTGTTTTAATCATTGTGTTTATGCAAATATCACATGTTCTGTCTCTGGGTCGGAGAAGAGCACTATACAAAGTATTATCTAGGCTACTGGATTATTATAGCCTTAGAAAAATAATGCCCTATTTCAGTGGCTGAATACGTGTAATTGAGCCCAAAGACTGCTGACTCTTTTGTTGCAGCCCACAAAGCAAAAACACGCTGCTGTACGCCGTCGCTTCTTGTCAACAACAGAAGCAGCTAATGATAGGCCGTCAATAACACATCTGACAGAATGTAGTTAACGTGATGGAGCATGTACATTTATTTTTTCCTCCATACAGCCTCCAGGTCTGCTGTTTTCTAACTTCAACTTAGCTTTGACTGTAGTACACAGTCTTTCTTTTTTTACATGCTTGATACGGACACATGGGTGTTGTTTTATTCCCCTTACACCAACTGGAACCGTCCACTTCCATTCAGTGCGTGTTATTTATAACCCTTATTTGAGTCTTTGAACCTCTCTGTTGATGATCGCTGACCTATTTAATCAGAGCAACTGTACCACCTCATTTATCGACGCTTCAACCAACCGCCACATACTGTAAACTGACTACCGGGTGCAACCGACCAGCAAAACCTATCCAGGCAGCGGGGCCTGCCACGCAGACTTTCAGTGTTTAAACCCTGTGCTGGCTTTTTTCCTGTTGTCATACACTAATGACCACCTGAATGAATGAATACATTTTTAGTTTATTTCATTCCAGCTATTTAACAAACATTACATGTATTACAACAAGCATTTTTTTCCTCAATAAAATCATCTGTTTCTCACATAATTTTCTGTTCTGAATGAACATATACATCTATATCATTTGCCATATCTTCAGTTCATCATTTATGGAATTATCTCATAGGTTCATACCTTTTACAGAAGTACATTCACCCTTTGTTTAGATTTATGTTCCTGTAATTGAATAAATATCTCATTTGATGGTTCTCTAAGGACCACCTGAATGCAGCTGCTAAATGCGAGGTGTCCAGTGTGCAACAAGTAATTGCAAAAGGATACATGGGTTGTGTAAAAGCTGCAATTGGAGGAATCTTTGAAATGGGGCAGTCCTTGTCAACCTGCTCTGACGTATCTGGTCCAGAAATAGGGACTTACGAGGATTTATCCTCTGAATTGGGGCATGGCCATGTAAGGAGGGTGAAGCTCCCGACCGCATGTTCAGCAGAACCCGCTGGTCCGGACTGGACTTAGTGTTATATCCAGGAGGGGCTTCAATGTCACATTGACGGTGTTGTCAGAACTTGTGTGTCAAAAAAACCCGAGGCCTCAACCGAAGCTCATGTGTTTTTGTCACATTTTAGACTCTTCAAGCGTTTTGCTTTTACAGTGCAATTATGCAAGTGCAGCAAAAAAACGTTGCATACCTATGTCCTGTTGTTACCACCTACGTGACCTTTACTTGACCTTGACTGGCTTGTGTATTGGCACGTTGTCCAACCAAACGAGGTGCGCCCTTCTTACTACCCTCCATTAACGTCTGTTAATTGTATGTTGGAGAAAGGGTTTAGCGCGTACATGCAAACGCTGGGATGTGTGACCCAGATAACCTTTCATGCCTACATTTCTTTCGGAGTTCCAAAAATAGCCGCCGACATTAAATGAAATATGACTGCACTTCAATGTAAATAATGCAATGGGTGGTAAAAGACATGGACATGTGGACTACCATGCTGTTTGTACATTCACAGCTCTGGGCAACGTTTGCGTCACTGGCGTTCGAGCAGTTTTCAGAAATGTTTCTGCAACCAGTGGAAAAACCATGGAAAACAAAACTGTAGCATGATAGGGTTGATTTATTTATTCATGTACATATATATATATGTGTGTGTTTTTATTTTAAAGATGTTTAGATTGTCATAATACAACCCACTTTTTGTTTGCAACCTGTAGGACTAGGTCAGAAACACAACATACTGCCCTACTTTATAAAAGACACACGTTATAGAAGCGGCTGCAGACAGGAAGCGTTTAGTAACCGTCATAGTTCAATCATGAAACAGTACACACAAGTGATGACGTTCTTTTGCGCTTGATAGGTGTGTTTTCACAAATAACTTGAAATGTCCGAGCTGGCCCGTGAATACGTGCCCAATTCAAAACAGCTAAATTGTTGAAAAATTGTTTCTTTTACTTGGATATTATAAGGCAGTGTCATGGGAAAAAAACACACACTAAAAAACAAGTGAGCAGAAGAAATAGCTGATCTGTAGTTGAAGAATAAGAGTTGTCTTTATTCTTCTGTGCACAGGGGGTCAATTCAGTCCGAGCGACACGCAGGTCTGCTGAAGTGCACCAAATATATACCACAGTCACAGGACTGCAAACAATTCAGTCATCCAGAGAAGAACAAAGACATTCAAACTGAAACGCTCTTCCTAGAAGACTCAATATTGACTGTGTAATCTTATCACTTCCCAAATCATTCTTCTAAGACCATACATAGCAACTGGAACGTTTAACCTTTTTAAGACACCCCATGACTATTGGACAGAGTTAATAAGTCTAATGTTGTACCCTGAACAAGAAGGATGATGACAATGAATGCTCAGGTGAATTTCTTGCAGAATATTCTTCATTTGTTTCTCTCATAAAACCAGATGGGGAACTGCAAAGCCATGTCTTAAAGAGGATAACTTAATGTTCTGAATTGATATATGCTGGTGTTTTATTATCCGCGCTCGAGTCCAATTTTCGCTTTTGTTTACAGGCTTCTTTGACCCATTAATCACTTGTGTTTTACTAACGCTCCGGTTTCTTCCTGCTTTCGCTGGCCTTTTCCTGCCCGAGTTGAGTGCTGTCAGAGATATTTTGGAACGGATATCTGAGGGCCATCGGGAAAGAAAATTGTTATTTATGACTCATGCCAAAGAAAACAAAAAAAAAAAAAATCAGCCACTGTTTTAGCCCACATGGGTTTGACCGTCCTTGTGCTCGTGGAGAGTTAATACAAGCGCAGTCAGTTTTTAGAAAATCTTGTCACCTGTTGAAGAAATCTATAAAACAATTCCCTTGTGTCCTAAATGAGGACGATCAAACTAATTAGAGGCTTCACCTACATTAAAGTAGAGGTTTCCTTGGTTTCTAGATAGTAACAGTGAGTAAAGGCCATGGTGTGTGTGTGTGTGTGTGTGTGTGTGTGTGTGTGTGTGTGTGTGTGTGTGTGTGTGTGTGTGTGTGTGTGTGTGCGTGCGTGCGCGTGCGTCACCTCTGTCAGTGCTTTTAATGGCAGATTCCAACATCCCCTGCAAAGTGATATTTAAGTAAAATCTAATTATGTGTAAAAGTAACCGTAGCATCGCACTAATTAGTTCCTGGACACCTCACCTCATTCTATTAGGTGGCTCCTGGAACATTAATGGGGCCGCACTGTTCTCCGGTGCAATAACGTGCGCGCGCGTGGACCTGGGAAAGGTCTGCAAAGGTTATAGAAAATCTCAAAGTAATGAAACAACTAGGCTGAGAGAAAATGACAGCATTGTCCGAGAGCCTTATCCTGGATGTGACAGCATTTCACACACACACACACACACAAACACACACACATATGATTGATAAGCCCCCCCTCCTCGTCTGATCCACTTCTCCTTTTCCACATGTGAGATTTCCCCGTCTGAACTTCTAAAAGTCACCAGAGTTCACCATGAAAACAAAAGAGAGTCTAACTGTGTCTGCCATCGATCCTTAATTTTGTGCATTTTATGCTGTTTTGTCATACGAAGGAAAGAAAAAAAAAATCGGCCACGCTGGCGTCATAATCTTTTGAGATAACAAGGATGTCCTGCTGTTTGAGATAACGGCCGATGGTCCGTCACATAATCCACCCTCATAGACTCAGACTTGGATTCCCGATAAGGGAATGGCATCAAAAAATGTTCCTGTGTGTCTGAGAGCTCTCACCCGGGCTTCATGCACATTTTTAGAGTAATCCTGCCGGGGGGGAAGTGCACCGGAAAGTCATCGGCAGGCACCGCGTGTAGTTGTCCGTTCTGAGACATTTTGTAATGTAAAATATGGCCAGGTTTAATTAATCCGGTTAATTAAACAGCATGAAATAAATGCGCGCCTCAGTCAGATTGTCAAGCACACGGGGAATAAAGTGAATAATGAGAGATGGGACTCGTCTGAATAAAAGCTACCTTACCTGGCGGGTACGCTTTCAACACATCTCAAATGTTTAATTGAAAAACTCTGGTTTGAATTAATGGTGACTATAACTTTAAGTTGAAATGAAGTAAAATAATAATCACATCTCTGCCTATATCGTGCATATATATATATATATATATATATATATATATATATATATATATATATATATATATATGACCAGCACCACATATTCTCTAAAAGTGTCTCTAGTTCTTCCATCCATGAGTTCCTGAAGGCTCTTTGCTCCTCAAAGTCTTGTCATGATTCAAGGCTGCACAGGCCCTGTCTGGATCCTCAGGCGCTGAAACCTCGATTTCAGTTGGCCAAAAAAAAACATCTCAATTCATGCCCTGTTTTTTTATGTGTGTGTGTGTGTGTGTTTGTTTGTGTGTGAGCATGGTTGAAAGCCCTGCGTGCTTCTGTCGCTGATTCCGTGGTGCCAGCAGGCCGAATCAGCCTTAGCTAATAACAACCTTCTCTTTTCCCCGTGCAAACCTTGACGGACCATGATGCTCGGATGATGTTGGATCGTGGCTGTTTTGCTTCCGTGTTGGATGTCGGGCATCACAGATCACAGAGCGTGATTAACAGTGCAGGTTCATGTTAGGGCTGGGATATGTTTGGTGAGAACACGAAGTATATATATATATATATATATATATATATATATATATATATATATATATATATATATATATATATAAATATTTTCTTAATTCGGCGATCTATGCCAACAACGTAAAGCGAAACGCTATCTCTGTATGTTACAGTCGCTCCTTTGTGCGAGGCTCGTATACATACGGAAATTTGTGGGAACAACTGCCAGCGTAACGGGATTTAAATCCGAAGAAGTGTTGAGAAGGAAAATAATTTGATTTATTAAGACAGATGTGGACAGTTCGTCCACATCCAATTATGACTCCTCTGCCTGTCAGTGTGTGGACAGCTGCCCTCAGCAGGGACACGTACGTTTAGGCTCTAAGAAGATTTCGGCTTGTATTTTTTCAGATTTTCTTCTTGTTTCTGCCTTTGGGCTGTGTGTGTGTGTGTGTTTGTTCAGTTTCTCATTTTTATATTTGCATAAAAATGTTGAATAAAATTCTGCCTGAATGCTGCTGGTGTGTCCGTTTGAGGGCACAGGAGCCTGCGTCGTGATGTGTGAAGGCGGCAGTGTTTCATTTGTGTTTGAGAACACAACTGCTACGGAGGAATTAGAAAAAAAAACTTTCTATTCCTCTTTCTGAATCCACGAGTAACATCCGGTTGTATTTTTTGAAGAGTTCACTTCTCGTCTCAGATCCTCGAATTCGCCTGAAATAACTAAGCTATAAAATTTTGACAAGAAACGCCCAATGAAAAACACCAACAATAGCAATTTCTGATCCCACAATTATGTTAACATGAAGTAATGAATTCCCTTTCTGTCAAGTTTTTGTTTAATTGGATCACCAGATGGAATTACACTTTCCCCATTCAATGTGCTGCCAAATTTCAGCTTTTTGCAACAGTGTTATGCTATTGAAGTGCATGTGTGTGTGTGTGTGTGTGTGTGTGTCACTATTGATGTTGGATAATGACGTGAGTGTAAAAAAAATAAAAAAGTGTTTGTGTTCATAAGTCTTTTCTCCTCGAAGGCCACACTCTGTGTTATAAACAGTAGCATTATGTAAACACACTGAGTGAAAGAACAAACAAATTCTAATTAATATTTAATATTTCAGGCTGAGGTTTTTGTCATTAGGGAGATTAGGATATTAAAGGACCTCGGAAAATTGAACACTGACTATTTATAGTGCGCCGTCCATCGAAATCACTTTACTGCACTTTACTAAATGCAGACTTATTAACCCCTTCAGGGTTTCATACCTGTGTCCATTCGTCCACATAGAACCACACAACTTCTATTTTGTACTCATCATCAGCTTAATTATTACTGTTGTTAACATTTTAATTAGACTTCCTACACATAAACTGTGAACTTTACGTAACATAACACTGATGAGGTCATTTTTACATGAACAAAAATAAATTTTTCAGTTCAACCATTTCACATGGCTGGAAAAGAACTTGGATTATCACAAGGGTCAGAAGCATTTCAGTAATTACTATTGTAATGCGTCCAGGTCCAAATGATTGGTTATGAGTATCCATGGTTAAAATGATGGACTATAAAAGCTTTCTGATTGGCTAATGGGTAGGGTGGGTTATGACCGCTATCCTATACATGTGTGTTTCCATTGATTTTAACCATCCTTATCAAAACTGACCTTTGGTGCTTGTTTTGTCAATTTGAACTTTTTATTGATAGATAGAATAAGAAATTAATTTGTAGACAAATTTCTCAATGTCTACAAATTCTCAGTGTATTAATGTCCACAAATAAAAAACATACAAATTACAAATTAAATCTAAAGCTGTTTTACTTAGATTAAAAAAAAATAGGAATAAACATTCATGTTATTTTTTGTAGCCGCGACAGCAATGGAAATGCCATGATGAGAAATGGTTCTCCTAATGCACCTGTATCAGTGTCAGGGTTCCCGTGTCGGTGTACTCACCTTGATCTGTATTTTTATTTATTTATTTTTCTTATTTCCCCCTCTCCAGCCCGTGGAATTTCTTCCGGCTATTACAGTATGCAGACACCATGAAGAGCAAAAAATAGCCTATTTATGTATGTTCAATCTGTTGTGCTTGCAGCAGCGGGGCCGTGTTTGTGTGTGGGCTGCTCCAACACTGTGAAATGAAAACCCGCGTCCGTGGCTTCAGGTCCATGAATCATAGGACAAGAAACATCATCCTGCACTGAAGGAACAATCAGCTGCTGCGAAACTCTCAAGCCATGCCTCATTCCCATGCCTAAGATGTGTGTGTGTGTGTGTGTGTGTGTGTGTGTGTGATTTATATTCATCCATTCTTTTACTCAATCCCCAAACTTTGACATGTGCACTTATGTACTCACAAACACACTTTGTCATTCTTTTCAATGATGTAAAATAAGTGTGTCCTTTTTATTTTATTTTTTATTTTATCAGCATCTTTATCTCTATTCCTTCCCATTCTGGCCCCTGCAGAGGGCCACATCATTCCTGTGTGTTTTGGCAGAAACTGGAGCTGACATGCTCCACTGGGGAAGGTGGTAAAAGGTGAATGTGCAAAAACTCCTTCCATTATTGGATAAAAGCAGAGAAGCGACGGGTTCAGTGTGAAAAGCTGCAGGAAAAGTACTCCCTGTGATATTTAGCTACAACTATTGTAGGTCATTTGTATGGTGTCACTCTAGCTGGGACACATTCGTTTATGGATGCCCTCCCCACCCCCCTCCTCGGTTTTCAGCACACGTCTTTGTCGTCTGATGTAACTTAGCTGCTGGTGAGATCATCCTGAACCCGTGTCTGCCGTGTCCCTCTCAGACTGTGGAGCGCCGGCTTTTTTGGCTCTAACGGGCCGCGGCCGCTCTGGGGAGCTTTTTGATGGGGGGCCCAGGTGGCAGCAATGATTCACCTGTGGATTATGTCTCCGTGAGAAAGAGACGGGAGCACTGAGCTGCTTTATCCAGCATCTCATCATCGAAAAAAAGGAAAAAGGTGCAAGTTTATAGCCGGTCGCTTTATAGAATATCCATCACAGGGTCACAGTTACACAGCAGCACAAGCACTTGTACTGGCAACAGAATAATAATATGTAATATGCAGCAGATCTTATTTGTGCTTTGAAAAAAAACCCCAAAAAAACATGAGGATTATTCTTTCTTCCTTTCAAGTGGACAATGTGTAATTTTTATATTTAAATTATAAAATTAATTGAGAGCGGCTCTACACTGTAACTTTAAAAATGTTTTTTTATTTAAATTAAAAATGAAAATAAGTTTGGGTTAGAAAGCTGTTAATGAGAGTACACAACTTACGCAAAATATTTAATAGAGGTTGTTTTTAGACATTTTTAATCCTTTTAAATCCTTTAAAGTTGAAACGGCAACAGGACATGTGATCCATAAAGGTCAGGTCCAAATTACATGAGGGATTACATTTTTATGTGAGATAAAACCAATTTCCACTTTAAGAAGTTCCACTTCCAGGAAGTAAAATGTAAAGTAAAAAAAAGTCCATTGAGCTATTTGATTTGAAAAAGGGAGAAATAAAACAGAATGAGAAAAGAAGCAAGAAGTGTAAAAAAAAAGATTGAATCAATTTTTTAAACTCTATATTGAAGCACTAAAGTTTTAGATTCACGTCCAGATTTGATTTTGTCAAATTATGGTGACTTGTTATGTGTTCTAAGGTTAAAACCACTTCCCTCCAGAGGCGCGTCGTCACAAACCTGAGACCGACCGTTTGGGGTTTTGGGTGAACGGGCTGCTGAGCTATTCATTGATCTGTATGTACAGCATTCTGATGGACTGCAGCGCCAGGGAAGAAACAATTTTTCAAGAAATTGAGATTTTTCGCTGTCAAAGTTTAACCAGACTGCAGAACACCGAGTGTGACACTCAGACTGATGTGGATGCGTTTGTACCGCGCTGATCGATGGCCTTGTCATGGCCAAGGACATATTCTATCCTACTCTTTTGGCATTGAATCAGAAACAGGAAATGGAGCTAAATTGGTGCCATTGGTCTTTGTAACACCTGACTTTTCGCCTCCTTTTCCTTTTTTTTTTGTACATCCTAGTCTATAAAAAATCATTGAGCCCAGATTACTTTGTAACGCTGTTTGAGGGCAGTGTAAATCCCTGGGATTTTTACATTTGCTCATCTCCAACCCATTCAGTCCTTTTGCTACCACAAACAGCTCTTGGGATTAAACGGATAGAGAAGGGGGGGGGCGCTGGGAGCCGGCGCTCTGGGCTCTTGCTTTGAGGATGATGATGGTCAGTGGCCGTTACGTAAGCCGAGTGGATTTTCAAATGCATAGTCGAGCCGTCCTCCTCCTCCTCCGTGATGCCTCCGCCTGTGCCCCACTAACCGGGCAGCCCGTGCACGCCATGCAACATGCAAATGCAGACGTACATACGCCACTGTTTTTATGTCCTCACCTTGAAATTTGTTTGCTGGACAGAACCTGATAGATCCAGTGTTTGCACATCCAGGAAATGAATGAGCAGAAATTCATATAAACCAGTAATATTCAACTGTCTTTTTTTAATTGTCGTTTTTCTTTTTTTCCCCCCATCCCAGATGTTTCACAGCTAATGACAAATGGTGTTCCACTTTGAGGTGAAATCACATTACGCAGTCGGCTTTGTGGCCGAGTCGCCGCACGCTGATCCTCAAAAACGGCGGAGCAGCCAAACAACAATTAAGGGTGTTCA
This sequence comes from Eupleurogrammus muticus, assembly GCA_036785175.1. Classification (NCBI taxonomy): domain Eukaryota; kingdom Metazoa; phylum Chordata; class Actinopteri; order Scombriformes; family Trichiuridae; genus Eupleurogrammus; species Eupleurogrammus muticus. The sequence continues at coordinate 18,307,003 of JAYKQN010000003.1, read as the reverse complement.
TGCACTCTGCTGAAAGGAAGTGGTTCAGCCAAAATAGCTGCTGAAATATGTCCAGCTGCAGCTCGCACGCTCTAACACTGCTGCTCATATGAAGGTGACAATGTGCAGCTTTTGGCCAAACCACGGTGTGTTCATTCATTGGGCTGTTTGTAAAACATACTGGTGACACTTATTGATTAAATGATAATTTAAAACTTAACATTGTGTCCACCAGTTTATAGCAAACTCATATTATTTTGACGCTGCACAATCAAATTAGAATAAAAAAAGTAAAAAACTTGATTCATCGTATTCGTCTGTTCTATAGGTTTGTCACTTAGTGACATGTTCCTAGTAGAAGTATTAGTAGTAGTTTATTTTAAAGGGAACATGATGGTGAACAGAAAAGTTATTGTCAAATATATTGGTTCAGTAAAAAAAAAAAAAAAAACAGAAAGTGAGGAAAATATTAGTTAGCAGTGGGTCATAACAGGTGAACAAAAAATAGAGCTGGCGTACGTGGATTTAATTCATCGTATATTTATATGTTCCCATCGCTATATGTGGGCTATATTGAGTAGACGCCCAGATCTTTCCCCCTAAGACATGTAAGCCTTATGTCACTAAACATGTAACAGGACTGTGTAATTGCACTTGAAAACAAAGGCAATGAGAAGAGTTAATGGGGGAAAAAAAGTGTCATGCGATTCACTTTAGTGGTGATTTGGCAGTATATAAATAAAAAGCCTTGGCGCCGTGTCCCTACCAACGTACTGTGGTATTTGTTATCAGTCCGTGGCAGATGCTCGTGAAGTTCAGAGAGTTGGTGCACAAACACCACTTTGCTGCAGGCGTCCACGTCTTCCAGAGCAGCAGATGCACGGGGACACGCTCAGTAACCGATGTCCTCGCTCACCCGTCGCCTGGCGTTAGGATGGCGCGCGCTTCGTTGCCAGATCTAACGAGAACAGTTCTAATCAGCAAAAGCAGCAACAGCCAAAACAATTAAACCCAGATCTGAAAAAATAGAAATGTGATTACAGAAAAGAAACTTGAGTGAAGCAGATCTTCCATCAATATCAGATTTTATTTTGCATATGAACAATTCCTGATATCCATGCATACAGTATAATTAGGAGAGGGAGAGAGTGACAGGAGGATGGAGCGAGACTTCTTACTAAAATATATATTCCAGCTAATGAAGGGGTACTACTCCAGGGTATACTAAAACAGCAGCAACTTACATTGCTTGCACTCAATTAGTGTTACAGTGTCACAAATGAGGTTATTAGAATTGATTAACTTCATTTATAAACGGCTGCTTATATTTCCAACCAAGTTTTGTAGAAACCTTTTTTTTATTTTATTTTATTTATATATATTTTTTTTATTGGCGTCATTAAAATGTCTGTCCTCATTTAATTGGAACCTGATATTTCTTTACTAATATATCTACATGACATTTCATACAAAATAAATACTTATAATATAATGCATGATACATTTATATCATCACTGTAAACGTAAAAACAAAAAAAACAGACATCATATATTTACTGTACTACAGGTACTGCAGAATCAAACAAATGTGCTTGTTTAAAAGACAAAGATAATAATACGTGCCCCTGTTTTACTGTGATTGTCCAGAGGTCGGATAGCACCGTGTGACAGTCTGTGGACAGAAGCTGTTTATTTTTATATTTGGTATTTTCTCACTCAGCTTTTGCTTTTTTTTTTTTTTCTCTTGCTTCTTCTTTTTTTTTTTTTTTTTAACTGATTCCGTCCACTCGGTATTCCTCAGACTGTGTCCACCTTCACCTGGTTGTTGTTGGTCATGAGCGGCGACGGCTTGCTCTTGAGCCTCTCGCCGGCGTCGTTGGAGCTCTCCTGGAAGAAGATGCGCGCCGTGCACACCGACACCACGATGCGCCTGTACTCCCGCCGGAAGTTCTGGTTCAGCACGCCGTACACGATGGCGTTAAGGCAGCTGTTGAAATAGGCCATGAAGTAGCTGGCCACGAATAGCCACTCGGGGATCAGCGGCACCACCACCTCCGGCCTGATGGCCACCGCCAGGCCGATGAAGTTGAGCGGCGCCCAGCACACGGCGAAGAGCACGAACACCACGAACATGGTGACAAAGTTCCTCACGTCGTGCGGCGTCAGCTTGGGCCGATTGTCCGGCTTGACCCGCCGCCTCACCTGTATCACCAGTATCCAGATGCGCAGGTAGCAGTAGGTCACAATCATTATGGGCAAAATAAAGTGAAAGAAAACCACGGCGATCGTGTAGGCGGAGCTCGCCGACTGCTCGAAGGTGCAGGAGTAGACGCGCGGGTCGTACTGCAGCGAGCCCACGAACAGGTTGGGCACGATGGCCACCACCGTCAGAGCCCAGATCAGCATCACATAGCACACGGAGTTCTTGTCGCTGTACAGCTTGTCGTACTTGAGGCTGTGGCAGATGTAGCAGTAGCGGTTGATGGCGATGCCGGTGATGTTGAAGATAGAGCCGATGACGCTGACGCCCATGAGGAAGCCGCTGATCTGGCAGTGGACGTAGCCCAGGTTCCAGCCATTGTGGAAGATGGCAGTGAGGACCAGCGGGTACGGGTAGATGGCCACCACCAGGTCGGCCACCGCCAGGCTCACCACGAAGATGTTGCCTGCAGACACACACACACACACAGACACCAGAGAAAGAGAGACGAGACGTATGAGTCAGCGGCAGCGGAGGCGGAACAGGCTGCTTGTCCAAACCGACCACAAGCTCTTCATGCGGGAACATGTTGGAATTGACAGGCAGACGAAGGACTGCTGCACTGTTTTTGCATTTGTCGATTGCGATTTGCATATTTTCAGAGACCACACAATTTTAACAACTTTTTGACATTTGTCATTTGATTTGATTCAGCACAGGAATAATAGACTAAAGCAAACTTATTATAATTATGTTATAGTTGTGATTTATTGCTATTACCAGGCTAGGTTTAGTATAGGTAATATGTCATATTTATATGTCGTACATTTTAAATATTTTTTTATTTTCCTTTGCTCCAATCATGATGAAACTTAACACAGTATAAACTTAGACAAAACATTTTTTGTGTATCACAAGTTTCATAAATGTATCAGTTTTAATATGCAAATGGGGTAAATACTCATTAAATGTGCAATGATTTGCATATCTGGCAATGAATCACTGTTTCACAGTCTATTAGAATATAACAGTTTTTATGTTCTCTTATGTCTTTTTTTATAACGGGCACATTCATCAGGCTTTTTATGAAGGGATTTGTCAAAATTTGATGTTATGCATATTTTACACATAACACTTTGAAGTCCGGGGGAAATGATTTGGCATGACTAGTCAAAAGACCATTTTAAGAAAATTGCTGAATATGAGCTGAATTGACTGCAACACAGTACATTTTAAGTTCCTTCTGACACGACTTCGGCGATCTCACTGGCGTTAGCTTTCTTTTAAACTCAAAATCATTCAGAAACCCCCTGCAGATGTGGAGAGATACTGTATTAAGTCATTTTGGACAAGTAGGCTGAGAATAGACCTGGAGGGGGGACGGGTTAAAGATGGAAGTGTGTGCGAGCTGTAGTTGAAGATTATGTGCTCAAGTGATGAAATAAAGGTATTAAGTTTGCAGTTTATTTATATATTTTATAAAGTACATTCGTTATTAATGTAAAAATATCAACAATCCTCAAAATGACCAATTTATGCAACAATTCTGCAATGGTGTCTAGTCTAATGTCTTATGTGTATTTTTGTGTGTGTACATGTTCGTTCTATCTTTAAATCAAATATTAAAAATGCTTGGGTTAGGATGTTTCTGCTTGCTGCCATTTTTTTTTACCTTGACTTGAACCAGAAACTACAAATTATTTAGAATCATTAAGTGGAGCTGGAACTGCATCATCAGAATCCCGACAAATGTACAACTGCCACACTGGAGATGTTCGGCGTGATGATCTAAAACAAGGGTTCAAAGGCTCTTCATATTCATCCTGTTCTGACATTTTAAAAATAAAGAAATAGCTGCCTGGCAAAGGGAGGAGAATCCTTTTGAAACATCGAACCAATGCTCTGTATTCTCTGGAAAATGACAGTAACATGCTTCCATTCCAGCATCCTTTTGTTTTTGTTGTTAGGCCGTTACATAAGCCGCAGGGAAAGGGCCTCAAGGCTGCATGTTCAGAGCCAATGCATCTGCAAATGTTGTGTTGTGCGTAGGATTGTGTGTGTGTGTGTGTGTGTGTGTGTCCCCGGCGATTTGCCGTGTGTTCAACATGCAATGAGATGTCACCTTTTGATCTTGGCGCGTAATAAAAGAAAAGTGGGGGTGCCCGTCAATATCACATATTCCTAATTGTCAGCAAGGACTCGGGCATTGTGCGTGTCTGGCAGATATGATCTGCAGGCCGGGGCGGTAATCAAGGACACACAAATGGACCCTTTGTCCCAAACTGATGGGAAAATTAGGCATGCCTTGTTGGAGAAAGCGCCGCTCCGCACACAAAAAAAAGGCGGCGGGCAGCGGGCGCGATTCTTTAAAAAAAAAAAAAAACAGGCCCATGTGCACTACTTTTGTGAGAGTGACAAAAAAGCAATTATTATTGCATTATTTACTGTTGGCTGGCCTGTCACGAGGATGTCGGAGGATCTCAACGTGGAGCCACGCGGCATTTTCACAGCTGTCACTCATGTCCGTCGGATGTGTTGAGCGCGTAGTAGTAAGCGGAACATTCATGAGGCCTAATAACATGCCCGCTTTCAATTTTTTTTTTTTGCCTATGTGACAACACCCTGTCACAGACGATAAAATGTATTTACTGCGTGTCAGGTGCCGAGTGCATTATATCTCCGCGTTCAACTGCAGTGAAAGAGGCAATTTCATTTGTCCGCTGACGTTTGGTCTTGTCAGTATCAGACACAATCCCCCTAACCTGCAGGCGGACCTGTCAGTCTCACCTGGGCATTAGAAGCACACCACTGATCCGCCCGGTGGCCTGTTATCTCCCGCACAACATACCGACCATTGTACTGCCGGGGATCACGTGTGGCTATTTATTAAGTTTTGTCCGTTTATATCTGTCATTCAGCTGCCCTCTGTAGGGAATTAGGTGCACCTGCTGCTGTCACAAGATCTGACTGTATGTGTGTGTGTGTGTGTGTGCGTGTGTGTGTTCCTGCAGGTCTGTCTGTGTGTGTGCAGAGATGAGGGCTGGCAGCATTTAGCGACACTCCGTGCATAGAGAACATGCTTTGCACATTGGAATCGGTGTTGAGGCGAGGTGCAGCACTCCGCCCCGCTGAGCTCCACCTTTTTTCGGACATTTGTCACTGCATCGACTCTGTCACAGGGTTTTAAACACAAGTAGCTCCGTATTTACAGCGTTGACCTTGACAAGGTCATGCCTCCGCTGGAGCCTGGAGACAGCTGGCTCTGCCCGACTCGCTGTTCATGTCAGTGTGACAGGTCTCATGATTGACTCATTGCTCGGGGTCCGTTCGGCTTGAGGAGGGCTGCGGTGCCGTGGCTGCGTACCTTTTTTCCATTTGTGCGATCTGACACTTTTCAAGCAATTTCTGTTAAGATTTAGGTACAAGTGAAGCCCAACTGAGCGTAATTCTGTACCTCCTGTACCTCGTATGAATGACTGGCATGCCACACAGATACTATATACTGTAGTGCATTTGGATCAGGGGGGTTAGTGAATGAACCGGTTTCTTTTTTTATCAGAAATGTGAAGTCAGTGAGCATCTGTAGGTCTTAAAGTGTAAAATATTCACAATTTATATTTCTAAATGGCTTTTAAGGCAAGAGATAATTTCATCTGCTGAATGAAATATAGATAAGTGATTAAACTGCAAGTTGTGTAACAATAAAATGACTAAATATGGAATAACTGAGACTTCATTTTGTTGAAATTGTACTTTTTTCTTATATCATCTCCTGTTTTGTATTTTTAACTTTAAATTTATAAGCGTTATTATTACATCTATTTTGCTGGTCTGGCCAGTATAGTAAAATAATCTAGGGTTACGAGATCAGATTGTGCTCCACTATATGTTGCCCACAAACTAAATTGAGTTTGACCCCTGATTTAGACTATATTGAGTCACTTTTACATTTTCACATTTTTATGGCCTTGCTAAAAATCTACAAATAAAATATTATATATAAAACATTTCAATGTTTAACAATCACAAAAAAATGCATAAAACTTTAGTTTTTCTACACAAAGTTAAATGAAATATATCCACCCCTCCATCCAAGTTAGCGCTAACTTCCCCAGTAACAACACCTTTTTAGTCTGAATCTCCAACTCAGTGGAGCTGAATGCAAAGTGTCTGTAAGCAGCTCTGCTGAAGTCTTAGTTTCTGCAGATTTTCCAAAGAGATTTACGACCTGGATTTCGCAGGGTCATACAAGGACTGTCACTTTCTTGTCCTGAAGCCATTCATGTGATATGGAAGGCCTGTGATTTGACATAGGGCTTAGTGTAGCTGCAGTCAGGAAGCCTTTTTATTCCTAAAGCTTTCTTTGCTTCCACTTGTTCAAAGGCTACTTTCACAGGATCATTAGAAGCTCAGTCTTTCAGCTCCCCATTCACAAACGTCGCCTCCTAATTCCAACCAGATAAGGTTAAATATTCCAGAGGTTACAGCCTTTCATCATCCTGTCAAATGAGCTTAAAACCTTTCAACCCTTTATCTCCATGAACTTGACTAAACAGTGTGAATTTTATTTAGCCCAATCAGCTGCTTCTGTGCTGACATCCCTGAAGACACCAACACGGACCAGCCCGAGGCACTGAGGGCAATTATGCAATTATTCCCTATAATTAGGGAATAATTGGATAATCTATCCATCCATATCACATCGGACCGCCGCACCGTTTCTGAGCACATGATTATTTCTGTATTTTTTTTTTTTTTGGACAAATATCCATCTCGTATCATCCTGCTGGCATTCCGTGCAGATGCTTCTGTCTACCAACTGTTACACGCTGTCACACTGACGGATTGGACGGGCACTGCCGATCCATACCTCGCTCCCCTCGAAGTGAACGGAACAAGTTGAGATATCATTTGACCGGTAGAAACGGGTTATCGCACACATTTCAGATTTTTTTGTTCACCATCCGCTGTTACCTGTGAGTCCCTCGGGGCTCCGTGTAAGATAAGATGTGTCCGTGCTTAACGTTCAGCAGCATTGTGGAACAAGACTGAATACGCTCGCCTCGGTATGGGCCACTGTGGGCCTTCGGCTGCAGCGATAGGCTTTGCATTACTGTATCTACACAGTCACAACTCAAATATAACCGCACATGTTGTCAGAGCAAGATACTCCGGTCACATGGAGGCTTTCAGTCCACTATATTTCCGCTATAAGCTCCTATCAGAGATTGGAATCACGGGTCAGAGACAACAGAGTTGACTGAGGTTCTGTAATCCCTACGCTTGTCTCATCTAGCCTTTGAACCCTTTAAACACTCTGGTGGTTGAATATCACCCGCACGCTGGCCGCTGTCAGGGTATTGATTGGCAAAGAGTAGACAGACATGCGGTGTAACCAATCAGTGAGCTCGAATAAGCGGCGATGCCGGGATGTGCAGTGAATGATGCGGCAAGGTTGGTTGAATGCAATCTGTGTAGGACGGCAGCCGATGGTGCTGAAACACTGAGAAGCGCACAGTGCTCAGCTTGTTGTGGCAGGGTTTCATGTGCATGGTACAGCTGACGTGTGTGTGTGTGTGTGTGTGTGTGTGTGTGCTTTATACCGCTGGTTAAAATCATCATATGGAGGGGTAAAATCGGATTTGACTGACAAAATCCTAAAATGGCGGCTGTAAGACATGTGGGAACATGTAGTAAAATTTCCTGAAAATTGAAATGTTCTTTATCCCTTACTTTGGTACTTTTACACCAGGTATGCATTATTCATTTACAGATGTGAACTCAACGTGAGATGACCTCCGCGACCCCAGTAAGGACTTAGTGTGCATAGAAAACAACTGACTAAATTAAACCTCATCCATCAATTAATTTAATTTAATATGCAGAATCACCACACTGCATGGCCCAATACAATTTACAATAAGAATGAATACATCGAACATACAGTAACATCGAGCCAGCAAATACAATAGCGAAATAAAATGAAAGAACCACACCGATGTTAAGACGACGGCCTCGACTTGGTGCTAGCGCAGGCTGCGCTGAATACAAAGCAGAGAACATACAGCGAGTAAACTCATTGATAGAGTCATCTTCTACAAAACTTTCTTTTCAAAACATCTTTTCTTTACTCCCGAGAGAACATTCTCCTTGTGAATTTCCTTTTTCTTTTTTTTTTTTCCATCATCACCGCAGTGGTGACTCATACGTGATTCAGCGATCAGTAACTGTGCCGACGATTTTCAAAAAAAGTCTTGAATAAAGATGAGACCTTGATGAATGAGGGGATAAGTGTGCGTATCTGTATCTATGTGGGTTAGGGCCACTCAACTTCTCCATATCGCCCAGTGAGCACAATGAGCAGGGGGGGTGGGGGGTTATCATGGTACCATCCAGCAGAACTCTGATGCCGCTCCAGGGTGTGCGCAGAGAAATGTGACACAATGCACACATCGAGACAATTGTGAATGTCGGAACTTCACTTGAAGAATAATCCAAAGAGAAATGGAAGAAGATGATATGAGAAAGAGAGAGAGGGAGAAGCAGAGTTTGTCAGATTATGTCCCTGGGTCATTATTGGATTTTCTGATATTGTGTTTATGAATGAAGCCAGTGACAGGCGTGGATGATGAGTCTCTCTGCAGGTTAAATCCCTGCCCTTCGCTTATGAAAGCTATTTCAAAACATACGCTCAATAATAATGACGTTATATCTTATTGATAATGAAATTCGTCCGCCGGGGAATCAAAATCTGTCGATAACTTTCTCCGTTTGGTCCATAGAGTTGGTTACCAGCTGCTGTGGGAACGGGGCTGAAGGAAGTCCTTTTATGGGCACGGATTTAGGTAAAAGTTGTTTATTCCTATAGAAACGGAAAGAAGGGATTTAGTGAGTGACCCTAAGCGCCCTCATGGTCGGGAAATACCGAGCAGAAATGGCACAGACATGGGAAAAGCAGCTTTACGACACCGCTAGCCTGAGCGGAGTCACATGACCATCAGCCATCATGTTCTCACTCTGCCCTATGACACATGTAGCCCCGAGATCGCCACGTAAATCACAATAAAGATGAGTGGTAATCGCAGCAGTAAACGCCCACAGTGCGAGTTAGGAATTTTGCGCTGGGGTTACCGCGGCAACTATGTTTTTTGTTTTTTTTCGCGTGTTTTATCTCAAGGTCATTTCCTGATTCCAGAACATCCTAAAATGTTTATAGCTGCGTTATCCGGTTAGTTCTTTTATCAGGAAGAGGAGGTTTTTTTGGGGCGGAGGCTCCTCAGGTTGGCACACAGTGTCCTCTCAGCGCGGGGCGATATAAAAATTTCATGTCACATCGCAATAAGCAATTTTATTCTCTTAAAGCGGGGCAATGTTTCCATCTTTAAGATCTTCCCCGGGCCTGAGGACGACAGGGAATAAAATTGCTTATTGGGAGTATAACGGCGTGCAGACTCTTTCATTCTGCAGTGAATTACTTTTTTTCGCCTGGATGTACGCACAACTTCGCTTCCCTTTTGACAAACGACTGGAAAGATGTGGACTCTCTCGTGTGGCGACTCAGAAATAAAACAGGAAACAAAAGTGCTCATTGTCCTGCTCCAATAAGGAAGGCGTTTTGCCAACAGCCACACATTCCACATCTTAAGTGAATACTGTGTTTCTGCTTTATTTTAGGAAGGATTAATGACTTCCTGTCCCACTTGGCACTTTCATAATGTTGGGGAAAGCGAGGGGAGTGGGGAGGGGGGGTGTTATCACTGGGATGCAACTTTAGTGAGAATCAATGATCCGGTGAAGTTCACTTCCCAACAAACCGAGCAAGTCGAACCCCCTGAAACCCACAAACTACCCTAACCTGAATCTGCTAGTTTGTTCTCGGAGCGACTATTGCCGTTTTGAGGATCATGTGTTGTGAAAATACCTGTCCACCGCGCTTACTTCCTCTGGTCGGGGAGCAGAGATGACAAAACACCACGGGTGGCGTCACACTGGATGTCGCCCGGGCCCCCGCAGCCGGTGGCCGACGAAGCCTGACAGGGCCTGTCCCGTCTCCCAGACAAAGCCCCTCACATGTCGGCCAATGTCATATTGTCAATCTGATTACACAGGCCAGTGGCAAACAGGTTGTCCAAAATTAAGTCAGACCAGGCATGGAAATCAACGATTTTGAACTCGTATATATAGTGGTAGTCAGTTAGTAGCGCTTTTCTTTACAGATCTTGATTAACATCAGTTCACTGTGTGTGTGTGTGTGTGGGGATACTGTACTTTACGTCCCCTGGGGAGCAGTGGTGTTGGGTGAACCATGTGTCCACAGCCCCCAAAGCTGCTGGTGCTGCCAACATTTACAGTGCTGCAGCTGCTCCCCAGTGAGCCGCGCGCCGTCGTTCAGCTGCAGCATCTGCTGTGAGAGCGGAGAGCGGCTCCACCGCGACCCCATCTAGACCCATAATGACATGCGTCGCCCTTAGTGCAACCAGGGTCGTAATGGAGGAAAATCTTTTCACACGTGGCATCAACGTGTCGCCAGTCGAGGTGTGAACGCATGAAATGTGTCCTCAAGGCGCGTTGAAATACGAACCAAACCACCTTCGGAGGTGGTTGTGGGATGCATTTGACCACATTCGCGAAATACGAAATGTGAAGTAGTCAGCCGGACGCGCTTGGAGATGCACGCTGAGCATCTCGCTGTCCACCTGTGATCGAGCCACTCAGGACGCTTTGACAACAAGTGTAAACAGCATCTATTTGGTTTAGCTCTATGCATGATTAAAACTGAGGACATTAAGCAGGACGGTGCCAGCAGATGCTGTATAAATAAAGGCATCTATGCTGAGTCTCAGGCCCATTAAACTGTCATTAATGTGGCAGGTGCAGGTTCTTTTGCTGATGGTAGCATCCAGAGCCGCTTTAAACGCTTTCATACGTGTTGCACCTACTCTACAAGTCAAGAAACATGGCGTGCATGAAAGTGAATGAGTGGAATTGTATTTAACATTTATTGTACTTGATAACTCAGTCAGCTCCTTCCTTCCCAAACTTGATTCCGGCCTGCAGTCTCATGATGACCACACACACACACACACACACACACACACACACACACACACACACACACACATAAGGGTGAAGACACCTAACGTTGGAAGCGGTGATTATTCAACTGGTTTCCACAATTATTGTTTCTGGTTGATTTATGCTTCAAGAGATCTTTATCTTCAAGTGGAAACAGAAACAAAACACGCCCGTGGCTTCGTGTTGCTCCACTTCCCGAGGACAAGAGAAAATTGTTGCGAGACAAGGGGGCCACTGTACACATGAACGGGGGTACTGTCTGCAGCGGGTCACATGGATGCCGTTGAAACATCCGATTCAACTCCTACGGCCGCGCTGAAACTCCAGCAGGTTAGCGGATGCCGACAAAGGGCCTCTTACATAAGGCGCTTTATTCCTTATTTGTGTTTTTATGCGTGTGTCGATCGCGCGTGGGCGTACTGCTGATTGCCGCTTCCGCTCTCCCGTACCTTTTCAGATTGCCCCTCGGTGATTGATTGATTGACTGTTTGCGTCGTGAAAGCGGCGAAACTGATGCCTGACACGCTTATTGTATGATCAGGTTTGCGGAGATGCCACTTAACATTTGACATCCCCTGCTTTATGTGCAGTTAACGGAGAGGACATTTAGATCTTGGTTTTTGCCAGTGAAAGATGTCAGAAAGTTACTGCACTTATCCAAAACGGAAGATAGGAAGAGGAGTTAAACAGAGAAAGTTCCCTGAACACAGCTGTATAGTCTTATCAGTCCCACATTGTGCCCTTGCTTTTATTTGACATTTTAACAACAAGGTATTTGTCATTTTAAAATTGAAGCAACACTTTTCCCTTTTCTCTTTTAATCATATGTGCTGAACGCGTTACTGCCGTGCCGCTATGGATGGATGAGACAGACAGCAGCCTCCTCCGGTTCCGCCCACTCCCTCCTAATCCTGACTGCCAGACTTCATGTGGTCTGTTGTTAAAACCACCGATCAGAGCCAGAGGGGGGGGGCTTGTGTGACTCACGCACTGTCAATCACGTCTCACCTGTAGTCCACCACCTCCCCGGTTCACGGCTCGGTCACGGGGAGGAGCGCGGCAGAGGGAGGGCGACCTGTCTGCTTTTCTCCTTCCAGCCGGCCACAGCTCGAAGCGTCAGGAGTCGTCTCAGCGTAGTTTTACGGCTCCTCTCTCAAGCTTTGTGTCTGTGTCATTAATATTAAGGAGACTCTCGTCTGAATAGCTGATTTGACTGGCTGTGTGACCTGTCATAAGAAGGCTTTCCTTATAATCAGAGAAGCAAGTACAATATTGAACCTTTAAGGTCTGGTTAGAGTGCATCATCTGCACAGGCGTCTGTGATGTACAGTTAGTTACACTCTCAGCATCAGGCATTATTGAATTGAATAAAGTTACTGAAGAGGAGCGAATAAAGGATCCAAGAAGCTAAAACACACTGGTGCACTATTGGGGTAATAGGTTTCTAAGTGAAGACCACTTCATTATGCTCATAGTGCAGTAATGTCCATTAAAGTTGAATTGGACCAAAGTAAATTACTAATAATCGTGCTGCATGTAAATATATATATATATAAATATATATATATATATATATATTTTTTTTTTTTCAAGATTAAGTATAGAAAAATATTGTAGACTTAACAGTGGCCCTGAGCCTCCTCCAAGCTGCACTCCTAGTGCGCGCGCACACACACACACACACACACACACACACATAGAGCGCAACCAATTACAGGGTGGCTTGGATTCCCATTTGCAATTACCAAGCAGCTTGATCCCGTCAGAAGATTGGACTGATCCCATTTATGTCATTTAGGTCCCTAGAAAGCGAGCGTTTAATGAGGAGCCACTGCTCGTCATTATGGAACGAACACACTCGTCGTGTCTCAAGGTTACAGAGATTATCGTGTCGTAAAACCAACACCACGACGCAATGTTTCAATCCGAAATGAAAACTGGAGATTGTTCATAAAGAATGTGAAGTTGTGGAACAGTTTTTTTTTTTATTAAAAGCCCATATTTTCACAATGAAGTAAAGTAGTTGTAAGAGAGTGAATGTGAAGAGTTGATAAATACTCATCCACTTCTTGTCATGTAATAAAAAAGTGGCTGAGACATATTTCGAAGTAGGAACTTTAAATTAGCCACATATTTGAATATTAGATAATAATATCAACAAACACATTCCCTGATTCAAAGTTGTGATTTAAATGTAAGATGAAATCGCACAAAGTAAATATGTATACAGTGGTTGTGGAGGCAGAGATTCATACGTGTGTGTGTGTGTGTTTGTGTGTGTGTTTGTGTGTGTGTGTGCATGCATGCATGCATGTCTGTGTTTTGCTCCACTTTTCTGAAGACAGCTGCTGTAAAACTTCAGGATATTGTTTTGGGTGCAATATTTGCCGCCTGCTATCATGAATCATAAATCCACTGGTACTTCAAAGCCATCTGTCTGCACAGCCTGGTTCGCCACTACGTCATTTACATACAATAAGATGATGTGTGTGTGTGTGTGTGTGTGTGTGTGTGTGTGTGTGTGTGTGTGTGTGTGTGTGTGTGTGTGTGTGTGTGTGTGTGTGTGTGTGTGTGTGTGTGTGTGTGTGTGTGTGTGTGTGTGTGATGACCTTCCACTTTGACTTTTCTCATCATAATGACAGCGACCAGACTTACTCGCGTGAGATCGTCTGCAGCGTTTTAGCCTCTCTAAAAGGGCCCGAGGGGCAGGTCCCACACCACTGAAAGATCTCTACATCTATTCAATAGTTTGGCTCACAATTTTGTAAATTGATGTTCAAGAGGAGGAATCCTATAGACTTTGGATTTTTCTTTGTATATCTGTACAAATAACGTCCGATTCACAGCTGAATAGCAAATGTTAGAGTGTCACCAGGTTAGACCGCATGATGAATTTGATGAATATGACACTTACCATCGGCATGCTGTCACTGACAGATACTGATCTCAGTGTTTAGCTCCAAACACCACTATGCCAAAGTACAGGCTCATAAATCTGTTGGCAAACAAGTCGACGTTTTGACTTGTTACGAGCCACAGAGCAGCTCTACGATACCTGTCCATCACCTGAGCCGTTGCACTTCTGGCTATAGGTCTGTTAATGTTAATACATATATATATATATATATATATATATATATATATGTGTGTGTGTGTGTATAGACAGTTTCTGCTAGAGTTGTGTTTAAGCCAGAGAATACTTAACATTTCTCATATTCACTGGCATCTTTAGCATTGAAGTGATTAAAATGATTAAGCGTAGACGGAGGAGTGCGCTGACAACTTTCTAATGACCTATCCGATCATGGCGCCCGCGTTAACAGCTGTGCCGTTCCGTACACATCGTCAAATTGTGCCAGTTATCCGAGTAGAATACAGGAGACGCGCTATGCGACGTTCAGTGATGGATCTGTAATGTAACGAGTTACGTAACGGCACTGAAGCCCACATTCCTTTGTATATTTTGATATTTTGTTGCCGTTCCCATGGAAAATTGAGGTCAGACCGGAGCTTTAGCATCTGTTGTGCTTTATTATATATGATTAGTTTGTGCATCAGTTTTTTTTTTCCATCGTCCTATCTGACCTCAATTGACCCGAAATAGCTCAATGTAATCTCCTTACGCCATAGTTGGGATTCTTTCTGCGCGTTTTGAATGACATCTTTGTAGTGTGTTTTCACACTTACATACCATAAATTTAACAGCTTTGGAAGGATGAGCCATATTTTATTGCCATGGTTAACAGCTTATCTCAACTATTTTTCAGAGTGTCACTCAAAGCGAAGGCGTTGGACATGGTCACTAATTTCCTATTTTCTGCATGTAACGGTTCTGCGTCAAAGTCCCGCTAACAGCAGCCACAACGTCATGTTCTCGCTAATCCACATGTTAAAAAGCCACTATCTTCCTCCGCATCACAAGTATTTGCTGCAAATCATGCGTCTCTCAACTTCGCATCACATCCTGGGAGCCATTCCCATCTTCGTTATTATGACAAGATCAGAAGTTCACTTAAACATGCTGCGTGTGTGTGTTCGTGTGTGTGTGTGTGTGCAGTCACACAAGCATTATGTACACAGAAACTGTATCTGTGTGTGGAAAGAGTCTTCATGGACCTTGCATAAATACACATAAAAATAAGCATCATGGGTAAATACACACAGCAGCTGGGAGACAGACACATCTGTCTCTGTGTCTCACACACTCACGCATAGACACAATATTCTGCAAGAATGACATTAACACTTCACCACAGCAGCTGGTGCCCGACAGACATTGTTATCAGAAAAAGATTACTCTTCATTTCTTTTCTTTTTTTAAGACAGGAAAAAAAAAATGGATCCTGATGCAGGATCATCAATCTGCCATCAAATGTGGTGCTGAAATAATTTACATTACATTCAACGATTCCTCAGTTTTTCTTAAAATCATCAATTGCCTGTGCAGTCTATGTGGAAAAAATAATGATCATCCCCAACAATTTCCCAGAGCCCATGGTGACGTCTTCAAATGGCTTGTTTTGTAAAAGTTATGTAATTACAATACTATTTTTTAAAATTATTATTATTTATTTATCGAACATTTAAAAGCAGCAAATCCTTCCGTTCCAGAAGCACGTTTGATGAACGACTTCAAAGATGCACTAATCGATATCGTATATTAACGGATCAAGTGACTACTTGTGATGTGAAATGCGTTGCCCATAACGACAAATGCACATGTAATTATCGCTCTGACCCCTGACCCCCCCCGAGCGCCACAGCTCATTGGTTTGGTTTTGTGGCCGAAAGCTTCGCCGCTGGTTCACTCTCATCACTCTCATCAACCCTGAATCCAGCTGCAGCAGTCAGCTGTTTCCAGCAAAAAAAACCAACCCAACCTCTGATAAACCCACTTCATGCTTCCTGCCAGAACCAAACATCTGGCAGACGAGGTTAGTGGCTAGCTGGTGAACACAGCGGAGCGTTAGCAGCCACATGTTTCATCTGGAAATGTACGAAACACACGTTTTAAGAAACAGCCTCTGTTCTTCGTGTAGACAGGAAATAAGTTGCACATATAAACTTTGTATAGTAACTATATGTCACTGTTGTGTTAATTTTTAGTCAAGCTACAAAGGATGAGATAAGAAGATATTCTTATCGTATTGCAGCATAAGACGCGCAATCGGTCACATTGAAGTAAAAGACTTTTTTTGCAGCTTGATCTATGTAAAAACAGACATCTGCCTCTCTGATGTTGTCGGATACACAAAAACTGGCGGTGGCACGGCGTGTCACGGAGCGACGCTTCTTCCCTCACAAATCGTCTGGAGACCCGGCGCAGATATCGGCCGCTGACGGCTCACAAACCCGACAACTGCTTAATTAGCGACAGCTGATATGATCTGCCACCGGCGCCGTTTGACATTTTAAACTGGTGAAAGTGACGGTCAGAGCCGGATAGAATGGAGACGCCGCTTAAGTGAAATGTTTTCTGCGCCTGCTCTTTGCTATTAAGAAAGACAGAGGCTTTTTCACTGACAGGCATATCAGTCACTTGCACCATTTCATTCAAATATTGTTTTCTGTGTGTATTTATGCTGTATTTTTCAATCCTGTATTCAAAATCCTGCAGTTCAGAGCCAGCTATAGTGAATGAGAGCAGCCTTGCACACACACACACACACACACACACACACACACACACACACACACACACACACAGCAGGATGAGGCGAACACATTTCACTCCGGTGAAGATAAGCATTTGATGTGGTTTATTTAAAAAGGCCATTAAAATACGCCCAGATCGTGATCTCTGAATCAGTTAATTAATACAATCACTTTTCTTTTGATGTATATTTCTTTATTAATTTTTCAGTCAGTCATAGCGATGCGTGTCACCCACAGCGCGTCATTCCACTGCAGCAGAGTGTGGATGTCAGTCTCATGGCATTTTAAAATAACTAATATAGGATCGAAAACCTACATTTGAGGTGATTTGGGACCTAAAACCCAAACCTCCATATGCTGCAGTGGAAGTATAGGTGATGAGGTTCAATGCAATTCTTTAATTCATAAAAAAAAGCATATCCAAGCAACACCCTTCTTGTCCTGTTTTGTGACTTTCACAAAAATGATCATGAAAAATCATCTTTTCTCTCTCTCTCTGTCTCTCTGTTGGAATTAATATTCGTCTTCTTCTTAGTCCCTTATCGTACCTTCAACACTCATCACCCTGTCACACACAATTAACTAAAATCAGTTTCTTTTTGTCCTGCACGCATGCACACATCAGCCTGAAACCAGACTGCCAGGCAGTAATTTGGGCCTGTGACAGGTTGATTTAGCATATGTGAAATTAATGGACACCGTTGATGAATGAATGATCAATTACTCGCTTTGGAGCTGATGATATTTGATGATAGCTGATGTTTAGGCTCTGTGCGGGACAGGTGGCGGCCTCTGCTGCAGCCGTTCGGAGCCCTAATGGAGGCGTCTCGTATTCTGCCTCCGCTACAGTTTGACGCGCCGCTCTCCAAACATTTTTCACCCTCAGCAGGAAAAGCGTTTGCATCCTCCGGCGACATGGTCGCCCTCCTCCTGTGGGTATACAGCCAATTACTCATCTCCCCGCACAACTTTTTTTTTTTTTTTTTTTACCCGTCCCAAGAGAACACCGTTGGCCAAAATCTGCTCTGTTGTAACCATTTGATGAAACCCACAGTTCTGCTTCCTCACAATCCTCTTGATTGATATTCCGACATTTTGTGCTGATCTCGGAGTACAGCATTCATTCGGCATTCATTTCTGACTCAGCGGATGTGGCAACTTTTTGCATTGTAACATATAAGCAATTGCACTGAACAATTCTTAATAAGCAATTCTAAAGACTTCCCAAACTAAACCGAGCGTGCCTGCAAATTTGCACCCGAGGTCGCTCTCGTTGACCTCCTGATGGGTTCGTCCGCTCATTTAAACAAATGCTGCACGCTGACAACAACAATAGTGACAGCAGCCACGAAAAGAAAGAAAAAAAAATCGAGAGCAAGCAGGATTACAAGGTTAGGAACCACCGTAGCAAACACAAGCCCGAAGACGATCGCTCGACAAACAGAGTCTCAGCGGCGTATGGTAAGGAGGCAGAAGCAGAGGGGGGGGGCGCCGGGCGGGGTATGCAAACTACGGCTGAAGGAAAGTGGTGTTCGCGGGCCACATCGTGGACGGGTGGGGGTGGAGGGGGGCGATGTGGTCACTATAGGCATCATTTGCCACATTTAGATTCAGCACGTCACCTCTGAGTGCAGCTTCGACCAGTTCGACCACCTGTTCCCCCCTTCAGCCTTTTTTATTTTTTATATCCCCCCCAACCCCCCCCCCTGCACACAGGACCCCTCATCAGGAGAACAAAGCCCTGTGAGAGGCAGTAAGACGTGGCCTGAGGAGGCTTTCACACGACTCCAGTGGTGTTTTGAGCACATTCACTGGGCTTTATTTGCACAACAAGACATAAAAGACTGTACATGCGCTGTCCTGTTTTATATACAGACGTGCATTGATAATGTTACTGTAGAAAAACTACTGTGACAAATTGAGCCTATGCAATATTTTCCTGTGACTAGTTCAATACAATGACTCCACTCTTGTGCCCTGGTCTTTTTTTAATTTATATTGATGTGTACGCTACATAAAAGCCCCCCCCCCCTCTGGACATTTTCAATTCTTGCACTCTGGTGAATTTTTATGCACCAATTATTGCCTTTTCTGCATCAGCTTATGTCTATTTATGTAAAGGAAAACATCAAACCTTTGTATTTATGTAAAGGAAAACATCAAACCTTTGTATTTATGTAAAGGAAAACACCAAATGCGCCAGGCGATGGTTCAAAAAAATACCGTACAAACCTATGAATGCAACACGTTTGGGTTGGCTGGCGTTTTTCAGGAGTTGGAATCAAAGATCGGAGGCTTTTGTTTAAATTAGTTTTAATCTGTAAGTGAGCACTTTCTCCTTCGTCGAGATAATGTGGTCAGGTCCACATTTAGTCTGTTTGGGTGCCTCCAAGTGGTTCTCACAATGCTACTCGTACTGTACATATACAACAGCCATTAGGCAGGAGGGAAAAAAAGAAGTCAAAAGTCTGCCCTGCAGGAAACGGCAGAGACAGAAGTAAACAAGTGTCTGATAAATAAAGTCAAGAATCTAGCAAGACAAGGACCTTGCTGTGTTTCGCGAGGAGAAAAAAAAAAGCAACAAAACAAAAGCCAAACACTAAGATGCATCAGAGGCCCAGAAACAAGGCTCCAATTATCCGAGATGATAAGCAAGCAGCTGCCTGACACGCTAATCTCAGACGCCGCTACGACGTCTCTCCCTGCGCGCGTAGTAGGAATCTGTCAGCACGGCCGCGCTGTGGCGTTTTGTGCAGCGCGCGGGGAAGCTCTGAATCAGGACATATTCTCAAATCTCGTCCCTTAATGGCTTGTTGCGCTCTCAACTAAGGACACGATCCTCTCATTAGCGCTCAGCGGGGATGGCCAGGAGTGATTTCTACAGGAGCAGAATGACGAGCATCTTCAGCCAATGACCACTCAGAACGCCTCACGCTACAAATGCACTTTCACCAGTTCGCAAAGCAACGCTTTGTTTATTTATGTGTTTATTTTAATCAAATTGCAATATCTTCTGACAAATATGAAAGATTATTTATCTACAATACCCAAGGGCCAGATGATTTAAAGAGGAACCGCGGCCCCCGGCGAGGTCACTGAACAGCACGTACATGTAGCGTCCTACCGAATGACTCCCTGTTGCCCAGAGAGCAGTTGGAATGGACCTAAAGCGGCGTGCAAATGCGTCAGAAAGGTGTGACGAAACGTGCTCATTTAAAAACGACAATCACGGGCGTCGAAGCGTGCCGCGACGAGGAAACCTCACGCACCCCCCCCACCGCTCGCCTACGACTCGACTAATTACTTTACAGAACGTGACGGACCGTGAAGAACGCCTCTCGAGAATCGGTGCGCACCTCCGCACCGCCAGCTGTGGATCGGAGGTGGGGGGGGGGGGCGGGGGTTGGGGGCTCGCAACGCCGCAGGTTGAAACAAAGCGGCGGAGTCACCGACACTCATGTATCCACCATGAGAGCCCTCGACACCACAACGCCGTACGGTTACATAAAGTGGATATCGAGGTAAGTGACACGGAGACAAAGGTACTGAATGGGCTGCGAATTAGAGATGGAATAATGGTGATTAGGTGTAATTAATCAGATGAGTGACTGTGTTCTTAAACAGGCAATTAACCACACCCCCAAATGTTGGACGGCAACTAATCATTGGACGACCATGAGCGGCGGTATTAGCGCGGAGGCATGCGCCTCATACGTTTGATTATACAGCTTGATCGGATTAGCATCAGGGAATTTGTGCTTATCACGGATCGGTATTTGTTAATGTCACGGACGATGATAAACCGCACA
Source organism: Eupleurogrammus muticus (assembly GCA_036785175.1). Taxonomy (NCBI): domain Eukaryota; kingdom Metazoa; phylum Chordata; class Actinopteri; order Scombriformes; family Trichiuridae; genus Eupleurogrammus; species Eupleurogrammus muticus. Next base: position 18,286,285 of record JAYKQN010000003.1, on the reverse strand, counting down.
AAAAAAAAAAAAAAATTACATTACGTGACCGCGACCGCGAGGCGCCTCAAGCCAAGTGCTTGATGCTCGCTTTGTGTACGGTAAGTATGCAGCGTATGTGCGGCCTTCCCCGTCCTTGATGCTGTTCTCATGTGGACTTATTTAAACAAACGTGGTTTGCCATTTCCGCAGAGAGCCATCTGCTAACGCGCTCGCCGTCGTGGTGCACGCACGGTGTCCACTTCCATATGGAAGCATTGCGCCGTTTGTTTGACACACGTCCAGAACAGGATCTATCTTGGTCACAGTTCTTTTTTTTGTTGTTTTTAATGGGGGTTTTGGCCACTGAGGAAACATGTTGTAAACACAGCATTGACATTAAGAAGCTGATATTGCAAACAAGTTCTTCTTCTTTACGCATCCCGGGAACAAAAAGACAACTTTAGCCTTCGGTCAGTCACGTTTCTGGCCAACTTCGGCCAATCGGCTGTTCTCGTTACTTCTAGCTCTGGTCTGGTGCTGGGTGTATTGAACGAGCGAAGTCTGCCACCTACACTGCTGTACAGGAAGTTCTCCCCCAGGCAAAATTAAGAACTTGTTCACACCTGGAGGCAGAAAACACGTGACATCTCTTCACGCAAACCACTCCTCGGTTTCGGGGGTGTGGTCGCGTTAATTTGGTTTCACACCCTGAGCTTTAAATTCCTGAGTTCCCCATCACGAAATCCCAGAACTCACAGAAACATCTTCACCAATACAAGAAGTCCGCTTGCTTTTCTCTAGGACTCCTGTGCAGCAGCCACAGGAATACATCCTGCCCAACGACAATCCAAGTCAGGACTTGAATTGGTGGAAGGCCGCTTCATGTGACTGATTTACATATTTGCATGAACAAATAAACTAAACTTTTGTGCCAGACAGTGGTTCCTGCCGTCCCTTGGCCTTATCTCAGTGAAACTTCTGTCCGATCTGGAGAGTCGTCTGGTTGAGTCGCACGCCGCACGCCTGCTCAAAATCTTTGATAAGAATTCTATAAGGTATTGACTGTGGCAGCAGAGTCAGCAATGAGGATCTTTAAAGAACATCAAAAAGCAGTGGGCATATCACACCTAATCACATCTACATGTTTGTTTTACAGCAATGCAACGTCTCCTGTTCTTAGACCCTCACATCGTGCAAGGAAAAACTCACAAAAAAAAAAGTTAAAAAAACTTTAACTGGAAGAAAAAAAAGTGATAGAGAAGCAGTGGTATAACTCAGTTCTTTAAATCATAGGCTGCAGAGGAAATTACACTACATTGATCTACTATATATATATAAACAATAACCTAAGAAGCCTATTAAATGGCTTCTTGAAAAAGCCATTTTCTATTTCAGGGTAATTTGTTAATTTGCTCCCTGTGGCCGAAAGCACAGCCAGTCATTTCAAAGTAATTATACAAAATCATAACATTATATTAAAATGCAAACAAAACATTGTTCACCATAAACACACAAACGCCGTTGCATAACGGAAGCGTCCAGTACAAGTTACGCCGATGACTCAACGGAGTCGTCATCGGCAGCTCAGGTTTGAGGAGAATCTCACAGGTACGTCCCCGGCCGCTTCGTCATTCCTCTTTTTTTTTTTTTTCCCCAACGTTGATTTCTGTGTCAACTGAGTTAGCGCCGGCGGCATCCCGCAGCGTTCCCACAGAACATCGTTTGACTGATTTTCGGAATCTTCCGAATGGAACGGATCCCTCCTAGCAGCCAGTTCTTACATAACACGAGTTCACAGGAGGTTTTCTGAGAAAACTTCAGGGCGACTCTCGTGTCGACTGGTTTCTCATGCATCCTGCGTTTCATTGTTTCTTTCAAATAAAAAACCCTCTCCTGCTATGTATCATCTCCTGTGTAATATTCAGTGACACCGCTCCTCCTAAATCAGCAGCAGCTTGTTTTTCCGCCTTGGCCTGGAGTTGAACCGCGTTACTAATTTGACGAAGCACTCCTCTGACCTCAGAGCTATCTTTAGAACATAATACCCTCACGTCTGTGCTTTGTAGTTATTAAATGCGCCGCTTTCATAATGGCGGGCGCCGTTTCGGAAAGGGGGCTTTACAACGTGCTGTGTTCGTTGCGGCTTCGTGCGTCCGCCATAATCATCGTCATTACACGCCGCTCGGCCGACGGGGAGGGAGCTCGGCTTCCTTGATGGAGCCGCCCGCCTGTCGTCACCTCGCTTAGGCGTAGGGTGTTGTTTTTAGATCCATTAGCGATAAGACGGCCAAAAAAGAAGCAGCAATAAGGGAGGAGAAACGTGGGAGATAAGGAAATCCTCGTCCTTTTTTTTTTTCCCTCTCTCATCAACTAACAGTCATCCAATCTGACGCGTTCACAGCTGGAAGCCGCTGAGTCCCACCACGGCGTCCTGCAGCGACCCCGCTCCCCTCAAGGTCACCTTGAACCAACGGGAGAACCTTTCCTGCTTCCTTTTTTTTATTTTCCTTTCTCTCTCTTGTTCTCTCTCATCTCCAGCCTGCACCTCAAACTTCTGAGTGCACGCTGCCTTGTCCGTCTGCGTGCGTGCATGTGCATGTGTGTGTGTGTGTGTGTGTGTGTGTGTGTGCGCGCGCTTGATCTCGCTGCTCCACATATGCGTGTGTTACAGCTAGTTCCCCCTGGACGAGCATTCGTTTTTTTTACTTGATCTCACGGCCCTTAGCTTCCCACGTGGGTCATCCCGAACGCTTCGTGAAGCGGAGCGCAGAAGTTTGCGCCGTCTACTATTGTGCGATTAAAAATAGCACTAGAGAGAGAGAGAGGAAGTGCGGCTAGCAGACTGAGGAGAGGGAAGGGGGCGAGCGTCTGAAATGGCTCCCAACATGCTTTGTTGTATGTATAAGTATTTATAGACTCATTATGTCATCCTTTTGAAGTTAAATCATGCTTGCCTCAGCCAGCGTGTGTGTGTGTGTGTGTGTGTGTGTGTGTGCGTGTGTGTGTGCGTGTGTGTGAGCCTGATAGACGGACACAGACAGAATCAGAGCGGAGAGAAAAAGAGGAAGCTGGCACAGGGGGTCGCGACCAGATGCCAGATGCCTGTTCTGGTTAAATCCGCCCGTGTCGAGCTGACCATTGTTTCACACTCGTCCGGCATAACGGGCGTAATTCATTTTGCCCGCTTGGGCCGTTATGTAATTCCGGAATCCGTGTTTTTTTTTTTTTTTTTTAAACCGCGATAACCATTTCACTGCCTGACTGGTTTGATGCAAAGCGCTATTGGCAGAATTCCTCCACAGGTATGTGGTCCGACAACATCACGCCTTCGGAGAGCGGCGGGGGGTGTGAGTTCAGAGTGATGCAAACAGACAGGGTGTCACGGAACCTGAACCCTGGGAGGTGTGTGTGTGTGTGTGTGTGTGTGTGTGCGTGGGTGAGCAGGCTCAAGGGGAGGAGCACAAAGGATGTGGAGGACAGAGATGAGGCACAAAACTTGGCAGGAACACTCCGCAAAATATGTAAACTTGGAAAGGCAGAGGTGAGCCGGGAAAGGTGTTTTCTCAGAGGGATGAATGTGGAATAATATAAAATAAAATAACACATCCTACATCAGATCAAATGCAAATCACAGAGAATGGATTACTGCAGGCAGCCTTTGAGCCGTAACAAGCGAAAACAGAACATCGCGGAATCACGCGCGGCACAAACGGACCCGGACAGGCGGCGTTAAACCCAACGCGGCCATGTCACACCTGCCGACGCGGGCAGGGCCCGGTCAGAGGCCATGGAATACAAATAGAGACAGGGAGGGAGGGGGGGCAGAAAAAAAAGGCTAATTCCTCATGATATTTGCCATAAATGATACAAAAGCCATGTAGGAATCAACACACAGACATGACTGAAGTGGCGACTCCGCGTCTCGGGACAAAATAAATAAGCCTCTGTCCCTTCCACTGTACGTCTGCTTTGTGTGACAAGCTCGCAGCGAGCTGCCGCCTCCCCGCTCCTGCCTTTATCTTCGCTATCATGTACTTTCTCTCTCTCTCTCTCCCTCGCTGTGCATATGAGAGAAAAGGCCCCAGCAAACAAGCCGGACAAGGTTGGCAACACAAACAATTGATAACATCATGCAGACAATCCCCGGCAGTGGGAGCACCAGCCGTGCATATAATATATTTGCTACCTAATTAGATCTGTGTGTGGGATCTAATGTTTGGAGTTTTTAAATCCTTACGAGAGCCCCGAAAGCCGCTGCGATAGCAGATCTGTATGAAAGCAGATCTGCAGGCCAGATGTAATTCTAGCAAACGTGTAATGTGTCTCACATGTTCGAGCACACGCACACACACACACACACACACACACACACACGGTATCAGGTGCAAAGCACCCCCAGGATAGCCAACAGGCCCTCCTTTTTTTCCTCTCTATTCTCTCCATGTCCTGTCTGACTGACAGCAGGGACATTAACTAACCAGTAGTTTTGGTTCAGTCTTCTTCTCTCCCACTGAACGTTCATTCATTCATCCGTTCATTCGGCCTGGGCAAACTATACGTTCCTCCCGCCCCCGCTGGCCATCGCGGCTTCCCCAATTAGCGTGTGTTTTTCAACCCGCTGATCCTCTCTGCTCCTATACGCCGTTAAGCTGCTCCGCCACGCTGTGCCAGCCTGATGCCTGTCACAGCGATCGCCGCGGAACAACTGACGGACCCAGCGAGCGGCCTGGAATTCTCACCTTCACGCGTCTCTCTCAGGGAACGTTGGGGGAACAAGAGGACGCGACAGCAGGACAGGACAATTGATCCAGTGTTAAAGGGAAAAAAGGTGTTGAAATGCCATTTTATGTTGGATATTATCAGGCAGAGATGTGCTGACCTGCAATTTATCTCCTGTAGGCTTAAAAGTCCCATGTTGTACACCTTACCTTGGCCTTTTTTTTAACTCATGATATCCAGATGGATACTACAGGACAGCACATCTCATCATTATCTAGTGTGAAAAGAAGTGAAAAGTTGCTTGATGTGGAAGCTTTAACACATTTAAACCCACAGACAACTATCACTGACTGTCATTTTCTGTTCAAAATAAATAATAATAATAATTATATGCGTGAAAAAAAAAATACAGACACTAAAGAAACACCTAAGGCTTTGTTTTGTTGAGGCAACACATGGTCTCACACCTTGTTTCCACAGGGAGCGTGTGTGGCCTTTGCTCTGAAATAACCTATAAGGGTCTTATTAGGAGTGAGATAAATTGTATAAGAGGTTTTGAAATCTGAAAATCACACGTACGTGAAGGTTAAACTCGCACCCAACCGTATTTCTTTTGGCTCCCTGTGAATTTAAGGTTTTTCCCGGTGAACTCGCGCCGCTTCGGTCATCAGAGGACATTTATAGAACGCTTTGTCACAGTCGGGGCCAAAAACATCATCGGAGGCTCCTCCCACCCCCCGGGCACCGCCGGCTCACCCTCCCGTCGGCAGGGAGGTGCTACGTGCCTTTGAAAAGTTGCGCTTCCAGATTCCAGAAAACACACTTAAGAACAGAACACGGAGTTCAGTCCAAACGCTGTAGCCAAGTATAATAATCTCATGTGGCACAACACCACCCGACTAGTGCGATGCCTTTTACACCACTTCTTCATCATAGATCAGATTCATATTGCTTCTATGTATATTCATCAGTGTTTCTCACACGTAGACCGATCGATCTGCGGCGCAGCGCCACAGAATGAAAACGTAGTGCCAAAAATTGATTCGGCCTCGCACAGAGTGTGAGAGAGAACAAGAGATCAACAGCCATGCAAACATGTCAATGGAGGCTCCGTTGCACCGGCCTGATTTGTTCTGTGGGAAACGCTGTTCATGATCCACCAGAGACACCTGGTTCCATTGTGCACTGTGCCGTGAGGCAGAAAGAACTGTGAATTGAATTGAAATAAGAAAACACCTATAAAGTCACTCTAATCGGACTAAAGTCATAACAATTACCATTACCTCTAATGTCGCAAATCATATCACAATCACAGCATCGTAGTAAGTCACTTAGATATTTTTTGTGAATCCCTGCAGCCCCTGACCGCTGCCAGCCAAGTATGTGATTTAATTAAACAATGTTGTCCGTCTCATACTTTATGTTCCTAGCTGAGCGATTAATACGCACGGAGGTATCGAATTTATAAAACAAATATTTCGAGCACGGTGAGCCGCACAAAATATGCAACTGGCGCTGAGGTTGTGTTTATTTAGTTAGGGGTAATTTGATAATGTCCTGGCGAAAGAACAGGCGGTACAGTGCCTCTTATGTGGACCTCAGCAAACAGGCGTGCTCCCTAACCTGTGGCCTCAGAAGCTATCGAGGGCCCCTTCAATAACTGAAGCGATGAGGGCCCAAAACTTAATACGGTTATGTTTTACAAAGGAGCTGAAGCGGCCTCAGAGGCACCATACACGGCTGTGTTTGTTTTTTCTAATGAAACTTCTTAAAACTGGAATGATTCATTTTCCCTCTTTTAACAGCCCAGAATCTTTCCATATACAAATATTATTTATTTCAGGTTTTGACACTGGACACATAAATGAAAGCGGCATTATGGCTTATTTCACTTGAAAGTATTTTTTTTTTTTTGCCTACAACTGTGTTGTGATTGGTCACGTAACGGTTAATGTAAACGCAGCATTACAATGATTGTAGCTGGTGGAGATGGAGCGAGCCTGAACTGCTTTATGAGGGTCACATGATCAATCTGAGGGGTCTTGAGATGAAAGAGCGGATAGGAAATAAGAAACACACCTCTACATAAACTTGGGTTCATTATTTTAAATGATTTATATATGGGTTTTTAGAGGGGAAATTTACATTTTTGTGCCTCGAACGCTAATTTATTGGAACCATGTGAGGGGAATATTTAAAGGGGGGAATGTGTTTTTTTTGCAGAACTGCTGCCAACTCTGACATCCCATAACATGACCAGGAGAAGGAACTAAACTGATTTATCATCACGAGATTATAAATTCATGTTATTACATGTGAAATTGAATAACTAAATGAATTATTTTTAATGTCCTTTGAACTAAAGCTGTAAAATAAACGGACCAACATAACGGCCAGTTTTAAACACTCAATCTCGAACATGCAAGCGAAGTGACAACTCCAGCATGTTTTATTGCGGAAATTTGGGATGTGGCGAATAAAAGCCGAATTTTCGTCAGAGCTGCGATCCCTTTAGAAACAGTCGGTGGAAGCGTAGCGTGTGTGTGTGTGTGTGTGTGTGTGCGAGCCGAAGGGGGCCCAGCAGGGACGCGGCCTCCCCCTTCAAAGGTGGGAAACACATGATACAGCCACCTGATCTGCAGGCTGCATTATGCAGCGCTGCCACCCCTCAGTGCTGCGGAAGCCCACATCCAGACATTTAAAAGTTGCTTTTGGGCCGTGCGGGGCGACGGACACTGATAGCACAACAAACGCAGCCAGATGGCTCCCTGGCGCAGCGTGGGCTCGAGAAGGAGAATATTGTTTGAAAAATTCCCTGCAGATGTACCCGGCTAGTTATTTTTGAAACATTAAAGCGCAGTGAAAACAATTAAACAAAACCCCAAAAAAAAGCAGCCAGCCTCCTAGTTCCAACTCTAGCAAATAGGCAGTGAACTTTTTTTTTTTTAATTAAAAAGAAGCAGTAATTTATGGAGGGCGGAATGAGGCACGAGTGCATTCTTTCTTCTAGCGCCTCCGAAACCCAAGAAACGTGTTTCTCTCCGCTTTGATCACGCCTGTGAAATCTCGATTGGAATACGCGTGGCCTCGGTAAAACCCGGTTCCGGAGGATTATGACGTGCTCACAAAACCAGCCTTTCAACGGGCTTTTCCTCATGATTGCTTTAACGAAACAGGACGCCGTGAATCACCATCTCCATATAACTATCTACAGAGGGGCATTTGTTTTCTTCATTAAGCTCTGCACTGTTGATCCAAATTTCCGTTTTGGAACCTCCCCGACAAAGCCAATGGATATTTAGACACCTAAAACATCCAATTTTTTAATTGCACACATGCAAATACCGGTTAATTCTGCATTAATGCTCTCCGGAATCATCATTACTCTAAGAGCAATAATGCCGTAACAGAAATTAGAGGTGTAATGAGTGCGACTGGTCGGAAATAAACAATCTGACACGCAGCCAAGTCACGCAACATGGAAAAAGGATCAAGTCAAGGATGTCACACTCAGAAATAGACAGCGGCGCTCCAGCGCGGCGCTTCTCTGCATCCGGGGAACTCTGAGGTATCGGTGCGCTGAGACTTGTCTTCATGTGTTACCTCAGACTGTGACTGGTTCAGCAGATAGGTCAGTGCAAAGATTCCCGCGCCGCGGATCTTGTTAAGTCCTGTGCCTTTAACCCGGCTGGAAGCCACAAACTCGATTTTCACGTCGTCCCGCAGCAGGTTTTCAGTTACCTTGTGCAATTGGCAACGCGTGATGGGTGGGAAGGAGAAAAAAAAACTGCCATTGAATGCACAGATTTTCCACGTCTCCGCGTAACTTAAGACGATAACCGCGTTTCACATGTAGTTACGTGGTAACTCGGTTTGTAAATCTATGTGGGTCAGTCACAAATCATGGTAGGCGACATGACAAAGTCCCAAACTTTTTAAGATGCAGTTTTCTAAAAGAATCCATTAGCTCTGATCACTTTGTCTTCATGTTGGTCATTTGGAAGTCCATTTGTACCATTTTTTTTTTTTTACTAAAATTGCATACAGAATGTGTGATTTTATTTTTTAACATGAAATGTGAAAAGTTGTACTGAAAAGGAAAAAATCATACATTTATGATATTGAATCCACCTAAAATATAACACTATAACAATATCTGGTACCATTTTTTTAGGATTACACCACATGACATTTTTGACATTGTCCCATATACAAAACTTCAGTCATGTAAAGTAAGTGCATTTACTCAAGTAATGCAATCAATTGCAATTCTGAAGTACACGCATGTACACGTTGTGTATATGTATTTCCATTATGGGACGTTTAAATGGTTCAGAAATAAGTAGTGAACTCCCTTCTATGGAGAGAAGCCTGATGTCTGGGCTCTATTTTTAGGTCTGGAGCTATGCAGAACCCTATCCAGTCTACACCTAGTCAGGAGTTCATCCTACAGCCAGATACTCCAGGTCCTGCCTGTGGGTGGTCGATCATCATCTGCCCGATGAGACGTCGACTATGCAAATTTCAATAAAAAGTGAAAAATCAAGGTGTTGTAAAACCTTTTGAGCAGCAGTGTGTGTGTGTGTGTGTGTGTGTGTGTGTGTATATACGCAGATAGCCAAAGTGGTCCAGTGTGACAATCTTTTTAACTTTTTCTTTAGCCGGAATCACCAAACAGAACACACACACACACACACTTAAGGTGATTTATCGGCGCCGAATCCGTGCCCAGCCGCCGGGCCGCTCTCGCCGCGTGCGGCTGGATCCACGCTCGCCGGTCGTTTTGTGAATTGACGAGTTTGGCCAAGCGGAGACAGCAGTGCTGACGCCTACACTATGTGGCCACCACAACGCTTGCCAGATATATAACACCACTCATTATTTAGCTGCTGTACTGCTGTAAACAACTTTCAGCCCGTGCCAAGAAAATGGATGTCCACTTGTTTTTTTCCCCCCATGGACGAGTTTCGATCCACCCCACAACAGGAAATTGAATTCTTTGTGAATCAGAGGGGGGGGGAACGTGGTGGGTTAAATCCCGCTCCTCAAGCTTCACCATTCCGGGATAAATTCGTAGCGGCCTTTCAAGCAAGCATCTGCGGCATCAGATTCCCCCGCAAATAAGGTCCAGTAAAACAAACAGGCCCCGCCAACGTCATGGTGACATTCCGCGAGCGACGGAAGTATGAACAGGAAAGGTCGTTATGTCAATCAATACGCCTGCCAATTCGCCAAATGGCTTTTGCAGAGCGGAACATTCTAACAGCCTTAAGTTAGGCATGCACGCCCCCCTGAACCTGAACGGGGACACGCTTCAGACACACGGAGCCGTCCAAGCCCCGGCGCAGACGTCGTTAGTATGCACGGCCGGTTTTTACAAAAAAACACATCGAGGCGCGAGGCGTTTTTTTTTTTTTCATCAGTTCCTTGTGATCCTCGGGCACTCCGTCAGAACGCCGCCTGGAAGAAAAGCAAATTGAACCCCCCCCCCTGCAAAAAAAGCAAAAGCTGAGTGAACTGAACACTGGAGCGTATGCAACATTAAAGTGTTGAATATGGAGATGGCGTCACGCTCGGTTCAATCCCGCCACATTACGACCTCCTTACATGTAATTAGACGTGATTAATATAACGACATCAAAGTTTGCGTTTTCCTAAATTTATCTCTGCTCTCATCTCACGCGGCGTCGCCCCGTTGCCGCCACTTACAAAACTGCACAGCGAGGTTTCCTGTTCCGGTGACGGCGTCTGTAGCGAGACGGATTGACCGCAGCTGAAGTCAGGGTGAGATGAGATGTCGCCACGGTGCGGCACAACTGTTGTCTTTTCCTGTTTCTTTTAGAATCTAATCAGGTAGAGACCTGGATGTAAAGGCCGATCCACGCGGCACAAAGAGACGCCGCACGGCCACAGAGATACAAAGCACTAATCACTAACGATTTAAAGGAAGTTTTCAGAACTCTGATCCTCCAGCAATTTCTGGGCATTTTTTTCTTCTCACTGTGAGCTCATTTTTCACTGTACCTACACCTCTTGCACCACAAAAAGACACAATCATGGCTGGTGGCAGCAATAATTGAAAAAAAAGAATGAAATTAATAAATAATTTTTCATATGATTAAAAAAAAAAGATCTCTACACAGCCCCGCCTGCTGCAGTCCAGACGTTTTTTACATTTTTACAACACATACAGTGTGTGTGTGTGTGTGTGTGTGTGTGTGTGTGTGTGTGTGTGTGTGTGTGCGCGCGCGCGCTCTCTGCTGCAGGCTGCAGTTCAGTCAGAAGTTCACTGATGTGTTGCCGTCACGTGACTTATTCATAACTTCCCCGTTCGCGCTGAGGTGCACAGAATGTTGATTTTGATGAAACGTCACCATTTTAAAAGGGGCTCTATTTTCCCAGATTAATATTTAATTTTTCATGGTTTATTTATAAACCGTTTTTTTTTTCTTTTTCTATTTTAAAGGCACAGGATCAGCTAGAGGTAATTTAGTCACACACGTATGAATAAACCCTGAACACACACACACACACACACACACACACACACCAGACACACAGCAGACACGCCCACTCTGTTGTAATTGGCCGGTTTCTGTCAGAAACATCCCGCCCCTCAGAGAGCTGGGAGTAGGGGACAGCTGCAGGGACCGAGGGGAGGCTACTGTTAACTGTCACTCCTGTTGTGACATCACAACGGGGTCATTTCTGCTGTGGCTCGTGATTGGCCAGGACCACCACAGAAGTGGTGGGTGGTCTCTTTCACAGTTTGCGTGTTAGCGGGAACACCAGAGAAATAAATATTTACACAGAAGCACTTAAGAATTTTTTTTTTTTAATGACGAAGCCAATTTAAGCTTAGATTTAGTGTGCTTTCCTCACAGAGAGATTTGGTGCACATGAAGGTCAGTGACCCTTGGAACTTTGAAGATCAGACTATCACTTATAAGTTTACAGCTTCTGCTGCTTCTTCTTCTTTTTGGCAGTTTTTTAAAAGGAAAGATGATTGGAAACCGGCAGGTTTTTGTGTGCTCAGAGTGATAAAAGAGCGGCAGGAGGGGACAGGCACCAGGGAACTCTGAGAGACAGAAATGACTTCATTGTGGAACAAATTCAAATTTTGTTTTCTTTTACTGCACTTACTTAAAGATGGAATCAAATTAAAGGCTGCATTACAGGAAAGTGATCTAATGTCCTTTGGCCACTTAGTCATTATATCCGCATTACTGACAGTGGTGGAAAGTAGCGAAGTAATGGACTCATACAATTTTCAGGTACTTATACTTAACTTGAATATTACTATTCGGTGCTAATACTCATGTAGTTTTATTTCAGGAGGAATACTTACTTGTGCTGAAGTATTTTTTTTTCTTCTCAGGAACAAATTATGTTATTTAATATTAAATGAAGCACTTATATGTTGTTTTTCAGTGCATAATAAGACTATACGAGTGTTAATAACAGCGTTATAACATTTATCATTAGATTCTGAGACATTTAGATTTTTCAGTTTTACATTTCTAACTTATCAGACACTTGTTAACAGTTTGTAACAAACTGAAAAATGACTTAACAAGGCTACGGAACCTTTAATTGTTCTCTCTTCATATCCAGCAGCTACAAAACTCAAAAACAGTCATTAATACATGCACAACAAAGTATGTCTTAAAGCAACACGAGTGGTTTAACAATAAGTTAAACACAGTAAATGAATGTGTTTGTGATGCTTTTATTAACAATTATAAGAAATTCACAAAGCCTTTATTACGCATCTATAAGCTTAACATGCACAATGTGATGCAAACCAACACTATGTGTATGGAATAGACATATGTGTGGGGACTTTTGACTAATGATTGTTACAAAATGTGATGATTTCCAAATGTCGTGGTGTGAATGTGTGTGAAAGCAGCGCTGATCGCTACAATATTGTCACTATTGAGGCGGTTTCTCCCAAAATACCCTGATAGTTGGCTGTGTGTTTGTGGCTGATCTGGAACTGAAAGACTCACAGACAGACACACAGAGCCGCATGCCTCGTTTTTTATCAATCAAATACTGATTTGTTGTAAAGCTCTGGGCATGCTGGCGCACACACACACACACGCACGCACACGCGCGCTCTCTCTCTCGTTGCGCTGCGCTTCTCTCCACGCGTGACGGGAATCTACCCTGACCGTAACGTTTCGAGCGGTGGAGTGAAACGGCAAACGTCACGAGTGGATTTGGCGAATCAGCCAGGCGCGCGATGACAGCCACGGTGCGTGGAGAGCACTTTACGCGCGGACCCGGACGCGTCGGGAGCCCTTCCTCAGCTCTCCTCCTCCTCCTCCTCCTCCTCCTCCTCACCACCTGCTCGGAACGAGACCAACACCGCCGTGTCGGTCTCTGTCCCAACTCGGGTGCGCACACTGTAATCCGCGGCTCATATCGTGATTAAATCCACGGGCCGAGGTGCGTGTATGAACACGCGCGCACACACACACACACACACACACACACACGCACCATTTCTGTAATTTCACCGTCTCTGTTGTTGTCATTATGATTATTAAACGGAAGCAGGGGGAGCGTCCCCCCGCTCCTCTCCTCTCCGCTCTGCCACGGATCGCGGCCGCTCGCTCGATGCGGGTCAGATACATTATATCCGCTCCAAAAGTGGGCTAAAGCGGAGCTGTCCGATAGGCTGCAGCCAGCGGACTGGCTGTGAGAACGCACACGTGAAGTTAAAAGAGGGGGGGAAATGAGCACGAATCCGCGTGAGTGACGCGTGCACGTGCACGCCGATTTAGATTTTGGAGACGGAACCGGCGCGTAAAAGCGCACGAAAAGCACGCGAACAGTGCGCTGCACTGATAATAATGATAAAAAATGAGCCAGCAGAAGCGGCAGACTGTGTTCGCACGATGCTGGCTGACTTTTTTTAGTGTTTTGAGTATAATTCTGGGGGTAGGGGTGTGTGTGTGGTGCGGGGGGCACTCACCTGCGTTCCTGAGCTTCTTGTTCCGATACACGGAGAAGATGACCAGCAGGTTGCCCAGGATGTCCACCACGATGGTGAAGATGAGGAAGCAGCCCAAAGTTGTGGTCACCCACGGCGGGCGGGTCAGGACGGAGTCGCTGGGGTCTGGCGAGGTGCTGTTCAGGTGAGACCCATTTATAACCATTGTACAGGCTACGGGGCAAGCAACTTTTCTGTTTCCCTCCTCAACTGAGCCGGATTCAGGCGAACGGAGCGGCGCCCCGCGCGTCCCGCAGCGTGGATCTGTTGGGATACTAACAGCCTCCCGCGGCTTTCATCTTCATCCTTCTTGTTGTGCGCTCCTCTCCTTCTCTCTTCTTCGCCTCGGACTTTTTTTTTTCTTTCCTCCCTCCCTCCCTCCCTCCCCCTCCTCCTCCTCCAGATCGCTCTCTCTCCTCCTCCTCCTCCTCTTCTCCCTCGGTGTCAGTCCTGCGCCCGTGCGCCCATTCACCGCTCGCCTTTACGCGCGTGTGTGTGACACGGAGCCGTAACTTCAAACCTTGCCCAGTGTGTGTGTGTGACCGAGCATTGCGGAGAGCAGCGGTTTTTATCTTGGGGGGGAGAAACACTGTCGCTTGGCGGTTGAGAGAAGTAAAAGCTCAGGGAGAGAGAGAGGGAAAGCGCCCTGCTCCTCTCTCTCTCTCTCTCTCTCTCTCTCTCCCTCCCTCCATTTACCGGATGCCAGCCCATTCATGGCTTTGCGGTAGCTCGCGTTGCCATATTTCAGCAGCCCCATTCATCTTTATTTTTTGAAGAATCATTCATGTTTCAACGCAGTCAGGAAAAAAAAAAAAGTTAAATAAAAAAGTCGCACAGTGGCGCCGGTGCCAAAGCAGAAACAAGTATCACGGTGGCCACCTCAAAGGCTGCTGATGCAAGATATGATATATTAAATTTCAAGAGAAAAAAAAGCCAAACAGCAGCAACTACTGAAGCTGTTTCACTGCCCTTGACCGTGCAGTCAAATGTTATTGACAAATGCTGCTCTATACAGTGTAATGTGGATTCATGAAGTCGTTTTAATGGCTTACAAATCAATTTCTTGACCTATGACCCCTACGTAGTTGCAGATATGCTGTCTGTCTTTGTATAGAGGGACATGTAGAAAAGCCTAGAAATGATCCCTGGCCGTGCTCTGGTCTCTCCCGTGGCAGTGACAGCACCACTGCATGTCGCTTTTTTTGTTTGGGTTTCAGCGTTTCCTGCAGTTTTATACCCCGTTCACTCGCAAATAGAACATGTCAGATTTAGACAATTTGTCACAAGATAAAACGGCCATTGAAGGTTCCAATTTCAGCCGTAACTCGATTTTCGACCCAAAGGTCCGAATAGTCGGCCCCTGTTCAGATGTGGTCAAACGTAATGCAGATCTGATTGCAGACAGAATTTACTCTTCATCAGTGGAACTCCTGACCCTCTCATTATGCAGCGTTACGCAACATTTGGCCTTGTTTTTTTATTATTCACCCTACAGCTGTTTAATGCCAAGCTGGACTTGTTGGGAGCCAAACATGCAGTTTCTGAAAAGCGCTGACCTATTTGGCGTCATGAGACCAGGGCATAAATAGATGAAGTGACCAAAAGCAAGCAATTATGAATCATACACCTTTTTCCCCCTGACACTTGGAGGATACTTTAAATATAGTTGTCAGTACTTTGCAATCAGAAGATCCCATTGGACAGCCTGAGCTACTGTACTTCATCAGTGGGCAATTAAATGCCAACAAACATTGCTAAACACAACTATCTTTTATTATATTTATTATATATATTCAATTATATTGTATATTTTATTCTGTATGCAATCTTTCTTTTTTTGCCTTTCTCTGCTGTTGCTAATGCGATTCCCCCGCTGTGGGACAAATAAAGGATTATCAATCAACTCCATTCAAATAGCCAATCGGGAGAAGAGGCTCATTAAGACCCAGGCTGCATTTCTGCTATTGAACAAGGGAGAACTCTCTCAGAGGGAATCGTCACTAATAAAAACTTGAGTCCCTACGCGGATTGTTTCCCAGACTCCACCTCAGCAGCCGCCTTAATGGAGCGTTTACGGCGCTCCGTGAGGCGCGTCGTAAACCTGAGCAGAGGTTTAAGGTCGAGCTAAACAGTGATCAATCAGCGGCGGATGAATTGATTATCTAGCTTGTATACAGGCTTGTAAATGAATACAACAAGTGTCATCATAAGCCATTTTCATCTGATATATATATAGACCCCCCGTGTGATAAGGAGGAGGCGGCGGAGTAACACGGGTGTGTGCTTCGGTCCAGATGTTCGCTGTGTTACAAAGCCTTAATGTTGTTTTTAAGAAAGCCCAAACTGACAGAAGGAGCTTCCATGATGAAGATATGAACCTCCCCAGCTCAGCAGGAAGACCTGCGAGCAGATGTTAAAATCAATCCTCAGCATTTCACAGGCCAACTGCATGTGATTGTATTGATATGGACTGGGCAACACACGCGGGTCTTCATTAAAGGTCGCCGTCTGTTGACGACAGAATCATTGCAAGCATCCAAATTTCCACATCTTCACATATCTCATTGATGTGTAATGTCTTTGTTTGGGGATCAATAGATCACATCAAGGCAGAGTCTTCCTCTCTGAGCTCATCACAGAACCAGTGTGTGAGCCACCACCTCGGCCGTTTCAAATATTTGTCATTTTGCACAAACCTCCTCCTATTCTCCTATATTTATTTCTTCATTTCTTCTATTTCTTCTCTTTTTTATGGCCCACTTACCTTTCAACACCTATTCATCTGCCACATCTCGACGCCTTCACGGAGCCACCGTGCCATTAAGTTCATTATGTTTTGTATCTTACTTGGAAAGTCGAAGCTAATTAACTCGTTTTTCCTGGCGTGAGCGCCGAGTCCCACCGGACAATTATTTTTCAAAAAATTTGTTTGTTTTTTTCTCTCCAACATCTGCCGAGTTGTCTGCGTCTTCCGTGCACTCTCCTCTTCCTGCAGGGCTGTGCGGAGGTGTGGGCTTGTTTATTTGCGCTAACAGCTGTGATAACAGCTCGAAAATGAGTTTAATTACTCTCATTCACTGCCTCTGCTCGCCGTTTTCATTCACTCTGCAGCCCTCGCTCTCTTTCACTCTGTCTCTTCTTCTCTTGTGTTTTTAGCACCACCAGCCTGGGCATACCCATCCTTTTTATTGCACGCAAATTCCATGTGAATTTGAGTCTGGACACCAAGGACCTGATTTCCCCTCATCCAGGGAACCAATCAGAGAACAGGGAGGGTGCAGCGAGACCATGGCGAAACAAAGAAGTGACTTTGTTGATAGCTGTGCATCTAAGATAGCGGCAGACTGTGATTTACTTCTTGACACAGCCTTAGAAAGTTTTCTTAAGTAACTTAAACTGCACCTTTCATTAGGAGAAAAACAAGCAACTTTTAGTGCTAAAGTATTTATTCCTCATCGGGTCGCTGACGCCACCCACGCTCCTGCAGCCACAACACACAGCCCCCATTCAAATGAATGGGAAGCCACGCTGTCAGTGCAACAACAAACTAAGTCACCGATCAGTAAAAGTATTTAAATAGCAAATAAATCTACATCAGAGATGTCAAACTCCGTTTGGTTCATTCAGCGCAATTTATTTCAAGTGGGCCAGACCAGTAAAAATGTACAAATAAAGAACAACACCTTTTTTTTTATTTCTACACTACTTTTTATGTTAAGAAATACATTATGACTGTGTAATTGTGAGAAAAGTGTAATTGTCCATTGTTGTTATTCCATATTCTGATCATTCTATGGTTGCATGCATTGCAAATGCAAACATTTACCCATTGAACAACATTAAGTTGTTTTAAGCAGCAGGTGAAGTTATCTCCTGCCTTGCAAATCATTCTCCACATTTCTGTGAAGAAACACGAACCAGTCCTTTTTTTTTTTTTTTGACCCGGGGGGTCGGACGGCCGCTTCCTGTCGGGCCGGAATCTGGCCCTCGGGCCTCGTGTTTGACACCCCTGGTCTGAGTGAAATTCAACGTTAGCTGCATGCTGGTCAACAGCATTAGTGTCTGTAGGAAACGATGATAGTGATCACGTGAAGTGACTCAAATTAGCAGAATCATTGTCAGAGTTGCTGAAAGGCAGAAAAATGAATAAAATTTACATTAATTCATTTTTTTTTTGCGATTCTAGTGATTCCCTAGAAGAAGGCATTTCACTTTTAATCACGCATTCCAGAGTTTTTCTCCTCGTACGCCGGTACCTGACTGTAGCTCCTTGTTTGTAGCTCATATTCCTTGTCGAAAGGCAATTTCCCACTCTGCCATTCCAATCATCCGGAGCGATGAGACTGTTACCTTATGGATAATTGAAGCAGTTTATGAATCAGTCATTTCAGCGGCGGAGGAGCAGGCGCAGCACGTGTAACCCAACCCCAGACAAGTAATGAACAGGCATCTGAGAGCTAAAGAAACATATCTGCAGGGGATACACAGTTTTTTCTTTCTTCTTTTTGTTTGACTCATGCTTTTAGGAAACACGCTGCAGCTACCAGGCTCCACTTTTAATACATTGGTCTCAGAGAGTAAATGGGACAAAGCTCCGGCACGGGGGGTTGCATCTATGAACACTGGAGCTGTGCCACGCTGTGTCCATATTACGATTAATGCCATCGAAGACTTGAAGTCTTGACTTTTTTTGCTCTTGAAAAATACCTTTTATTAGCAGGATAAAATAAATAAAATAAAATGGACAGAGAGAGATGGAGGAAACGTGTACAGTACGAAACAGGTTCAAGACACACGTTCAGTTTAGTGAAGGAAGGAGGGAGGGAGATGGGAAGGGGGAGAGTGTGTGTGTGTGTGTGTGTGTGTGTGTGTGAGCTGTCAGTGAAATGAAGGCGAGGAGACAGAAGTACTAATGAGTGCGGCCTGGACACAGCTCCGGTATGTCTCTGCCGCTTCACTGGTCATCGCTGCATCCCGCAGAGAAACAAGAGTGTTTGCTTTTATCCAGCGCGTCGCCCCTCCTCCTCCTCCTCCTCCTCTTCCTCCTCCTCCTCCTCCTCCACTCAGCCCGTCGCCATGACAACAGCGGAGCTCCACCCAGAGAAAAAAAAAAAAAATAGATGTGTATGCTGGGAGAAAGAGGATTATTGGGGTCAGTGGTCTCTGGGTGTGTGTGTGTGTGTGTGTGTTTCTCACGCACACGTGTTTTCATGACAGCGTGCGATTGTGCACAATCACAGACGCGGTTGTGGCGTGAATGGGCTTATTGTTGTTTATTTAGTTCATTCTCCCTCGCTATGACCTGATGGCGGTTAACGCGCTGCAAACAAATTATCGACTATATCCTGCATTTAGTGCAATAAGTCCAATATTGAGTAGAATTATCATAATTTAATATCATCCCACTGGCAGCTAATTCTGCCATTCTGCACAATTTAACTTTCCCTTTTTTCCCTGTCATCCTCTAAAGTGGCACTTTTGGTGATTTAGCACCTAACAGTATATTCTTACAGTTCAGGCGACTTTGGGATTAAATGACTAATCACGTTAAATTATTTATTAGGTTTCAAATATAGAATGGTCACAATTGAAGCGGAAAAGCTGGAAATCGGGATCCAGTGTTTTTAGTCAGCAGCTTGATTGAGTTTCTCGGATGGATTCCCGTAACGCAAACTCGCAGCGTCTCGGAATGTCTCATTACTGACTGTATCTTTTGGAACTATACGTTTCCAGTTCAGTTTTCGGTGAAAAATGATATCTGCCAACAATAGTGCAACTTTCTTCCAATGGAAAAATACATGTGAGGCTGCTCAATGAGCAATACACATACATACAGACCATATTAACAAGTGTCTTTGTTACTGGGTTGTCAGCCCCCCCCTGTACCCCGTCCCCCCTTTTTTCGTCTGAGGACGCCGTTTTGGGGCAGACGCTGCAGCTGAGGTGGGCCGAGGGTGAATCACAGCTGTCTCTTTGTGTGGGTCAGACATTTTCTGGGACCGAGGGGGGGGTTCAGACATAATTTCACATGAATGACTGAGTTTCAGACCCAGGAGGTTTTTTATGCAGACATTCATGACTGTCTACATTAAACAGCATCCGGGGCCTCCTGTTAATCATCTGCTTCCCCCTTTCTCCCCATATGAGGCATTTATTTATTGTATTTTGCAGATTGCACCAGGAACCAGTGGCAGAACCTGAATGTTTAAAATTGACAGGACAGTTTCTTTCCCTTCACAGATGTGGTTATGGTCATGTAACCATGGCGTGAGCTTTCCTACCACGTGGGCCATGCAATCGGCTGATTTGGCCCATTCTCTGTTCCTTCATGCAGCCACAAGGACCCGCTGAGTGAAATCGTTTGATGAGGCCGCACGAGCCTCTCACTGGGTTTGCTGCCCTCGCGTTGGCCTCTCAGAACCCGCTGTCCTCGTTCGGCTGTCTTCATGCCTTGTCATACACAGACATCTTGTGGCTGGCGTGCAGCACTGCACCCTGACGGCCTCCCAGCAGCAACGCCTGGTTCCCACACAGCTGTGCTCTTGAGTCCGAAACCATGATTAGTTCTTTGGTGGGTCTGAAACTCTGAAATTGATTTAATGGCAAAACAACTGGCGCCTTTTCCTGAGTTGATTTGATCCATCGAGCATGAGATTAAAGAGCACATGAGTGATCGCAGAGAGCCTGGGTTTGGGGTAAACTACAGGCCTTTATCGCACAGACTTTGGGGCCGTTTCGCTCAACACGTGAAAACCTGAGGCTGAAGACCCTTTTTTTTTTTCCCCTCCTGTGTTACAGCTGAGAACGTGTAGAGTCCACCCCCACACGGAGGTTAATGGGTTTTTAGGTTTTAGCAGCGGATTCCCTCTCAGGGCGGACAAATGAGCGGGAACACACAGGTGGAGCGTCTAATTGTCTCAGAGAGCAGGAATGTCTGCATCATCATTCTGATACTTGGAGATGCAGCAGAGCAACAGGGTTGCTGCTGTTACACCATTGTATCGTGTGTGTGTGTATATGTATGCATATGTATTTGGTTTCGGTTTAAAGATAAAGATGAGGTATGTTATGAGTTGTTATGAGTTGTTAATTATGGCTTTATTAATGGATAGTAAAGAGATTTTTCTGATTAATCAGTAAAAACAAGACAACAGATGTTGGCTTCTATACTAACTTAATGTTATAACGTTTCTTCATAATGATATAAAGAGACTTTCTCAGTTTCAGAAAGTAACTGAGATGCTCCATATACCACCTTTTTATATAAATTACTGATATTTGTGTCTCTGCACTGATTCTATTGTAATAATATTTGTATGAAGTCATTAATAAAGGAAAAGCCGTTCGTAACTTTATAATCAGCCATCAGATCTGAGGCTATAAATGGGATATTTCACCTCAGCATTCCATTCAGCAGTTTTTATAGTATGTATTATATAGCAGCAACCTTAACGTTTATTTTTTCATCCTCCTAGTTGACTTTTTTAATATCTGTGGTTTATTTATAAACATTAGCTTCCTATTATGGTACACAAAATCTGAACCTAAAAAAAAAAGCAACTGAGGAAACACCAGAGGCAGCACATAAATAAAAGACGAATAATTAAACCCAAATATAAAAGTGTTCAAAAAGGACAGAATACAATCCATAAAATGGTTAACTCTAAAATCGTATACGACTACGAACTTGTGACGAGGAGACGGAGCGTGTTGAGCTGTGTGAGGAAATACTGCAGCAATACGAGTTCATTCATAGATGCAATAACCGTTATTAAAGCCATCACTTACACAATGCATGATGCATGTGCACCTTATCACACAACTTCTGAGGGAATGTAGAAGAATTGATATTTCTCATTTTTCCAGATATCTATAAATACATGTGAGGCAAAGGGCGCACGCTCACATTTGTTGGCGTTTTGTATAATCCCATGTGATAAACCAATTATTCGACATATTTGACAGTAACAAACATGAAGTAGCTTCTGATCGCAGTAACTTCTGGGCTTGTGTGCGTCCCTGCGGTACGATATGACACACTGCTGTTATGCAGACACACACTCTGTCTGTCTCTGTGGGTGTGTAATTAGATTTTTCACCAACAGCCACTCAGCCTATCGACTTCCCCCATGGAGGACCCCAGGAAGTGCGGTGTCCAGCGAGAACTCGTACGGCTGAGCTGCTCTCCCCCCAATAAAAAAAAAAATCCACTACAGGGCCCGGGACAGGAAGACGGCCACTCAAGGGATAGAAGGCATGCTGTGGATCAGGCCAGCAGGTTCAATATTAGGGTCATGTGTGCTCATGATTCGGACTGGTTTAGGATACAGTCTCCTCCATCATCATTTTTTTTTCCATATCAGCGTGATGTTTGGTATCTATGGAAACGTTGGCCAAAAACATTGTGTTTTGGCTGCACAGTATAAACGTGGCCACTAAAGAGTAGTAGGTCAAACAAGTTTTATTACAATGTATCATTGCAAGCAACATTTAATTGCAATGTATCATTGCAATAAAACTCTGAAAAATTTGATTACAATTTGTCTTACATCGATTATGCAACTTTTGATTACAGGACTGTAGCTAATGAGTGTCTTTAATGTTTTACTGTGACAACAAGTTTCCCTGATCATTCGATCTATGAAATGTCAGATACTTTGCAGACAAACAGCAGAATGTTCAGATGACTAAAATCCTGAATAGTTCAGTTCACTATCACAGAGGATTCAGATAAAAAGTTAATTCACATTTTAGAAACTGTAACCAGTGTAGTTATTTTAATTCAGATTCAGATCTATTTTATTAATGCATGTTGCATTGAAACAAATCTCCAACAGCATTTTAACAAATAAATAAAAATGTATCCATTGTAATATTACTCTTAATGTAAATCAGTTACTTAACTGTCTTTTGCACCAGCAATACTATCTGTAGACATCTGTGTTGGCCCTGTTTAAACACAATTCTATTCACCAGTGGTGGAGTATGCTGTATTTAAGTACAATTTGGAGGCCCTTTTTATTTAGTTGCTTCTCACATGAAGATTTGACACAATGGATCATATGACAAGCTTTTAAAATCCTGCAAATGGAAGATAAATTAGAAGATAGAATCACCGATTTCTAATTTTTATTCTGTTGAGGTCTTACCAACAGTAGTGCAGGGTCACATTTCACATGTGTGTGTTACCAGCTCCACCAAATAAAGATTTTCTCAGTTTTCCCCCTAAACTTCTCACATAGGTTCAATTTAATTCATTTCCAACTGATCCAGTTTTTCACCAAAAAGCAAAGACAAGGGAAAAAGTCAAAAAATAGTCAAAAAAAAAGTTCAGATACTTTCTTTTTCTCTTCCTTCCTCTCCCATTAATCATCCACTGACCCTTCAGAGGAGCCCAACCCTGAAATAAAGACGCGGACAGCAGAAATATTTTTTAGGAATAATTTATTGCCAGTAGGAAAGCGTGAGCTTGTGGCAGTATTCAATAAAAACCTTAACAAGACCATAGCATTGCTCACACACACAGACACCTGAAAAAGTCACGTGTCCATGGATAACTCTGCACTATAAATATATTGGGTCCCATTTTCTTGGTGGAAAAATAAAGAGGTTCCAAAGTCAAAATTTACAAACAAACAAATAAAAAAAAAAACAACAACACAAGAATATGCAGTCGTTCATTGAAGACCCTTTTTGAAATGAGCAGGAGACGATAAACTTTACGAGTACACTGTGGTTCGGAAAAGCCGCGCTCTTCTCTCTATTTTCAACATTTCTGTTTTTTTTTCTTCTCTTTTCGTGAATGTAAGCACAGTAAGGCTGATAATGTCACACCATTTAACTCTTTTTTTTTTTGTCGAAAATAAAAGCATAGAATATCTACAAAACCTAGTAAACTTTGAAATCAAAACTGTACATTTAAATTTACATTGAAAATGAGGATTTGTATAAAAACAGTTTGCTTGATTTTATTTATAGAAACGAAGATGTTGTCGTGAAATACTTGTTTTTTTTTTTTTTCTCTTTTTCATGATTTTTTTTTCTTGTCGTACATTGAAATCTGCTTCCTGTGTATGATGACAGTTACTTAAAGCAATGACGCTGCCGCCCCAGCGAGGGGGGGGGGGGGGGGACTGAGTGGAGTCAGGATGCTACAGACGTTCTTCTATAGCTTCCTGAGGTCCTCTCAACGAATGGCCTTCACAACCAGTCCCAACGAGCCCTGTGGTTTGACTCAATTCTTTGTGTGTGTGTGTGTGTGTGTGTGTGTGTGTGTGTGTGTGTGTGTGTGTGTGTCTGTGTGTGTGTGTGTGTGTGTGGAGGGGGGGTTGTTGTGTACACATACTGTGCATATTCCATGTGGGTGCTGTGTGAAGGGCTAACAGAAGGTGTAGCTGTGGGTTCAGGCACTTTTGTTTGGATCCAGTGTCAGACTTCAGTGTGCTGTTGGGAGTCCAGCGCCGGGATGGCCAGCCGCTCAAAGTGGCCCTCGTCGCCGCTCTCGTAGTCGCTTATCATGGCCTCGGACTCCTCGCAGCACGCCGACATGTCCGAGCAGGAGGCCGTGGACGTGTAGAGGGACAGGGACATGTTGTCCAGGGCCGAGGAGTCAAAGTCCCGGCTGCAGCCCAGGGGGTAGCCCCCCCTGTAGCCGCCCGGGCCCATGGTTGAGGCCGGCGTGGTGTTGGCCGAGGTGGAGGTGGCGCTCTGGCCCTCGGCGTCGCTCGGGTAGGCGTGCTGCGGCAGGTACTGGTTAAGGCTGTAGAGCTGGGGCAGGGCCGGGCGCTGGCGGACGTCGCCCGTGCCGGCCGTGGCCTGGTCCAGGTCCCGGCCCGGGGGCCGCAGCGTGTCGCAGCGGTCGCCGTACTCGGGCAGCGGCGGCGGCGGCAGGTCGTCGTTGGCGGGGAAGTCCTCCGGCGGCGGCGGGAAGTCGCTCTCGATGTCAAAGCCACCGGGGTAGTAGTCGGTGTCGATGGCGCTCGGGTCGCTGTACAACGGGGCGGGTGACTCCACAACCTCATACTGCGGGAACTCCTGGATTCCAGGAAGTTGAACACTTGGCATCCAATCAGATGTGTCCCAGTGATAGCCTGCGACACAGAGGAGACACCCGGAGCACAAACACGTGTGAGGGCTCGGAAATGCAGTAAGCACAACACAAACATTCACAGAACGCCACCTTGTTATTGTTAAGAACCCACACCATGCAACAACAACACGGTACAACGTCACAGCAACACCACGAGTTGTTCATTAATACACACGGAACTCCACCACACTGTGAGAGACTTTCTCAACACACACACACACCCTCATAAACTGAAGTGCCACTAATCATACGGTAAAACTTCATCTATCATTGCCATCAACTTTAGTCAGTAGTTATTTTAGCGTTTGATAATGGTTTAGAATCGTTTTGTAAACCATCTATGAATGTTATTTGAATGGTGATTATACATTTGCAACTGATGTTTAGTTAGTAATTTCTCGGTAAATGCAAAACAAAATGTATGTTTTATTAGGTTTTATAATGGCCATTATGTTGAGAGATGCATCATCCACTTTATTAGCTATTTAAAAAGTATTATGAACATCATTTGCAACTTTAGTGCTTAACCACCCAGATCATTTTTTTAAATGGTTTACAAACCAATTATCAACCTTTAACAAGTAGTTATAACACATAATAACATAAAATAACTATTAACCAAAGTTTAATAAACTATCCACCATTTATATATTTATATATTTAGAATTATCACTTTTTTTTTAAAATATGCCACATCTAATTGTTTTTAAAAGGCATTTACGCTGTAAATCACGTGACACATTCTTGGCAGTAGTTACACACACACACGCACACACACACACACACACACACACACGTGAGGATATTTCCAGTTAGTTACAGAACGAAACCTTTGATCATATAATGCTCAGATTAACGTTTTCTCCAATGTCGTCACAGCATCAAAGCCATGCATAGGAATGTTTGGGGGGTGATACATAAGTCTTACACAGGCAGACATGACGCCTTATAAGGCCGCTGATGCACAAAGCGCTCAGTGTCACGCCAGATTTGCCCGACAAACGGGGTTTAACAATCTCCTCATTAGCTCCGGGTTAGTGGTTAAGAGTTAAGAGGTTGGGTTGGAGGACAGGGAGGAGGAAGGGGGGGCACGACACCAGTGAACATCAGGCAAACAATGATGAAAAAAGTCACCTCTCGGGTTCTTGAGATCATGAGCCAAAAAAGACTCTTTACATGAGGCAAGGAGGAGGAGAAAGAAGAGAAAAGAACAAGTTAAAACCTGAGAGCAGGAAGAACACATCGGCTGAGAAAACATGAACGAAATGTGGACAATGAAATGCGGGAGGACTGAATAATGGGCGAGGGGAGAGTGACGGGTTCATTAATTCACGACAGGTTTGCCATTTTCTTAAACAGACGTCGCCGGGTGTGCAATCAGAAGTTGGTGAAGATCAATACTGAGACTCGGAGGCAACACTTGGGCGCCTCTGTTTCCGTGTTTGCCTAGCTGTTTAATTAACAGCCGAACACGTCGGGGGTGTGCGTGTTGGGGGGGTTGGGGTGTTGATGAGGTTTCGTCCGTGTAAGATAATGGCAGCGCTGCATCCCAACACCAAGGACAACACGACTGGCAGATGGAAGCAATAAAAGTACCTTCTCCTTCCACCGTGTCAACAACAGACGTGACAAGGTGGATTACAGTCACTATGGAGGCTTGTGAGAGGTAGGAGTCAGGGGAGGGAGGGGTGTGGAAAAAATCTAGCATTAGTACAAATGTTTTTATATGATAATTGTATTAAAATAATAACAATAAAGACATATGAGCACGGTGGCGGGAGTGAGGCCCGCACAAGTGACACCTCCCACATGTTGGTTTTTTTCAACGTCGGGGTAGGGTGGTGGTGGTGGGAAGGGGGGGAGGGGGGTTTCGTGACACAAGACAATGGCGCGAGGCGACACAGCGGGAGGGAGGGTCTGATTTTGTTTGTGCAAAATAACACACAACAACAACATACTGAGATGCTACAGGGTGCCACTGGCAGCACAGATGGAAGAATCTGTGAAATTCCCCGAGGATACGAATGCATTTCTGACCCCGACACATACACACAGAGAACCCTTGTGTGGGGGAAATGAAAAGACCCTCTTACAAAACGTTTCCCGTTTCTAATTCAAATAAGGGTTCATTATCATTTTTTGGAAGTAAAAAAAAAGGAAGGTTTTGATGACTTATGAGCAGCACAATCCCCAAAAATGATATCCCAGTAATGGCCATGAAATGAAGATGGGATGGGAGCACGTATGCTGTATACCATTGTGATATGTTCCTTAAACATCCGTTTGTTGCTACATTTTGAAAAAAGAACACAGACAAACAAAAAAAGAAGAAGGCATGCATATGAAATAACAAAAAAATACAAATGTAAAAAAACACATTTTTCAAACAGACTGAGTGCTGTTTGAGGAAGTGATCACACTCTGCCTGAAATGAGAAATCCAACAGGATGGAAAACACGGTCCCAACTCAAAAATGACATGATCCCGGGAGAATTCCACGGCACAAGTATTCTGTGATTGCTTCCGTCTGCGCCGGGTAGCGGTTGAGGACTTACAGGCTCGTCCCCCTATTTAAAACCTTGTTCTGGATCTGTGGACTGATTTGATCCATATGGGAGCTGAAGCCCCGCAGCAAAAAGAAAAGAGAGAAGAAGATGTGACCCAGAGGCAACATGGGGGTCATCTGTTCTGAGCATACGTAGAGAGGGAGTTAGCAGCAAAATCAACAAGGTGCTACAACACGGGTAACTGTTGCAAAATCCTGCAGGCTGATCACACAAAAAGAACAAAAAAACAGTAATCCATCACAAGAGCAAAATGACATCTGATCTGCATTTCTCTAAACGATGCTGAATTTTAGCCATACTCATAAATACTATGCAGCATAGCAACTTACCGTTGTCATCACAGGACTCTGACTGGAAGGAGCTGAGGGAGTGGACCTCAGACATGCTCCCCCTGGTGTTGTAGGGGTGGCAGGCGCTGTCCTCAACAGGCTTCTTGGTCAGACACGGGTCCAGGTCCACCACTTTAGCTGGAGAATGAGCACAGACGGATGTTGATGTAGAAATGCAGTGATGACATTTATTTAAAAAACAAAAATCACAACTCCAGATTTTTCTTTCTCCTTTTGATTGATTTTTTATTTGCTGAAATATCTCACCACATGAAGTATTCAGTGAAAGGTCATTACAAGATACATGATTTCCTTAGAACTTTGCAGCAAGTACGTAACTACGTAATTAATCAAAATATCCCTCAAAGAACTGTTTCACATTAATGAATTTATATTCAATTGTTTCTGCATTGAACTGTATATTTGCCTGCTGTTTTAAATGACTAAAAATAGAAATATAGAATTTATACTTGTAATAAGTTAAGTTACTGTATCACAGCCTTTAAAGACACAACTTATGTCATACAACACAATATGATATCTAGTCTCATATCACAATATCAATATAATACTGATATATTACAAAGTCCTATCTAAATAAATAATAAATGAAAATATGTTTTTTGTTATTCCACTGAATGGTTTATTTTCCTGACTACGTAGTTTCAGAAACATAACGCTTGGTGAATAAAAGTTTTTTTTGTTGAAGGTTACAGGATTACAGGAGTGCCTATGGTGTGTGATATATAATATAAACATACACAACAACTGACGATCGGCACCACTGAAACTCATTTTTTTCGAACGCCCTTGGATATGGAAGACAGTGATAGCTAAACAATGACGACTATATTTACAGTATATGTCATATCACACACCATATGGAATCCTATGACTTTACTAGTAAAAACAAAAACCTTTTTTTAAGGTGGTGACGCAATGATACGTTTAGTCCTGTGGTTACGTGACATTACCGCCGGTCTGAGCTCGTCGCAGCAAAAAAAAGTTTTGTGGTTTTCATCGTAGTAATTTAGAAGTCAAACGCAACTCACCATCATAATCATAGTCCCAGTTTGGCTTCTGGATGGAGTCACAGTCAGATACTGAGTTGGAGGGAGGAGGCGGGGGCAGATTGGGCGCCACGCTGCACACCGCCACCGTCTTGCGGTGGCCGTGCACGGAGTCCGGGTTGAAGGTGCTGAACTCCGGATGCTCAGGGATGGCGGAGCCCTCGAACGAATTCCGGTCCAGGTTGTTGCGCGAGTCGCTCGGAATGCTGGGAGTGTAGGAGATGGGCCGCACGGGCACCTGCGGCGGGATGTCCGAGTAGATGTTCTTGTTGAGCTTGACGTCGAAGTACGGCCGCTGCAGGAAGGAGTGGGGCACGTGGGACCCCCCTCCGGGGCGCTTGTCGTCGTCCCCCCGCGGCTTCCGGCGGCACGCCCTCTTGCGGATGATGATGAAGAGGAGAACCAGGATGAAGATGCTGGACACGAAGACCACGATGCCGATCACCTCCTCCAGGCCGATGTTCCAGGACGTGGAGATGAACTCGTTGCGGACCTCGGCGCGGAGCTGGCAGGTCTGGCCGTTGTAGCCCAGCGAGCAGTTACACTTGTAGGAGCCGTACGTGTTCTGGCACTGACCTCCGTTGGTGCACGGGTTCTTGATGCACTCATCCACGTCGCTCAGGCACCTGGACGGTACACGGGAATGTAATGAAGCGCGTCGGACGGTGAAATGATGTATCCAACAAAACTGCCTGTTGTCAAGTTGGCAATCATGAATAATTCAGCGAACTTAGAACATGGATTTGTTCTACTGACATACCTGTCTCCCTGGAAACCCGGTTCACACTCGCACACAGGACCATCCAGACTGTCAATACACTTCCCGCTGTTTTTACAGGGGTTGTCTCTGCAGTACGGTCCCAACTGGCACCTGAATTCAAAACAAGTTTGCATTAACAGTCCAAATCTGAATACAAATACCCCTGCTGAATGTTGAGTGAAAATGACATGTTGCTGCAGGATACTCTGCAGTGTAACAGAACGGCTGTGAAAACACTCATGAATGCAGATTACTGACTTCATTTTTCCCCACTATTCTACATTAAATGCTACTGCTAAGTATTAATTTCAATGCTAAAATTACAATGATCTTGTATAGAATAATCACCATTATGTCATGTACATACATGTACATACAGGTCCTGCAAAGTGACTCATGCTTCACATGTGAAGAGAACGTCCACATTGTTCTATCAATGATGGCGTTACCTTTGTCCTGAATACTGCCCTCTGCACTGGCAGTAGAAGTCGTCTGCGCGAGGCACACAGGTTCCCCCGTACAGGCAGGGGTTGGAGGCGCAGGGGCTAATGCCGATCTCACAGTGGGTTCCCATGAAAGAGGCGGGACACTTACAGAAGTAACCTGTGTGACATTCAGAGAAAAGGAATATGAAGACAATGTCTAAGTGTAATCGGTCATTTCAGAACTAATCTTCAAACAGGCTAGTTCCACTGAGACAGATGGGAAAAGTGGAGGAAACTAATTACTTTACTTTTGATGGTTCACTTGCTAAATTTTATTACAACAGTCATTATATTATTATTTGTTTCCCATTAAGCTGATGTTACTCAAACACAACACGCCCGGCACGCATTTCCCGAGCAGTGCCCAGGGATGGTAAGAGACTGCTCCCTGAACTGCTGATGGGTTTTGTAATGTGAAACAGATGCAGAAGAGTTGAGTAAGCATTTGCAGCAAATTAACACCCTCAGTTACTTATCAGCGCGGTGTTTCCCTGCACAGAGACGCTGCGCCACAGAATGGAAACCAAGCCTCTCTTATTTTTTTTTCTCCAACATGATTCTGTCATTCTCGCTCACACGCACATGAGACGTGACCACATCAGAGAGATCAACAGCCGTACATACCTGTCAACTGGGCACAGCTGTTAAGTCTTTCAAACCCCTAGCACCACATAATGCTAATTGGTCTGTGGGAAACATTGCTGTGTTTGTGGACGATTTAGGTGCATGGATTTTTGTTTATTTTGTTGCTGTCATCCCTTTAAAAAAAGATTTTCCAAAAAAATAATGTGCAATTTCTTCTCATTTTGAACCATTCATATGTGTGCAAAAAATTCCAGTCAGAGTTCCACCTTTAACCCCTACTGGCAGAAGACTCAGGATTCCTGAGGGCAGACTGAACCTTTATAAACATTCATTCCTGCCTACGTCCATTAGGCTTCTCAATAATAACAGGTTTTCACCAAGTTTTAGAAATGAAAGCTGGGAGATTGTCTTTGGTGCACAAGTTGAGCAAAGCATTAAGAGAGTGAGTAAGTCGAACTGGGGATCAACTACAATCATTACAATTAGTTGATTTTTGATGCTCTGCACATACATTTAGCATCATTTGGTTTCGGTGCTGCACCTAAGCCTTTTAACAGTGGATAAAACCCCCTCATGAAGCAGAGGCAATAGGAAATACAAAGTCTTTTCTTCCATGGGCTTAAATAAAAGCCTGGTTCACCTCTTCAGTTGAGGTCAATTTAAGATGTTACGCTGCTGCTGGAGGAAAATCCTCTAAATGTATAAAGATATAAAGGGGAAGCGGAACGGAGCAGCTGTAGTCTGAAGCGGGTGCAGTGAGCTGGGCGGGACGCGGCGTACCTCCGTTCGGCAGGGACGTGCACACGCCTTCGTTGGTGCAGGGGTTGCTGGAACAGCTCTCGGCGGGGGCAAGCGCGCAGCCCGGAGCCACGTCCACGATGTCCTCCAGCACGGCGTGGGCCCGGAGGGCTTTGGTGTTGAGCGGCAGCTCGTTGCCGTTCAGGGTGATGGCCTCCATGCAGCCGCGCAGGCCGTTGGTGACGGGCAGGCTGCGGCCGTGCCGGGTGGAGGCGTGCTGCCGTACGTAACCCCCGAAGTAAATGCTGTTGTCCAGGTTGAGGGTGCGCAGCGTGCCCGGCGCCGTGCCTGAGGCGGCGTGCACGCGGTCCAGTACCAGCTTGGCGTAGTTGCCGTCCACCTCCAGCGAGACCATGTGCCACTCGCCGTCGTTGACCTGAGCGCTGTGGACCGACACCAGGCCCGAGCCGCTGCCGCAGTCGAACTTGTACTGCAGGCGGCCATTCACGATCTGTTAGGGAGACGAGACATCACAACATGACAAACACGCATATATTAGACATCAGGACGCAATTAATCTCATCAGTTCTGCTTTTTGTTTCCCTTCTTGATTAACAATCCGCGAGATTAAAACTTGGGCGGTGAAATCTTTATCAGATTTCCAAATCGCTGTAATGAATCAATGTCTGACGCTGTCATAAATCATTTCCTTTTCCAAAAATTAAGTGTGCATCCATAAATTAATTTTTACTTGATCAAAAGCAATACACGTCTTCATGATACAAACACTGGCTTTATGAGTGAATCACAACAAAAGAAGGAATTTAAATCTAACAAAATCATGAGGAGATATTAAAACAATGCAGCCTGATAAGCTGCCTTTAAGCCAGCCAGGTTTTAGTCTAAAGTCTGGCATCCAGACAGCTATACCAGACAGACTCTAAAAGGAATGTGTGGAAAACTGCTTTCTGTTTCCCTCCCAGTACTAAAATAGCTCTTGTGTGTGATTTTTCTTTTTTTCAACCCACCACCACATTCCCATAGTCCCTCATGTTCAAAATGACTTTTTGAACCCTTCAGTGTGGTTGGCTGGCTGGTCTCATGGGTAGGCGGGTCAGATGTGTGTTTATTAAGCTCTTCTGATACAGAAATGCTGGGTGGTAATACACTGACTGAAGCTGAGAAATACAGAGGGACACTCAATCAAGACTTGTGAGATTTAGTAACATTTGGCAGATACAGACTTGGCAGAAATGGGATATTATATTCAGAAGCGTATTCATTAGTGTCTAATTCAATCAAAACAATAATTGTTGTGTTTTTATTAGATTGAGGCGTTTCTATGTACATGGAGAACAAGTCTCCCCATGAAGCCTGCCATGTTTCTACAGTAGCACTTCTTGTATGTGCTTAGTACACTCAGTTTATTGCAGTCTGCAACCTCACCCCTACCAGGAACTACACACTGTACCTAACTACACACACACACACACACACACCTCGAGGATGCTGTAGTCCGTTCCTTTAGCATACATGACCGTAGCGTGGCTGGAGAAGGTCCTGATCCTCAGAGACAACTTCATCAACTCCTTGTTCTCATTCTCCATCAGACGGTATTTGACGTACCCGCTGCCGCTGAACGTCAGCGAGTGGCCGTCTGACATGAGAAAACAAAACATTATTATCAGGGAATCAAACAGTTATCTTTATTTTTATATTATCTGCATCAGAGGACATCAGACAACAATAGCTTTCTCCTATAGCTATTACTCTTACTGGAGCATTTTCCCTTTTTGGTCTCTGGACACACACAGCTATACACAGTGTCTCGAGGATCTGCCACACACTCCATCCCCTCCGGACAGGGGTTGTTCTCGCACAGGTTGTTCAACACGGGACATCTGCCACCTAGGTGCGAACATAGTGCCGCTCAGGAGGGGATTTCACCAAACAGACAGCACATGTGCAAATGTGTGTGTGTGTGCGAGGTGCGGTCGGCCTACCTTCACACTGGCACGTCGCAGTTCTCTGGTGCCGCGGGGTGACGAAGCTCAGGCGGGCCGTGCTGTAGGTGGACATAGACGCCTTATCCAGGGAGATGACCTCGTCGCAGAAGTGCAAGGGGCAGTCCAGCCCCGTGCACAGCTTCTGCACCACACGCAGGATCCGGACCCCCGTCATCTCCTCGATCACGGCGGCCGAGGAGTTCAGCTTCCGGAAGACAACCTGGGGAGCGAAACATGAACGTCAAAACACTTTTCCCAACTTTTATTTGCAGTTGTGATATATACAGTAATTGTGGTTTTAAAAAGAAAAATGATCTCAGTATAATCTCAAGATTATAAACTAAAAATCATAGTAACTGATAATGGAATTAGGGATTAACATATATATACAAGTAAAGCGCAATTACATTTCTACTGAGGCTGTAGATCACAAAAAGTCAACTCAATTGTTCACTCTATAAAATGTCTGAAAATGCATTTTCCCACAGTTTGACCAAGAGTCCAATACCCAAAGATGTTCAACATGCCTGAAAAAAAACATCCAATCCTCAAACTTAAACCAGTTGGAACCAGCAAATATTTGACTTTATAACTTAGTAAATATATATAATATATGAATGATCACTATAGTTGCAAGTACATTTTCTGTCAGCACTGCCTAAAGAGAAAGTCCTTTAACTTCCAGCCTACACCCATCATGAATTCCAATTTCATCCCTTCATTCGGCTATCTAATCTGCAATTAGTGATGTGGATTAGTTTATGAACGTGTAATTTTGGATGCTCTTACTTCCTGAGACTGGTAGGGGCTTCCCGACCTCTCCAGAGTCAACAGAACGTCTAGATCTCCCTGCTCCGAAGGCTGCAGGCTCACCAACTGGACCTCGCTCCTTCTCACCCCGGCGATGTTTCTCAGCGCCCGCTGGAAGTTCCGCCAGTAGTCCCCGATGAACTCCTCCGGAGCGATGTTCGCGAACCGCACCGCGATGGAGTTGTCCAGGGCCTGGCGAGCCACTTGCCGCACGTGCACGGTGACATCGGCCGCCGTGGTGAAGCGCCCGTCGGTCACCGTCACGTTGAGCGGGTAGTGTCCCACGTCGAGCGGTCGCAGGGCGATAACTTTGCCGTCGGAGGCCGAAACGGAAAACAAGGCGTTGCTGCCGTCTGTGGGCGAGGCTGGATAGGAGGAAGGAGCGAGGCTGTAGGTCAGGGTGTCGTAGATGTCTTGGTCGGTGGCGTGGATCTTGCCCAGGACGCCGCCGGGGTATTCGTCACCACCGACAGAGATGAAAATGTCCAGGGGAAGAATTGCAGGAGGGTAGATGCTCTCCTCGATTACGCGTACGCTGATGAAGGCGGTGGAAACGAGCGGCGGTTTGCCACTGTCTGACACCTAAAACAGAAGAAAGGGGGGGAGAAAGTTAGGGATTAACAACACCATACTTGTGAGGAGACAATGAGCGGAGATGGGTCTGAATATGCAAGATGAGCAGTGTTTCAACAGCAGAGGGCAATCAAACACTTTCACTGTTAATCTCTCTCAGTTGGCAGCATCTAGACAAGAGATAGTAGAGCCATCAAAACATCTACAGCTCAGCTCAACATTCACACATATGGTCATCAGTTCTGAAAGAAAACAAGACGAGCTCATAACCCGACATATGTCTGGAGCGTGTGGGGAACGATAAGAAGGCTTTTAATTTGAAACAGATACAGGAAGTAGTGATGATCACCCATGGTCAGTGGTGGAATGCAAATTTAACACAATACGCTCTACTTTACTTGATTATTCCTACTTTATACTTCCAATCCGCTACAATTCACAGGGAAATATTTTCCTCTCTACTGCATGACCTTTGACAGCTGCAGTTACTTTTCAGAACAAAATTATACGTGAAATAAAAGATGACGGGTCAGAAAATCCCAAAAAATGTTCCAGATGTTTGAGTTGTTGCCCAAAGCGGAAAAAAACAAGGTGGTAAAGTCTTCCAGCAGTTCAGCAAAAGATCAGAAACATGAATCAAAGTTTGTGTGATGGAGCTTCATTTCCACCTGGCTGTATGACTGTATCGGGCACAGCAGCTTGATTTTCTGCATAACAAGTTATTTTACTTTAGTAAATTTGCCTAAAATGCAGGAATTTTCCTTTTTTCCCGGGGCATTTTTGCCTTGTGGAATTGCTGCTTTTACTTATTGTGAATTTCATTATATTGGAGTCGGGACATTTAAAATAATGTATCCACCACCTAAATGCTTCTTAAGCCTGTTGGTCCCGGAAGTTGAAATTCTACGGTTTGGCCACTGTGTGAATTTCCAGGTTCTATGGTTGTAAAGCTCAGCAGTGCTTCCTGGGGGGGTGACTCGCCTTCAGCCGACTAATGATGCAGCTTCATCGCCTCAGTCAGTCAGTGCCAGACGTTTGGCTGATATAGGGCCGGCCCCGCTGTTGCAATCAAGCCATAAAACCTATTAATCAAACCTGAATGTGCGTCTTGTGTGTAACAAGAACATCTCACTTACATTTCATATCCCATCTGCCTCCTCATTCTTTCCTCTGTTCTTTCCGCCGAGGTGAGCCATCAGCACCCGGCAGCACACTAATCATGCCAGCTTTATGCTTCTCAGCGGCTCTTACTGTATGCCTCTTACCATTCAGCGGCTCAAAGGCTGTTGTTTGCAAAGACAACCGATATATGTAGACTATACTCAGAAAGTTTAAAGGACAGAGAGGAAGAGTCAAACAGTGACTAACTGAGGTAAAAAAAGAAGAAAAAAAAAGACTAAAAGAGAAAAGGCAAAGCAGAGAAGACAAATAGATCAGATTGTCGTGGCTTGACAGTTAGATCAATACAACCTCTCAGCTCTGGTTTCTCCTCGCTGCTGTGACTCACCTGTGCTTGAAGTAGGTAGTGTTCTTTACTTTTCCTATTAAGCGCCCCCACGGCCACTAGAGATCCCTGCTGATTGATGTGGAAAGCGTCGTCCTCGTTGCCGACCACGATGGCAAAGGCGAAGGGCGGGCCGTTGTGGGAGGCGTCCCGATCGCTTACGGTGAGCTGGAGAACACTCGTGCCTTTCGGCCGGTTTTCCTGTGGGGTGCAAGAGAGGCACGTTTTGTGTTTGCAGGGGGCGGCGGTGCTTCTCCGCATGCTGCGGTGGTGTGAAAGATTCATGACTAACTACCTAATTTATTATGTTAAGGAAAAGCCACACAGACTTTGTTCTGTTAGAGCTGAAAAGACAGAAAGTGTCTCTCAGAAACTCAAAGCATGTGGCTAGACATAAGGAAATCAACATGTTTGATTTCACATATTTCATGCCTTAATTGGTCATCAATATTTATTTTCTTAAAAAAAATGCTTAACATTTTTTTGACTTTTATACTGGATCAACGTGCATATTATTGAAACTACATATTGTTTTGAATAGTACCAAATAATTATATAACTCATATAACAGCTATGCATGTTACCATATGAATTCTTAGTAGTGAATCACCAACAGTGACTAATGTCATTAAAATCCTGTATGGAAATACAGGTTCCTATGAGTGGATGTTCAAAAAAAAAAATCACACCCACTATTCTCAGACTTCCATGTGAACATCAGCCAATCAAAAGAGGCGTGTGCATATTTATGAGAAAGACTATAAACGACCCCTGCTTTCTGGAGCTCCAGCGAGGCACTTTAGAGATCACTGCACAACTACACAGAGTCAAATGATTCTACTTTACATTGCAAATATATCATGTTAGAGACATCAAATTTTCAAACAAAAGCCAGACAAATGCACGGTCTGGGACCATTAAAATGTGCGCCCATGGTCTATGAAAGATTTTGGTGAGGCTATGTGAGCATGTCTTCGTCTACTTTTTTTTCGTAAAACTGGTGCAGGTGTATTTTAGTTGTCCAACAGCTGTCTCCTCCTTTGTGTCCCTGAATGGGCTTCTGATCTGTCCCTTCTGTTGACTCTTTTAAGGCATCACTTTAAACTTGTTTTTCTCCCCCCTCTAGTGTGGAAAAACTAAAAAATGATTTGATTTTCCAGACGTGTGTATTTGTTTTTCCAGCATCGCACCTCGGTTGTTCCGTTTCAGTGCGATTCTTCATTTTGATCAAGGCTCCATGTTAAGCAAAATAAAGCCATTCAGGAGGCAAAACAATATTTCATTCTGAGGCTCTTCATCCTTGCACAATGCGTGCTGTGCCTCAGTGTCTCTCGCGTTGCTTTTTCAGGTTTATAAACACAGACAGGAAAACGAGAAATGAACAGTCTTCCTTCCTCCCCATTGGAATTCTTTTTTTTTCTCTTTTTATTGCATCTCCCGGACTCAAAATGCAGGTGCAGCTGCTTTTACTCGTCTCGCTCTCGCGCATTTTCCCCTCACAGCCGACCATCTATTACCAGCTTAAAAATCTTGCTTTTCCACATACTTTCCATCACTCCTGTCTTAAAGTCTTTCCCTTGTATCCCTTATCTGCATTCTTATACTTAAGATGCAGCCTCTGTCTCTCAATTCCCCCTTCCCCTCTCTCCATACCTCTGTTCTTGCTTCATCCTCCCACTTACTTCTTGACATTCCGGTCACAGTCTCCCATTATTTCTTCCTGTTAATCCCTCTCTGTCCGCGGCAATCCCCCTCACACCCTCCCCCTTTCTCTTTCTTCCTTTCCACCATTCTCATCCTCTCCGCCTCTAATCAGCTCTCTACACTCGCCCCTCCCCTCTCCCCTCTCACCTGGATGATGAGGCTGTAGTTGGCCTGGGAGAAAAGGGGCGGGTTGTCATTGACGTCCGAGATGTCGATGTTGATCATGGCGGTGCTGGAAAGGGGGGGCACCCCATTGTCTGAGGCGAGCACCATCAGAGTGTACCCTGATGTCTGAAAGAGAAAGAGAGAATTACTATACATGGTCAAAGCTGCTTTTGTAAGCAATAATGCAGTGGAGCTCAGTAAACAAGCTTCCCTATTAGGCCTGACATGACTCTGATTGGATTCTGCATAAAGTGCAATTAGTTACTCAGTGGATTAAACTCTCGTGTGTACAGTCAGCATTGTATCTGCCATTGCTCTTACTCTCTCTCTGTCCAGCTGACGAGCTACTCTGAGCTCCCCTCTGACCGGATCGATGGTGAAGGGGCTGCCTTGGTTACCGTCCACGATGGCGTAGCGGACGTGATCGTAGGATGGCCCGTCAGCATCCTCCGCAATCACCTGAAATGAATCACAATGACAATCCATGAAGAGGGCTTTAATTGACAGTTATTTGATGCAAAACACCTGTACATAATAGAATGAAGGCCCTAAAATGCTAATATCTCAATCAGATGCGGTGCCACAATGACACTAAAACTAAACACCAAACTTTAGAAATAAAGTCCTGTTCAGTGTCTGTCGAACTTTTGATGGGTTCTGTTTTGGAGTGTTTACCTCTTAATTTAGAAAAACTAATATATGAAAAGAGTGAATCTATTTTATTATTTGAAAACACATATCCATTCAGTGCAGTCTTTAATCATAATGCAAAAGCACTGAGGTTAACAGCACAATAAAGGCTAAAAAGGCAATAACACTCAAGGCATCGCAACATAAACGTATCAAACATCAAGACAACAAGATGAGACAATACAATCGCATAAATAAATGAACAACACGCAGTGGGGTAGCTGTGTCAACCTGCTCATAATTTCTAGTCTCTTGTTTTATTTAATAATTTAATATTTTTATTTGATATTATTTATTTGTTATTCTTATTTGTTTTTTTAAATGATCATTTAAGAGAAATAATTTGCATTTCTATTTAGTATAAAACAGATGCATACATTTCTTTCTCCTTAACATCCTCCTAGCGCGCGCACCCGTCCCACACACACACACACACACACACACATGTGCATGCATGCGCACCCGTGCCACACACAATCTTAAAACCCACGGACCGGCACATATTGAAAGGGATCCCCGGGGAAATCAGCCGACAGTGAAGATTTACAAGTATGAGACAATGGCAGGTATTACGGTCT
Source organism: Eupleurogrammus muticus (assembly GCA_036785175.1). NCBI lineage: Eukaryota > Metazoa > Chordata > Actinopteri > Scombriformes > Trichiuridae > Eupleurogrammus > Eupleurogrammus muticus. The sequence goes on along the minus strand of JAYKQN010000003.1, from coordinate 18,246,951 downwards.
AATTTTGTGATGGATAATTTATATTCAGGTACATTAGACACAGCGATAAAAGGCCATAAGCAGGTCTTTTATTAGAGGAAGGGGGGCAGTAGAGGGAGACAGGAATACCTTGAGACCAAATTCCACATAAAACAAGACTAGCTCTAAACCTAGTACATGCTGCACTGTGTGTGAAATGCTAGAGCTTTTAATTAGCATGCCGCCTCGTTACCAACTTAAAACACATGACCAGCTTTTTTAAGATGACTGGTTTTATGTAAGTTTAAGATGATTTATTTGTAGTACTTCTCATAGAGCAGTTGCAACCAATGTGTTGTACACATAAGAAAAATGTAAAATGCTTAAAATATGTATGCACAAAATTTGTGTGTATTATGACTATGCTGTAGTAAAAGGGTTGAGGTAAGTCTATTCTTATACTTGAAAATATAGTTTAAATGAAATTGTAGTAAAAATATTAAAAGTGCAGTGTATAAGATATAGTTACATTTAGCAGCATCTAGCAAAACAGACCTGGCAAAAATGGAATATGATATTATTCAGTATTTTTAATTAGTATACAATTCGATGTAAAATAAGGACTCCTGTGTATTAATTACTTCAGATTAGGCGGCTTCCACCACATTGTACTCTCATGTTCCTACAGAAGCCTAGAACAGTCAAATCAAACAATAGCTCTAGAAACGGCTTTTTGCATTTTTTATGGCCATCATAGATTCTCTGACACACTTAGGGCACTCAGTTGCTTGAAATCTGCAACTCGCTATGCGATGACGTGAGAAACTACACACTGTACCTCGAGGGTTTCATGTTATTTTATTCCTTTTATGTTATTTGTATTTACCATGTAAGTGCTGTATTTTCAAAAGACACTGGAAATTGGCATCCTGTCTTCTCATGCAAATCTGATAAACCAACCACTTATTGGGGATATATAAACGGGTACCTTATTACCTGAAAAATATATTAAACGGTAATGAAGTGACATTTGCAGTGCAACAGCAAAATGTGCATTTCTGAAACATATTTTCAGGGCTGGATTTCCTCAGTCTGGCAGAGAATGAGTTATGCTTGGGGCTGTTCTCTCAGTCCCTCTAAGAGGCTGCATGGCTGCAGACGTGACTGTGGACCTGATGACATTCGAGAAAACTGTTCACACCGGTTCATTCTGAAAGAATGAATAACGAACGATGGTGTATCTAAATTTCTCAGTCAGTGACACACCTTCAGGTTTACAGGATCTGTGGTTCGGACCGGACAGAAACGTAGCGAATGCTTTATCTCTGAGTGGGGCCTAATGAGTCAGATGCCTTCAATTAAACGGTTTGAGCATGTGTGTCAGATAATGCATAAGTACAGAAGTGCAGTGAGCATGAAGAGCATTGGTCCTAAATTAGCTGTGCCACCAGATGGTGATTTGCCACAGGTGCAGATACAAATAATGTATGCGGTGAGTAATGGGCAGAGCAGAGAAAGGCTGTGAGTGAGTAAATTAGCAACCGAGTGGGAGGGTGAAATGAACGGACGGATGGATTTAGATGAAGGACAGAAATTACTTGCGCCCTGCATGCAGCTTTCTAGTAGTTGTGTCATTGTACTGCGGGGTCACCTGCTGTATGTTAACCCCCTCCTAAAAGACGCTAGCTGTGTTCATTCCTAGCCCCTCACCGTCAACACAGTCCTGCCGAGCTCTGCGTCCTCACTGACGACGGCCGTGTAGACGTCCTGGCTGAAGATGGGTCTGTTGTCGTTGATGTCGGTCAGGTTGATGTTCACCGTGGCCATGTCGCTGAGCGGCGGCGAGCCGCCATCTGTGGCCTCTATGGTGATGTAGTATTCATGGGAGACCTCAAAGTCCAGCGGCTCGATCACAAAGATGTCACCTGAGGACAAGAAGCCGAGCAGGAAGTTAGAAAGTCACACTTTTATTGATACTTATCATAGTACAAAATACCCTAAAACCATTGTAATATCCAGAAATGAATGCAGTGACAATTGCTGTGATTAGATTTATGTATTGTATTTGCAGCATTTTTCATGCAGAGGGGTAATCGACTGCAAGCAATTCCTTCTTTTCCTAATATATTCTGCCAACTGGTTTATAACACTAAATGTAGACATTTACGACTGGGGTGCAAGTCAGATTGTCAGTGACTCTCATTTAATTTGAATGCTTGGCTCAGCTGCATTGACCTGAGATACTGCTGACCTGAGTCTGGACAAAAGAACAGGATGCGGTTTTATTTTCTGTGGAGTTGCACTTTAGGGATGCAACTGGCCAATCACAGCCCAGTCTGACAGAAAGCAGAGTGTTTTTTTTGTTTTGAAATTCGAGTGAACTTTGTGGTTTATGGTTTATTTGGGTATGTTTCCCTTTGCAGATTTCCTCCTATTAGGTAAGGTGGTTGCTCATTCCTGACTGATTCTGAGTGCAATTGACTGTGTAGGCAACAAGAGTTGTGTATATGTGTATTTTAATGCAACTTGAGGTATTAGAACCATTAGAAAAGTTTGATAATGAGTCTATTTTATTAATCTATCTCTAATTCTTAACCACTGATAGTGGCCTACTGTCCTGGGAAATTCCTCAGTTTTTAACGCAATAATGTCCCACCCTTACTTTATACGAGTTCTAACGTACCGAAGATCACATGAAATTAGCTGTTTCTGCTGTCTGTGTTTTCCCATACACATGCATTGCTTTGTCGTTTTAATGAAAGAACTATTACAGTTTGTGCAACTGAAACACTTTCACAATGATCTCATTCATTTTTTTTGTGGATGGACAGTATAGTTTTCCATTCTCACAACCTCTACTTCTACCCTACAGTAACGTGGTACTCTGTTGTCCTACTAGTGGTCAATAATCAACATACCAGTTAGTGGATCGGCACTGAACATGCCGTGCTCGTTCCCACTGATGATGCTGTAGGTGATCTCTCCGTTAGCCTCCGTGTCGCGGCTGGCCGCCTGCACTCTGAGCACCTGAGTGCCCACGGCCACGTCCTCGGGCACCGTGGCTGTATATTCCCGGTGCTCAAACACGGGCGGGTTGTCATTGATGTCCAGGACGGAGAACACCACTTGGCACAGCGAGGAGAGGCGGGGTTGTCCCTGGTCACTGGCGCGGGCCTTCAGCTCGTACACCGCCTGCACCTCGCGGTCCAGTGGACGCTCCAGGCTTATTACGCCGGTGTGCTCCTCAATGGAGAAAAACCCATCCGCGGAATCGACCAACGTGTAGAGAATGTCGCTGTTGAGACCTGTAATGACAGAAAAAATGACAATTCAGTGTTGTTGTTTTTTGCAACCCAAATCCTGTTTTCAATTAATTAATATCTCAATTTACAACCAGTGTGATCATCTCACTAAAGATATTCTCATCATCACTAATAAGATTGATGGACACATCAACAGAAAGACTCCTTTTAAGTACAGGGCGTAAACAAGCATATTGATCCCCATATTGATGTATTGATTCAAATCGTCGCCCTCTATTCTCGTTCCAAAGCATCCGTCTCTCACACAGCCTCTGATAAACAGGAGCCGTAAACGTCTAATCCGTGGCGTCCTCATAACTCATGTCCTCCCACTAGCAACACGCTCGCAGCAATGAGACAGAGACGGATCACAATAATAATCATAATGCCTTTCTGCAGGTGGCCCCCATTTGGAATACGCTATTATATTCCCATTTATCAGGTAAGTGCCCCCATCCTCCGTGGATCTCATTATCGTGCAGGGGAGACTACCGTGAAGCGCCTTGCTTATATGCTTCCCCATCACTTTCATTTGGTTTTATCATCCTTGAAACAATGGTTTTATGGTAGTTAAGTGAATCACGTTGAATCCCAATTGGCTATATCGCCTCATACACATATGTTTATGATTGTTATGCTCATCTCCATCCCACGGCTCAAATGTTCAATTTTAAAAAGGGTCCGCATCATGCAATTTTCCTGGGCTTTATCTAAAATTTTGATGTCCCTAACGAGGATCATCTTGCAGATTGCTGACTGATGATTTTGATTTGCCATAATCAATCTTAATCTTTATCCTAATGTTACCGACTTGATTGGAAGCTCCTCGATTTTGAATCGGGGATATCAATCATGTTTGATGATTCTTACTTGAACGGCTAAAACTAAGCAGAAAAGCTACAATAGCCAATGAGAACAAGCTGCTCATAATGGTGTAATCAAAAGGATGACGTTAGTATAATGTGAATGTTATCTCCTTCTGTCAAAACAGGTGGAAAGATGCAATGTTTGCTGTGTACCTATTAAGTGGTTTATATTGTCTGTGTTTTTATTCATTTTCCTTGATTTGTTGCTTTGGCTAACCTTAACCAGCTAAAAAGTTTTGGTGCTGACAGGGAGAATGAATAAGAGAAAAAATGTAATTGTTTGAATTAACTTATGTAAATTATTCTTTATATTTTTGTTTCTTAGTCCTAGAGTGGCCACTTCATTATAATAATACTACTAGTATAATCGTTTGTTATGTGGTCCTCCGTGTGTTCAGGCTGTATTTGTAAAACTGGATGCATTTGTCGTGTCTATGATCTCTTATGATTTCAGATTTGTTGGCAGCATAGCAAAATATGTTAGTTTTAAGTACCAAAAGCCATCTCTCTCATAACCAATAGTGAGCTTCTCTTCTGATTGGCTTATTTGAACAGCTGTGAATGGGGGGTGGGCTGTGACACCGCAACTTAACAAAATCACATTGTTCTAAGGCACAGTTGAAGAATATGAGCTGTAAAAATAATAATAATTTCACTTTTTACAACATTGGACCTACAAAGAAAATGTCATACAGTACCTGTATTTATGTAAATATATTCGATTTTGCTAAATTCAAAACGACTGCACGCTGTTTTTCAGAGTGAACACATTTGCTTCTATGGACAGCTGGTACTTTATACCATTTTTTTTCTTCAGTATTGGCAGGATCATCAAGAACATGTATCAATCTGGCACAAATTAAATTCATCCACAACAGAGCAACACAAGAAATGGAATAAGGAGAATGACATCAAGGCAGAGCAGAGGGCAAAGACAGACCCTCAGATATGGAACAAAACAGAATTATAGCAGGAATGTGTATTTGCATAACTTGAGTTTATCACAGATCAAGGGCATCAGTCTGCATCTGTCTGACTGTCTGGTTCATAACCATTCCACACTGATAAGTGCTGCCTCTTAGAGATTGTAACAGCAGGATGAACTGAGGAGCAGCCATGTGGGTAAGTATCAAACATCTTCCAGCCAAATGGGCAGGCAGATCATAGAGACTGTGGCATACAGCAGCCAGTGCCAAGAATGAGTCCACACAGAGACAGACAGAGTCAAATATCGATGGAAGATAAAGCAGCCCTTTTCTCTTAGGAGGAGGGTTACATTAGGCTTCGCGTTTTGATGGTTGGCTGCATAGATGGTTTACTGAAGCCTGAGTGAACTGGGTCAAAGCTACAACGCCCATTTCTCTCGCACACACTGCTCGCTGATTTGCCAAATGTGCTTCAAGCTTCCACCTAAATATAAAAATTAAAAAATGAAAAAAAAGGCAGGAGCAAAAAAATAACTAAGAGCTCTACACATCGATGTGTGCAATATCTACGTGAGTGAGACACATACTAATCAAATCCCCCTGCTTTCACTGAGCATAACTCTAAATGGACTGCAGGGAGCAGCTTTTTTTATCCGCCCCTCCTTCAGGTACCCTTATCCTTGATATGCAAAAAGAGAATTTTGCACCGGCAAAGCCTCGGGGAAGAAAATGTATTCTCTTTCCTATCACCATTTAACGTGTCTTCCCAGGGGACCCAATTCTAGCATCCCTTTCATTCTGTCAAGCTGTCAGTCCACCCAAAAGGATGGACTTGGGTGAAAAGAAAGGGAAATCGAAGGAGTGGGCGTCAGTTCTTTGGCTGAAATGGTTCTTCCAAGACTGAATTTACTGCTCCACTAAACTAAAGGTGAAAACGTGGAACAGCAGGTCCAGCAGCTTCCTGGATAAATTCTCAAGGAGCTTAAAATGTCTGTAAAGCGGCATGATTTGAGTTTTCAGCTTTATCCGAATGGGAAACTTCTCAGTGTTGACAAAGCTTGCTCAAAGGTGAAGACTTTCGAGATAAACATGTGGTCCCGTGGCCTTGCACCAGGCAAATGGAAAATTGCAATCAGCCCTTTTGAGGATTCAGCTTGAAGAGAGAAGAATTTAATTAGAGTGTAATGGAGCCTTTAATTTGAAGGGTTGATCATTCATGAAATTCCACATTTGTTATCCCTCCCTCTTTCCATTTAGTGTAATGCAGCTGCATAATGAAAAGATAATAGTCTTTGCATTGTGAGTCAGCATGGAGCCAAGATACATACACATATAGTGTGATGCTAAAATCCCCTTTTAAACGTTTATTCTTCAATCTCATGTGCATTCAATTTTATTGTCACGGGTTGCTATTAATTACATTTGAAGCGTCTAGGGGGTTGGACGGTTTATTTGTCCTCAAGGAGGAAGGATCCTATGTAATGAAAAACCTCGGTCACTACTCTCATAAATATGACCGACCATAGATATGACGTAGCAGCAGCAGATTAACTAGTCCGCTCGGCCCATTCAAGCCTTCGATTTCTACTAGCACAAACTACTCCTGGCTAAAAAAAACATTAGAAACATTGGTGATGCTTTTTGTTTTAAAGTAAGAAATGTGAACTTCTATTTGTAGTGAGTTTCACAGCCCAACCATTGTAGACACAGACGGCAGTGTGGTTGCTGGTTGGTGAACTGTACAGGATTAAGTCTTTAAATATGTATTTTCTTTTTCATAGAGTATTCCTGTCAATTGATTAAATGTTATAACTCAGTGTTGCTGGTTACAGTAACTTTATGGTTTAACTTTAGCCTGCATGCTGTCATGATTACAAGTTGAAGGGCGCAATGATTCAGAATGTGATTAGATGTGGGCAGAACTACCTGTCAGCCAGTCAGAAAAGAACATTCACAGAGACTATGATATATTGGCTGTTTGAAAGAAAAGCTGACTAGTGGAGGTTAAAAAGGGGCAGTCTGATTCTGCAGCACACCCCTCCCCCACCTACCTTATTTACTCTTTCGATTCGGATATATTATATATATATATATATATATATATATATATATATATAGCACCTACTATATGACACCTAGATAATTACCAAACTCTCTAGGATTTTAGGAATCATATTGATTAATACCATTAATACCTAATACCAACAGGTGATCAGCGCCATCTAAAACATGCAGCGAAAAGCAAACATCATAGAAAGTAAAATAAACCCTTTCTCACTTTCTGCAATAAAGAACCTTTCAATGATTCTTAATGAGAAAAAAGGCGGTGTATAGAGAAAGAATGGCCAGAGAAGAAAAATTGCTCACCGGCGTCAATATCATTTGCAAGCAGCTTTGCCACAAATGTGCCAGTCTCTGTGTTCTCAAAGACGGTGAAGGTGTACGGGTTGGCTGAGAACTGCGGCGCGTTGTCGTTGGCGTCCTCCACGGCGATGTGGACGTCGGCCTCGCAGTAGCGCCCTCCGCCATCCACTGCCCGCACTTTGAACCTGTGCTGGTCCTGCTCCTCCCGGTCGAGGGGCTGTAGGGTCTTCAACTCCCCTGGAGATGAGAAAATATTTTCAGAAAAACACAGACCCACACTCTTCGGGGGCAAGGGGAATGCAGTTTGCTGTGCAGAGACAACAACATGAAAGCCTCTAACAGATGGGACTCAGAATCCGTGTAAGCAATTAATCAAGGAACGGAATTTATGTATAAGAGGACGAACCATTTATACCGTCTACTAACCCGTAAAAACCATCCAAACAACTAACGGCTTCCGCGAGAGAAAATACTGTAGGAGACTAAATAAGTAATTGAAGCATGAGCAGAGAAACAGAATGGCAAATTGAGTGTAGAGCTGAAGGGGAAAACATCAGAACTGGCAGCTAAGACCGGCCTGGAAGTGTCCTGGGATGCGAGGCAGCCAACATTACCACAACCTCTCTGCAAAACTCCAGAGCCTCTTGGCGGTCCTTACATGCAATAATCCTTCTTGTCTGTGCTGAAAAAAAAAGTAACATCCCCCCTCTCCATGACAGTAGCACTGCTGCTAGAGACTCGATATTGAGGGCTGCCAACAGAAAAGCCGGATGGCATTCATGCCTCGGTGTCAGAATATTGCTTTACAGAGGGATTTTATGCACCGGCAGATGTATTGTATAGTTATTAAAGTCTATTGTCTTAGTGTTTTTGTCCTTTCATGCATTTAATTTGAGTTGTTTTTTTTAAACAGGTTGGTGGTGATTAACTGGCATTGTTTTTACATCTTTTCTCTTTTTTTATTCATTGAAGCCAGATGGAGTGCCTGATTAAGAGGGTCTCCCAGAAGAAATTATTTGTGGGCAAGAAGTTTAGCTGTCATGAATTCAATTTAAGTGTGCAACTCTCCATTTCAGTGGCACTGTGGCTCTTTCATTTGCCCTGCAGGGAAATGTTATTGGCTGGTTTTTAAATAAATAACAACAGGGCACAATAAAACTTGCTTGCCTCCCTCCGTCGCCAATAATGATTTGCACATTGTACGAAAACACAAATACAAAATGACACCTTTTTGATTTTATGGCTTACAGCAAAAGGCCAACGGTGTTTCCTTGATGCTTTGTGTAAGTGCCCCAGATACTTCCCTTCTGATATTCAGATTTACATGCAACACATATGGAATGCTAAAAAGGCTTCAAAAAGGAAAAAAAGCTAATAACCATAGTGCTGTCAAAATTAATTCAGTAATTAACACGTTATTGTATTTCAGAGGAGGTAGCAGGCTCAGTTTTAGAGATAGAGGCAACCACTTGACCATGTACGAGAGCGAAATCACACTCAAAATTTAGTGTACATTTTGTTGAGGCAGAAGTTGTCCTGAACTTCTGTGTGTCGTAAGGTGTGAATCTGAATCTTTTCTGTTTCGTTCTAGCAGAACTATTGCTATTTCTGTTGAAACCGGGCATGGAACATTTATTGTTGTATTCTTGTCATTTATATTACAGCATACATTAAATGATGGCGTTCTTCGCTGTTTAAGAATTCAGCTGCCGTTTAAAGGCTTTAACAGTTCTGTTCTTATCTTAGTTAGTGCAGATCAGGACTAACATACTATCAAACAGTATTTGAATTCATATATGCTTTCTTTGTGTTCATTCTACATTAATTCCACAATTTCACAATTAAACATTCATTAAAAGCTTCAATAAGACTAATCAAGATACAAAATTCAATTGCAATTATTAATTAACTTTGATTAGTTTCAGATTATGAGTAATTATTTTTTTCCCTGAATGATTGGCAGATTTAATTAACCATGTATACTGTATTACTATCTATTTCACTTTATGATTCAACTCTGGCCACAATACACTGCACAGTAAGCGCTCAGAAGCATCTGTGCGCATGCCTGTTAGCACACATACACAAGCACACACACACATACACACACCTGTATCAGAGTCAATGATGAACAATTCTGATCCAACTCCCTGGAGCTCATAAGAGATTTGGGCGTTTGAACGGATGTCAGCATCTGTGGCTGAGACCTGCAAGATGAGCCTGCCAGCAGGGGAGTCCTCAGGGACACTCTCGCTATATAGGGGCTGGATGAAGTAAAAAGAGGAAAATGGAAGAGAAAAGTGAAAAACAGGAAGGATACCAATAACGTGTAATAGATGGAACACAAAACCTGCAACAAAGTCCAAAAGTCGCAGTGCTGAAACTAACAGACCGTACCTTTTCGCACACGGGGCTGTTGTCGTTGGCGTCCAGCACCTTGACCTCCACGACAGCTTTTGCGGTGAAGATGCCATCGCTGGCAGTGATGTTAAGGAGATAATTGTCTTTCTCCTCACGGTCCAAGGGCTTCCTGACAGAGACCTTCCATTCATTCTGAATGTGTTCGATGGCGAACTGGCCAAGCGGGTCCCCTCCTGGTGTGGTGTTAAAAGCAATGTATCACTTTAGAATGATCAACAGCTCACACTTCTTGCTTTCAAACAGGAGGTGCCCCAAGTCTTTAATATGTATAAGGATCTGTCCTCCATTTAAACTTGATTGTGCTAAATATTAATAAATATTCACTGAAATCACCCTTTAAGTATTCACGAATCAAATCCTTTTCTTCTCACTTAAATATGTTTGGTACACAAGGAATACTACACATTGAAAAAAACAACAGAAAATGTTCATGAACCCATGATAGTGCTAGTTTCTGTTTCTCTTGATATTTCCAGACTTGGCATAGTTGATTCACACTTTCTAATTAGCGCTACAGGAAATGTTTTCCCCAGTCTATTTCAAAGCATTATTCAGATAATTATACATTTCTGTATAATGATGACCTAAATATTTGCCTTGAGCTTCAGCAGATTAGGCGATAACTCAGACTCAGAAGAGATAATAGGACTGTGTAATGTTTCAAAGATGAGATATTATCATCATATTAAGTGCCATAAATGGATAATCCCCCTAAGCTCTGTTTATGAAAAACTGTTACACAAAGGAGTAGGGAGTTAACTCTCTGGGCTAAATAATTATCTGTTTCGCAAAAATAATAAACACCCACCTGTGATGAAGTAGTTCACTTGTTTATTTATGTCCTCAGAGTCGTCATCCGTGGTGCTGAGGATAGCGATCACCCCGCTGGGAGGGGGGTCATCTTCGCTCACTGTGCCCTTGTAGATCTCTGCGGTGAAGCGGGGCGGGTTGTCATTCACGTCAGCGACCGTTACCTCCACCGTGGTGCCGGTCACATGTTGCACTTTATCCCCTTGGTCTGTGGCAATGACTCTCACCACGTACTTGTTAATCTTCTCACGATCCAGCTCTTTTAATGTGGTCACCCATCCGGTTTCGCTGTTAACGGCAAACAGCTCCGGGATCTCCTGTGAGCTTTGCTTGGGATCAAGGCTGTAAACGACGTGGCCGTTGGCTCCGGAGTCTTGGTCGGTGGCTTTGACCTGGATAACCTGAGACCCGCTTGGGAGGTTTTCCACAATGACGGCCTCGTAAGGGTCCGACTCAAAGGCAGGGTTGTTGTCGTTGAGATCTTTCACTTGGATGTTTATGTTTGCGGATGCGACCACCTCGTAGTTCTCATGCTTGGCTTGCGCAAGCAGAGTGAGTTGGTACCATTTGGTGGTCTCATGGTCGAGGCTTTTCTGCAGCTTCAAGGCTCCGGTGTCTCTGTCTACAACAAACACCTCGTCTTCATTGCTCTCAGGAGTGTTACCCTTCACAAGGCTGTATAAGACTTGCTGTTCGCTCTCTGCCTGAATCACATCAATCTCCGTGCCAATGGGCAGGTCCTCAGCAACCGTATACCGGTAATGTGGTTCAGTGAATTTGGGGATCGGCGTCTCTGGTGCGACAACCCTAATGTAAACCTGTACGACGGAATATTTAGGTGGATTCCCGGTATCCTTTGCCCCAACAAAGAATGCATAGAGCTCACTTTCAAGTCCAATGAGACTCTCTTTGGTTACAATGACCCCAGACGTCGGGTGAATTTCAAAGTTCTCTGCCACGTTTTCAACGTCTGCTTCAATTGAATATTCTATGTCAGCGTTGCTTCCCTCGTCCATGTCTGAGGCAGCAATTTTAACCACAGAGGTGCCCCTTGGGACGTCTGATGCAATAGTGGCCTTATATTCAACTGCCCTGAATTGTGGGGCATTGTCGTTGACATCTGTTAAGATGACATTGACAACACAAAATCCTACTTTTCCACCTCCATCCTCAGCTACGAGTGTAATAGGAATAACCTTCTCGATGTTATTCTCACGATCGAGACTCTCAAGAGTGAAAATCTCGCCATTCTCGTTGACAGAGAACTTGTCTTTTGCAAAGTCATTGACGATCCGATATGTTATTTGCCCATAAATGCCTTCGTCGTCATCTGTTGCTTTTGCTTCGGCTACCAGGGTACCTACAGGAGAGTTTTCAACAAGCTCCACCACATTGTCCACCTGAGAGAATGTGGGGTTGTGGAAGTTGGCTCCAATAACTGTTACCACGACAAGGGCTGAGCTCCTGAATACACCATCCGATACTGACACGTTGAGGTTGTAGAGAGGCTGCATATGTGCCCTGCGATGGTTAGAAATCACAATGGTGCCTGTGTGCTTGTCAATGGCAAAGTTCTGATCCTCATTACCCGATATGATGGAGAATTCTAACCTATTCGAGTCCGAGCTGTCGGCATCGGATGCCTGGACTTGGGTGATGAAGTGTCCGCGTGAGGCTAATTCACTGATCGTTGTTTTGTAAGTGTGCTCTGTGAATTCTGGAGCGTTGTCATTCAGGTCTGTGACATCTATTGTTACAATGACATCACTAGAGAGGGCTGGAACTCCTCCGTCTATAACGCGAACCCTCAATTTGTGCTGCTGGACCTCCTCGTGGTCGAGTACCTGAGCTGTAGAGATTATTCCTGTGTCACGGTCGATGGAGAAATAATCTGAACTCTTCCCCTTCTCCTCAACCAACTGAAAGAATAATTCTTGGTTATTTCCTGTATCTGAATCTGTGGCATCAACCTGCAAAACCATTGTCCCAATGACAGAGGCCTCAGAAATATTGACGTGGAAGGCCTTTGATAGGAACACAGGGGCGTTGTCATTCACGTCTTCAAGTATGATATCTACAAATACTTCAGAGTGTGCTCCAGTGAGAGAGTCTGTGGCTCTTACATTTAATTTGTATGCAGGATGTGTCTCAAAGTCCAGAGGCTGAATCACATGAATAACACCTGTGTTGAAATCAATTGAGAACTGTTTGAAAGGATCTCCTTCAGAGATGGTGTAAACGATACGAGGGCCTTCGGAGTCATTGGCTTGTACATGAAGCACAGGTGCATGCAACTGAATATTTTCAGGGATTTCAATGTTATAAAAAGGCTTCTCAAACACAGGCATTGCTTTGTTCACCACTGTTATTGGCACTTCAACCTCTGCTGAGAGGGACGGCTCCCCGTTGTCATTAGCCATGACAACGATGACAAAGTCAGTGTCAACAGACTCTTTCTCAAACTTCTTTTTGAGGGAGATTTCACCAGAGGGACTAATCTGAAAGTGCTCCTGGTGTTCCTTCAGGTGGTAATGGATGTCCGCATTCGGGCCCAGATCTTTGTCCACTGCTGTGACCTGGCGGATAACCTGGCCTTCCTCTGCGTCCATCTGGACCAGGGCGTGATAGGGAAGGTTCACAAACATAGGTTTGTTGTCATTCATGTCTTCCACCGTCACAGTTACGAGAACATGGGCTCCATCTTCAGACTTGTTCTCCCTGGTGACCTCAACTACAATATCAAACGTGTCCTGTGCTTCACGATCAAACTGAATTCCAGTGGTTGAGATTACCCCAGATGTGCGGCTGATCTGAAACCGCCTGTCAGGGTTTAGGATTTTGTAAAACAAAGGCTCGTTCACCTGGTTCCCAACAGCAGCAATGACTGCTAGTGTTTTTTTCTCCGAGGAGTTCTCTTGGACATAGGCTTTGTAAGACTCTCTGGTGAATTTCAGCTTGCTCTCCTTGTTTTCCTTTACATTTATCTTTACCGTGGCGACAGCGGAGAACCTACCGTCCGAAACCCTAACTTTCAATTCATATCTGCTCCTCAGCTGTGTGACATTCTGAATAGAGATTATGCCTGTGAGTGGATCCATTTTAAATTTGTCACCAATATTCCCCTCGGAGATGGAAAAGAGAAGTTTGGAGTTCGGCCCAGAGTCTAAATCTGTAGCGTTCACTTTAGTGACTTCCACTCCTTTGTATGTTGGCACTACAACAGTTGTCTCATACAGTTCTTGGCTGAAAACCGGCGAACAGTCATTAACATCAATTACTTCAATGGTCACGTTGGCCGGCGTCTCTGCAAACAGCCGTGGCATTCCTAGATCATGGACCTGGACTGTGAAGCGGAAAATACTTCTTTGTTCATAATCCAAAGCCGTTGTGATCCTGATAGCTCCAGTGCTAGAGTCAATGGCAAAATAATTATGAGCAAAAGGTTCAACAATCTGATAGATGAGCATGGCGTTCTGGTCACAATCAGCATCAGAGGCACGGATGACAAACGGGGTGTTTTCATGGGTCAGAACAACACTGTTGATGGGGGCAGACTCACTGATTACTCCTTTGAATTCCTCTTGCAGAAAGACTGGGGCATTGTCGTTTTCATCCTTTAGATGAATCAGAAGTGTTGTGTTGCTGGCGAGTCCAGCCATATTGCTGCCTTGTATTATCAGCTTGTATTGGGAGGTTGTCTCGTAATCTAATGCTCTCTGGGTTACCACCACTCCGGAGTTTGGATTGATATCGAATGCGCTGTTGATGTTGCCGCCTTTTATCTGATAGAAAACAGATGACTGGCTGACAGCTGTGACCAGGCTCACAAAACTTCCTGGATGGACTGATTCACTGACTTCAGCAGAGAACTCCTTCTCCGTGAATCTGGGGGCTGCGTTGTCAGAAACGGTTACCGCGATGTTTACAGTGGCGGTGGTTGACAGTGGAGTTGTTCCTTTATCAGACGCCTTAACAGTGAGCTCAAACAGGGTCTTGCTGCCGCGATCAAGCTCTTTGGCTACAGTAATTGTCCCGAGGACAGGGTCGATGGCAAACGAGTTTGCAACATTCCCTGCAAGAAACAGAAGAAAGAGGAAAAAAGAAAGATAATTTTTGTGGCTGCTTGGAAAATATTCTTCATTTTTTCAATCTCTCTTTCTATGTTCATCTTCCCTTTTTTCATACTCTGTTCCAGTTCAGTACTTTTTCCTGACTTTTTTTTCAATCTCACCCCTGAAAAAATAATAAACCTAAAACTAATTAAACTAAACTAAAAGTATAAATCTTCAAAAAAAAAAAAACTAACTCAAACTAAATTAATCATAAAAGCCAACAGTCAAATTGAAATAAAAAAAAAAAAACTAAACTAATAAAAACTTCAAAAATGTATAATCTTGGTGCCTGGCAGTTATGACCAACATAACATAACATCGGGAAGATGTGGTTTAGAATCTATAATGTAATTCTTCCCTACTCCACATCAGATAGAAATCCAAAGCTCTCTAGTTGAATCCAAGCAAAGCAAGCTAAAATTCAATTACATTGAGTCACTGGAATTATTTCAAAAATGCTTGCATTCAAATAAAAAAGCAACAGTCGAATGTCTCTTGTGTTCATACAACATCTTATTGTAAGGAAAAAACATTGTGGGAAATTCTGAGGGGGACCTGCCCATCTCCCACGTAGTTGGAGATCCTCTAGACAAAGTCCTCAATATTCTCCTGCTCTTTGTAAAGTATTCCATTCATGATCAAGATCCAGTGGGCAGCAGATTTCAACATGACTCATACATTTCTAGGAGCTGAATTCATTAGGGATTATTACACAATGAAAGCTTTCTTCTATCAGAGAAAAAGAAACATGGAAGTTGTGGCTCTTACAGGTGGCACAGCGGCTTCCTGTGCATTTACCTGACTCAATGCTGTAGGTGAGCTCCGCATTCGGACCCTTGTCTTTGTCCAGAGCTGTGACTTGCAGCACGGCCGAGCCTATGGCGGCAGATTCAAACACACGGCCGGAGTAAGGTGTGCCTATAAACCACGGTGCATTGTCGTTGGTGTCTGCCACGTTGACAATAACACGCACGAGGTTCCTCTTCACAGGGATGTCTTGGTCCCGTACCTAGAGAGATATGTAGCAAGTTAAACAGAGGAAAGGAAAAACATTCAAAGATGCCCTCAAGGTATAAATCCTTCCTGAATAGTAACAATCACAATAAAGCTATTCATATTTTACAGGGTTCCTACAGGTTTCTTCAAGTTCACTTTGAGTCTTTTTAAGATTTAATTTATATAAAACTTAATACCCCTTTCACAGCCTATTTCACAGACCTACCGGCAAAAGAGCCCTGTTTTTAATTTATTTATTTCTGAAACAATCCTGAACAATAAACAATGAAAACCAACAACAATAAAAAAAAAACGAGGTCTTACACCGAAGTAGCTCATTAGCTCCATAGCTCGGCACTCTTTGCGGTGATCTCTTTGATAAAAAGTCTATTAACTGACTTAAATGAATATTTTTGTAGGTTTTAAACACACACCATGTTCATACAAAACATTGTTTCATTAAACCTCACCTGTTGTAGTTAAGGTATTGTGGATATGATGCACTACTGAAAACAGAATGCCTATTTATTAATTTTTAGTGAACCCTTTCAGGTATTAAATGCATACTATGTCTATATAAAAATGCTTCACCAAAACCTCACCTGTTGTAGTTAAGGTATTGTGAATATGTTGTACTACAGCAAAGAGATTCATTCCTGAGGTAAATTATCTGGACTCACGCAGCAACCACCCTAATGATTCTATTAAGCAACTTCTGGCAAGACAGAACCTTTGAGCCATGACAATTCTGACAACTTTTATGTAGGCTACGTTATTTATTCAAAATAATAGTGGACGACAAATAAAACTTTTGAGGCGAATGCAGCACAGAGAAGTTACGTACTGCACACATTTTAAGACCCAGATACGGATACAAAGCCTATCTTAATTGCGTTGTTGTTTCAACTTCGTAAATTACTATCGAGAAATCGCCGGTGATCATTGATCCGTACCATGACAGTGAGGATGTGGCTATGCATGGTCTCATGGTCCAGTTGTTCCGCGGTGTAGAGCGTGCCCGTCCCTGGGTCCAGTCTGAACTTTCTCAGGCTGAAGGGATCAGTGCTGCTCAGGAGCGTAAAGGTCAGTTTGTTCTTCTCGTCTTCGTCCACGGCGCTGATCTGCAGGACCTCGGTCCCGGCCGGGGTGTCCTCGGGGACATTCACCTCATATTTAGGCTGAGAGAACTGTGGCCGGTGGTTGTTTGTGTCGATGACACGGATAAGGACCTATAGGGGTCACAAAGGTAGATGGTAGAGTATGTATTATTCAACATTGGACTTGCATTTTCTTCATATTGATATGTGACACGTGATAATTGTTTAAAGTTTAATGTCTAAACCGTTCCTCTCATTTTGTTAATGTAGCCCATGTTGCATTACAGAATATAATTATATGATATATTGGATAGTTGAATTCACTTAAATATAAACCAGTTTTAGAATAATTATAAAGCATATTAAGTTGGTTAAGTTTCTGAAAGGGGTAGTTATATGTGCATATACTGAATACCCTGATGGTAACCATTCTAGTATGCATTTTTTTAAACAGAGTAGGAAATAACAAACAATAAATTAATACCAGTTCCCAACAGTTCAAAATACAACTTTACTTTCAATCTCTTGTGTGTCAGCAGCATACACACACACACACACACACACACACACACACACACACAGACACACACACACACACACACACACACACACACACACACACACACACACACACACACACAGGACTACACACTTTCTCCAACACTCTTCAGTAATAAGCAGTGCTGTGTATATAGACCAGATCAATACATATGATGGCAAAAGCATTTTTTAACCGAATGGCCAACAGTGCTTCTAACAGTGAGAACAACAAATCAATACTGATTAACTACAATGCATTTAAATGAGTCCTGCGCTACACACAGAAGCAGCAGATTGAATTGAGAGTACATGTGTGAAAAACCACTTCCCGTCGTCGACAGCTCACAGTGTAAAGTAAAAAAAAAGCCTGTCCAGTGGTATTAATATTATATATTACTAATATAGTAATAGAGTAAAATAACCTTCAGGATGGTTGTATGTTTTAGTTGGAATGTTTGAAAGTATTCTGCTAAGTATTCAGACTTCTACATGTATGCTCCACTCTTTTTGGACAGGCAAAAAGTGCAGACAATGTGTTTTTTTTTTCCATCGTGCAACAAAGAATCTCACATGCCCAAACTGTAAAATTCCACTGGGAGCATGTTTTATCAACACCAGCCACTCGTCTACTGGACTTCCGACAGAGGATTATGGCGAGCTGCTGGAATGCCATCTCTGCTTCCCAGACCAGCGAGGGGGCTCCTACCGTTGCCAAACATGGGGAACAAAGGGATCAGCCCAGATTAGACACCTGCATACCAGACACCAGGGGGTGATGTCCCGTAAGGAAACGGACAAAGCTGGGCTGCGTGGCGCAGGGACGGTGGAAGGGGGGGGGACTGTAGCTGCAAACGCAATGACTGGTTGACAGCTTACTAACCGGCCAGAATTTGTCAGATATATGGTTAACACAACAGCCCAATGTTGTGTGTGTGTGTGTGTTTTTTTGTTAACCATAATACTGTTTGTTGACCACTGTGAGCCTATATCAGAGACAAATATAGACTCAACCTGACAGGAGTGATAACATTTACAATCTGCTGTGTGCTGTGATGCTGGCAACGCTGCCGAGGCTCACAGATGTCATCTTGCAGGGGGAGCACTGGGCTGCATGCTGCCTGTCAGTGCTACGAGCTGGCCGTTAGCCACGAGTCATGCGTCACGAGAGACAGTGATGTCACGCCGCTAATAAGGATACCTAATATAAAATAAATACAGTTTTCTAATGAGGCATAAACCCTGAAAAGACCCATGCAATTGGGCATCTAGTGCACGTTGCTGGGCAATTTACCTCATTCCAGGCATGTCTTCTCATGTGATGCCAGACCTCATATAGTAACAGATCCCTGATGCCTCACAATCCACCTTTTACACATGCAAATGTACACACATACGCCCGCCCCCACAAACAGGCACATGAATGTGCACTTGCAACACGTACATCCAACAACCGGGCTGTCCAATGCAGCTCAATCTGGTCCGCGTCAGATAACGCGTCTTGTGAATAGTGAGTAAGGTGGTGAGAGCTGATAGTGCTGTCGGTAAGCAGAAAAGAAATAGAACCTGGTCAGTGATAGTTGCTTCTATCCAGAATACTATTTCTCGTGGTTTCCAAAGCACACAAAAAGGCTATTCAACGCTCCTTCCGTCCTCCATATGCACACAAACCTTTCCCCTCGCAAGGAAGCTCGACAACACTTCAAAGGAACTTTGCCCCTGAAACATCACAAAGCAGCATGATACGGCCCTGCTGCAGCAGGAATGGTGGTGTAGAATAAGACTCCGTAACCCCGGTATACGGCTTCCTGTGGGAACGCTGGAGTGGAACAGGATTGGGAGTGAGAGACGTACAGAGACAGATGGAGATACTAAATAAAAAAAGTGCTGCGAGAGAGAGAAGAGCGTAAAAAAGAGATGAAAAAGAGAAAAGGAAAAGAAAGCTAAGACACGGCCTCAGACAAAGGGTGTCCTGTTGTCCTGGAGACAAAAGGAAATGTGCTTGGGATGAAAGGGATTTTAAATATAATTATTTATTTATTTTAAACTTGAATAGAAAACTGAAAAGCGAAGCGAGTGCTGTCTAAAACTATTTATCTCGTCGCCACAAACTTGCTGACAGGAAGTGGCAAATATCTATCATTTTTCTGCCACATGCAGGGTCTCATGTTATACTTAAACCTGCTGCGTGGAGCCTTTACATATAAATGAAAGTCCCATCCACTCAAGCCTTCGCCAAACAGCCACATAACGCTGATTAAGCCGATCACTACCAGGTAAATCTCTGTATTTCACAGTGTGCAGAATTTTTTTTTTCATACTGCATATGTGGCAATATCCCCTGCTGGCCGGATCAATGCATGCTGAGCAGGTTCCATGAGCGGAACGTGTACTTTGATGCCCTCACCGGATACTTTTCTGATCATTTGAATGTGGAAAAAAGAAAAAAAAAGTCATGGCTCTTGACTCTTAAACATTAGTGATCTGATTTATAGCGGATGAGTAACTGGTGGTGAAATAATATACAAATTTTCTGAAAAATATTAATTACATTCTTTGAAATGTAAAAACAGAACATGGCTGTGGTCTGCTGCAGCTCAACTTGATATTTTGTTGCCTGATAAAAATTACTTACTTACAAGTGAGCAAACTAACGTCAGGGAATACTAAGAAAATAATGATAATTTCTACAATCTTACAAGTAGAGAGATTGCTGGAGGAATTGATGCATGCTACAATCCTTCCAGACCGGGTTATCAGGAGCAGAAACAGGACTGCTGCAGGCGGCATACATAGTGCAACATTATGAAACCGTATTGGAAAGGCACAGTCCATCATGGAAACGTTTACAATTTCTGAAAGCAGCGTCTGCGATCGTTAAAGACAACACTCGACGGGGAGAATTTAGCGATTCGAGGCCCACGGGGAAAATATCTTGCTTTATTTTCACCCTTTCGCTAAATGGGAACATCTTAAATCTTTTTTTTTCTTCTCTATAGTAAAACTATTCATATCACACAGTAAAAAAAAAAAAAACTATAAAAAGTCCTGAATTTAAAGTTGAACATAAAAGGGAAGAGTGAAAGAAAGGTATTATCAGTACAATATACTTAACGAATAGTAGTTATATTAAAGTTGTTATATCTTTAAAAAAATGACATTTGGATTCTGGGGCAGTTTACATTCACTTTGGGAGAGTTAAAATAGTTTTTCAGGACAGCTGTGAAAAAAGTTAAGTCTGGAGCCCCAGAAAGGAAACTATCACATTTAAAAACATAAGGTTGCGAGTGAAAGAAATAAACGAACACGAGGCTGGGCATAAGATGCAAAAGGGAAAGAGTCCTGAATAAAGTAGTCAGCTCTGAAACTGGAAGAGAAGTGACTTATAAGTGTGAGTGAATGAGTGAGACATAAAGAGAGTCTTTGTAACGCGGGCTGAGATAACACGAGAGACAGGAGACCAGGAACAGATTGTGAGCAGAACAGCTTGAGGTACTTGTGCGCGGCCAAGGGAGGATGTCGTATAGCGGGAGACGGGGGGAAGGGAGGGAGGCCGGGCCGCATGCCGAGGCTGCCTCGCTGGCGCAGCTCCTGGCTATGAGGTGCCCGAGCTGGAATGCGGCACCCCTCGCCTGCATCAGCTGATCCTTCAGAGACGCCTTCATCGAGCCACAATGGTCAAAAGGAAAAGCACGGAGCAGAATAGCCATCTGTGTTCCGTAGACCTCCCACGGGCCAGGATCTCTCGTGCTGATACTGCCACTGGATTCGCAGGAAGCTCGCATGTGCAAAGGCAATTTTTAAATAGCAGTTTAGGGGGTTTTTTTTGTTGTAATTTGAAAATAAAAGA
The DNA here is from genome assembly GCA_036785175.1 of Eupleurogrammus muticus. Taxonomy (NCBI): domain Eukaryota; kingdom Metazoa; phylum Chordata; class Actinopteri; order Scombriformes; family Trichiuridae; genus Eupleurogrammus; species Eupleurogrammus muticus. The sequence goes on along the minus strand of JAYKQN010000003.1, from coordinate 18,225,712 downwards.
TGTTTAGGAACAAAAAAGGTGCGCTAAGGAGACTGCAAATAGCATACATGTGTGTTTTTTTCAAAAACAGGACATGCAGGGGCTTTCTTTCATTGTGCTTGTTGCCCCGCTGTGCCGTGCGTAGGAGAGGAAGCCCCCCCTGCCAGGTGGCAGCTTCTGGGCAAAGGCAGGGCACTGGCACTGAGTACTTGTACATGTTCCCAAAATGGGATTTTGCACAGCCCACTGCCCACCGAGGTCCAGCGTTCTTGTTTGCGCCTTCTCCTTCCAAAACAGAATAAACATCATCCCTGCCCGGCTGGCCCCGGCCAATACATACGGAGACATTTTATAAAATAGAGAGGGAAAAAATCAGAAAGGAAGACAAAGAGAGCTAAGGGGAGACGGAGAACAAAAAAAAGGAGGAAGAAAAAAAGGCAAACATTCCAATGAGACGGAGGGAAAATAGGCCAGCCCGTCTGGCAGCACAGCTTCCACATGACTTTGATTTGAGTTATAGATAAGTCCAACTTTGGGCTTTCACGAGGTGCACTGCATGTGTGTGATCAGGTAGATCTAATTTGCAGTAAAACTCTGCATGACTTTTAAAAGTTAAACAGATCCTGTAGCAAGAAAATTAAGAGGCTTTTTTTTAACGAGGAACAATGATTACTGTATTCCGCATAATTCAGTCTCTCATATCATTGAAAAATTATAATCAGTGTTTGATTGTTAATCCTTACACACTACCATTAGGTGGACTTGGTAAGAGTCAACATTGCTGCCTTATTACTCGCTTGTAAAAAGCCAATTTGCGGCGTAACTCGATAAAATTACTGTCAAAACTTTAACTGGGTTGGTTACACACCATTTAAAGGTCAACATACTTCCAGCTAGAAAATGCGTTTACAGTTTCCATTCCAACCCCTGCTAAACGGAGCAAAGGCTCTCAAAAGGTGAACAGTGTTATCGGGTAAACAAGTTAGTAGTCTAACCACTCAAAGACGGCTTTCTTAAACATGTAAAAGCAGTCTTGTCTACTGTATCCTTGGGACACTTCTGGATTTCCTAACACACAGGCAGGTCAGCCTTGGTGTTTCCCCGATGCGGCTGCTGCTGCTGCTGAAATTTCACACAATCATTAACGTCAGGGGAAGGAGTTAGCAGTGCGTTGTCAATCTGGCAGTAAATACACGGTGTTTTCAGATGCTATATGCTGCAGCATCCGAAAGAACAAGACAAGTCTGTTGTTGACTGCTGGGAAAGTAGAGGAGGTTAGCTGTAGAAGTTCTGTGGGTCAGCCTAACCTGACAAACACTCCTTAGAGGCTAATATATATCCTAAGTGATGTATTTATTACTAGACAGCCAAAATTGGGTAATTAGTACAGCCTCTCTCTTAATACTTCTCGCCTCATGCAGTCACATATTTGGCTCGTGGCGTATCCCAGGCAGCTGGCCTACATCACAAAGTGTGATTTATGCAGCATACAAATTCAGTAAATCCATTCCTTCGAAGGAAAACTGCTGACCTACAGTGGTCAGCTGGGTATCCAGTGTCTTACTAACCAGCACTCATCTGCAAAAGAGAGCCTATCAGTCACAGCACTAATAATATACAGTACACACAAATATACACATAAAAAACATGCCGATAGTGAGAATATTGCACGCTGCAGCAGGCAGTGGACTTAATATGTTGATGATTCTTTAAGTGTCCGATGTAAGATACTCATTTACCAATTAAACTCATAAAGGTGTATGCATGCTATTTAAGCTTTGGCTGATTTTTGATATATCGGGATTATTTTTGTAAAAAAATTGCTTGTGTGTGTTGGTTATATACAATTTTTTTACAGCATTCAGGTTTAGGTACAACTGTAGTTCTGCTGCATCTTTCAGTTCTTTTAAATCAAGCCTTGTGAAGTTTTCGCAATGTGGATTTTGCCCACTATTAAATTAGTGGGTGTTGAATACATATAAGAATTACATTCTTGGAGATCTGACCTAATCAGTGTCCAAGCAGCGACAAACCATTGGGGAGGTTCAAGTGAGGAAGTTCAAGTCAAATTAAATAAAGTTTCTCTATATAAATTGAGAATTAAATCATCCTCTGCAGTGTGAAAGGGGTTTGCTAGTACAGCCAGTCACACTAGGAATCAAACCCACAGAGAATAAGACCTTTTGAATAGGTTAATCTTTGAATGTGATTAATTTGACTTAAAATGTCAGTGCAAGTAGTATTGCCAAAAGGCTAAGTATCAGTTGCCAAGCTTTTTGGAAAAGTGCTTTACGTGGAGACAAAATCGAGGGCTGAAAAAAAACAAAAAACGAGGTGCTCCGTGGCTGGTGTGGAGGTTCTCCGCTAAACTAAAGGATGTGCTGCTTCTGTGGATGAGCTGCGAAATGAAGGCGGCATTTCATCCCAGGCTCAGTGGAGCGCGGCAGCCAGATGATGAAAGGCTTTATTCATACGGAGTGACAACAAATAGATTCTTTTCCAGCTACAGTTCTCTGAAGCTCCCCTTTGAGGACAAAGGACAAAACACTTTGAATAGCACCATCCCATATGACCCAAACTACCATTTAAAAATGTTGAAAATCTCATGGACAGGGCATGACTGCTTGGACAAAAAAACACAGACAACTCGCATGCTCAAAAGCATTTTTCATGGCAGCTCGGATCATAGGCGAGTAGGATTAAATTAGCACATCGATATATGGTAATACAAGTAACGCTTTTTTTTTGAAGAATATTCCTTCATCAGTATGTTCACATAGGCACATATGGGTTTGTATCTTAGTTCCTTCCTGATTAAGCACTTTTCAGACTGTATGTGAGAGTAATATATTTACTTATCAAGAAGTTTATTCAGATAAGTTAGGGGCAATCTGCTCCTCTGAGAGAAATGCAAGAGAAAGTTCATGGGTTCAGAGGAAGATCCAGCAGAGGAGGGGCTGAAGAATGCACACATAAAAAAAAGAAAAACTTTGGCTGAAAGGCGCCATCATCACAGCAGCGCCATGTGAGGAATGAGACAATGGAAGATTCCTGGAGCTCAACTGAGATGGTAAAAAAGAGAAAGGGGGAAGGAATGCTGACTACCTGTATCATGGTCTAAAAATGTCAGTTTCAGTCACACCTGACACACAAAGACGCAATTAAACTTCAATTTGATATTTTATACGTTCCGTCAAATCTGATGAGTTGAAAGAAAGATCAGGTGAGCTGCAGATTACATCATAACCTGAGTTTCCATTATCCAATCACCATTTTTTTTTCGGCCCAGATAAAATAATTCCCACTAAACACGATCTGTCCCCAGCTCCAGCGTGCCTGTAGACAGAGAGTTCTCTCAGCTGAATGTGAATCAACACAGCGAGGCGACGCCACCTCTGCGAGGTGTAATGCTCACACGCTGACGCACGCACACTCACCTGAGCGGCGGCGGCGTGTGTGTGTCACAGTGAGCCGCTGCTGCTCAGGTGAGTGTTACTGAGTGCAGCTTTCTTTCTTGTTGAAGCTCGCCTACTCCTCTGTCAATCATATACCCTCCCCACAGGGCTTGTGTTTTTTAGTATCGTTTAACATGCTTCGATGACTTACTTTCTGGAGGGAACCTGACAATAATAAGAAAAGTAAGGACACCAAGTATCTGTGTAAAAGTGGGTAAAACAACAGACCTGAGTTCCAGTTTGAGCTTATTATTATAGGAAAAAGTGACAAAACAAGTTTCTGATTTCTGGAAGGCTGAAACGCATTCATATTTGTTTCATGTCTGTGACTTATTGTACAGACAAAGACATTAAAACTAACGTTGTAGTGAAAGGTGAGATGTTACTGGAATGAGAACAAACAGATCATATTTCATCAGCATCATTCATTGCATATTTGTAGGAAATGAAACATTGCAACAGCAACTATTCTTTATAATCTTTAATAGTAGCACTGGGCGGTGTGACCAATAACCAATAACATTGCATTATTTTTCAAACTTATATTGGTGTTATAATATTTGACACAATATTTTTTGTCCATGCATGACTAAATGTTGACCCCATTTTCTAATAATGTGGAGCATAATTACAGTAAATTGGCTTAGAATGACCAGGCTAGTATTAACATAGTCCTGCTGTGTTGCCGTGCCAACATTGATGGTACATGCAGACATCGAAGAGGACGGACATCTTATTTTCATGCATTCTTCATATTCTAGGACAAGCAAATTGCTCGTGTTGCCTCCTGCGGCTACAACTTTAGCCTGACAATGTTTACAGATTACGGTTGTGTGATCGGCGACAGATTTTTTTTTTAAGCCGAGGCGGTTCCACACAACCAACACAGCTTCTCTTTTTGGCAGAAGTTCGTCTGTGTCTGTGACATTTTCTCCATCCATGTTGTACATCGCTCAACACACACACACACACACAGGCTGTGCTCCCACGTGCAGTCGCATGCAGCTTGTTTGGTACAACTGCAAAAACACTCGACATTCCCGGCTTTTTGCTGTTCACACTCACTGGTATTGCAGTATTTGGAACAATTCATTAGAAAAAGTCGCAGCCCTAATCCTGTTGACTACGCCAGTAGAACCACACAATTCAACCACACTCCACAACATTATTATAGATATTGCGTGATGTGACTAAAATGATTATATGTCCATTTTCCTTCAAGGCAGCATTAGCCAGTCAATCAAGTCATGTAGGGATGTAATGAGGTCTCAGATTTATGAGCCGCTGCCATTTAGAGCTGTCAGTTTAGAGCGATGACAGCGTCCTGAAGTAAACATTTCCAAACAAAAGGGACAGTTTGACCCCCCCACCCCCTCTCCCCGCTATTCCTCACATGAGGGGAAAAAAAAACAGAACCATGACAACTGCCTCATCAGCTTCCGACCGTTTCATTAGTGTTTCAATTACCTGGGTGCTGACAGTTCGTGTCCCATCTGTGGCTTCCACCGTCAGGTTGTAATTTGATTTCTGCTCGGCGTCCAGGGGCCGTGCTACAATCAAGGTTCCGCTGGCCTTGCCCACGTCAAAGCGGCTGTCATAATTGCCACCTGCGGATTTTTTTTTTGGGAGGCAAACAAAAAAAACGACAAAAGATTAGCGACACGTCATTGCTCGGTTGTCCGCATGTAGCGAGGTTACACGAACACTAAATGGGGGCAATGAGAGGAACGCACAAACATCAGTATATGAATATAATGTCAATATCATTCACCATCATTGTAACTGTGTCATTCATGTAGATGTAATCCGGCTGTTTTCACAACAATGCAAAGTGGTGAGTGTACACACTGTGTAAACTGTACCAAACCCTCAAGCATATTCAATTATGGTTGGCGTGATTTTCAATGTTTTTGTCATATAAGACATTTTTTACAATAGCGTTTGCTTGGTTTTTAAAAATGTTTTTTTTTTCAGTTTTCCTCTGCACTGGTTGTGGGTTCTGATGGAAGGGAACCAACATTACATCCTCCTCGTATACAATGGACATGCAGACAGTAGGCTTGAGACAATGGTTCGTCAAACTGTTGTGTGCTAATGTATAATTTTGATGGAGAAGCAGCTTTCACTTTTCATGCTCCACATATCTGGAACAATCTCCCAGAAATCTGCAGGTCTGCTGTCAATTCTTTTAAAAAGCTGCAGAGTAAAATAACACACATAAAATACAACAATACAATAACTATATTGTTGTTGTGATTTTTTTGGGGGGATATTGGCCCAAGCCTATGAACTGTACATTAGTGGATATCAAACACAGCTCTCATTCACACATGGTAGGAAGGTTTTTGTGGTATCATCTCGGAGCGGGTCACAGGTTGAAGGGAAAATGTGGCACAAAACAATTGGAGTACACCCGACGGGCTGGAGGATCTCTTAATGCCACGGTGCCTATTAGGAGATCCCAGCAGCTACCTTCTGCTGTACAGTTGTGGTCACAAGCCATCTGAAGGACGTAAAACATCTCAGAATCCTCTATGCCGTCTTGCAAAAATCCAAACCAAACAGAACATTCCAGAGAAAAAGGAAAGCAGTGGCAGAGCACACGGAGAGAAAGAAGAAAAGAGAAATGTCAGTCGGACGTTGATTAGAGGGAGAACAAGGTGGGAGGAAGGGAGGAGAGGCAAGCATTTTCTTTTTCGAAAGGAGTCAATTTAAGTTTTTCCATGCATGCAGCATCTATTGTAAGTAAAAGAAACAGAGAAACACTCGAGAAAGGAGCAATTATGTTTCAACAATTAAAACACGTAGGCTGACACAAAACAGGTGCGAAAAGTAGAAATGGTGATTGATTATACCGACAAATTCATAATGATCCCATATAAGCTCTGCCTATGCTAGTCTGATTTCTCCAAGAAAATATATCAGCATTTGTAGAATACAGCAAATTAATTTGTCAAGTTTTGAGTGTCGATATGAAAATTTGTTTGTCTTTGGACATAACCCCGCCATATATACTATTATATGTTGGAACAGGTTTTTATTAACAGGGGAAGCCAGGAACTTCAACATTCTCTTTAAAATCACTGACATTTGTAATAAAGAAAAAACCTAAAGGTCCACTGTTGGAATGTGGCCTTTCTAAACAGCATGTATACTGTAGTCTACCCTCTATGTGCATATAAGGATGGGATTCTTTCTACACAATCATCTCTAATCTTTTTCTAGGCAAGAAAATGAATATGATACATCAATAATGTGTGTGACCACTGGCGGTAAACCTTCAAAGCAGTGTAACGTGTGGCTTTATCACAGCAGTACAAAAAGAGTCCATAACTTGTATTTTCTACCTTTGAAGCGTTTCTTTTACACAGCCCCTTTCTAAAGAATGCAATCACACACACACGCACATATGCAACATCACAGACATGTAGGGAACGGTACCTGTGATTTCGAACCACACGGGGACATCAGACGACTCGGTGGCTACGACGCCCACCATGTGCGCCACGGGGTCGCTTTCCATCACGGAGAAGGTGAAGGGGGACTCCTCGAAAAGCAGCGGCGCTGCGTCTGTAGGCACTTCCGGCTTGGGGATCCACTCGATGTGCAGGCGGCAAGTGGAGGATTTCTGAGGACGCCCGTTGTCGACGGCTTTTATCTGAGAGGCGGAGAATAGTATGTTGCGTTAATGTAACAGTTCTGTTGTGAAAAAGGAAGCTCCTGCACAGCACAGCCACTAGATCCCCTACCAGAAACCCTTCAAAAGTAAATATACAGGAATATGAGATTATGTGGTTACTGGTTCATGCTCACCAGTGCAAAGAGCCGGTATACAGCATTTCACTTCCCACAGCGTGTACATAGATACAACCACAGATTTATCTACAGATTGAGCTATCTTTCCATCATAAAAGCATCCCAGCACGCTGAGTTGTCCTAATGGAAAGAAAAAACCTTGTATTGTGAATAACATTCTTTCCTTATTTTATTCAGCCCTTCGTCTGCAGCATAATTACTGTTAATGGTGATAAGCAGAATCAATTGGATGCAGGAATACATAAAACGAGCATTTCAAATACATTTAGGCTTAAAGAAAATGAGAGCTAGGTATGATTACTGCTTGTATCATGGTGGCTGTAATATTATCTATTTTTTTGCCTCACAGCCTGAATACTAACCATCCCTTTTGGAAAACATTTGGTATTTGGTAATCTTACCACATTCTTCAAAAAAAAAACATCTTCACACGATGAGTGGAAAATAATCTCAGTAGGTGCTGAACACTGTGACAAGGCTTTGTTGACAGCCAAAATGAAGGATCACATTGATTTTTTTTTTTGACAAATTGGCTCTTCGTGACAAAGGCACCGCGGTGGAAAAAGAAAACACGCACACGTCCTCCCACTTATGTTATGACAGTATAACAATGAGATCCTAATTGGATACCGCCGGAGTGTTGTTTAGAACATGCTCCCTAACATTTGAAATAAATTAGTTGCTTTCGCCACAAATTTCCTTCTACACTTTCTGAGCAACGTGATGCATGCGGCCCAATTAGCTTTTGGTCTCTTACTTTACTGCATGCAGAAAGGCAGAAGGCGGAGAAACAAAGGGCGAAAGAGGGGAATGAAGTGGTAAAACAATGCTTCTGTTGTGATGTAATATTATGCACTCACTGTGAGAATGTCATACTCTCCGGCTGAGGAGAACTTCTTGGAGGACACCAGACCGGTCTTGGGTTCGATGAAGAACTTGCCGTGCTCGTCGCCCTCCTCGATGCTGTAGGAGATCTCCGCGTTGGGCCCCTCGTCGCGGTCGGACGCGATGACGCGGTACACCGGGTCCCTCCTCATCGTCCTCTCTCTCTCGGGCCTCTCCCGCTCGGGGAGCTTGATCTTGTAGATTTTCTCCAGGAACAGCGGCCTGTTGTCGTTCTCGTCGAGGACCTGCACGATGACGCGGACCGTGGTGGACTTGGCGGGAACGCCGTGGTCGGTGACTGTGATCTGAGGCGAAAGGAGAACTTTAGACCAAGAGGCTTTAACCTGACAACAAGGAAGCAAATATCATCCGCCATCATTATCTCCTTAATGCACAATACTCTGATTGTTTTCTGCTCCTAAATACCTTTAATAGATACAGTTTTGGACAGAATCTGTGAAAAAATAAACAAAAAGTTTATTAAACCCGCACCTGACGAGAACGCTTTGTTCAACTATCATGGGAATTTGTAAAAAAAAATGAATAAATAAATAAATAAAAGCTAGACAGCTGCGTTAGAAACTCCACGTTCCAAAGCCTTGAGATAAAAACCGTTAAGCTTCCCTTCATCGTCCTTTCGTTCCACTTCTTTCTTGCTGCCAAAATTAAGGCAATTCCCGTTGAGATTTGCTGTCATGGTTTATTTGAAACAGTTTCTTTTTCTTGACTAAACCAATAGCTATCATCCTTTCCTATTGCTGCTTTTTGTTTAATAAACCTAAAAACCTCATCTACAATAAAGGAATGCAGTCAGAAACTTTTTCATCCATGTGAAGACAGACTGAAGAACTTAATATCCAGTCAGTTCACTCCCTTGATTGTGAGATTGTTCAATTCCAGCCACTTTTCTGTGGTTGGACATAAGAACAGTATCACACTTCTCCTAATCTAATTTCATGAAAAAAGTACAAGTACAAGCTACCTCATACAACCCCAATTTAAAAAAATGAAAAAACAAGAAAAAACCTATTACTCATAAGCTCTTATACACATTGTAGTGAAATGTCAGCCCTTCTGCAATGAAATGAAAAAGCTTATTTGAATAATCAAACAAGATGTTTCTCTCTCTTTTAGACGTTAATGCAGCGTTTCTTGCCTCGAGGAGTCATTATTGAAGGCTGGTGTATTCACGTAAATGCGATAAGTTTTATCTGGAGGCTGTAATGGCAAATTGAAAAACCGTACCAATCTGAAAAAAAAATAAAATGTTTAATATATTTTCCTGTGGAAAATGATAACAGTAGCTTCGCCCGGGCTAGAACATTAACAACCCACCATGGCTAATTATTTTTAATTAGCTGCACCTCTTCGTTCTGTTCGCACACGCCGCGCTGGCTGCTGCAGAGTGTCAGAAACTCACAAACACAGATTTTCCCCTGTAGTAGCCAGTGTGAAAAGTACACAAATATCAAGTGTTCCTGGTGGCATTTTTGTAATTTGTGCAAAGATGTAACAGCTTATTCAAAAAGCAAAGAGCCACGGGCCGGCGTTTAAAAAAAAAAAAAAAAAAAGGAAAAAAAACAATTCTTTCTCTCCTTCCAGGAAACAAAAAGGGCGCAAGCGTCGCGCAGCTGGTGGAGACGTGAGTGTTTCTACCTTCGTGCCGCAAAATACCATAGAAGGGCACAACAAATGTCACGGCCGTTTAAAACCATCTGCTAAGTGCGTTACTAAAAAACAGTCAGGAGTCCAGGGCCAGGCGCACAACCATTTGGTGCCATCGTTTCGATTACTAAAGTAAAGTGTTTTGGAGTTTCTCGCCGTGTCTGCAGCTGTCTGCGCTGTTCACGAGAGAAGAATTAATGAAACGGGATGACCAGAAACCTGAGCAGGATTGTCTCTCTCAGGGAGGACGTGTTAGTGGCCAGCCTGGGCTCTAATGAACCATCTCATTATGCTCACATTTGGCCTCATATACTGTATGTAGGTGCAGTGGCTGATATCCCTTCATATTTAAATATATTGAAAAGTTAAGGGAAAAAGACACAATCTACACTACTCTAGTTCTCAGTACTCTGGTTCCCTCTGCATAATAGTGCTGCAGCCACAATAACTATTTTTTATAGCAGCTGGAACCAGAGAATTTGGATATTTTTTTTCTTTGGAATTACTCAAATTGATTATCAAAGTAGTTGACGGATCAATTTAATAGTTGGCAAATAATCATTTGCAGCTCTACTATACGGGATCCTTATAAGCGTGTGTGCTGATTGAGAGAGAGCACTGTCAAGTATGAAGTGGATCAGATGATTAGTTCTCAGGCTGCATGCGCCACACTAGTCAAGATCAAGTCTCATGTATATTGCATTTATTATTTCCACAAATTAAGGGCACAATCCCACACAGTTGATGTCGACTAATGTCTGTTACTGGAAATAATATATGTATATTGTGGTTGACTATACAGGGGAAAACTGAACCCAGGAAAAGTGGACAATATAGGAACTTTAAGTTACACAGTTCCCTATGCTGCTGGATTGTGGCCATTTATCAAGAGAAATGAAACATAATTAATCATTGTTGTTCCCTCAGTTTTTAAAGCACTGTAGACGTAATATCATCCGGATGACCAATGGGGTTTTTTTGGCATTTTTTTAGATTAAATGATTCATCTGAAAAAAACGGACCGGGTCGGATCTATTATCCGAGTGGAATAATCTAGACTAGCAACCTGTGCGCGGCGTACCCTGCGTCTTGCCAAATGAATGCTGGGATAGGCTCCAAACAACAGATGTGAACAGCCCATTCACTCCTGCTTTTCCATTATAATGTTCTCTCCGGAGTCCCAGGCCTGAATCCTCAGCATGTCCTGGCATGTCCCACTTTTGCTATTTACCCCACCACCCCCGCCCCCACCCCCCCTTTCCTCTGACAGAGGCCTCTCATCCTGCCGCTAGAGCCCACACTCAGACCATCAAGAGCAGCTTTGCTCCCCCCCCACACCCCACTGCCTTTTAACTCTCTCTCTCTCTCTCTCTCTCTCTCTCTCTCTCACACACACACATACACACACACACAGGCACACGACTACCAACCCCCATCTGCCTCATCATAAAAGCCGAAGGCCCCCTGTGCTCCCTTCCACCTCCTCTTTTTAACATTTGGTGCAAACAATGCTGACACAGCCCCCACCCTAATTGCTCCACATGTTCCAAATGGTCCGGCATGTTCCGTTTCTTTCCTCTTACAACAAGCCGGCGCAGAAACTACGGCACTAGTGGGGACTTGAAATCGCTTTGCTCGGATAGCACCCAGTCAGCACAACAACAAAAGGCGCGTGTGCACACATGTATTCTTCTGACTCATGATTAGCCCTTGATTAGTCGCCCTGAGGATACACTGTGAGGTGTGTGTGTGTGTGTGTGTGCGTGCTGAAAAAATTGTAGGCTTCAGGGCTTCTGTGCCACTCCACAAATGTGCAGCCCCCAATAAAGAGCTTCTTGCTGGATTGTCAATAACCAGTGACCAACGTGCAGCAACTTCTCAAGTTATTGTGCTTGCACGCTACTTTGAAGGTCATGTTTGCTCAGCCATGCTCTACCTATTTAGAGTTGCTTGCTTGGAATTATCCCTAAAACTCCTTTAAGAGCAAGAGAAATGTTAAATTTGAGGTAAATAACAGGACGGTTCATTTGTGCGCTGGGATCACAGTCTCTGATTAATCACTGTAAACTTTAGCAATAAACGTGACAAGGAACAGAAGTTACGATGAAGATATAGGAGTGTTACATTCCGATTAACATACAGGTCTACCAGGCTTTGAGCTCAGTGTTATTAAATGTCTGTCTGGAGGCATTTTGTCAAGTGAGACAAATGAACAACAGTCATGAGCTCAGCCATAGCAGGAATTTGAATCAGACACCAATTACATCCTAGTGATTCAAACCCTTTAACCACATGTTGGATGTAGTAATATACTCCAGTGTGAACCACGAGATGGAGTTTGAGTTGATATAACAAAACCTCCAAACACTGATATCCACAAGCTTTTTATTGCAAAAATAAATAAATAATAAAATCACTTTTTTATGCGAGACTTTGATATTCGTACATTACGTAACGTTTCAAAAAGAGAGGAGAATTTTATTTATCAGCTAAACATTCCACTGAAAGGAACACGCTCTTTCCTTTAGTCCCCAGCCACATCCCTGTCATCTATTCTCAATCCTGCAATGCAATTAGCTCCGTGTGATGTACAGTCAGGGTCTGAGACGCAACACTGTTCTAGCGCCAGATGTACCGGCATTAGCCGTCGCCCTATGATCACTGAGATGTGCAACTTCTAACAATAATTAAAAGCCGTCCAATCTGCTCCCTGTCAACACCGGAAACACAATTAAAAACAACAATTATCAACCACGCTGGTGTGGTGAGAAACAGGGAGGGGAGGTATCGGGAGAGAAGAGAGCCAAGCTCAATTAAAAACCCACAAGTTTAGACGTTGGCCTGTTGGTCTGACAGCAGTTTCCTGTCCCAGCTTGCTCCGTCCACGAGACGGAACAGTGGGAAAGAACAAAGGAACAGTCACAGGGATCTCCCACACGCCTCCCACCACTCCTTCCTACCCCGTCCGGAAATCAGCACAAGGAGGAATTATTCCAGAAAGGACCCCTCTCGCACACACACTGTAGGATGAGGCTTGTTTTCGTTGGTAATGTGGCAGTCGGCCAGTGTTGGCTGGAAAATGTTCACAAAACGGCCTCTTTTTTTTTTAAGGGGTAAATTTGTCAGCCTCATTTGATGTACTAGAGGCTTCTTTACGAATATCTAGTTACTAATTCATTTTCACACATAAATAAGACTCATACTGACCCGGCTCCAGTGTTTAGTTTGTTTTTTTCCTCTCCCCCAATAAAACTTGAAAACCTGCCAAAATAACGTACTCACCTCAAGAATGTGCTCATCTTGCTGCTCTCTGTCCAGCCTCCTTGAAGTAGTTGTAACCAGACCTGTTGGAAGCAATCGATAGAAGAAGTGTATTAATGATACACAATAAAAAAAGCTTCCTTTCCTCAGATCTTTTCATTATAAAGAAATCATAAACTATCAAAAATTGCTGTACAGAAATCTGAAAGATAAAATCATTCAGAAACAGTGTCTGATGTTGAGTGTCATTGTTGATTTGCCAGATTTGTTTTCATAACTTTTACATTTGTGTTAGTGTCTTCTGTCCAAAAATGTAAATGCATATTACGTGAAATTTGCTGTTAAATATAGAATGCCAGCATTGATCGGCTATACGCCGAAGTAATAGTGTTTCTAAATGGAGTTGTCTTCACCACCTCAATTAAAGAAAACACAAAAGAGGCACTTGGGAGAAAATGCTGGGAGTACACTGAGGCAACGATATTTGATTCAGAGTCCTTTCAAAATGCAATCCTTTCATTCACAGTTGGGTGACATAATCTGAACCAATCAGTCGCCTACGACTTAAGAGTTTGCATCTGGGGGAGTTTTCTCCCTGTGAGTCTTCCCTGGTTCACAGTTGCCAGACAGCCCACCACACCGCCTTACATATGTGAAATATCACAAAGCTCTGCAAATAGTGGCCAAACAGCAGCGAAGCCTTGACACCCCGCTTTTAGTTCTTCCACAAGCTGAATAAATAAGACAGCCCATCAGACACAACCCGCAGTCCTGAGCACTTCTTGAAACGGAGAAAAGGAAACTTAAGGGAGAAGGGGGAAAAAAAGAGAGAGTGCTGCTTGTTGAAGTGTTTCGAGGGTCTTTTTCAGCTAAAAAATCATTCGGTTTAAGCAGGCGGATCGATGTCTTGTGACATCAATCAAACAAAGGGGGGCTTTGTTGAGCCAGGTTAAAAAAAATAAAATAAAACAAGCTTGAGCATTGACTTTCTCGCTAATCCAATTTTGAATCAAATTCAAAAACATGGAGAAGAAAAGAGAAGTTAAAAAAAGGGGGGGTGGATGTTGCTGCATGGCCGTGTCCCAGCGTAATTACAACTTTGCAGAGACACTGAGTGCAGAGCACGCACGCCAGCTACGACCGCACCAGAGCTGTCTGCCTGCCACACTGCGCCTGATTAACATAAAGCAAAAGGATTTCCAAAACCCAAAAACCCATTCAATGGCACATATGCCTGCAACGAGAATAGCAGGCCACAACTTACAGGTCCTGAAATAGCCCTTCCTCCGCACTGCAATTGAGGCGTATGAGCGAGGAACTTTTGCCCTCCCCCTCCTCATCCCCTTTTAGGCTTTATTTAATCCTCACATCCAGACGATATACGTCGCCTCATACTCAACCAGGGTAAAAAAATCATAAAGAACAAAAGGTTACCTTTTCTATAAAATAGACCTCGCTGCAGGAGCATATGAGCAACACAGCTAAATCAACATAAAGACCCAATCTGTCGCCACCCGAGTCCCCGGCAGCGTTCTATCAACATATATATCTTCCGCGCCGGATGCGTGAGTGTGTGTCAGATTGTTGTTTTTCTGTCTGCAGATTGTACGGAGCGTGTAATGGAAGACAAATTTCCATGCGAGCGGACAATGTGGCGTCGTCTTATCTCGCGTACGCCCTCCCCTCAGGTGTTTTCAACGCTCACAACACCAGTAAAGATTAGTTAATTTATAACATGAATGGCGGGAGTTTCCTCCTCGCGGTGTCACGTGACATCGGCGGGAAAAGTCGGGCCTCGTTGGGCTGTGGAGTTTTACCGCCGCCGCTAACGGTTCTGCTGTGCCACATCAAAAAAAGCACTAATTATTCACATGCTTTAGAGAGGTGGGAGTTGACGGATGATAACGTTTTAAAGCTCCCCCCGTGTGCCGCGTGAGGTAACTCTTCCCTCCGTACATGTGTTCCAGAACAGAATCCAGACGACAACATTAACCGTACCGGAGTCTTGTGTCTTTGATTCATCTGATCAAAGCTTGGCAAGATATCACAAAAGACACGCGGCCTGTTAAGAGTAAACAGGATATCATCGGTAGTGGAGACACGCGTCTCGCCAACAAACATAGCGTGAGCGACACCGACGCAATCGCATCGCAAAAAACCAACTGGTCTTTGTCCAAAAAACATGACTGGTCTTTGCTGTGAGGCAGGAATTAGATTTCACTCATTCATCCCGTATGTGAGGCCGCAAAGAAGTCCAATTTCAGAAACATAATTTACACCTTGAAAATGAGTAAAGTACATTAGCGGGCGTATTACTCGGGCTGCTGTTTGTTTATGGCCACTCATGCATGTCCAGAGCATGCCGCTGTCTGGTTCAGCTCTAATCTCTTCCTCTCCTTTTCAAAGAACGACACGCAGGGAGCACGAGATGGAGGAAGCAATCAACAGGAACCGCAAGAATTATTTGATTCATATTTCATTGTTTTTTTTTCTTTACTCTCAGCGACCCTCGGGTAGTGAGCGCGCTTAGACGTCGTGTAATACACGCTGCTGAAACGTCACTGCCCACAGTCACAGTTTGAAAGGTGTTGTACATGTTAGCATGTTTCACGAGGACATGAGTCTTACTAAACACAGTCGCAGACACTTTCTGAATGTAACAGACGTCCCCATCACACAGGCAGCATCTACTCCCTGTTGTCCCTCCAAACATCTAAAATGCTAAGAATATGTTGCATCGTCCGCGGAATGACTAAAGCTATTTTTGATGCATGATGCGATGTGGATTAAAATGCTTTCATTTGGCTATTGTTCCCATTTTTTTTTTGTCTGACACGCTGCCAGATCAGACTTGCAGCCCACGAACATATCTGAGCAGTGATGCCACATTCACAACATCTTATGTCAAGAAACTCTGAAAAGCTCGGAATCTATTTTAACCTACCCAGCAAATTACTCTTGAAAAAAAAGAAAGTAAAAAAAATGGAGGCTGCACCCTAACCAGGAATAGTCATTTTATGAAGGGCCGCTGGCACTGGTGCTCCAGCAAATAAAGGTGCATACCTCTCTATCTATACCTAAATGTTCAGGAACTGCAAAATGATTGGTTGGTAAGCCAGAGCTCGCCAGAGAAGTCTGCACTTCTAACCCGCAGCCTTTGTCCCGACGCACACACACACACACAAAAGCCATCCTCAGGCGTGGGTTGAGCTGGGCCGACAGTAATTATAGCCGTGCTGTTTTGAGAGGGGGAGAAAAACAACAGCAAAGCGGCAGTGGCACTCTCAACCGTGTCCTTGAGCGCTAGATCCACTGCTCCAAAATGGAGGCCTTGAGGGATTTAAGGAGTCCAGGACATTGTCGGGGCCTCGCTCATGCCCAGGCATCACTGCCGTGATTAGCCGTCTTCAGCGTGACTCGCATATTTATGTGACACACATTTAGCCGCGACCCCCATTTTTGAAGTCTTAGAGCCGTTGATGAAATAAAAATGAAAAGTCATTTTTTTAAACGCTCGCTATTTCTCTCTTGTGTGCTGAAAATAATGAACACGGAGTGCAACATTTATTATTCTGACACCCAATGTTAGACCCCAGACAAGCGTATCAATATTCGGTTTCATTATGAGTTGAATGCTCGGAGTCTAAAATCCCGCTGAAAGCATGTGATTTCACCACTCATGATGCTATCAATACTCAAACCTTCAGATGTGTTGGAGTTTAAGAAGGGATTGGTATATCAAAGTCTAAAGCCTTTAAGTCATTCCTCTGTAACTAAGTCCTAAAACACTGCTACTGTTCCCTTCTATTGAGAAGGCAGCAATGCTTGGTATTCCATTTAGAAGTCTGTATGGTCCCACTGTGTTCTGTCCAAGGACACACGGGGTTGACAAACATAACTAAGAGGGGTCCTCTGAGCAAAGCCAATCTCTATATACATAAAATATAGTGAAGTGCATTTTGCAAAGAAGAATTGCTTACACAAAGATCGAGATAAGTCAGCGACTCCCAGCTGCAGGATGATCTGAAAAGACAACCTTCGTCTTAAGATATGGGGCTACAGGGGACTCAGCTTCCCGTCAACCCGACTGTATCGCAGCCGTCTTACAGGATGGGACGTTTGGAGGCTGTGAGGCGGCTGAGTTAAGATCTCCGTCAATTCTGATGTGTACAAATGAGATGTGGGCGCTGAGACAAGGCACTGCAGGGAGCAACAGTAAATGGGCGGCTTTCATATTTGTGGATTATGCCATCTGTCACAAGTGCTAACACTTTAATTGTATGTAATCTTAACATTAATAGGAATAAACGAGTAAACAGGTGAGTTATGAAACAGATCAGCCCCTCTACAGTTGTCATGAATTGATATTTTTCTTGGTGCCACTGTTCATTTATGGCATTTTAACATCTACCATATGTCTAAGAGATCTCCCCGACTACTTGCATTATTATTGCCTCGATTATCTTGGGTTTCTAAATGAAAGATATAAAGATATTTACTTGGACGGTGGCGATAACTTGCAATACATCAAGTATCATGCTTTTTTTCCTTCAATATCGAAGTTGCCCCCCCCAACCAATTTTATCAACAAAAACTTAGTGACGCAAAGCATTTAGAGACTGACTTGTGAGTCTACTTGCACATTTTTTCAACCCAATACTTGCTTGGTTTTGACATTTATTCGGTACATTTCCGTGAACTGAATACACCTTGTTGCTAAATCAGGTTATGAATGCAACGTGAGCGCCTTTTACATGCACTGTAGTAACCTGGTCCGTGATCAGATTCCTTCTCTAACCTGACCTCATTTTGGAAGTATTAGTGGCTCGTTTTATCTGTATTATGCATGTTCTGCCCGGGTACAGATAGAGACTGATATAAATGTCCATTCCTCACTGCACGGCTTTCTCTACACTAGCATATTGTCCGTTTTTGTCTGAGGTAGAGCATATGCTCATATGAAAGGGACAAAATGGACAGAGTGTAGACATTGAACATCTATAGAATACAAATGTTTAAAGACATGTCACTGTCTACAAATATAGTTATACAGTGGTTATACAGTGGAAAATATTATCAAGTATTTAGTATGATAAAAAGGTCAATTTGTTTTAAATGTGACACAGAATGTTGTCATGGTTAGGATGCTTTCTTCTTTCCCCCCCCATAATTACACCTTATTATATTGTCCTTCAATTTGCATTCCATACATCCTACTGATACAGTGGTGCATTTTTAGTGCTGATAGAATACGTTTGTACGTACACATGTCATCTTCAAACTGAATTTTAAGTAAATCCTTTTCGTTTTGATTTCCAAGTGCAAGACCACGTCAACATTTTTTCTATATGAATAAAAATCCTGCCTTAAAAAGATAACGTACCACAATAGCGCCGGGTCAGCTTTGCTTAACCACAAAATATCGAGGCGGAATTGAATTCTTGAAAGGAAAAAATCATTTTTCATTTACGTCTGCTTCTCAAATCTCTTGAGAGCTGTGACAATTGTTTGGCCTCAAATCACCGGAAACATCAGGAAGTTGTTGGAAGTATCCATTTCCTATCTCTCTTTCCTATCTCACTTCCCCTGCTTTGGTAAACCGCTGATAACACCGGTGTGGCTGTGTTGTTTTTTTCCTCCTCCTGAACAGAGAAGGTGTTAATGAAAGTTGATACGAGTGCCAGAAAGTAGATGGTCCGCAGCTGCACATCC
This sequence comes from Eupleurogrammus muticus, assembly GCA_036785175.1. NCBI lineage: Eukaryota > Metazoa > Chordata > Actinopteri > Scombriformes > Trichiuridae > Eupleurogrammus > Eupleurogrammus muticus. The sequence goes on along the minus strand of JAYKQN010000003.1, from coordinate 18,206,939 downwards.
CGGTGGCTATGAGGTGTTCCTGTTTCCCTTACCTTTCCATTCAACCCCCAGGATGATAAATGCACATAAAGCCTGTCGGAGGTATCCAAGCTTGCCAAAGCATTACCCACAGCATTCCTCTCCAATTGATGACAATGAGCTGCTGGCTCCAGGTGGAGGAAAGAGGCGGACTAAAATTGTTCAGTACGGCTGGAAGAACTCACATAGGTGTATTTTTCTTCATTTTGGTCCAACCGCTGGAATGAACACTGCCATTAAGAGACAAAAACAATTGGGCACGGACAGTCATGTCCTATTACAGGCAGGCTCTTGTCAGCTATAACTACACCATTGTCCGGTGACGAATACAGACAGCTGCCGTTATTACAGGGTTGGGTTTTTCAATAGGGCTGTAGGTGTTCCAAGAGCTAGTCTCATATGTCAGGTCAACAAAGATGAATGGTTATTCGTTCTAAAAAAGTCAATGGACAACCTTGGGACAATAAGAGACGCTTAAGAACGTACTAATACTTAACAGGGCAAGGTAGAATATGGGCAACAGGAAGGATTCTTACCAGAAACACACATCCTTTTTATATATATCGTAATACTGCAATATTTCTGCCATATGCGATATTTAAAGACCTTGCTGTGAGTCCAAGCTTCATTTCGCTGTTTTGCCTACTCTACAATATACCCTGGTGTGTGGTTATATAAAACTTTATGGAGAAGCAGTCTTTAGTTGTTATGGTACACATATCTAGAACAAATCCTATGAAAAAAAAAATATATTGTCCCCCCACCCCAGTATAGTATCACCTTGTATATCTAAATAACATTGCTCAGATTCACTGATCCAATAGTGATTTAAAACTCATATTTCATATTCAACCCATACTGCTCTGCCATTTTTTTTTTCCTTTGCTTTGCCAATCTTTTCAAAAGCAGGGCTATATCAAGTCGTTAAGTTCAGAGCTTTCCAACGTTGGGATTGCTATAGCGTCTGCTAGGGAAGAGCCAGCCTTTAATGACAAACTAAAGTCGGGGAACAGCCGAAACAGCGAGACATTGTTTACTTGGCAGAAATAAAATAGGCCCAGGCCTTTCATCCTGAGCTTACAGAGCCAATGTGGGATCGTGCAGAAAAAGGGGCAACCGCTGCCACCCAAGGCGTCAAGCGAGGCCTTTGCTTGTGTTTGAAGCTTGACAGGCTGCTTGGGAAGCAGCGCAAGGCCGTGGCCCATGATAGCAGCTAGCTAGTTAGCTTGGAACACATGCCTACAGAGTTCCAAAACCCACACACAAAACATAGCTCTTAACGTCTTTTCCTTTTTTCCCACCCCTTCGCAAAGCTTTGTAGATATGCCAAGACATGGCCTATGCTTCCAATGCAGTTTTAGAACATGTAATTACAGAGACTTGCATGTAGTAAATTTAAACATTTTCAAAAACCTGTAATATGCGGTGAGAATGTCATATTGAGTTGATAATGCAGGGAGATAAATCCTATTTTCATCGCATTTAATACCATAGATATACAAAAAAAAACATCATTTGTAGTCTTTCGAGAAAACTTTAATCAGATTCTTAACTAAAAGCAAAGTGGCTGGTTAAATGTTGTTTTGTGAAATGGCACTCTGCATAAATCTTTTCAAGTACTCCGCTACACTTAGCTCTCCGTGTTCCCTTCCCACCTACCTCTTTACCCCCACTCTGATGGAATCTCCAAAAACAAGAAGATGAAAAAAATTAAACAAATAAAAGCAACATAACATAAATGTAATGACGTTGACTTTGTTGAACCCGACACTCGTCTTGCGTCAGGTTTTAACAAAGAACCCGGTGTCCCACTGCTAAAAGTTTGAGCTTTGATATACATTAATTGGGTCTTATCCTTGTGTTTCTACATTGTCTTTTTTCTTTTTTTCCCCCCATATAACTCTTTTGATGCTTATGAAAAGAAACCACACAAAGATACCGCCCTATTCTACCTTAAAGAGGTTCTGTCCACAGTTGGCTTAACCATAAGCTCATAAATACTTTGTAATCCTAGGAAATAGGACATGTTTATTTCAGATATGTGGGCTAAGAGGAATGTTTTCAAATGGTTAATACCAAGTTTATCACGGGCATTCATGAAAAACCTAAACAATGCACTCTTATTACATCTAGATCTGGATGAGGAAAACTATGTATGGAAAAAGAAAGAAGCCAAGATTTACTGCTTTTAGTATAAATATGCTTTTCCAGCTCGGTCCCACATTATCACAGGTTATTCATCCATAGAAGGGCAAGAAAAAAAGCAGAATATATCTCGGAGACACAAATGATTGGATAGATATTTTCCTCACACCTCAAGGAAAAAAAAGAGTAATGTATGATTGCTTAAAAATTAATAGCCTTTTTGATTTTCTTTTTTCGGCATCCCAGACATCTTATCGGCATACGTAAGTTGATCTTGTCGTGCATACAGATAAAACACCGGCCTTGTCTGGATGTGTTTTAACGTTCGCCCTCTCTGTAGAAATCTGTTTTCCCTTCTCTTTGCCTGTCCGTTGGGGAGTGCCCAGCAGCACGGCTGCGAGGCACGCTGCATGATGAATCCTTATTTGGTCAGAAAATTCACATTGCTACTTCTAACCAAAATAACTCCAGTTTGTTGATGGGACTACCTTGGGAAACAGGACCACACATGTCAGTGAGGACAAATTGGAGCAACTGCTCCACTACCCTTTCCTCATTTCAATTTAATGAGCACTTGCATTGAAAGCAATAACAGACCAGTCTCTTAGTTAGGTACAACAAATGCACTAATTGGCAGTTTCACGGACAGATAGAGAATGTGTCTCAATTTGTTTCTGCAAGCTATATGGTGGCTGAAATGGATGTTTTTGATTTGTATTATATTTTGATAATTGGTCATCATTGAGCTTAACCTAATAGCTCTGAGTGGGATTTTAAGAATGAATGTAGGAAGGAATATATAGATATAAATTAAACATACCACAAAACAGAGGAACAAATCTGAAGGACATATAGCTTCAGTTTGCACCTATTACCATTTTTCCCTCTGCCATTCAACTAAACATAGCCTGCTCCAGCAACTTTATAAGAACCCAATAAAATATTAATCGTCACACCATTTCCAGAGTACCACATGAGAACGCGCTTTAGAGTGTTAGAGTGGAAAAACCCCTGTAGGCTCAACTCACTCCTGTCCTGGGTTAAAATATTGTGTTCAGACTGCTCTTTTCTTTTCATGAGAAAGGAAACAGGAACCTCACAGAAGGTCATCAGTTACTCAGTAATGCACTACAGCATTTCTCAAAACCTGCCTCTAGTCTCAGAGGCTAATTCAGCACAAACAAGAGTCATTCTTTTGAGTGTGTTTGACACATCTGTGATGTTTCACCCAGTCAATGCCCTCAGCTGTTTGAAATGCCACATGCATTTGCCTCAACTGTTCATCCTGCATCACTTAGTAAATCTCAGTTGATCCCTGATTACATAAAAAGCAAGAGATGTGACCTTTTTTTGCAATTAATACTTAATTGTAAAGTGGTTTTGCCAAGATACACTGTGCATATTCAAGGTTTGCGCTTTTTGCTCTGTCGTCCAATGTGTGAGGGCGAGGTTGCAAATTTAGCAGCGTGTGTCACTTTCCGAGTAAAAGCATTCTTACCCGTCCTGGCGTTAATGGCGAAGAATCCCTGGGGGTTGCCACTGGTGATCCTGTACGTGAGTTTGTCACTGGCCCTGGCGTCCGGATCGACGGCTTCTATCTGGATGATGGACACGTCCTTAGGGGAGTTCTCCATGACGGACGGGTAGTAGACGGGCTCCAGGGTTTGAGGCGCGTTGTCGTTGACGTCCTGCACCTCGATGTACACCTCGACGAAGGCCGAGAGCGGCACCACGCCACGGTCCATGGCGTAGACCGTCAGCCAGTAGTGCGGCGTGGTCTCGTGATCCAGCAGCTCTTGTGTGCGAATAACACCTACGAGATGTGACAGACGTGAACAAACTCTTTAGTGTGCATTCGGAACATTTTTTTTTAATCTGCATCACATGAGTCACATCATTTCCAGCGCTATCAGAAATCAATTTCCGAAGGTGAAGATAACAGACGCTGAAACAACAGCCGCCCCTGACCCATGCAGATGCATTGACTGAAACATGTCGAGGTGGTATATTACCAACAACCAGCCACGGCCTTGTGTTTACATTCACCAGAAGGGACTTTTTTTTTTAATTGCTATGTGGGGGCTGTAGCTTTCAGCTGTGCAAACAAAAGAACTATCAGAGACATGTGAGTTTTAGAGGTTGACAATGTATAAAAAGAAAGCATGGAGGATGGGTAGATTTGGAAGTGAAAGAACTAAAAGAGGATATATGATTTTTTTGTCCACTTGACAGTACTTTTTATCTGTAGAAGACGTCAGTCACAAACACTCACCTGATGGTCACTAGGTGTGTTTGCACTTAAGGCTATACAAGATGTGGAAAATCAGCAAAAAAAAGTGTCTTTACTTAAAAAGTGACTTTATGCTTGAACTTTACCAGCCTAAATACTACTCCTGTCATATAAACTATTCGACTGAAATCAAAGTAACCTGTTTCAAAACCTAAACGGACCTAAATATGTCCAATGTTATCCGGCTTTAGACCCTTTTTTTATTTTACTAAAAACCTATACAATTTTGTTATGAGTTATGACATTTCCTTCAGTTTTCATGAATATCATTCTTATTTACTGTGAGGAATGTGAATGCCCTAATATAGCAGATAACTTGATTGGATGGTTTTTCACTGTAATCAGGCTAAAATGTTTATATCAACTATCTGGTTTTATGTTTTAATATTCTTTGCTTTTTTGTTTCTTCAGCAGAAATAAATGTGCTGAGGAATGAAAAAAAAGGATCACAAAGGACAAAAGTACTTCCAAAAAAAATGATGATAGACCTGCCAATAAATGCAGCGATCGTACATTATCCGGAGAAGTTGCTCGTGTTGGGTCTCATAATTCCACAATATAAGGCGGCGAAGGGCAACATAAACACAAAAATATCTCCCACTGTGGACACCTAGACAACCTTTATATTAAACAGACATTTCTATGTCTGTGTTATTTGTGATACCTGCATAACCTTTATGCTGCAATGGAAATTTATAGCCATATATGATGTTGTTATCCTCTGAAACTATCGGAAGTGAATCATCGTAAAGGCACACCTGTATCATTACTGGGTGTGGGTGTTCTGCCTGAATCTATAAGGCACATAAATTCATTGCGGCACAGATAAGGAGCTGCCACAGAACCGAAAGGACACGTTCTAAAGGTTCAGCTGGTTTACACACTTCCTCTTTGCTGATGCCGCCTTTGTTCATTCACTGTAACTTGATAAACTGCAGTGGAGCGCTGTAACTGAGAGCGGGCTAACCTCATGCTGTGGGTAATGAAAGGTTTCTCATAAAAGAGACAACACTCCAAATGGCAAAATCCTCAAATTTAACACACGGGGGGAGATCAGAGGTACAGCTCATTTATTCTCTTGCACTGCTTTGCTGTGAATCTCCTGTATTTCCCTGGGATCCGCTTGTCATTAGTCATTATTACAGCGCTCTCCACTTTGCTTAAGGCATGCAATAAGCGGGGATAGCTAAGTAAGGGGAAAATAGGAAAGCTCCCAAATGAGTCCTGTGGCAAAAACAGCATTAGCCAGTGCTTTAAAAACATAAATTGACTTTGTATGATTGAACTGACAACTCAAAGCTGATAACACATTAAGAAAGAAACACAACAGAACGGAGAACTCCACATATAACATGGTAATTTATGATCTTACTAAGGCTGAGAACTCACAGAGAATATTAAAAGATCGCTGCTGGTGGAAAACGTGCAGGAAATTGAAAATGTTAAGACGCAAGATAAGAAGATGTGACTGCTTAGGCAATCTGCATGAGGCATCCTGAGCAGAAACGCTAATAGATAGAACGATATGTTCCAGACACTTAAGAGAGGGAATTAGTGGAAAAGGGTACGGTGAATAGACAGCGTTTAAGATGAGAATGGATGAGAAGGTGGAAATGCTTAGGAGGGTTCAGGTGGCGAGCGGCGGCGTCCGTGGAACGCGCACTAATAAGACAAAGCACGGTGAGAGCGGGGGAGACAAATCTCTCGTGCATCCGCCGAAGGAAAAGCCCATGCTTGAGCGCCCGTCTGTTTGACTGGCAGGCACCAGCGTAGCAGAACGATTCCCACCCTCGCCAGCGCCTAGCTTTGTGCTAGTAGCTCTTCACCTTCTCCCATCACCGGAGAAAAGACTTCATATTTTGCAGTGAAAAACTTGCAACATGAAAACAACAGGAATGTGAAGTCGACACATTTCGCGCCTTCTCAAACTCGACGCCAACTAATTGCTACATAATGTTTATCTCTCCAAACACAAAAAGAGGAACCTTGACCTTGAAATGTATATGAAAAGGTATCTACAGTCGCCCTTTGGCTGAAGAGTTCCTAACAAAGCATGTGAAAGACGAATCTGAAGAATTTAGTTTCCCCACCCATTCCATATACCTTAGCCTTCCCAGTGAGGCCGTAGCAAAAAGCTGCCCTCGGGCCACAGGGCGGGGGTTTGGTCGGGGTGGGGGGTTGGTGGAACAGATTTGCTTTCCGCTTTTTTTTCCTCCTTCCCCTGCTCTTTCATTTTTTTCCCCTCTGGCTTTGTTCTTCAAAGTTACCTGAGCGCGGTGGCGATGCAACACAATCTTCAGAGAGCGGAGGGATTTTAAACTATCAGGACCAGCAGGTATTTTTGTACATGTGCTCCTCTATAAATCGACTCCCTTCACAGATTCACAATGAGTTTCATTCTACAACTTAAAAGTCACAGTGGAGGGGGGGAATTAGCAACACTTTGAATGGGTGGAGGATGAAATTAGCTTTTGACAAGCTGCTGGAACTACTGCATGTACTGTATATCGCAAGTTTCAATGAAACAACTGAGAATAGTAAAAATAAACCAAAGCACACACAAAATCAAGTTGGTGTCTCATTGACGTTGCAACAATGGATGAAAAAAAAATAAAGCAGGTTCTGCATACATTAGTACGTATTTGTCCGTTGGAGTTGGAGCACCAGGGCTTGCTTTGAACTACCTCTGCTAATTCCACTCACCCCTACCCCACATTCCTCAGCCTTCTCAGGCCTCTCCAGCTCACATGCTTACATAAACTTTGTCGGTGCTTTCTCCCCCCTCTCCTACTCTTTCCACAGCCCTGGCAAAAATGCTTCAAATTCCGCGACCACGTTGTAGGGCCCGATGCAATATAGAGAGAGAGCGAGAGAGAGAGAGAGAGAGTCGTGAAGTGAGCTTCCTGTTACCCGGCAACTTAATATCACATCATCCCAAAGTTCCCAGACATCTGTAACTGAAATCTGTGCTTCAAAGAGATTAAGCCTCGTGGCGGCCAGTTGGCTTGAAGCTCATGCAAAATTCAGAGTTTTCAAGAATGTTTGAGGCAAAGACATACAGTATGTGTTGTTATTCAAAGCATTTCCCCAAAGTACTGATTTCATTGTTTCAGTGAAATACGGTGAGATGAGTGGTAGTCACGCACAAAAAAAGCCTTTTGTTCATGAATTCAAAGATCTGTTTTTCTCCATGCCATTAGAAAAGAATATGCTCTACCCTAATTGTTTGCTTAAAAAATACAAATAAAAAGAAGAATGCATCACGACTAGGTGTCACCGGCTTTTTTAAAAGTCCATTACACAGTTTGTGCATGAAAATCCTCCTAGCTGAGGTTGTTTGGTCGTTTAGAAAAACATTATCAGCATAAAAGTTATAATTTCAGAGCCTGTAAGTATGTTAAAGTTAAATTAGAATCTTTCAATTTAAATTGTTGTTACAAGTGTCAGATCAGGTATGATATCTTTTTTATTCCTAACTCTTAATTTGCCAAATAATGGTAAGCTAGAGTTTTGTTTTTGTACACTAAGTCTGAACTGAAAAGGTGGTAATTTATGTTAGCTGCATTTATTTATTTTTTTAAATTTCATTTCTGGTATATTATATTGTGATTGCATTTTTATTAATAGGACGTGCTCATAGTCAGTGTTATGTTCTCATGTTCTTTTGCCTGCATAAAATGCTGTTTTACAAGTTATCATGGCTCTCTGACTTACACAATAATTCTATTACTTTGTTTGAAGGGCACATGGAGGTTTCTGATATCATCACAATTTCTTAAGCAGTAATGAAAGAAGACATGAAAATTGCAGGTGAGCAGTCGGAAGAGACAAAATCATTTCGTACAGTTATATGTCTGTGATGCATGGCTGAATGGGTTTTCCTTCCCTTGTTTAAAAAAATGTGCCTATTAATTTCAGTCGAGATAGCTTTTGGGACTTACGATACGAAGCTCCTGCTGTAACCGGGAAGTGTTTTTTCAAAGGCGTTTCAACGGGCGTCAGAGCAATACTCTTGATTCGATATATTCAATAAGTATTTTTTAGTAGTATAGCGCCCAAACCCAGACGAGCTCTCTGCCTGTTCCTCTGATAGTGAGGGAACATCATCCTCATTCATTCCTATAATCCCAACCCCATGAATATTGTTTAGATATATTTACCAACAGGTATAGCTACAATATAGCTCTACCTCTATGTATCTGTATGCCTACTGTATACAGTGACCTCTACTGACCTAGAGATGATGTAATGCTGTAAATGTCCCTCAGGACACTCAACCAGCATATGATCCCTAGCTGGCTTTCCAGTCACAAAGCCAGTCCTACTACTACAACCGTTGGCGTGTCTGTCTCTGTGGGAAACCCTGTATCAGCTAGGTTGCTAGCTTGCGTTTCAGCTCCATAAACATCACATTTTCCGGTGAAATGGCTTTGTTTAAACACATTGTAGCAGCAAAACATGTTGCAGCTATGTAGCTAGTAGCGTTAATATGGGTTACTTCATATGAGACTCTCCAGGCTCCACACTCTGGAGAATCTCAAAGTAATGCCGCTAGAATGGGATACAAACTGTTTTCATTTTGAACCAACTTGTTCCTACATTTACCAACGGCTTTGACATATAGCACTGTTTTTTTATGATTGGTACATGTAGGAAAAAGTAGGGGCGAAATGAAAGGAGCCAGTGGCCCGATCCAAACGTCCAGACTTTACCACACTAGCTGACCATGGGCATGTTTCCAGGAAGTCTGCGAGGGCTAAGGGCTGTCCAAACCCACAATTCATCGAGTCCACATGCGGACTTTCTGCAGACTTCCAGAGTCCACTTGGGGTTCAGACTTCACCAAACTCAGCTCAGAATATTACCCATAGTTCTGCAGCAATAGCCTATAAAGTGAAAAGAACAAATAGCCAGCCACTTTTATTGTATAAATCAATCACACAGTGACAGACAACAGGCTTGTAGATTTAATAATATGGATTTGTGTATTATAATCGGATAAACTGGTCAGCAAAGGTTGTTTTCTTGTACATCTACAATGTGAAGATAATCAGATAAGGACTTAATATGAATATAATATTAGCAGTGTAGAGCAGTTAATGTAAAGGGAAAATCTAATAAGCAGATGTGTTGAGAACAAAGCGGGCAGAACTGCACATATATGAAAAAAAAAAGCTTAAGATTGAGTTACAGGGTCTGTAATTGCAATTTATCTCTGTAAAAACACTGGAGGTCTGAGGTCCATATGCATCTGATGCTTCCATGGCCCGGCACACTCGTCGACATGTAGTGATGATGCTGGTGAACACGTCAGGATATTTACAAGTGAAGTCCATGAAGACTCAGACTAGGGGGGATCTCATTTTAACGGGGGTAGCTCTGACACTCTCCAGAGTGCCTCGCCTGGATAGGCTCGTACGAGGCTACGATATGGGCTGACTGCCCAGAGATTTGCCCACTGTGATTTATGGCTGTAAAGTTAGAAGTGCCCAAAGGGCACTTTGTTCTAGTCATTGTAATTCATGACAACAGATCAATACATCTTACGGTCCCAACAAATGTTTTAGCTACAACAAAATATTATTAGTTTCGAGATAGCACTATTTAAAGGGATAATTCCACACTTTACTTCAAATATGAACATACAGGTCATATGTACAGCATATTACCTACAGTATTCTAGTCATATTTTGTTCAATTTTTTGCAACAGATAATAATAGGCGTATATAGGCTTATGTATTACAATAATCAAAATAATGAAATCAGAGGAAGACTGGCACTTGTAACTGACTTGGTGTCTGTACTGTACATCTAATGCCAGATTGACTACTTACTGCTGACCTTTTCCTTTGCTCCACTTGCATTCACAGCCACTTTCCTGCTGCTGTGTTTTTTCACACTCACTCAACCTCACACTCCCTATGTGCACACACTGCCATATTCCTTAAAGGAGCTGCACTACCTTTCCTGTCTTAGAAAAGTACTTATTACATACATTTCCTCTGAAGAAGAGGAGAATTCCAGGATTTGATGTACGAGACGTTGACTCCAAACAATCCCGTAATGAAGGTTTAACAACATTGACGATGACTGAAGAATACCTACAATTAAACAGTAAAATGTAACTGGTCAAACTATTAAAAAGTCCATATCATAGAACATGAGACTTGAAATGCTTTTTGTTTATAAGAAGGTCTAGGTAAATCAGCCAATCAGGAGAAAGACTCATGAATATGAATGAGACACAAACCTGTAAAATATGGGACCTTTGAATAAAATAAAATGACTATAACATCATTAGGAACCTCCCACTAAAAGCGTAATATTCGTACTATTATTTACAGCACATTCACAGGAATCTATAGTGTAGTATGGATCTAAATCAAGTGAGAATAAACACACAAAGCATGTCCCCTGCACAGGGCAGCTCTAAGTTTCTTTAAAAAGATTTAATGGACTGAGAGGACAACATACTTTTAACGAGGGAAAGTGTGTTTTTCATTTAGCAACCTACAATCAACTTTGTCCTGCTGCACATTCCTGGTTCCGTCTCCACGGTAACGGCACTCAAGCAAAGGCTATTTGGAATCATGTGCCACTTGGCAGTTCCACTTTTATCTTATAGAAAATCAGGGACAGAGGGCAACCGGCTTTATCTATTTGAGCAATTTTTTTGCCTTTAATGGTCAGCTTATTGCACATAGGATAGGTCCCTTCAATAGAACTACTTGGCTACCAGGGCGCTTCAAGCAAACTATATTTTATGCCAAAAGTGAGGCAAACGAAATAATAATCTGCAAATTTTCATTTTATTTTTATAGAAAGATGGTGGGGGAAAAAAAGAAATTAAGGACTGAGCGGAGATAGAAGACACACTAATAGGACTTTGTCAGCGTGCATCAAAGTATTTCATTTGCTTTCCCAAAGAACGCTTCCACAACACAGACTGCAAACAGCTTCAAGTGAAAGGGCAATGCATATATTATCCAACTAGAAAGGGCAATGCATACATTATACAATCAGCATTTGCGTCTTGTCTAGGAAAGATACTCGCTTTCTTCCGGTCACCTCGTATGCCGGTTAATTTATCTTCAAGCCCAAACGCAACTTGATTTGAAGGATATCAAACTGAGTCGCGTGCATCTCTGTAGCAATCTACATATCAGCTACTCCCACCAAGTAGGAACACACAAATTGATTGTCCTGTGACCAATTATTGATCTTCAATAAAAGGTTAGGTGATGTGGTGCAAAATGTATGTCACAGTGTATTGATCCTAACAGATAAGACTGATCTTCTAGACACCTGTGTAGCTACTAGACTGCCACATTACCAGATATTTAGTAAGCAATATCAATGCCAGTAAAGCTCCATCAAATAATGTATAAAAACCTTTGTACTTAAACAAGTGTGTATGTGTTGCACACTGCAGCAGCATATTCTTTTTCAAAATTCATTATGACTCCCTGATCATCTGCCTCAAACTTAAATTAGTTCCTTCCAATACAGGGATCAACATATTGTAAGTAGCTGTTCAACTGCAAACAAATTTGACTGATTATAACATTTTTTAAAAGTTTGCTGCATAAAAAAAAAAACATCTGAGCAGTTTATTTCACTGTGAGTTTCAAGTTTAATGGACGTGTACAGGACTGACCCATGTTCGCATGATGCGGACTAAACGTAAAATTTGCTAAAACTTTGGAAATTTTGGCATCATCTTGAGACTGAAGTATGATTCTTATGACACAACTTTTAACTAGTGTAAAGGTTTGGTGAGCAGGAGGGAGGAGAGGGAAGCTCAGCTGCTCTACAGCTAATTGTTCCCCTCATAGCCTCCATTATCTCTCCAATACCAGGTCTAATTATGTACTTATGTTTATGTAAATGTTGATTAAATATATATATAAAATTACACTAGAGCTGAAATGATTTGTTGATTAATTGACTAGTTACCAACAATTACATTAATCGCCAACCATTTTATGATTGGTTAATTAGTTGGTGTAATATTTTAAAAAGAAGTGTCCAAATTCTCTGTGTCCTGCCACTGAAAGGTTAATATTTTCTGGTTAAATTAGATTTATATGATCGAACACTAAACATTATGCAAATAACCAACAGATGCGCAAATTATGAAAATGATCATTAGTTGAACCCTATTTGACACATTTGAATAACTGGTGTAGTTCACTAATGTGGGTAAACGAAGGTTTCCCCAAAGGTACTTATGTTCTGGTAAATAAATATAAAGCTGAAATTGATATGATAGGAATGACAGTTTCTCTGGTAAATAGTAAGCCCTAAAAATGCTATGTTTTCAGATAGATCATTTTACAAAACTCACCATCATCCCCATTTTGACATTTATTTCCATCGACTGATTAATTAACCTACGTATCGTTTCAGTTCCAGTATTTTTTGCGTTTTATTGCAGTCTAGCACAGTACACACAAGCCTACCTCTCTACCACTTCAACTATGCAACAAATGTGCTGTCACTGCTCTAAGGCTAATTTAATGGTGATGGTACAGATGTTCTTAACTGCAGATTTGTAGCATGACTCTTTTGTCCAAAACGTAAAGCTACATCAGACTGCCTTAAATCCTTTAGTTAAAACCTTCCAACTTATCTTTGACCTAACATCACTCCAACCTGAAACCTTTCCCTTATTCTTGCAAGTGTCGACCTGAGGTTTTTTTTTTACCAATTAAGGCCTCAGCTTCCTGATTTTCATTGCCCTTAGTCATACCAGATGGTGAAATGTGATAAGACTGTTACTCATTGGCTATAAAGACGCTGAAAGCCTTGATTGTTTTATCTATTTATTGTTTTGGTATGTGAGGTGTGCCTGGCTACATGTGAGTGGGAACTTTGAGGAGTGGAGGCTTGCTTCGGGTAATTATGATTATTATTGTTTCATTGTGAGCATATTTCAACTGGTAATAGAAGCTAGTTGTGTTTGTATATCTTTTTATCTTTATATGCTGTATGTTACAGACAAAGTACAAGAAGTCCTTCATAGTTTACACTATTTGGCACATATTTCTTTGACTACATTAACTTTGTGGGCAATAGTCCAGAAATCATAAGCCTCACAAATGTCTTTACTCCACACAGACTCACACAGTGTGACACATTTAAAAGTGAATTCAGTCATATTTTGAACTAGTTTGGAGTGCTTGCGTCTTTTTAAAGTGTTTTCAGTTGGTTTTTTGAGCAACGGTTTGTCAGCTAAAAGAGGAAACGGGTGAAAAAATGTTATTACATCAGCCATTTGTCCCCCTGGCCACTTAAAAAATTGGCATCAGCCCTCAAAAACCAATATTTGTTGACCTTTAGGGCCCCAGTAAAGCTGTAGGAGCCACTTAAAAACCATACAAGCCACAAGCTACCATCCCAGCACAGGTTGGTGGAGGAAGAAGTAAAATAGTTGTCAGAGAAGGAACTCAAATATCTAGCAAACTATGAGATGCAGATAGTCTTTTCAATTCCTATATGTCAAAACTCACTTGATGATTGAGGCACTTTCAACCTACAGCAAGGAACGGTAAATATAGTCTACAGCACTGAAAGAGGCCCAGAAAAGAGTCTTGATAAGTGTATGTTTAAATTAAGATGGCACCAGGCCAGTGACCACAGAGCTTTTAATAACACTGAGAATGTCTGGGCAAACAGTTGCTATGGATCCCTCAGTAGGCCAGCAGAAAGGGAACCATATCTGGAGTAAAAAGACCTGGCTTGTTTTGTTTCACTTTAAAATTGATGCAAATGAGAACCGAGCAGCATTCAATAAACAACAACCGCGGACAACACTTTAACTTTTAACCACAGCGTCTAGCAAACAAACAAAATAACCGGTTTGGAAATAACAGTAACTGGATGGCATGCATGGCCCGAATGCCACTTCTGAAATACATACTGGGTTGTGATTCGTTAGATACACCTACTCCACAAGGTTTGCTAAGTGTCTACTTGCATCAACCTGCAAAAATGCAACGCTCTCCACAGCGTCGCATTGTTGCCCACAAAGTACTATTGTTGTGTTATTGTGGATGCCAATATAAAAGGAAGACCTGAAAGAATAGTGATTTATATTGTGTTGACTGGACAAACACAACCGTATACCACACAAATGAAGACCTTGCAGTAGACAGTCTCTTGGGTTTAGGATTACTATTATTAAGCATCAAGTAAAACAGGACTTCAGCAGTTTTCCCTCACTCATTCTGAAAAAACAAATTCCATAACCGAAGGTGTGTGGCTCTTGGCATTTCTCCTTACACCACTTTTTTTCCTCTTGTTTTCCAATTTTAAACCATATAAAAAACTTTCTGGTCAAGATTCACAACATGCAGCTGCAGCTCTGAGTATATAGCGGGGCGTGTTCCCGTGCTTTCTTTTTTAGAGGCATAATATTCCAAATACATATGGTAGCCTAACAAACCACACCCTTCATCTAATGAAATCTTAGGAGAGGAATTACCACCTTGGCTGTATTTAGTTGTCTACTGACCTCAGATGTAATCCATAATAACAGGACCCAACCCAGGACAATCCTATCATTGCACCTCCTGATAATCACTTAATATAGGCCTTTGGGATTAAGTAGAAGATCAGACCAGGCTCCATGAATCTGTTCCCCATACAGGATTATGAGGTAGACATGGATGCCAGTCGCTGGCTTGCATCTGGTTTCATCCACACCAATAATGGTTTATGGCAGTTCGTCATAGATCTATGCCATTCCATGCAATTTCCTGTCAATTATGTATGTAAATAGGAGGAAATATATGACACAAACCAACATAGAATAGCTCGTGTGATCCTCGCACGAAAGCAGAAACAGTCACAAGTTCAATCTTTAAATATCACGGCAACTCTGTTCATGAAAAAAAACCTTTATTACAAATCAGATCTACAACCATTACCACAGAAGCAATCACAACACACACCACCGAGGACACGCAGCCCTGGAGGGTGGATCATTCATGAAGGCGCATCTCCTCATGCTAAATTTACCATGCAATAGAAAGTATTTCCCAGCAGATTTGCAGAAGTGACTTCCTGTTAACGTACTGAATAATTCACATGCATCCGATTCCTAATGAAGATTAAACTAAAGATATGAACCCCCTTTTACAACAGGGAAAAGTCAGCAGTAGAATAATAAATTGCATTTCCAGCTTTCTTATGTAGATATGAACCTTTGAGGTTACATGTGCCAAGAGAAATCAATGTATTATGCATTAAGTTTCATTGCCTCATTTGGATATTATGGTGAGATATTGCAAATAGGGAAAACATTACATTAAGCCCCTCGAGAATGTGGTTACAGAGTTGAAGAAGGACGGCGAACCGAGTCCAAAACATCCAAATCAGGTGATTGCTGGGTTTTAAAATAAAAAAAATAAAACTCCTGGAATTCCAGACTTCTTATTTTGGGCTAATTTGAATCAGCTGTTCAAATCATTCTGGGCAGCTGAGCATTTATTAACATATTTTCAGCAACATAAAAAGAAACTCGTGAGCAAATCCTGCCATCAGTACGATATGTCAAATATGCAGTGTTCTAAAAACCCTTTTTTATGCTAATAGAATTTCTTAACCTAAGGTCAAATAGATTTGACTATTTTCCTGATGAAAACTATTTTTGAAAGAATGCAGTCACAGCATGACTAGAGAAAATAATTAATTCCACAGCACATCCGCGAAAGAATGTCCACACAGGTTGGAGGGACAGCTGTTCCAAATATCCTTGCTGTCAGTTCTTCCAAAATAAGAAAAATGAATGGAATTATGAACTTTACCCGTCTCCTGGTTGAATCCCTTACCTCATCGTTCCACACAATGACATGAATTAATAAATTCATTAATTGCTCTTTATGCAAATTGCTTCAAGCTGTTGAGGGCCCATTTCAGAAATAAACACAAGCTTTATTTAACGCTATAGTGACAATGAGAAAGGAGAATGAACTCACCAGTTTCCTCATCAATGGTAAATATCCCCAGGCCGGATCCGTCTCGTATGGAGTATCGAATCTCTCCATCTTGTCCTTTGTCGTCATCGTCGGCTGTTACTGTCATCACTGAAGTTCCAACAAGCGCATCCTCTTTTATAAATCCCTTTTCCACAAACATACGGAACAAAGGCCGGTAGAGATTCTCGTTCACGTCCACCACGTCCACCTCAATGAAGCAGGTTGATGACAACGATATTGGCTTCCCTTTGTCTTTAGCCTTTGCAGTCAAATTGTACACCTGTCGCATCTCATAATCTAGGTTCTGCACAATCCGAACAGCACCACTCAGTTTATCCACTTCAAAATTCCCGTCGCCATTATCAACGAGGCTGTATCGTACCTGACTGGAAGCTCCAACGTCCGGGTCATGAGCCTCCAGCCACATTATTACAGTCCCGATAGGCAGGTCTTCCCTTACCTTCACACGGTAATTGGGGGGGACAAATTTAGGTGGATTGTCATTCACATCTTCCAATGTGATCTTAAGCGGCACCGTAGACACGAGCTGGGGCTCGTTTACTGCCTGGTCACGTGCTGCGATCTTCAAGATATAAACTGGATGGAGCTCACGATCCAGCGGCTTTGTCACAGTCACCACACCGGTCTTCTCATTGATTGCAAAGTGATCTGTGCCGCCCAAAATCGAATACTTCACAATTCCATTATCCCCTTGATCCTTGTCTGTTGAGTCCACCTGGATAATTTCTGTACCAACAGGTGTACTTTCGCTTATTTCGACAGAATAGGAATCTTGCAAAAACTGAGGGCTATTATCATTGGCGTCTAGTATCTTAACATCCAAGAGGCGTGATGAGGACTTCTGTGGTATGCCAAGATCATAGACTGTAACATTGAGTGTGTAATGGTCCGTTGTTTCCCGGTCAAGAGGAGAATAAACCAAAAGCCAGCCAGTTTCCATTTCTACTATAAAGCGGCTTTCTGTGTCTCCTCCTGAAATAACGTACACTAGTTTCCCATTGAAGCCAGTGTCTGCGTCTGTGGCACTTAGATGGACAACCCTCGCCCCGACAAGGAGATCCTCTTTAACTTCAATAACACTAGGAAACGACTCAGCAAACTGAGGAGCGTAACGGTTGACGGAGTGAATGTCCATGAAGTTATCTTCTGGCTCAGTTTGCGTGTGGATTTTGGTGCCCTGTAGCAGCTTTTCAGCCAACATAGTGGCGACGCCAGTTTCAACGCATTTTAACTGGACAGGCTTGCGCGCTGTGATGACAGTTATGTTCATGATCATCGGCTGCGTCTTGTGTTCACCGTCAGTTGCGATGATGAGTAAACTATGAAAGGACACTTTTGCGGCCTCTCCCTCGCTGAGCGTGTTCTTCAGTGAAAGAACCCCAGAGTTTGAGTTCAGCTCAAACAGATCAAGATCATTACCACCTTTAATATTGTACCGCACTAGTTGCAGTTCATCAGCATCTATGGCAGACACTGTTGTTATCTGCTCTCCCACGCCGTGATCTCTGGGCACAGTGACTTCACAGTCGACATTCTCAAACAAGGGCTTATTGTCATTCAGGTTATTTAATGTTATGGTGACTGATGCTTCCACCTCTCGCCGGAATGGGGATCCCCAATCTGATGCCCTGACTCTGAGATTGTAAATCCTTGGCATGAGCTCGTAATCTAAGACCTCTGAGGTGCTGATGACACCAGAGAAGTAGTCAATGACAAACGGCTGCGGAATCATATTGGTAATGCTGTAGGTCACATAGCCGTTCTCACCTCTGTCTAGATCAGTGGCTTTAACCGTTACCACACTGGTCCCTATGGGTGCGTTTTCATCAACAGTGGCCTTGTAAGACGTGTGCTGGAACTCGGGCGCATTGTTATTCACATCGATCACATTAATGATCACTTTTGTTGCCGCTTTTTTGTCACTGGTGATGACGTCCAACTCAAATTGAGCGGCAGAATCAGCAGTGATTGGTCCTGCAGTGCTAATTAAGCCAGTATCTGGATTTATAGTGAATCTGTTCTTGTCAGACCTGTGCCTAAAAGCATATTTTAACTGTGGATGCGTTGGCACGGCCGACACCATAATGACAGGTGTATGAAGAGGTGCAAATTCACTCAGATTGACTGTGTAAACTGCATTTTTAAATATAGGAGGCCCTACTTTAAACTGTGCGGAAGTGACATGTACCAATTTAGCAGATGAAAATTGAGGGGGGCTTCCTTTGTCCTTTGCCTGTAAAGTGAGGTTGTATCCAAAAGGCTGGCTGTCCCAGTCTACATCTTTGACGGCTTTTATTTTATACTCCTTGCTTCCCGGGCTTATTCTTACAGCCTTGAACTGCTGAAGGGGGTCACCAGCCACAATACTCAATGACGCTATCTCTCCATTTGGTCCCTGGTCATTGTCCTCCACTGTCACAATAGCATAGGTGGGGTCACGGTCTACATCTGAGGGGGCCAAGGTTACTGCTGTGATTACAGGTGCATGCTCATTGGCCTGCTCCACCCTAACTGTAAGCTTGGCCATGCTACTGAAGCCACTGCTGCCATACAGCTTCATCCCTCTGTCCACTGCAAGGATCTCCAACTCGTACAGCTTTGTCTCAGAGTAGTCGAGTTTGCCGGTCAGGGTCACCACGCCGCTGGTCGGATGAACTGCAAACATGTCGGTCCACTCTCTGAAACTATAGTAGTATTCTCCATTCGTACCGATATCTGCATCCGTCGCTGTGACCTTGGCCACACTTGTGCGTATCGCTGTGTTCTCGGGCAAAGCAATGCTATAGGACGTTGGTGAGAAGAGGGGCCTTAGATCATTGGTGTCAAGTACCTGCACCTTGACTCTGGTGCGACACTCCAAATTGGTGCCCCTCTCTGAAGCTTTAACAGTCAGCACGTAGTGGTCTTTAACCTCCCGGTTCAGAATGGCAGTGCTGCCTCCTTTGGTCCTTATTCGCAAAAAACTAAAATCTCCCAGCAGGTAGTCCTCTGCTTTGAATAAGTTCTCATTGTCTCCAGAGATGATTTTGTACCGTATCTCCCAGGTTGGATCTGTGATATAGATCCCCATCTTGCTGTGACTCTCTAAGTAAGTCTTAGCAGCAGAGTTCTCATATATGGTGGCATTGTAAACAGAGTGGGTGAATTGCATGGAGGCGGCCCTCGCCACCCTTTGGTTCCCTGCACAGCCACAGATGAGTGACAGGAGCGGCACAAGCAGTGATACCAAGTGCTTTCCCATTATCGTACCGTGATCGTCACAGAACCACCTGGAAACGAAAAAAAAATGATGATAATTAGTTGCATAACACTTTATTCCTGGACAAAATAATTTAGCAGGCTGGCTTTGTTAAGGCAATTAACTGTCATTACAATTAAACTGAGCAAACAGGCAAAAGAGATCACTATCATTATTATCTTGGGGGGAAGATAAGTCTGGATGCTGAAAAACCTTATTTATTTCTCCGCCGTGCACATTGCCCAGACGCCTCTTAAATGTCATGACAAGTGAGGTTTATCCTGATTAAGGTCCAAATACGATCCATGTGTAAATAAGATGAAGCTGTCAGTCAGGTGACAATGTCTAAAAAGCCCCTGCTCCCTTGTCTGAACAATGCCAAATGCCAACCAGCTATGTGCATCGCTTTACAACAGTAAACCCTTGTTTATCCAAATACCTCAAAAAATATATTTTAAATGCAAGATTTAAAATTTAGTACAGCAAAACAAATTCTATATTGTTCTCTCTTTGTTTATTTCGGTCACATTAAAGATGTATTAATAGTTAATAACTACTTAATACAATAACTTAAAACGAAATTTGACTTTTCTGCAGGTAATTACAGCAGTTGCACAAATCTGGATTTTTTTTGTTTAATCTAAAGCAAGCGAGCGAGGTGTGATGCCTGGAACTGTTATAAAATTGCACATCCATTCTTTTACAGCCGCTTTACAACGTGTCGGGCTCCGTGTGGGTGTCCGTACGAAGACAAATAAAGGCAAGTCGTTGCTATGTCTGCGCAAGAGTTCCTGCTGTGTGTCTAAAAAACCACATTATTTACTTTTGGTGTGTCAAAAGAAAAATGCCCCTGCCCGCAGGTTAATGATTCATTGTTTTATGTGGAGTTATTAGGTGCAGAGTTGAGCTCCAGTCACCTTAAATGTGAAAGTATCGCCCGCAGGTACAAAAGAACCATCTGCCCGTGCGCTTCCATTGTAAACATTCATGAAGTAAAAAAAAAATCCTAAGCGAAGAGCTTATTAGCATATACATAACAAAACAAAAAAAGAATAAATGGTGCCCGTATACCTAGAGAGTAGTTTTTATAACGAGAAAAGTTAAATGTTTGCAGAAAATAGTAAGTTGGTTGCATTCAGACTATTTCGGCTGTAACCCCATCCCCCAACTGGAGCCATTCACCTCATGAAACGATGGCAGCCGCGCGATTTGCTCGGGGAAGAAAAAAAAAAGCACCGCATATGTGTCCAGCACAAAACAAGGCAAACTAGCGTCACAGTTATCCGGACATATCAGTCTTAAACATCCGCGATATGGTCGAATGGAATAGACCCTTTAGTTTCTTCGAGGTAAAAAAAAAAACTTCTTCAACAACAAAAAAAAGACCCAGCAGCGGCTGGGTTCTTTCACAGCCCACAATAGCGGCTCTAAGCTATCGCAACTTTTTTTTTCTCCCCCTTTTTTTGCAGAGATGTTGAAACTTCAAAAGCGACAACGCCGAGTACAAACGCGACGCTTCACGTACCTTTTTCTGCTATTAATCTCATAGATTGGGAGGTTTTGCATGTAGTTTAAGTAGTCCAAATCTCGGCATGGTAATACGTGGACTCCTCTCCTCTCCGTGACTCCATCTACCACCACCAGGCAGCCTCTCTCTCCCCTCTGCTTCCCTTTCTCTCTCACACTGGATCTAGCCTGTATCTTTCCGCGCTGCGCACGTCCGGATCTACTTAGCGGCGGCTGGTGGCAGGATAAAACCTTTGAACCCGAGAAGGTTACTTTTGATTTGTGGTGGCTGCGTTGTATGCATAGTAATATAAATTAAAAAAAATATATATGTATTTGTTATATATGTATTATTATTATTAACTAACTCCAATGACTCATATCTCCACCTCTTCACACATAGGTGAAGTTAAGGGTCCACATGGAAAAAAAAAAAAAGCGAAAAGCAGAGGACTTTTATTTTGGAAAAAGTAAACCGTGTCTGTGAGTTGACTCAGCGGGGAACACGTCAAATGAGGAAAGTGAATGTAGATGATTGTATATGTATATATGTGAGAGCCCGACTGCTTCATATGACATGTGAATTATCATCTTATGCCTGTTTTTTTAATAAACAGCCTGTTTTTTATAAAATCCCCAGAATGCCCCCTAATGTTCGAACCAAACCTATCGGTTTTTGGCACCTTATACACATACTTATATATCGGCCATCAGGTTATTAGATAATAATTATGTTTATATATATATATATTGCTGGTTCAACTTCAGCTTTTGTGGCATTATGCGTGAGTGATATCCTCCCAAAGGGCAAACAGCCTGCCGTTCATAAGTGGAGACTAACCTTAATACAACGTTCACCCCTTTGACTGCACCCTAAGCCACTATGTGCTGTAACAAGGGATTTAGTGAGGAGGAGGGGTCAACAAAAAGTGACCTCCCAGAAGCAAACAGAAAAAAAAACAATATCAAATTATTTCAATTACATTGTAATTTATGCGCAATGTGCTGGAAAGAGACCTGTGAATCATACCGTAATTATAAAAAAAAGGTGGATACACTTCATTACTT
Organism: Eupleurogrammus muticus; assembly: GCA_036785175.1. Taxonomy (NCBI): domain Eukaryota; kingdom Metazoa; phylum Chordata; class Actinopteri; order Scombriformes; family Trichiuridae; genus Eupleurogrammus; species Eupleurogrammus muticus. The sequence continues at coordinate 18,184,671 of JAYKQN010000003.1, read as the reverse complement.
CATTGCAGATAAAATGGCAGTTGGGGGGGTGATGGTGATAGATAGGCTTATAAAGATCTGTAAAAAAAAATGCATGCAAACTTAATCTCGCATGTTTTCACATCAGTTCTCGAGATGTTCTCCATCATTTCTATCCTTACTAATGTTAGTGTCTTTAATAAGCCTGGTTTAACACAGCACCCAACTGCGCGTCCCAGGCTTGGATTATGCAGGACAGGGGGGGAAGGTGGCGGTGACCCCCCCCCCCCCCCTTTTACCAGCTCCCCCAACACACACACACACACACACACACACAGACACACACACACACACACACACACACACACACAGTCATCCCGACTGCTTCTTCAGCCCTAAAGCCGCACTCTCTCCCCTCTACTGGAGCCATGCGATTGATGGCGCTGTCTCACTACTCTTGCCCGGACTGCAGTCATCCAGCCGGTGCGTCTGCAGAAAGCCGGTGCTGCATGCAGCCTGACGACTCGTCAACTCGTGCGTGCGCGCGTGTGCATGCAAACGTGCGAGTGCGCAATGCGTGCGTATTCCTTTTGCGTTTTGGTTCCTTTTGGCACAAGTCGCGCGGAAACGCTCGCTCGCTCTACTCTAACGCCGCCTATGAAAAGATGCTTCGCGTTGCGCACAAAGTTTCCAGAGTATTTTTAACCACGAGTCCTCGTGCTACGGTTTCACTCACCAGACCAGCTGGATGACTGTCGGGCTGCTCCAAAACTTCCCTTCACATAAATCCTGGTAGTTTTTGGTAAATGTCTCTGGCGAGCATCTCGCAAAATAAGATGAGGGTTTCAGTTCCAGCGAACCCGTTACTTTTTTTTTATTCCTTCTCAGTCCTTTTCTCCGTTTCAGACCCTTCCGTTCTGTTCTGATCCGCGCACAGCCTCGGAGTCATCACACATGGTGCCTCGGTACGGTGGAGCTGGAGGCTATGGTTTGGTTTGACTCGCTCTTTTTTTTTTTCCTCCACGGGGCTTTAAAGCGGAGTTCGACACTGTTGCTGCCTTTAGGTGATATCGGAAATATCACAATCCGGACAGAAAAGCGCAGGATGACAAAAAGAAAACAAATAGCGAACAAACGGCAAAAGTCGCGATTGTGTCGCTCGCGGGATTCGCGCAGAGCCGCGGAGGAGGCGGAGTGAGAGGAAGTCGCATCTCCGACTGCGAGGGGAAAGTTTGATTAGCCTGTTCACCTGCCTGTTCCTGCCTCCTGCTCATTCTTGTCACGCGCTTAGTCTGATTATTCAATTAAAATGTTAATTGTATGTCTGATGCGTTTTTTCCTCCTTCAGAATAGGCTGCATTCCTGAAATAAACACCAATTAAAAGCACGTCGTCATTTTTTTTGTTAGAAAAAAATGTTCTTTTCTAAAGCCAAAGACATTTTAAAACCTAATTTTATAATTTTTAAGCTTTAATTTTTACAATTTAATTTTTTCTCTCCATGTAAAACTGTCCAATCTGTAAAGGCTCATTCTGCACTCAGGGGCGTTTACAATATTTCATCAAATCAACTTAATTGTTATTATTCAAAACAGAATCACAGTAGTATTGAGCTGAACACTAAGCCCCGCCCACTTTCATGTTGTCCAATCCAATGTGAACATTTGATTAGATCATTTCTCTTACTGTTCAAAACCTTCAAATAATGAATTCCCCAAGGAAATTTGTATTTCACGGGGCATTTAAAAGCAGCCAGGATCTGACACCTCCAGTCTGAGAAAGGGTTGCGAGGTCATGGATTCCTCTGTCATTCCACACATGCATGGCCTCAGCGCGCCACCGACAGCGCGGCTGTGTTTCATCTGTCCGAAATAAGCGGCCGACTTACAGCATATTTGTTTGTTGTTGCTTTCTTTACTCATGCTGCTTCTGAATGGAAACCACCATGTAGTTTTCATAGCGGTCTGGGGGAATGCGCTTGGGCATCAGATAAGCAAATGTCTTCCTCCGGCTCCCCGAACCATGTGGCTAAAACCTAAAACTTGACACCTCGCAGTGAAGTGGCTCCAAAAAAAAAATGCCAGAGCTGGCCTGTTGAAGCCGACGGTCCAGCGTGAGAATCTCTGCCTAATGTCCATTCAGCACCGGCTCATTAAAGTCACATTTGCCCACAGGCTGAGTAAACGAACGAGACCTCTGGGCTTCGTGTGTGTGCACGCAAGGGTGTGTGCGTGTGTGTGCAAGAGAGGGAGGTAGAGAAAGATTGAGCGTGTGTGTCAGGGAGCAAGCGTGTAATGTTTCATCTGATCTCTCCTGGCCTCTCCTCTATTGCTCTCTCAGATTTGCCCGAGACAATGTTAGGTATCTAAAAGTGCTTTTCCTCTCTCTTTTCTCTCTCCCGCTCTCTTAGCTTCCCCTCTGATCTGCTTGTAAAGCTTTAATTGAATTCAGGTCAGGTGATGCCCAGGGCTGGTTCCACTGCTTTGATCTCGCCAAGTATTCGCAAACCCGGCTGCTGGGGGTCAGGTCCTAGAGTCTTATAGACCATATGGATGTATGCTGTTTGCATTAGGGAAGTCCCCCAGTCCTTCAATAACAAGGTAAAGCCAGTTAGCGACATGAGATAAGGAGACACAAAGGTAAGCTATTTGTTAGAGGGTCATTTTCTGACAGCAAGGATGACTGTCTCATCAGTTATCTCTGCCTCATTATGACAAAGTCTCTACATTAGACTACATATCAATGCAGACCCCAGACAGTCTATGTTTCTGCAGACAGGTTGAACATCAAATGATGATGCTCTCATCTTTGTCTCATGAATATATTTTTTATGATGCACATTAACACTATGGTCAAGCTGCAGTTAGGTTTAGGCATTATTCTTGGTTACTGTAAGGAGAAAATCATGGTTTGGGTTGAAATGATCGATAACGGGACAAATGTCCGGTTGGACGCCAGTGAAATGCCCGACATAACGGTGCAAAACGTCCACGTGGTTAGGCATAGGCACAGAAGGTTTGGGTTAGGAAAAAGATCATGATGTGTGTGGAAATGATCAATGCACAACATGACGGGACAAACATCCAGTAAAATCCTTGTGGGACAATAAGACGGCAAAAAATGCTAAAGTGAAACTTAAAAGCAATATTGTGTGGACAACATCGCCTCATTGAGAAATTGACATGCAGTATTATCTGAAAAGGAAACCATTCTCTCATGTAAACACGCAAAGGCTCATTTTCCCCTCTCATAATCATACTCATCGGCTCCACATTGTCCCTGTGCCGTTGAGAGATGTTAAGAGGAGCCATGGACTGAGTTACCTCTCCTTTCCTTTCCCCGTGACTAATGTCTTAAGCTGTCGGTTCCCCTGCAACTTGAAACTGGATAGAGATGAGGAAAAGATACAGATGATTTGTAGTGCGCCTGCAGCGATGGAGCACCAGGTATCCGTTTCTCCCACCGCCCAATCAGCGTCCAATCTGAATCCTCAGGCAGAGCTTAACTGTAACAGAGATTAGAATAATTCAATATCCACCTCGCCGGAGTATCCTCAAGTAGAGACACTGACCCCTGGTGCCATGCACTGTTCTTAACCTCGGTTCGAAGGTGAATTACTAACAAACAAGCAAGAGATTGGAGGTTTCAAAATAAAGCGTCATTCTGTGCCACAATGTACCTGACAGGTTTTTAGTTTGTGAGGCGCAGGTGGGGGGGGGGTTGTGGTTTTCAGAAAATAACACAAGAAATTTATGGGAAATAATAAACAATGACATTTCCCCCTGTAGCTGGAGACAAACCGCTGTGCTCTGAAAATAAAGTCTTCTGCTGCCTCCAGCAAAGCAGGAGATTATCTGAGCAAAGCCCCTCGGTCGTAGAAGCTTCCGTAATTACCTAAAAAAAGACACGGTGCTATATTACTGCATTATTTATCAGTGTTTTTGCTTAAAGACAGCGTGCGGGCTGAAAGTGAAATGTGCGAAATAGACGAGTGCTTTCTGCAGTCTCTCTGCATGCAGGAACATGATGAGAAACCTGTAACATGTCCACGCGGAAATCAATACCTCCAATTTCTACCACCTCTAAACTCTTAATTCGACACGAGCTGCGTTCATTCGTTGTGTTTCAAACCTCTTTGTCATTTTATTGTTTACTGGTGCTTCTAAATGATGTCCGTACCTGGAGACACCCAGAGGTGGATATAGCCAGGCTGAATGCCTGTTTGGAAAACATCTATCTAGTTACCTAGGAAACTAGTCAAACTTCATGCCAAGCAGAGAAAGTTTTAATCATGTCCCTCACCAATAGTGGAATATACCTTCAGTGCATTTACTCAAGAGCTATACTTTTCAGTATGCTAATTGTTACTTCTACCCCACCATGTCTTTTTATTATAAATTTTATATATAGTACAATAGTGCTGCCTTCATATTCTACTCTGCATCATTAAATACAAAATGTGTTGGCTTGTGGAACCTTATAATAAATCAGTTTACTTCTTGTCTGTCAGAGTTTCTTTATTTCAAATCTCCATTAGACTCTCTCTCTCTCCCTCTCTCTCTCTCTGTCTCTGTATATATATATATATATATATATATATATATATATATATATATATATATATGTAAACTAAAATTATTCATACCCCTATCAAATACAAGGGATTTCTTGATTTTTTCACCTAAAAAATTGTATTTCACCTCAGTTTTTAACCTAAAGAAGATGCAAAAGAAAGTCTTAACTATAAAGTGTGGTGTGTGTGTGTATATATATATATATAACTGAAAGATTAAAAAAAATATCTGAATTTATGTAGCAGAACTATTTATATTATATATTTATTTACGACTTTTTCTCATTTCCTACCCAATTCATCATCCCAGGACCCCTTAGATTTATCCTGCGACCCTTACAAAACAGTTCAAACTATCTTAATCTCTACCAGATACAATGATTAAAATGCTGCTTATACATTAACTATTAAATGTAATGTGTTTAATAAAGTGTAATATTCAGTCACAACATAATTTTATGCACAAGAGATATTTAAAGCGTGCGTGCCAAACATGTCATGGCTGCCTACCATAGTGCAGATAAATGTTTGCCTTATCAGGGCAAGCACCGGGCCAGATTAAAGTAGAATGTAGACAGTAGAAAGTGTTACGATATAGCGTACAGTCCTTTAATCTGCTTTTATGCAGACAAACTTTATATTATCACACATAACTAGCATGTCAACATACATTTGGTTACATTTTTACTGAGGCCGAACTATAAACTTTTTTTATTTTTGCTGCAAGGCCTGCTCTTTGATCTAATGCAATATATAAAGGCAGCAGAGGATAAGCAACAAATTGAACTGATATTATTTGATGTACTGTATTCCACCAGTCATTTTTTCCCATTGCTAAATCCTAATCCCACAGAAATTGTGACGGGATTATACACAAAAGGCGCATTTTGGACATGGATTTGCATGGATGGATTAGTAAAGCCTTGTAATGGAGGCTTGTGTTCGCAGGGAAACCTCATCTTCTTGTTCCACATTAAAAATGATGTGGTGCTCCACTTCCTGTTAACACACGTTACTTATCTCCCACCCTGGGAGCCCAGATAATTTCTTGTTGCCATAAAAGTTGTGAATTTGTATATATATCAGCAAGAAACAGATGCCTGAGTCAGAGTTATTCCTGCTTTAAAAGGGCAGTTTCACATGTCAACGAGATGCTCAACGCAACAGACAGCCACTGCTGTATGTTCACTTCCAGCTCAGGGCTTTAATACAGTGATACAGAGGATTGAAGTGCTTTGAATGCCCGGGGATCATGTTGCCTTTCACTCTCGTCCTGCCCACAGTTTCTTTAACAAACTAGTACTCCAAAAAAAAAAAAAACACTAAATTGCAAATAACATATGCCATTAAGCACTTCAAAGTGTGTTCATTCAGGCTCCACAAAACGCCGGCCCGCTCTTCAATCGCATTCTTTGTACAAAAAACAAGCCAATCATAGTCTTCTGGCAGTCATGTATTATGCATTTACAGACACATTTGCTTTTCTGGTAGGAGCCGTATCGCTTTTCAGATTTAGAAAGCTTAGGGAATGCCCCGAGGCCTTCGCACGGCTTCCTAATCCTCAGATCTGGGAGATGATGTCAAATCACTCCTGGGAGAGAATGAAAGGACCTAAAAGGACCAATGTTTCCCTCGCACTCTTCGTTCTTTTTGTCTTGTGTACAAAACACAGAACATTTGCGTGACTAAGTGCTGGAATAATGTGTGTCCTTGGCATAATCGCAGCAGGAGAATGACTGCTCGGTCCTTGTCTGCAGAATGCAGACGTTATTTTGTGTAATCACATCTGTGGCGAACAGACAGCCACCGCGTTCACACCGTATTCCTTTCCACGGCAGGTACAAATTGAACTTGTGTAATTGTGGGTGTCTTGTTGCAGAAATCTGTGAATCACCGCTTCATTGTCACAGGTATTGTAACCCAAAACGATGGATCGCTTTTACATTACAATGTCTGTTCAGTAAACGCCTGTCCCGAAAAGCAATTGTCTAAACATAGCTTAGCAACCGTAACTAAGCACGGGAGGCCTTTCTGATTTTTGCAAAAGAAGCGGCGTGCATTGGGCTCCAGGAAGGGCGACGCTCAGCTGCACATGTGGCTAACTAGGGCTATACCCTAAAGTTCCTAAACAATATTGTTCTCGTACGTGATACGTGTGTTGCAAACGTGTTTCATATTATCCCTGTGTTTCCCATTTATTTCAGTCAGGAAAGAACAAAGTAATGAAATGATGCTTATTGAAAAACGAGGATTGATGAACCCTAAAAACCTATAGATCAATTCTGCATCTGCATCAATTTGTAAAGCGCTGTGAACCATGAGTAGATGTAGATTTTCAGTGACTATTTAGATATGTTTGTAGAGTTCTGGGTGCAAATCTTACAAACGTGATCCCTTCTCATGTACATGAAACTGGACTTGCCTCTTATTTCCTATTGACTTGCAGGAGCTAATGTGCTTCGGTGGCCAATAATCTACACACAGGACATGCTCATGATGGCTGTGCTGGTGGCCTTAACAGAATTGCAAAGAGGCGGTATATTCCTCTGTGTGTGTGCGTGTCTGTTTGTAGTGCCTGCATGCTATAAAAGGTGCAACACTTTATACAAATGACCTGGTTCTAAAAAACTGACTTTAATTGACGTGTATTTGCATGTTTAGGTCCCCGCTTGCAAGACTCGGAGCTGGAAATCAGTGCCAGAACAGAGATGCAAATCAGTGGAGCAGCAGGCGGAGTGGTGGCATTCATCAATGTTTGATGGGCTTCTTTCTTCCTCAGTGGCAGTCTGGCAAAATCACAGCAGCACAGAGAGATACTGGGCCAACACACACACACACACACACAGTCTAACTCCACCTGAGAAGTTCATTTTCATGGCATGTTTTATCTAAATCAATAGTCCATACATAATCATTTTAAAAGAATACAAGTTTGTTCGTTGCTCAATGGGAGAAATTCACTGCCTGTCATTCAGTTAAATAAATTGGAGTAATATAGTCCTGTTTTCAGTGCTCATGGTTATTAATAATACATTGGTTGCCATTATTATTAAGAATGACACAAGGGGCAAACTCACTGCTGAGTAATGAGAACAATTAGGAGGTCCTAAAAGCTGCAATTCCTCAAATGGCCACTTGAGGCAAGTTGTATTAGTGAGTCAATTAAGGTTGCGGCCTCTTTGTGTGACAGGACAGCCGGCGGCTACCTGTACCTGCTGCACCTCAACTAATGAGTCAATGAACATCACCTCTAAGGTGTTTGTTCCATTTGGACTGTTTGATACACATATTGGACAAATATGTGTTGCCATGCTGCGGATTGCGCCTTCAGGCGATCTAACACGAGCGTGCATCGACATGCACTGAAGTCAAAATGTTATAGAGGAAAGTGTTGTAATGTATATAATATAAAAAAATGAACAAAGGGCATCTGTGTCAGGTTGAAAAAAAACAAACTAAAAAACCTGGAGCTGCTTCAGACAGACTGACGAATAAACCCCTGACATCTACAGGAGCGCCGGGTCAGTGTGTCTCTGCTACCAACCTTTTTGTGTTTGCTTGGCGTGGAGCCGAGGACGAGGACCGGGGGCTCTGACTTCCCCTCGCTGCTCTCCTCAGGTTACAGGATCAGAAATCTGTGATTGGAGTTTTTCTTTTACATCCTAGATTTAATAAAAGGCAAAAAAGAGAGTGAGCATTAAAACGGCATCTAAAAACACTTAAGAACTTCAGTTTTAGAAATGTTGCTATTTCCATATAGGAAATATATTCCTATATTCAATATAGGACCAATAGGCTGCAACAGGAAAAAAATGGGCAATGCAAAAAATGTTGAAGAATGTAATGAATATTTTTTTTTTTATGATTCTGTAATAATTTTTATTGTAAGTTAGACATATTGCACTAGTGCATATCCTGGCCAGGGCATGCTTGTCAAAGAGATTTATAATCTTAATGAATCTCCTTTTTACTGGTTGGGTAAAGTTTAAATAAATTAAACTTATCGGATTAACTTTAAGTACTGACTTCCATTATCATACTGTACACATAGAATACTAAATACATGCATTAGCACAGAAGTTCTTTTATGTTTAATAGATGCTTTATTTACAATTAGGCATTTTTTTTTTGTTTCTTGTAAATTTTTTTAGGGAAGGGCTTGCATGGAGGACATTGTTGTGCCGTCATTTTCTCTTTCTCCAAGGACGCTGTAATATATCATGACGTCGCCGCTGTGAGAGTTTGAGACAAGTCACGTCCAGCATGGTGATTCAACTGTTCTTATCCATGAATTCAGTCATTATAATTAGTCTGACACACTTAGAACTAGAGGTGGAAAATTGTGCTGCACACACAGAAGTAGACGATGTCCTGAAAACTGTGGTATATGTGGAAACAGATTCACATCATACCTAAACTACTGAACTGAACTTGTACTTCTATCAGTTGAAAGAGAAACTGTGTATCCATATTTCCCGATGGAAAAACGATTCATGTTGTCCTTCCAACAAGAGGGATTTATTGAAATGTGAAAACAGAAGAACCGAGCCATCCTATAACACAATTGATGAAGAGGACACAGGTCGTCCTTCGTGGCTTCCGCCGTGACCCTCGTGTCATCGCAGCCACGCTGCACGAGGAGGACAGCTGCTGCTCTTCCTCGCAGGGAGAGGAGGAGGAGGAAGAGGTGAAGGCTTTTCTACCACGGTCCACCCAACACCAACAAGTCCGGCCTCTGGAGCTGTCACCGATGACCCACGCTGTGCCTGTGAAGGGGAGAATAAACGGGAGTAATGGAAGATATAAAGGGCGGTTAGGTTTCTTAGGTTGACAGTACTATTGCTATACCTCAAAACACAGAGAAAAATACAGGGAATAGGAAACTGGAATTGGAGACAAGCCAGCGACCGGCAGTACAGCTGTCAGAGTCTGAGAATCCTGTCAATCAGAGCACATTAGAAGTAATATCTTCAGTCAGTCCTCAGTGTTCGTCGTTAAATGAAACCATCGGGAGGCTGAATTTGTGTTTGTGAGTCTCACTTGTATTTGGTTATTCAGTATATATTCAGCTACTCCTTTGTGGCTGGATCAGCCTGCACACATTTAGTGCAACATTAGGTGAACACAGCCTGAGGGCTACCTCAATGCTACATTGATCAGGGAAAAGCACACAAACAAAACAAAAAAACTAAACAATAAAGCATTAACTAAAGAGAATAAATAAACAACATTAAACCGGCCTAAGCTTTTCTGGCTTCATTCCCTCAGACTGCACCTATTAGCTTAGTTTAGACAGGCCCTCGTTAGCTAATGACCTGCCACACACACACACACACACACACACACGCACTCAATTCTACAAGAGATGCTGAACTACTAAATAACCGGCTAATACACCTAAATGCCATTTTTCTGCGTGTGCGCTCGCCGAACAGGAAAGTTTACTGTCCGTTTCGTTCTTTTTGCTTATCTACAACCAATCACCTCTCAAGTGCGTGACCTTTTCTTAAAAAAAAAAAAACAAAAAAAAACAGGGCTATCGATCTGAGCGTGCTTTGACGCCGCAAACAAACCACTGTTTACTTTACCTTAGCGCGCCTTTTCACTCATTTAAAAAGGTCAACGGACCCCGTTATACCGCAAACCCTGCCCTTTCCCTTTGGGATTGATACGAAGGTTGCTGCGAAATGGACTGTAGTCGCCCGCACTATCCATCTTAACCCTGTGTCATTTTGTATGTAATGCGAGTGTGTGTGTGTGTGTGTATGGATGAGGGAGAGCGAGTGAGAGAGAGAGAGTTTGTGCAGCGTAATGTCAGTGTGTGTACTCAGGCTACTGGTACATTTTAGTACAGTTCATGTACTCTACCACTGTTCAAAGAGACAGGTCAACATGGGTGTGTTATCATCAAGCGGGTTCAGCTCTCCCCTTTTTGAAGGTCTAACCACTGTTTCTCGCAGCCGCCTCTTTAGGTTTGTGTGCAAAATATTACAGAGGTAGCTGTTGTAGAGAGCGTGGGGGGGGGGGAGTGGCAACAGCGGCAGCTTTTGAAGTTTAGGGGGAAAATGAAGGCTGAGGATTAGAGTGTTCAAACATCAGTGTCCTGTGCAAGCCTTGATACGGCCGCGGCTGGGAACACGCTGTCCTGTGCAGCCGCTCGTTTCCACGAGAGCCGGAGCGGGACTGTAGGGGCGACGGAACGGCCTCGTTTCAACATGAAATAGGCAATACATCGCTTTCAGACACATTTGATGTAAAGATTCCTGCACAGCATAATGGATTTCTAGCAATATTATGGGGGGAGTGCAACCTATTACTTGTATGGAACGTTCAGTACATAAGGCTTAAGGTTAATAGGGTAAAGTAGAGGTAAGATTAGAAAAAAAAAATGGCTTATTTGTGCGCGATGAAAAAACAGCCACATAAAAAGCATCTGTCGTAGTGACCTCTGCAGCCTCATTTCTATCCCTGTCTGAGCTGCACGGCTGCTGTGTACTTTTCAAAAACTGGAAAATGTGGCTCTCCCTTCTTTTTTTTTTTTTTTTTTTTGTTTGTATTGCACGGGGGAGGTAAGCGTTTTAAGGAATTGTTCCCATTTCATGAAATCACAGGAGACAGCGGCCGGTGCACGTAAAGTCAGAAGACTCATGTACAGAGACAGACGACAGAAACAATGAATGCACATAAATGTGCAATAGAGGGCAGATTTATTGGTTGGGAAGAATGTGAAAACGTCTGCTTTGATCAGCGTTGGGCCGAATTAAATGTGCCTTTAAACAACTTCAAAGCCCATATTCCCCTCATCATATCTTCTGTATTTCATGTATGTAGAAGAAAAAAAAAAGCAAGAAACTTCGATTTAACAAGCATCTGTTGGAGCAGGCCCTGCACCACAGGGGGGTTAGAATTGTATTTTTTTGCCCCTTCAGTTTAAATTATAAATAAGAGATGAATTATAATTAATAAAAGACATCGTCCCCTGAGCCTTAACTCCAACAATTAAAAACAGCCTATTTCAATTTTGCATGTAAAACGAGTCTTTTCCCTTTAGAGTATGTCTGCTGTTTTGGTTCATGCATGTGCAGCAGCACAACTTGCAGCAGGAGTGTGTGTGTGTGTGTGTGTGAAGGTGAACGTAGGTCGGCATTATTGTGATTATTTAAATACCAACCGCTCACACACCCACAGCTCTGGAACAGATAAAACATGAGATGCTACTGTAAAAAAAAAAAAGGAAGTAGTAAAAGAGGCTGATGAGCGCCGCTAACAGATGTCTCCTTCATAAAAAAAGCTGAATATCAAATTCTACCCAGACCGATGTGTGGAAGTGTTTGCATGTGTGTCTGTGTGTGTGTGTGTGTGTGTGTGTCACACTGCAGCATTGTGGTCTCCCCTTTTTTTTAATGTGCTTTAATGAAGCACTTGGCTGCAGATTTATCAACATACCAGACCTCTATGCTGTGAGGACCTAATGAACTAAAGAAAAAGCTTTTCATACGTGTGTAAAGCAGATACTGTAATCAGCCACATTCATTTAGAGATCAATGCAGTGTTTATCGGAATGCGCCTTCCCCTTCAATCAGCGCGCCGTGCACTGCTGCGCCGGTATCGCACCAAGACTCGCGAACGGCGAGTCGCAGGCCGGGGAAAATACGAACAGTCAGCACTGCTTGTGCGTCATAGCACCTCCAAGAAAACACAGCTCTGAACCTCACTCTGGTGCGGACGTCTTGGAGGGAATATTAGATGGAAGGATCTTAAACCGGATGATTGGTGCACCAGCAAATATTGAATAAAACGTTCATAAATTTGTCTTCAGATTGTGAGGAACCATTGTTACACCAGAAAAATAATGTTGTCCATCGTGCCATTTCTGACATCGCTTGACCGGTTTTGAGTGGACAGAGCATCATTAATAGGTTCACCACCTCTTTAGCTCCCTGCCACTTCCCGCTGTACAAACACACCAGAGACCTCTGCTGCCTGCTTCTGGTTTGAGCCCTCCAGCTAACCTGAATAGGATTAAATCATCTAATCGCGCAGCTCTCCTGGGATTAAATTTTGATCATTCGGCGGGGGTTAAGACGCTCGGAACAATGTATTCACCGTTTCACAGCTGCTCCTTTTCCCATGATAGTGCATGGGAAAAAATGCTTTTTTTTTTTTTTTGGCATCACGTGACAGACACCGTAGTTAGTAATCCCCCCAAGTTTGCTCAGTAGTAAAATTGGCTTCTTTGCCCAGTACATTTCCTGGGGGCCTGCCAACCACAGTTAATGTTAGATTAGCCTCTGTGTCTTAGGGGATGCTGCACTTAAAAAAAAAAGCCACTCAAATGTAGACAAGGCTACAAAGCTGGGAGCTATAAAGGCACAACATGTGATGACTTTTAAGTTTCTGAGACGACTACTTCTCCTCCTTCAGCGCTAACACTTCCTGCACCTTGATGAATCTCTGGTAAAACAGTGCATTAGTGGGAATAATGCAATTATTGAATTGCAATTCTTTACAATGCTGAAAAATATTTTTATCACATAACGTGTTATTGCTGAAGATAGCGCAGGGATGTAGACATGCACATCAAAATCCAGATTTTAATGTCATGGTTGTTGCAGCAGTGGTTCTGGTGCATAGAAAGTTGAAAGTTGAAAATTTGCTGTCCTCATAATCAAACATTTGGTAATATGAAACTTTTTTCACTTCTTCATGAAAAAGGAAAAAAAAATCACATCACAGTAAGAAGCTAGACCTCAGAGAGGAAAAATGAGAACAGAGCGGGAGGTTTTTGTCTTGGAGCTACATGAATGAAAAATTTGCCTTTGAGAGCTAAATCCAATATTTTATTTCGGTTCTGATATTCATATACAATGATCAGGGAGAATTCCAACCGAGAAGGGGGAAATGATAAGTATCATAAGTGCAATCGACTGCTGTGACAAATCTCTGGGAAGGCTTTCATCTACTATTTAAATGCCCGCGGCACATCTCAGGTGAATAAAGCACCTTTCACACCGGACAAAAAAAACAGGACACAGGAAGGCTGCAATCATACAGAATCAGCCACCTTCCTGCAGGGTTGCGTGGAGGTGTGTTTAATTGCGCGCCAACTTCTCTGAAACAATTTCATTCATTCACTTCTTTGTTCTCTCTGGCATTCAGTTTGCTTTCACTCAACCACTGCTGCTGTGATTCAGCTCACTTCCTCGCTATTGCTTTCCTTTTTTCCTTTTAGCTTACTGTTAATTGTCCTTTTTCCTGTCTCTCGTGAAGCTGACAACAAAGTCCAACTTTACTTTTAACATTATCAAATGCAGAGAACTGTCCTCCCCCCTGTATAATCCCTCTGGGCTTTAGAGCGCTGATCAGTCAGATCACTCTTTGATTATTGGCCCCCGTGTGACTTTTCAGCAAAAGTTGACTGTTTCAACTCCTTGCCGGATGGCTGCTGCTTACTTTTTTTTTAACAGCATTCTGTGTGGTCTGCACTTCTGCAGCCAAAATGCACTCCCCCCATTTAAATAGACGGGAAGACTGAAGCAATGCTTGATCCTGTGTGGATGCACTAATATCTCTTTGTCTTCAGTATGAAAGGGTGCAATCAGCATCTATTCCTAGGCCAAATTAACCAGGTCACAGACACTTATTGTCTACGGATCAGCGATGGAGACATCACCCCTTTTCTAATGTGATCCTATGTCTATATGCCCGTATATCTGTCAACATCTGGCAAATTAACTGCATTTTTCTAATGCCCTTTGTGTCTTTTTGACCACTCAAGGTGCTTTGCTTAGCGTTCATTCAACCATTCATGCACATTCATACACTGATTTCAAGGTGCCGACTCCTCAGGAAGGAATGTCGCTATTGGCTCCTAAAACCCCCCAGAAGTCGCTAAATGATGTCATTGCCTAATTTGCATAATTGGCCATGTGCATGTAATTGTAATGGATGCTGTAAAGCCGGAGGGGAGAAGAATAATGGCATGGGAAAGTGAACAAATGACTAAAAAACATCTTTTTTTTCTGTGTTTTTTAATATGGTTTATGTTTAACATTTACCACACACCTTGACTGAGGGGTGAACTTTAGGCTGATTACAGCAAGGAGGGATGACAGTTGCCCATTGACAGGCTCCAAAAGTCAACAACAGCAGCAAATGTCACTAGATTTGTCACAAGAGGCATCTGAAATCCTGCTAAATATAGCAACAAAATCGCTAAAATGGCAACATGGTGATTACACATCAGGAAGAGCCAGGCATTCAGGCCTGGAGGACGACTGCTCCACTACTGAGCCATAGCTCAGGCCATTCTACCCTACTGGCCATGCTAACTACTGCAAAAACAATGCCAAATATCCCTTCATTTAGGAAAACAAATGTTCACTTGTGTTAGCTCAATTTAGCACAAGCTAAAACATTATTGATTCTGGTCCAACTGGAAATGATCCAACTTATATAATGAAGATAAAGGAAACATGTGGCTGTGACTCAGAGCGGCCGAAGGATCCCAAATATAGCTCGTAGTCCCAGTTTGGTGATCTGACACCATTTTTTTAAACAAATGTGTGTGTTTGGCTTGCATTTCAGAACTGCAATGGGTTTCCCTTTTTTGGTAGGCAAAAATAATCTTGATAATTCCAATGAATGTGGAAAACTTTCCTTAAAATGATGCCATGGTTGGACCAATTTTTCCAAAGCAAAAGGAAGATTAAAGCGGAGCAATAAATCTCGCACATGTGCAATAGATGCAGCTTATTGATTTGTCCTCTCCTCATGATCACCCCTAAATATACAGAGCAAACAAACATTTCAATGCAAACATAATATTACAGACCGCCTGCTTGGCCATCTGACCAAAGCCAACATGCCATGCCTCGTACCACCAGGCCTGCAAAAAAAAAACTCCAGGAGAATCTCTGTAGTCTTTCCACATTCATCCTCGAAGAGAATGTGTTTTCTTTTAGAGATTAACTTGATGGTCTCGACACACAAACAAATATGCTCTTACGCTGATACGGATGCACAAACACACACGCGCTAGCCGAGCTGACTGAGTGCTCCCATGACAGTCAATAAGCCACGTGTTTAGTCTCAGAGCATAATTGATGAAGTGCTGTTGGGTTTGTTACGGTGCTCTGTAATGCTCTGTATTAAAACGCTGCTAAGTCGACTCCCCGCAGAGAAAGACCGCTTCATATTTCTGTCAACGTAACAAAACCCTGTTTTCTCCCCTCCGTGTCTTGCTGCTTGGAAATAACAAGGAGAATATTCCCGCACTCGTCTCGTTCGCTCGGTATGCCCCCTGCTCTTCGCAGACAGGATGCCAATAGGAGCATGTGGAACCAGATAACTGACTATGACAGTGTTGCTTTAGTGAGGTGTCAGTGACATTACAGAGGATTGCTCCTGAAAGCGGAAAATCCAATCAGGCTGCGACTCTCCGTGGAAGCAAAAGGCCCACAGACTACAGAATGATTCATTCTAATTCTTTGATCGGGCAGAGTTATCTCAGAACTCCTCTGGGATTGAAGACAAACTGAGGAGATCCGGACCTTATGGAGGGAGACATGAAGTCATCTTTATACTGGGATAATGTGGTGTGCATGTAATGTAGTGCAGCACTGAATCATTGCCGTTACATTATGGGATTGTCAGAATGAAAAAAAATGGGGTTTTACTTCAGCCTCATGGTCATTAGGATAGACGCCTGAGCAATGGAGCAAGTGGAGCAAATGTATCCCCATTAATTCATTAGGGGAGCAAAGTTATGGTTTTGCTTGCTCACTTTTTGTCTTTTTAAAAGGATTCTCTTTACCATACAATCCCATTGGGTGACTTTATTTAAACAGATTATGTCAATGATCATTTGACAATTTTCACCAGTTCACAAAAACAACAATTCTGAATGTTTGGACCACCCTTAGAGTTCAGCTGAAACCATCATCAGTCATCAGATGGTTCTGACAGCACCACTGCTTGTTCCAGAACCTTAACATTAGTTCTTTGGAAAAAAAACCCAAACATTCTAAAGCCTTTGATTTTTGCAATTTGGATGTTGCCATGTTGGTTCATCATAGTCAGAAATGAGTCCCCAGCAAATGGAAACCAGCAAAAGTGTCACTCAACGTGATCACTTCCTCAATTATGCATAAGTTTAAGCCTCAATAAAATGGAAAAAATGGTGAGTTATGTAGGAAATAAGCCAATATACTGTTACGAATGTGAAAATGACTCGTAGACACCAAAACCATATTTCTCACTTTAAAAGATGTGGATTCCCTGTTACACAGATATGCCTCCGAAATCACAACTTATGACTTTGCATTACTTCTAAAGAAGGAATTTTCCTTTTCAAGTCAATATTTAAACTCTTAATTAAACTCTTCTGTGAACTAAGTTAAATAAATTCAAGTTAAATATGTAACATTATTGCCAGACATACCAAAGCACAAAGCACTAACTAATGTACGCATGTACCCAGATCTGTCTGGGTGGTAAATAATACATTTGTCTGTGGTAACAAAGTCAAAACACATTTACTTTTACTTTAAACAGACATTTACACAATTTGATATTCATTTCAAGTGAATAAACATGACATTTCCTATATAATGTCTGCCTTAATGATGCAGTTTACACAGTCTTCATTTAACTGCTGATTTATTTAATCTAAGTTCTAAAGAGCGGAAAACATAACACCACATTTAGCAATGTATTAAATGTCTGTTTGGTTAGGTGATGATTCTGATGTTCAGCCATTATTTATGAAAAGATGAAAAGTGTGAGGCAATTTTGTGATTTGTGATATTGGTCTGTTCCAAAAAATTGTGCTTGGCTATAATTTAGGAGAGGAAAAAAAAAAGGCAACAGCATGACAGAGAAGACGAAGATGAATAAAGAAACGATATGACTATTTTATCATGAGCAGTAAATAAATCACTAAAGTGCAGCGTACTCGCAAAGATAGGGAAACTGGAAATAAATATTTAAGTCTTTCATTTCATTACAAGAGGCGAATATTCCGCAAACTGGGCAACAGTTGGAGGCTTTGGTTCAAGGCTGATACTGGAGAATCCAAAATAGATAGGGCAGACATATTTCACATTAAATGCGGGGGTGAACCGGGATGTTATTATCACCATCTTTCACCGAGGTCCACCTTGAAATTGCCCTTGGCTAGTGAGACATGCAGTCCAATCTTCAAGCTTTTAAAATCTCTGGCATGTTTATGCCTTTATTCTTTTTCTTTTTTCTTTTTTTCTCCCAATGTGCGAATGGCCAGGGTTTACTCATCAAGGCACGCCATTGAAGGATCGTAACCACCTGACCTGCACCTGCACATTCATGGTGAGACACGCTAAAGAATTCACATACATGAAACCCACAGATGCTGATATTGTGACCGACGGGTCAAGGGGAGGGCGAAGCTTCTGCAGTGACATCTGGGCATTATGCTCAGCCATATGTTATAATGTTCTTTAATTCACGTCCCTTCTAAAAATAAAACCGCTAAATCTGTTATATGAGACTATTTCGCAGGCCAACTTGATGGAAATGTATTTATCATTATAATCGGGTAATATCAGAATGTTAGTTTATGGTCTGTGTCTCTTCCATCTAAAACAGGGCACAGTGAGTTTCGTTGCTTTTCTTCTTCTTCTTCTTCAAGAAGACACAAAAACCTGTCAACAGAGGTGGGTTTACCGTCGAGCATCCGCAGTAGGAGATGTCGGAGGAGAGTGAGCGAATAAACAGAACGGCTGGTGTCAGTGAGATCGAATTACAAACAGCAACACTGGATTACATGCATGCATTGTTTCCAGGGAATCCCTCTGTGTAGCCAGACACATTGAACCCAGCGTTGGAATGGCAGACTACGCAACGCCACGAAAACTATTGTGCAGAGAGTATATCAAACACCACGAATAAATCAACTGCAAAAGCGTGCTGACCATTAATAGCGTCAATGGTGTGTAAGTTCATGACATAAAATGGGAGCTTTATAAGTAAACCCTTATAAGGTTTAATGGTCTGTGGGACCCATTTTGATACATTTTTTTAATTGAAAATGCCTGTGTTCAATATTATTAATATGTTCTTCAGGCCGATGCTGTTTGAGCTGAAGTGAGTAGCTTACATTTGTAATGAAATTCACATAAATAATACACTATAGTGTTGAGGAAACATGATTAATTTGTACATTTGTTGACTATTATCCAATTATGTCTGTTTTATGATATATTTCCTGATTTTACTTTAGTACAAAATAAACAACAATGAGTGACATTTTCATTTCTAAATGTGATTTAACAACAACTACACTGATTACACATCCAGCTGCCGTGCAACATTGTTAGGGCTACCCCTAATTATTAGTGTGTTTAAGATGATAAGTTGAAGTTGATGAATAGGGAAATATTTGCATGCAGTGTTTGCATGTGAAATTTTTGGTGCTTGTCCTTTACCTTCTTAAAAATCACACTTTGGATTTTCCTGCCCGACATATTACCTAAATGTCTTATAGCTGCAGGGACCAGCGAAGTAAATATGAAAGTCTGCCCCTGACTGACCAAGAACAAGAGAGTCCCCACTTCCTGTGTCCAGTCATTTCAGATTATTATTGTTTCATACACAGTCCAGGCATTTACAAGGTTTTGCTATAATTTTGGCCATCCTTTCTTAAGGTGGAATTACAACATTATCAACACATCAACACACCATTAAGTTAGTGTGTTTAGTGTGTGTGGTTTAAACTGTTAAGTTGCCTATGAAGTATTTTGCATGCATGCTCCTCTCTCATAGGACTGAACAGGTCCCTGCCTCCAGTGCTGCATGCAGTTTTAATATAGATCCAGGTGACCACTGCAGTCAGGCAACTTAGCCTTGTTGACTAATAATTGACTATGGGGGAAAAGGCCTTTTTGTGGGCGTTCAGAGGGAACCAAAACAGCTGCAGGTCAGACAGTGAGCTGAAACCTATTATCTGTAGGTTCATCACTTCAGTACACATTGTCATTTGATAGGCAACCTCCCTATTCAACATTATATCGCAGACACCCTTTGGAATACACTCTTTATCAGTATTTATGTGCAACAAATGTGAAACCGCCTGAAACCAGTTTTCCATTTGGCTTCTATCCATTTATCTGTCGGCCGGCCCCATAATAAGGAATAATAGTAACCCATAAAGGTGAGGTCATCAGCTGTTTTATCAGTAATATAAAGGAGGAGGTATCATTCCTTTTACACAAACTGTTTACCTCTAAAACTGGATTTCCATGTCAGGGTTTTCAAGATAACATCAGCGAAATGGACTCCAAGCTTTATCTATAGAGTGAAAAAAATCAAACAATTAGAGCCTCCTGTTCAACCATATCTGGGATAAGAATCTGAAATTACCGCTTTCTATTTCCCCAGAGACAAGAGAAATTGGTGGTGTTTACTTGCAGCAGGAAACACCACAATTACACTGTCTCCAGGAAAGTATATATGTTTCCAACGTATCGACTACGTCCGTGAACAAAAGACACGCGTTTCCTTTATTCCTCCAGCTAATTTATTCTTAAGATGGTGCCCCCACAATAAATCTTTGTCTGGCTTTTATTTTCTATTGATCCTTTAAATTTCTAAGTAGCATTTCATTTCAGCGCTGGCACCAATTCTGGCGGTAGAAGGAAACGAATGAAGGGAATTGATTTTGTGAATTACAATCAAGCGTTTATCTTTCGGAGGCCATATTGCAAAAGTCTTCTCGGTGGTCTTCAACCAGCCATTTTCATACGGCTCGGCGCTTTCTGAGTAGAGTAGAGTCATTTCTACGGAGGATTTTCTTTTTTCCCTGGAAACTGCAGCCTGCTGCTGCTGGATGTTGAAAACACTTTGAACCAATCACAAGGTAAAAGCAAAATAATGAACTACAAGAAGCTCAAAGCTGCAGAGCTGAATGATAATTTATTAAGAGTAGTCCCTTTCATAATAAATTAATTTTTAGTGATGGCCATGCCACTCTGTTTTCTAATGTCCCCAACAGCTATAAATAATAAACAGCCTTTTTTCGGCCATTGCATTCGATTCATTAAGCTTACACCGAAACAGCTAAATGGAAATGCCCTTCAGTTGAAGCAGTGGACCACCCAATCTGACTCCTGGAGAATTTATGACAGCTCCCCCTCCCCCCCCTCCCAAACTTCTACACTTCTCGTACCCCGAGGTGACAGCCGTGTCACCATTATTTACCCTCACGCCACCACCCGCAGAATCGGCTCAGAGTTCAGCCGTCCGTGTCCGTCTCGGCCGCCAGCCGCCCGCTCGCTCTCTTCTCCGCCCGCCTGTCCCCTTCGTGGACACTCCCGGGGGAAATCTGACCCCCTACACACACCCCCGCCCCTGCACAGCTGCGGCTCCCGCGATCAACAAGTGCCGATTCTGTGCAGTCCCACGGCGCGGCATTGACAAATAGACAAAATTAATTAGCTGTTCATTTCAATGGGATCTCTGGAAGCCTTGATTAACTATCGTTATCTATTCTATCTATCTAACCACTAGGCCCGATTCAGTTATCTACTAACCACTGAAACATTAGCAAAAAATGTTAGTATTAAAAAAAAAATCAGCATATGTCAACCTTATTTTATGTATTTATAAAATGTGTCTGTGTTGGCTCATGTTCATGTTGCCAGTTGTGTTGTGCAACCGGTTTAAGGCGGGAACCGTGTCTGTCAGCTTTGAGTTTCCCTGCATGCCGACATGGCATGCATGAGGCTCTAGTACGAGTGGCACTCAGTTAGAAAATAGTTCAAAGGCAAAAACACAAGAGGAATGATGCAAAAAATGGTTCAACACTGTATTTGTCAACTTTTAGCTGCAATTTTTGGGCGGTAAAAGCAATCTGGTTTACTACTTCCAAAGCCATTACAGTACATATGTAGAGTGTATTTATTTTATATGCAGAATGGACAAATGTACCTTTACTCCACACATGTCATGTAAAGAGAAGGCATTCTAATCTAATTCAGGCAGGACCAGGCCTTGATTAAGAATGCACACACACACACACACACACACACACACACACACACACACACACACACACACACACACAGACAATCAAGGTTTTGAGTTATAGGTTTTCACCATAGGCTACTATCTGTTGGAAACACCTGTATCTTATACAGGATTTACACTGACAGGCTACAGCCAATGACCACCACCTCAAGGACAATATCAACACCTGAAGACATCGGGCATACCAGAATTACACCACATGATTGCAACAATGATTTCCTTGCACCGGCGCCGACGATATCAACTCACTGGGCCTAGTGTGACTATGTCGCATGCAATCACGTACTGTCCCACCTCCACCAACCTGGTCCGTATCCTTCAGTTAATCATGCACTAACACTGTTGCTGTCTCCCTGTCCGTCTCTTCCTCAGCCTTTTCTCTTTCTGTCTCATCCGCTCCAATAAAATATCACTTTTTCCCCCAACCGGTGGAGGAGCTAGGCTAGTTCAGGTCAAAAACAAGAAAACAATCTGCCGCAGTGAGTGAAATGGTAATAAAAAGGGAGGTGGCTGAGTTTCTGTTGCAGGAACTTCGGGGTGTTTTGACGGGGTCGGCCGTACTCAGGGCTGGGTTGTCCTGATTGCACCTAAAGTAGGAGCTGGTGCATCCAAATGACAAAGTTAGCCTGTAGTCCTGTGTTTGCAGTAGTTGTGTTTGGCCGTGTGTATAATTCTGTTCTGGGAGAGAGATTAGCTTTTTAATTCTATACTCCCCCACCACTATAATGGAAACAGAAACTCATAGCTATATTGCATTTCATAGATGAAAGGATAGAGGAGAGTCGATACATTACTCCTCACACAGACAGATAAACTAAAGATAGCGTTGAGCTTAAAAACGATGTAAAACCCGCCAACTCTTTGTTTGGACAGTGTTTAAAATGTGTCTCAGAAGCAAAAGCTGACATCACATTCAAACACAGATTTGAGTTAAGATAGGGAAAATGTCAGGTTTTTTTTTTCTGCCAACTAGAGAATGTTATTTGCTTTTCTAAATAAGGTTACGTTCTGCTCACATCCATCGCCCACGAGCCTGAAGGGAGTGTGAGTCCATGAGACAGCTGTTCTGTATGTATGTGCGATGTCTGCGTGTGTGTGTGTGTGTGTGTGTGTGTGTGTGTGAGGCTGGTCAGCTCCGTGACACAGATGCTGGAAGCTGTGTGAGAGAAAATGAAGCATTGGCCATTGGTAACTCCCACATAAGAACAGTATTAGTGGACGGTATGGTAAGGGCAGCGATGATCACCCCATTCCACTCGATTACCGCTGTAGTGGTGCCGCTCCTGGCTGCCTACATGCGTATTTGATCACTATAATCTTGTATATCGCACGGTTATGCTGTTATCAAAATGGGCATTCCGACACCTTGCCTGATTCCATCCTTGGACTTTGTCTAGAGCCATTATTTTACAATGTGGCCTGATAGGTTCAATTTCAAAGTAACACGCAGACCTGAGCAGCAGCCTCGCCGCTCCATGCCTGAAGGCCGGCTAACAGTATTGAAGGGTAAAAATATTTGATGGTGGCGGCGGAGGATGATGGCCACTATAAAGAGGATTACTGATTCAAAATCTGAGCGGTCGGGATCACATTCAGCCGCGAGTGCGCGGCAAGGTCGGGGTATCGATCATGACTTCATGCTACGTATGCATGAACGGTCACCAGTCTGACTCGTGGATATAATGGGAATTCATAGTCGCGATCAATTCGGCTTTGCAAGGTTTCCATGGTTTACACTTTTGTGTTTAAACGCTGTTTATTATTTTAACAATCGTGAGCGTGAACACAGACTCTCTGCAAAGGAGAGAGACAGAGTCTATCTTATAATTTCCTTTTTTTATGTGAATTTGGATTTAGAAAAAAGATATATATAAATATAAAATGTTGATAAAAAAAAGCTTGAACAAATGTATATCATGTATAATACGCTTTGGTACATTGTTATCTATGAGAAGAGGATCATTTGGATAGGATGTATGAGGATATATATGTTTTATGTATATATGTTATTTGGACACACACACACACACATATACCAAACCCTGACCTCCAATGCACACACACCAAATATATATTCAATTTATTTTAGTTAATATATCAGCATCAAAAAACATGAAAAATGGAATATATTTAGCCCCAATGCCAAATAATAGAAAATGGCTCAATCCAGCATCAAATGATAATCTTATATTAATAGCCTTCAGTTGTAGAGCACCTTGAATAACATCAGATAAAGCATAATAAAACATATTAATAATCTTAGAGAAATAAAATCAAATAAAAAAAGGAATATAAAAAATTAAAGATAGCAACAAATAAATTCTGAATGTTATATATGCATTAACACAGCAGGAATTATTGACAAATCAAAACCACAAAGGCAAAAATGTGACATATTTGTTAAAGGAATATCTTCAGATATAACATATAACTTATAGATCTAAACGTGAACAGATAAAAATACGGAATTTTTCTCACCCTGAGTAAAAAATGATGTCTCATGCATCCAACAGCAAAGTTTTGAAGAAACCCAGATTTGCAAATGCCGTGTATGTTCCAGTCATGAATATCTTGAGGATCATGCTGTTAGCTGAGTCATGAAGATCACAGAATCACAGATGAGAGGCACAGACATCAATGAAACAGCCCGGACATGGGAGATGAGTTTGACATTTTTTTAGATATTAAAGTGCAGCTCCATGCTTAATTCAACCCCTAAACTGGCCAGGCTGCATCGGAACATTCAGAATGATGGGTATTATTATTATTTTTAATATTACTGCACATCACAGAATAAATGATTCAGAAAGAAAATCCATCGGCTGTCGTTCCTTTTGTGAAGCAGCCAATTAGTATAAAGAGATTAATGTGTTGTGGCTCTATAGCATGTATGCACACACACGCACACAGGTATTGGTGGGCTTTCTGTGCATGCAGAAAAAGGGTGCAGAAAATAATTGGAGGGTATTACTGGTGATGTCTGTGCATCGGCACACACCATTAAACACACTGCATCCACACTGCACCGGTTAGCGTGAAGCATTAGACAGAAACGCGCTCTCCCAGGATGCCCTGCTTTTTTTTTTAATCCAGTATTTGTGCAGCTACCCACAACACTAGTGAGATGTTTCTCTCCAGTGGGTATCATATTTGGACTTGTTGGAATGAAACCTCTGACTGTTGCCCTCCAAAAGCAGCAATATATCCGTTAAAAATAATGAGATCAGAGGAATGCGTGTGTGTGTGTGTGTGGCCGTCTCCTCAAAAGCTCGGCGCTTGTTTCATTATACAGAAAAGCCCTCGCACATTGTGTGGTGTCGCGTGTTTGTGTTGAAAGCACAAAGTGATGCTCTGTGTGGGGACTCTTCATCCCGCCTGTATGCTTAGTTAGCTGCATAATCACTTGTTTGCCCTCTGAAGAAGTGAAAGGAGGTTTGTTACTGTAAGATATGATGGCTCTCATGGGGCAACACACACACACACACACACGCACACTGTGTGACGCTACATGCCTCCCTATTGTTTTTTTAGCAATCAATGATGCCCATCCCTGAAACAATGAGCATCATCCATCCGTCAATACATCCATCATTGAATCATCCAGTGATGGTCCGGCCATCTTCCCCTCCATCCGTCCGTCCATCCGTTGTTCCAGCCGCCTGCCGTTCATCATCCTGGGTGTCCGACCGTTTGTCTACCTGGTTGCTCTGTCCCTCCATCCAGCTATTCATCCGTCCCTCAGTTTGTTCATCCACCCATTAGAAATCTATCTGGTCATAGCGACCGGTTTTCTGAATGGACGTAAAGATGGACGGCCATCTTTCTGTCTGTCTCTCTGTCCTGCCAACCATCAAATCATCAGCATGTCCAGCTATCCATGCCGTTTATCTATCCATCCATCCATATATATGTGTGTGTGAGTATTACCCAATGTGGACTGCCCCTAATTTAATAGATTTAATTTTTTAAATATTTATGGATTTTGAACGTTTAAAATCCATCCTCCTCCATGCATCCTGCACTTATTTCCTAAAAAAACAACTATTTGTATTATATATCTTTTGAAATGTCCTCTATTATTTTAGGCCTTTTTTACACAATTTTATTCCTTTGCACATGACATGTGTTTAATGAACAAACATCCTTTGCCTTGGTGTGTTTGAATGAGTGTATCGATGCTAAGGTGGACATAACATTATTCATTTGAAGCAAATGCATACATACAGTACATAAGGAAAATTCTCCCTTTTTAAACATCAGATTAATGTGTTTCGATTTTATAACATAATTTTTTTTTAAATAACAATCGTCCTCATGTTCCAAACATACCATAATCTGCTTCTCAAACTGCCGTACTCCATAATGAATTCATGAGGATAAACAGAACTCTGCAACTCGAACCCGCCGTATTTCATTTGAAGTATCTTTTCCTTCTTCTGCACTTGGACACAACACCATCTATTTATATTTATATTAATGCCTGGCCACGCCGGGGCAGCGCAATAAAATCCGTGTGGTAATAAAACATGGTTTGTATAGTCTCCGGCTCCCCAGTATATCCCAGTGTGCAAAATTGGAGAAGAATCTATTTCCTTGCTGTTTCCTGCTCGTAGCGATAGATTTGCAGTTAACAGCATCTGAGCAGAGTTGCAGAGCGGCACGCTGTTCCACCTGCCAAGGGACTGTCAGCCAGGCCCTCCACAACTGCTGATAGACAGGGAAAACACTCGCACACGTAAACTCATAGGGATATCTTTTTTTTTTATTTTATTAACAACGCCTACGCGAGCGGGGGAATGTTGTGAAATGTCTTTATTGAGTGCCCGCGTTTTTGTTTAGCTTCCAAAAGAAAGAGGAATACGATCAAATAATACTTCACTACCCCTCTGATCACATCTGTAGGCTACAATAGAGTGTCACAAAGAGCAGATCACACGCATACTGAGTTCATTTACCGCTGGAAATAGACTGCCAATCCTCCACAACAATCCAAATTGGCTGCGCTTGTGCTCTAAACAAAGGCTTGTTTCTCCTCTGGAATAATGATGTCTCCATCTGCTGGGAAGGTGTGTGTGTATCTGTGTGTGTGTGTGTGTGTGCGTGTGTGAGTGTCGTGGACAGCACAGCTGCCGACTTATGTAAGGAGGGGGGTTTTTTAGTGTAAAAACGTTTCCATGCTCAGAAAGGTGTCAATCCCTCTCTTTGATTCCTCACCTTCACGGCTCATTTACTCGTCAAATAACAGCTCAAGTCACCTGAAAGAGGGAAAAAAAAAAAAACAACGCTTCAGACTCTCCTTTCTTCTCTGATAAGAATCGAGGCTCGCCTTTGGCCGGGAACGTTTGGAGAAGGTGAGGCAATTACTCACAGAGGCAATAACTCACAGAAGCAATAGTCTTTCAGCCATACATTGGTAGTTTCTGCTGTTTGATATGTTACTCCCCGCCCTTACCTATATAAAAAAAAAAAAATCCACATCCATGTAACCACAAACAACCATTAATCGATTCATTTTGAATTTTGCATGTCAAATTCTGTTCATATAGGTGCTAATCCTATGTCCTATGAAAGTTATTCAGCAACTAACCAGGAAGTGTGTTTATAGTGAATGATATATGATCCTGCCACTACGGGCGTTGCTTGATTAATGACTCTGAATGAACCGCGTGTTTGTTTGCACAGCAGTCACAACAGCTGTTTCTACACCAGCAGAGAGGCTGACGCTTCTGTAGGCATGTTTCTCTGCAGAAGCACACACACACACACGTCATGTGGGATCGAAAGTGGAGCAGAAAATGGCCGAAAGTGTGCCGTTCCTACTAAAAAAAAAAAAATCTATTTAGATTTACATTATTTTACCAAATTATGTAAAGCTAAATTGATTTCCTTTTACCCCCTTTCTGCATCTGATCCAGAGCAAGTATCCGTGCCAGACGGATCAGGCTTTCTTACTCCGTTGGGAACCCATTAATGTCATTATGGCCATATTATCTAACCGTTACAAATCAGTGTTAATTATATTTATTATAATTATGGTTTGTGTTGTGACAATGCTATGGTTAAAGTCTGGTTGTGCTTAGGAAGAGCCCAATCTGCTGGTCTGTAACTCTCTACAGATACATTCATTTTGAGAAGTTAAAGGTACATTGAGTAAGATTTGATTAATGGACAATTTAGCAGAACCGACTTAATTGAAAATTGAATATTAATATTTTTGAGTTTTAATTAATTAATTCTTCTTCTTATTATTTTATTTAAGGTTATGCATTAGTTTGAGTTGTAGACAGTTTACTGTAAATGCAGTAATATATATATATATATATATATATATATATATATATATATATATGCACATATTAGATGACATCTCTTTTAAACATCCAGAGAATAAATGCAAAATAACTGTTTAAAAGACAGTGAAACTGAATGTGACTATGAAGTGAACGCTCCATCAGGTAGGTTTAATATGTAAAAAAAACATTTAGAACCACTGTAAAAAATGCTGCATCAGCCACATCAGCCCTGAAGTGCTTTCATTTATCCCTTAACTGTGAAGTATTTAGTGTTATTCTGTGTGCTGTAGTAACCTGCAGGAGTTGCATTGCATTTACTACAATTATAATCAAGTGCAACCAGTTTTCATCAGAGCTATTTTTTAATTACTGCATTATGTGTATCTTGAAGGCAGCACACTTTGTGTGGAGTGAAGGGTCTTATTTATCCACTTCACTAATAAAATGACTGCGGGCCACCGAAGACAATGATTAGCTGTATATTATAATTAATCCCAGGCAGACTCCTGAAGTAGACTCCTGTGTGGACATCACAGAGTTAGTGCACCCCGTCTCCGTGGGGTCGGCACACAGCCCTCCCTGTCCGTCACACCGAGCACACACATTTATCTCTGACAAATAAATCGGAAACTGTAATGATGGACTCTGTCTTGCAGCCTGCCTACCCCACCCGTCGGCCACCAATTGGCCCATCTGTCAATCAATTGGCCCCATTATTTTCATGTGCCTCAGATTATGTATCGTTTATCATCTCAGCTCATCCAACCCCTGCAGCTGTCCATCATTTACCATAATCATCTCCTCTCTCGCTCTCTCTCTGTCCGTCCCCTCTCAGAGGTTTTCCTTTTCTAACCCCCCCCCCCACCCATTCCCGTTCCCTCGTGTATCATTTTTCTCTGTCATAGGCAAACTATTAAGTCTACCCCTCCCGTTCTCTCTCTCTCCACTTTTTTTCTTTACTCCCCATCCTTCCTCCCTTGCTCCATGCCCTGGATGCCCTCATTTGATATGCCAAATTCTGTATATCAAATGAGCGACTCAAGAACTCCCCTCAAAGGGAACCATTAGCCCCACAATGCAGTTCCATACGTCCTGACGGAGGACAAACTCAAGGCAAAACACTTCAAAATATCAATATTCACCATTGTTGTATAATACCTGTGCTATAATATCACAGACATATGAGCATTATCATTTCCTTCCCCAGGGTTAAAAGCTAGTTTTTGAAATATTGTTCTATAAAATATTTTATTGCAAAATGTGTTTATCTGATGTTTGTGTGAAAAATGTAGTCTTATTTAAAAGAGACAGCGCATATGTCTGGAATGATGACTACAAGGGAATATGTTGAAGATTATTACATTATATTAGTAACCAATTATATAATACAAAATACACTGGGGGCCTTGTATTACACTGTATAGATAATCTAATGTTGTTTTCCCCATTCAATTCAATGATATAAACACATTAGTCCACAACTGGTAGGCCCAGTCATCAAACTAATATAGAGATTTACCTAGTTTCTCCAAAGAATACAGTAAGTACACTGAAATTCTTCATACTATCCTAAGTAAGATAAAGGGTCCAAATAAAATTGACTGCTAACATGAAATTATAAATGGCCATTATTATACTACATTGAATATATATCACTTAGTAAACAAACCACTACTTCCCTCATTTTCAACGTAGATTCTCAGTTTAGGTTAGAGTCTAAATGTGGCCTGATCTGTAGTATATAATAGAAATATTACATATGATTGTTCATGAACATAGCAAAATCTGTATCACCCGTTCCAATCCATGAATTCGAGGTCTTATGTAGAGATTCCAATAGATGAGGGTCTAAACAATTTTATAGACTGTACTGAATTGAGAGATGCTGAAGTTCACAAACGGGTTTTTCCACATGAAGTAGATATATTGGCTTTTTCAAAATCCAGGTGTCTTATCATAAATTATGTAGAGCCTCATACACCACAGGAATATGAATATAATGATGTCTTATATAAGACCGTTAATAAGATGAATATCAAATGACCAGATGCAACCAGAAAAAGACAGTGTGGTTTAGTCTTACCTGAAACAAAACTGGCCCAATCCTGCTCCTGGAGAGCTACCATCCTACCTTGGATTCAGGTGTGTTGGAGTTGGGAGGTTCCTAAAACATGTAGGATGGTAGCTCTCCAGGAGCAGGATTGGGCGGCCCTGCCTTAGACCACGTGCTTCATACAGCAAAGCCGATAAAAAAGTTCAGCTTTGAATGCTGCTATATCAAGAGCTTTTGATGCCAAGTATCTTTGAAACTCCCTGGTACATTACAAGTACAGTTCTGATTACATATTGCACATATTGCAGCAGCTAAATGAAAGTGTCTAAATAAGATGAGGTATTTACTTATGACAAGGCCTTCTATGCACTCACTGGAGAAACTGACCACACATTGTTATTGAAGGACATGATCACAACATTACTGAGATCCCTCACAGAAGAAAAGACAAATAAATTAAAAATTAATTAAAATTAAATAAGATTAAAAATCTCAACATTGAAAGTGGAAGCAAGAACCAGAACAAAGTTATAGAAAGACACAATTTCAAAATAGTTAATTAAAAGTGTAAAAAGTCTAAAAATTAAATTAAAACAAAACCAATAAAACAAGTTACAGTGCACTGAAAACTATTTAGGGAAATGACATCAGCGATAGACAGCAGCAAACAGAAAAGGCTTCAGCTCTGACTGTGAGAGTTGCAGCAGGAAGCAAATGCAAGGACCTCAGAACTGGAGTGATATGATTGTTTTTGTCTCAGTGAGGACTCGAGGGGCAGCATTTTGTAAGCTGCAGCTGTCTGATTGACTTTTTAGACAAGTCTGTAAAGACTCCATTATAGTAGTAAAATCTACTGAAAATAAAAGCATGGACAAGCGTTTCCAAGTCCTGGTTAGACATAAGGCCTTTAATCCTGTATATATTTCTTCAGGTAGTAGTCTGAGTCCATAATTACACCAAGATTTCTATCTGGTTTGTGAGCTTTAACATCACTAATTGAAGCTGAGCCCTGACTTTTAATCATTCCTCTTTGGCTCCAAAAACAATTACCTCAGTTTGATCTTTTTTAATTGGAGAAAGTTCTGGCATATCCAGTCATTGATTTGCTCAATGCATTTAATTGGCGTATGTGTCGGATAATATTCTCTGTGTGATATGCTGATGTAGATTTGTGTGTCATCTGCATAATTATGGTGATGTATTTTGTTTTCTTTTCCGTTATCTTAGCTAATGGGAGTATGTAAATGTTAAACAGTAGAGGCCCCAGAATTGAACCTTGGGGATCGCACAAGTCCCTACAAGACCAACACATATGATCTCAGAGAACACAAAGGTGACAAATTACAGGAGATACTTGACACAAAGTGGCACCAGGGGTAAGCCTTTTGCTTCCATTCCCAATTATATCATTAGTTCAAGTCACCATAGACTCACAGAGGAACAGACCATCTTCAGTGTGCCACTAATGAGTTAAGGTATGTACATCCACCTCAGACATCTCTCAACTGTCCCAAACTGAGGATTTATTTAGGTGGGATGTACTAAAAGCCATGTACCAAACTGCTTTTTGGTGCGATAACCATCTGAAAAAAAGGCCTGTTGGGAACAGCGAGGACAAATAATGCAGTCAACCTAAGAAATGTCCTTGTCTTGCACTTGGCTTGCGATTTATTGAAATTTGCACAGGACTTTCTAGAGTGTCCTAAGAGAACTGTGAATAACTGTATAGTTGTAACCTAGAGTGTAAAATGTTGGGTCACATTTTACATCCATATTGCATATTTTTGACTATTAATTTATGATTAGGGCGACGTAGTGGTTCAACTTAAAAGTTGAACCACAGCAAAAATGTCCCTACTGCCATCCACCGACTTCTCCAGTCAAATGGAGGGCGAGCAGGCTGATATTAGGATGAGGGAGGAAGAGACAGCCTCGTCTATGTGATTTACATACGTTATCACTGATAGAAAAAAAAAAGCGTGAGTGTGTGTGTGTAGGTGTGAACACACAATTGAATTGATTTGAAAATGAAGACAGTAAAGCAAAGATGTGTTGAGGTGTGCGGGCTGTGTTAAGGTCTAAATATTCAATGATGATTAAAAATGAATTTTTAATTTAAGAAAGTGTCACATTCATGGGAATTTTGTAAAAGATGAAAATATGGTATAAACATCAGTGATTTATAGCTACCGAACAGGGTACAGTTTCATCAGAGACATAAAACTTGGTTGTTCTTCATTCAGGAAGGTTTTCCCCCCACCACTTTCCCTCAATAATGTAGAAGAACAGCTGGTCAGAACAGACCTGCTTTTTTTGTGAAGTACGATTGTCTCGTGATTCATTTAAGACTCATGACACATACATTAATCATTTGTCTCTTTCCTAATTCTAGGGACTGCTGGCAAAATATGATTTTTTAAAAATTGTTTCTTTGCTTTGCATATCAAATAATTGGTAATATATCTAGGCACTAAATATACAATTATTGACAGAATCATAACGATCAAGTCATGCTCTCATGGCAGTTGGGTAAATCTGTATAGAGTGTTTATATCAAGTTTAAAGTCAGACAGGCGCATGCCCAGATGTTCCAACATCATCTCTCCAAGTTTACCATGCTTGAGTCCTGAATACCACATATGGTAAAATTTGGCTACTAAAACACTGTTTTAAATAAAGATTGTGGTTTTGACTTAATGTTAAACCACCCTGAGCTCTATTTAGACAGAACAAAGGCATGGTCTAAGGGCAAGTTTGGTTTTGGGGGCGTGTCAAAGTAGCATTTTCCTAGTTAAGAGGACACACATAATGAGCATAATTTTTTGGGCACAACATGAACTCAACCAATCAGATTGTCATCTCACATTCCATTAACTACAAAACTCTACATAATTAAGGAGTCAATGCTTTGAATGACAGGTGGTTCACCAGTAGGGGCCTGCAGTGTTTTGTCCGTTCAGCTCCCACCCAGCTCCACACTCTCATCCAAATATGTGACTATCAGATGGTGGTGGCCACTATTGAGCATCAAAACGAATCAATAAGTGACATCATGGAGAGAACATCTTTTATCTATACGGTCTATGTTCGATAGTCACATCAGTATTCTTAATAATGAGACACACTCCTTTATTATAATTGTACTATATATATATATATATATCAGTCTATGTTCTGTAGGATATGTTTAGACCTAAATGAACTTCTAGAGCAAGTGTTTTCTAAGGGATGAATTTGCTGAATAGGCTGAATATAAAGCTGGTAAAATGACATCATCAGTCAATCTATTTTATGATTTTTACCCTACCGAAAGAGAAAGAAATAGCATCTTAGACCATAGCAACTGCAGCAGAGTGAATCTCGGATGCATAAGGACCTCCGATCAATGAAATCAATTCCAATTTCATCACATGGCATGCAGCAGAAAGTGCAAAGTCAGTTTTAAGAATGTCTATGTAAATAAAAGAATACTGATTGAAAGGAACAATAAAGTTTCATGAAGAAGAATTGAAACTTTACTAGCTGGGATTATTTCCAGTGTCAGACTTTGTAGACTAAGCAAAAAAGTACCCTTGACAGCAGCGAGATAAGGCATTACCTGACACTCTTGTTCCTTCTCTCTTATTTAGTCCCTTAAGTCTGTGCAAGTATCAGTATTTTGTACCTGTCTATTTTTCCACACAAGCATCTTGTTCATTAAAAGAAAACAGCAAAAGTCAACCTGGCCAGGAAGCACATTCTGTCCTGACCCCTCTACAGATATCTGCTCTCTGCTCAGAATTCGATTTTCTCCTGTTGGTTAAATGTCAACTTCACAGACATTTAGTTTCATATTTAATAATGACCGTGGTGGTCCACATCAGGAAATCGTGTAATATGATAAATTGATTAGGGGTGCTGGCTATGTATTGTAGTGTAGTTAGACTTGGAATGGATATTACCATATAAGACATTATTTGCAATAAAGCTTCTTATGGAATATACTGCAGATATTTATTAATATATGAATATGCAAGATATTTAAATGTGGTCATATTTTATATATATATTGAGTTCATGCACTGCTATCACCACTCATAACAAAATGAAAATTTTTTATTTTGAAAATGAAAAGAAATTTACAATTTTCATTTTATCATTTTAATTTTTTTAAATCAGTTTAATTGCGATTGACTAAAAAGGTCAGCTCCTTCCCACGTTGTACGCTGTCTAAAATTTATCCTCTGACATCAACCTTTCCAAATAATCATGTATAATGCTTTTGATTCTGCACTTTCACACTGATTGTGTAATTTACTCATGTCTGGATGACAAAATAGACCCTGCCGTGTTTATGGCATTATAAAAACTTTGAGCTGATTACAATGTAGATCAAATATGACAGGTAGCTACACTGTGACCATATTTAGTTGAATAATGATCCTTAAAATGCCAAGCTTAAGGCACATCAATATTAAGGACCGGTCGCTCAGTCATGACATAAATCTTGTTTTAAGACTGAGCGGGGGAAAACGCAGCAATGGTTCCTCATTCATTGCTCTGCACAATACATAGTCTTGCAAGCATTTACAAAAACAAAGCAAATGATTGATACTTTAGGATCATCAGTTCATAGCATTTAACTCATTTGCATGCACATATCTCCACACCCAGCTCCCCCATTGTCCCTACACAAGACAGAATCCTGCGTAAGAGCCAACCATTATTTGCACCGCTTGCATGCGGGTACATTTACCCACAAGCGGAGCCTTTTGCCTTATTAATTCCAGCAGTAGATAGCTCAAGTAACACATTGTAATGAAAACATGTCAGCCATTCCCTGGGGCTGCAACTGTGACACAGTAGCCATCTTCTCACTAAGGTTTTAAGATTTTCAAGTAACAATAAATCATCATTCATTTAAACCAACAGAGACTATTATACAAATACTATCTGTAGAGTATATTCTATGTGGGTTTTACACCGAATAGATGACACGCGACAGTGGCCGATGTCGGATTATCTGACAGTGTTTCACCGTGACCTTTGACCTCTGCTGTGGAGAACTTCTGTTGCAGTAAAAACAGAGTGAAGAATACAATCAAAGAAATATGATAACACACGCTTAAAAAAAACTGTGTTTGTGTGGAAGGTGTTTGAAGCAAAGTAAGAAAAAAGAAAGGGGGGGAAAAAAAAAACAAGATTGAATATGGCAAATACAAAAGTGAGTGTCGGACAGATTGAAGCTTCCGTCTGAAAATAGTAGTTGAGTCATTCACTGAGATGAGCAAATCATTTAGATGGGTCTGACAAAATGAAAAATCCAAATGTTTAGAAGTGTTCTTTGTCTTTTAGGAATGGCAAAGCGCGCATTCTATTGTGATTCAAATACTTTAAAATTCAAATACAAAAGGGGAGAGTTAATATTATTCCGCCGCTATCTGTTATCACTGGAGAACAGCCCGCATCTTTGAATATGGATACAATAAGAGCTGCAAAACAGGCTTATTTTTTTAACAACTGATGGATTTGTCATTGTGCCTAGGCTCTACATGTTTTAAAGGAATCTGGGAATTTAATTACATATTTGACAATGCTCTGCCCCTGTAACGGTATCATCCGCCATACCTATTGACAATTGCACAAGCAATGAGCTGGGGAAACTTTAATATTAGCTTAAGAAAATAGGTCTTGGTTAAGCAAATCTGACTGTGGGACCTCTCAACAGCTGCCTGAATATTTCAATGGCGTCCGCTGTTTTCAAAGATTTGTTTTACCTTTCGCAGTGCTGATTGCTTGCAGAGCCTGAGAGGCATTTTGGCTGTGTGTGATAGAGTAGAAGTAGTGCCCACAAATGATGACAGGACAAATTGTCTCTTTTGAAGCACCAGGAGAAAAATATTATCTACACTTGAAGAATTTGGATCCAACTGTAAACAATTTCAAAGGGAAACTTTACACTTAAAAATAAGGTGTGGAATTGGAAGCACCATTTAAATTTGTATCAGCACAGATACCATTGGTCACCAGACAAGGTTTACATGGGTGGGCACTTGATCATAAATAACTCTTCATGCAGCTGCATAGGGGTGCAAGGAGACCAAAAAAAGTCAAGTCTATTCATAACCACGCTATGAGATGCATCCTTGGAGCAAATGCTCCTTGCCCCTATTCTTACGATTAGGGATGACGTCGGCTGGGAGGCAGAAATGACATGGCATATACCTCCAGCAACGGGTTATAATGTAATATCAATACTCTGAAACAAAAGCTGTATCTCAGCTTTAAAACAAAGTGGTTAAATGAATATACGGCCTGAAACGTAAGCTTAGGTAATATGTTGGGATGAAAGATTGTCTTGGCCCTGGGCCCTATGTCATGTCCTTCCTAAGCAGAAGCCGGAGGTCACTGTGCACCCAATCGGAGAGCGGTACCCTCCCACTAGCGATAGGAGGAGAATGATCTTACGTTTCTATTTATTCTATATAAAGATCCAAGGGTCCTTCTATTTAAGATTATGCACAGAAATAAACTAAAACCTGAGTTATGCTGAAAAGACCATTTTTAGAAACTGGAGTGGTTATTTGAAAGGGTCGTTTAATAAGGTGTCCAGTGCTAACACTCTGTAATATCTCCTCATAAATTATTGATATTAATAATTATGCAACTATTTGTTTCGTGGTAAAGTTTGTTTTCTGTTCTTCAGAGTACTTTTATGGAAAAATTCTAACTTCATATTTTGTTGTTCACTTTATTAATAGCACCTCAACATTAGTGTTATGGGATGGGATGTCTTTATAATATGTATTTAATATGTATTTAATATGTATTTCAATTAAATAGATGAACGCTGGGATATTGTCTTTAGTCCATGACTTGGAGTTTTAGAGTTTATTTTTTATTTTGAACAATCACTAACCATAAAAACATCACGGTATAAAAAAAAAAGAGATAAAGCACAAAACATAAATAAATAAATCATACAGTCTTTATCAGATAAGTAAAACAAAGGACGTGTCCGAGAAGGAGCAAGAAGAACAAAATGATTTTCTGGTCCAGCCACTTCTTCACAATACCAATGATATATAAAATAAAAATAAAAAAATAATCTTTTCTCCATCAAAATTAACAAATAAAATACAAATAAATTATAAGCTAACAAACAACACATATTTTCTAATTGCAGCATTAACATTCAAATAATCATCCTAATAAAAACAATGATATGTAATGATTAAATTAAATTATTGGTTTCTGTGTGACTCCCTATACAACAAGATAGCTCATCTCATGAATTTGTGCTTAGTTTCAATTGTTCAAATCACAGGGAACTCGATTTTTCTGTATATGATTTTGAAATTTACGGATTTTTTTGCTTTTTTTTAAGGATTTACTGGTTCTCTGTGTGTGGTTTTATTCAGAACTCCCATGGCTCTTATGAAGGATGGAGATTGGATGTTGGTTTTGTATTTGCCCCCCCACACTTCCACACAGTAGGTCATGTATGGGAGGAACGAATAGATGGTTTTACTTTCTTTTGAAAACTAACCACGGTATCATTATAGCATATATTCCAGAAGTGAATCAAATTCTTGTGTGAGTTGGACTTTAAAAGGATCTGTGCGAGGCCTCTTTCTTTGTTACACTACATACTGTGTACATCTGTTGAAAAAGCCAGTTCATCTCTTTTTTTTTTAGCTGTATAATTGGTTGTGGGTCAGGACCAGAGAGTTTATTTTACTCGGTATAATCTCAGTCCTTATCAGGTTTGTGCTCTGTGCTGAGAGCTGACCTTCAGACATTATCTTCCTCCACTCGCTCCTCATCAAAGGGAGCGATGATAAGAACTGACTGCGGTGATAGAAACCTTGCAGGGGGGGTCTTCAACATGCACTCCTTCCAGGGTGCAGACTGGCCTGGCTCCGCTATAAGGGATTCCCCCAGCGAGGGACTGACTGCATCAGTGGTCACCAAAGGAGGAGGGGGTATGTGGTGCTGCAGATGGGGGGTCGTCATCATTCATAGCACCCCGTCAAAATCAGGCATGACTTGAGGACAAACAAAATGAGCCTTCAACTGGCACCGATGTACCTTTGAACACAGCGAGCTTAGAGATAGGCGAAAAGGCTGATGTGCTCCATATCTCAACTCCTTTTTTGCCTGAACTAAAAACAATTTCTTCATCCAAAGCATCACTTATACTGAACTGCTCCCATTTTTTATTAGATGAACTCAAATATCTAAAACATCTCCTACATACACAAGATAACAAGATTTCTCTTTTTTCACAAATGTGTCTACATCTGTGGTGGTGAACACTTGATGATTGGAAAGCGTAATTATTACACTGGTGGAAACATGCAGTTTTGTTTTATTTCGGGGGGTACTGGGCACTCAGAACACCAGTCAGTATCTGGTCTGTCCACCATTTGCCTCATGCAGAATAACACGTAACACCTTTGTGAGAAATATCTGAGAGAAATGGTTATTTTGTGTATGTAGAAATTGTTTTAGATCTTTGAGTTGATCTTATAAAAAGTTCAGTGTACATTTAGACCTACACCCTGTCTCTTGGACCCTATACCAGCTGGACTTCTTTCTTCTGTTTGGTTCTTATTTGCTGGATATGACCAATATGCCCCCATTTTCCAGTTATGTACTACAGGAGCTTTAATTAAACCTCTCCTCAGGTTTTGTTTGCTGATTTAGACCTATATAAAATCTTCCTTTTCTCTTTCTCGGCTTAGAAACCAAACAATTGTACAGTTCATAGCATCATAGCACAGACGTACTGGTGAAGTTTTCAGCAATTTTCTCAATGCATCAGAGAAAGGACCTATCTCTATTCTTGTACTGTTAGACCTCAGCGCTGCATTTGACCCCATTGACCGTTAGATCCTATTACAGAGATTAGAGCATCTTATCAGGATGAAGGGGACCATAAGCTGGTTTAAGTCTGAACCTTCGGATCATTTCCAGTTTGTTCATGTTAATTATGAGCTCTCCGTTTGCACGAAAGTTAGATACAGAGTTCCACGAGGTTCTGTGCTTGTATACGCTTCCTTTAGGTCATATTTAGTGGAAAGAACCACACCCACAAGGACACATTTAGATGATTCATTGAATGAATTTGATTAGTATTATAGTAAAGTTTCCTAGAGTCCTAGAAGTACAATGGGAAGAAGAGCCTTCAACTTTCAGGCTCCTCTCCTGTGGAACCATCTTCTTGTAGAAGTTGGGTTGAAAACACACTCTTGCATTCAAAAAACTTCCATAAAGCTTAGTTAGGCAGGCTCAGGTTGGCCTAGAACCTAATTGTGCTGCTGCCGGGGGGGGCTTAATGAGCTTCTTTCTTCTTTCTCTCCATCTATATGCACTCATGTCTCACTAAAGTGTGTTTCACACCCCGTTATCCTTCCAAGAGTCTCGCCCCGTGTTTTCCCATCCCTCAGACCATAGCCGCAGCGCCTTAGGCTCCTGGCTAAGGCCCAACCAGCTGGCTACAGAGAAAGGGAGACCGCCTGATGCCACGATGGCTCAGACTGTAGGGACCCCCGAGGCGAATCTGCGATTTTTGTTTTTCGGTATACAAATGAAGTTGACTTGACTCGGCAGGAGACAGGCAAAGTTCAGTAGATGGTGGGTGAGTTTTTACTAACAGGAAAAAAAACAATACAAACAAACATCAATCATTTACATTCTTCTTTTGTTTCCCACAAATCCAACATGCGGCGACATTGAGTAGGCTGTATTTCTTTTGTTATTCGCCGTGGTTTCTAATCAGCACTTCTCCTGGCGCCCTGTCAAGCTTGAAATTTCTCTTGATACAAAGACTGACAAATAATTATGGGGCGCCTCTGAGTTCTGGTGTGATGCCACAGCTCTAAGATGGTATCCTCACACCCATCTGGTTGCAGCACCTGCTGTTGGTATTTTCTGTTGGAGTGGGATGCAATTAATGTAACCTACAGAAGCAGGATTTGTTTGTGCTCATTGGTTGGCCCACCTGCAGCTGCTTCTGGCAGGAGACTATTGTGAGGGTGGCAGTCAGGGGAGATGGCTCTTTCTCCATGTGTTTATTAACCTGGAGGTGACTGTACAAAAAGGGCAGTTTTGGCCTTGTTCCGCTGTGAAAGACTTGAAAAGACACTTTTTTTAGATTTTGATTTGGTGTTTTGACAGAAATGGGCAGGTTTGAGTTAAATTTGGGTTGTTTGTTGTTTGTGCAATTTAAGTCTATAGAAACTGAAGGTATTTACAATACTGAAATTTGTATCACGCATTTGAAGTGTTTCTCTTCTAAGCATTTGCGAGGCCATAGCTGCCGTCATCTTCATGTTGTACAGTTGCTGTGGTTACGTCATGTGTCTTTTTGTCACACTACATTCCCACTGACCTTGTGTTAGTGGAAACGTAGCTTGCATTTACAGTGTATATGTCATTCAGCGCAGTAGTAATACAACCGACTGGGTAATGCTAATCTTATATCCTCAGCACTTGGTATGTCACCTTGTCTTACTCCATTATAAATGTCAGTGTGCTGACCTACACGTTTTCATACTTTGTCCCAGATGATTCGTTGCAGCTTCGCTCTCAGTGGCCCTTTGATGAATTTAGTCCACAGATCAATTTCTTCCAAGAACCTTTCCTTCCAGATAACTGGGAAATATCGTTGCCTGATGCAAGATGCTGCTTGGTGAACTGGTGAAGAGGTTAAATCAGCTGATTTCGGTTTTTATATGTTAAAGACATTTTGTCCCAATTATCGTTTACAAAGAGAACTTTTTGTTTGTAAGCTGTGATAAAAAAAAAACTGTCAGACATGGTTGCCATAGTTTTTTTTTCTGCAGCTGGGGGTCCTTACAATATTTGTAGAAAGTCGATATGAGAACAGTGGCAACAAGACATCTTTTTTTATAATCTTTGCTAAAGTTTCAACCTGCCAATTAAAAACTTTTCCAGAAAAATGTTCACATTTGATGCCAACCTAACCATCAAAATTTATTAGCACTACTTTTTCTTTCTGTTTTTTTTTTTTTTTCGCCCTAAACTCATTAATTTCTTTGTGCGTTTGGAAAAAAAATAATGAATAGAAATAACCGGCGCTGCTGAGGTAGTTCAAATAGGGAATTAATTGTCTTGTACTGTACACATCAGGGTGTTGTAGTATGGGAAAATCAAGTGTCAGACCACAGAAATGTCAACTTGAAAGTTAGTTCTTGAACTCAGAAATAATGTGCTTTTAAATGATTTTAATTCCAGATGGGTTGTATATTAGTTTTCTTTTTTAATGCCACAAATGATATTATTTATTACTCTTGGAAAACAGAAAGCGCAGTGTTCACATCACCACGTTATCACATTATCCAGCGTGTTCACATAATCGGAAAATTGTGATACACACTACAAGCTGTTCGCCATCTGGAAGCACTATATTGTGGTAGGTAGCCTGTGTTGTGTGGTGCATGGGTTTATTCCTCAGCATAGCACCTGTCTGTCCTATGACCCCCCACAATGCAGCGGTGCTGAGTGGGAGCTGTGCAGGGGCGTGAAGAGTCAGCTGATGTAGAGACAGTCCCACTGATCTGCACCCGTGTGGCTCACTTTTCTGATAGATCTGTGCTGTACTTAACACAGATGACTCACATCCACTCCAGTTTGCTTTTATGCCCGATATCAAGAGCGAGCTTTGTGGAGACAGTGTACATCTATGCAACTATAAAACAGAACTATCTTACAGACTGACTGTGTCAGAATGTAAAATTTCAGCAATATCTGTTAATTTGCACCAATGTGTGTATTATTTCATAATCTGTGTAATTATTGGGTTTATTTTTCATTCTTCATATGTACATTTCCATTGAACTCTATTGAATAATAGCTGTTTGGTGACCATTTTGCATGTTTGAGTGCTATTTACCCCGACAGAAGGACTATTATTTATTAATGTTAACTTATCAGCACCAACATACATCAGCACAGTGTCCACGAGTAAAATACAACTTAATGTTTGCTTTGTCTGAGCGATAACAAGGTTGGGCATTACACATTGTTGCACAGCAAATTAAGACAGTAAGCTCTGTGTGAAGGGAGATAATTATTAACACATTAGCTATGTTTCAGATTTAAGCAGACCTATTAGTTTTTTTTTTGCTGCAACAATTAGCCCCTTCAAGGCCTCTCCAAAACAAGCAATGCAATATTCATTATATCCCTCCGGCTATCAGCCCTTTGAGACTGTTGCTCCTGTTTTAATGCATATGGATTCTGCAAATAATGAAACAAGGATGTCATTATTAGAATAGTGGCATTTCCACACGTATTCAGGCATAAAATAATCTTTGACTGGGCAATGATTCCAACTTATAAAAACCAGTTTGCTCTTGCTGCTTTGGAAGGCAGTATAAACAGCAAAGGAATCTCAGTGTTTAATAAATGAGTTAGTTACTGAAAAGCACGTTAGCTTTAAATCTACTCTCCTCCGAACCCTTCACAGCAATATTCAGCACCATTTCTATGAATTTCAGATTCCGCTTACTCCCATAAATTCTTATTTTTCTGAATTACACACCAGAGAATACTTCAGTGTGAAGCCGTATAAATACAGTAATCAGCACCCAAGGGATCAACACGAAATATCTAGATTCCACTTCCCCCAATCCTGCCCCGTGCTTATTAAGTGCATACATACCGTTTGGTTGCCATAAAAAGGCCATTAGTTATATTTTCTGACACAGTAATGGGAGTTGGGCCAAATATACAACCAGACTGGAGACAACGTCTAAGTCAGTCAGAACATGAAAACACCTGTGTGCATGCCGAAGAACTTTAAAAATATACCAGAAAGTAACAAAAAGTCTTCTCAGGTAAAACATATCAAATAGTTGGCAAACTCATTATGAAGAAAAGTGCCATTCCACTGTTCAATTACCCGATTAATGTGGGATTTTCCTCTTTCCCTGCCGGCGTAAAAGCTGCAGCCACCGCCAGCATTTCTGACCAAACTCGGTGTCGTACTGTATATACTTGCAAGAATACGTAAACAGGGAACAAATCAGCAGAAAGAAAAGAGTCAAACTTTTTCTATCTTTTTTTTCCAGACAAAAAGCTGAGAGAACTGAAGTGAGAAAATGTTATAAAAAGACATTTTCAAGGAGAAAATCCACTTTATTTCAGTTTTTCCTCTCTTCTATATAACAACAATGTTTTTGTGAGAAAAAAAAAAAGAGAAAGTTCAAATCATATTTTCTAGACCGCACATTTTGGAAATAAATCCAGGTCACTCTCGCCAGTATCTGTAGCCACAGGCTGGTGTTGTGTCTCAAATACCTCCCTTTTGCATTCAGCTCTTGCTGTTTTGAGTGTATAAACGTGAAGCGTATTCA
Organism: Eupleurogrammus muticus; assembly: GCA_036785175.1. Lineage (NCBI taxonomy): Eukaryota > Metazoa > Chordata > Actinopteri > Scombriformes > Trichiuridae > Eupleurogrammus > Eupleurogrammus muticus. The sequence goes on along the minus strand of JAYKQN010000003.1, from coordinate 18,141,367 downwards.
CACTGATAACGATGAAATTGCAGAACTATGAGAACCCAGCTGGTGACTCAAAATGGCCAAAGAAGTTGCTCCCCACAACACTCGCCATCCAGCAGTTATTTTTTTAAAATAAAATAAAAGCTTATAATTTGGACCTGACAGCCTCGCCGCTTTATTGGGAATCTAAATGGTTGCTTTATTGCCTGAAAACATATTAACCCTCAATAAAGTGACATTGTCCGCACAGTGGAAATGCATTCTAGGATACGTGGCTGCATCCTGCAGCATGAAGGATGTGCTGATAACGTCATATTGAATTATTCATTTAGTAGACAGTATATAGTATGTAGTAGACGCAGCAGAGACGTGTGACATAGCATGGGTGTCCCAGTCGTTCGGCTGCAGCAGCCACTGTTTTACACTATTTACTGTTGCTGTTGATTTATAGAGCCAAATTGGAAGTGTTTGTAATGAAATTCAGCTGCTTTTATCGCAAGGGAAACAGACCCCCGTGAGTGGCTATTTCCACAGCGAGCACTTACTGACACACAGTTTAGTTACACTTGAGGAATAAAGATTGTGCACGCGTCTTGAAGAGACTTTTAGCGTAATGGCTCTCGGATGCAACTACAGCAACGCGACGTGGCCACTACGCAGTTAAGTAAGTGTAAATGTAATGTGATCTATGTATTAGCATCAAGTGGCAGAAAATATTTCTACGATAAGGTTTTGAAAAGTTAACCGAAAGAACACAGACGGCTGATAAGATGCGAGAAAATAAATGTTTTCTAAGTTGACATTTAGTGTGAATACACCCCCCAACCCCCCTACACACACACACAAAAACATATCCCAAATGACAGCTTTGCACGTATGAGCATGTTCCTTCTAAATTATTTGATACATTATTTCCTGCAAGCCTGAAATTGTTTGTAATGCAAAAATAAAGGTCAGTGTGATTGTAGAAATAACAGGGTGTCTGCGAAAATTAGAGAACAGTTAAGTAAACTGCTAAAAGAGAATTTGGACAAAAAATACACAGAGAGATAGATTTTCATCATCCAAAATTAAGAGTACAGTGTTTATACAGGATAGATTAAAGTATGATTTCATCCAATCATTTAGACCTAGTGACACTCTGTGACAAAGTGAGTGAGTGAGTTAATGAATAGTCACAGTTTGCTCCAGAAGTTCCTGCACGCCTTTTGTTATTGAGTTAGATCAAGTGCTAGCACGAGTTTTTCCTTTAAGGTATTAAGTTTATAGTAGCAATTTAGTGCAGCATCATAGATTCAGAACATTTACTTTACAGTTGCTAATGTTGCTTTGTCTTACTGTGGTTGCACATGTTGATAGAATCAAGGATTTTTTTTTTTATGCTAAAAAATCTCCTGTTTGTATTTCTCAACAATTGCTGAGTCCGCAGAACAAAGCAGAGCATCCACCCATGGCACAGGACCAGGGCTTCATGCTGGGGGAGGCAACCGTGGACAACAATGCCGTCTTTCTCCCTCCAAAGCACCAGAGACAATCTTGGCTCTGTGTCCATTTGGCTCCAGCTTCGTCCACCAGTACAGAGCCTCATCATAGAAGTGTATGGTCGACAACAGCACGAATACTCACATAGAGCCACATGAGGATGAATTTGGTATTCTTCTACTAATATGCAGATGGCTTTGGCCAACCAGAGAGATGCAGGACTCAGAGTTAGCGAGGTAGGTTGTTCTGTTTTATTCTAATAGCAGTTTCTTGAACAGCCTACCAGATGTTAACATTCAAAAGGATCGAATCACAACCTGTCAACACCCTGTTCACTGGAAAATATGAATCAGCATTCATAAAAGATCCCATGGAGGATGGAGTTTGCAATATAGTGACAATATATGAAAGATAAAGAAATTGTATTCTTTTTTGTTTAGTATGAACATTATATTTTGCAGGCTTCATATTTCCACTCTGGTTTTAAACCATTAATGACTAACTACTAAATATACCTAATATGTTTGTAGAAAACGATAAGACATGGCAACAAAATCTGGCTGATTAATTTCAAATATGGTGCCTGAATTTTCTTCTTAATTTTTATAAATGCAAGAGATTACAAAACATGTCAGTCATTTGGATCAAAGTACTTATGAAACTGGTTTGAATACAATGGTACCAAACATGACTTGATATAATAACTCCTGATACTTTTTGACATGCAGCCATTTATTACCGTACTATTATTAGTAGAGGCTGTGTATATACAGTGGGGAAAATAAGTATTTGAACACCCTGCTATTTTGCTATTTCTGCAGCAAATAAGTATTGCCGCTATATCACACAAATAAATCATTAAAAAATCATGCATTGTGATTTCTGGATTTTTCTTTTTAGTTTATCTCTCTCACAGTGGACATGCACCTACGATAAAAATTTCAGACCCCTCCATGATTTCTAAGTGGGAGAAATAGCAAAATAGCAGGGTGTTCAAATACTTATTTTCCCCACTGTATATACACAGCCTCTACTAATAATGGTCATGAATGGGTTAAAACAGAACTTGTTACAAATGGAGAAAATCATTTCTTTGGAGTGAAAGCGTACCATGTGGAGGATTTTACATGATCTCTTTTCTCATTCTACCATCACTCCAGCTCAGAATACCAGCTGTGGTGATAATTGCAAATTAAACAAAGGCTGTTTTCTTTTATTAAAAAAAGGATCCACACTGTTAATTGGCTCCCTCCAGTCTGACATTGGTTCATTATTTTTGTATGTATTTCATTTCATAGACAGAATAGTTTCATCCAACTTAATATCAAAAAAATTCTCACACTTTCCTTATGTCACATAAAATAAAACCTATATTTTTTAATGTTTTGTGATAATTCAGAATGGCCAATGTTAGACTCAGTGGAGCCGGATAAAGAAAAGATATCCCGTGTGTGTTGAGCTTGCTTTGTAACACAGGCCTCAGGTCTTATTGAGGTGTAAATTATTAAAAAAAAAAATCTGATAATTCAATTTTCTGTTGAGAAGGTGTATGAATGCATAAATAATACAAATACCATCTATAAAGTCAGACAGTCTAATCACACTCTGTTAAATGACATTCTGAGAATATATTAACAGTTTTTCTTTTTTGCTACATGATGCATGGATTATCACTTTTACATGTATTTGGCCATTCTCCCCCTCCTCTATAGCACAGATCCCTTCAACGCTATTACTACATTCAACACAAAATGGTTATACAGTAATAGCATAAGCTCAATTTTTCAATTCAAGTGTTACTTAGTAAGCACCAAGCAAATACCATATTAGAAAAAAAAAATCTAATATTTATTTACACATCATTATTGGGGGGCTTATAATTTGCAAGCCCACTGATGATGACCCTTTTTATTTTATCCATCCATCCATCCATCCATTTTCTATCCCGCTTATTCCCTTTCGGGGTCGCAGGGGTCTGCTGGAGCCTATCCCAGCGCATTTTATGGCGAGAGGCAGGGGGATACACCCCAGATGGTCGCCAGCCAATCGTGGGGCACACACACCATTCACACACCATTCACACACACACTCACACCTATGGGCAATTTAGATTTGCCAATTAACCTGAGCATGTTTTGTATTGTGGGAGGAAGCCGGAGTACCCGGTGAAAACCCACGCAGACACGGGGAGAACATGCAAACTCCACACAGAAAGGTCCCAGACCCAGGCCCCAAGGCGGTCTTGAACCTGCGACCTTCTTGCTGTGAGGCAACAGTGCTACCCACTGCTCCACCGTGTCGCCCCCCTTTTTATTTTATATTCAACACAATTTCCTTAAGATCTGCTTTATGGTTGAGGAAACGGCAAAGTTAGTGACCCGCAAACACAACTGCACAGTGACATCTCTCACTGGGGTTGCTTCAGCTGCGAGTAAAATGTATAATAAATGACTGACCACATGCCTGACGCTGCCACAGGGGGGGCGAGCCAGCCACCTTCACTGTCTCTGTCTGCTGGAAGGTCTGTTTAATAGCATGGTCTTTTTTGTTAATATAATAAATACATGATAAATGGTTAACTCCTGCAGGTCAGGATGGGGCTCCATCAGTGTTTTTTACTTACACACACTGGAACATGAAGGAAAGAAAAAGTAATTTAAACCAAATTTCCTCTGCCTAACCTTTTGGATTGAGCCAAAATACAGAACCCTGTACTTGTGTAGATTAGTTAGACTGAAGGTGAAACTCAGAACAAAATTGCATTATTGATAAATTAGTGAAATTCAGAAGGACAGACACAAGAGTGTCCCTGTCACCATAGAAACCTAATCGCACTCCTGCCTGCTTATTAGTTATGAATTTTTGTCTTTCACTGAGAGAGAAAATGGACATGTGGCACGAGCATGTGTGAAAGATGTCAACTGCATCTCTGGGCCAATGCCTGCGAGTTGGCAGCGCTGTGATAGAATCATCTCAGAAATCCACATTGCATATACTGCATAATGTGTGTGTGTGAGTGTGTGTGTGCATCTCCAGTGGATGGAGGACTACATTTGAATGTCATTTGACTTGCATCATCACTCACAACCGCAACATCATAATTGAATTCCACTGCAGCAGCATATGTCGCTCTGCATAGTTTTAATGCACTTCCATGCAGCTGTTATGTGCCAAATCGCAATCTTTCCTCAAAAAAATATTTTTCATATTTAATTTGTGATTTAAGATTGTACCCTTTGAAATAAGCCTACGGATTTTTTTTTAGTAGCAATAATACATCTGCAGCACAGGCTAATGAACACAACTCACACAACATGGTGGTTTCCATGGAGATTTTCTAAGAAGTTGCTGAATTTTGGCAAAAGCTGCTGCAACCGTATTTTTGCCAGTTATGACATTATAATAATTGGAAATAGACTGGCAAAGGACCTGCTGTCGCTTGTGTTTCAACTTCTGTAGCCCAACATTTTCCATTTTTGTTAATGTACTCTGCCACTGGGGAATACTCAAAATGCATTTATGTGCATTCATTTCTTGCATCTTGTACAACCCATCTCATTAGTTGCAAGATTCTTGGCAGAATCTACCGATTCTCTGACAGCCTTAAACATTTTTGGACTTCTGGTGTAAATGAATTAATCAGTTCAAACTAGTGAATATTCACAAAGTGCTTATCTTTAAACACTTAACGTGAAAATGTGCATAGCTATAGTTAAAATTCCACAGGACCCAGGTTTATGGACATTTTTGGAGACAGCAGGGGAATTTGAGGATTATGAGGTGTTGTACTGAAGCCAGATTGTTTAATTATTCCTATCCTGCGTTTAATTTCACTGCACATCAAACATCACTTCATCGTAGATCCACTTTATTATCAACATAGAAGCCAGCAGTGATGTTTGTTATTGTGCTCCAGAGCTGTAACTATTCCACAAGCACCATTCACTTTTTAAAAGATATAATCCAACTCAAATGTTAAATCTAAGTCCACTCAACATTTAATCAGCGCCGTCTCCCTCGGAGTACAGAGGACAGGGTCAGCTGCGGAGCGGCATAGACGCTGCTGAAAATGAATTATGCTAGAATGTGGCAGGATTCAGGAAAGTGTAACTTGCCTTTTCTCAGTTTTAAGCACGAATCGATTTCACTTCATCTACCTCAACCCAGTGATTGTCACTGGTTATAGAAGAATTGTAGAACAGAACACAGATAGTTTTTAATAATGTATTCTAATACTCTGCAAGTGTGATTTTTAGACTTCATTGTTTCTTGCTTCTATAAGCACTTATAAGATGGGTTTTGGAGTAAATATAAATAAATAACTGGGAATGTCTCACTGCAGGTTATTGACATTGCATGTGATTGTCTTATTTGTTGCTTACTACACACACACACATATATGCAAATATTGATGTGAAAAAATAATGATTAAAGTAAATAAAATGAAACAGTTAAAGTCCTTTCACAGCGACTGCCGACATTCATCTTCAGCCTGAACCCATGTGGTGATGAGAGGGCCGATTCCCTGACACTTGACACTGGTTGATCAAGCGTCTCTGTGTCTCTCTATGAGAAAATTATCGGTTTTGCAAAGGGTAGGCATGCACGTCAATATGCAGGAAGGCTTTTACATCGACTATTTATGGTTGACTAGTGGCATGGAGAGGGCAGGAGATGAGGCTGCTCCACGTTCACACATTTCCAGGTGGACTGTGACAAGAAAGTCTCTGCATTGCGCACAGTTTTCTGAGACTGATTATGTCATAGTTTGGCTGAATACTCTTTTCTGATTGGCCGGCAGGTGTGCATCACAAGCGATTAACGCACATGGTTCATCTTATGTTTAATCACTTGTTCTAAACTTATCCAGAGCTGTCAATCTTACTTGGAAAAGACAACAATGGCTGCATTTACCATTTCTTTAAATATTGTTTGGAAGCAACTGAACAGTATTGAATATATAGTGTGCAGAAAGCATAATTAATGAGCACCCATTTGGGAAGCTATGTCTCATATTTAACCCGATCAAGCCATAACCTTTAGTCATCTCACAGAGGCTAGTATATTTCAGAGTAATTATGCAAATCATGCATTAAAACTATTCAACTCACATCTAGCCATTGATAAATCCTTACTCACACCAACCAAGAACAACGTGCAGATCCAATCGTAATGATTTTGATTTTAAAGACTTTGTTCCTCCAACATGCACACTTCAGGTGTCATTATGAGGACCCACCAACGGAAGCAAACACTTCCAAAGTCAAACACATCTATAATTAATTTCCCTCCTCCGAATTTATAGTATTTTATGTCCAAATTAAAAGTATACTGAGCAAGGGGAAAATGTTGGCAGCGATTCCCAGGAGAGCTGCAAACATCACCTTAGAAGAAGGACGGCTTATAACTTAAGGGAATCCCTGTCCTTGAACGTGTTGACATCCAAAGGATTTATTCAACGAGGATGGATCTCCTGCTCCAAGCATCCATCTCCTAATGTGACACATGGGTATAGAGAGGTAAGTATAACTCAGAGGGGAGTTCTGTGGCACTGAAGACTGGTGTTAGTAAAGGTCAGTGCTTGTCTCAAAGTATGGAAATCATACTTTGCTAAAGCAGCTTATCTAGAGAATGATGCAGTGTAGAGCAGATAAATGAGTGATGAGGAAAATAGAGGGGAAAGACAGCCACAGACAGTAAAAGTGATGTTTTCTGAATGCACAAGTATAACATGCATAACTAAAAAATGTCCACTATATAAATAAATAAATAAAACTTAATTCATTTTGCAAATGGATGAAACACTTTTTGTGATTTTCAGTTATTAATATAGTGTTATTTTCAATTCACTTCAAACAGTTGATTTTTTTAGGCAACAAAAGGAGAAAAAGAAGGTTGATAATTTTGAATAATTATAAACATGAAATTTCATCAGAAAATAAGATTATGCAGTGAGTAATAGCTATGCACACACAAAGTGTTTTACACCTGATCACAATGAACATAAGAAAACGTTAGAAAGCAAAAAATGGTTTATGACAATGAATCGCATTGTAATGATAATTATATGAAAGACAGCAATTTCATTTAATAATAAATCGTCCTTATCATAACTGTGGTAATAACATGTAACTAACTGGAAAAGTATTTTTGTCACTTGATTGCAGTCAGAGAACCAGATTACAGCTGGAGCTGGACCAATCCAATATGGCCACTATTGAAGCACATTTTTATTTCTTTCTTCAGAATGAATTGTTTATGTTTTTCATGTTGAAATGCTAGTTCTATTATATTCTTACTGACTGCAAGTGGTTCTCCACTCTTGGACACGCAGGTCACGTATTTCACATCAGCAACTTCACATGTGACCTGGTATGATGTAACTTATAAAAACCTGCCGCATTTCTTTTTAGGTAGTGCCCATTTTCAGGTCTCCTTAATAGTTTATAGTAAATAACGTTTGTAGAGAGAAAAGCTGTGTGCTTCTGCTTGCAATACTTGGTGGACAACATTATAAGAACTGTTCATTAATAGTTCTTTCTTTTTTTTGCTCCCTGATGACTATTTTCACTCGTTAAAGCTTTGATGAGAAGTGCATTTGCTCTACAGTAAGTGGTTTTGTTTGGGTAAATTTCTGTTGTGTGTTCAGGGCAAAGAAAAAAATGCTCCCTGTTGTCTAGTAAAAGAAGAGCTTGCTGCTTGTTTGGGGGTTTTTGCTATAGAGTAACCACAGTTTTGCAGACATTAACTGGCAACATCAAATTGGTTGTAAAAGCAACAACAACAACAAAAGAGAAGGCTTGTGTTGGCTTGCAATGTTAGCCTCACAAGATTACTGAGCCTGCCTGGTGCCAATTTGGCTTTGGATCATATGATGAATCATAATGGATGCCCTGCCTGCTGAAGCTAGTCTGACCAGCTGAGGTGTCTCTTCAAGGACTCAGAGTGGACCCCACTTGAGGGTCCACCACCTAAGAAAAGGAAGGCCAAGAAGGTGGACATTTTGTCTGCAAAGGTTGACACACTAGTCTAGAAGTTTACAGAGCTCAGAGTGTTGCTCCTTAACCTTCAACCGGGCACAAGAAGTAGGGGAAGCCCACATGAGATCTCTAATACATGACCTGTAGCTAGTTCTGTGAGATGGGTCTGATGCTTTTCTGTTTGCCTTTATGACATGAGAATGTGTCATGCTAATGTCAATGCAGGGTAACTCTCCACGGTAAGACTGGTCCAGTCCCCGCTTGCAGAGCCAATTAGCAGGACCTTCTGCACTCTCCCAATGGTTCCAGAGGAGCTGTTTTGTCTGGCGGTACAACAGTCCTTGGAGCAGGGAATCCAGGTGACCCAGATTCAGCTGCAGTTTGATAGCGGTCAGGGGCCTACACCCCTACTGAGATAGTGAATTCCAGGGGTTTATAGCAGCAGTTGCGCTCTGCTGCTAGTTCATCCTAATGGCTACCTGAGGACCTCATAACCCTGTGAGTGGCCCAGACAAAGCCGCCACCAGGCTCCTGTTCAGATACAGATGGATCAAGGTTCAGGTGTCCGGGCAAATCTCCCTCTCCCAAGGACCCAAAAGGCTTAGCGAGGTGGGCCCTGATGGCCTGGGGGTGGTGGTCGGGCGCCTCTCCTCATAGCACCTGAGCTGCTTCATCATGTGACATAGTTAAACTTTATAGTCAATTACAACAAAAGTTGTTTCATTCTTAGCCCGCAGGTAGTGTTTACTGGGTTGACCCTGGATTCCTGCCAAATGCCGTTCTTCCCTACTCCATGATGAGTAGAGGATAGGAACTGTAGTATAGGCTTTTTCTTCAGGCTTTGCACTGTGGCAGCAGAGCACAGGGATGTGTGGGGATACTTGGATGGCACAGGCAATGACAGAGCATATAAATGTGCTCGACCTCTGCGCTATACTATGGCAGTCTATCAATTCCAACAGTTGCAAGGCAAGCATGTTCTGGTCCAACAACAAATCAGCTGTCTACCATGTCAACTGTCAAGGAGCAACCAGATCATTCCTGTCACTGCAGGTTGCAAGACAGCTACTCATATGAGCTTTCCTTCACTTTGCCAGCCTCAGGGCAAAGTATCCGCCAGGACCACAGTGGTGCCATGTGGTGGCAGATTTTCTCTCCCGAAAGAAGCCTTCCTTGGGAAGACTATCCGGAGGTGGTAGATGTGATAAGGCACAGCAGAGGTGAACTTATTTAGTAATTCCCAGTCTTCAACACACTGCCCTCTTTGGTTCTCCCTGATGGAGACAAGTCATGTCGCTCATTTGCTTTTCTGCATTTTCCACTTCAACAAGGTCACCAAAGGCTCCTATTGGTCACCATACACTGGCCAGGGATCTCCGTTACTGAGGATGCACAGGCATCTGGTCCTGGTTTTATTGGGCGTGCCAATGATTCAGGATCTACTAGCACAGCTGGAAGGTCTGCATCTGGCATCGAAACCCCAAACACCTTCAGCTATGTGACAACATTAGCCTTACAGACTTTTTTTTTTCTCTAAAGTGTACATCTGTTAAAACAGATTTTTACCCAAATGGACAGCTGTTCATGAGATTACACAGTCTTTGTGGTTAACAAAGATAAGAATGCTATAAAATAAAATAAAACTTAACACTGCAGTTGATAATGGTTTTGAGTTACACAAAGTGATAGAAAACAAAAACTATTAAGCACCTGCAGTACAAATAGATTTTTTATTACATATTTTATTTCATCTTTTCCCTTCCCTCCCTTTCAAAAAATCAATTTGATAAAAGATATTAAGCCTGTAAATATCTAGCCAACAGGAAAACATTTCAGTTAGTGGGGCTTTTGACTTTTGTCACTTATCAAACATGCACATGGTCCATTTAACATATGCTCCTTTGCTGCGTGGGGAAGATGAAGTTAAGGGAGTCTTTGCCAGCAGAAAGCTGACTAACTGTGCAGAATAGGAGGAGGCTGAATAGCCCGGTCATATACCACACCACAGCCTGCAGCACTAAAGCTCAGAAAGAGGTAGTAGCCATCTACATACTCCATGCGGAGAAGACAAATGAACTGCAGTTTTATAGCTCATCCTGCTGAGCCGGAACATAAGAATGTGCTGGAGGTTTTTAGAGAAACCAATTGGTAGGAAAAATGCTGACTTGTGGTAAGTAATAAAAAAAAACACCAAACAAACTTTGCTGAACAAAATGGAGATGGTTGGGTGTTAAACAGAGGGTCAAAAACACACATAGTCTATTTCTCTAATAGAATACAAGAAGGCATTGACAGAAATGAACTTGTTTTAGTAGCAGGATAATGTGAACTGTTTCTTATCACATTTACATACGCAACCTTCTTTTTCATGACACTAACCACACTTCCTCTGCATAAAATGAAATACTGGTGTCTCTTCATACGTTACCTGTTCAACATTGATTTTAAGATTATAGCGCCCTCTTTTAAAACATGATTTAATGGCCCCCGGCTATATTTTTAATTCTCTTTGAGTCATCGTGCAGCCTCAGATCCTTCAGGCTTTCTTTAAACTAAAGGTGTTGAAAGGGTTGGAAACATGTTTCCCAAGGAACATATGGTCACAGAATTAATATCATATGTTTAAACACTCAAAACCTATTTTTTTACAGATTTACTTTCATGTAATGTCTTTTATCTTATCTCCAATTTTTTTGTGGCAGCATCCAAGATACCATTTTTTTTTAATTATTAACACACAATGAGTGAAGAACTAGCATGATGACATTTAGTTTGAACAAATGGTCTCACGGTAAAAAACACCTGCACCTAACAGGGAATATGTTTAATATTAAAAAGACAGGTGCTTTCACTTATTCACCTGATTACAGCCTCCTCAAGACAGCATTGGCGTGCACAGAATGGATGACTGACTGATAACTTCGTTGCACCTTTAGTAATTTATTCTGTCTTTATACTCCGTTGATCAATGAATGCTGTCCCTGACAGCTATTATTGCAAAATTAATGAGCGGCGTCTATGGTCTCGTGATGCACAGAAGAAACGGAGGAGCTGCTCACAGCTGCAAGTGTTTTGCTTCTCTATGTGTAGTTTAACTGGCTGTGTCACGGGTTAACTTACATTATCAGAACCATAAATTACAGTGATTTGTTTTGCACTGTATGAAATTGAAAAATTAAGCTTCATAAATACATACCACATTGTAGGCTGAGTGAAAATATAAAGGCCGCACTTTTAGATAAGATAATCCATCCACCTGACAGCCGTGACTTATCAAGACGCTGTTTAAACAGTGTGATTTTTGCAGGCGTGCCGTTTGGGCTGGTCACAATAAAAAAAAACATTCTATAATGTGCAGTTTTATCACGCAACATAATGCCACAAGATTTGAGGGATTGCACAACGAGCATGCTGACTGCAGGAATGTCCACCAGAGCTTTTGTTCCTGCCGTGATTTCCAAGATTTATGCATCGTGCATCTTATAGGTGTCAATTTGAATGCACAAAGATAGTGTGATGAAATCCTGATGCATATTGCGACTCATCCACCTCCATCACCTTATATGGCGGCATGATAATGCAATGTTGCAAGCATCTAACCACAATTCCTCAAAGTAGAAGACATACCAGTCATTGCATCGCCCGCATACTCATACATCTAACCCATTGAGCATGTTCGTCATGCTCTAGATCGATTTGCATGACAGTGTGATCGAATTCCTGCCAATATCCAGCAACTTTGCATTGAAGAGGCGTGGAGCACCATTACATAGACAACTGTGTGCGAAGGCAATGTGTCACCCTGCGTGAAGGAAAAACAGTGGTGACACAATTAAAATAAAACTGCATGTTAGCCTTTTTCATTGTGATCAGCTCAAGGAAAATGTGTGCAATAATGACACTGTTTCCTCAGCATCTTCATAAGCCACACCTATCAGGTGGATGCCACTAAAAAGTTAGTTGCAACATAAACAATACAATTTTTTTTTCACAATATAAAAGCAGGTGTGAATGCACATCGCATTCTCTTTACATTGATTTGATCAAGCATGAGAGGCCTCATCAAACTATGCAAGCGATGGTTTCATTCCTTTTACCGTTTTCCATATTGCGTTGTCACTGATCTCAGAACTCCACGCATCAGTCTCCTGAAAAACCTTAAGTCTGTGGGGAAATTTCATCACGGCAGACTCCCGAACTCCGCGTTATGCCGTTTGTGTATGTTGGATGTGTGGCTGTGGGTTCCTATGGGTGAGATAAGGGGGCAGAGTAAATCTTTGTAGAGGTGCTTGGCTCACCTTCTTGCTGCTAACTGCACACCTGCAGAGCATAGATTAGAATTATCTGAGGAGTGAGCCTCTGCTGCTGCTTCTCCCTCCTTAATCTCAGCTTTCATCTGAGTCCTGTTATTGCTGTTTTCCTCCTGCTGAATGAACTACTTCAAGACTTGGTGTCTCTCCGAACACCTTGGATGTGAAGAGCATGTACAAACTTTTGTATTAGAAGAGCAGCATTACAGAAATTTGGCATGTAAAAGTAATATATACACGGCTGTGAACATTAGGCATAATAAACTATTTTTCGTTAACAGAGATTGTATTTAGAACATTTAAAACATCATCATCGTTGGTACAGTTTATAAATCCACTGCTTTTAGCTCTAGTCTGTATCTAGTTAAGTGAGCCTAAGGATACAAAATAAATACCACAATTGCAGTGTGTTTTGGCACAATGTCATGGCTGAGGTCAACTCACAACAGGTAATTGGTCCCAAAGGAAGTTAGGACTCAAGGCAGGTGTCTAAACGCAGTTTCACAAGTTCAAAGTTCAGGTCTCCAGTTGGAAGCTGGCAGGCAAGTTGAAATCAAACAAACACACGAACAGGATCAGCAGAAGCGTCAAACTGAGGAAAAGGGATTTCAGGCGCAGAACTCACAACGAGGAGGGACAGGATGGACTGCTGTGGTACAGAACGGAACATAGATATTCAGGCATATAGACGTTGTTCACATAAAGCGTACTGGGGCTAACAGGGAGCATCTGGGCAGGCAGAGGAATTGATCAGGCGCAGAGAACTTGTTATAGCAGCAAAATCACTGATAACATTGCTTACAGTTTCATTCACATGTCCAAGGAAGCCATTCCAGAAGCCCTATACCAGGGCCCTAACATTGGAGTAACTAGATGGGCTTTAGCTGCCATTATATGTTGTTACTTAAACCTTTTTTTTATATTAAAATGATGCTGCGAAGAACTCAAACATTCTTTCTAACAAACTTTCTATCACTGTCTCAGTTTGGATAATTTAATACACTTTCAAACTTGCAAATTGCATGGATTTCAAGAGGGTTGTGTGAGCCCAGGTCTAAACATGGTCCCGGTGCCTCTCGTCCTCAAGAGTATAACCTTGCCAAGTCCTCAACGCCTACCTGAATGTACTATAACAGGATACACCTTATTGACAGAGAGATACAATAAATGAAGACATTCGGTTTGTTATTTAGTTCAATAAAACTAATTTTGATATATATTATCTATTCATTGTTGTACATTTATGTTTATTAAATGCAAAGAGGCCCTGAGGCAGTGTTGTTCTGTCCAGAGAAAGCAGGAAGCAATCATGAATCGTATCATTTTCATCCCTGACTTTACAACAGACACAAGCAGGTAAGATTGTGATTTTATTCATTTGGAAAAAGGACACAAATGCATTCGTAACACCATTATATCAGAGACTGTCATGGATAACATGACTAGGGCCAGGACATATTTGCATCATATTCCCTCGATGATCACCCGGCCACTGGTTCTGAAACATCCCTGTTATTTGAATGAACTGACCACATAATGGGAATGTACATGGTTAATTTCTCAATTGGAAAAAAAACCAAACAAAACATGAAACCGCTGACGGAACAGTTCAGTGGAAAAGAGCTTTTTGTCTGCTTTTTATTCTCTGGTAAATTGGTGGTCCTTCCCCTTTCCCAGACTATTAGGAGTACATCTCCTGGGTACTTATAAGTGCACTGCATTTTGCCATATCTGTCAGTGTAAATGCACATATGCATGCAAAATAGTAAGTGTATGGCAGAGAATACACTGTATATTTGGTTAAAAGTTTACTAAAAATCTTTATCCTTATAAAGGGGTAGTGGCAGCACTTTTACTGGGTAATCCATCAATGGTGTAACATCGGCTTTATTCATTTATTGCAGTTGATTATTTAATGTAAACTTAATGAACCATTGAGAAAAGCAGATTTTGAAGAGCCCACTGTGGGTTTAAATAATATATCTTGGATAAATCAGAGAGAGGCAGCTTTTTTAAGATAGCTGGAAACAGGCTTTACACCTGATGTAGTGTGGAATGAAATGAACAATTGTACAAGGTCTACTACATGTGTAGATTTACAGCACTGCATTCCACAATAGATGGCACAATTTATGTCACACCATCTGTTTAAGACGCAGGGCATTGCATAAACATGTCAGCCTACATCTCAATGACTTTCAGGAGGGAGGACACATCCTCTTAAACCACTGTGAGTGGGATGAGCATTACACACAAAGTCATGGGTCAAAAGTTTTCAGATTTTAACAACATAGCAATGCTGTTACCCACAGGTATCTGGCCCTGGTCTCATCTTCTTTATCCCATGTGCTGTTCTTTTATTGTAACCATCAATCCATTCAAATCTCTGTGTAAGGTTGTGTGAAAAGGCGAAGGTTGGTAAGAAGGAGACCATATAGCTCTGAACTCCCCTCATGCTCAATGGTGCATTTCAAGACACAGCAGGGAGCTGCTGGCCATAATCTGGGGATTTCAGTTGGAAGTCAGGTGTGAAGTGTCTGACAGACAGAGAGGTCAACTGAAACCGCGGGGAACCAATATCGCTGCTGACTATTTCGCTAAAGTTAGTGGGAGACAGCTGGAACAACACCAGGAAAAGCAAGGGTAGAAAGTATAGAGTCTGACCTCAGGTATAATGGTGATGATGACCCATTTTATCTATGAGCGCTTTTCAAGAGACGCTTTATATGACAAGATGAAATAAGGTCCTTGATTACGAAAAGGGAATAAATATATGAGGGAGCACAGGACATCAACACAATCAAAATGTTTGAGTGCTTCTAAAGAGTTTAATTTTGAATAATTCTTGACAAAAATTGATGCAGTCATGGACGTGCTTGTTTGGGTAAAGATGTCCAGAGGGATGGGCAGCGATTGAGAGTTAATGCTTGTTCCTGGATGGTAGGGCCAGGAGACTGAAGACGGAGGAGAAGAAGGAATCTGGTGGAGAGGCAGTTTATTCATGTCACCTCCTAGTATCAGCTCAGCCTGCTTGGAACCCAGACAGAAGTGAATCCAAAAAAGTTGGTACCAGACACTATACACAACTTTTGTCTATGGGTTCATGCTTTGAGTGTGTGCTTGACTCTTATCTCCAAGCTCACGAGTACGTTCATTACTCTCTTCCTCTTCCAAAATGTTCACCTGCTTATTCTGGAGCATTTCTTTTCTCTTTGGCAGTTTTTGGCCTGATGCCGTCACTGTTGTATCCCTAAATATGAATGTGAATGCTTACAATCTGTGTCTTTTAAGTTTGGGACAATGACAATGTTCCCTGTTACTATATAATGTGAGGCATGCATCCCATTTGCACATGTCCCATCATAATCATCCAACAATTTGGTACATACTAAAATACATTTCAACAATTATCAGATGAATTGCCATGAATTTTCATGGTCCTGAAAAGACAGAACTCACAAACTAACAGTGCCAGCAGCAGGTGTATATCTCAATATTTATATGGATGGTATGGTACAAACCTTTTATAGATCGTATCCAAAAGATGCAAAGGCAATTAGGTACTTCTGAATATCAGCAGGACTTAGGATCTGATACTGCACTTTGGAAAGATGCAGGCAAAAAACTTTGCCTACCTTAATGTCAACGGTTCCTTGGTGTAGAGGGTGGACGTTTTCAAGAACTTTGGTGTTTTAGTCAGAGGACATGATCTGGGGCAGGGAGGGTTTCACCTCAGATGCGTGAGGAAATCCATGGGATCTTCTTAAAGATTCACTATCTGGTACGGAAACATCAGTGAACAGGTTCTGCAAGGCTCTGTAAAGAATAGTCAGCTGGATATACAATAAACAGCTAAGTAAGTAAATAAGGATCCTAACTACCTGCAACAATGACAACCATTTCTTCCTGCTGCAGTCAGGAAGAAGGTACCAGATTCTCCAAAATGAATGGTCCAATAAACAATTGCTAGTGTAATGTTTCATAAGACACAGAGAAGAGTAATACATTCATGATAGAGAGGTGGAATAATCAGAATGTTTATGCTCTGGTTAACACATGGGGTCCTGACCATGGATGTGTTAATAGAACTGGATATCGGGTCTTTGATGGCATTCTGCCAAAAAGTTTAATGTCTTCTGGGGTACTTCCAGGGAATAGGCAGCTTGATGTGGTCCACTGCATATGCACAGTGTTTCTCCCATCATACCCCTGGACCCAGACCATAGGTAACTTTTCTCTGCTTGAGGAAAATTCATTAATTGGAAAAAAACCGTTAAAGCTGGTTCAGCTGGAGCATCAGTAGCATTTTGGTATGTGGCCGTGTTCCCACCCATCCTATCTAAAATATGTCGAAGTTATCATCACAAACAGACTGTTTGCTTTTGCAGTGAGCTCTTAAAACAAAGTTTCCTTAAAAGGTATTTTTTGGTATTAAATTAAACATTGGGATTCCTGCATATACCCTGAATATCTAGGAGATCTTGTTGCAGATTATTTTCCACATAATGCCCCAAATGTAGCTGCAATGAACATTCATCAAATCACTTCATCTAATTTATATAACCACCACACTTTTGTGCACACAGGACCAAAACCTCAACCTCATGATTTACTACATCTACATCAATTAATTACATTTTCACCCAGAATAGTTTTCAGTAATATATTCATATATTCAACGTATTCAATTTCTACAGGAACTGTCTTCTACACCTGTGTATGTGTATGCAGATTTATCACTGCAGGGTTCAGTACATGAAGCATAGGGTCATTTTCATGTATAAAACCCCATACATTTGTGTGAGAGCATGAGTATTTCTAATAATGGACAGTTATTCTGCCATGTCCATGACCACCCTGTTCAGCGGCCATTAAGTGGGAGGATATTCTTATAGCGAGAGTCATTTATCAGCTTGATAGCTCCTCAGACAATGACTGTGAGGACCCCACTGACACAAAGAGGATTTCTCTAGGCCAACAGGAACACATCCAGAGAGGATGCTCAGCCTCTGTTCTCTGCGCCTCTTACACACACTGCAGACCTCTATTTCCCTCCTAATTAGAAGGCAGAAAGGATCAGATGGATGATGACAAATGAATGTGGAAATGGCTGTCACTAGAGATAGAGCACCTTTAGTGGAGCTCTCCCAATGCAGCCATGCAACGGTTAACAAGCTTCAAAAGATAACTCTTTTCCTTTTCTTTTTTTAGCTTCCGTATTCATCCAAAGCTGTGAGCATGGATAAAGCAAGCTACTGATCTTTTTGACACTTTTTGTGATTTATTAAGCGGTCGGTCCTGGAAGAAAGTGGTAGACCAAAACAGGTTTTTCATTTCTAGCCTGTAATCACACGACTTTATCATCTTTACCTGATAGTTAAGCGATTAACATCACTTGGTCAAAAAGACGGAATGAAACAAGATCCTTATAAAATGTGTCTAAATATCTAAACTTGATGGCTACATACATGATATCCTGTTAAAGTAGAGAGGCCAAGGTTTACAGCGACCATGCAAAAGGTCAGCATCCTGGCAGCTGACGAGCCATGTAGAAGACATGGAAATACAGAAAGAGCATTGGTCTTGTGGGTCGAAAACACTCTGGCTGACCTTTGAATGTTTCCGGATGAAATATAGAAAGAGCGTTGCTCTCATATTGCATTGTAGAGTGTGAGATCAGACTTTAAATCTAACATAGCTCTGCTCAGCAAGAAGCAAAACAGAGGTTAGAGTTATGATTTATTCTTTATATCTCAAAGCGTTTTTCAGACAGAAGATTAATCAACTGGATTGGCAAAATTGGCTTTGTTTGCTGGAGTGTAACATTCCTCCAAATAGCAAGCAGAGTTAACCATGTTACCTCTGATACATAATCATCAAGGGTATGAACAAAGCCTTATTTACTGTGCCCTATACCCTGTACTTAGCTAATGAAAAGCTCTGGGCTCCAGATTGAAAAACAGTTATTTAGCTGAACTGAACAGAAAAGACCATAAATAATTATTGCTCAGTTCACAAACTTTATATTTTTCTCTCAAAGTTATGAAATGAGCCTGACACACCATGGTTTGTCTTTCGTATTAAATTCACACTTCAGTCGCACCGGTGCTCAGTGGCCTGTCAGCTTTTCACTTCACATTGTGATTATCCTTTCTTAAGTATCTGTGATTAATTACTCAGGTTGACATTGAATTTTGGTTCTATTGACATACAGATTTGAGTTATGCAGTAAATGCTGTGTGTTAATCCTGCAGCATTAACACACAGTATTTACTGCATAGCTAAGACCAGTATAGTAGTATATACACTGCTATTATACTCCTAATGCCTACTAAGAAAAGAGTTAAATTGACCTGGCATATTGTAGTTTGCCCTAACAGACTGGCACATGAGAATGTTTTCCTAATGATAAGCTAATATCTCCAGCATACCTGTGCATAATTTAACCCAACCAGAGTCTAATAAATCCTCTTTGGATCCCCCACTTTGCAGATTTGCTCATGAGGAACAGCACAACACCTGCCTCAGAGGAATCAGCTGATAGGGCTTATGGGAGGTAATCAGGGCTGAGCCTGGCACTGAGCGCCCCAACCTATTTGTTTCAGCAAGATTTGCACCTGTCGCTCACTCATTTTTGATGCGGAATATGAACAGCAGTCCTCCACAGATATTCATTCTTTGGAAGAAAACGAGTGACTTACAACACATCATGACTTAGGCTGCAAATCAGAAATTTCAACTTCCATCAAACTTCAATTTAAAATGATATAATAAGAGGGACAAAGGTAGTTTCTGATTTAAGAGGTGGGTATGCTTCAAAGTTAAATCAGTGAGGTGTGATTTATTAGGGTAAGTGGTCAAAGATGGTGACAGAAAATTTAACAAAACAGATGCAATGAGGATCACTTAAATGTCACACCTTTCATTGAAAATGATCTCAAACGAATCTCCTGCAAAACAGTAACGGCGGCTACCAAAGCAACAAATGCCAATGTTGATTTGTTGGGTGAACACAGCCACAAGCCCAGTAACAACACAAAGTATGCAGGATAGATGGAATTACGATGTTCGATTTTAAAGGTGCTGGATTCAACAACGTAATATCACTGTTTACACAATACTAATTGTATTGAGGTTCAGCTAATCATTTCTTTACCAACCAAGAATGTCCAAAAAGCTGTTGTTGGGCTTTATTTGGAGCAGATTTGATTTTTGAGCAATTAGTCATAACTACAAAATGTAATTAGTATTCAGACAATTAAAGCCATTTTCTGAATTTCTTAAAATGAGAAAAGAGGACCTCAATAGTCTCTTAGTCATGTAATGCTGAGCTCTTTCAATTGACATCTATTTAAATGTCCAAAACATTTATAGAATTCATTAAGAACCATTAGCACTATTTGACAGTTGCCCCTCTATTAAAATTACAAAGGAAATTAATATTTTACCCAGCATGCATAGTCAAGTGATTGTTTCCATTTAGCCATTTATTTGCAGCCTTTTGTTGCTATTCTGTCCCAGTTTTGACTTGGTTTGAAGAAGCTTAGTGAACAGAGTTTTTGATCTAAAGGAGAAGAGGAAAGTAGGGAAATAAAACAAGGTGCCTCTGCTTGATTAGGATGATAATGCAATAGGAATGAAACCATTAATTGGGACAATAAAAACCCTATTGAAGCCTTAAAGGTGCAGTGTGTATTATCAGGCAGCACTTAGAAGCTATGTGGCTCATTGCAACCGGCAAATTATCCCATTAAGGTCCATTCTTAGAGCCAGTATTTGGTTTGTCTATTCAGGAAAACATGTTTAAAACTTGTGTTTCTAATTGAGTCTGTCTGGGTCTGAGTGTTATTTTCCTCTCCCATTTAAAAAAAAAAAAAATCATTGAATATGAAAAAACAACAGGATGAAAAACGATAACTGGGCTTGGAATGATAAAAGATAAAACAAAAACTGAGGTTTTCTAGGGGTTTTCTTTGATGTCTTTGCTGATAACGGGGTTACGACTTCTAAATACAAAAACTACTGGAGGAAAAAGACAGATTAGGTGCTCGGTGAAAGCCTGTGTGTTTCAGATTTTCTCTCTCCCATTGGGTGGGATCCAGACGTGGCAGCGGCCTCTGAACAGTCCCGCTGTAAAAGGCCTTCTCAAGCTTGATTAATATATCGACAGGCCGGGGGAGAAATTGATTGCATTCAATGGGATAGTGGTCATCAGCAATCTACAAAACCATCTACAACTCTGAGTCATTAACAGTGTACAGTAAAAAACAGGTCATCAGTACACAAGCTGGGTTCAGATAAGGTTATCGTTGATTGAGCTAATAACTTGATATTGTACCACTGCCTCTGTTTGGTATAATTAATTGCTTTAAGGGTGTAGCAGAAAATTTGCTCAAATTCAGTATTTTACTTCTTTTATTCAGACCTTATGCACAAGAAAGGAGAGCATGCAAACACAACTTTCCATGGAAATGCTGGGATTTCAACGTGCCTTGACGTGATGCTTTCACCACCATGACAACATTCTTCAGGAAAAATACAGTGATGATGCAGTTTGACAGCGCTTGAGGATCTTGGCTCTCTCGCATGCCATATGTCACTGGATCAGTAGAATAATGGACAGAGACAAATATAACCCTTGGAAACCACCAAACCACTTGGCATGCTCACTGAGGCCATAGATTAGCAGTATAATCACAGGCTAATAATGTCACGATCTGCAAGAGTATTAAATCATGTTAATCTGTGCACCAGCAAGGCTTCTTTACTTGTTTGGGCTGGTTCCATTAGTGTGAAGAAATGTGTCATATTTACACACACATCACAACTAAAATGACTTTGGAAGTAGTTGCCAAGAAGGAGTTATACCATTGCTTTAATCTGATTTGTGAAATAAATTTCACAGAGTGACAGAACGCTGTGATACAAACACAGATAAACATCAGCAGTCGACTAAAATGATCAAGTAATATTAAGGACTGACATTCCATTAACTCAGGGAAGTAAAAAAAATGTTATGACTACAGAAACATTTTTGCTATAATGTTCTCAGAGGTTAATAATTTCTGTTTACAGACTCTGGAGTATACCCTCTACTATATTTAATTTAGGAGCTGCACTACAAGTGCTATTGAATATTTATCCATTTTATTTATTTGGTGTTAAAAATGTTGAGTTGTTATGAAACTTTAAGTGTTGATATATAGTAGTCCAACACACTATAATATAATCAACATTTAACAAAAAGTTTGGAAATTTTGTTTGGTAAATTATTTCTCTGCTGTAGCAATACTGAAAATGCTTGGAATAAATCTTATACCATTGGAAGATCTGTTTATTTCCCTTTTAAATAGTTCTTCATTTTTAACAAACATATATTTGTGGGATGGGCAGGATATGTAAGCATATAGATTGCATTGAGTAAAATTTACCAAATCTTCTCTGCAAATTCTGTTGTTGCTTGTGACTCTTGTTTGGTGGATTGGATGCTAAAACTCTCAGTAGCGTGTTGAAGAAGCCACAACGACCTGGCAACTCCTCTTCATGCTGGTCACCAGGCTGTCACACACTGCTGTGGGATGGCGTTCCACTCCCCAACCAGGATTTGTTGCAAGTCGGCCAACATGGTTGTGTTGGTCCCCTTTAGCATGAACAGCATGCCCACACTGATCCCATAATTGTCCGCTTGGGTTGAGGTCAGGACTGTTGGCAGGTCATTTCATCCTTTCTACTCCCAATGATGACGCTGTAGGGCCGAGCGTTGTCATCTTGGAGGATGACTTTTGGTTCCAGATTGTGGCGATATGGTACTGCTGCTGGTTGCAGAATCTTATCTCAATATACACTTTATGCTCACATGCCTTGACTCACATAGTATCATCCCATTCCTTGTCTACAGGGTTCAATATGACACCAGTCCACCCATTGCAGCTATAACAGCTTTAACTCGTCTCGGGAGGCTGTCTACAAGTTTTGGAGTGTCTGCATGGGAGTTTTTGAGCATTCAAGCTCTCAGTCTCCAGTCAAATCCATCCCAAAGGTGTTCTATCAGGTCGAGGTCAGGACTCGGTGCAGGCCAGTCAAATTCATCCACGTCAGTGTGGAGAAGATCCATTTAATGAAGGTTTCTCTCAGTGGACATATATGGCTTCTTTGATCGTTTTCTCAAACCATCTGTTATTCCTGTCCAAAACCAGGACATTGGAGTCCTCAAAAAGGGTGACCTTTATCCTCTGGGTGCAAGTGTACAGCCGAGTCTAAACTTAATGAGATGGTCTTCTGTGTTGAGCCATGTTTTGGTGGAGGGATTGTTTGGTTTCACCTATGTAGAAGTCTGAGCACTCCTTGCTGCATTGGACTGGAATATTACAGTTTATAAGTTTTTGTTCTCTGTCTTAGTGTATGGGTCGGTTTGACATTGACCTGAATGTTGTGCTTGTAGAAGATTTTCTTGAAATTCTCACTTAAGCCCTCCACATATGGAATAACAATGTTCTTCATTTGTTTCCCCTTCTTTTCCTGCCTCAGGTGTTCCTTTGTGGTGTATTTTTGATGATTTGACAAAAGTCCACACTGGCTACCCACGGTTGGAGCGCTGTCCTGATGTGTGTTGGTTCCTTCTGTTTGCAGTGTGCACTCACGGGAACCTTCTGAGCCCAGAGTTGTTGAGTTTGAATAATTTTAAAATAATTGTGCTCTTGCGGGTGTTGGGAATCAAATAAAAGGTATTGGTCTGTGTGCATGAGCTTGCAGTACACGTCAGTGCTGAGGTTGTCTTTAATTTCTAAAAGGAGTGCACAATTTCTAGAAAGACTGCACAATCCAGGAAGAGCAACCTGTAGTCCTTGGTGTCCTCCCTGGTGAACTAGATGTCCTTGTCCTCTAAATGTGTGTGTTGCGTCAAGACCTCCACTTCTTGGGTTTTATTTATTGATATGAACCCATGTGTTTGAACTAGTGACTGGGTATTGTTCCGTTGAATCTCAAACAGGTTGGCTAAAGTATTTATTATTATACTTCAGGATTAGCATAAACATAGGAATTTTACAGCTTTTGTGCCTGTTGTCAGATTTTTTTTGTAATTAATTTAATTTAATACGACTCTCTGCCCTGTCTGCATGGTCCACTGATGAAGGATATGACATTGTCTTGGTGCCACAACATCACAGCTCCTATGAGGTAATACTCGCACACCAAAAGAACCAAAATAAGGTCTGACACTTTATCAGACAATAGGTTCGACCTCTGTGGTGGTGGGGTTTCTTTTTGGAGGTTTGATTACTCTTTTTAGATATTTCCACATAGCTGTTTAGCTCAGTAACCAGCAAAGCAGGTGTAGATTCAGGTTTAGGACGTTGGATTGATAGTAGCAGGTTTTCACAGTGGAGTATCGTGTGTGTGTGTGTGTGTGTGTATGTATGTGTATGTGTGTAGTTTTTCATCACAACATTAAGGTATAGTCACTTGCCATGTGGTGGAACATCTTATGACCTTTATACACAAATGAAAACCTACCTGCCATGAGCGCTTGGCAACTAATAATTTACGACCCTGCTCATGGTGAGCGTGTGGATGGACAAAAAAAATGACAATTGTAATTTATAAACATAATGATGGCTTAGTCACATCTGTGGTTGACAAATCAAATCATCATCAGCTGTGAGAAAGGTGCATTTTGCCCAATAATCCTTTTTTTTTTTACAACAGCAGACATTTTGTTACGGTAGTTAAAGCCCAACTATAAGCATGGCTCCCTTCTGCATCAAGTCATAACAGTTTAACAGTGAGTCAGCATGTGCTTTACATTACACACAAGAAAAAAAGGTCAATAAAGTGAACTGCCAACCCAGCAGTAACTAATCCTTATTTGCATATGCAACTGGTGTTGCTCTGCTTTTTCTGAGGTAATTTAGTTTTTAAAATACTGATTTGGAATCAAGATTCCTGGTTAGTCATGGGAGAAAATGCGATCTGGATAGCTGATAGATAGATAGATAGATAGATAGATAGATAGATAGATAGATAGATAGATAGATAGATAGATAGATACCACAATGACTAGTCATGAACCACCTATATCAATTAATAGAGATGAACTTGAACAGCAAATAAATTAATACAGTTTCCCATTACTAGTAATCTATTTTTATTTGAGTCAAGGTAATACTCCATCCATCCATCCATCCATCCATTGTCTTCCGCTTTATCCGGGGCCGGGTCGCGGGGGCAGCAGTCTAAGCAGGGACTCCCAGACTTCCCTCACCCCGGACACGTCCTCCAGCTCCTCCGGTGGGACCCCAAGGCGTTCCCAGGCCAGCCGAGAGACATAGTCCCTCCAGCGTGTCCTGGGTCTTCCCCGGGGCCTCCTCCCGGTGGGACATGCCCAAAACACCTCCCTAGGGAGGCGTCCAGGAGGCATCCTGAGCAGATGCCCGAGCCACCTCAGCTGGTTCCTCTCAATGTGTAGGAGCAGCGGCTCTACTCCGAGCTCCTCCCGTGTGACCGAGCTCCTCACCCTATCCCTAAGGGTGCGCCCGGCCACTCTGCGGAGGAAGCCCATTTCAGCCACTTGTATACGCGATCTTGTCCTTTCGGTCATTACCCAAAGCTCATGACCATAGGTGAGGGTAGGAACGTAGATTGACCGGTAAATCGAGAGCTTCGCCTTCCGGCTCAGCTCCTTCTTCACCACAACGGACCGATACAGCGACCGCATCACTGCAGACGCTGCACCGATCCGCCTGTCAATCTCACGCTCCATCCTTCCCTCACTCGTGAACAAGACCCCGAGATACTTGAACTCCTCCACTTGGGGCAGAGACTCACCACCCACCCGGAGAGAGCAAACCACCTTTTTCCGGTCGAGAACCATGGCCTCGGATTTGGAGGAGCTGATTCTCATCCCAGCCGCTTCACACTCGGCTGCAAACCGCCCCAGTGCCTGCTGCAGGTCCTGGCTCGAAGAAGCCATCAGGACAACATCATCTGCAAACAGCAGAGATGAAATCCTGTGGTTCCCAAACCAGGCCCCCTCCGGCCCCTGGCTGCGCCTAGAAATTCTGTCCATAAATATAATGAACAGAACCGGTGACAAAGGGCAGCCCTGGCGGAGTCCAACATGCACTGGGAACAGGTCTGACTTACTGCCGGCAATGCGAACACAGCTCCTGCTCCGGTCATACAGGGACCGGACAGCCCTTAGCAAAGAGCCCCGGACCCCATACTCCCAGAGCACCCCCCAAAGGACACCACGAGGTACACGGTCGAATGCCTTCTCCAGATCCACAAAACACATGTGGACTGGTTGGGCATACTCCCATGAGCCCTCGAGGACCCGATGGAGAGTATAGAGCTGGTCCAGTGTTCCGCGACCGGGACGAAAACCACACTGCTCCTCCTGAATCCGAGGTTCGACTATCGGTCGGATTCTCCTCTCCAGCACCCTGGAATAGACCTTACCGGGAAGGCTGAGGAGTGTGATTCCCCTGTGATTGGAACACACCCTCCGGTCCCCCTTCTTATACAGAGGGACCACCACCCCGGTCTGCCACTCCACAGGTACTGTCCCCGACCGCCACGCGATGTTGCAGAGACGTGTCAGCCAAGACAGTCCCACAACATCCAGAGACTTGAGGTACTCAGGACGGATCTCATCCACCCCCGGAGCCTTGCCACCGAGGAGCTTGCCAACCACCTCAGTGACTTCAGCCAGGGTGATGGACGAGTCCGCCCCTGGGTCCCCAGTCTCTGCTTCCTCCTCGGAGGACGTGACAGTGGGATTGAGGAGATCCTCAAAGTACTCCTTCCACCGCCCGACAACGTCCCCAGTCGAGGTCAGCAGCTCTCCACCCGCACTGTAAACAGTGTTGGTGAAGCACTGCTTTCCCCTCCTGAGGCGCCGGACGGTTTGCCAGAATCTCCTTGAGGCCGTCCGATAGTCCTCCTCCATGGCCTCCCCGAACTCCTCCCAAACCCGAGTTTTTGCCTCTGCGACCGCCCGAGCCGCGGCACGCTTGACCCGCCGGTACTCATCAGCTGCCTCAGGAGTCCCACGAGCCAACAAGGCTCGATAGGACTCCTTCTTCAGCTTGACGGCATCCCTTACTTCCGGTGTCCACCACCGGGTTCGGGGATTGCCGCCGCGACAAGCACCACGGACCTTACGACCACAGCTACGAGCAGCCGCATCAACAATAGAGGTGGAGAACATGGCCCACTCGGAGTCCATGTCTCCAACCTCCCCCGGGATCAGGGAGAAACTCTCCCGGAGGTGGGAGTTGAAGACCCCCCTGACAGAGGGCTCCGCCAGACGTTCCCAGCAGACCCTCACAATACGCTTGGGCCTGCCAGGTCCGTCCGGCTTCCTCCTCCGCCAGCGGATCCAACTCACCACCAGGTGGTGATCAGTTGACAGCTCAGCCCCTCTCTTCACCCGAGTGTCCAAGACACGCGGTCGGAGGTCAGATGACACGATGACAAAGTCGATCATCGACCTCCGGCCTAGAGTGTCCTGGTGCCATGTGCACCGATGGACACCCTTGTGCTCGAACATGGTGTTCGTTATGGACAAGCTGTGACTAGCACAGAAGTCCAATAACAAAACACCGCTCGGGTTCAGATCGGGGAGGCCGTTCCTCCCAATCACGCCCCTCCAAGTGTCACTGTCGTTACCCACATGGGCGTTGAAATCCCCCAGGAGAACAACGGAGTCCCCGGATGGCGCACTATCTAGTACCCCTCCTAGGGACTCCAAGAAGGCCGGGTACTCTGCACTGCTGTTTGGCCCGTAGGCCGACACAACAGTGAGAGACCTGTCCCCGACCCGAAGGCGCAGGGACGCGACCCCCTCGTTCACCGGAGTGAACCCCAACACGCAGCGGCTGAGCTGTGGGGCAACGAGCAAGCCCACACCAGCTCGCCGCCGCTCCCCGCGGGCAACGCCAGAGAAATAGAGAGTCCAACCCCTCTCAAGAAGATGGGTTCCAGAGCCCAAGCTGTGCGTGGAGGTGAGGCCGACTATATCTAGCCGGTAACGCTCCACCTCCCGCACAAGCTCAGGCTCCTTCCCCCCCAGCGAGGTGACATTCCATGTCCCCAGAGCTAGTCTCCATGTCCGGAGATCCGGTCGCCGAGGTCCCCGCCTTCGACTGCCACCCGAATCTCTCCGCACCCGCCCCCCATGGCTCCTCCCGCAGGTGGTGGGTCCACGGGAGGACGGCCCCACGTCGTTTCTTCGGGCTGGGCCCGACCGGGCCCCGTGGGAAAAGGCCCGGCCACCAGGCGCTCGCTGCCGAGCACCCACCCCAGGCCTAGCTCCAGGGTGGGGCCCCGGTGACGCCAGTCCGGGCGACGTAACTGGCCTTGTTGTTGTCTTCTTCAACATGTGGGGCTTCTGAACCGCTCTTAGTCAGACCCGTCTCCCAGGACCTGTTTGCCATGGGTGACCCTACCAGGGGCACAGAGCCCCCGACAACATAGCTCCCAGGATCATCCGGGTGCTCAAACCCCTCCACCACGTTAAGGTGGCGGTTCGGGGAGGGGCAAGGTAATACTATAATTTAATAATAAGTGTAAGGTGATACATAATATGAAAGTGTATTTCAAGGAGCTTGGACAGATGCCTAAAAATTGTACTTAATTGTCCATTGAGGAAATTCTGCCCTTTGCTGAGAACAAATTTTACAAGTGTTTCATAATTGTTCCACGGTCAAAAATATCAAAAGGCATGAGTTCAAGTTCAGACATGAAGACTGTCCCAGTTTCTAATACAGTTGATTTTACAACCAAATTAAATAGAAATATAGCTGGAATTGACAGCTAAATAGCGACATATTTTTGGAATGGACTAAAAGGCCTTGGCTGTAGCAATATGAAACACAAACTCTTAATATTTTATTAATATGTGTATGTATATGAATGCTGGGAATATTGCATGAATCTTTGAACATTAAATGATAAATGACACATTATCACTTATATTATCAACAGGTCAAACATACAGTACATATGAGTGCCATTACAAAATAAAGCCAACACTTGATTGGCATTTGCATCTAAGGGGCTCTCTCCCTGAGCAATAACAAAACCATGAAGCCATGACGCAGCATGGGATTATGGGAAAAGCTACTATCCTCAGTTTACCTCCTGTGTTTCATAACTCCAGATTTAGAAGTTCAGATATTTTTTCTTTTTACCCAGAAGCCGGATTATCTGCAGATGTCTTCTCCTCCTCTCCGAAGCAAACGGGGAAAAAAACAAATTTGCCTAAATTAAAAACTAAAAGGCTGAATTTATAAAAATTGTTTAAAACATTTGAGACAATTTAAGTACATAACTTAATACGATATCTAACATGTGTTTAGTCATATGTAGACAATTTAATCTGCATTTTAATCATAAAAGTTACACACTGTCAACGCCTTTTGAAAATTCCACATACGCGGAGGAATACTTAGGAAATATAAAAAGACGAGCACCCTAATCAAATTTTCTCTGAATGGATTTGGTACCCAAAGGCACGGGTCACATTTATGATTAATTAAGCACTGGAGGTTTGAGTTACAGCCGCCATATGGCTTGTGCCAGCAAACTGTAATTTCACTGTGGATTACTACTCTGTTAATGAATGAATGAAATCCTTAATCACGACACTTAAGCCTCCATAATTAATAAGGTCCAGGCTATTTTTTAGTTTTGTGCCTCTGGGTGTTTTATAAATTACAGGCCACAACGGAGACAATCTCAGAATCAGAAATGTCATATCAGTCACAGCTTTTTTATCTCATACTGGAAAGATGGTGATATATATATATATATATATATATATATATATATATATATATCACCATATATCACCATCTTATATATATATATATATATATATATATATATATATATATATATATATATATATATATATATATATATATATATATATATATATTTATAGATTCATATTTGTGTTATCTTCTATTGTAAACAGACAAAAGTAAAGTCTCTTCTTAACTTTTGTCAAACAAACACACACACACACACACACACACACACACACACACACACACACACACACACACAGATACACATGTGCTGGCGCAGCCTCTTTTGTATCTGCATTTCATTTTCATCTTCCTCACTCTGATTAGATTTCTTGCGATGAGTCACGGAGCTTGGAGACTTTTGATGGCTCATGTTTTGTACGGTCAGTAGGAATTTAAGGAATCTATTTACAAAGTATTTGGATTGCAGAAACTTGAGCGTGTGTGCTTCTCCTGCAGAGAGACTCCACAGTGCGTCATCCATCACTCCTTAGTGGACACGTCAGTGTGGAGAGCTGCTAGAAGCCTCTCCGCCATGCATGCTTTTTTGTTCTTTGTGCGCTTGTTTACGGTCCACTGTGGATGTTTTCTTCTGGCGTTCACCATTAGCACAAGTAGGATCCAGGAACGAGACCTGAAGCCCAGCCTGTAGATGCTCATTGCTTGTTCTATCTGCATCAAATTCAATACACCTATCAAGTGTGAAATGCATTGTATGAACAATCCTCAAGATATGCAGACATACAGTATATATAGTAGAATCCTGCTTCATAAATAGATGTCAATCACCATAATGTGTTTTTCTCTACAGAGATCAAGAAGATCCCTTGTCTTTGTGCTCACTCTTTAATGTAAATTATCACTGAAACATAAACAGACAAATGCTATTTCTTTCAATCATACAAAGACTAAGGGGCGAATTTACAAAGAATAAATTGCAGTCACTGATCACATCATAATTTGTGTATCATTTGCACCTGCTATCTACTCCGTTTTAATCTCCTCGTCACAAAAGATTTGGTGCTGATGATATAACGGCACAAACGCGGCCATAAAGTTTAGCAGCTGAGCGCGATTTTCCCTCGTTTTTGCATGTAGGTGAGCGGAGCGATCATCAGTTGTTTCATTCTTTCCTCCACATTTCAGCGCACAGATTGGTTCATAATGAAAACTGCAGTGAGCATAAAAGCTTCCCATTGCATATTTGTAATCAGCAGAGGTGCTCACACACAGAGCCCCCCCAACTCTCAGACCAGCTGTCATGTGTTTTGCTTTTTTTTTTTTTTTTTTTTACTTTGCATCAACATAGTTTACTGCCACACGTCAATAATGAACAATACCAAATATTTTATTTGTTCTCCTGGGGGGAACTGAATGCCATCACATAAATAAGGTCTGAAACGTGTTAAAAAAATCTGAAAGATTTTGTGTCTAAGTGTCTCTTCAAACTGAGGCTGTTTTGTGTTGTGCTGCACATCTACACAGGTCGGCTGTCACACACAGATTGCAGGTTTTATATTGTGGAATTGTTTGTAATAAAGCAGCCATTATGGATTAATACTGGGCTCTGTCAGCACTGTCAGGACATTTTTATTTTCAAGCTGAAAGTCCGAGATAAGCCTTCCAGCCCATACCCCATACTAAAAGTTTACATAGCGGAGTTTATGTGTTTAAAGTGCTAACTGGGCTTACTTATTAAATACATTATGCTCAGCATAACTCATGTTCCCTCTGTCTGTCACCTCCCCTTGACTTTCCTGTGTTTTAGCATCAGCTGAGAGTGGCGATAACTCTCTTAGCCACAGCAATCAGACGTTTACTCGTGATCTGTCCGCCAACACTATGTCCTTTCTTCTTGTCGCTGTCACAGGTGGCATTTCAGCGAATGGCTCATGCTTTTGTACTTACCTCTTTCTGCATTACTCTGGAATTAGTGTCTGACTCCAACCAGGATCTTTTCCCAGAGGATCCAGAATCCTGCATTGATGAGGTTGCATCTGGTTATTTAAGCTTGGAGCTTCAGGCTATCGCGATAGGGAGACCCAACCCCCCCTGTTCTATCGAGGAAAAGTTTTTTTCTGTCTCAGCTGCGAGATCATGGCATTAACCCAGCCCCGGTATCCCCCCTGTCCCAGATTCGCAAATTAGTGGATCAAATAACTGGCGGCGTACTGGCAGAGTATCCAACATCTTAGCGAGGCTCGTCTGCTGTTCTGCTACTGCCAGACGCTTCTCCGCACCTGCTCCCGGGCGCAAGAGAAGCAGGAAATCAGGCCCTCCTCCAGCTTCCCGGCCCAGGAGAGGGAATAACACCTCTCTTTCTCGCTCTCTAGTCCACACCTCCTCGGCCATGCCAGGCCGCTGCACCACAGAAGGACTCCGTCTCTGGCTTCATGAAATCAGCCTCTGGAAAAATGCTCGTCATTCTCAGCTACCATCACTGCTACTCAGGCCTTCATTATGCATCACTCAACCCTTGACATCCTTCTACCTTAATTCCAACCTGAACCTTTTCTCTTTGCATGACGCCACAGAGGATCACACCGTCTACTCGTTAAGTTATCCAAGGCAATGTGCTTGGCTTTCCAGAGCAATCATCACAGGCACATTCAAAATCTTTCCCATTCGTCCTCCCAGCGACACCTGGTCCGTGACAGGTGGGAGCAGAAAAGCTATTTCACAGTAAGCCTGACTTTTTTTTGTTGATAAACCCCCTCACCACAGCTCAGGCTGAGCTCTGTCCCGACTCAAAGGCATCTTTCTTGACCTTTTTTCTCGTCGCAGACCTGCCCCACGAGTTCCTCGGCATTGTGTCGGATTGTGTTGCCGTGAAAGTGTCCCACCCATTCCAGAAATTGCAACAAGCTTGTGAAATTGCTACATCCTTTAGTGCTGCAGAAATGATCTCAAAATGACGGTTTCTTTCCCTGGTGGGCCATTTAAACTCTGCAATGCACATCATTCCCCAGGGATGCTCTTTCTTTTCCTGGCTACACGACATGGCGTCCCCCGTGCCCAATCTACACCACTGAATCTCATTAGATGAAGGGTGCAGAGCGGACTTCGGCTTATGGTCTTATATGTTACACAACTGGAATGGCATCACTTTCTTTATAATAGAATGATGCCTTCTTGTGTTTCGCTGCAGCTGTTCACAGATGCTGCCCTCTTGGTGGTTTTTTGGGCACTTACTCAAAGACGTGGATTCCCAGCCTCTGGCCTGCCTCCTTCTCCAAGTTCAACGCATCCTCTCAGCTTGTTTCATTTCCAGGAAGGTGCTGGAAATGTAAACACATATCCATGCTCTGCAATACTCAAAGCAGGTGTTTGGATCATGCAATCAAGACGTCATGCTGTCATGAGAAACATTACATGGTCTTCCATCATGCACAACGTCATCATTACAGTCTGCCATGCACCGAGCAGCTATAACACACTGGCGGACTCACTGTCCTAATCCAATTTTCAGAGATTCTGGAGCATCTGTCCGGAGGGCAGCCCCGAGCCTCCCCCCCATGAAATCTATAATGGTTTGAATCAGATCCTTATTCAGAGATAGTTCTATTCAGCAAGGACGAATGCAGCTTTTATAGGATTTTGCATGGAACAATTTTACCAGGTTTTGTGCTCTATATGTATACCTCATTAACCTGTTTGCATCAATACAGCTTGTGCCTTCAATCATTATTAAGTGGATACTCTGCTTCAGACCCCAGTGTATGTATATATATATATATATATATATATATATATATATATATATATATATATATATATATATATATATGTATGTGTGTTTAATTGATCATTGCCTTTTCAGATCAATGATCTACTTTATTTGAATGAGATCCAACACTGACCCCCTCCCTCTCCACTATTTCTTACACCAGGTAACCTTGTCTTATCAGAAATCTTAGCAGTAGTTTAAGACAATTCCTTATCAGGAGAAATCTATCCCCTCAGAAATAGAATACGTGCTACTACTTCAGCTGCCAATCAAGGTCTTCCTCCCGCCTCCTTGCAACAACTTGGAAACCGGGCATATTCTGCCTACTCATCCTATGCTTGGCTGGACTAGAAGATTTATTAGATCTTTAAAGTCTTAGCTCTGCATATAACTCTAAGTCCTACATATAACTGGTGGTAGTGTTCAGTGACACAGCATACTGTTTGTAGCAGGGCAGGAATTTCACGAGGGCCATGGCGCTTGTGCCCTCTCAATTTGGCCTTGTGCCCTTGAAAAAAGATCTGCCAGAAGGCCACAGTATTCTTCATGCCCTGCCTCGGTTAATTTTGTAGTTTTGTTGTCTGCCTCTTTTCTGGCAACACAACATCAAGACCACAAAAAAGTACATCTATACCCACACACCCAACCAGGACACCTAATTAAAGGCTTTAGTGTGAAATCATCACCTCAGCGTATCGATAGAGATGTTTGGCTTCAGGATTGAGATACCAGTATTTGTTTATATTCTGCAGCCCTAGATATAACCTCTTAATTTTACTCGACAAAGTAAAAGCAGAATGATGCAGATCCCCCAGAGGATTAAACCTACCACCACAGTCTCTTATAATTGTGTGGGAAACATTTGTGTAATAATATGTGTGTTCTGAAAATTTACTTTTAATTCAATAACTCAGGTCTCTGACACGATTGCTACTTTTGGAATTAAAAGTCAAATGTTTTAATTATTTTATTCCCTCAATAACTTTCATTGATCAAGAAAAAAACTTTACATCATTGTTTAATTGATGGCCCCTAAAAAATGCAAACACGAAATGATGAAATTCCAGGCCTGCTCGTAGCCATCATGGCTTTCCATATGCACTCAGCATTGATAAACAGCTAATGCCTCTACTGCGTACAAGAGTCTAAAGTTCTTTCATGACCTCCTCTTTTACCTCAATAGCTTTATATTATCACTTAAATCATAGCTCGGCCTTTCGGACCTCATCATAATCATGCTACCCTTTATTTTGATATGTTAATGCATTCCTATCTAATCATATTTTACTAGTTCAGTCACAGCCCATAAGTTAATCATTCTTACCCACAACCCCCTCATCCAATCGCCAAAGACTCACCATAGCACCCAGGCTGTGGGCCCTTATCCATTATTATCCTTATACATTAATAGGTTGGCCAAATTCATTCAAATAAACACTTAGGTAGTGAGGTACACCTTTTCCCCACTACCACGCCCATGTACATGTTTTATTACATGTCTGTAGTCAGAAAACACATTTCCAGAGAGAAATACATTTAAATGTGAAAAATCTAATACAGTGTCACACACATGTTCACACATACAGTACAGGCTTAAACACTGGAGACATGACGTGTCCCATTGAATGTTAATTTAACCTCATGTAACACCTTGACAAGGTGAAAGTGGTTCTATTTATTGAAACTGTCCTCTGACGCAGAGGAATAATAACAAGCTGACAACTAATGCCACTTCTTTTGCATTAGGCTGGAGAAACACAGCTATTATCTAAATAATATATCTGTTTCAGCTCAACGGTGGTGTGTGAATACGGTGTGTTCCCAACGCAATGGAGGGAAAATTGACGGTTAATTTAAGCGGCTTCCTGTTTGGCATTCATTTTAAAGACGGGGCATATGTAACATGAACGGGTTTGTACGTGAACTAGTTAAACTAGTTTTGTTCACTGAGCTCATAGAATAAAAACACCAACATCAGAAATAATTTGCGAAGATGCTCATAGATTAGGAACAGTGTCTTTTTATGTGTGAACTAGGATGAACTTTGAGTAGTGCTCCTGTGTAACAGACCACATGGCATCTTTAGGCGTCCAATGTTTTCCAGCACCTTTTAGGTTAGGAGGAGTATGAAATGCAAAGTATATCCAGTGTTCTGGTGTTGCTGTGACATTTGATGTTTTCAATATAGGATGGTCACCCCTATCTCCACTATCTATTAGTATGAAAATCTATCAAAGAAGACCTTTGCACACCCTATAATCCATTTTTAATGTGTCACATGTTCTTTTCCCCTTGTGACTTCCTGTCGCTTTACTGTTACCTGTGTGTGTGTGTGTGTGTGTGTGTGTGTGTGTGTGTGTGTGTGTGTGTGTGTGTGTGTGTGTGAGCAAAAAAAATAAATAAAATTAGGGGCATTTATTTATAAATTTAAAAAAAGCTCCTGATATTTGACACATTAAACAGAAAGCAATAAATCCACCTCATGTCTCAGTTGCATAAAACAATGTAATTCAGCAGACGACAGTTTTCCAGGTACGACATCGTGAATCATCATAGTGGAGGAGCCTCTGTTAATTCAAGTCATGTAGGACACACATTAGTATATCATATATAACATATTATAATCTAATATATTTATAATTTTAGACAAGGCAAGGCCAACATATTTATAATGCAACATGTTTAAGTTACATTTAAATTTTAATTTGTTTTATTTTAATCAATAATAATAATTATTATTATCTATGTGTGTCGGCTGGTTACAGTCATCTCATCACCTCTCTGCTCAAATACATCATCTCTGCTCCTTCCACTCATCGTCAGATCGTTCAAATCACCTTCCAAGCGGTATAGCCGCGCTCTCGGCCATCTGCCTCCACGCTTTTTTCCCTGCACTCTGCAGCTGCATCGCTGCCATCTCCACAGCCGTCAGCGGGGCTCTGCCGCTCCTGTCTCCCCCTCACAGCCAGCCTGCCGCCCCCCCCCCCACACCCCACCTTTTTTCTTCCTCTCCTTTCAAGATCCAGCTACTAATTAAAATGCCTCTTTTCCCCTTACCTTCTGTGTCTGCGTCTGCTCCTGGGTCCAAATAAGCACAAACCCTGATATAATACCTTGTGTAAAATCTATTCCTGTGTGATGACTGTAGTTTATAAGGATCCTCTGTTAGAGTGGCAAAAAGTCCATGTAGCCATATTTATTATAATATATATTAAACAAAACTGAGTCTAGTCCCACAAGTGGGGGATTTGTATCACATATACATACATATACATTACATCAAAAATATGATACTGCAGGGTTATCACTGTAAATAAGTTCACCACTGGCTCATACAAAAAAAGAAAACCAGAATCAAGTGAAGTAATTGCAATCACATGTTTCTTTCACACCTCCAGGATACTATTGTCTCGCAAATTCCTCACAGTGACAAAGATCATGGATCCAAAATGATCCGTGTGTGCTGTGCTGTAATGAAACACCCACATAAGCACATGTTTTTTGCATCAATGTGCCAGTGTTGCTGTCTAACCTAAAGAATGAGTGGATTAATGCAACAATGCTAATTATTGGACTGTCTGGAATGACTGGTAATTATTTTGTTACAATTGTTACAAAGACAATTAAATATATTTTTGACCCTGTGCTTTGAGGAATGTCTTTCCATCGAAAAAAAAAAAAAATCTCTGAAAACGGCACGTTTATGTTTACAAACTTTAGTGACTGAAAAAATTATAACAGTTTTTGTTCATATTCGGGTTCCAAGGAGAATTGATTGTTGTTATAGACAAGTTATGTCAACAACAAGAAATGAACAGTAATCTGAAAAGATGGAACAAATTACTTTGCTGTTTTTAATTGGCCGAATCTCTGCAATTATATTGAGCACTCTTCCAAATATAAATTACTCATTGCTCATTTGCTTCAACCTCAAATAAAAGGTATAACATAGTGGACCACCGCTACTTTCAGTGTATGCAGCTAAAAGAAGTCGCAAAGGAAAACATCAAGTTTCTTATCCCAAATAACCGAAGACAAAACAATCTGAATGCCCACAGGCATGTGGGTCACAGACAGAAATGAGCCACTAACAGCCATTAATTGAAAAAGCAGTGACATACAGTGAGTTATTCATAGAAGCCACATTACTGGCCACAGACTTTACTGCATGGGCGTCAGCCAAAGCAACACATGCATGATGATTCTGGCTGTGCCGTCACGTCCAAAACTGACCTCTGTGTCTGTGTTACATGCACCCAAACATTTCAAACCGTTCATTTTAACAACATTACCCATAAAGACCGTACTGCTGAACTGGAAATACAAGACATCCATAACTTGCTGTTTGAACTGATCATTCAAACCTGGATAAACTGACTGCCTCTTTAAAAATAACATTGAATCCTAAAAAAACCCAACTTTTTTTTACTCATTTACATTAAAACACATTCAGTGCTGATTCTTCTTTCCACCGATGACCCTTTTTATTTATTTTCTTTCTATGCTTTGTTCATTTATTATTCCTTTTTTTCTGCCCTGTCTCTTCTTTTTGTGGTAATATATAAATAAATAAGATAACACAATGTGCACTTTTTCAGACAAGCTGGTTATCTGATGTGCCATTTTATTTTATTTTATTTTGGTAGTCTTTAGTTGTGTATATATATATATATATATATATATATATATATATCACTTGTAGCTGTTGTTATACTTGATTTGTTGTATTGCACTTAGTACTGTACATTTCCTAATTAAATGCCTTATTCCACTATTGAATTATTTTACCATATTTAAGTAAACGGAGAGCTAAGCTGGAATCAGCCGGGAGATTCTCTGGCGAATGCATGCGGTACGCAAGCGCCTCTGACGCTGTATCCAGATTTCATTATAGATCCATGTAAGGAGGAATATGGGGCTCATGGTTGGAGCAAAAATAATTAAACACACAGCTATGAACCCATTCCCAAACTCCTGTCATTAGTGGAAATGAGACAGGGACCGTTGCACAGCATCTGGTTAACCCTTTGTTGTGGAGGAGTGACGGATCCTCTCCTTTTGGATGCCATTGTTCCAACCTACTGCTTTAGTTCTGATGCAGTAAACAGCACCATTCACATACACATTGTTTCACATTTGGTCCAGTTTTCACCATTTTCATCATCAAATAATTTTTTTTGCAGAAACCTTTTTAAAACCTCTAAAGCGTTTTTTAAATCCACTATCCAATATAATTCAATATCGGTTATCTTATTATTTGCTAGATATGCATATTGTATCATCAATCAAATGCAATATTTTATTTCTGATGTTAAGCTGATGATGCTGCTTTATTTCCCTTCAACACAGAAAAATGTAATCACCAACTGCTGATTAACTGTAAAAGCAGTTGTATTGCTTTATCTTACAATTGCTTCACAAACATCATTTGGATGAGCTTAGGGTGATATCCAAAAAACACCAAAAATAAAGTGGTTCAAAGGTGACATAACATCTTTTTTTTTTTTTTTTTACAACTTTCTGCTATTGAGATCCTAACCCAAACTCTATGTTAAACGTCTATGTTCAGCATGAGGAGAATGCATGCACAGTATATTAAAGGACAGTCATAAGCCAGGCCTTCTGAATGCCCCATTTACAAAATGACCTCTACTTACTCCTCGAGCTGACGCCAGATTCTTGGTTGAACACGTAAAGATGGATTTGAGGAGTTGTTTCCACCAGAGAACTGCAGCACAAAGTGAAATCCTACTATAGTTTATTGACATAGACTCTGAAGCCAGTAAAACTCTGCCAAAGGGCAGCTTTCAAAAGCCAACCAATTATAACAGAGTGGGCCTGCACTGAGGGGCGATATGATTTAATTAAGTTTTTTTTTTTTTTGTAACTCATTTAAAGATATTCCAATTGGAATAAAACATATAGAAATGGAAATATAGATAAATATACTGTGACATGTTTTTTCTTCATAAGTCAAAAATAAAAAAGAAACAACTTACTATTATAAACAGTGTAAATAGTTTACATTACCAGTATCTCATACAGCACATTACAGTACAAAAAGTTGTCTCCACTGCTAAAAATAATAAAAAAAGAAATATAACTTTAGGCAGTACTTTATCAGGATGTGAATCACAGCGGTAGAAGCAATGTGATCATGATAATCACACTTCATAAATCATTGTATTCAGGTGCAGGCATATTTTTTGCAATACCCCCGAGGGTTAGAGTTTACACATTGTAATCTTCACCGTTGTCAGTACTGATACAAAGACACCCAGATTCACCAAAAAAAAAAAAAAAAACTCTCACAAACTTTCTTTTTCCGTCGGTCTCACTTTTTCAGTTCACACTATCGCGGAGTCGTGCAGGCGGCGGTGCGATAAATCATATATTTTCATGTATTTTTCAGCATTTCGTACATGCAGCATATGTATAATATACAGGAGGAGATATTTTTTGGAGCTCCTGATGATCCCCTTTCTATTATGCATGTAACACAATGAATAATGAATAACTGGTTTAGCAAGAGCTCATACAGTGGTGATAATTTGATGTTTCGTCATAACATTTTGCACTTTTAATTATTCTACATATAGAGTGAAAAATCAATGGTGTTACAAAGTGTATTTTTTATTTAAATCAACCCTACTTTAGAAAGTACAGTGTACATCATACTGACAATGACTGCACACCGCTGCTGCAAAGACGTTAACACTGACTGCTGAGTTGTAAATGGGAAATAAAAATATAATCTGTAGGAAATATGTTAAAATAGAGGTGAGAGGACAGTGAATGTATTTAAAAATATTCAGATATTTTTTTAAATGTGGAAACCACCTGTGATTAATGACGCCGGGGCACTGCATGCAGCTTGATGCTGCTTTAACAAAAGCTCCTACCGACTGAGCCTCACGCCATAGAGGGATATGATATTATACTGTACATTAAGTCAGATCCTATTACACTCAATATGATAATCGGTGGCCGGTCCATTACTCCTAATTATATCTATCAGATATAAATGTAGATTTGAACTGACATGTTACAGCCCACTGGGAGCCTTTATGGCCTTGTATTCATCAGAGACAAATTGAAATGCAAAGCACATGGAGAAAACTCTTATTTTATTTCTCTATCTGCTTTTCTCATGCAGCGTCCACAGTACGCTGTGTGTACTGAAGGAACTAATAAGAAAACTCCAAAGTCCTGCAGAAATATGTCAACTTGCTGTGTAGGTTTCATATGATTGGCATCGTATCGACATGTCTGCCACATGGCTG
The DNA here is from genome assembly GCA_036785175.1 of Eupleurogrammus muticus. Lineage (NCBI taxonomy): Eukaryota > Metazoa > Chordata > Actinopteri > Scombriformes > Trichiuridae > Eupleurogrammus > Eupleurogrammus muticus. The sequence goes on along the minus strand of JAYKQN010000003.1, from coordinate 18,100,795 downwards.
CCCTTTCCCCTTTTTAGCCTCTTCTTTCCCTCAGAGGTCATTTTCTTTCTTATTGACAGTTTAATTCAGGCCTGTCACATGATGCCTCTCGCTGGACCACAGAGCAGTGCATCGGACTCTGTAGGAAACAGCATATAATCTTCTATCCATTTCAAGAGCTTTAATTTGTTTGTGGTGTAGCTCTAGAGATTGTAACGTCTGTCCTGCTAAATGTGTCTTTATAAGTGCATTTCCTGGGCTGGATTGCCATGATGTTGTATATTCATGATCCCCAGAGGATACCATATATATTGTATCCTAATGAATTTGGTTAACAGTGACTGTTATCGTCGTGCCATCATAAGGATGATATTTGTGGTTTTGAGTGAAATTTCTCACAAAAATTGCTGGGTAAACATGATCACAATACAGTTTGGCACAGACATATGATTGATCCTTAGTGGGAACCGTTGTAGCGCCATCATTAATCCAAAACACCACTTTGTTTAAAAATGTTGCTTTCCATCTACATTTCAGCAAATCCATTGACTGATTAGTAATTATAACGCTACTAAAACAGTAAAACTAAATTTGTCCTGTATCTTTAATACCTCATGGAGAGCATTTTTATAGTTTTGGGACGTCTTCAGGTGACAAAGCCTTAGGAACGCATCAACAGTGAGTGGGTACACTTTTGTCCATTTTGCTTGTTATCCAGTATCTGAAAAATAATATGCAGAAATGCATATGGTGCCTATTGATAATTGTCTCCCACAGGAATCTAACCAGTGATGATTCACTTACCTGGTATAGGCCTCTATTCAGCATCCATTTTAATCATGCATCTGCAATGTTAATACACTGTATGCTGCCAATGTACAAGATAATCATCGGATTTCAGTCATTTTCTATACCCACTTATTCCTATACAAAGGTCATGAGGGGAGTCTGCTGCAGCCAATCTCAGCGCGTTAAAGGCGAGAGGCATGGAAACACTCCAGACAGGTCAGCAACCTATGGTGGGGCACCTACTCACACTCATACCTACAGGCAATTCAGATTCTTCAATTAACCTCAGCATGTTTTTGTACTGTGGGAGGAAGCCAGAGAACCCATGAAGACACGGCGATAAAACGCAAACTCCACACAGAAAGGCCCCGGCCCAAGGACTTGAACCTGTGACCTTCTGCTAATTAATATAACTAATAATAATATTATTAATTGTTATTAACATGAAAGGGTTAAGTGCAGTATCTTATCTGTTTGTGGGACTGTGCTCTTCTGGACCGAGGCTACACATGTTGTTCCCTGAACTGCCGCAGAGACACTCTCCCATTTTGGGGGTCACCGCCCCGAGCGCCACGGAGACCACATCGGCTTTGACCTTCCACATCTGTTCCCGCTATTCTTTCAACCCCTAGGTATTTGTCAGTCCTTTTTTTTTGTGTTCCTTCTCCCTGATGCCGCTGTCAGCCGGTACCGCCACATCCATCACCGCTGGCCTTTTCTGCACTTTCACCACCACCACCGTGTCCGCTTGGTTAGCCAGCAGCTCTGTGTCAGTCTGGGAGCTGAATATAGATAAATATGTATTTATTTGCGTATATAGTATAGAAATAGTTATAGCTGTGAGATGGAGTCTGGGATATTTGACTGGTGGTGGGAGGTCGCAGACTAAACAAGAGGGGGATTTAGTGATAGATCAACATTGATTGATAGTTTACCTGTGATTGTTTTCCAGGAGTGAATGTCTACTGAATTGTCTGCCACGTCTTGGGAACAATGGCGGCAATTATCAGAAATGATTAAGCCCATTCTGACCATCTGGCGTTGGCCGATACGTGACTTATGTGAGATTTTAAACTTAATTAGGTGGATGTTTTTATTGCTGGTTATTGAGAATGTGTTAGGACGCGACTTCCAGGAGTTGGTCTCAGGTTGTCTAGTTCCCATTTTGAGATATGTTGATGAATCAGAAGGGTCTGCCTGAGAATATAATTTTAGGTTTGGAAAGAATTTCCTTCAGGGAGGATAACTCAATGATCTCATTGATTATGTCATGTTATATTTATAAAAAAAATTCAAAGTCCTTTACCGTAAAGTCTAAATGTACCTAATATGAGATTAACTTTCCCAGCATCAATACAGTTTGTATTTATTTAAATAATCACACACAAGAAAGTAAAATCCTGCTGTTTCTCACCTGTAACGTGACCTTACTTACAAAGTTAAATCGTTTTCTCGCTGTTTTGATTTCTCCTGAATTTTTTCTTTGACTCAGTGCTGTATCTACATCTACATTCCGGCTGATACTAGAACAGCAAACTACTTGAAAGCGTGTAAATGGTGAGCAACACAGGTATCGCCGAACCTGCACCTACCACATTTTTCCCTAGAGCAACTTCAACTTCAACTCTGCCATCTGCTGAACCCGCCTCTGCCTACACACACTGACACACACTTCACAAACACACACAGTGTAACACTTCACTCTTAACTTCCCTATATAACCTTTCTATATATACCTATATACTTCTCATTGAATTGGTACGACTGCTGTTTCTCTTATTTACCCAGTGAATTATATGCCGTTGGCTCAGGGTATTGTATTGGGTTTCTCATATATATATATATATATATATATATATATATATATATATATATATATATATAGTAATGAGTCATTTCAGTCTTTCCACAGTTCATTTCCACATTTCAACACATGAAAAGGATTTGTAAAATCAGTAACAGACATCTGCACGCGTGATAGCATCAACAGAAAGACCTCAACGCCTGTAACCACATTACTCTCAAATCCCAACTTCCTTACTTTATCTGCTATGGAAATTATGTTGCAGTCAAATCCAGAATATTTAATCCACTCTGGTTTCCTGTTTTTTTAAAATGAACAGCACCATGTAGCCTTTATTTTAGTGTGTGAGGACAAACATGCGATTTAACCCCGCGCATGACGTTGCGTACGTATATATATATATATATATATACACACATATAGTGCTGGTTAGGATGCAGCATGTGATGTTAAAAAGTAAGAAATTAAACAGAGAACAACATTAAATTTTATTGAGTCTAGCTATTGTTGTTGAATTCCTCTGGTCAAACCCCAAATGTAAAGCTGCTGATCTCAACAATTTATTAGCTTTAGGTTCTTAATGTCACTTAAAATCTCTCTACAAACTTTTTTTTTTTATGAATTTTTTATTTATTTATTTATTTTGAATTTCCGCTTCAGTTGTAAATGCTCTTGAAACCAGCGGCATTGTGTCCATGCCTGTCCTGTCCGGCTGCCAGAAATACACATCTCTGCCACATTCCTGTCACAGATGGATTTGGAAAATTCTAATTTAGTTTAAGTAGGTTGTACATTCTAATTTAAGTAGGTTGTACACACGCGCATGCACGCCCATGCTTTTCTGTGTGTGTGTGTGTGTGTGTGTGTGTGTGTAGTGACTTCCACTATTGCCTGGTTTCAGGTTTCCAGGCCTCCCTCTCTCGTCTCTCCTGCATTTCAGTCGATCGTTTTCTTTGCCGGCTGCTGGAGTCTGGCTGTCTGCTCTCTAAATAGAGTTGACCTCAGTGCACACTCGGTGCTGCTACTGTCTTTAACTCTGCATGGGAGGCGATGCATAGGATGCATGACGTGTATGTGTGTGTGTGTGTGTGTGTGTGTGTGCACGTGTATCTGCGAGGCTGCGGTTGCATGCATGTGAGTGCAAATGTCCACAAGTTTGATTTGTTTTGTTTAATCTGTTTAAAAAAGAAGAGGGTAAAAATGTGCCATAAATCTGTTCAGTAAAATATAATTACAGATATAATAGTCCAGCGTCTAATTTGTGGAAACTGTATTCTTTACTGCTGAGTTTTTTTTCGGTGATGCAACAGGGTGTAGCATTGTGTATGATGTTTATGATATTCACATTAAGGGTATTTTGATGAGGAAACCGCTGAAACGAATGCAGAAGGCACACAAATTTAGTTCAGCGTGTATGCAGCAACAGAAGAAAAACCAAACAGGGATAATTCTGTTCGTGAACAAACTGGCATTATACTGGAGACTGTTTCTCTTTAAGAGTGAGTCATTGCACTTTTCATGCCCTCTTGTCATGAAAATAGCAGATGCAACACTCGGTAAACTGTATACATAGTTCTCATAAAAGCCTTCATGTACTCAAAAGACATAATGTGCTGAGGAACATGCGCAAAGCAGCGTGCAAAATCTGATTTGGCGTGTGAAAAGAGGACAGAGCTGAGGAAGAGGTGTTAATTTAAAGGGGCTGAGTGTAACTTTCACAAATTCCTTCTCTTCACTGACACCCTTGCGGTGGCTTTTACATGACTTAAAGCTCAGTGCAAGATTATTGCAAGACTTTTTCTTCCATTTTGCATTTTTCATAATATCTCTAGCTTTGTGTTTTTCACTGTGCCTCAGCAGAACAAAGTATGTCCCTCTCTCTTGTGGTAGCACACACACACACACACACACACACACACACACACTGACCTGGTCTGAATGAGTTGTGAAGTGTTGGATTACACTTTTGGCCTGATGTTAATTTACCATCAGGAGAATCAAAGTGGGGTAAGCAATGATCTGACCATCACTCTGCTGCTTGGTTTTTCTTCATGTTGAGGAAGTAGTTTTAGTTGTGTCTGTGTATGTGTGTGTGTGTGTGTGTGTGTGCTCAGGTGTGGGTGACTCATTGTTGCAGCTGTGTTTTGTTGTGTGTGATGGTCACACTCATCGTGTCATTAGCTGCAAAGCAAATATATGAATGTATAGTGTTTCTAGTCGGTGTGTGTGTGTGTGTGTGTGTGTGTGTGTGTGTGTGTGTGTGTGTGTGTGTGTGTGTGTGTGTGTGTGTGTGTGTGTGTGTGTGTGTGTGTGTGTGTGTGTTGCGATGGATACAGGTGTCGTTTGTGTAGGTAGAAAGACAAATGGGAAGGTACACATTCTTTGACCCGAGCCTTCACATAAATGTCATTCTGTAGGCAAGAAAGTCAGGGAGAGCCTCAGCCCATCACACTGAAAAGGATTAAAACATGTTAATTGCTTCACAAACCTTACACATAGCCCCTTTGCATTATAATTTCCCATTGTTACACTCACTTTGCAGTCATGATTAAATGCTACTGACAGCCTCTTTACAGTCCGTTTGAACTGAAATAGCTCGTCTGAGGAAAACAACTGTAATATTCAGGCAGCTGGAGTCCCAATAAAAAAAACTTTAAATAACCACTGCATAAAATACAGTGATTTTCAATAATTAAAATGCAGTTCAGAGCTTTAATTTTACATAAAATATTTAATAAGCCTATTTACACCTATAAAAAGCAGACACTGTTATAAAACAAATCAGGCATATCAAACTATCAAAAATATATTTATAAATTGACATTTATATTTAATGTAATAAATTATATACAATATGTAATAATACAACCTTACATTTACCTTGAATATAAAAAAATAATAAATTAGTAAATACTATTGTGAAACAGGTAATATCAGATCTTAATCTGTGTTATATTTCATATATTCTTTTCATGTATTTTGAGGATAAAGGAAGAATCTGAAAAAAATCGATATATTTTTGAAGGTGAACGTTGCTGTTATCAGTATGGAAGGCTTGGCCCAGCCTGTCCTCGTTCTCCTGGCTGTTTGTAAGGGAAGTCCAATCTCTACAGCCGAGGCCTGCGTGGGACAAATGAAAGAAGAAAGCCAGCACACCACCTTCAGCCAGTGTGAGGTCAGGGGAAAGGGTTGATTAGGTTTAATGCAGAGGTGTTATTCACTCACTACCTCCAGAAGTGCTTATTCAGCAAAACAAAGAAAGAGGGGTGACTCTGAAGCAGCGTTTTGAAGGTGGCGGCGTTTTAACAGCAGAGGACGGACAATAGACGGAGATACAAAAATGTCACACAAAACTGCAGGCCGGTTTTCAAGCGTCCATCCCACAAGCCTCTTTTTTTTACATTGATTGGTGTTTAGGCTGTGTTTTCTCTGCAAAACGACACCCTGCCGCATATTGTCTAGCGTCAGGTCTTCTTATAACTACAGTGACTAGGAATTAAAGTGTATGCTGCCAAAGTGCAGATAAGCTGCACTAAATACGGTGCTTGAACGCATCCTGACCTGTGAGGGGGGATTCAGCTGCCGCTCCGTTACCTCTACACAGGCTGTGTTAGGAGCACAAAAATGATCCTCAGATACATTTCGTGCTTCGCAATGGGCCAAATTTAGAAGTGCAGCGGTTGCCACTTCAGCCTGCAAAAATGTCACAAAGTTGAGGAAAAAAAAAGAAAAAGAAAAAGACAACAGTACTGGAATTATACAGATATACAGAAATGTAACACTAGCTGGTGTGTTATATTAACCTTTGGAGTTTGAGAAAGTGCGTAATTGCTACAGCCAGAGAAACTGTAGAAAAAGAAAAATCTGCATTACCTGTCACACACATCCAGCACATGGAGACAGAACACGGACAATCCCTGCCACCCCGACCCCTGCAAAAGAGCTGCAAAGTGACAACAGCTGCTCTGATGGGGAGGTCACGCGGAGCGATTGGCCTTCTGTGGCTTCGGGAGTTCATAATTAACACATTTCCACCTGGTATATGCTCCATCCTTTACGCTGTCAGCTTTGAACGCTCCACAGAGCTTCGGTAGATCAAAGCTGTGGAAGCGGGCCGCCTCCGACTGAAAGACATCAGCCTAAATACCTAATAAATTCTCACTCTACATATGTTACCAATTAAAACAGGCTGGAATTGCTGCAGGTGTGTGTGTGTGTTGCAAGAAAGTAACAAAGGAATAAGCATAAAAAGACTGTATTAAAGGAAGGCAGTATAGTGCCCAGTCAAAACGTGCCTGTTCACATACACCAAAGCTACAATAAATAATAATCTCTAAATGACTTCCATGCAGGCATTTAACGGAAGCTTTAATTTGCCAGCGTTTCCTGAACGCCTCACATGTAGGGGCTTTGCAGAAGCTACAATTTGTTAATGTTCCCTGAAGGCCTCACATGCAGGATCCTGCTAAATGGTGTAATGGTACAAATGTTCCCTATTGTTGTTGATTCAAAGTATATTGACAATATACATATTGTGCATCCAAACTGCATCAAAAACAACAGTGCATGCCAAGATCTCAAGATCTGCCAAATAACATATGCACATAAATGCAGGTTCCTGGAACGATCCATTGATTAATTCAATTGTAGTTTGTGTTTAATGCAATGTAATTTCTAACCTTTGAACACAGTCAGGTCAGCGCTTTCAGCCTGTATGCGAAAAACAAGCCAAGCTGCAGGCTGCAGTTTCATGTTCAATAGGAACACACGAGCATATCCATCTTTTCATTTACCTCTCTCGCCACGAATCAAATATGCATATTTCCCCAAATCCCTAACTAATCCCGTGAAATATATCATTTCACTCGATCAAAGATGCATACGCAGCAGTAGGATTGCAGGAGTCATAATATCGCAGCGAAAAGGCTTCGAGAGATGTTTTAGTTTTAAGCGTCCTGTCATCTGAGAACAAATAGTTTTTTCCCATTTCCGTTTCTGTCCAAAAATACAAACCACAAATGACACTGTGTGTGTGTGTGTGTGTGTGTGTGTGTGTGTGTGTGTGTGTGTGTGTGTGTGTGTGTGTGTGTTTCTTGGTGTGCAAATGTTCGGCTTGCAGAGGGCGGAAAATTTAATGAGAAGAGGCGATAGACTACAGAAAGAAACAAATGACTGAGGAAGGTGTTTTTTTTGGGGAGGGGAAGGGGAAATGTAGGTTTTGCTGCTGTTGCATGTTGACATTCTGGCTGCGATCATATATGATTATCAGGACTTTGTCCCCGGGGAACTAAGCCCACAAGAAGCCCCCTCTCTCTCTCTCTATCTCTCTCTCTCTCTTCCTCTTTCTCTTCTCCCTCCTGCACTGAGCCTCTCTGGGGAAGCAAAAACTGCCTCGGTGAGCCGGGAGATGTGTCAGCGTGCGATCCGTGTGTAAAGGAATGGATTTTGAATATTTGGATCAGAAGAGGCTTCTGGGTGGAGTAATGCCTGATAACGCTGTCACTAAGGTAATCGCCCCGTGACAAATTCTTCCTCAGCGGACGAGCAGAGTTGCTGAGGGAAGAAAAAAATAGAAAGGAAGGAAAAAAAAAAAAAGTATTTTTGGCAGATCCTGGGACCCTGTGCAGAAAGTGGTAGTTACCAGTGGTGCGTTTGGCTCCTGAGCTGCAGACCGTACAGACAGACTGTCTCTGGGGCCTTCTGGTGCCGAATGGTCAATGTCAGCAGCAGCTCTAAAGATTGTCTTTGAATCATTAGCTGCCTTACTGTGTCGATTTCTTCTTTTTTATCCTCCGAAAACACATGCAACCCCTTGAATAAAATTCCCCATCTGGAAAGAAGGGTTTCATAGTGATTAATTAAATGCGCTTAATTTGCTGCAAAACGCCAGCACAGAGCTATTCAGTCTCCATGTGAACGTGTCCACACACTTGGCTCACGTGAGCTTGAAATTCAATTTTTTATTTTTGGACATACAGGAACAAGATTGTGCACGAAATGGAAAAGTTGATTTGACAGAAACATTTTTTTCTCCTTTTTTTTCAAGAAATCATCCTGTGTTTAACGCCCAGAGGTGAAAACACTCCAGTGTAATTGAACTACAACAGCTTTCATGATGTTTTTTTTTTTCTGGAGCTCATGTGGACTTAATTGAACCAATTTCATGTTAAATGTCCCATAATTGACATGTTGTGTGTGTCTCTGTGATATTAACGAGCCTCTTCTCCCATTGGCTGAGTTGAGTGGCTCGCTGTGATATCATGGAAGTCAGGCTATGTGTGCATGGGTCTGTGATTGAGTACTTTGAAACATGGGAGGGTATTTAGAACAAGCATTTTATTCTGATAATCAAAAAGCAATTAAAATCTCACTTTCTCCCTTTCGCCCTTTAATACTTTATTTATCCTAAAGGATTATGTCGCACCAAAGAACCCATCATGTCAGGCTTCACAGCGCAGTCTCCCGGGAAATCTTTGATAGTTTAGCCGTCAGCGGACCACGGAAACATCGCGTGTCAACATTTCAGATGTGGCGACATAGTTCAGATGACGTTCACAACCTTTCATTTGCTTAGGTCCACCTTCTGGCTATTCCCGATGACCTCTCTATTACGGATCATATCCATCAGCAGTCATTCGTGGGTGTCTGGAGCTCAGTTGTAAAGGGTATTGGCCACTGAGGGTGGGCCTTTGGAAGGAATCAGGAAATCTACAGAATCATGGAATGAGCTGGAAAGACGTAAAGAAAGTTATATACCAGAGAGCTAATGGCGATTAGCATGAGAAGCATCACGTTTCCCTGTGACTGGTAAATCAAAAGGACTTCCCAACCGCAGCCTGACTGTGGGAGCTGTCAACGTGAAGTAAATATTTTAAATTGTTGTTTTATGGTTATTCAGTATTGCATTGAATACGGATGCTACCATTTAGGAATTCATTTGCATTTGTGCCTTTTTGTACCAATTTTGCCAGATATTGAGCACTATTGGGCTGGAAAACATCAAAGCAACCTGGCAACGTGACTGTAGTGAACGGTCAATTACATTCCTGGGCAGGGCCCTAGCCTGGTGTTTTCAACATTCTATATATAATATACAATATACTGGCATATAGTTAGGCTGTAATTACATGCACATTATTTTCTACTTATATCCATTCAAGCATCCAAATCATCCTAAATCATCTAAATTTACAGTTGGTTACAGGATAGCATCTCTTTTGCTTATCTGTTGCAATCATAGGCTACTTCACTATTTGTTCTCATTCTCTTTGAATATTAGAATCATCACCTTTCCTCCTTGTTGCCTTGTTGCCTCTCTTGGTGGAAGAAATGCTAAGTTTGACCGACAATGCAGCCTCTTATATTGCATGATCCAATCAAATCAATCTAAAAATAAACCTTAGCAATAACATTGCAACAGTTTTTACTTTTTCTTTTAACAAATACAAGAGCATCTACTGGATACACTATATTCCCAAAAGTAGTCACTAACCCATTACAGTGCATAAAGAAAGGTCTATAAAGACATGGATGACTAAGTCTGGTGTGGATGAACTTGACTGACCTGCCCAGAGTCCTGACCTCAATCCGATGGAACATCTTTGGAATGAATTAGAAAGGAGACTGAGAGCCAGGCCTTCTCCTCCAACATCAGTGTGTGATCTTACAAATGTGCTTCTGAAAGAACGGTCAAAAATTCCCATGAACAAACTCATAAATTTTGTGGACAGCCTTCCCAGATGAGGTGAATTCAAATCACTAAAATTCAAATGCGAGTCAAGGCAGGTGAGCGACTAATTTTAGAAATATGGTCTTTGTGTATTTGGTTTTATGGCTTTCTATTAACATTTTACCATAACAGGTAAAAAAATAAATAGACATGAAAATTCAGAGTTCATGACCTCAGTGTCCTCGATGGTGGCCACTGCCCTATTCCTAGGGTTGCCTTGAAAAACGGAACAACTGTCATCTCGGCCTGCTATTTATATAAGCTACATTTAGCAAGAATGTAACTAATGTTATGCAACCAGAACTCTGGCATGGTCGGGGTGAGGGTTATTCTCACGGTTAAATATAAATCTTCACTCACAGTGGAACATGTCCGGTCACTCGGGGCATAACAGATGAGAGAAACTGTACCTGACGTGCCCATCCATCACTTCAACTTCAATAACCTCACTCTGCTGAAGTGTTGAACTACAGCTTGACTTTTTTTTTTTTACCCCCCTCCGCTTGAGAACATATTTCTCCCCCCAACTTTTTCCTCACACCTCATGACACAACTTGATCTTGACACTGTGACTGTGAAAAATAAAGTGGCACTCTTTTGAGTCTTGCTTTAACTTGCTATTTAATTCAGGGACAACCTTCTGAGGGGACGTTGACTAGAAAACTGCTCTGAAGCTGCTTTCTTCATGTCAAATGTATGCCAAAGGTACTGCAGCCATAAGAAAAAAAAACACCCACTGTCACATTTGTGAAGCTGTTTGACGTCGTTATAAACATGTAGCAAAAATGGTAAATGGGCTGCATTCATATAGCACTCTGCTAGTCTTACCGACCACTCGAGACACCCACAAAACATGCCGGCATTCACCCCATCAGACACACATTGGTACACTGATGTCAGACGCCGCCATGCAAGGTGCCAACCTGCCCATTAGGAGCGATGTACCACCTTTTATCGGAAGCATTTACACATTTCTAAAGCTCAGTCACCCGCACATCTCGCGCTATGGATGGAACGGCTGCAGGGAGCCACTATCTGCCGAGGCACAGCGACCGCGGAGCATTGACGGCTAACATAGTCAAGAGGAAACATCTGTGCAAGGAGAAAAAAATAAAGTTAAATAGACGGAGCCGGTATTGTCAACACCATACGTACGAGCTGACAAATGAGACATTCTTAGTAGAAGAGTCAGGAGACACATTCAGCATGACTTAAATGTTTCTCCATGTTGGTATTTGACCTGGTCTGACATGCCCAGCTGCAGAAGGGTTCCAATTTGTTTGACTTTTGACTCTTTGAAAGCACGACTAACTCGGATACACTGTACACTCACACTCACTTTTTGCACTGCTGTGCATTCCATCCATCCAGGGAAAAAAATAATCATTGATTAGCCCGAATGGCTGCCCATTTGCATTCAGACTAGTCCACGATTTCCAGTTTTTACTCATTGATCACATCACTCACTTTATCCCCAACACTTTCTTTCACTGTTTTGATTTGTTTTCAATGTTTTGTAGCACAGCAGAAATGATTCGCTATCCCTCCCATCATTGTATATAGTCAGCATGTAGAGATTTTTGTCCAGATCTTATCACCTATATGAGAAATATGTGCACTCTCCTTCTCTATTCCCCTTGCTTTCATTATCAGTGTGATACTGCTCATAAACCATCAGATTGATGCATATGTGACACTTGCATACATCATTTAACACCAATTGAAATCTAACTTTATGACTGTAAATCAAAATATTATATTTTATTATGTTCATCTAAACAAATAGCAAACCCACCACTTCTCTCCTCCCGTCTGTGCAGTGTGTGTTCTTTATATGTGCAAAAAAGCGCAATAAGGGTAGTCAGATTTTGCTGTGTAATAATTTAATTTAACACATGCTTCCAGGAATGTGCGACATACACAATTCTAAAACCAGATTTAGACAAGGTGAGGCCCAGTAAAGATTAGGGTTCAACTCCTAATCTAGGAATTTAAATGTGATAGTCATATCCCAACCCTGTGGTGTTTTACACTCTATACTGACAAGCTGCAACAATTACATTCAGCAAGAAACATCATTCTGGCTGCATTGTGGTTTACTAGGCAATGTTGTTAGTTATAAATTAGAAACATGTTTATTGTACTAACATGTTGGATGACAATATTCCATGTTTTTTCTCCGCTAGAATATACAATCATGCTTTTGTTTCTCAACATAACACACAAACCCCAGTGCTGGGTGCCACAGCCCTGCGTCGAGTCCACCCTGACCAGCTCCATCTGACTTCATGGTAAATAAATACAGTGCTTCATTCATTTGAAAAATCATTGCCTGTGAACATAATCCAAGCAGCAATTACATTTGCTAATGTAACATAATCAGAGAAAAAAAATGAAATCAGTAGTATATGACTGTAATTCCAACAAGACAGGGTTGACTATCCATAGACTGGGGCCTGCCAGGATGCTCCAGAATATTAAATGTTGTATGTCTGTCATTTTCCCTACTAGTGTTGAGGTTAAACAGGCAGTTCTGATGTTTACTTTTTCATCGGATGAATGTATGACACCTATCCTCATCTTTGTTATAAATCACCAGGCTCTGAGCAGGCAGTTTTATCAATAAAGCCGTTAAATAAAAAAAAAAAGTAAGAGATAATCCATGATGTTTTCATGCAAATAAATTTACATATTTCTACACGGCACGCCATACATCAGTGACTAAACCCATTAAGGTTTTACATTTGCTATTCTAAACACCTGCATATGAGCAACTCCTGCTCTGTTACCATCAGCACCTTGTCAGTTTGATAACATGAAGGCAGAGATGATTTAATCTGCAGCGAAGCAGAGAGCCGGAGTTGTCAAAACTGTCACTGGCAGCGTCTCCGTATAGAATACCATGAATATTTTCCGTGACGCGAGTTCGCTTTGGCTGTTTAATTACGGCTTTAATGATATGATGTTCATGATGATATAAAGGCAAAGAAAACAAGGATTGTTTTGTATTCATCAAAACAACGGTATTATTAGTGACTGGTTCCCCGCCACATCGCTGGAGTCAAGTCTGCCTCTCGCTGCTATAGGTTTATTAATTCAAGGTCACTTACTTCACCCCCTCCATGTCAACTCGTTTATCCATTTCAAGCCGGCTGTTACACCTCTATTGGTGTACAGGATCCCATCAAGCAAACTGGCGCCACCACCTTTTCTAATTTTGTTCAATTTGAGCTGGTATTTGCCGGGCTGCCCTTTAAAATGTGTTCAATTTAAGGATATTATACTTTTATTAGGGCTGGTGGGAGCGTACAGAATTGAGAGATGGAGGGATAAAGGGGGACTAGAGGGACCTTTAGCCCTGTGATTTTATTTCTGAAAACACTTTCATTTATCATGATATTTTGCTCCTGGAAAAGCTGTGTAACATCACAGCTGGCCACCCTGAGCGGCTCAGTATTCCATTTCCACTTATTATTGACTGAGGATAACGTGAAAAAAGGTTAAAATCTTAAATGCATTATACGTTTGTTATACATAAATATATGTTAACTGTACAATAGTACAATGTTCTACCAAATATTCAAACTTTTTCTGTAACACATTTATTACAATAATAATCATCAGATCATTTTATATTTCAACTTTAGAATTATATAAATATATATGAATACATTTGTTGGCTACAACAAACCTCTGATATTTTCCTTTGTTTATGCTCATCTTGTTACTCAAATAATTACAGTGGTATTATCTGCCCACTTTAGGTCAGGGGCGAAAACAATATTTGAAATGATCATCACAAAACGCGAATAATACATATAAATTCATGGTACAAAAAATAGAGACTACAGATAGAATGAATTAAAAAAAAAATACATTTAAAATCAATAAAAGAACACACAGTGAAAGTGAAGTGCTCAGTAAGAATGTGAGGAGGAGTATATTAACTATGATTTAACAATGTCCACAGTTGTGTCTGATTTCACATAACACCATGTTTGCTTTGACCCCACTGAGTCAGTAGAACACAAGGTTCTTTTTTTTCATTCATGTGTTCTTGAATTAAACCGTTTAGTGATTTGTAGACCAGTAGCAGAAGTTCTATTCTATAGCTGTCTGACTGGGAGACAGATTACAGATTTTAGAACTGGAGTAATGTGCCCTGATCTCTTTGTTCTGGTTGAAAACTCAAGCTGCAGTGTTCTGAATGAGTTATGGCCGTTTGATTCCAGTCCAGTCAGAAGCCCGCTGCAGTAGGCCAGTCTACGAGAGACGAAAAACATGACTCATCCTTTTCTGGTCTGTTTGGAACACAAAACCCTGCAATCTGGATATGTTCGTAAGATAACAGACGGCTGCTCTAGTGATTGATTTACTATGAGCGCACATCGACAAAATGAAGAGAAGTTTTCCGTCTGTATTTAAAACATAAAGAGGAGAAAATACAGCAAGCAAAGGCAGTGGTGGGTAACTGTAGTTTTAAAGCCTAGTTTATACTTATGTGGACGTACCTATGCCATGTCTACAGGCATTGAGCAAAAATATATATATATCTCAGTTTTTATTTATAGTTAAAAAATATATCACATCATAAAAACACTGGGTAGGACTCCAGAAACAAAACACATTTGAAAGCTACAGTGGATATCTATATAAAGTCTGCCACCCTTGTTAAAATCCCAATTTTTGGTGATGTAAAACAAATAATAAAATAAATAGTTTCACAACTTTTCCACCTTTTAAACTTGCACAATGCAATTGAAAACCAACCTAAAATGTTTCAGAGAGGTGAAGTAACCAGAGGAGCACCATACCTAGCATGCTGGCATTTTTTCCTAAGCTGGAACTGGGGCCTTAATCGAGATGGAGGGAATTAAATCAATGCTTCCACAAAACCATTGGGTTTCATTTTGAAGGCTGAAGGTGACGATGACGAGGAACTTATTCCAAAGCACACACGCAAATCAACAAAAGAATGGCTTGAGAGAGGTTTTGGAATGGCCCAGCCAGAGTCCAGACCAGAATCTGAAGAGGGCTGTGGTCAGCAGATACCCTCCACATGTGTCACATTTGGAACAGTTTTGCAAAGAAGAGTAGGTAAAACATTGTGAAAATTATTATGTTGATGTCATTCTCTTCCCTGACTATAAGCTTCTTCCTAAAGGAAAGCTTTTTACCTTTTCTTAAATGTAGGGAGGGTGCTGTCCCTGGACTGAAACAGGAAGGTGGTTCCAAAGCAGAGGAGCCTGATAGTTGAAGGCTCTGCCTTCCCTTTTACTTTCCAAACAGTGGATGATAAGGAACTATGAGCTATTTAAGATAGGATTCAGCCTTGCCATTAAGAGGTTTGTAGGTAAGGAAGAGGATTTTGAGGCCTATTTTCCTTTCACATGAAACCAGCAGAGAATTTTTAAATTTTGTTGAGATATTATCAGGTAATTTTCATAATAAGCATGGTAGACATTTTTTTTTTGATGTGGGATTTAAAGGCAAAATATGCAAAAATGGACGAGCAGCAAATAGCCCAAGAAAAAGGGAATACTAAATACCTTCTAATCAGCTCCGTTATGTATACAATATATTAACAAGCACACCAATACACACAGCATTATGATGCACAGCAGAGGAGTCGCTTAAGCTGCAGTAGTCATTTGAGAAGTTTCTCTGGACGTTTCGATTCCTTGTTCATGACAGGCACTTTTCAAATCTACAGTGGGTAAGTATTTTAGACTTAAAACGATATGTTCTGGGTGAAGCATTGCTTTAAACTTCTTTTGTGTGCACCGCGTGTGCGTTTCACTTGGGTTTTTGCAACTTCCAAGGCAATTAAAAAGAGTGATGAAAAGGCTTTGCTGGCTAGTGGAGATAAGCTCGCACAACACTGCTATCATACAGCCATTTATCTTTTTTTTTTTTTACTTGTTCAGTTGCCATTGCTTGTTACTAGTCAGCCTTTTCAGATTGAAAGATCCAAAAGTGTCTGTTTGAAGACCTGACTTTTTATTGCTGCTCTGAAGCTGGCATCATTAAAATCTGTCTTTATTTACATTCTCATATCTACAAACACAAAAGCTCCTTTATGATGTGAGTGATTCTGCTAGCAGACATATGACAACAAGTAGCCATTCATCAAAATATTGTCTAAATATAAGGAGGAAATATTAAAAATGAGAAAACAGTCTTGTTTGTGATTTCTTTCAAGACTTTCTGATGTTTACTGTTCTCCTCTCTCTCTCTCTCATCCTCCCCCTCTTTATTCCCCAGCCTCATTTAGGATTTCAGTCTAATTACGGCATACAATTCACTGAAGTAGATGGACAAAACTGTCATAATTTGTCCAGAAATATGCTGAAATCTGTTTGTTTGACGTTATCGCTGATTTACCAACATTATTGCACAGATTCGCTCTGCAGCTCATCTATGCGGTCTGTAATGAAAACCTTTTGTGTAAAAATAAATGCAGAGTGGAAATTACAAGACGAGTTGCCTAGCGTGTTTTATTTCAATTTCAATAAGTCTCTTTTGACTGCCTTTTGTTATAATGATTAACCTGCCTGTTTCCACCTTTCCTGCTAATTAAGCTAAATAGGTGTGCTCAATTCACACACTTTAGTAATCTCACTAGTACAGAGTCAAATTAGACAAATGCCGGCGTTGGTAGGAGACTGAACCTACAAATTTATTAATGTTTTCTTAAAAGCCCCCTCTTGACATAAAAAAAATCACCAACACCAAATAAAGATATATAATGTCAAAAAAAAGCGTTAACCCTAATAAAATGTGATACATGGAGAGAACTGCTGCACTGTGTAAACCACACTCTACCAGGAATTTGATTCTTTTTTTGTAATTTCTTTAAATCTATTGATACACTGCAAGGTAAGATTGGAATAAAATCCAAGTTAAAAACACAACCAAAAATTTCCTCAAAGTCTATTCTTTTAGCAAAAAGAAACTCAGACTTCCATCCCCCCTAATAATTACATAAAGTACCTAAAAATTTGTACATTCAGACTGTCAGTTGTCTTTTCTTATAATGTTTGATTGGTCATCTCAAGATGTTTAAGCTGTTATAACCTGGCATAATAAAACTGTGAGAAGTAAAGTGTGTGGCGCTGCAATATAAGCCTCCTAATAAAGTTACGGTTAGCACAGCGGAATCACAATAACATTCAGTTATCGTCAGCCACATTCTGGCTGAAGGCCACTGTTAATGTCAACATGGTAATGAGGCATTACAGGAGCAGCCATGTGTGCAAGCACAAACTGCCAAGTATGACACAAAGACGGCTGACTCGTTGGCTTTTGGCTATTCAATCCAGCCAGCTAATAGCCAACCAATGAACTGTCATTGTTTTTGTTTTAGTAGCGCATCGTAATATTTAGCACCTTTCACCTAAAGTAGAATTTTAACGATAGATAGATAGATAGATAGATAGACAGACAGACAGACAGATCACTAGGATACACACTTTGTTATTCTATGCATCACATACACATGAGATTTCCACTTTGCATCTTTCAAAATGTTGTTACTTAGGTAACAGTAATGAAGTATAATCAGAAACATGTACTTACAGTATAAGAAGTGAAACTACTCAATATCTGGTATATTACTTATTTTCTTAATCATTAAATACTTCAATAATGTTTTAGGTGATCAATGTAGTGCTAAATTATTTATTTTTTTAGATTAGTAAGCAAATGCAGTGCATTGTAATAGTTGGCACTTTCTTACATGAAGTAGAATTGAAAAAAATAAGGATAAGGATAAAAACTGTGTTATTCTATGTATCACATACACATTAGATTTCCACTTTGCATTTTAAAATTTTACTTAGGTAACAGTACTGAAGTGTTATTAGAAGAATGCACTTACAGTATAAAATTGAAAACTTAATATCCAGTATATTACTTAATTTTAAATCATTGAATGCTTCAAAGTATTTTAATGTTTGAGGTGATTAATATTTAGATCAAGTACTATATTACAATCTGCCTTCTAAAGTTCTACATCACTAGGATACACACTTTGTTATTCTATGAATCACATACACATGAGATTTCCACTTTGCATCTTTCAAAATGTTGTTACTTAGGTAACAGTACTGAAGTTTTATCAGGAACATGTACTTACAGCATCAACAGTGAAACTACTCAATATCTGGTATATTACTTATTTTTTTAATCATTAAATACTTCAAACTATTTTAATGTTTTAGGTGATCACTGTAGTGCTAATTGAAGTTTATTTTTAGATTAGTAAGCAAATGTAGTGCATTGTAATAGTTGGCACTTTCTAACATGAAGTAGAATTAAAAACATTTAAAATGTAGATAGACAGATAGAAATTATAGTTTATTAATTTTAGGTTATATATTAAAATCTGCCGGGCGACACGGTGGTGCGGTGGGTAGCACTGTTGCCTCACAGCAAGAAGGTCGCAGGTTCAAGACCCGCCTTGGGCCTGGGTCTGGGGCCTTTCTGTGTGGAGTTTGCATGTTCTCCCCGTGTCTGCGTGGGTTTTCACCGGGTACTCCGGTTTCCTCCCACAATACAAAACATGCTCAGGTTAATTGGTAAACTCTAAATTGCCCATAGGTGTGAGTGTGAGAGTGAATGGTGTGTGAATGGTGTGTGTGCCCCACGATTGGCTGGCGACCATCTGGGGTGTATCCCCCTGCCTCTCGCCCATAAAGTGCGCTGGGATAGGCTCCAGCAGACCCCTGCGACCCCGAAAGGGAATAAGCGGGATAGACAATGGATGGATGGATGGATTAAAATCTGCCTTCCAAAGTAATAGACCACTAGGATACAAACTTTGTTATTCTATGTATCACATACACATTAGACTTTGCATTTTAAAATATTACTTAGGTAACAGTACCGAAGTACTATTAGAAAAATGTACTTAAAGTATAAAAAGTAAAACTTCTCATTATTTGGTATATTCATTATTTTTAAATCATTGAATACTTCTAAGTATTTTAATGTTTTAGGTGATCAATGTAGTGCTAATTTAAGGTTTTTTAGATTAGTAAGCAAATGCAGTGCATTGTAATAGTTGGCACTTTCTTACATGAAGTAGAATTAAAAAAAAAATAAAATGTAGATAGACAGATAGAAATTATAGTTTATTAATTTTAGGTTATATATTAAAATCTGCCTTCCAAAGTAATACGCCACTAGGATAAAAACCTTGTTATTCTATGTATCACATACACATTAGATTTCCACTTTGCATTTTAAAACATTACTTAAGTAACAGTACTGAAGTATTATTAGAAAAATGTACTTAAAGTATAAAAAGTAAAACTTCTCATTATTTGGTATATTAATTATTTTTAAATCATTGAATACTTCAAAGTATTTTAATGTTTTAGGTGATCAATCTTGAGATCAAGTACTATATTACAATCTGCCTTCCAAAGTTCTACATCACTAGGATACACACTTTGTTATTCTATGAATCACATACACATGAGATTTCCACTTTGCATCTTTCAAAATGTTGTTACTTAGGTAACAGTAATGAAGTATAATCAGGAAAATGTACTTACAGTATCAACAGTGAAACTACTCAATATCTGGTATATTACTTATTTTTTTAATCATTAAATACTTCAAACTATTTTAATGTTTTAGGTGATCAATGTAGTGCTAATTTAAGTTTTTTTAGATTAGTAAACAAATGCAGTGCATTGTAATAGTTGGCACTTTCTTACATGAAGTAGAATTAAAAACATTTAAAATGTAGATAGACAGATAGAAATTATAGTTTATTAATTTTAGGTTATATATTACAATCTGCCTTCCAAAGTAATAGACCACTAGGATACAAACTTTGTTACCCTATGAATCACATACACATTAGACTTTGCATTTTAAAATAGTACTTAGGTAACAGTACCGAAGTACTATTAGAAAAATGTACTTAAAGTATAAAAAGTAAAACTTCTCATTATTTGGTATATTACTTTTTTTTAAATTATTGAATACTTCTAAGTATTTTAATGTTTTAGGTGATCACTGTAGTGCTAATTTAAGGTTTTTTAGATTAGTAAGCAAATGCAGTGCATTGTAATAGTTGGCACTTTCTTACATGAAGTAGAATTAAAAAAAAAAAAAAAAAGTAGATAGACAGATAGAAATTATAGTTTATTAATTTTAGGTTATATATTAAAATCTGCCTTCCAAAGTAATACACCACTAGGATACAAACTTCGTTACCCTATGAATCACATACACATTAGACTTTGCATTTTAAAATAGTACTTAGGTAACAGTACTGAAGTATTTTTATAGAAAAATGTACTTAAAGTATAAAAAGTAAAACTTCTCATTATTTGGTATATTCATTATTTTTAAATCATTGAATACTTCAAACTATTTTAATTTTTTAGGTGATCAATGTTGAGATCAAGTACTATATTACAATCTGCCTTCCAAAGTTCTACATCACTAGGATACACACTTTGTTATTCTATGAATCACATACACATGAGATTTCCACTTTGTACTGAAGTATAAAAAAATATAGGCAGACAGGACAGACAGACAAATAGATTCAAGTACATTCTTTTAAAGTGAAATATTATAGCCTGCCTTCCAAAGTAATACCTTACTTATTTTCTCTATTCTAGTACTCTACTAAGTTCTGTACTTCCCTACATCACTGCCAATTTAGATATGGTTAGAATATGTACCAGTTCATACAATTTTTAACTTTAAAAACATCCATAGATAATTGTGTGATTAATAATTGACATTGTACTGTATTGCACACTCCACAGTAGCCTGATGTTTTGTGTGTTGATTGTGATTGTACATGGCCTTCGGTTCTGGAGTTTCCTGTCCTTTGTGACTTGTAGCGCCTCCCTGAGGGCAGGAGGTCAAACAGATGGTGGCCGGGATGAGAAAGACTGTTCTCATCCCGCAACATCCAGCAACGTTTTTTGGCATCGCGAAACCACCCGCTACCCACAGAGGTAGCGGGTGTTTGCAATGTCCTGGAGTGAGGGAAGAGGGCAGCCAATGGTTTTTTGTGCTGTGTTAATGACCCTCTGAGATGTTTTTTTTTTTTTTTTAATCAGTTGCTGAGCAGCCAGCACGCCACACTGTGAGGCAGTATGTTAGGATGCGCTCTATTGTTGACCAGTGAAAGGCCACCAGCAGCTTCTCACATAGAGAGGTTTTTCTCTGAACTCACAGGAAGTGCAGATGCCGCTGCGCCTTTCTGACAGCAGCTGTGGTGTTTGTGGACCAGGGCAAGTTGTCAAATATGTGGGCACTAGCATTTGAAGCTGTGGAGTCTTTCTTTATGAAGATGGGAAGGGGGCTCCGCTCTGCACTTCCTGAAGAGTTCTTTTTTTGTGTGTGTGTGTGTTG
This sequence comes from Eupleurogrammus muticus, assembly GCA_036785175.1. Taxonomy (NCBI): domain Eukaryota; kingdom Metazoa; phylum Chordata; class Actinopteri; order Scombriformes; family Trichiuridae; genus Eupleurogrammus; species Eupleurogrammus muticus. Next base: position 18,079,106 of record JAYKQN010000003.1, on the reverse strand, counting down.
AGTGTCACATTGTTTGAAGAGTATCACATCCACAGTTTCTGGATTTTGTCTCGTTAGGCGGATTCATCACCTCCCACGCTTGTGTCATCTTCTCATTTGATAATTGTGTCTTACAAGCCACCAAATTGCATTCACCTCCAATGAATTGGGGTGTTGGCAGAAATCACAGTCAGTCACTTTAAACATTTGGCAAATTAAACCAAAACTATATGCATGGCTAAATACTGCTGGAGAGAACTGAGATATACTTTGCGTAATTTGGATGACCTTTCCAAGTGTGGAGTTTTCTATTAGCAGCACTATGGAGAGTGAGACCAAAGTCAACATGCATGTGTACCAGAACTGTCTCAATGTGTCAAAAAAAAAGTTATGAATAATATTGCTGGCAAACAAACACAAAGCATTTTGGTGTGAAATCTTGTTTGAAAAAATGCTGAAGAAAAGCTGTGATAGGCCTGATCACAGATGACAATGATCTGACCCACTGGTGTTTCTCAACAGCAGCCAGTCTAAGGAGCTGATGGGAAGGGAGGGGATTACACCCTCTTGATACCCCACCCTGTGTAACAACAGAGAGTTGCTGAGAGTCTGACCTGGGGGCTGCATACTGATTCAGTGGTGAGAAAAGAGACTGTTTTACCTCAGATACTTTGGGAGCATCTGGGTACCCTTTCAGATATTGAAGAATTTGTCTTCCCTGAAGGTGTTGTCTTCCAAAGCTTTGAGTCATAAATGAATAAGAAAACCTCCAATCTAATCGAGCAGTGGAGTTATTTGTTTATTTAAAGTGCAGGGAAGAGTTGCACGTCTTCATGAAACTGGGTAAAACTTAAGTAGAAAATTCATGTTTCTAAATTTAAAAAATATTTATACCAAATGTAAATAGCTTTTTTAGCTGACATATAAAAAAAATGTGTGCATGAGTCCATGCCCAACATTCACATTTTTGGTTGTAGCATTTGATTGACAGGACCTAGAAGGATGGAGACAGGGGGATTAAAGGTGAGGCTTTTATGATGATAAGATTAGTTGAATTAATGAAATTTGAGTGCATTTAAATTGTCATTCTCATTTTTTATTTTGGGGGGGGGGGGGGTTGACGGTTCTGCTGATGCACAGACCTGAAATAAATCATGCCCCTTAATGCATCTTCCTTCTGTATCATTGGGCTGTGTGTAAATTAGAGAAACACTGACTATATAGGCTGGATTTAGCAGAATATATAAAGGAATACAGTGTTTATTATATTTTAGATGTTGAGTGTGTCATGTAACAACTATTTAAGCAGGCGACCCTAATGAGGAATAAGCGGGTATAGAAAATGACTCACTGGCTGGTTAGGATGTCATGGCCAATCATAAAAAAACTGCACTTAGGTCTAGGCGGACAAGAATTGAGACCTTGGAGTTCATTCTGAGGTCATTGATTGTTTCAGTAAGATCCCCAAACACTCAGAGGAAGGTTTTATTGTCACTCGTGAGTATAGCTTCAGCCATTAATTGACTTCATCACAGCTTGTGAACAGCCATGAGGTTTCCCACAGCACACCAGGCTTATCCTGTGTGTTACAGGCTACATCTGATCATCCTTTGAGGCATTATTGTCTGTATAATTTTCACTTGTTTATCTCTCCCTATAGATCTGGATGAAATATTTGTCCCAGTAAAAACTCTCATTGTTATTCGGTGAATGCAATGAGGCTTTGATGCATTCATGAGAGGCTCTACCGATAAGACTTCAGTTCCATTGTAACCCCAGTTAATAGGTTTGAGAGGAACGGAATGACATTTTAAAGAACATAAACAAATAAAAGTTGTTTTTTTTTCATTTCTCTATGCAACTGCACCTGACAACCTCCAATGTGTCTGTCTAGTTGTTTGTCTTGTGACAGACTCACAAACTGGCATGTTTATGATATAATGTAAAATATTAAGAGAAAAAGGCATATTTATCAGTGTCAATATGACGGTGTGTATATAAACGAAGGATTATGGCTTGATTCCTGGGGATTTTATAGCATAGTGACGGTTGTTTTTTTCCAATTAAATTGACACATCTCCTTTCTGTTGTCGACATTGTATATTACTCTCCATGTCCTCAAACTAGTGGAGAAGTACAAGCAGCTAGCCAAAGGACCCACGGTAAGTGAAGTGTTGTTGATGAAATGCTGTAGTAAACTAATAAGAGCAGGGCTTTAAAACCAATTGTGAATGAGACTGAGGTGGGGCAATGAGAAGGAATCAAATCTGGATCTCATCAGCGGCATTACAGCAGCATTATGGATGAAGGATGGGCTGCTGCAGGTAGGTATAGAGTTGCAGTATTGGCTGCATGACAGCATTATAGGGGCAATGCCTCATGCCTTATTACACATCTATCACACCCGTCTGGGTATTTAAAGCTGCACTAATCTGTTTGTTTTTCATCAACAATGAATAAAAAAACCTGAAAGGAATTCCCTGTAGTGACAGATAGACCATTCAACTCTAAGCACTCCATAAAGAAAAAATCAATTTCTGCATCCTTTAGACCGTTGTTTTGGTTTTCTGGTCCAAACCTTTACGGTTTTGGGGTCACGATCACTTTCCGGCCACAGCAGTCAGCTGTTCTAAGAGGACCTGCTTTTTAAAAATTCACTGCGCGCTACTTTTTTCAGCACTAAATGACAGACAAAGTTGGCAGTGAGTGAACACAGTTGAGCGTTGAGTCAAGTCAAGTCAAGTTTATGCGTAAAGCCCCGAATCACAAATCACTGGTTCACCTCAGGGGCTTTAAAGTCTGTATAGAAATACACCATGCCATGTTTTTAGACTTTGGAAGCACAGAAGTAAAAAATGTAAAAAAAAAAAAAAAAAAAAAAAGAAACACTGAAGACAATGACTAAATCACATGGATTTCTAGTATACTGTATATGAATGATGCAATTGGTCAGGAGCCAGGGCAGCGTCCACATCCCACCAGAACAGAATATGGCCTGAGTCACACAACCTGAAGAAATAGAAGCTCTGAGTTCTAAAACTGGAAGATGGTTCCACAGGATAAGAGCCTGACAGTTGAAGGCTCTGCATACCATTCTACTTCTGGAGACGCTGGGAACCTCTAATAAGTCACCAGGTGGATGGAAACACAACTCAATGATTATATAACTGCTAGGCATGTTAATACATCATGGTTTACATACAAATTAAAGAGGCCATGTTTTGCCAATATCACAGTTTATTATTAAAATGTTAGTGTTCTATTTTTAAATTAAAAAAAAAAAAAGCAATGCAGTCTGCCTTCTCACACACTCACTCAGAAAATGGCCTCCCCTCCCTACTAAAGCTGTTGTGTGAGGTCTAGTGCTGTCAAAAACATCACACCCTCAGCTGGGCTCGATCAGAGAAACAGAAGTCATGGACAAGTTCTCTGGAGGGTGGCGGCATCTATATGAATCTAGGGGCAGTTGCTATAAACTTTTGCTCCTGTTTTAGCATCAGAAGCAGGGATATTTCTAAATGGCATAGGTTTCAACAACACTATAGAGGACCAAAAAACATGTGGCTGCACACAAACGAGCAAGGTCAGGAAACGCTATTACTGGAGAGGCCTTCTGTAGCGAGGGCTGTCCACGGCTCACGCCAGGCCGCCTCCACCGGGGCACCCAGCAGGCCACAGGCCAGCGCGGGGCCAATGTGACGCTGTGGCCCATAGGACAGAGACATCCCAGTCACCGCCGACCGCAGACAGCCCCCACCAAGGAATCAAAAAGAACCAGTAACAATAAAAGCATAAAACTAGAGACAGTAAAGGCATAAAACTACCAAACACTACACAAAACTACATAGACTAAGAAACTAAATTAATAAAACACTAAAAGTAGCTCAAATCAACACATCTTAAAATAGCTTTATAAGAATAAATAAATTCGTAAATAAAAGGTAAAAAAAAATAACTAGAATGTGTAGTAAAAAAATGAAGTGACATATTAAAATAGCATAAGAAAATAAAACAGTAGTTTAAAGCCAGGTTAAATAAGTCCTTGGGGAAGCTGTTCCACATATATAGTGATGGACGTTTGTGTTCTAACTTGAAGGATTATTAAAACTACCGCAGGATCTTAGGGTCCACAAAGGGCTCATATGGTAAAATCAATTCTGATGGATAAGAAGGTAAAAAAAACATACAAACAGGTAGTCAATGCAGTAATTTTAAATTCTATATAATATGAGCCCACCCTCTGTCTGCTGGATATTTATATAACAAGCTAAAGCTAAAGTATTTTTTTTTGTAATGTTCTATTTAAATGGTAATGGATGAACGCTTAAACTATAGATACAGGTTATGTGGGCCACGTGTAAAGTTGCAACAAATGGAAAAGGATGGGAAGGTGTTTATAAAAGAAAAACATCTGGCCATTGATGCTACAACAAATGTGGAACACATAGCAGATGGTCTTTGGGTGTGTTGAATGCTAATTCTCCTGTTTAAGTAGAGAAGAAGATCTAATGAATGAAAGTACATTACGCTAAGCAAACTCTGTAACTTTAGAAGAACTCTGGTGAGTATGTGACATTATTAACTCCAGTGTAATTAGAATAGTATGGTCTCAAATAACAGATGTAACGTTAACTGAACTATCCTTCTTCCATCTGCTTAGCTGTGATATTGTGATGCAAACATACAGCTTATTACCACATATTACTTATATTATCTCCTTAGAAGACAAAGCAGTGGAGGGAAATGCAAACACAAAATAAAAATATACTGAGGCTCCATCTCAGGCCATGTCTGATGCTCCTATGTTCAGATTTCCCGAAGTAGTTCTTCTCATTATGGTGTGTTCATGAGCTCTTAGTTGTATGTGGAAACAACATGGATGCCACGATGTGTTTAAATGACATGCTAATAATTATTTAATTTCGCATTTGTGTGACAAACAGGTTAAAACATTGCTTTACCTGATTTCTTATCAGGGTTGATAATGTAATAAAATAAGAGTCACTTTTTGTGGGCAGCAACTAATGGTTATCACCAGTACATGAATAAATACAAAAACATTGTTCACATGAACCAAATCCTGCTAATTGATCACATATGCTTCACATATTATTTACTGCCTCTTATTAGTGTCTTCAGCTGACTTTAAATATCTATTGCACAATAAATAGATAAGGTGCTCATATTATTATGATATTATTAGACAGGTGTGATGCTGTGGAAAAGTCATTATAGTTTTGCAGCCATGTATTTTGTAAAGCGTGTGTATAAAGCTGTGTGCCGTGTGGTGGTGGAAATGTATCCACCTGTAGAGGGTTTCTAACACAGCTTCCATTGTAGGAGCTTTTTTTTCTTAATAAATCATAGATTGTTGCAGTTTTTTTTGTACTAACAAAAAAAAAAAAACAGGAAAGAATACTTAAATTCTATAAAAATATAATTACCACTAATGAAAGAAGATGGTTTTCAAATTGAACATGCTCTTTGGCTAAAACCATTTGATAATTGAATTTATAAAACAATGACTGTATATATGATATATGCTGTTACCATGGTGAAAGATGTTCCCCTTCCTTTTCCTCTCTTCATATAATATGCGGTAAGAACAGCTTCTCATTGCGCTCATATTCACTATGAAAATATTTCCCCTTTGTACGCTTCTGATTTCCAACATTTTGGCATGCGTCACTATTATCATCAGTCTGAATACTTTATTCATATTTTCCTCATTTGATTATGAGAATTAATTTGCAAGAACATATTGTTATTTTCTCCGCTATTCCGATTAATTAAACTGATCCAATTAATTTCCACTGATGTGACGGCAGCAAAGCACAACACACAACAAAGAAAATACTCCACGTTTTTTTTTGGGTGTCCCATCAATGAATCATATTCAAGGTCTTTGTTTCTCAACGTCTCTCGCTCTCTCTCTCGCTCCCCGTCAGCCCATTTATACGATTTAAGTCAAATGACAGGGCATGGAACACAACTTAATTAGAATTTGTTTTTCTTCCTCTGCTAGTAATTAGTTGGTTAAAGCAGAGCGAAACAAGCGCGTGTGGGGAAATGTAAAATTGTACATTAATCATGCAGTATTTCTACGAGTAGCCATCGGACTGTGGCTCTATCGGTTGATATGTGTTTTAAGAGGAAGTAGTTTTCTATTTGTTCGTGGTTGCACATCATAGGTTTTTATTAGTTTCTCATTCAGTTTGCTTTAAATCAATATCGCTTGTTGCCGCAGATCCACATGTAGTTGAAGCTGTGTCCTGCTCCGTGGTTTCTAAGCTTGATCAGTCCTAGACTGCAACTCTGCCGGACTTCGTATGTGTCAGATGCACTGAGGCAACCGGGTAATTAGATGTAGACAACCCACACACTGATTTTAAACCCTGTGTTCACCTCCAACGGCTTTTTGTCACTTTCTATGGAGCTTTATGGAAGCTTGGAGACAAGAGTCCATTACATGGAACATAGAATGGACTCTATTCCTTTGTCACACCAGTGAAAAAAAAAAAAAAACATTTTAAAGAGCATAAACAAATTCCCCATGCCGAGGGCAGGAGAAATGGAGAAAAATGAGCGGCGACGTCGAAACAGCGGCTCGCACACGCCTCGCTGTCAAGGCGAGATTGAAGGATGCGGAGGCAGAGCAAACGTGCGCGGGGTTAGTGTCAAGTGTGTGAACTCTATTCTGCTACTAATGCATGTGAACAGGAGCTATAAGCATTCTGGAACCACGGAGTGACAAGAGAGGCCCAGGCTGAATAATTCAGCGTGCTTGTTCAACGCGCACTGCCTGTTTACGACGCCCCGCGCTTGTGTGAGTGAGAGGGAGGAAGAGATGATACTCACCCAAACACACTTATGATTAGTTTTGTGTTTGTTTGGATTTTTTTTTTGTTTTTTTTTCAGGATCAGATAAAATGTATCCCTCAAGGAGAAATTGAATAGAGTTGCTCATAAAAGAAACATCAAACAAGGGATTTAACAGATACAGCTTATTCAAATTACACAACAAAATCATCAGTGTAAAATACACAGACAGCAGGTCCACAGCTTGCTCTTACATACACAGACATATGTAAAAACATGCACGCGTCGATTTTTTTTTTTTCAGTTCACTAACCTGTATCTGTTCGCTTGCCTGAGGGGGATGTTGATATTCTTGGTGAAGGAAATGAGACGGGTCAGAGCTTATTTTCTGAGCCGGCCTGCAGCCTGGACCACCGACTCGTCGTGGCCTGAAGGGGATGCGACTGTCTGACTCCTGCAACCTTCAGAGCTGTGCACCAGATGACACTTTTCCCAGAAGTGGAGCTACCGTAGATAGGAGTAATGGGTATATATACTGTATATATATAGTGACCCTACTTCTGTGATCACACAAGAAGCCCTCTAACAATTTAAAAAAGAAAAAAAAAACTCCTGCACCTACCTAAGGGTAGTAAAGTGCCGCAATGGTTATCATTTTCCTCTCACAGCAAGATGGTCAAGGGCTTTCTATGAGGACTATCCTGTCAATATAAATAAATGTACTCTACTCCAGCGTCCCAAAGGTTATGCATTAGCATGGCACTGGTGCTACTTTCATTGCAAACATACACATTAACATTCACCTACGCTGCTGGGAAAGATAAGGCCGCGTGTGTGTATGCATATGGAACACTGAATACATTTAGGAGGGAAAAATACAACTCCGCCGCTACAATATTAATAATCTTGAGTATAAGAGCTTAAAGGCAGAGTATGTGTGATTTCTCTAAAATACGATGTGTACACCCGTACTGCAGTAATCCCTCTCAATCATCACTTATGATCCGCCAGAAGTGTGTGGTGGCGTGTTTATCTGCAGAGACCCTGTTCTCCACCTGCATATTTTATCTTCTCATTGTTTTGGTGGTGTAACCACACAATTGCAGGATAAGTTTCTCATTTCTGAAGTTTCAACCTCTTTTTCGGCTTTAAAGTTTTCTTTTAGTGAGTTTTGCCTTGTACGATACAGGGGTCTAAGGACAGGGAACTTTGTGTTGCTTTTCTACAAACTGTAAAGCACGTTGTGGCGAATCTGTGATTAGTGGTTTTGAGCTATACGAATAAAGTTGGCTTGACTTTTATATTTACATAAAAAAATCACCTCATAAAATTCTGTTGCTGTTGCTTTGCCTGTCTGAGCAGTCCCTCTGCAGAGCACAGCATCACATTTGATAGCATAAACTTCCCGTAGTATTGTGCGGAGGTGTGGGCATTTTATTTGTACTTTAGAACATAACCGCTGTGGGACAATTATAAAACTGCATTTTATTTCTCACTTTCACTACCAAAGCTCAGTCCCACCAATTTCATTGCTCGCTTGTGTGGAGCTGGGGAGGAGTCAGCTGTGAAAGGCACCTGACGATTTCTGCATAGGATGCCTTTAAGAATAATGTGGAATAAATGAGTACAACTGACAAATAATAGCACACTTAGTCAAGTTAAGGGATAAAAAGCAGAAACAAGAATGAAAGCTAACACATGTTTGCATCACTTGGAGGGTTGCATGTAGTTAAACTGTGTATAATATGCTTCTGATGATGATGATCGGCATTTCTATATTGATTTAATGTCAGATGAAAATGAAACTTGAAGTGTGGTTGTTTGCTTTGTCCATGTTCATATTTCATTTTGCGTAAAGAACACAGAGAAGAATGTGAGATCTATTTGTTCATATAGCCTGGCTAATATAGAGCAAGTGCAGCTTCCAGAAGCTTAACTCTAAGGGCATAGCGGGTCTATTAATGCAGGGTGGGGCTTGAAAAACTTAAACAGACTGTTTCAGACAGAGTCTGAACCGAGGGTCTGCATGAAGAGCCGCTGTGAGATAAAGGCTTTTTTTGAACTGTAAATCATGCAAATATATTCCAGGAAAGCCCCAGAATTAAAATATGAACCTAGAAATGTGCATGAAAAGTCTTCTTTAAAGTGGTGGATAACTCGAGGTGTACCTCCACCCATGCTCACACTGTGCTGGGACAGGCCACCACCCTGAAGGGGTTGAGATGATGGATGGAGGGATTGATCCGCTCAGCTAATTAGAAGTAGTGTATTGATCTGTTAGGGTTGCCTATCTAAAAGAGCAGTGATCTCCCTACTCCGTGTACTGTAAAACTGCAGTGGCAAGTGGAACTCGATGGCAACTCATTAGATGGTGATTGGGGCTCTCAGTATACATTTTATAACCATTATTCTATTACACACAGGCATCACCCTGTAACGGAGCTCGACAGATGTAACACTTACAAGACAGCGACATGATGGCGCAGCCTTACAATAACAGTTCTAATTGGTCACATAAGAACAAGGCAGAAAACTCCAACTCCTCCTAACTAGAGCGCACAAGCAGAAGGTGGTAGGGTGTGGAGTACACCACACTCCGTGACAAAAAAGACACACAGAGCGAAAGGAAAAGAAAAAAGAGAGAGGGTGGGAGCAAAATCAACAATACAGTTGAATTCCAGCCAAGCCTGGCACTTCATGGTAAAAATAGAGGTGAAGAAAGGCAGGAAGGGGGGAACTGAATAATCTCAAATAGCTCAAATAGTCTAATCACACTGTTAAACAGGAAGGTGGAGGAGATGCCAGTCGCGCAGTGGTTTCCCACACCTACAGCTGCAGATGAGAAGTGCATCAGGACTGAAGTGGAACGTACGCTGATCTCTCCCACCCACCGGGGCTGATTTTAGACGTGGCTGCAGAGAGAGAACTGAAAGCAGGAGCAGATGGTCAAAGGATTCAGTATCTATGTTAAGAACGTGAACACATTGAGTCAGTGAATGAGGGTTTATATGGTGCCAACATTGAAAAAGCGTGGCATAACAAAACCACACGCCTTCGTCCTTGTTTTCTATCGTTTTTTACTACTAAAAATGCATGTTGATTTTGAGTTTGATAGAGAATATGAGTGATAATCTCTCATTGAACAGGACACGTGTGCAAAATTGTTATTAAACACAGTGTAGGTCAAAATTCAAAATCGGTGCAGCAAACGCGATAGTTATAATAATTACCAATCATTTTCTCTTCTAAATAAGTTTGGCTAGCCGTGGGATCTGTCTAAAACCTCGAAAGCTTGTTCTACAATCACTGCAAATTATAGAGTTCAATATTGTTATCACAGAAACTAAATTATAAAAAATTAGACCCAGGTTTCTGAAACTGGGATTTTCTTCACAAATAAGTGGAACTATTTGCTGTAGTATGTGAGCACATTCTGCCCGGTGGTTTAAAATTATTATTACATATCCTAGTAATAATGACAACGTTTTGATGTGGAAGTGACACAACAGCGATAGTGTTGAGCGCTCTGCTGCTCTGTCGTTAGCTTTACGAAATGACAATCAAGCTGTTTCCCAGCCGCCGATACTGGAGGTCATCATTCGGACTTTTTAATGGGATTCAATCAGCACCTGACTCAATCACCGAGTTGAGGACTCCCACCACGCCGTTCTTTTTGAAGGTCGACCGTCCGTCTTTTCAAACATTCACAGGGACGGCGAGCAGAGGACGTAAACGGGCACGCAATGCATAGAAGCCAAACGACAACTCATTCAGTAGTTTTCTAGCCTCTTTAAATGAATGTTAATTAGTTTCAGCTTGATCAATTTACCAGAAACAGTAACCATTAAATAAATTGTACACTTTGTGAGACTTAAGAGCACTTAGCAGCATTAAGTAGAGCAGGTATTATAATAAAATGTTCAGAAGTATGTTTTAATTAGTGTATAGTTAAATCATGGTAAATATATTGCTTTAATTACCTTACATTGAGCTGTTTTTATCTACATGGGGAGCTGCCGTGTTGCATCAAAGGAACATTTTTCTTAATTTTTTCTCATCATAGGGCACCAATTTAATAAATAATTGCATATTTCCTTCTACATCGGTGACCTAGTTTTAAGAAATATTCATATGCACAGTGATTCATTGCTTCCTTAACATTCGGAAAGTTTTTTTTAAGATATTGTTACTAATACAATTTAAACTTTTTTTTTTACTCACTGAAGGAATAATGATTAATTGTTCAGCCTGATGGATATGAAAAGCAACTGTTTGCCTGCTCACATGAATGTTTTTGACTTGATACTAATGAGAGGCTAATTGGAGGCTAATTAAGCAGTCAAGCGGTTGGAAGATTGGGTGGAGTGGAGCTCTGAATATGTGATGCCACAGAACTCTATGAACCTGATAACAATGACAGATGTAAAGAATATCTGAAACGGATGCAACAAAACTAACGGGAGAGAGCGCAATCTGCCAATCAAACACACACACACACACACACACACACACACACAGAAACACACAAGTTCATCAGATTCTTAGATTCATTGAAAAAGAACCTTTCTACTGTCTGTTAGGAAATCTCTCCATGTTTCCTGCAGCGTGGTGAATAGTCCCGTCTTCTGAGTGCCTGAGAACAAGAGATTGAAAGAGAAAAGCAAACAGAGACTTTGAGGAAGAATGAATCAAGACATCTCATACGGTGTCTATCACCAGTTAGATCAAATACGTAGTGTTTGTCGTGTCTGTGTTTATTGTATCTTTGCTCTACAGGCAACTTTTTAGCCTATTGCTGTATATATCGCTTAGTTAGTTAAAAGAAAATTGTTAAGAGTCTTTGTGTCTGTGTGTGTGTGTGTGTGTCTGTGTGTGCGTGTGTGTGTGGACTGATTTGGCTCCAACTGTCCCTGTCTTTTCAGCAGGCTTTTATGAAACTACACACACACACACACACACACACACACAATTTGCACATCCACATAATAGTGTTACATCGTTTAACTTGAATAATTGCATTGAAAAACAGAATCTGAATAGCATAATTTGAAGCGGAATTTATTTAGTTTGGAAGTGGATTACAATAAACTTGAAGCTGAATATAATAGTATAAAATGGAATTCATTTGTTCTCAAACAGTATTTGATCCTCCGTGAAAATTTGACTCTCTATACAGCTCTCACGATTCAATTTCCAGTTTACTGCCGCGCTCATCCAGTCGCCGCGGAAGGGCATCTGAGTGCAGATTAACAGAACTCCTTTTCAAGTACTAATGGCGTCTCGACGGCTGCATTCCCATGGTAACCGCTCCGGGCGAACCACAGCCAGCCGCGGCAGCTTCGGAAAGTTGCTCTTTTCAGAAATGACAGATGATCACATTCACACGGAGCCGAGGTAGCCGAGCTGATGTTAGGTCCGAAAAATCACAGCAGCGGCTATGTTTTATTATTATTATGGGGCAGCAGAGGTACAGCGGGCGTCCACCGGATCGGGGAAGCTGCTGTTCGAATCCCAGGTAAGGATGCATGTTGACGTATCCTTGGGCAAGACGCCTGCACCGTCCATGTGTAGATAGGTGAATCTGGAGTGCTCTGAGGAGTTGCAAAGACAAGAAATGATTGGAGTGTGGTATATCAGCAGAAGTGGGATAACACAAAATCCTTTCAATATTGCACAGTATATATGCACACACACACACACACACACAAACATGAACAACTGTTAGGGAAACAAAGGCATAGAGGAAAGTTCTCCATGTGTATGTATATATATACATCAAGAAGACAAATAAGTATAAGTGCTCTAGCTCATAAATATGCTTTTTTTGCCCAACCCTGTCAATAATATTATTATAAATTACAACAAAACCCACAACTTTTTTTTTTTTTTTTTTAACAGTTGAATACAGATAAAACAGGGATTGCGGTTCCAGTTGAGTTGACAGATTATAGTGCATGACTATCTGTGAAGGCAGGTATCCATGCCATAGTCGCAGAAATCTGACACAGGCCGCTGCTCAAAGCAGCCGCGCGTGAAATACAATATGTTTGCCGGTAGATTTGTGAATGAGATTAATATCTACATGTGCCCGCTTGGTATTCTGTCACCACACGGCGCCGGTGCGCACTTTGTCAGATGTATTTACATGATGTCGTTTGCAGCAGCAACAACTGACATTCGCTACGATCAGATTTAAACCTGCTTTGGTTTTATGGCCTTGACTGTTTAAATCTCTGCATCATGGACTTCAGCTGCACTTGCAGGCTCATCCTTTTTAAGACATTTGTTGCAACCTAAGACCGTTAATATTTATTCTGTGTGCAAGGCCAATAAATTAGTGCACAAGAAAAAAAAACATCTATTAAAATATGTTACTGGGGCTGCAAAGCTGAATTTTGAAGCTTGTTATCGCTCCGACTCATTGGAGTGTTGTTTTAAAGTTGTGAGATGAATAATATGAGACTAGTGTCTTCAGTAGTGGACAGATGAAGATAGGAGTGCATTCATACGTTAAACCCAACTAGCCTTAGGGGTGTCAAAGAACTAGCATTTTAATTTGCATGGCCTTACACATTCTCTTTGCTGAACAGCGCTACATTTGGGGAAATCCGCTTATTCGGTTTGCTCTCACAGCGGGTTAGATGAGAACGTGGATGCAACTCACTTGTTTGTTCTCACATGAAGAACAGACTTTGAGCTGGAAGGTGATAAATCAAACTCAGCAACAGATTGAGACCACAGAGAAAAGAAGACTTTAAAAATAGCCTACATCTAAATACATTGTTAGAATTACTTTGTTTTGCATGTATTCTGTCATAAAATGAAGGTTGTAGTGAAAGTGCACTAAGTAGGATTTCTTTCCTCCCTGTATACCCAACATCATGACCGATGGCCTTTCGACATGTGGATGTCGTTTTTTTTAAATGATGTTACAAGACTTTAAATACTATTCATTCTGTCTTTCCACCCCCTCCCCCCTCCCAATGACCTCCATGATATGCAGAGACACATCCATCCATCACCCACCTGCTGGCTTCCCCACCACCAGTATCTGGAGCCCGGGGGCCTTAACGAAGATTATTCACATCAATGGCTACGTTTCCATGTGCGTGTCAAGCCAATTTTAAGCAACCCTTTGAAATCTGGCTAATAAGGAGGCTCGTATTAGTTGTGTTGCCAATCAACCAGTTTGGAGCGATTCGATGCACTCATGTAAAGTGGAGTTTGGTCAAAAAAAGGGAATTTATGAAATTAAATTTTCACATTTATTTCTTACAAGTCGTTGTCAACATAACAGCACTTTGCTGATATTTACTGATAAATTCAGCGTATTTTTTTATTATTCTCTGTATTTTAGACTCTATATAGACTGCAAATTAGCTGAAGCTAGATGTCTTATGTGCATCACATATTTCCTTTTTTAATGTGGCAGTGTTGTATGCATCGTCCCTGTAAAATAAACTTTATAAATATAGGTTATGTTATGCATGTCTGTAATAAAAGAAACAGAAGAAGTAGACGTTGCAAATCTGGAAACAAAGTCAGCCACGTAGGAGAAATACTTATTTTGATTTGACAGATCCATTTCATTAATATGTGTAAGCCTGATATAATTATGCTGTTTTGATAATTGATAATAATCTTTATTAAAATTATATATATATATATTCAAGTTACCTGCTGAGCATAAATGCATTTGAGATAAACACAGCATTAAATTGATTCCTCAGACAAATTTTCACAGAAAGTCCAACTTAATCCAATCACATATCTGTCAGCAGACACTTATCATGAACCTAACGCCCACATATCTCCAACAGTGTCACAATCTGTAATTGGTTTGGAAACTGATTTAATTGTCTGGACGTGGGTATTCAGAAATGGGGCAGGTACTGTCATACCTCTGGTTATTGTGTCTCCCGCTTGCCGGAATAGACTGTTAATGTTATGCTGCTATTTCCCCAGAATGTCATCAGTTTATCCATATTCACCACTATTGTGTCTATTTAATTGAATGTGATCCACTCTGTCCTCTCTACTCTGCACACATAACAGAGCGTACACGTTAAAAAACTCACTGTCAACTCACCAATTTTATATCCCACTAGGCCGAAGAGGTGCCAAACACAATGGATGCTAATGGAATTCCTGTCAGTTTTTCATCACGACCGTTTCTCGGCAGAATCTCCTCTAATGAGTTTTAGAGGGATTCGTTATGGCCTTTGACACACCTCTCCCTTGTCAGCAGGTGGTTCGGTGTTTGTAGCAGGACTGATGTACTAAATGAAGACATACTGTACCCCGTGCAACCGAGCAAACTAAATGATGTTCATAGCGTAATCATTACAGCGACACTCCAGACACTGCAGCATGGACATATTTTAGGAATATTCCCCGAATGCATTTACACTGAATCATTACAAGACGTAATAAAATGTGTTATTTACTGTTTCACATCCACCTTTAGTTCATCAACACCTAAGAAAGCACGCGGTAGTTTTCAGTAGAATCCACTCTGCTTATAATTATTGTGATTAGAAGGTTGCCGTTATCAAGTTAAATATGGTAAATCCATCTGTTTGCATTATTATTATTATTATTGAGATGCTGCACGCTTACGTTTCACTGTTTACAACCATTTTAATTAAAACTAGCACGGCACAGTAAACTAATTATTGTATAAGCATAAATACAGTCATTGCTTTAGTGCAGTGGTTCTCAAACTTTTCATATGAAGGACCATAAAACTACAGTATTCTATTATTTCACAGAGAATGTATGGGGAAAAAAACATGATCATAGTAATAGTCATACATGCTGTCATTGTGTTATAAATAGATGAAAAGTGATAATTGGCATCCTTACTTCTTGCATTCTTACTACATATTACATTCTCAGAAAGGATTTGAACCATGGGAAACTAAGCATTTCTGTACTAATGTTGGTTTTCTTGTGTGGTTTGATTTTTTTCTGCGTTTCACTTTGAGATGATTATACATGTCTTTTGTTATTATTTGGTTGCTAAGACTCCAAATTACACTTGTGTTTTATGATCTGACCATACGACTACAATTTCTGTGTTATTCGTACGCTCCGCATTCAACATTATTATCATTGTGGAGGTGCGATTCCCTTTACGAAGGTATTCAGTATTTGATGTGCGAACACAGGGTCTAATCATTTCCAGCAGTATAGATGAAAAACAGAAGAATGTTAATTCCTATGTATTTTGAATGAGACAACTGGGCGAGTAATACACAGTAACAGTACAGTTGTATCTGTACTGCTGAGTACATTTGCAACGCATATACTTTATTGGAATACTTCCATTTTACATGTTAATAGCTCCAACAACTAGAGGTTTTTCCCTTCTCAATAAATGTTTAAACAAGCAAATATTTCCCTTAAAATGAACGATTAATGAAAAAGTCGTATGTCGTAGATGTATCTTGTGACCCTTTGAAGGGGTCCGAACCCTAGGTTGGGAACCGCTGGACTGAACTAGCTAACTGTATACAAAGTAGGTAAAACTAGCTGCGTCTATAGCAGCAACAACAGGGACACTGGTGCTTCAGTTCAATAATCGAATCCTGTTATATATAATAACAGTCAAAGAGACCAAACCAATGTTTTTACTGCAATACTTTCTCACCAAGATCGACATCCAGCCAATAACACGTATCTACTCTAACTTCAGTAGGCTCTTTCACCAAAGACGTTTACTTGTAACGGAGGATTTTTGCACTGCTGTATTGTTATTTCTGTTTAAGTGAAGCATCTGAATACTTCTTCACCACTGGCAATGAAATCCACCGGGACGCTGAGGCAATGCATCATCACTCACACTGGCAGCATATGATACTCCTCCCCGTTGATAAGCCATTTCAATTATTTTGTTTATTGATAATGGCATCCCAGAAGAAGATCCCAGAGACTGCAAGATACAAGAATCGGCGAGGCGAACGCGTAAATAAGTTATAAACTTTTTTTTTTTTTTTTTTGAAGCATAGCGACGAACTAATGCATTTCGACACAGAAAAATAAGACACAGTGTACAGATAACAATGGTGTTGCTGTGTGTAAAGCCTGCTGTTCCTAACCCATGCCAAGAATGAAAGTGAACTACGAAACTAAATTAGGAAGTAAAAGGCTTTTCAGCATCTCTGTTAGCATGTTTGCTGCACCCCAAGAACAAAGATTAGGTCGATTATAGAATTAGCTTGCATGTAATAACTCTATGCAGAATGAACTGCTGTGAGACAGTGACGTCTGAATGGGTGTTATAAAATAGATGAGCAGAGGCGGGAAGCGAGATTGAAATCACCAGAAAGACAAGACGTCTGTCTCCAGAGGGCCGTGTGCTTGTTATTACAGGATGTTTCCAGACCAAAGGAATTCCAATATGCAGCAATCTATCAGCTTCGTCAGACAGAGAATATAATGTTGCCTACAAGCTGCACTCAGCTATCTGCCCGAACATGCCCACACACTCACACTCAGAGGGTATCTTTGTTTCCATCAAACCAAAACATCCACAGAATGCTACATCTCAGCCAGGATTTCTTTTTCCACTTTTATTTAATGGAACTCGGATAACAGGATCAGATCAGGTCCTATTCAGATGCCTTTTGCAGCAGAATAGGAATAAGGTGCTCCTCCGTGCATATGTTGTGTCTATGTTGTACAATGAATGCCGCACGGTAAAATTATGATAGAAAAAATAAAGTTTATTGTATACTTTCCATTTAAATATAAAATATTTGCTTCAGTGTGAGAACAGCGCCTATTCTGAATAAATTAGCAATAATTCTGGCTGCTTCGCTGTTGCGTAATTATAGAACCAGAGGAAACGCTGATTGATGCTGTTTATTATCTCGTCCTTCAGCTGCCAAAAATCCCACAGTCAGTTCACACAGAGACGCTACACACCTCGACTTCAGGCCTTTTCAATTTCACAGTGAGTCGGCTACTTTTGTTTATTTATTTATTTGTTTGTTTTTGAAAAGCAAATATTCAGGGTTGCATTTAATGCTCTGAAAAAAGAAAAGTTCTTCCCATCCATTCAGTCACATGTGTCATGGGATCACCTGAGAAACATTAGGGATACAAATGACTGCCTCTAAATACTAGGTTAGATTTTTGTACAGGCTGTAGTCAACAAAAAAAATGAAATGTGACATTAAAGTAATAATTTATTACTTTATATGATGCTGTGATGAGTTAAAACTCTGCTGTAAAATGTCCAATTATTTTATTTAACAGAAGAAGGCTGTTAGATTCCCCATACCGCTCTTAAAGAGAATACTACATAGACCATAATGCATTGCATGTCTGTCATCTAATTAAAATTGAGCAACCTGACGTCCAATCAGTGACAAACAAACCAGTGGTGGAAAATAAGAGAAATAAGTGGTTTACTGTAGCGTCATGTGTCACAACAGGGGGTTTCAGGGACATGCAACCCAGATAAAAATGTAAAAAAATATATATAGTATCGATTAAAATGCATTTTTCAACAATCATCATTTATACGGAAAATAATTAGCTTATTCAATAATTAGCACACAGTAGTAGCATTATATTGTCCAAATAATGTCATAAAGCCATCAAACTACTGCTGTTTAGTATTAGCCTACAGTTTAACCAGTTTCATGTCTGCTTTTATCATTTTGTTTTTAAGTGGCACCAGTTTTAAACTACCCACCACTTTATTATAAGGAAGAAAATGCACTCAATACTTTTGTAAGAAAACTCCACAGCGCTCTTTGAAGTGCTTGGTAACATTTAATGCTAAATGAAGTTAACTCATAAGATTCTGCTTTCTGTGCCAATTTAAGAAAAAAAAGGCAAGTGCTCCCCAAAAGCATTTTTGTACTCAAAACCTAATTAGTTTGTCTTTTTGCTTATGAAACAATAAAGACAAAATTACATCCTGATTCCCCTTCAAGTTCGGGAGCGTTCGTTTACGAACTCTTGAGCCCCTTTAAAAGTTAAAATAACATGTGCTACCACACGATGCACATCCTTCTCCTAGCATCGTCTGCTGCAGCAATTAACCCACAGTTAATTAGAAATTTTCCCCTCCTGTAATTCAGCTGGATGTGACTGAGGTGCGGGATGGTACAGTGGATGATTCATGGCCTACTGGTAATCACACAAGAGCAGGAACCGGGATACTTGAATTAATCACACCTTCATTTGCTTCACAGGAATTGCCCACCACGGCTTTATGATTTAGCTGTGTTTACCCACCGAATATATATCTCCCAAACACATCCTCCTGCAGCTATTCAGCATGCTCGTAGAGTCCCAGTCTACAGCGTTTTTTTTTCAATACCTCCGTGTATTCAGAAGCCCTGCTGACTTGGACATGCATTATAATGACCGGCGTTCCCTGCACCTCCTTGTTCTTTGGATTTCAAAATGGCAGTCAAGTCAAGGAAAGAACGCTGAGGATGTATATGTGCCAGTTATTTGCCTTTTCATAAGGATCCTAACCTTATTTCGGCTCATGGACCATACTTTATTGTAACAAAAAACTCCGGTGATGCCAAACATTTAAACCATAGTTAATTTTTTATACTGTGCAGGTAAAAAAGATCATTTCTTTCAAGATTGAGATTGTATTTTATTTAAAGAGCAGGATTTTGGTACCCTTAACCTGCATAAGCAACACTATTATTTGCTGCCATCTTCATGTTGTCCGACTGTTCTGCTACGCATTTTCCTTGTGTGAGCCCAGATCCTCCTTTTTTTCCCACTTCTCTAAATGTCAGGCAATACAAACACAATGTTATTTGGCAGAACTGACCGCATATTGGGAATCTAAATGTTTACTTTCTTGTGCAAAAAAAAAAATATAGTAATAAAGTGACATTTCGGGTCCTATGGTTTTAAAGGTTAAAAACTGTCATTCTTTTAGCCTGAACCAACTAGTTTAAACTGTGAGTCAGCTGTTTTCAACACAAATTTCGCACAGATGCACATGCGGCTCCTGTCTTCCCCAGGTGACCTCTGTCACCTCAGTCAGTGTCACTGGATCATTTCAGGCACAGCAAAGTGTACACTCAGCGTGCGGAGCATATGCGAGAGCAAAAAAAAAAAAGGGCTTGAAGCCAGAAATTACACATTGGGTCGCGTTTCCTCAAGTGAATTGGAAGTAAAGCACAAAATGAAGCGTGGGCTATTGGATGTAGACAGTCGGTTAGGCTTAAAATGAAAGTGTATCTGTTCCATCAGACACTGAAAAAGGTCTAAAACACACCCGATGTTCAGTTTAATTTCACAATCTCTGTGAAACCGGCTGTTGATCTGCCTAACCATGGGGCTAGTTTAGTTTATTTCACTAAAAAAAACAAAAACATTCCTCATAGATGATGATTCTAAAAAATTCTATTATGCAAAATTATAGAATCTGGCCATGTAAAACAATAGATGGTCACTGCATGCATTTCTCCATCCAACATTAAACTTAAAACTTATAATTAAAAAAAAAAAAACACTTCTTCTTCATGGCGGACTCAAAGTTCAGCGCTCTGTTTTGAAAGTGCAAAACCCAGTGAAATAAATTGCTGTTTCACAAGTGTCAGTTTGATACCCAGAGGCTGTGTCCTGTAATTAGAAAATGCATTTGCACGTAGGCTTTCGCCACAGGTGTAGAATGTTAACAGTGCAGTAGTACTTTGAGGACAGGTTTTACTGTGCAATAAGACCAAAAGAAAGCAGGTATTAGCAGCGAATCATCTCATGTCACCATTAAGTAGTCCGCTCAGGCTGAGACAATGGCTGCCTTCATTATATTGCCAGTTATTTGTCAGAGCGGCCCCTTATTTAATTAAAACGCAGCCTGTGTTTAAGCCTGAATGGTTTCGTACCTGTAGGTGGAAGATGGAAAATATCTCTGATTCAGTCAGGATTAACATTACTGAGTGGTGCCGTGAAAATAAAATTACCTGACCGCCCCGTCAGAAAGTAATCCTTCTGACAGAGACTTTACTCACCTTTTTCTTTCTTTCTTTTCTTTCTTTCATTTATTCACCATGAAATGAGATGCAGTGAAAACGATGGGGTGATTGAGTGATTTTGGTCTCCATCCATGAAGAAACACTGGATGCAAACAGTGTCTGCTCAGCGAATTCAAATTCATTCCTGGCAACCTTTGCGTGCCCCGGTTGTGCCATCAACTTTAATGACCCCTTACAAGTGAGCGTATATATGTCGGGCTACAAATTGCATACTAACATCCAATTGTCTCAAATGCTATTCTAATTGCTCAGAAGCCAATGAACAGTGTTTAGTTGCCCCGTTTGTTCAATTCCACTTAGCAGAGTAGAGAATAACAGCACTTCCTCCTGACATATCATGCACATTCAATAACAAGACTATAATACCAACCTAAATAGCTTTTTAGGTTGTCTTACATTCTAAAATCACAAAAATGTGAACCTTCTTGACATATTTTGGTACAAATCCAACAAAAAACATGTTCTTAACCCCTGACACCCACATTTGTAATTTACCCTGTGATAATTCAAATGTTTACTGGTAGTTTATTAGTAGTATGTTTGTCCTCTACAGGTTAGACAATGTAGTGTATTTATATTTCTTCAGGAGGATGCAATGAAAAGGTTATGTTTTGCATTTCATGGGCTCAAAAAGGCATCGTAAAGCTTCAATTCTGTCTGCAGCATATATGGAAAAATACATGCTATCAAAAGAGGTGTAGGCCGAAATAAAATCTTCCATATCCTACAAGTATTTTTTTTTTGTACGCCCCACTTTTGATTCATTCATAAACAGGGATGGAATAGAAATCAATAAATACCTAAAAAAAAAATATTTAAACAAATGATAATAGCCCATTTTTCACCCTAACCCTAATCCTATTGCCCACCACAGTAAGATGCATGTAAGCTGATGATCATAGACACGTGGAAAACCAGCCAACACGGGCTACGGTAGCAAGGCTCTGTGTGAGTCACAAACAGCAAACAAACACCCCGTACATGACGCCTGATCCATAAAAAGGACATTCTGAAATATCTTAGTCTTAACGTTTCAATAGGGAAAATACAGAAGCAATAAAAATAGTCAATAGTGAAGAGAAGGCAGATTAACGGAACACAATCTGAAGGATTGGATTTGTGTGATTCAGAGGTTTCCTGTGAACTTGCAGAATACAAATAAAAAGATGCCAGAGTACAGACTTCAGTGAAGTTTCAAGAGTTGTGATCTGATTTAAATTAAGCAGAAATAATAAAATAAAAAAGGCGTCTTTTAAGAATAGAAATCTAATTATTTTTCATTGCTTCTGTTGTAGATATTTGAAAATTGAATGCCAGCGGAAGCAAAAATGAATTTGGGTCAGTCGATGGCTTTAATCCGATGAGAAGAAATGTTTTAAAGCAGGTCAATCCTAATCTGGGAAACGACATGTAACCTTCATCATTCTATTCATCCCCTAATCCTCAGGATGACAGCCACCGACATTACCGGGACAAGAGTGTGTGCCAGACAACAGCCCTGCATTGTCAGCTGCAACACCCACTGGGATTCTCCGGTATCGCTTTCCAATATGAATTAGAACGGAATTTACGGCGGGGGATTTACTGTAGTTGCGTGGTCAGTTCGTGACAACACGGTATGTTAAGTGCAGCAGCAGGGAACAACAAGGGAGCAGGATTACATCCCATACCATCACATTCGTGAATATGTATGTATTTTCTAGGCTAAACAACAGGTGAGTTTTAACTGCTGGTGGCAAAAAAAACATTCTAATTGAGCGGAGGCGATAGAAACGATCTAATCAGATACTGCTCTTAGCAAGAATATCTTTTACCAAACCATTCAGCATCAAGACAACCACGGCCTCAAAGTGATTTCCTCCTTCTGTTTTTATCGATTTGTTGAGTTTTGTGTTGTGTTCTCAATTGACAGACTGGAGCAGAAATCAAAATATCACCCAAAGAAGACACATAAACAAGCATAGATTGAAATATTCCAATTTACAGTCAGAGAAGCAAAGTATAACTGGTCTATTTTGGTGTCAACGTGGACGAGTGCTCCACCCTCCACAGTGCAGTGGAATTAAGGTCTTACCTTGTTATAAATGCCAAACAGAGCCGCTACTGAATTTTCTAAAGTGTTAAAAGTCTCATATTGTGCAAATTCAATTTGAAGTTGGGATTTCTCTGAATAGATATATTTGCAGTCTAAAGTAGCAAAATATTCTCATTATTTATTATAGTTGTACTGCTTAATCTAATTGGCTGGTTGGAATGGTTGTCTTCAGCAAATTCTGAATCCAGTCTGCGTGTGTTTCTCTATGGGTTGTCTGTTTGTTATGTTTAACATCATTTATCTCCTATTTAACTCCCAGACCTTCTCCAGACAAACAGCAATTACAATGGCAATTTCCATGAAATGCATTTTTATATAAAACCTGCAGCGAATAACTTGTATATAAACAAACACCTGATCCTCGTCCTTCCTAAAGGACTTCACAACCATGCTGATAAGGTCGATCACCAACAGGTACCATTCAGCTTGTGTTTGACAGTAAACTACAAGCCTACAATGTAAACACATGTAGACCGTATTTGTGCAATCACTTCTTCACCACCAAGAGAGAGAAAGACACATGTCCCACACTGCATCAGGTCAAATGAATATTTATATAATTATCCCCCCAACACTGAGATTCAGTACCAGTTTTAGTTAATTGACTGGCTTCATATCGTTGTCTTTCACCTCTTACCAACAGTGGCATCCTGGTCCTGCAGGTAGCTGTTTTTAGCACAACAAACTAAAAACCAGGATTATACTACCTGCCTAGCCAGCAATTTCTCATCCCGGGGAGCCATATAACAGCCTCTTTTCACACGCCTTGGCATCTGGTACCGATAGACACGGCACACTTTGCCATCTGTATGTGACCCACCAGGCTTCAGGCTTACTTACAACGTAAACCCATCCACGTCATCGATAGATGCTTGATTCGAGTTTCAAATATGAACGCATAAGACATCCTGTGTTGTCTGCATCCAGGATGTAAGGACTAAATTCAGCATTAGAGATTGGGCTCTGTTCATTTCTATGACACATGTTTGTGAGGAATTCTTTTTTTGAGGCATTATGTGAGACACCTGAACACAGTAATGTGTGGTTTAAAAGAGGTATTTTTTCTGTTTAGGCAACTATCCATCTTTTTTGCGTAAAGCACCACCCAACCCGCCATCTTCAAAGGTCGACATTTGTCACATTATGTAGACATCACTGGTCTAATTTTGATATTTTATGTTTTGAGGGTCTTATATAAGTCTATTGACTACACTACACATTGGAAAATGACAATAGAGGAGTATTGTGTAATATTCCTGGCCCACCTCCTAAATATTAGGGGCAGCATTTCAGACTGTGAGCCTTGGTACAGCTGTGCATCCACCCAGCTGGTCGCCTGCAGCAGAGCAGCAGTGTTTAGTAGCTGGAGCAAATTTAAATCCTCTTTCTCACCCACAAAGCTCTTAAGGTCAGGCCCCATCACATCTTTAAGAGCTCATAATACCCTAAATGAGCATTCAAGTAGAACAGTGTTTGCTCAGAATTCAGATGCTGCTAAAGCCTCGAAACAGAGCCTTCAACTATCAGGCTCTGCTTCCATGGAACCTCATTCTGGTTTCTTTTTGATAAAGCTAATAGTTAGAGATGCTGTGCCCGCAGAGAAATAATAGATATGGACAATGTTATATTGTTTTTTGGGCTGGACTGTGTGAACAAGATGGAACAATGAATCAACTAAAAAGAATTCTGACACTGGGTGAACACTTCATCTTCTCTAGAAGTTGTAGGCACAAAGATCCTAACCTAAGCTAAACATATAGCAAGGTTGATGGTGGAACCTGACAGATTACACTACAGTTCATACAGACAGGTTTAGTTGTTTCCAAGTAAGAAAAGCATTAACCCATTTAACATTAAGCATTTTTTTATAAAGGGCAACCAGGAGGTTTCTGGTGCAGGTGATCTACAGCACAGCTGTTTAGAAATAACAGATGGATTAGTCCTGTGTAGAAGTGTGTGTGTGTGTGTGTGTGTGTGTGTGTGTGTGTGTGTGTGTGTGTGTGTGCGCGCACCTGAGCACATTGAGGCTATGTTTGGTTACACTAACTATATATATATATAGTTAGTGATGAAGATGATGCTTTTTTCTAACAAACTGAAAAAGAATAAAAATAAGGATAGCTTAATATTATTCATTGTTGTAGTGTTATGGAATAAAATAAAATGTGAAAAGAGATCAATATGAATCTTTATATCATGTATTCTTTTTTATATTCTATTCTACTTGAACACATGAATAAAATCTTTGTGTGTTTCTCTTTATAGACAAAAAGATTTTCAGCAAAAACATTTGGGCAATGGTGCTCCCTGATTTAATATAAAGAACATATTTTTTTTAGTAAAGAAATTAAATCAAATAAATAACCAAGAAAATGTCCCTTTCAATGGAAATGTTGTCAGTGAGTTGCTGTATGCTGCATTTAGTACAGAAACAACCTAATAGCATATTACAAATTACAGAGCAAATAACTGAAATACAGTATAAAACAGTAAAATTTCCCCACCATGAAACATAATGGTTCCCCATATATGACATGCATCAGAATGTTCCAAAAAGTCCTGTACCGAATTTTAAAATCAATACATTTTCCTAGTTGAAAGTATTTTTTTACAATAATTCTGACACAACATGAAGGCAGCAATGTTTTATATTTGATGCTCCAGGTGCAGCGTCTGTGTACTCACTGGAATGGCTTATTGGGAAACTTGAATAGATCACATTATCAAGCCATGTTATCATTTACACCTGTGTTTTTCAGTCAAAATGTCTGCTTTGAAAAAGGTCTTTTCTTTTTTCTGACAAAAAAACATTATTTTTACTGATTACAGTAATTATAATTCAATTCTATCTCTGGTTTAGGCCCTTTTCATGTTGGACATTTTGGCCTGTGTCCCAGAGCAAAGCGACAAGGTCTGGACAACAGCATGTTCAATGGGTAATTGTAAATGTTGGATCATGGTAGAGATGAAATAAATTACAAACCTTTTTATATATTCACATGAGAAAGCCCTTTATTTAGTATTCATTGTATGGCTGGAGGGCTGCAGCTAACGATTATTTTAGTAATTGACGGGGTGTTTTCTGCTGAGATGATGAGGCATTGATGTTGGCTGGTTCAGTTTTTCACTGTATGTATTCATTTTGTTTCACCTTGAAATGATCCCAAACTTTGGACAATTCTTGTCTTTCTCTGTCGCCTGTCTAAAGTCCGTCTGTCAGCCAATTATAATAGTAGTCAGGTTTGTCAGCACTTTGCTGTGTGTATGTGCGTGTGACAGTAACATTCCCCCATGTGAAACACAGTGGGCCTTAACATGCATTAAACAAAGCCACAATCGACAGAAATTTCATCTATATTTGAGTTCCTTGACGAATTGTTTCAGCCACATTTCGGTGTGATGATGACATCTAATTTCCATTGAATGTATGCCTGACTTTAAAATACAATGACAAACACGGTAAGGCTTTAGCCCATGATAAGCCACATTATTCATTCCGTGGGTCTGCTGGGATGACTGCAGGTGATGTATTGTCTTTCAGTTAAAAACAGCCCCCGGCTGATCTGCAAGGTGTCCTTTGAAATCCATTTGAATCATAAATGTGGCATCATGTATTGTATGAATGGAGCAGGGGAACATGCGTGTACTGTACTGTACACCTCCTTCTGCCGACGGCTGAAATGAAGCATACAATAAGAGGATAATCCTATTCCCTTGGAAATCCTTCATCACAGGTCCTTGCATATTTCCGAAATGATGTAATTCCCTTTTAGTGGTCTCCTATGCAAAGCTGAGCCTAGCCAGGGACAGTCTGAAGTATGAGACAATGAAATTTTGAATATAGATCCGTTCAAATGGCTTGGATCGCAATTTATAGCCTTTGAGACACTGGAACAAATCTGCGGACAGAAGTGTTCACACATGGATGAAGAAAGCCAGGGGTGGAGCTAGAATATCATCAGACGGGGAGGAGTATTCTCCATGAGCCCTCATGATAAAGTCATTTTAAAATCCATCCCAATCAATATTATAGTAGTATATGCAGCAGGGTGCAAAATGTGTTTTTTGTCCACCAACCAAATAGCAAATACTGCCATGACTAGTAGACTAATAGTCATTCTTTCTCTCAAAGTGTGTGTGTGTGTGTAATCAATGTTTTTCACAGCATCATTTAATATTTCAGGTATTTAGTTTCTAATATCGTCCCAGTGTTTCAACGTATCAGCACTTAACTTCTCCTTGTATTTTATGGTCTCATTATGAAACTTTCACAGCTATTTGTTTACCAAAACCATTTGCAATATCTTTGATGTAATGGGTAATCACTGAGTATTGTTTATGAATATATATCAATTTCATTCTTTTTATAACTCTCTGCAATTTAAATCTATCTGCACCACCTAGTCCTCATGTCCTTATGATCTCATGAATCTTTCTCAACCATTTGTTCTCCTTAAAAAAACATTTATGAATGTCATAGACAGCATAAGTAATCAGTGAGTATTGTTTATTGATAATGTTTACTTTCATTTCATAAGATCTTCTTGTACTTAACACAATTAGTGAATGCATAGTCAGGAACCAGCAGCAAAACCTTGGATTTACTCAATCAGTGGAAATACGGTAACAAGCAAAGCTAATTTAAGCAGTATATCAACCACTTGGACAATATGACTTGTTTTGTTTTTTATTTTACCTTTGTAAAAAATCTGCAGCAGTATGGATGAAGATGTTACCCTTTGACCTACGCCTCAGTTGCCTAGGTACCGGATAAGCTATAAAAATGACCTGTGCAACAAGTTTGTCAAGGTCACCTCAAAGTCAGCTCCTGCATCAAAGGTGGAGAAAGAGTCAGCAAGAGCATGCAGTGCTACACGTTCATGGTCCATTCATCTTCTGTACAAGAATATACGCTTTCTTTGCCACCGACCTACACAAATAAGCCAGAGGCTGCCAGAAAGAGATATATAGAGTGCCGGATAATTGAATGCAGATAGACTGAAGACAAGTTTGCTGAAGACAGCACAGAGTCGCAGGACGATCGGGGCGCTGATGTCATTGGACGCCTGCAAGGGATCAATGACTTGAAACCCGGTATCATTTGCACTGCAAAGTTCTTTTCTGAGACAGACAGTCATTACTTGGCGACTGAAGATAGAGGACATAGGAAGAGGGGACAGGAGCAAATGGATGAGGAATGAAAGGCTGTTTTTAATGAACTCTGCGGATAGTTCGACTCAGCAGTTGAGCATGAGCTAATGACACTTGACCAAGTGCATGAAAAGTTACCAGCCATGGGAAAACAACTCTTTATAAGAACTATAATTATATTAACACATTAATTTTATTTACTCCCCTTTTGAAACAAAAAACAAAGTGCATTTTTCTTGACATTACTAAGGATTCATTGATTGAGGTACTGCCACTGCAGACTTCCTGTACATTCACCATGCACCACCTACTACTTTGGGTGCAATTCGATACAACATCTTCTCACAGAAAGTGGCAGCTGGTCTGATCAAACCAGAGACTCCATCTCCAACAGAGGGTGCAGCTACACAGTATTCTCTTCATGCCTACTGTTTCTACAAACTTGGGTGGTCTCATGGTCACGAGCCAGTTTCGACCCTACAGGAGTTTAATTTGACCATTCTAATATGTTCTATAACACACTTTTACAAACATAATGGAAAACATATTTCTTGGTCAGTTCTCAAGTTGTTTCCCTTACTAAATAACCACCCCTTTTAATTTGACATACTCAATTCAACAGCGATCCAGCCAATCGGTGCTAGGAGGGTCACAATTAGTGAAAGATCACTTTACACTGTGTGTTGTGTAAAGACAACTGTGTCTGGAAGGTCCATCCATCGGTTAATCAGTATTCCTGGCTCCTATTACACCATGAAGACAAAAGAACATTCTAAGCAGCTCAGAGAAAAGGTTATTAAAGTATAAATCAGGGGATGGATACAAAATTATTTCCAAGGCACTAAACATCCCCTGGAGTTCAGTTTAATCCACCATTAGAGATGTAAGGAATATGGCACACAAGCTAATTGTATCAATATGTAATAAAGATTTTGGAGTAGCTTACCACATTTTCTATTTATGTCATGTAAAAACTGAAAAAAAAGATAATCAGGAAGTTTTCATTTCTGTTGCTGTGTTGAGCTGAGAGCAGCCAAGAGTATGATGCAATAATTTTTGTTTTTTGCGAATAACTTCATGTCGAGTTTTTAAGAGTTAGTATTCTGAAAAGGTGTCTGTGTCAATAAGTGAGGTATTTCATGAATATCATTAGCCCTTAATAACAAATGGGCTTCATGCTCAATCGTTGCACTCTCGATTCAGAGGAAAAAGCTGGTCCCTCTTTCGCCTTCTACTGTACACGTACATTCAGTCTCTTTTATTTTGTGTCACAGTTAAATCGAAAAAAAGAAAGAAGTAGTTGGTCACAAAAAATAAAATGAGAAATCCTATTAACATCTCGTCTGAGTTTTCCTATCCTTGATTGCACTCAAATTCACTTTACTCTGCAATTTAGGCTTAAAACCAAGGAACCAATTTTCCCCTCAGTGAGGGAGCCAATCACAGAACAGGGGAGGGCACCGCAAAAAGATGAAGAAACACAGAAGCAACTTTGGTAATAAATGTGGATTCAACATATCCAACAGAAGTTTACTTTGAAAAATAAGCAACTTTTAGCACTAAACTATTTTATTACCATGAAGAGCTCTACATACATCATTGGGTATGTTTGTATGATTGGCTATAAAGTGCTTACATTTGATAGACATTCATAGAGCCCAGTAATGGCTGGAGGCTTTCATAATCCATGCCTCCACCTGGAGAAAAGTTAAGATATTATATGTATAGGTATTTACACTATGAAAAATATACAGTCATAATATATGGTTATTTTATATTATAAGTCAAGTGATTTCTTCTAATTATTTCATACATAATGCCGCAGAAAATCCCTCCTTTCTCTGTGGTGACAGTTTATTGGAAAAGTTCAACATTAACACACACTCTGTTGCCCATTAATGCTACAGTTTAACAACGTGTTGCTGAAGAGGTTAAAGCATCAATCTCATTTTCAAATGAGTGGTAATGAAATGCAATTAGGTATACACAATTAACTGCATGTGATAAACGTTTAGGCATAGCCAGCTTGCTTATTTTATTCCTTTGGTTCACTAGTTATAATCGTGGCTTGGGACGAAATGATGGCACCGGATTTCACAAAGGTCAAGGTCTGTGTGAACCTTATGGCAGTGAGTTGATAGAGTTTACCACCACTGCTACACAAGGCCTTATTTCATCCTGCCTGACTTGATTCTAATCTCAGCATGAGGCATAAAACACTCAGATACATACCTGTGAATGCATTAGACATGAACATATATGCCAGGCTTCTGAAACTGGATCACTAACCTTCGGAAAATGGATCACTTGCTCGCTACCTGGGTGGTGAAATGTGACCCTTGAAATGAAGCGTAATGGCATCTCCTTGGGTGCCCAATTGCGGGCTCAGCACCCGGGCCAGCTCTGGCATTGTGGTGCGGTCTTTCAGTCGAGTGGTGATGCCGAGGCATCCTTGTGTAAAATCAGCTAGGTGTGAAGATCTCAGCACCTGTGGGCTGCACTTGTTAACTGGTCACTGTGCTTCCATATGCTCAGCTATAGAGCATTTCTCACACAGTAACACAATAGCCACGTTGAAGCTCATATTCCCCAGTCACATCATGGTAAACAGATAAATGAACCAGTCAAAGCTCTTTATACCACAAATGGTATCAGCCATTCACTCACATTCTTAGACAGATGGCTGCCGACTGCTCTTCAGGAGTAATAGTTAACAGTTTTTTACACAACCATCATGGCATAATGGTGCAAAGAAGAAGTAGTAGAATCTGATTTTGTTGGGAAGTAAATCTTCTAATTCTGAGTTAAATTAACTGTGTCATTCAGTGGTTTATTTGCAAACAGTTCTACTCAATATGTAGTGATGTTGAGAAACTCCAGGCACAGTGTGTGTGGCTGCAGCATTTCATGGACTAGAGACAATGTGCAAACCAGACTGGTTGGTTTGCACAGGTCGGTGTTGTGAATGGCTAACTGTGTAAGCTTTCGTGGCAGGACACCGTTCGGTTTTGACCTTAAATGAGTTGTAATGTGCTTGTGACTTGAGTGTGAGCTTTCCCTCAGTCTCCAGTTAGCGCTCACAGTGCCACACTGCCCATTAACCTAGAAGGTGAACTTGAAGGGACTATGGGATACCTCTTGATGTTAAGGCAGCCATGAAAAACCTACACTTGGAGATGTTCTCTCTTTCTCTTTGTCTTTCTCTCTCTTGTTCTCATTATATCGGAGTAAGTGTAGGTGTAATTGCAGGCTGAATATAGAATAATTGGTCTTTTAAGTTAAGTCAAGAGCAGATATACACTCTCGCCTGTATCCATGCTGCTTCCTGTGCAATCCTGTGTGCATATACAGTATATACTGTATGTTGAATTGCAGAAAATTGAAAAAAAAAATCAATTTTTCCCTCTACGGCTCTGTTCACTTGATGTGAGGTTTTGGAGCTGCAACATTGGCCGTCCTGCATGAAGCTCTAATTTGAGTCACTGAATGACCCTACGTGAGTGAACAATGATGAAGAAAACGAATGTAGCGATGTAACCATTTCTCCAAATGAGGAATAACTTCCATATTGTATTGGCACCTATCCTGGCAATTTTGCAATTTCACCCTGACAAAGAAGAACGAGACAAAAATCTCTCTCCCTTTTGTCACCCTTTATTATTGCAAATAGCGTACACTTGCACCAAGTTCTAGTGTGCACACAGATGAAAAACTGTTCAAACCTCTTATATGTTGGAACTCTTCCCTCTTGTCAAGCTGCCTTTTCCAGCGTCCTTATCTAGTTTAGTTCAGATTTAGGGTACTGTGGCAATCTTGCTACCCTCTGATGCACCATTGTAGCTTTTCTACACAGGTAGAAAATTATCTTCTTACAATTCCAAAGACCAAGATATCTTTGGACATTGCATACATTATATGAACCCCCGCTGATATGCATAACATTTTCTTAGTTAAAGGTTACATGGTAAGATTCAGAATGATCAAAAATAGACAAACTTGAACATCATTAAGCTACAGATGCAGCGACAATTTCTACTTCATTTTATGTGTTTGTGCCATGTCCCTCAAAGCAACACACAACTTTTCTAGGTACCAGTAGGAGTTTAAATGTGAAGAATGCCCAATCCTATTGAAAAACATTATTAAATGTGTTTTTAATTGAAACGTTTTGTAATAAAAGTTGTAAATGCCATAAATTATTTTTCATAAATAATACACGACACAGTTTTAATTCCCAGGAAAAAAATAAAGGTAGTACATGTCATCAGATTTCCTGTCATTGGTAGATAAGGCAAAAGGAGAATTTTGGACTCTGGGTAGGACCTCCTTAAGAGATAATATTATCTCTAAACATTATCTCTTATCTATGTCTTTTTATTTTGTTTTCCATTGATTTCAATTATTTTATTAAGATAAGTTTGAAAATGTATGTGTTTAATCGTTCACTTTTGGTGTGATTCTACACTCTCACGTGATGGTTAATTCTTAAAAAGTCACTAGTAATTATATAATGAGAATATTTCCCCTTGCCTGCATATTCCTCACCCTTTTAGAGGAAAAATCTTATTTCTGCAGATGTTTGTCCCTGCACCTGGAGGAGAGTTCCCATGCCATAAAAAAGGCAAAAATGCATTTTCATAATGCAAAAGCTTTTAGTATTAGATGGTAGTGACTGTTATGCAGCATTCCGTTTGTGGCACTGTATGCATCTAAAAGTTCACGTAGGCAGCAGGCCAAATGAAGCTGATGGAAAGATAAGTGGCCAGCGGCAACATCTTTTATTTACAACCTTGAATTATGCCACATTACATTGTGTTTCTTCACACACTTGGCCTAAAAATTCTGCCTGGATGGAATTGATTACATGGAAAGTGATTCTAAAACATTCTAAAAGCCATCTGTGACTACGGCGTAGATTGTGCTCTCAGCTGATGTTTTACAATCATAGCATCTGTTTATATCAGTCATAACTTTTTAATGAAATGTCTCTGTGATTCAACAAGAAAACAATGAGAAGGAGAGAAAGATAAATTAAACTGTAAATATTAATGTGCTGAAAATATACTAAAAAAAGGCGGTTTTATTTAGAGAGTATACACAATGCAGGATGCAATCTATAATTATGATGTTTCATCAACAGACAGGAATGCATGTCAATGATAATTATATTTAACTTAATCAGTGTTTATTATTTATACTATCTATACTATATACTATACTATCTATTTTATTCAGTACATTTTACTATTAAGAACACATCTTTGATAGTGTGATCATTAAGTAAATGTGGTAGTATGCCTGCTTATGTAAAATAATTTGTAAAGCAGCAGTGTCATAATGGTTTATACACATATGGTTCCTTAATCCGGCCACAAGGATTAGTGTCTATCATTTCTCTAAATTGTCGCTCCCTGTTAAAATTACAACTATGAGGTCTCCAGTCTGTTCCATTTGATTAGCTTTCCTCATCATATTGGATAATCCCTCCATCTCGCCCGTATCTTGAGAGGCTTATATCATGACCCATTTGAACTTGTCTTAATCTCACTACCTCTGCTTCCTTCTTTGCTGACATCCATCTGTTCCTTCATGCCATGAGCTGCAACTACTGTATATGCAACCCCTTCTCCCATGCATTCATCTGACTATTTTCGTTGCCATCTGTTCTGCCTCAAGAGTGTCCAGGTGTTCCGGTCTGCCGCGTCTGGTACAACTCCCAAGGAAAATATTTGGGCAATTCATTGTACACATCAATATGCTGTGCGGGTTGCACAGCAACTTTGTTTGTGTTGTATAAAGGTGCCTGGCTAGAAAATCTGCTCACCCGCTTTTATTTGTTCAGAAAGCCACTGCCCGATGTGCATGGGATTTGTCATACTAGATGCCGGAAATGTTGCATCACACATCTTTGATTGTTCACTGTAGGTATAACAGTAGGTAAATCACACTATACTGTGTACCATGCTCACCTTTAACTCTGTAGTTAAAGATGAGCATGGTGGCATATGGAAGTACACAGGAAGAACACATTGTATTAGTATAAGAAGCTTGATCATAGGATGATTGAGATTCATGACTGTGGTTGGTAATTGGCTTTTGTAAAGAATACAATCCTCCTATTAATTTGGACTAAGATGGAATTTTTCTGACAAGTTTAATATATTCCACCTCCCTGTCTCGACTTTATTTCAGGGTATATGGTGTCAAATCAACCTAATGCTATCACTGCCCACATGGTGGTCTTTCTGTGCAGACATTGTGTGTGTGGGGTTGTATGAAAACAGTGATTTGACATGTAGCAAATCTCCAACATGCATAATGCAGCTGATCGAACGGGCTGATTTTTAATTATGTGTCTTCTAAGAGTCTTACATTAGTAGTAGTTTCAGAAGCTAATATTTCTTAGTCACGGGCCAAAATATAAATTCATCAATTGTGCTACGGGCTGAGGAATGTTCTCGTTAATTACCAGCTCATCAGAAAAAATTACTTGACAAAGTCTCCTAATTACCATGCATAATGATAACCCCTTCAGGTTTTATTAACTTTTAACTTTTAACACCAGATTATATACTATACATACTCAACCAACCACACTAACAAACTAAAAGGAGGCACTTATAACTATTTAATGTTCGTGCTTCCTTTTTTCAGCAATGTGCACATTAATGACTAATCACATTAGTTCAAACGACTTAAGCAACAGAGCATAGCGACAGATTCTGAAAATAAGACCACAGATCTCATTATATCTCTCATCTATAATATCACTAAGCAAAATATGTGCTGTAATAACCAGGCGAGGAGGTAGTTGGACAAGAGAGGTTGTCCAGTTTTTGGAGACATCAATAAAATCACCAGATTTTTGCTGTAAGAGAGAGTCATTACTTAATATATATTTATGATTCACTTTCAGGCCATCACTATACAAACCTATATTACAGAGTCACTGACACAATGTTTGCTTGTTTACTCTCCAGCAGCCGCTCTGGTTATGACTTGATGCCCCTGGGATCTGTACCCAAGTCTGAACAACCACACTCACCAAGGGGGAACACAATTGGTTCCATAATACGCTGGAACACTAACCCGAGCTAGCTAAAAATATTGGATTTCAGGATGTCAAAGGATTATTTTCATGCGCCAGAGAGGAAATGGTTTACTGACAAACTCAATAATGTCACTCTATCTCAGTGTTGCTTCTCCGTTAACCTGCTTTTCTTGGAGGAATAATCCCGCTGAATGGCCAGAAGGGAAATACTTTGATATTTACAACTATTTGATCGACTCACCAGGTAATCTAGTTAATATTAATCTAAAAAGTATCTTATCTACACTCTTCACTCTTTTTTAAATTATTGATGAATTCTATGTTTTATGATTTTCCTTTTGTGATTTTATTATGTTTTGCTCTCCTTTTGTGATTTTGTGTAACTGTAAAGCACTTTGAATTGCCCTGTGTATGAATTGTGCTCTACAAATAAACTTGCCTTGCCTTGCCTTGCCTAATCAATGCACATGGCCCCAGCTCCATGAAAGTTTCATTTCCAGAGTTCTCAAGATCTAGCAGAGTATTTTCCCCATTCTTTCTGCTTATGCCTCAGATCTCATTGCCTGTATCCACATTTTTGTCATTTATTTTTTTCACATTCAAATTTTCTAACAGTATAGTATAGTATAATATATTCATATTTTGTATACTAAACAATAATAATCCATACTAAATTACATGCATGAATTTATTTTGGTAAGGACTCAAGTGCACACATACCTCCCCCCACCCAAAATAAGGCTAAGGTAAAATGCCAAACCATCACCTCTCCCCATATACGTTAAAGCAAACACAATGGTTCTACAGGATCACTTTGCAAGGCTCTGTGTGGGGGTTAACCATGGGAGGTGTTTTAATGAGTCAGCTGCAGCGTGCCAAATCTTAAATTCAGTCTCACTATCTCCATTGATTCTGGCAGTCAACACCTCACTAAATGACATCCAAAAAAGTGAGGACCCGATGTCTGATGAGTGAGAAAGTGAGGAAAGAAAAGTGAGTTTTTCACCGCAGTGCATTCAACTTTTTTTCCCTTTTTTTTAACAACTGTCAGCTTGGTGAAGTTGTGTTCCAAAAGGTCATTCAATAATAAGGCGGGGACAGTCCCCGGGACTGTCACCGATACTAACTCAGACAGCTTGGCTGCCACTTTAGTCCAAAATCCGGAGACCAAAGGAGGAGCGGAGTGAAGGGAAGGTGCTGGGGTCAAATCTGTTTTGTGTACAATCAAAGAGACCTCTGGTTCAGATGGCATGATTAGATTATTTCTTTTGTTCGAAATTGGATCCAATTTACCAGAATGCATAATGATTGAATCATTTCTAGAGATTTACACATCATCCTTGAAGAGAATTAATCACTTAAAAACGTATTAACCACCTGTACACAATGACTAAACACTGAAAGACAAACAAGCTAAGTGTCTACTTTACTTAGGGACATTGTCCATGAGGAGATCTCCACAGCACTCAACAATTAGCTTTCACGTTTTGACAAACTGATATCAAAGCATGGAGAGAAAATCAACAACCTTGAGGAGTTTGCTAATAATGCCAAAGCTCTATTTGAACAGCTGGAGACTATGCAGCATGTACTGGAAAAAAAAGGAATTAACCATCTGAAACAAAAAGTTGAGCAACTGACAAAACATTCGCGCAAACTTAATGTTTGGACTGAGCGACGGGTGGACTCTGGTAATCCAACGAGCTTTATGAATAAACCATGTGACAAGCAGGAGTACAAGGTGGGCTCGCTGCTGATTTAACGTTACGCACTGTCCTGGGAACCCAAACAACAGCTCACACTGTGTGATCATGTAGCTACGAAATTCTGATACCAGAATAAAATTAATAAGACTGTCAGCTGTGGACAGTGGTATGAAATAAAACAGGGTAAAGGATCTTTCCAAAGAAACTATGGGAAAAAAAGAAGTCATTACTCATACTAATCATGACTCATTTATTAATATAACCACTGAGGGGAATATATAATTAATGTATGAATATTGCTTTCAGGTGATTCATGAATGCTCTTAAGTTATAGGTGTCCCCAGGAAGGAGATTTTGTGTAGCGATTTGTGTGATTATTTTATATGATATTTCATTTGATACAATGAACTGGTAAGGAAGTTGAATGCCATATATATATTTGGATCTGTTGGGACTTAGGGTTGTCGGAGACCCCCTTGATGTTTGTCCAAACCACTACCCAATCAAAATCAGGGTCCAGGTTCACGTCTCCACAGCCTGTCTGGTGGCAGATATGACCATAAGAAGCCTCCAGCAAAAGGTGATATAGTGCTGACACCATGCAGGTGTTATTCTCCTGTGCAGCAAATAATTTATAAAGAGGGTGAATGGACAGGGGTTGATGATTTGAGCTGCAAATAAAAGAAATAAGTGGAGCCCGGAAAATAAAAGCATTACTGATCGCTCCTGAAAGCAGCACAAAACAGTGTTATTAAAACTATCCTTCAAGAAGCAAATATTCCTGTTTTGCCAATGAAAGGCTAAGAAAGCTCTGCCTCCACTCAACAGATTCTAGTTCTTCCATCTTGATGAGAGTGTATGCTACATTCAGGAGATCTTACATTAAGATTCACTTGTGTGCCAAACCTGAATCAGGAAGGGGGATCATTTAACTGACAGAATTAATTTGGGGTAAAATATACACTTTGACTATAGACACTCCTAAAGTGAATTGGGACTAGTCCACCTGCCAAATCGGCTTTAATTTTGTTATATATATTATACAGGCGGTTCAGGGATGGGAAAATGTGTATCCTGAGATATTTAAAGTGCTGGACAACAGCACTATCAGCTGAAAATTGCAGTGCTATAGCCAGTTCATTTTAGAGCCATAAAGACAACCAAAGTCCTTTCAGTCTGATAGCAGACTTATATAAAATAAAGAGAGCCTACACACTCTTTTCACCCTTTATATGTTCTGGTTAGGTAAAATTATTAAGACACACTCTGTTAATTTCCACATTTATGCAGATGACACACAACTGTACCTGTCATTTATGCCAAATGGAGCCAACCAGCTAGTGAAACTTCAAGCATGTCTCAAATCCTGGATGACCTTCAACTTTTTTCTTCTTAATCCATACAAACCTGAAGTTATTGTGCTCTGGCTTTCACTCCTGGGAAACTCAATATCCAGGGATATAGCTCCTTTGGATGACATCTCCTTGGCCTCTCGTACCACTGTAAGAAATGTGGTAGTCATCTTTGTTCAAGAAATGTCATTCTCTGTCCACATTAAACAGATTCCTAGGACTGTCTTCCTTCACCTACGCAACATAGCAAAGGTCAGGTACCTTCTGTCCCAAAAAGATGCAGAAAAAATTGTCCAAGCATTTGTTCCTTGCATGCTGGATTATGGCAATTCTTTATTGTCCAGCTGCACCAAAATATCTCTAAGGACTCTCACTCAGCTGATCCAGAATGCAGCTTCACATATTTGAACAGGCACTAGAAGAAGGGATCATATCTCACCTGTATTAGCCTCTCTTCCCTGGCTTCCTGTGAAATTAAGAACAGAATTCAAAATCTCCCTCCTCACCTACGAAGCTTTTAACTGTCAGGCTTCCTCCTACCTTTCGGACCTCTTAAGGATAGGTATAAATCTTTCTTTTTTGAAGAAGCTTATAGTTAGGGCTGGCCCTGGCTGGCCCAGAACATTGCTATACTGTAATAGGTTTAGACTGCAGGGACCTCATGAGATACCCTGAGCTTCTACTTCTTTCTTTTATCAGTAACACTCATGACCCTCTGATGTACTTTTTAAATCTGTTGTGTTCAGCAGTCCTGTTCTGTGTTTTCTCATTCACAGAACATGCTACAATGTAGCCACCGAAGGAGTCTTTGGTTGTCGGAGGGTTATTCAATTTAGTGTCATATTCAACCTTTCCTATTTAAATGTATCGTATTCCATCCTGTGTAGTCATCATCTATTGCACACCTTTCCGTCCTCAAAGAGGGAGGGATCCCTCCTCTGTTACTCTTCCTGAAGTTTCTTCCTCCTTTGTCTATCGATAGGGAATGTTGTGTTGCTACTATTGGTTTAAGTATTAGCATAGGCTAACCTAAGCTATCAATGCAAGAAAAGTTCCAATCTTCGTCCGTCAATGGAAAAGGTTCTTTTTATGCCACACTTGTGTCAGTAGTGTAGTATGTTGGGGGATGTTAAAATAGGTGTTAATGCTTACTTTTTTGTATTACTGTCCCTCTAGTTACAATGAGGATGCATGATCTTACCTTGGAAGGTGTCCACATCCAGGGAGGGGAACGGTAGCGAGGGTGTGAGGAACTGGGCATTATCTGATCCCTTGAGTTCTTCTGGTAGTCCAGTGGTTGTGACGTTACATGTGCTGCTCCTAGCATCCATGGCAGATTGCTTCAGCTCTTCCGGTGTGGTCTCCTGGGTGACTTGTGTCCACGCGTTGCTCTCACCTTTATACCACACCTTGCCTAACTCTCACATTACCAATACAGTGATCCCTCGCCACTTCGCGGTTCACTTATCGCGGATTCGCTATTTCGCGGATTTTCATAATGCATTTTTTTTTTTTTTGGTGCATGGTGTTCTGCATTCTGATTCGCTAAAAACTCACTCCCGCTTCTTGTATCAAAACATGCTACGAATTGTGCTATCATTTTGTCGTCTCGTTTGCAAAGAAGAAAAAAGAGCGACAACAGCTGCCTATCACTATGTTCTTCTCCCGAACAAACACACCTGCACCGCGGGCTTCAGAAGAAGAGAACACTGCAGAGCGCAGTCAGGATGCAGCGGCCCAGTCTGAAGAGCAGTGAAACGGCCTACACGCGAGTCACTGTATTTGTATACATGTAATAGTTGCTAATTGTAAAAAAAAATAAAGTTTTCTATTTCGCGGATTTCACTTATCGCGGGTCATTTTCGGAACGTAACCCCCGCGATAAACGAGGGATTACTGTACTGATATATTCAACAATTGACACTAAGTCTTCATTCACATTGGTAGCATAGCTCCTGCTGACTTCCCCTTCACTTTCGCACACCAACCGCTGTTAGGTTGAATTTTCTTTGATAAGTCAGCCATTATTCCCCAATCCAAAATACAAAGACAGTGTTGTCACAAGGAATTAACAGAATTATCAATACCTGGTTTGATATATGCAGCCATCTTTTCCGGCTGAATTGTTTTCCCCTTCAGGTGTGTGCAGGAATTAATTGCAACTGCATGGAGACAGTTATCAGACGTTTATGATGTTCAATAGTAGCATCTATGCTGCTCTTCACTTGCTTTAATTTGATCCTCAATAACGTACAAAAAGCAATTACTGTCTCACCCATTCCCCCGCTTATATGAATTTCACTCCTGTCGCTTAACATCATTGATGGGGTTTAGTTGGGCTTAAGCCTATTGAGTAAACTATTGAGCCTATGGATTGAGAATGGAAACGGCGTTCAGAGAAATCCATTTAGACTTTTTCGTCGTGTCATTTTTTTTTCTTGCAGCCTACAGCAGTGTAATTAATGTTTAATAGTATGATCAAGCCAACACTTTAATCTTTAGTATGAACTTGTGAACTCAAGAAAATAGGTTTATTTCATTGTAACAATTGTGATTTGAGAGAAAACATTGGACCCAAGCGCCAGAAAATTTCCAATCACCTTTTCCATGTTTTCTACATGATTTTAAATGGGGTGCTGTATCTTCGTGATAAGCTGAGTTGGGAAGAAGTCATCCATTTTGGAGTCAAAACAAATTAAATATATGTATATATATATATACATATATATACATATAGAAACATAGGAACTTACACATACATGCTAATCCCACATTTTTTGTGTCAATAAAATCAACAAACATTCAAATGTCTGAAATGGCCAGGTTTGTGTGCTTACTGTGTTACACATGGCTGTTCTGATAATATGTTTTGAACAGATGTTGCCATATCACGGTGGCTTGTCGCCACACCCACATGCACATTTCCAATGTTCTCCTCAAGGGCATGAGTCACAGGAGACAACTTACTGCCCTCTGCCAGATTTTTTTTTTTTTTTTGCAAAGACAAACATCAACTTTGGTGAGTAAATACTTATTATTTATAGTATTATGGTCGCCCTCTGGGCAGTATCATAAGCACGCAAACTTGAGGTTCCATCCTTCACTTCCTGTGTTAAAATTGCAGGAAATGTATATGGCCACATAATTTATAGATTACTTATAGATGTTAAAAGAGGGCGACTGGAGCATGTAAGGGAGTTTGGGCTGATGATGATTTTAGATCTTTTTTACTATTCAGGTTCAGAGAGTTGTATTGTATCCATGTTTAGTCTTGGAATCAGAAATGAAATGGTGTTGACAGAGAGATGAAGCTGAGCATCATGTGGATCAATGAACAACAAGTTGTGATCATATGTATCAGAGCTAAAACTAATATCCCATAGCACCCAAAAGAAAGTCAATATAATTAGCCATTTGAATCTGGAGTATATATGTTGCAGTTAAGCTGGAAGATCTTAATGATGCTCACTCACCAAACATGTTGCAGCCATGAAATGTCTGGGCACCATCAAATGGTTAGTGTCAAGACCTCTAATGGACTGAAAATTATAATTCTTATCTTTGGGCTGGCAGATGTTGATAAAGCACACTGATAAGAAAGTGCCTGACGTTGATATAATGTTGATGAGACAGGGTGCGGACAGATCTTTAGCACACAGTTACTTCTGGAAAGAGTGATTATTAATATTTAAGGTGTACAGGTAAAGATGAATCTACTTGAATGATAATTGGAAAGATAATTTCCCAAAGAGTGAAATCTGTGATGTGCCAAGTTCAAGTCCAGCCACTGTTAAAGCAAGAGGCCTGCTCACAGAATAGCATGGAACTGCCACTGAAATAAAGGTTTCATATGCTAAAGCTGGTTTTACCCTGTAGATACACTGTTCAGGGATTTGGGGGTGTTGTGTTATGATCTAACATAGATTCAAGATACTTCACTGGAGACCATTTTGTGTCTCACAGACTAAAAAAGTGTCACATAATGGTAATTGTTGGGGTGAACAGGACAGCATTTGATCAAGGTTTTGCTTTTTTTATAGAAAGATAGTTGTAGTAGTTTTTTCCTACTAGTAAAAAATAACAGTCTGCAGTGCACATGCTGTCAAGTAGCACAGTTCCCACTTTTGTTCTGTTGTGGCAGATCTGGTGACTGTGGTAAAGAGTATGGGTGGCACAAATTAAAGAGTGAAGAATGCCAACAGGAAACAAAGATGTGAGATGTCAAGAGTAGACTGAGATTAATCATGCATTGCTTGTTAATTCTCTGTTCCTGTACCTCTTTCAACACTATTTCAGTCTGCCTCGTGGTGTAATGGGAACGATCAATCAATGCTGTCTGGCATGTGTATTGCTGTTTTTCTGAGATACTGTACTGGATTACAGACAGTGAAGAGCTAGAATATGTATTGCGCTAAAGTAAACAGGAGGAAAATTATCATGGAAAGCACATCACAAATATGGTGAACATATTTTTTGTTTTTCAGTACCGATTTGTTTTCGTCAGACATTGTCATTAAGGCACCTGTACATACTGCACATCTTTTCAGAAATAATGTTATCATAATAAACATGTGCAGAAGTCATTTATAACCACAAAGTCTCATATACCTGTGGCTGCGGTGTTAGACATACAATATGTTGCATTCCATTGGACCAATCACTCTTTAGAATCTCATGGGAGTAGTGCACTTACTATGCAACAATAAAAAATAAAAAAACAGGAATTTGGATAGCCATTATGATGAAGCATAATCGCTACGATAACCAGCTATCATTACATTGCTATAAAACATATTTATCATTATTCAGGGTGCAATAAATCATCACAGGGGGAAATATAATTCTGATGGTTTCATAAACAGTTTCCCTGCAAACAGCCTTTCATATTATGTTTTGATTTAATAGGCGGCTGTTCCTCTGTTGTTCCATTTGTCATTCAGCTGTCTCACTTTTGTCGTGCTTTCACTGGAGAGTGGAAAGTAATGTATGCATAATGGAAGTGTTATATGAATTCTTAAAATTGCAGCCCACTCACCACCAGCCACTAGCAGCACTCTGTGTCTTTTGAGTTATGGTGGCCTATGATTTACACGCACTCATACTGTCATATTAGAGACAAGTAAACTATTTAATTAAAGCACATATCCAACTTCCATCTTGGCTATTAAACCGAGGCACTTATACTGAGTGACTCATAATAGATGCAACAACGGAGGAGTGCTCCGCCAACCTCGAAAAAATAGCCGCATAATGTTCCTGTCAACAGTCCGTTTAAAATTTGTAACATCCGAAACGGAAACATCAAGAGGCAAGATAATCAAATGCAAAGTATCGTATTGATTGATTGCCTCAGAGCACCTACCTTACACTAGTAATGTGTGAAAAATTGCCAAAGATGAGCAACCTGTCCTTGAAAATCCCAGTAAGTGTAGACAGCTCTTAATAATGAATGAAAGTGACAGTGTGGTTATGCTGTCTGGGCAGTAGATAGAGCCACTGATGAAACGACAGGAGGCCGAGCTGGAGGTAGCACAGTAAAGATGCTGAGGTTCTCTTTGGGAGAGACCAGGATGGATAGGATCAGGAATGAGTACATCAGAGAGACAGCACATGTAAGAGGTTTGGGAGATTAGGTCCGACTGAGATGGTTTGGACATGTCCAGAGGAGAAGTGACCATATTGATAGAAGGATGCTGAGTTTTGAACTGCAAGGCAGGGCGCCTAGAGGAGGACCAAAGAGGATGTTTATGGGTGTAGTAAAAGCCGACATGAAAGTAGTTGGTGTGTAAGGATATAGAAGACAGGGTTAGATTAAGGTAAAAGGAGAAGAAGAAGATGTTGAACCCATGCACCTGCAGCCAAACTGTAATATTTTCAAACAAATATTAAGCAGAGTCTTGTAATGAAAAGCTCTTTACTGTGCCTAAAATAGAGCCTTGCAGCACCCCCACATTGTCTAACCTCTTGACTGTGACATTTGAGTTATTTTCCAGACGTGCACCATTGTAGCTTCAAGTCAGTTGATTCAACAGCTATGTATAGAATCATTGGGATAATTGCTCTGAAACTGTAACTCTTGTGAAAATTAGCTTATCATCCTTAGCCATCAAAAATAGATTTTTATTTGAAATGATATAATTTATTGTCCCAAGGAGGAAACATGTGTGCCGGGGTCACAACACTATTGAGTTTAATAATCACAAAAAACACGTAAAGGCACACATATACTATTCCTCTGAAACCGATGACTTTAGCCTTTTTCATGTCACTGCAGGAATTCAGCCTGACTTATGACATATGCACAGACAGAGAACGGTTAGCAAAACCACAAACGACAGTGGCACCCTTCCTAAAGAATGTGGCTGAAATAAGATCTAAACCAGATGCTTTGCTAGTACATAATAAGGAAAGACACAAAGTGGCGTTTCCCATTCAGACGGGGACCCTTCTTAATGGCATCGCAAACAACTCCACTGAATATATT
Organism: Eupleurogrammus muticus; assembly: GCA_036785175.1. NCBI lineage: Eukaryota > Metazoa > Chordata > Actinopteri > Scombriformes > Trichiuridae > Eupleurogrammus > Eupleurogrammus muticus. The sequence goes on along the minus strand of JAYKQN010000003.1, from coordinate 18,034,445 downwards.
CAATAGCAATAACCGTAATAATCTCTTCACTGCCACTCAAGTCAATGACATTCAAATAGAGTGGTAAAATCAACCGTTATAATGCAACGCTTCAACATAAAATTAATTCACAGCATAATGACAACTCCTATTGCTTGAGTTTGCAGGAATCAGTTGCCTTCAGCCACTCAGAAAAAAGGGAGAAAACAGAAACAACTCCTGAGAGGGTTTTGCTCTGTGGGTCAATATACAGATGTATCACTGCTTAACGTGGGATGGGGGAGTTTGGATCAGACAGAGGAAAATAAGGAGAAAGGCATGAAAAGATTTATGTTCGTTTCCCCTACACTTAACTTCCATTTGCGCATGAATAATAAATATTTAGCCAACATTAACCCGACTTCCACTGTTGCTGGATGATGGATTGGTCTGACTGGGGCATGTCCCACCTTTGAACAGTGTCGCTGTTTGATTTAATCTGGCAGCTGGCGACGTGTTGGAGAGCTACAGCCCCTCACTTTTCTACATTGCCGCTTTTTAAATTTTGAGGGACTCCTCCTGCGGGTTGTCTATCCAAGCAAACACTTCTGCAACTTATTCAAATACCTTCATCCACAAAGGATAACTCCTGATTAAAATCACCTGCTGAAATGTTTGGTTGGAACACTGTGAGCGACCAACGTGGTCTCCCCACAACAGGGATCAGGGCAACCAGAAAAGAAGCGGAGACAGGAGGCAGCGGAACTCAGTTTTATGAAACGAGGCGATTTATTCGACAGTGGTACATACAATAACGACACAGCCTATGCTCACTGTTAGCGTAGCGGTCCACCTCTCAGCAAGTGGACCGAACAGACAGTCCCACACGTCGCGCCTCCTGTGTGCCACCCACAAACATGTCCGAGGGCACTCTCTCTCCGCTATTCAGTTCCCCCTTATAATCAGGTGAGAAAGGGAGGGGCCATCACCTTCTCACACTTCCCTCCCCTTCTGGAGTCTCGCCAACTGGGTGGCGAGACAAAAGTCCGCGACCAAGGTCTGTGTCCTCCCCGAGGCCCGCTCGACCACTCTCTGTCTTCGGTCGTAGCCCCGCCAGTCCTGCTGCGTCCCGCCGGCCATCTCCGTCAGCACTTCCGCCAGCCCGCTAGCCGTGTCCGCTAGCCGTGTCCGCTAGCCGTGTCCGCTGGCTCCTTCGCTGACCGTCTCCGCTGGCTCCTCCGCTGACCGTCTCCGTACCACCGTCCGCCCGCGAGTTCCACCTCCTCTCTCCAGCTTCTCAGGCGGCGCCACTGATCCCACCGCTGCCACCAAATGTGAGCGGCCGACGTGGTCTCCCCACAAAAGGGATCAGGGCAACCAGAAAAGAAGCGGAGACAGAAGGCAGCGGAACTCAGTTTTATCAAACGAGGCGATTTATTCGGGAGTGGAACATACAATAACGACACAGCCTATGCTCACTGTTAGCGTGGCGGTCCACCTCTCAGCAAGTGGACCGAACAGACAGTCCCACACGTCGCGCCTCCCGTGTGCCACCCACAAACATGTCCGAGGGCACTCTCTCTCCGCTATTCAGTTCCCCCTTATAATCAGGTGAGAAGGGGAGGGGCCATCACCTTCTCACAAACACAAACTGACGGATACACTGGTCTTGTTGTACACACATGGCATGACAAACCATTGCTAAGGATGCATTCCGAAATATGCAATGAGGGAGGATAATCTGTCACATATCTTGTATTCTGGGGTAAAGTAAATAAGTAAAAGTAATTAATTAATTATAGGGTAAAGTCAGGAATGAATGCACACATAGTAATGGGTGGTGGCAATAGGACCCAGAAGCTGACTTGGACACGGTTCATCAAAAACAAATAAATGTTTAATTGGGAACTAGTTGTAGGTAGGCCACATAGGTAGCCATTGCTGCAGGAGTTTCAAGAATCCTGAGCAGAGATGAAATGGTAAGAATCAGAGCCAAAAAACACAGGTATCAAAAAAAAAAAAATGTTGCTCTAAGAAACAGCAACGGCCACTAGAGATTATCTAACCACTTGAAAGAGTGAATAATGTGGTGCAGAGCGGCTCAAGGGCTGGGTTTTTGTACACCAGGATGATGAGAAGATAAACCCGGGTGGGAAAACAAGCCAGGACCCGGGGCAGGTCAGACAGAGTCAGGACACGCCCACAGACATAGAGCCAGACAGGAGGGAAAAGTAATAAATAAAAAGTAATATTACCCCGCTAATGAATAGCCAGTTACAAACTTCACTCCAAAGCCCGTTATACCCGTTTATTCCTCACAAGCTCGTGGGGGTCTGTTGGAGCCAATCCTAACGCGTTACAGACAAGAGGCAGGAATACGCCCCAGACAGGTCGCCAGTCAACCTAAGCCTGTTCTGGACTGTGGGAAGAAGCCGCACTTCAAAGTTATGGAAAAAAAGTTCCTATGTGTCTAAATGCAGCATTGGAGCAGTGGGCTGACAATACAGGACCATATTAATATAACAGTTAAAAGATTTTAGTATGTCATGACACACACATCCAATGACATTACATAAGTGGTGGGAAAAAATGCTAATAATGCTAAATAATGATAGTTTAATAAAGCATGGATTTTATATTGATTTAATCATCTGTACTAAATGAGCTTTAGGGTTTAGGTTTCTGCAGATATGTTTAATGTTTGACATTTCATACATGTTTTTGGTGTTCTTTTAGGCAACTTTTACCATTTCAACATTGAACCATTTCTCTCTGGTGATGGGCTGCCCCCCCCCTATGAGTCTCCATCAGGGGAAAATGGCACATATTGATCTGTTGTCAATGATGTTCAACTATTAACACGTCTTGAAAATGTCATTTTCTTTATTCTTAGTTTACCTAAATATACAAATGAATTAATTTCATTACTTTGGGAATGTTTCATTAAACAATACCATTTGCGTATCATTCTTATAATCGTTGTGACAGGGTCACCGAATAGAAACCTGGAAGTGATGTTCTGTGGATGTTATGGGAACGTTATGTGTTAGCTTAGAAATGATTCATATGAAACGATTTGCAATGATGTATCTCCCTGTCTTCCTGCAGATGAGATACCACAACCCCATATTTTCCCTTTTGAATTCTGTCTGGTCATCGCAATAAAACATAGGAGAGTGCGCGTTGCTATTTATTTAGTTTTTTTTAATGAATGACAATATGGGTGGAGACCCATAATAAACAGAAAAAATAGGAAGTGGGTGTTTGTCACAAATACACATTCACTTTTCTGGCAGCATAGAAACTGAATTTTGTTTTACCAGCTTTAATGTTCGTTTGAGTATAACGTTTATATCCTGCCTTAATGAGGACATTCTGCCATATTATTTTATTTTGATAAAACCTTAAATTCTAAACGAGATCAAATCATCAAAATGTCTTGGCCATGTTTAATAAATGACAATTTTGTCTTTCTCTGAATCCCTTTTATTGTTTAACCATATTATGTTATCTCATGCATTTCATCTCACCCACAGGTATTATCAACATGTCAGGTATTTGCGGGTCATATTCTTGTGGCACGTGAATGTAAGAGTTGCAGCATCATGGGTTTTTATTTGATTATTTTAGGCGCAAAACACATTCCTGCAGCTCATTCTGAGAGGAATGTGTTGACCCATCTTTCCTTTTGTGTTATCAGTGGAAATCGGAGACAGAGAGCTGCACTGGAATTCATAACTTCTGCCAGAATATAATAGAAGGCTTAACAATGATGACAGTTGTAAATACTTCAATAGTTTTTAATTATTTGCAGTATTTAAAGTATCTATCATCCAAATTCATAAAGACAGGGTAGCAATTGTGTCTATCCACAGAAAATCTTTCCACTTTGGGATTTGTTATTCAAACATCACTTCAAGCTTTGCCTTAATTATGCCCTGTAGGACTTCGTATATATGCTCAGGCCTAAGGACCCTTTTGCTAATTTTGAAATCACGATGCATCGCACACAATTTCACAGATTATCTACCGTCTAATCACAAACATACTCATACAAGATTAGGAAATAACAATGCATGAAACATTACACAACGTTATTAGGATCCCTCCAGATGCGGCTCGCCGTCACCTTTAGCCTTTCCTGTCACGTACATGCTCATCACTCCGTCTCTGACAGACTCCTGCGCTCTAATGGACACTTTCTCGCTCTCTCGTTTCATCTCGGCGTCTCTGTTTCGTTTACTCCTCCTAATAAGAGTTATCTCTATCTGCTGCCCTTGTCTGGATACTATTATCTTGGATGACATGTTAGTTTTCATACTCTAGTTACCTCCCCTCTAGAATAAACTCCACCACAGCTCTGTACCGTCCTTCAGATTTATGTGTTAGGTCACTTCAGCTTGAAGCTTAAGATAATTATTACTTGCAAAGATTAATTGATTAATTGCCAATCTTTTTAAAGTTAAAGCTTTTGATAATATATATATTTAAATGTTAAAATCATGTTAATATAGTGAACACAAAGGAAGTATATTTAAACACTATTTAATGGCGCCTCTTATCTGTGAGCAGCTTCTCTCCTGTGAACTACAGATTTCCAATAAAACCATCGAGTTGGATGCCGTCAGCATGAAAAGCAGATTTCTGATCTGCGCCAACAGGAATAACAACAAAAGCGTTAAAGCCTTAAAAGTGCAGCTGAATTTCACAACAGCTTAGAAGGCACTCATTTTGTATATGTACTGACATGAATGATAATTAAAACCAAAAAAAAACCACATAAAATGTTCCGTGTTCAAGTGCCAGTCCTGTAAAGAATATATATATATATATATATATGTATATATATATATATATATATACATATATATATATATATATATACATATACTTTTAAATAATTGCAAAAACAGCTGTAACAACCAAACAAAAGAAATTAGTGAAGTGGCATTTCAGACATAATTACGACATCTCCAGTTAATTTAGTGGAAACACAATGTGACATTTGGCAGAAAGTAAACAAACATACACTAAAGGTTATGATTTGAATATCTGTTTGACCCACGGGGCCAGGCAGCAAATCTCCAAGCAGCCATTTACTGCGGGTCCCCTCCAGCCGCCGCGAGCCGGGCTGTGACTCGGCAACCTTGGGGAATGTCAGTGACACAGCGAATGACGACATTTAAGGCAAGGTCAGGCTGTTTTTCAAACAAATCCATCATCTGATGTAATAGTAAAGGGGTCAGTTTGGACTGCGCAAGCTTTTATTATTCATGAGCAGGGGGGGGATTGGAAGTGCACACGTCTCACCAAGTAGAGGACAAATGAATATAAACATCGCCCGTGTCTCACTTGTGTCTCATGAGGGGGTTTTACCCTTGGATCAGTCTCCAAAATACATCAATATATTGACTGGAGTAATGCATTGAACCCCCCGGGGACCGTTTCCCTTTCCTGTTTCTCTTAGAGCGCGTGGAGGATTGAACCCGTCCTCTTTCTCATTCGAAGGAAACTACACTGGCATTAAGATGTTTCAATCAGTTTTTCTTTGAAGACAAGTAGCGCTGAAAGCACGCAGCTAATGAGGATTTGCTGAAAATCAAATGAGCTCTAAATTGGCTGACACCCTTTTTTCGCCAGATATTGTAAATTAAATTCATGCATTCTGCAAAAAATTAATTGATATGTATGTACCAAAATGTGCCTCTTGCGCGATAAAACCCCATGGGAAAAAGAGATACGGCATGTGAATGCTGCTACCCATTCTTTATCTTGACTTAATGTGGGTTTTTCCATTACCAAGAGGAAGTGGGATCAGCCAACCCCAGACTGTCTCCCAGTGGCTTAGCACAGTTGGCTGGAAAGATAGATTTCCAGTTTCAAACACTGCTTTCAGTAAAATCACAGGAACAAACAGTGCCTCTGTATAATTTGGAACTCACCTAGCCAAAAAAACACGATTCATATATAAAGACTTAACAATTACAAATAGGCACAAACAGGTCAGCGAGAAGAAGTACATCACCAGTGCTGTGATGTTAAAGCTCTCAGCAGAATGTAAAACTATTGATGAGAGATTAGACTTAGGAAACTAATGACACACTTAGCCCCTTCTTTTACTGTACTTTTCCACACCTCTCAGTGCTTCCTGTTCGCGCTTTGATCCGACTAGTCTCAATTAAATGCTCTACATCTGCCACCACGCTGTGCCACCCACTTCAATGCCACAGCCATAAATCGCTTCCACCGCAGCGGCAGAAAATCTGGGGAGTCTCGTTCCTGGGAAGAATGCGGTCTGGCTTCGGTCTGGGTAATAGAGAGTTTCTCTTTCTTAGCCGTGTTTTTCTACATGTTAAAATGACATCATGGCGTTTTGATTCAGTGTTGTTTTCTCACCGGCTCTCCTTAAAATAAGTTTGCTTGAAAAAAAAAAACCCAAAAAACTCACATATTGGTTTTCTCCTGTTTCTCTCGTCGTATCTCAACGCCAAAACTCCCAAAAGGTCACCTGCAAGAAATAGACCTGCACATACAGACTGCTAAACTTTTGAGGTCAAATTGTTCTGTTCCCATTACACAACATTCTGTCTCGTGATCAGGAGCCTTGCTGTCTTTGTGTTGGTCATACTACATGCCTGATCAGCAACAGTGTCGTACAGACTACATGAGGCTTCATCTAAGCCTCCACCTGGTCTCCAAATAGCATTTTGTATATAAAACTCATGCAAGAATTCGCACTGGAAATGTGCAAGCAGAATGACAAACATCCACGCGGAGAAGAAATGAGCCCTCCGGGTTGCTTGTGCGCTACTTTGCAGTGAAATAACTGCTGCTCGGTGACCTCCTGTGTCGGCTCTCATCGGCTGTAGTTCTTCTTATGTCACCCCGAGCGATCCAGGTGCACCAAGTGGACGGCGGTAATGAAATGTCGATGAAACCATCTTTAGCTTTGCATATGTGCTGTCAACATTGTTTGGAGAATCATTGTCTGGAGTTGTATTCTCATGCATGTAGCACACAACTGGACACTGTCCATCTCAGACGCATTCACACATGCTGAAAAACCTCAGTCTGGTTTGGGCGAGGGGGGGGTACGGCGCCGAGAACATGCAGGAGGCATGGCATGATGTAACAACTTTCTCTTGCCGAATCTATTTCCATGATTTATTCAGCGGGTTCCAGTCGGACATGTGTTGTGGCGTGGCTGCTTCACGAGCAGCCCCACGCACGGGGAGACATCGAGCCAGCGAGAAGAAACACGCATAAATATCCAGAGTGAAATTGGTCGGGATAGAGTCACGGTTGCGGTGCATGACTGAAAGGGGGGTTTTGTTGAGTTTTTTGGTAAACACTGGATCGTGTTTTTTGGTATTTGTTCCTTCTTACCACATTTACTGCTTTGGATGGAAATTTAGGAACATTTTACCAGCACTCGACTCAATCTCTCTCCCAGCATATTGCTTCTCTTCCTCATGGTGGCGGAGGGGGTCGACATTATGCTGCCACGTTTGACGACGGCCTGTACCTAACAGCGAAACATGAGCTGCATCCAAAATCACTCCCTCATTTAGTCATGCACTACTCTATATAATAGTTTACTGTGTAAAATAAAATCTCGAACATCATCATCACCATTTTGCATCATTACTGCCTGCTTGGAAGTGGCACAGTGGTATTTTTTTTGCATCCATAAAAGTGACACATTTGCACTGTGAGATTGTAGCAGAAAGTGGCCATGGCATTTTCATTTCAGAATGAAAAATCTATTGGTTATCCTAGTATTCAGAGGCTTCTATGGTATAGCGAAGTATAATATGCTTAGTCAGAATTGGTGCGTTTTTGGTTGCCCACCCGCCTATTGAGGATTGACCACAAGTTCTCAATGGGATTAAGGAACAGGGAGTTTCCTCTGGGCCTAAATTTGCAACGATTTGTTCCCACTGAGTTGTCGCTTTTGCCTTGTGACAAACTTACTGCATCATCCTGGAAAAGATATAGTTCTTCAACTGTTTCCTGAAGGGTTGAGAGAAGTTGCTCCCGAAGGATGTTTGGGTAGCATTCTTCACCACTCCCTCGGCTTGGAGACGCAACCCTGCACAATAATGGTCTCCTGCTGGCACGGCACAGGACGGATGGTGCATTCACTCTTTCTTCTCCAGGCAAGCTTTTATCCCAGATGTCCCAAACCGTCAGAAAAAGATCAAGGAAAGTAACTTCCAGGCCTCGGCAGTTCAATCCCCGTGTCTTTTGCAGAATTTCAGAGTATCACGGTGTCAAGGAAGTACAAATGAGCTGTGGAATGGCAAAGAGTCAAAATCCAGCCTTTTTGCAGTGCTGTTGGATGCATGTGATAGTTTTTATATAACCCCTAGACCTTATCTAGAGTAAAAAACAATGTGAAAAATGACTATTTACATGATTTATTCCACCCATACACATCAACAAAATATCATCCCTATGAAAAATACATTGTGATCAGGAGCCCTGATTCAGACCTGCAGTTTAAGACCTTATTTGAGGTTTGATTTTTTATTTGTTTTGTCTGGGAAAATTGTAATGAATAGGCGACACTGACATGCTTATATATATCTTACCTTTTGAGCAGATAGACAGGCATACTCCAATGTACTAAATGATATATTGTGATATATAGTGAAATTCCTTGACTTTCTTGTTTCTGTCGAACTCAGCAACCGCTGCGATCCTCCAAACCTCCCGGCAGCCTTCTGTAGTGGGTTTCTAACGCCAAACAAAGTTAGACTCAGCCAACAGAGAGCGGCCTCTGGGAAGTGTCAGTCAAGAAAAAAAAACACAGGAATAAAAGAGAGCAGTCCTACCAAAAGCCCTGCGTGAGTTTTTTACAGGTGAAGGACTGACAAGCTATTCCAGGGGCCCCTCGACAATGCCACCGCGCTACCTCTATTACACACCTCTGCTGCATACTCATTATCTCCTGGCAGAACAAATCTTTTTCCTGCCTTTCTTCTTTGCCGTCTGATTGGCCGGGAGGTCTCTGTTAAAATTGCATATCAGAAAACCTCAATCATCTTTAGAGTCCGTGACAGGTGCTGGGATCTCCTGAGCCGGTGTCAGTCACTGATGGAGACGCTTGAACATCTGGTTAGTGGACCCTGAGTTTAGATCATTACTTTATAATTAATACATATCCTGGTCTTCCCAGAAGACAAGAATTAACATCCATGTATGAATATCAATCACATTTTTTTACTGCTACGCTAAATCAGTGCAGAAAGCACAATGGGTATCCATAGCAACAATAGCTCTGCTTCATGTTACATTTAAATGAAGATAAAAGAAACCTTAACAGGCCTGGATGGAGGAAAATAGATTCAAAAACAACTGCTATTGTATTCTTGATTTTTAGATTTGTTCGTTTAGAACACAGAAATATAATGTAACAATTTGTATATTCATCTGATCTTCATGAAACCTCACTTTGCAAACATACATTTCAAAACAAAAACAGCATGCAGCATGAGAAAGAAGTCAGAACATTTTTTTTTTGGACTATAATAGCAAATAACTCTTTTCATCGGCTCAATAAAAGGTTGATAGCGTGAGTACTAACTATGTGACGTATGGGCATTGATGCAAAAAAATTACAATCGTTTAGTGTGCCTTTCTGTTAATACCTCTGCGCTTAATGTGTGAAGTAATTTATTCAGTGCAAGAGTTTTTTTTTTTTCATTTTTGTGAAAAAGAAAAGTGATATGAGTGTGGCTGTGGATGATAGATGTTATATATTGAACGTAAAAGTGACGTCTTGGCTGCGAACTTCATGATGTGTGAAACTTTGGCTGCTCCTATTCACTATTCATTTTTTTTTTAATCATTTATATTTAGATTTATTTGTATATACCCATCATATATATCAAGCTATTCTCTATACAGCGTGTTAATATTTAAAGGTGGCATGTTGGGTTAGATAAACAGATGCAAAAGCTATGCAAGTAACAGGAAAAATGTGCAAAACCCTGAGTAGGACCACACAATATTTGATTAGAATTTGTCGATGTGTGTGTAAAGCTTGTGTGTAAACTGCTTTTGAAACATGCATGTCTGTTGAAATCCTAGAATAAGTTCACGTTTACCTGAAACGACACTCACATGCACATAGGTATGATCCCTTCCAGGTTAATGTCACCGAATGTGAAAAGGTAGCTCAATAAAGGAAATCCTCTCATTTGAGCCAGTTACATTCAAGTACTGTACAGGTTTTATGCAGCCTTCCTTAAAAGGGGGATATTTCTGAAGTGGCCAAAGGCTTTGACTAAACTTGCTGGTTCTCGACTGATCCGGTTGTATTTCTATTATATTTGAATGAAGGAGGATGAAATGATCTTTGAAGTGAGGCTCTCTGCAGCAAGTGTCATTTCATAGTGACTTCACAGGTCCTGGGCATTTTGGATTTTTATTTTTTTTTCTGTACTGACAGTTATATTTTAAATCAAGGGAGAGTCGAGTGGAGATCAGTGCTGGAAGCAATGATCAGAAAAGAGACTGTGTAGGAGTCTTACTGAACCCGAGCAATTATTACGATCACGCTGAGCTGTAATCAGGAGCCGCCATTACTTCATGCCATGAGGTCTAGTACAGTACATGAACACTTATTAAAGAGGCTGTTAATGAGCAGGAAAATTATCGAAGTTAGGGAGGTTATTTAAAGGGTTTTTACTGTATGTGTCAAGAGTATTTTCCGAAAGCCTGTATTTCTAATCTTAAGAAAATAGGGAATTAGAAAAAAATATTTTACAAATGCATAGTTAATAACATTTCAGCATGTAAATCTCTTACAGTGTATTGAAGTTTTATTAGATCGGTTTGATTTTCCACCATTCTCATTCGGACTGTGTTTTAAGTAAGTTCAATTTTACTAGTACTATACTGCTTTGGCTATGAAAAAGCCCAATTATCTGTGGAAGAAAGGGGGCATGCAATGCAATTAAACCTCTTACAGTTTGTAAATCTTCAGTGTTCCTGTGCCAGGAAATGTGCATATTTTGCATGAGTGAGCTTCGGCACTTTGCACAAGTCACACTCCGGTTATTTAGTAGTTTAGTAAAGCCTTTGGGAAAAGGTCAGAGTATCATTATACATTAAGTAGATGCTTGTGATCTGGAAAAAAAAATCTGTTTTCGCTATAGAACATATTTTTAGAAAACATTTTTACACGTATAAATAAACCGCATAATTAAGTGTTTGATCCGATAGTGTTTTGTCGAGGGAAGTGTCTTACATTGGATTTAAGGGCAATAGCCACACACAACACGTTATGTTATGGTAGTGGCTCTCACTGCAACGCATTGCAGCTGTGCCCCCAGGCTTCCTGGCTGGCAAGCAGTTGCTACACATCAATTTTAAGGTCCACGGTGCTTCAAGCCCACTACAAACCACCATAAATAGTCATCTGCTTCAAGTTAATTATTGTCACATTAAGAGCTCAAACCATCCCTTTACTACAGTGCCTGTTGGCTGGCTCAGCTACTAAACGTTTGTGCTGCCAATCAGGCCAAAAAAAGCACATATGGTTATGCTAAAGTGACAGAGATCTTTATGACTTAAGAGACGGGGAGAAAGTAGCGTGATTGGGTGATAGGTCATCATAGGTCATTTTCTAAACCTAACGAAGTACTTATTATTGTAACCACGATGATGAAGGTCCTATTAACTTTAATGAGGTTAGGGATTTTAACCCAAACCAGGATCCTCCCATAACAAAGTTGTTTGTGTGCAACTCAATCCTTAACAACAGAGCATTATTCATTTTTACAACAGTGTGTTTTACTGTAGTAAATAACGTCATTCTGCCAACAGGGGCAACAGATCAACTTTAATGCGTGCCATTCCAGAGTGCAGTTGGATAGTCGCTGTGATGAGTAGGGACTGACTGTCATGCATTCAAATGAAAGATATCATAGCTTAAAGCGACACCACAAATTTATTTAATTACAAAAAATATTAGCTAATCAGCAGTAGTCATTTAAAAGTCCCATATCATGCATGCAAATCATTACTTCCATCTTCATATTAAACTGTTCCATGCATGCATGCAAATAAAATTGAGAAATGCATGCAGCCTGGATTTAGAAAGCTTACCAATCACAGTATGTCTTTGACTTTGTGATGTCATGCAGCAGCTCCATCTGTGGAGGTTCACAGCACAGCCCACCTCCCCCCACTGTCACTCCCACTTGCTGCAGTCTACCAAGTAAAAATCAGCCAATCATGAGAGATTCTCATAAATATTTATATGACAGACCAAAACCACCATGTGCTTTCTGAGGGAGCACTGCACCACATTGGGTTTGATTTTTGCACTTTGAGTTGCAAATATATCATGATAGGAGCATCAAAACTCCATATAAAACTAAAAAAAAAGTGCATGATATGGGAAATTTAATATAAAATAAACAAAAAACCAAAGTTCTGCAAAGTAGCGTTCGACTTGTTTGGCCAATACCAACAGATCAGGGCTTCGTTTCCCAGACCCACTAAGGTGTACTTTAGTGCTATGTTTGCCATAAAAGCTGCTTTAAGGTCTTCCTTAAGTTGCCAAGCTGTTTCCCAGATCCTCATTTAGCTTGAGATTTACCTTCACTGTCTCCCCTACGAGTGTTCTGAAGCACCCGATAGATCTGCCTCAGTGATAGACTCCACTCATCCTGCCACTTTCAGCCTCATGAGACCAACATGATGCATTTTCTAGTTGGTAGTTGTAATACAGCGCGCCTCTAAAGTGCATATATGACCAGATGAAATGGATAGTTTAATAAATAATTTTCAAAACTGCGTAGCATATCATGTATGGCCTCAGAATGAGCCTGCATCATGAGAATAGACTTGACTCCTTGGATGTGTACCACAAAAGAGGACAAATCATATTTATTAGTTGTGGCTTCATCTGCTGATGCATTAAATTAAATAAAAAATGATTAGGACACTTCTAATAAGCAGCTTAATTCATAAGCCCTCATACATGTGAAACATTTCATCTGTCATCGATTGATTGCTTTTCCCTTAAAGGTCCCATATCACACACTTTTGTGGGTTTTATTTGAAGTTTTGATATCCCTAACATGATATATTTGCAAGTTAATGTTCCAAGAAACATCTCATTACAGGTTTACGTCTCCCCTCTCCGGTTTCTCTGCGGAGCTCTAGAGAGCACAAGGCGATGCGTGTATGTCTCATTATAATATTAATGAGCCCCTCCTCTGATTGATTGATTAGAACGGGGATGCAAGGGGCAGTATTTAGCACAGAGACCGTCCCCGCAGTCAAAAAGAGCGATGAAAATGGCAATTTCCCAGATATAGGGGTTCTCCTTAGTTAAGTATTCCATAGAAACCGCCATGACTGTAGGACATTAACATACATCATGACTGGCAAACACAGCCCGGGGTCAGATAAGAAGTGTCACATCAGTCACAGCATGTCCTGGAGAAAAATGTTCAACTCAACAATTAAATAGAGCTCCTTCACACTGCCTCAGTCTTCTCTCCCATTTCAACAACACTCCTGTTTGGAACATGAGTCTGGGAGTCATGCAGCGGGCTTTTTCGGCCTCTGCCGCCCACGTTCTCTGCTGTTTTCAGCTCGAGCTGGCGGAGTTTGGACATCGGTTCCACAGGAGTGCAGCTAAAGCGGGATATAATTCCTCGGAGCACAGCAGACATCAGCAAATTAAATAAAGTAATTATTAAATAAATAAGACTTTCCTTGGGTGCCCGGTATCATAATTTGAGTTAAATTCGGCTAATCGAACCACTGACATGTAACTTCAGTTATACTGTTGTGTGACCAGCCTGCTTCCTCCTCCTCCTCCTCCCTCTCTGACTCTCTCTCCCTCTTTATTACCTAAGCAGGGGCACCTGAGTCTAATTTGCCTGCAAGGGTTGTATAACGGAGTGAAGAGGGTGATAATCTCTTTCTAACACACTTGACAGCGTGCTGGGGAGGCTGTTACTCCCCCGGGTGAAGTTTCCTTTTATTTGAACTTTGCTTATCTTTCTTTAGTTTAACCCCGGTGTCTCTGTTAGTTGTTTTTTTTGTTTTAGCTCTAGCTTAATTATACTCTGTTTTGTTAAAGCTGGTGGGGGAAATGTTGGCTTTGACAGTGCGTTCAATGTGGGCCTAGTCTCTATCCCCTTTTCCTTCAGTTTGGCCTGATCTTTGGCCCCTTTTGGTTTGCAATGCTTTGTTGCTTTACAAAGTTTGGCTTCTTTTCAATAAACCTTTTGAATCACTTTGCACATCCTTTTGTCTGGTGGCCTTAATATGCTTTGTTCTCCTTTGGTGTTGAGCTTTTTTTTTGATTGGGAGACTGTGACATGAACGGTGTTCACATTAAAGAACATCATATTTAATCCTGTGCTGCCATAAACTCATTAAAAATAACAAACCGTTATCATATAAAAACGGGATCTACATTGTTTTATTCTGAATCATTGGGGGGGGGGGGGGGGGGCATGTCTGAGATTGTGTGCCTGTGATTTACAACTTTGCAGGAGGGGCACGTCCCAGCCAAAGGGATATTCAGGTTAACCCCCTTAATGGGGGTGAGGGTGCTCATTTAGCAGCCGCAGAGAATCGTCTTTAATCCCACAGATGTGTCTTATCGCCGTTTCCCAGTTTGCATTACCTTACTTCCTCTACTCCTCTATATTCTGTGCCTATTTCTTCCTTCTGGCAGCAGAGATTCAGTCGGTGAAATAGAGCAGCGATGATGTCAGTGAGTGCTGGCAGCGAACGCACAGCTGCACCGCTGCATAATGCGGCAGCGCTGCGCCCTGTTATTAACTCTCTATTAAGGCACTCCTATTACCGCTAATGGCCGCCTCATGCCTCCGTCCTTCACCACAGTTTTGAGGGTTTTTTAAAAATGTTTTTTTTCCCCCCGTTCAAATAAATGCTTCTTCAATAAAAACCCAGCCTTTTTATTTATTTTGTGCCTTTTACAAAACATCTCCAAAATCAACATTATCTGGTCTTTTCCACTACACCCTTCACACATGTCAAGCCACAATTCCCACTATTTCCAAGGTAAAACCAAAATTTAATGCTCATTATATATATATATATATATATATATATATATATATATATATATATATATATATATATATATATATATACTGTTCAAGGGCGACACGGTGGTGCGGTGGGTAGCACTGTTGCCTCACAGCAAGAAGGTCGCAGGTTCAAGACCGCCTTGGGCCTGGGTCTGGGGCCTTTCTGTGTGGAGTTTGCATGTTCTCCCCGTGTCTGCGTGGGTTTTCCCCGGGTACTCCGGTTTCCTCCCACAATACAAAAAACATGCTCAGGTTAATTGGTAAACTCTAAATTGCCCATAGGTGTGAGTGTGAGAGTGAATGGTGTGTGAATGGTGTGTGTGCCCCACGATTGGCTGGCGACCATCTGGGGTGTATCCCTGCCTCTCGCCTTAACGCGCTGGGATAGGCTCCAGCAGACCCCTGCGACCCCGAAAGGGAATAAGCGGGATAGACAATGGATGGATGGATATACTGTTCATATGCATCTGAAGTTTTGTTCTTGTTCTTTAACTTTTTAAGAATTTCTTGTCATTTCATTGTGCATTTATTTTCTTGAACAGTGACAGCAGTGCAATAAAAACTAGTAAAATAATAGATGTAGTATAGTTAATACTTACATATCCTGAGAGTAGAGAACAAAATATATAGGTCTGTTCAATTTAAACAGCATAACAATAGACATCATTGTTGATCAATCGAGTCACGTATCATCACCTTTACACCGTTGGTGCTTGTATTTCTTCTGTGGTCAAAGGATCACAATGGTCATTAGAAGTTATTAATAATACCCAATCATAGATCCCATTATTCAGAGCTGACAGACCATGTTACTATTACAGACCTGTCTTTACACCTGTTGCAGTGGCCTCTGCATCATCACAGCGAGAGGGCCACGGTGGTCTGACGGAATTAAGCCAGAGAAGATCTCATATGTGGGGGGGATTCACAGGTGATGGAAAGGATGGAGAAACAAAGAGAGAGAGGTGGTGTGCCGAGGGCAGGCAATGGAGGCACCAAATGAGGATGGAAGAAAAGGTGTGTAGAGAGGGAAGAACACAAAGATCTGGATTAACCTAACCCGCCGTGCCTCCTCTTTAGGTGGATTGTGTTTCTACAGGTCTGTGTTATTTGCCTAACAGGGGTGCCAACGTGGAGTCCGGTTTGCTTGTCAGTACTGAGCGAACTGTGAATTAAGAGTTCAGCTGAAAGGCAGAAACAGCAAATAGGCCTTCAAGGCATTCCATTAATAAAATCCTCTCTGTCCCGCTCCTGTAAAATCACTATGTAAATTTGTTTTTTAGGCCTTGGACTGAACCAGCATGTCAGTACAAGATAATTCATGCTATTGTTAAAATAGAATAAGGGCAAAAAAAACAAGAAAATACCCACAAAACAGCAAATGGAAAAAAAACACAAGCAAAAAACACGTAGAGTTGGTTACTGCTCGTAACTTTTTTGACCTGAGTGGTGAGCTGCAATGTGCGGTTTTAGGAATATATTGAAATAAGCAGAAGTTATTAGGATATTCCTGTCCTCAAGGTGGCTTTATTGTGTTACCTGTAGAGCCTGATGAATCAGGTTCATTTATGAGGGGAGACAAAAAAAACATAGAACAAACCTGCAGAGAATCCACCTAAAAGTCTTTTGTAAAACTGCTGCGCTGAAGGTTGAGTTCTCTTTATGTCACAGCATCTGTTTACCAACACTGAGAGGACGAAACCATTGCAAAAGTTAATTAGACACCAACTGGTGTCATCTGGTTACGGTGGTCACTTGTAAATTAAAAGTAGTCGGACAATGTGCAGCTACCTGATGCACCAGATGGATTGTTTGACAGAACCATTTACGCAGTTGTCCTTGATAACTGTTTGGTAGAGAGCAGGCACTTTCAAAAATGACTTGGCAGGTAATTGGATGAACCGTCTGTTTATCACCTTTTATCAGGGGCTAAATTTAACCAAATGAGACATTATTTTTTTCCCTCCGGTTGGTAAATAGAACTCTCGCCAACACCTGTCAGTGGAAGCGTCTTTTCCATCAAGAAAAACCTTCACCGATGTTCTTTGCTCTTCTTTCAATGAAGAAATACTCTCACGTGTTGTTTAACTAAAGCTACGTTCTTTAGGAGGTTAGAGTAGATGTTAATGATAAACCTCACGCATAGCTGCCGGTAGTTGTTTAGTTAATAACTTCAGAAACAAGAGTTGCAGGTCTCCTATGATTCTGCAGAAAAACACCAACATGCATAACAATGACAAGAAATCCACTTAAAATGACAAATTAAGAAAGCAAATGCAGGAATGTAAAGGGAAAACAGGAGCATTTCTCTAGGATTGTTCTCATTACCATCAATCAGGTTGGAGAAATAAGCACTTTCTGATTATAAGATGCTAATCATCCCTTAATATAAACTGCATATTGAACTTCCAGCTTTGTTTTTTTTGGTTGATTGTCCAAAGAAGCTGAGTTGATAGTAAAAAAAAAAAAAAAAACACAGGCTGTAAATGAAGCAGACAGGGGGGGGACAGGAAGGGTCAAGGCCCTACTGAAGGTCCACGAAGACAGAGGAAAGCTTGACAGGACAGCAGCTAGCGACAGGGCAGGTGGGCTCATCTTGCGATGTCAGGAATCCTGCTGCCTCACAACGTAAACAGATATCTCGACAGCTACTGAAATAATCAGCCGCTGTATGTTTCACACTCCGGACATGGGCCGCCGCTCATGTTAAATGCATGACTGCGGTGGTATCCATATTACTGAAATAAACACAAGAAAATCATAGGTACTTAAGCAAAGCGATGAAAAAAACTTTTTTTCTTTTTCCTCCAACATTACAGTCTGTATTCTGTTCACCAAAGCCTCCAAATAAAGCTACAGAAGCCGGATCCTGCAGCTCAAGAGAGTTGGGAGTGTTTACAGAGACTGCTATTTGATCAGATGCAGGATTCAAGAGCTTTTAATTGTCCATTGCAGAACGCTGCGTGCATGTATTATACATGTGCTGTGTGAATGGGCGTACGATTGTGTGTGCAGCGGTGAGAGAAGATTAAAGTCTTTGCTGTGCTGCTACGCCAACCTTCACATTGTTCTGCATCTGCCCCTGAAACCTCCATCCGCATGCATCCCTGAGCACGCACGTTTAATTTTTTAACACCTTTATGCTGTGGAAATTAGATACAGAAAGGCCACGTAACGCTAAAATGATTCATTTAAAAGGTGAACATGGACAAAACTCTGTGAATCAAAACAATTCGCCGACGCTCCGTGTTCATGAAATAATCGTAAAGGATGCCGACAAACTGCTGGTTTGGAAGGAACGTGCGTATCCGCTCCTTCCTTCTCACTTTCTTCGGTTCTGACCTCAGGGCAGTGGTAGAGGAGCCGTTTTATGTCATTTGAGTCCTAAGACAAACGAGAACCATACACATCAACTAACATCACCATGACTGCCGCTAAGGAGTAGAAATCTTAACCTGCTGACCTCTAACCTATAACCAACCCTTCCAGCAGCGTGTACACAGGCAAACACTCTGATTCCAACAGGAGAAGCCAGATGGACGTTACAAGAGGCAGCAGTCTACGGCGATAGATGAACTTTTTATAAGCTTTTCTGGCTCACGCCTGACAAGCTCTGAAATAATGAGCTTCAATCCAGCACGCGACACAATACTGTTTCGCGCGTGTCGTTTGAGTAACAACGTGGGCTCACCTCGAACCTGCATCTCAGCCCAGCGCCAGTCCACCTTTTTCTTACCCCTCTCACACACATACACATACACACAGATGGATTATCTTCTCTTATTGTTTCTTCTGTAGCAGGTAGCCGTCTGCGAATGGCATGCCTTGTCATACCAAAAATGAGCCCGCCGCCGTCAGATTGAATCATTTGGGCTGCTGCATGAGCAAAGTCTCTCTCTCTCTCTCTCATTTCTGTATGGGCTGCTGCTCAATCGGCCAACAGAGTGATGGGATCGCTATCTCCCTGTGTCATGGGCTACCAATCAGCCGAGGCGGGGGCCGGCCCGCTCGGGCCCTACAGCTGAAAAACCAAAAAAACAATAAAAAAGAGGGAAAAAAAACCTAAATCTATTATGGGCCGGTCCGCTTGATGCATGGGCCCACAGGGACAGCGCCATAAACGTAAAAATCAAAGAGAGATGATGACGAGGAGGACGTTAAACAAATCAAACGCGGGGCCGCTGTGTTCAGGAAAACGGCAGATTGAGAAAACAAGTGGAATTAGCTGGTTAAACAGCTGAACGCCGTGACACATCACGATTTATTTAATTTAATTTTTGGCATTTTACTTTGGAGATTTATGCAAAAATAATTAAAAAAAAAAAAAAAGTCCCACAGCACCAGGTGTCAGGCAGTGAGATGCAGCAGCAGCCGACGTTAACCTGAGTCAGTGGGACTAAACGCTTCCCTCCAGCCCGGATTAAAAGATCACACACACACACACACACACACACACTGGAACAATTTAGAAGCAATTTATAAGAATACTGGCAGTTGTTTATGTTGACCTAACATTAGCAAATGTGTTTTCTCGGAAACGAGTTGAATGTGCTTTCTGGCAGGCGGCTGCCCCCCCCCGCTTCTACATCTTTCAGTGGTCAGAGTACCGCGGCCTATAGCGGCCTACTTTAATACTGCCTGTGTGTTTTTAATTAAATATATCTCATCAGATTATAGCAGCGTGTTATGTCCCTGACTAGTTCAATAGGTTCGGCTTGTGCTATGAACATTATGATTTTTTTTTTTTTTTTATCTCAAGCAATTTACAAAACCACCCACACAAAGGGCTTTAATGCTACTCACTGGGATTCAATACTGTGTTTTGGTAGCTTCAAACATTTTATTCTACTTGTTGCTGTTTTCTTTCTGAAACTCATTTGGATTTTAGATTTGGAAATTAAAAAAAAAAAAAAATCACCTCACCATTATAACCCAGTACTAAAAAAATAATGATCACACATTTCTTCAATTGCTGTTTTATTATTCATGGTGATCATCTCTCATTTGTTAGTCAGACGTCCAAACAGTCATGTTTCTTAAGATCCTGTCTTTTATCCCCACACACATTGTTAATCACATTTTGTCAATAATATCCAGTTATTAGATTTCCAAAGCATGTTATCTCAGCAGAAAAGGGCAGCAGAGAGTGTTGCCATAAGATAAGGATAAACGTTGACCTCGCAGGGCCAGGAGCGACTTGAAGGAGCTCTGTCGAAGAGTCAACCATGTGGAGAAGAAAGCTGCTCGTAGCCGATTTCTAGGTCACAGAGACCATGTGAGTGCGCTGCGCTCTCCTTCAACTGGACTGAATGATTTATTACTCAGTCAGGAGTAAGAGAGAGAAGAAAAGGGAGGGTGGCAGAGAAATAAAATATATCAGGAAAGATAGAAAAATTGGAAGGAGGGGAGATAGGAATAAGACAAAAGTATTCATATGCAATGCACTGCAAATATGAGTCTGACGGTATTACGCATGCACAAGGTAAGTGTTCATTATGTGGGTATGCTCATGGCTTTGCAGGGATTTGGGCTGATTTCACGTTAAGTTAGGATAGCGTGTGGTTGGATTTGGGCTCAACATACCGTGTTGAAATGAACCAACTTTCTTGTTTTGTCATGAGCCAGTCATCGCAGGCTGATGTGCACCTGGAGCCGTTTGAAATAATCACAGGAATTAAATTGCAGTAATTAAGCGCAACAGGTTTTTAGTTTAGGTAGTGATGTGCAATTAAAATCAGCTACCTGCAATACAGTAGCCCCGCATTAAGACCATTAATAGTGACAATAGATTCTAAGTGTGCACGGCGTGGTTCAGCCCACCGGTAATTTTGAATTCACAAGGCGCCACATCTGTAATAAATTGTGTTTCCCCCCCCATTGTTTTGAGGTCTTAACAAATTAAGCTGTTCATCAGTGCCGCACATATTGAATAATATAAAGTGACATTGCTTTACACTACACAGAAACGCTACTGTAAGAAGTAGGAGGCAAGCGATGCAAGCTTTTCTCTTCTGCTCTTTCATCTTACAAATGCAGTGAAGGTTGTGCTGGATTTCTTCGCTTTTAATTAAATCTGTTTTCGCCTCCTCACGGAAAGATGAAGAGGTTCCACAGTTTTTAAATGATCAGTTAATTTATTTAGTTAGTTTTTTATAATTATTTCTAGCCAAAATTATATTGAATTATATGTCCAACTTAAATTTACATTTTTTTTGTACCACTTACACAACATAATCAGAAACAACACGAGGGTCTGCCAATGTGACTAGTGTGGCATTAAAGAAATTATCATTAGTTCTTTACAACTGTATGTAGGAAAGGCATGTGTTTTCCAAACCCATTGCACGACAATGCAATTCAAACATTAAAAACGTTAAGACAAATTCAAAAGAAACACATTAGAAAACCGTTAAATACAATGAAAATGAGCTTTTTAAGAGATAAGGCCCAGTCGTAATTAACGCCCACTGCTCCAAGCGTGCAGGAACTGGTTGAATGCAGAGAGCAAATTTACTTTCCATGTATATAAAGAGAGAACTTCATTGATCCCATGAAGGGCAATTCAATCCCAGTTTACGCCATCTACAGTCGCACAAACAATGTCTAAAATTGGAAAAAAAAAAAGCACAGCTTAACAAACAGAGGTCAGTGAAGGGTAGCAAGATAACATTAAACAAGGTTGAATAAATAGTAATAAAACGGATAATAAATAGACTTTTTCCATGCGTTATCATGTGAAGACACTTGTCGCTAAAAACGAGTTTAATAAGCTGATTGCAGCAATGGAAGGTTCTGCGTATCGGTGAGTTCTCCTCAGAGGTGCATGATAACGGTGGCCTGAAGGCATCGCCGGGAACTCGCGGGACGGAGCGCGATGAGGTCAGCTGATAATGTTCTTCGCCTTTTTAACCAGACGAGTCTCCCAGAGGGGGAGGGAGAGGGGTGGCGGCTCCTCGCTTGACTCCAATAGTCTCGGAGCAAATCTCAACAAAGCCACACAGCCTGTGCATGTCCTTAATGGATAACCCATTGAACTTCGTTGATCTCGGGGCGTCGGGGAGGTTTGATGCGCATTATAATGCTTTCGCTGCGTGGTGGTTCTGCTTCAAAACGCATGCATCAATGCTTTCAGCACATTTTTCAATCAGAGCAGCAACTAATGATGGAGTATGAGGACATCAGGAAGTGAAATGGAATCATGGAGTTACACTAGGTCCTAAAAGTCAGAATAGGAGGACCACGATGGGACTTCCAGCTATACATACTTACAACTTCCAAGAACCAATGACCTCAAGGAAGCAGGAAGCTGACTGGTCAGATATGAGGACGTCAGAATTTGTCAAAGGGAGTTTGGAGAGGAAATGACGAGGGCTGGAATAGTAGAAATTCAACACAAAAAAAGGAATGAAGGCAATAAGTAGGAGACAAGATCTACCTCGCTGAACTTTCACCAAAGACTTGTTCCAAGTTCTATATTACTGCAACTACACAGATTGAACTTGCCACTCCAAGGGGATATATCACAAAGGAAGCTTAGTCAGCAAACTGGACGGATCTGAGTCAGCTCCATTTATTTTCTGTATTTCATGAACAAGTTTTTTTTGTGGTCAGAGGTTCTGAAGATTGTAGGCTATAGTTTGTAGAGTTTGCCGCGCCATGGGGGGAGAGCGCGATAGATAAGGCTTTTAAAAGAAAAGGGGCTTTTGTGTGCTGAGAAGTTGGCGAGGTTAGTTAGTCGGGAAGGCCAAGCTGTGCCCTGCCAGAGGCGGCTGCAGAGAGATCTGTAGTCCACCTTAATGCTGGCAGGTGGACTGGGACTTACAGAAGAGGTTGTTTTTTTTTTTTACTCAGCGCTCACATTAAAATGTCAGGGTGTTGTGACAGCCTGGTGGAAAAAAGAAAAAAAAACATTTGTCGAGGCGCTTTCAGACAGGGAGCAGTCACCGCTGCCATGGCGACGGGGAGAGGGGCGGCTGCCACTCTCAGCAACACACGGCTTTGTGATAATCATGATAGTCCAACCTCTGCCGCCGCGCGACCATGGCAACGGCAGGAACTTCAGCGACGGAAAAAACGCGCATGCAGGAAACAATACAGGAACTGATTATGCTGTTGTGTTAGTTTCCTGAACGATGCAGCTCAGCTCAATTATCGGTATTTCAGATTCAGATTAGTTAGCAAACTTCCCAGTTGGAAGTGGTCCATGCAACTTAAAGCACAGATACGTAAAATGGACTTTGCGATGAAGTGAGAGAGATCTTGTGTCCATTAGGGATTCGCATATGCAGATTCTGCACTTGTTGAAGGAAAGGAGAAGATGTAGACTTTAATGATTGTATCTGAATTTAAGATGAATAATTATTCTAATTATAATTGAAGATAAAGTATTTGTACTAAGACATAAGCCTATATATATGTATCTATATATATATATATATATATTGTTGTATGACTTTGAACTAAAATCTCATAATATAAGTACACAGACTTTTTATCAGAGAATATTAGGAATCCACTAGTAGGAAGCACTTGTTTCAAGACTGCAATCACCGCTTCACTTTTAGCATGTTTATCCAACTTTAATGACTTCTGAATACCTTTCTCTTTGTCTGGGTTGTATGCAAATGCCATATCAGAGAAGGAAAAAATCATTCATGTGCCGCTATCAATGATTAATTATCAATGACCTTTTCATAATGAAAATGCTGAAGCTCCTGAACAGAAATATAGCACAACGTTGCCTTATTTACATTACTACACTTTCACACGTACCGCGAGAGCCTGTTTACTCAGTTTATATTGGAATCTCGACGTAGCAGCTAATTACTTACCTAATCTACATTCATTTCATACTTTCTGTGGCTTGTGTACATAACAAACTAAATTAATGAAGGTATATTGTGAGAGAAAGTCAGGCACACTGTGAGAAAAAGACAAACAAGATAAAGTACCACCGTGCATGAAAAACATTCAGTCACACATTTAATGCAAGATTTACAATGTTACTGTATTGGGAAAATTGTGTGTGCATCAGTTTTTGTGAAGTCTGAAATAGTGACTTTTTTTGTAATCAAAATTGTTCCTTTGTTACTCGCAGAGGACACTTTTGTCCCAGTGAGTCCCAGAAAAACATCAATTTTTGATCCCACTGGCTGCATAAAACCCTGCCCATTCTTTTTTATTTTTTTATTATTACTGTCACTCCACAGTCCTGACTTCAAAATCATAGTTGCTTCTATTTTCTGCAACAATGAGCAATTTTCATCTTATATTTGGCATAGAGGCCAATTACGTCCACTTTTCCTGGTTTCCTAAATTATGGACCACTGCAGCTCAGTGAAATAAAAATATTCAACAATTGGTATGGAGGGTGTGTGTATGTGTGTATTAAAAATGTGTGTGTAGGGGCCAAAATACAGGCACACAAAATGGTCAAATGTATATCCCATAATAGATATAAAGGGCCCTATTCTGACAACATAAACACATGGTCTTAGCACAATTAGAAGTGAAGTAACCTACTCACTATATTTTTTTCTCTGAGAAACATTATTCAGCCCTCATTTCATACAGCTAACAGCATAGTGCTATATCTAATAATAGGAAATAGGCTGTAGTGATATCCTGCAGTTTACCTTTTTTCAGTTTATCCTCATTTTGAAAATTATTTTTGAGATGCTGAACTCACACCAAAAATATAGATAGACAAAGACAAAAATCGACATGGACAATAATATGTTGTAAAATTAAAGCATTGGATACAGCTGTGGTTTTACGGTAAATTTTCCTCAACCAGTTAGAGAGCCTGATTTCATTGAGTTCAATGGTTCTATGAGCACAGCACTGCAGTACATAACGTGAAAATTAGGCAGCAAAACAAAAATCTGAAAACAGAACAGAAGAACATTTTTAGCTTGTGAAATGATGTTTTAAACCTGCACATGTATGCACTACCGGTGCACCTTAAATAAAAGGCTTAAATTGTCCAAGTGCTCCAGTGATCGCTCTCTCTCTCCCTCTCTCTCTCTCTCTCTCTCTCTCTCTCTCTCTCTCTCTCTCTCTCTCTCTCTCTCTCTCCTCTCGTTGCATCCACAATACTCTTTCACATTGTCTCTTGGTCATGTTTCCACTCTGCTGCACAATCTCGTTGTGTGTAAGCAGCTGAGGGAATGGGTGTTGTGCACCCGGCCATGAGCACATCTTTTAATCTACCCCTTAAATAGCAAAATGGTGCTGTGATCACCTTCTGGTCAGACTTAGTGCATGGTGGGAAAGTTACTATTGCCCTGCCAATGCATCAGACCATGCCTGGAGCACAGCCACTGGTGCAGGTCTACGTGTGACTGCATTTATCACTTACATGACATGGGTACTGGATGGGAAATTGGGACTTGTGCTGGAGGAAACACTTACAGTTGTCTTTCAGCACTATTCCCGTTTATGCACCTTTAGTAGGACCCTGAAACTTAGTTTTTTGATCCCATGGTAGCTGAAGCATAAAATGAATTCAAACTTTTCTCCAGCTGATTAAAAACTAAAAGTGATGATGGTTGGGATTCTTAATGATACCTTATCCTTGAGGCAGGGTAGAGCACCAATTATTGTATGTGTTTAATGATGCAGGATTAGAAATTCCTCAGTATTTGTGAGGATACCTCTAATTTTCACAGTTGTCTACGCTGAGCTTTGAGGAACACAACTAGTGGTGTACCTCAAGGCTCAAGACTTGGTCCTTTACCATTTCAATTCATATATTATTGCTCTACATGCAGTCATTCATATCGCCAGTTATATCAAGGAAGAAAAAAGTTGTGGGTCAAAGTGTTGTAAACACTCAAAAAATGTTGGATAAACTCCTATTAAATAATACTTAAACACACAATTTACAACCAATAGTAACTTTCATTATTAGTAGAGCACTGTGATGTTTACATACAGTATATTCTGGTGGTTGGCTCATTTGTTGTGCCAACTCGTAATTCCTTACATGAATGGAAAGTTTCTGATGCACATAATCATTTTGTCGAGTGATTTATCGGTGACAAGAGGGACAGTCATTTACAGGATGCAAAATGTCATGAACTCACTGCGCAGCGGCGGTCGTGATACAAGTGCAAATGTCAACATTCATTAATCTCCGAGGCAGTTCTACAAAACTGAAACAGTCAGTGCCAACACATTACGGTTTCTTTTTGCTGTAGGTGCTTATTCCTAAGACTCCTCTGTCGCTTCTGTTTTACTATATGTGCAGGGTCATGTGATATCTAACTCCATATTAACATTTTCTAAAACCTTCTGCTCCTTTTTCTTTTAAATCATGTCAATGTTAGTGTGTTATTTTTATTCAGTATTTGACATTATCTGTTTTATGTGTGTATTGTATTTGCTTTTAAAACGTTGTATTATTATTATTATTATTATTATTATTATTATTGTTATTATTATTATTATTATGGCTTAGTTATCTCCTGACTAGTTCTCTGCTTGTGCATTAACTCGGCTCAATGAAATTGTAAATTGTAGAAGCTCCGAATAATTAAGTGACTGCGCTTCTCTTTTAGTTTCTGTGGGAAACTACCCATGAAATAGACAAGTGATCTCCAGAGACTCTGTCTTCACTGTAGAGAAGATTAACACATTATCTGGAAGGAGACGTACATGACTGGAGGCAAATTGCAGAAAGGGCGTGATGGAAACTGCAAACTGTGAAATGGTTTTTAGCGTAGTCTCATCAATGTTTATGGTGTTGAAGATGTGAGCAGTGACATTCAGTGTATACAGGGCTTACTGAAGTGCAGACGGAGGTGACACACATGGCTTCCTTCCAGTGAGCACACGGCTTTTCTAGCTCTTGTCTTGTCTTTAGAGCATTAGCAAGAACATATTAGCTGTCACACTTTAAGAGGTTTGGAATGGGCAATATTTATGTAGGATCACGTTTGAATAGCGAAACAGTGGTTTCAACAGCAAGAAAAAGAAAATACATGGCAACATATACAACGTATGACATATAGTGTATTTATGCTGTGTAGGTCTGCAATGAAAAAATATGTAATTGTGTTTATTTGACAGTTATTCTAATTGTGATATGATTCACGACACTGGAGGGAATGATCATTTTCATTTTATCATTATACTCATTTTCATTGCAAAACACTAAACCTGAAAGGTTAAAGGTTGCTCTGGGTAAAGACAGGAACTTTAAACTGAATATTTCTCCCAATATCTTAAAAGTTAAATCTGACATCTAAACATTTCATTTACTTTGAAAAGGACAAGACTTCACAGGAGAGAGTCATTCAGATATGTATCTGTAGGATTTAAATAAAAAATAAAAAAAATAAAGGAGCTGTGACTATTTGTACATCACAATAATGTAACAGCTGTACAGACCTTTATTAAATCTGTAGAATATGACCAGAGGCAGGCCGTGTCAAGTTTTGGCAAAATTGCCATATAGAGAATTTGATCAAATTTCAACTAATTGTGCAATTCTAATACTGTA
Organism: Eupleurogrammus muticus; assembly: GCA_036785175.1. Classification (NCBI taxonomy): domain Eukaryota; kingdom Metazoa; phylum Chordata; class Actinopteri; order Scombriformes; family Trichiuridae; genus Eupleurogrammus; species Eupleurogrammus muticus. Next base: position 18,006,890 of record JAYKQN010000003.1, on the reverse strand, counting down.
TATATAATTTTTAATCATATTACTCAGCTACAGTGTCTGTACTTTGATTGACCACAGGTTTTCATGTACACACACACGTAAGTTGCTTCACGTTTTTCTATCAATGTCTTTATTTGTTTTGCTTTATTTTAGCAAATGCTTGTCATTCCTATACTGAGGGTGTGAAATTTACCTAAAACTGTGTATACATCCGTGCACACACACACGCACCCTGGCACGCACACACACATACACACACACACTAAGTCTGTTTCTCAAGTGGTGAGTGGGAAAACTGTGCTGGTATAAATATGTATTTGTATCTGTGAGATCTCAATGTTGGGCAGTTAAACCGTAATCCAACAAAAGAAGTACCAATATAGCAATGTATAAATACTCATACAAAAATGAAACAGCTAGTTTAGCCCATTGGTTCCCAACCTATGGGCCTGGACCCTTCAAAGGGTCAGCAGATAAATGTCAGGGGTTGTGAGATAATTCATGGGAGGAGAAAGAAGAATAAACAAAGTTCTGATAGACCAGTGCTACTCAATTATTTTCTGTCACACCCCCCTATGGAAGAAGAAAACATCTCGCGACTATAAATAGAATCATTTGTCTATAAAATTGTTATAAGTATCTCTGCATAACACTGTCTCCTTACTAACATATAAGATAATAAAAAAGAAAGATATATATGGACCAACAAAGAATAGCTTTATTAACTGTAACAGAAAAGATTTAACGTGCATCTGAAATTCAAAAATAAAATTAAATTCTTAATTAAACATTTTTTGACTGACTATGTCAAACCATATGATACTGAAAAATAAAACTACATAAAATCGTCTTATCAGCATGATTGTGGTGTAATGTCTTTAATTTCTTTATCTTCATGCTGCCAACATTTTAGACACAGTAACACACCGGTCTTTCATAGTGAACTAAGCACTACATACACTTCGTCATACACAAAGCATGTTCCCCTAAGGTCAAACGCGTGACCTTAGGGGCCCACTATTTGAGAACCACCGTAATAGACAAATCTGTTTTTGACTTTTTTTTACTTTTTCCCTCTAATCTTTGATTATTGGGTAACATTTACTATATATCCCTGCACGAGTCTCACATTTGTATTGTATTTATTCAAACGGTTTATTTAACTGATATTCATATTGCTCTGTGTGTGAATGTAGGACTCATAGTTTACTCATCACTATGAACACATGCCTTTTGGGGAAAAATAATCAGTAGAATTTCGCCTGATGTTTTATACAACAGGAAGTTGTGTTCGGATTGTATGCAATGCCAGTGCAACACTGGCACAAGGACAGATCAGTAATGAGACGACTACACTACGTATAGATTTGTCCTGAATGGACAAACACAGCGAGCAGATTGAGGCACTTTGACTGCTGTGCAGCCCAGAATTTCTGCTTCAGCTTATGCTCTTAGCTGGTGGATTGGGACTGTGTGACCATGACGCATTATCGCCTTCTTTTTTTTTTTCTTTTTCAGGAAAGAGGAGAGACGACTTGGTCTGACATTTAAGGGAGGAAACTACACTATAAAGACAGTTTTTGTAGGAACGACATTAAACAATAGGAAGGCCTTTCTGTAATACAGCTTAAATGCAGCAGAAACTGCAGCCTCCACAATTACCCTCAACTTCAATCAGCGCCAGAATAATGAAAAAAAACACATGCACATTACCGTTACAAATGTGGAATTTATTGAAAGGCCTCATCATTTCCTACCTACTATTCGTTCCACCGGTTCCTGTAATTTAATGCAACCTCCCATTCAGCATTTCTTTCATCAGTTCCTTTTTTCCAATTTTCCAAGACAACTCAACATCCAATACAGCCCTAAAACCAACGTGACCTTAATAAAGTTGAACAATTTCTTCGTGAGTGCACATCGAAACCACAGATCGCATGAAAAATTACCTTTTTCTCCTCAAAACTTTTAGTTACTGTTATTAACTAACTAAATATAAGTCCTCAATTCATCTTTGGTCTCAGTGTTTCTGTTCAGTTTAACATTCAAAAAGTTGAATAAATAGTGATATAAGGTATTTTTTTCTTAGTCTTATTACTCTCCTTGTTTAAACATACAGTATACAGAGTTAACAAAAAGACTATGTCCCTATTTAAATATTAACATTACTTTACCTACATTCAGAAGACGTATTGACTGTCTGAAAACAACTTCCCATACATGCAGCTTATACAGTACAAATATCTTTCTGTTCTCTCCATCTCCCTGTTCCCTTAAAGGTCAGCACCGTCAAAAACGCTTGAAATCGGTTAAAGTTGAACTCAGTTGTCAAAATTTGCTTGAGTCTGCATTAGTTTTAGTCTGATATACCTAATGAATGTATGCACTGTATAGAGCTTCTATAATAAATGTAATATTCCACATTTCTGATCCAATAAACCTTTGGTTAAATTCAGCAAACACCGCTACACCACCCACAAGCCTCTAAACTAAAGATCTGTGCATTGTAGTGATCCCTGCGAAGGGCGCTGCATGTTTGTGTTGGTGCTTAGTTCAAATCTAATTTTGCACTCTACCTTTAACAGACTTTGTGCTTAGTTTCATGCTCCAGGACATTTTCACATCCTGTATGGTGATTGTGATGCCTTGGTCTATATTCCAAGCCACCGCCACTCCACTACTACAAATGAGAAAGAATCAGTGTGATAAACTTAAAAAAAAAACCTGTGCAACGTGAAACAATGTGCAGCACCTTTAACAAAAAGGTAGTTCAATCTCTTTCATTTTACTTAATTTTAGGGTCCGTTGTTTGAGTTGGATTGCCCTTCAATGACATCTTTTCCTCCCAGGCCTCCTATTCATCTTTTCCTTTCTTACTAAAGCCTACAATGTGAGGAGTGCACTGAGCTGTAATGACTACAGGGAGTTATTTGAGGTTCTCTATTGGAAAGTGGTAGGCTACTCTACTTTTCTGGTCTTTTGAGAGGCCTAAATTTCCTTTCAGTGACTAGCTGAGCCCTGGATGGCAGTGAATCGTTTTTGTCTCTGGGATAAGTGCCTATATTTCCCCTGAAAGGTGTGATAAGGAATGCCCTGGCTGAATGTGCAGTCTCCTGGCATTTTATAATATGATGATGGATTTTATGCGCAATCCCTAAAAATGGACATAGAGAAAAGTCAGGGAGTATTACTTTTGATGGAAAATAGGATTAAATGTGTGAATGCAAAAGGCAAAAAAAAGAAACTGAACAGCGAGAACCAGTGCCACTGGTGGAAGTGGGATGAGGCGAATGCATCTTAGTGAGAGAATAAAGTGTTTTATAAATCCTCACATCCATCTATACATTCAGTCATTTTCTGTCACTTACTGTGTCTGGCTGCCCGCTGCAGTGACATCAATCTGAATGTGCTCTTGCACCGTCTTTTAAAAGGAGAACTTGAGAGGAAGTGTGGATCATGACGGCGCTCACAGGACAAATGGAAAATACAACAAAGTTCTCATCATCTTTCGGACAATCACCCTGTTTTATAGTTTTCAGTCTTGACTTACACCAGCGCATGTGACAGACAAAGACAAATGTGAGCTGTTTGTTACATTTTAAAATAAATCGTTCTCCCCTCCTGGAGACCACCGTCTAATCGTGGTGGAGGGGTTTGTGTGTTCCAGCGATCCCAGGGGCTTTAAATCCCCGCTCGGGTCTCCCATGGCAATCAGATCCTCGGTGAGGGACCAGAAAACATGCAGCTCAAACCCTGTGATGATGAAAAGGAAGGTTTGAGCCCAGTTCCCCTAGTTTTACAGAGAGGAAATGCAGCGATTAATGTAATTTGTTTTAAAATGATTAAATATATATATGTATATTTGCATATGCACCTATGTAACCTCATTTTATCATATTTTTTTAAACAATTTTTTAAATGATTTTATTTCCATGTTTAAAATTGCCTGATTTCTGTCTGTCTTGACTTGTACAGCACTCAATTTTTAATTCAAGCATCTTTATTGGTATGAAAAAGGCAGTTTACAATACGCAACATACACATTAACATATTAGATACAGTGGTTTAAAATCACATATTCATAGTATATATTATTCATATTATTAGTATATTACACATTATTAGTACATATTATATTTGTAGTAGTAGTAGTAGTACAAGAACAAATTCATTAAAGCATTCTATCTAATAATCAAACAAGCAATTAAATCGAAACCTAACAAAATGTTAATAGAATCACTGCTGCTGGTGCCTCTGCAAAAAGAAAAGGGTGTATTTCATACTTCTGTCATCTTTTTCATACATCTATAGGCATGAATTCAAGTGTGAACACACTCATCGATGAGCCTGAGGTTCTGGTTGATTTCCACTGAGTATTGAGAATTCACGATTTGAGACAGTTGAGGACAAAACGTCTCAGTCTTTAACGCGAGCGGTAACAAGGTGAGCTTACTCCTCTCCACCGCGGCAGGCACAGGGAGGTTCCTCCAGAGACGAGTGGGGGGGGGGGGGGCCACGGCGTTGTTATACCTCGGTAACTCCGCTCTAATAACACCATTGATGAGTAAAGTGTTACCAGAACACCCTACAGATTTGACGAGACGTCCCTTTTAGCGGGCTTATGTGTGCGCTGCCAAAGGATCTGGGCATCTACTGTGTGAGCTGCTCCCACAGGCCCTGTCCCATTAACCTATCGCATCACGCCGGAGCCTGTAATGCTGCTAATGTGTATTTAGCTGTAGGCTGTTTGAAATAAACATGTGCTACCGCTATATTTATGTATTTCTTTTGAAGACAGGGAAAAAAGGCAGTCATTAACCAAAGGAAAACACTCACACACAAATGTACATAGTGCAGGAATTACGCGTTTGTGTATCAGATATATGATATTACCTTTAATCATTTTGAGTTCAGTATCTGGGGCATGACCTTTGCCCCCCGTGATGAGTAAACATGAGCAAATTTCTGCAGCGGAATCAAAGGCAGTCTAACACACTTAGTCATGAGTAACTATCTGTTACCTTTAGTTCAGAGCTCATTCATTTTTTTTTTTCCTGTTAAAATCAAATTCCATTATGCATCACTGTTGCGCGGCTTTACGTCAGTTATGGCCTAGTTAATCTTTGGGCTCAGCATCAAACCTTGATGATGTTTAAAAGAATGATGTTCACTCATATGAAGTAAATCCCTTCTCTAAGTAAAAAATGGAAGTGGCACTCACACGCATGGACACTTTAAATTATGGACAGATCCTTTGATGTATGGTGTCTGAGGAAAGTGTTCGATTAAAAAAAAAACATTTTCTGTGTTTGAGGCTCAATCCAAAGTAAGGAAACGGGTCATCAAAGTGTGCTGATGGACTCGCGATGTTTGGAGTCTTCTCATTGTCACACGACCAGCAAGGCTGTGCATAAGCCCATATCGGTTATCAGCACCGATGCAATGGAAGCCTCATTACATAAACATGTCAGGTTCTCGTGAATTCCAAGCGCTGCACATCTCCTCATAATTGCACAATTTCAAAAATACATGACAAGGCACAGATGGACGCTAAAAGATGCTGGCGTGATCCGTGCGGCAGAAATCCAGACGAGGAGGCATCTGCCCGGGTTACATTTTGTGATTGAAGGTTCGCTCATGACGCCTGGAATGGCGACCCGCCACCTGTTAGTCAGAGTTTTCACACGTATCCCGTGGCCTTCATCTACAGACGGATTAGCTCAGCTAAAAAGTGTTTGAACTCAGGTGTGTTTTTTTTTCCCCCCAAGTTTTGGTAGGAATGATTACAGGGATGCAGAAAATAAGAAAAAGTAAGTTCTGAGATCATTATAAGTCTCAGCTTTGCATATACAGGCAGCACTTACTGGTACTTAACCCCAGTTACAACTTTTTGTCTCTGCATTGGATATAACCAACACATACTGCAGGACTCCAGTGGTAAAAAATAAAAGAAAGAAATATATAATACACCTTTATTTTTATCTCAAAGGCTCGTGACCCTATCTGTAATTGGTCCCTGGCCTCTGGTGGAGGTCGTGAAATTGCTCGGCCGGCAGACAACTTCCTGGTCCCCGTCTGGTTCCAAGATGGCCCCTCAGCTTCCCCCACAATGGGCTTCTCACTTTGTTTTTTGGGCTACTTTTCCTCTCAGGACCAAATAAATTGCTCTGTCTGTCCCCTCACTGGGAATCAGGGGCTTAATGCTTCCACACTACACCAAAAGGGCCACAGAAAGCCCTTCACTGTGATAACATGGCAAGTCCTGGGTGAGATTATATATATATATATATATATATATATACTTTATAAATCCCTTAAGTTGCCTTCATGTGGAGAAAGAATGAAAAACGAAAAAAAATTTTAAAAAATGGTGGTTAAGCTAAAGAGAGTAAAGACATAATCTGATCTCCTTTTCTCTCTGATTTTATACAACCGTGGTTTGGTTTGACCCTGATCTGGGGAATAGGATGATGTAAGACATGTGCTTCTAAAGTAAAATCTATTTTGACTCTAAAAACATCTAACGAGAAGTGAAACCGTGTTCTGGTAGACATACCGATGTCTATTTTACTACTCAAGTAGCCATATTTGTAGATTACTTCACCAATTTAGCATTGGAATATACATTTTGACCAAAATAAGCATCAAACAATATTAAGAAAAACAGAAAATCCTCTTAATTGAGAAATGTGAACCAATCTAAACAGTTGATCAGTAGAGTACATTTAAGGGTAAGATTCTGTTTCAAAACTGGTCAGTGTTGACCAGTGTTCCACATTTGACCATAGCACCATCGTAGCTTTTAAAATGACACAGTGCCTGAAATGCAACGTGGCCCCGTTTCATTTTTGAGCCACAAAAATGTGCAACGACAGAGATGTCCGGCTTTGTTCAGAAGGCGGACAGAGATTAGAGGTGGCCTCTCGTGATAAAAGGAGCACCTGACCCCGTTGACCCCGCCACAGTTCGTCCTCCGCTGCTGTCAAGAACCTTTCAAAGGCTGATGAGACAGTGGCGACGTAATCCGGCAAAAAGAAGAACGGTTAATCAAACGCGTCGTCGTCACCTTCGAGCCCGAAAGCAGTAGGGTGAAAGTGAACGCATCACACTCTGCAGGTGCGTGTGGGTGTGTGTTTCTGCAGCTGTCGCACTGATCATATCTAAAAGTGCCAAACTTGAATCGCGTCGCACAAATTAAAACAAACCGCCGGCGTTAGCGGCGCCAAAATCAAGCACCGCAGCTGTCTACAGTGCAACCGCTGGGTAGCAAATAAATCCAGAACCCCCCGTGATGCTGATTCATGCTCTCGCATACTATCAGCAGCTGTAACTACAGATATTCCAGCGGCATTTTCCCATTTAGAAAAGTGTAACTGATGTTCAAAAAGGCTTTTTTTTATTTTATCGCAATAAACAAATCCACAGGGCAACGGCAATATCAGTACGCCGTCGTAACGGATGGGGGCCGTTTGAGATATTACGTTCTATGAAGAGCTGCTGATTATACGGAGTCACACCAAGGGTAACGGCATATTTCCCCGCATCCATCTTTCAAAAGCACTTTGAAGACCGAAAAAAAAAAAAAAACAGTGTTTTCGCTATCAAATGCTTCAGAACAGGTGAACAGCCCCCATAAAAAACACAGCGACGGAACATAGAAAAAAAAAAAGGACGAACGTATGTAGGTTCAGAACGTCTGTGGCGTTCCTGATTCCTGATTCGGCAAAATGTTTTATGTGCTCCCTCGCGCGCGGCGCGGGAAGAATAAAGGCACAGACGGAGGTGATATCGGGACATCAAGATAGGTCGCTTCCCCCTCGCTGCTCATGGATTTTCCCCAGTCACATTAATTCTCGGGTTGTGTGGACACAGAAAAGGCTCTTTAGTCAACATGTCCACCACGATTTCAGCATGATAGCGGCTGGAGCAAACTTTTATATACACATATATACACCTCTGATTTGGAGATTGGGGGAAACACGTATTACATATATAACATTCTCCTAATTTATTTAAGTTGCTTGTCTTATTATTATTAAATTCAGGTTATAGTATCTACAGAGCACTATAGAATATAATGAGTAAAGTCGGTGAATTCACTAATAAATTTTAATCTTTTATTTTTCGCCACATTGGGTTAATTCACACACCTTGCCCCTGAAATGAGCTGTCTGTAAAAAAAAAAAAAACATGTTTCAAATACAAATGCTTTTCTTTTATATATATTTTTTAACAAGTTGCCTCCATAAGCTGTCATAAGCTGCGTTTCCATCCCACCCCCCAGTGAATGGTTAAGCGTATAAATGGTAAACCTGTTTGCTCATCCTAAGGTTTTTTGCATAGCTGTTCCTGGGAAATCTATTCCTATTCCGAGTTAAATCCTAGTAGTGTCGACTACTACTCTCCCGGCTCATAAAATCACCACAGCTTCTGTGAGGCTTTGACAGCGTTCCAATTCCAACAGTCCCCCCCCCAAAAAAATTGTAGGAACAAAGAATATCACTTAATGGTAGGGGAATAAGGATATCTGCAGGATCTGTTGGGAGAAGTAAGAATAGCAGCGTTAGGAATCCAGACTCTCTGCAGTATTGTTATATCACATGTCTATGTGATTTTAAGGATCCACCATGTCTCTGGAAACTCAGGTGCAACGACATTTTAAGAGTAGCTGTCAGGGATATTGCATAGTTGTTGTTTGTCAGTCCAACCGTCCAACACAGAGACAGAGTGACCGCATGCAGGTGGGCTGTGGTCCTGTCAGATTCTACATATAATTGGTGTTTTGGGAAGGGGATCGCTCGACAGTCTCCGCCAAGTGAAGGCAAACAGTGACAGCATCATATGGTGGCTGTGAATACTCTGCCAGCATGGACGGACAACCATTAAAGCTCTAATAAACAATATCACCTACGTTTTGTCAGCTTATTAAAACAGGTGAATAAGGAAAACAACTTTAGCAAATACAGAGAAAGTTCTATGTATTAAACATTGCAATCTAAAAGGCCTTGACAGTGGGTGACTGTGGACATACATCGAATGCTGTGATTTGATTCTAGTGTGACTTTAGGCAACTTTAAACCTGGATTGAACTCTTCTTTCAATTCCAAAGTGCCAGTAGAAAGCGTACATTACCTGGAGTTGAATTAAACAAATGTCAGGTAAATCAGATTGGTTCAAAGGCTTGGTTTTCTTTTAAAAACAACTTTTTGAAAACCTTCATTTTGTCTTTATATTTGGCTACATGTTTATTGCAATCAGTTATATGCAGAGTATTTATATTGAATTGATATCAAAGCAAAATTTGTGAAAAATTAGATTATTATAGGAAAATTCCTATAGCCTGTATCACTCCCCAGTAGAACCTGATTCAAGAATCATCTGCACCATAGTGTAGATTCCCTTGCTTCTCGGAGCAGCTGCTATAATGAAAGCTTGTTAAATTGCCCAAATCAAGGCGTTTTTCTCCTGACTTTGACAAAAAAAATCTTGACTTAGGCAAAGTTAGGTCTAAGTGAAGACATCTAAGCCGCCATTGTTCTACAGGGCATAAACAGTGTGATCCTTTCAACTAAGGATGCAGCGATTTTACCTCACTTTCCCCATTATTTTAATAGGGTGACAATTACTTTAATTTAATTGTCCTGTACTGCCCGGCTGAGGAGTGAAATTGAAGAGGAAATTCCTACTTCCGAAGTTTTAATGCGACTGAGGAGTCGTCCTGCTGTTAAAATAAAATTCTCACACGAGCCTAATGTCTGCTTCCCTTTCCCTTAAAATGACAGGTGGCCATCACAGTGTTGGATTAAAGGGGTACCACCTTGTTTTTATAGTCAAAATTCAACCAGCCCCTTTCATCAACAGTCAATTTTGGTGAATTGTTCACTTATATTTCATTTCCTTCACCTTTAAACCAGATATTTTATTGGGTGATCCATCACCACTGTCCCTGCATCCGTATGTGACTACATGCTGCACATTCTGCTGAATACATTACAGCCGCAGAAAACACACAATCCTGCATAACCGTGTTCAACGTGTGGACACGGGATGTGTGATAAATCAGATGCACATGTTCAGACACGGGCACACAAAGCAAAGTTCTGCCTATTCATGCTAAGATTTCATAGCTGCTCACTCGTGCTTCTTCCTACTAGTAAATCATGAATATTTTATGAACAGAGTTATCCCTTACGAAAATTAACCATGGTTTTACCATGGTTTTTTGGGTCATGGTTTACCATGGTTTTTTTGTGGTAACCATGGTTATACTATGGTTTTTATGTAGTAACCATGGTTCTACCATGGTTTTTGGAAGTACCATGAACCAACCATAGTAATACTATGGTATCCAAAAACCATGGTAGAACCATGGTTACTACATAAAAACCATAGTATAACCATGGTTACCACAAAAAAACCATGGTTAACCATGGTTACCCAAAAAACCATGGTAAAACCACGGTATTTCCCATGGTAAAGCCATGGTTAATTTTCGTAAGGGATTCTTCCCAGACAACAGTTAATCACACATTCCAGCTCTGTGATTAGGATGATTAACTTTATAAGGCAAAAGCAGAGAAGGAAAAGAAACCTTGTGAATAAACCACGAGCATGTAGTCAATACACTCTGTGTGGAATTATCTTTAATAGTCCATAAGTGCACTAAGAGATTCGTTCCCTTCTTGCCTTGATTCTTTGTGATCATGAAACCATCTTAAACACTGCTGACAAACTGCTGTTTTATAAGGAACATATCTGCTCCTTGCTTCCAGGGAGGATCACGTCATTTCTGCACTAACACAAACTAGGACCACACATAAAGTAACGTTACCGTGCCTGCGTTAATATCAACCGCTTGTCCCTTTAACTTTAATGAGTACGAACGTAGCGGCAGACAAACAGGCAAACAATCCGACAAAAGCAGATTAATGTTGGTACGCTGAGAGACTTCAGGATAACGGCGATTATGCAATATGGGGTCTGAAATATCTCTGAAAATAATGAACTGCAATAGAACGCAACTGACTCATATAACGGCAGGAGTCCACCTTTTTTTTTTTTTTTTTTTGCCTGTCACTGGAATGTGTGCAAGCAATTACGCACACATCGCTTGTGGATAATAGTGTGTTAAAAAGTGTTGAAATAATTTCACCGCTACTCGTGTACTAAATTAGAAAATGTGAAAGGTGCAATCACAAAAGAATGTTATTTTTTCCTCTCTGCACTTAATACAGCATCTCCTAAATAAAACCTTCATCCTTGAATCAAGTTTGTTTTTCCTCAAAGGGAATTGGTGTTCATGGCCTCTCCTTTGTTCTCTTCTATTTCCATTGCTGTTGTACAGTAATTGTTCCTTAAAAAAAAAAAATAAAGAGAGAAAAGAAACGTTTTCATGGCTGTAGAGAATCTCATTTCTACGTTTAGAGACTTTATTATGTGAGACAGGCTTTTATTCATGTTGCACCAGCACTGAGCACGATCTGCACGTTTAGAATAGATTTTAATGAACGAGTTGAATTCTATGAAAAATGCAGGAAGGCAGACATATATTTGCGTGGCTGTTTGCAATTGTTTTGCCTACGTTATCGTGACAAAGTTGGTTCCGGAGCTAAAAGAAAAAAAAATGCAGCATTTATTTAATTTTGAAATGGAATCATAGCTTTCACATTGCCTCCATGTTACTTCTTTTGTGATGCCAACCTGATGTCAAAATCTGGTCCACTGTTAGATGTTACATTTCATTTCATCACCTAACTTACTTTCTTTTTAAAAAAAACACATTTGCTAGAGATAAAAATTATTATTTTCAGGTGATCATTTTAATAAACATTTGCTTATTGCAAAGGTTGGTCCTTGTTGCAACACTAAAATTTATGATCATCTTTTTACTCTATTGAGTTATTCAGATAATACCATTAAAGGGGCCCTAATTTGCCATTTTCCTAGCTGAATATTCCAATTTTTGTGGTACATTTATAAAAGAAAAAAATGATCATACCTTTAAGGCCCATCTAGTTATATCTGTAACAGCAGTGCATTCTGCCTCCTCACACACTCATTCTGAAAATCCTGTTTAAAGCAAACCACCAGAACTCTTTTGTGATTGGCCGAGCACTGTGTGAAATGTGACATCACAACAGGAGGCATTTCTAAATGGCTTGAGTTCAGGACACAGTACAGAACATCAGCCGGAATGAGTGGGTGTTCCTATTTCACAATTTGTGTGTTAGCAAGAACCTAAATATTAACACACAAGGGCTGAAAGGTGTTTTTTCATGAACCTTAAAAAAAATATCTCACAATTTCCCAAATTCCAGATTTTGTCCAGTCAAAAATGTTAAATAATTTAAAACTGAGAAATCCATACCGTAAATCTTCATTTGTGAAGCTTGAAAAAAAAAAACTTGATAAATCCATTGAATGATTAAGAACATTGTCAATTACCAGTATAGTTTCATTAATCGTTTCAGCATAACCTTGTCTTGTCAAACATGACCCAATTTACCAGGAATGGATAATGCTCAGTCACTGAATCATCATTTTTGATCAATAAGTAATAACACGCGTGTTCTGTCACATCAGAAGCACTGGTCTGCTTTATGATGGATGGACGTAGTCATGTGGGTTTTGTCTATACTCTCCTTCCCCTTATCAGCCTGTAACAGCTGCACCTGAAATGAGAGCAGACGTTTTTTATCATCCAGTGTCTGACATTTGTGTTTCTTATTAAGGTAAACACTATTTCTTGGAGTTATATATTTGCTGGTGGAGTCACAGCTCTGTGAGGTCAGCGGTCATGGCTATATTCTTACACTTGATCTTTTAAAATCATAGTTATGCAGACCTGACGACTGGCTCGGTTATCTGTAATCCTCAACACCTTTTTGTTGCTTGCTACCTTTGACCACTAACTGGCTAAAACTCCCATTGATCAGTAAGTGCAGTAGCTTAATAGTTTCTATGGATATAAACCCACAGAACCTGTAATCTAAAGCTCTTATATTATGCACTTTATGGGTTTTTATTTGAAGCTTTGATGCTACTTACAATATATCTTTGCAATTTGTACCAAAGTGCAAAAATTCAACTCTGTGCAGTTCTGCAGAGCTTTCTAAAGCACCTGAAAAAAAAAAAAGTTACACCTGATTTTTCTATTTCAAATGAGTTGTAGATGCTTAGGATAAATTCGTCCTTCTTATTATGTGGCAAATGATTTTTTTGTGTTCTGTAAAGCAAACCGAACCACTGCTGAATTTGCCATGGGCATGGGGGGTCATGTGTGGACCGGTGCACTCGCGTGTCAGAAAATGTGTGTTTTTGGTGCCACTTGAAGTGGGCATGTAATATTGATAACTATGGGACAGAGACAAAAAACCAAGACCAAAAACTGTTGAGGCCGTGACAACCACAAAAAAGCCTAGTGTAGAATAGTCAAGCCTCACTGTATGAACAAATTGTATCCTTCCTTTAATTAAGATTACTCCCTCAGTTCAAAATGATGTGGATTTTCACTTTTAGTTTATTTTTAAATAGACTTTTCAGTGTCTTTTTTATTATTTGTATTTTGCAAATGTTGCTCTCCTGCCTGATAGATCCTTTTAAATGTGAAGAGATGGACACCTCGCGGTCGTGCAGCAGTGAAACCAGCCACAGAGTATAGCCTCATGACCGAGGATGTTTATTGAACCCTTTCTTTAAACAGGTACTCTCACTGATATCAGGCTCTCTTTTAATTATCTGTAATTTCCTCCACGTCGTTAGCTCTTTGATGACTTTCAGAGATACTGAAACACAAACAGTAGAAGAGTCCTCCTGCTTAATCCATTTAGTGATTCTGTTCCCATCCTCACATGTGATGAACACAGTGTTAATGTGAAGATTAATGTATATTAATTAATGTTGGGTAATGAGAGTTCCCACCATATCAGAGGGGGTTGGCTCAGCAGTGGTTAAGGAACAGCATAAAAATCTCAGAGGCTGGATGTATTTGGAATAGTTGTCTTTTCTTCTTCTTCTTCTTCACCGTGTCCCTCCCGCCGCCTATGTTCAGAAATGTCTGCTCCTTGAACTCAGAGGCATTGATGTGGGCTCTAATCTGAGTCACCGTTAATTGCAGTTTTTTTCCGAGGTGCTGCAAAGTCTAATAAACTGATCCTGTGCAGCGGAGCCAGTTCTCATGAGAGACAGCTCCATCACGGCCTTTGATGGGTTTTTTTGCGACAGCACGCTTTCAAAATTCTTGAAATCTTCTGGACTGATCGACCTTTGTGTCTCACAGTAAATGGTGGTCTGTCATTTCTCTTTATTTAGCTTGTTGGTTCTTGCCATAATGCATTACTACAGGAATAGAGCGATGTGCTGCGTACCAACACTAACCATGGGCTGAGTCACTGACCACATCAGTCCATATAAAACTGTGTCATATATCATTAAAATAATCAATTTCTAAGAAATGACGTCCTTTCTATATCATGTTAGTATCCCTGAATTTATTTGTCTATGTGTGTGTGCAAATTACAGGTTCACATAATCACACTTTTATTCAGTTTCTGTTTTTGTAGTTTTTTTTTTCTATTTCATAAGGGGAAAATGTTGTGAAACCTTCATAATAGGATCCATTACTATTTCTGCAGACAGTGGAAGGATTGTAATTTTGCGTTTGGATAATGAACCTGTAATTAAAAACTCATGAGCAGACCATGATGTGATAGTTGGGAGAGGAAAAAAAAGTCTTTTTCTGTATGTGCATATTGGACCTGAAAGAATTACATTTTAATTAGTTATTATGATAAATGTTCCAAAAATGTGCCTCAAAACTCATAAAGTTGAAACTTCATAATGCAATAACTTGCAAAGCATGTATTAACTTAAATATTAAATTGCAATACAAATGAACTCAATTTGTTGTATATTTTAACACATTTTTGAGTGAATCCAGACATAACCATTTACATTACTGCAGTTAGCATCCAGTTCTTTATTTTTCTCCACCCTAATATGGGGACCACCCCATACAGACCACCACTATTAGGAAAATTATTAGTGGCATGAAAAAGCAAAGGGATGGAGTAATCATGTCATCCAGCAACACCAGAAGTGTAATAGTAAAGTAAAACAAATAAAGCTGTGAACGTTTTCAGCCACCTGAGCTCTATGTGCTGGTAAAGTTTGTGTTGTAAAATATATCAACCTAGTTTTTTTTTTCCTTTTTTATAATTATTTTTTATGGCTCTAAAATAAAGCTGCCATCACGGAGCCACTGAAATGATCCCTTAGACGATTATATTGATGATTCCTTCTTGTTTCCTTGTGTTTTGCAGCTTTTTTTTTTTACCCCAAACCAATGACCGGCTGTTTGTTTTCAGCATCCCCAGCTCCCTGCTGCAGACTCATTGCTGCAGAAATTCAACACAAAAAATGTCACAATGCACAATAATAATGATAATAGTGGTACTTTTTGGCAGAAATCTCAGCACCTTAATATTTGTATTAACTACCCATACATATATATCATCGTAATTTTGTAATTTTGTGCATTCGGACATTAAAAGTGTTTTGTGAATGGTAGCGATGCACAATCAATGTTTCTTAGGATGAGATGCAGATAGTTCAAACACACTTTAGTTACAGTTCTATTGTCCCTATTCTTGCTGCACAGGTCGTGCAGCCAACTTCATGAAAATACGGTAACATCTCTCAAAAGTCACTTTATAGGATGTTTAGCTCATGCTTACAGAGTCACAGACACAGACAATAGGATTTATTTAGAAACATACTGTATGTAACAGTAACATTATACAAGAACAGGTACAAAGTAAGAGATTCATCATAATTCTGGTTTTACTCGGCCTATTAATGCATTGACAGCTGACTTTAAATATTAATTGTAGCCTTTTTCTTACAGTACCTGTATTTGCTCGTCTATCCTTATCTAAACATATGTCTATTTTTTCTATTAACACTATGTAACAGTTCAACACACCCTCACTTGGCCAAACACAAATATCTACTTAAGCTTCTACTTATAATAGGAATACATTCTTCTTACAGGCACCACATTAGTATGTTCTAACCAGTTCGATGCCTCAATGACATAGTTCTTATAATACACATGATCACCCCTACATACACAATTTGACAAGAGAAAAGCGATGGTCAGCCGTCACAAAAATGTCATTTGAGCAAAAGTGGAAAAAAAATAAATAAATGCAAATTGACAACAGTAAATCAATCAATAAATAAATAATCCATCAAACACTGTTTATGCTTCCAGCACATGAAAGAAGATTTAGTCTCTACATTTTTCATGTAAAAAACAATGAATATGTGTGCAATCCTGTGAGAAATGGGGAATGTGTGAAATGTGGGAATTCCACATTTTTACCCCAACAACTGAAATATGATATATGATTATAATTTTTTTCGGACTAGTCCAAGTTGGTGCTTAAAGTCAAATCTTCTTCTGTTCTCGTCTTCTGAAGTGAGCACAAGTTGCCTTTAATCCAGGTTTTCTATTATCTGTGTAAGTTTTAATAATAATGATTTAATGAATAAACTATAGGTATGTTTTCTATGTTGAGCGTTGGAAATGGTCCTAATTGTTCTTTTCTGCAGAAGGAACAAAGACATTATTGCTCATGTATACTGTACCCCAGACCTCTGCACCAAACTCCAGTAAAGGCAAAGTAAGTGAAAAGTACAATGTTCTCATTGTTACACAATATCTCACTTTATTCACAACAAAATTATCCTCTGAATTTTTTATCTAACACATGATACATCACAATTTTTAATATTAGCTACCACAGAATTTATGTGATTTTCACTAACTCCACCAAGGAACATTGACTGCATCACCTTATTTCCCTTTTCCAGCCTCTTTTTTTATTTGACCATGGACTTTTATAATGTCATTTACCAAATTAAGCCCTTTACAAAGGAGGAATTAAATTCATTTGACGTTTCATTCATGTTTTTAATAAACTTATTGCCCATAATAAAATATTTGAATAGGTCTGCTGCACCAGATTTGTTACCCATTGCGCTGTTTGGAATATTCCATGTACTTTTTATGTCATTTTTATTCTCTTGTAGAATTATATCATTATATTCTCTTTTTTAACTGTTTATTTGATGAACTTATAAATATTCTTTTTCTTGTTACATGCATTTTGTGAACTCCTTATTATCATTTTTTTTCTTTATTATGGTATTATTTCATTTCATTAGCTCAAATAAAACTGATGGACTGTGTTTATCATATACAACTAAATAGCATTTTAAGAATGAATCATATGCAGTATTTACATCATCTGTATGTACTCCATTCCACGACTGTTTCAAGCGGTAAAGGGTCATTTATATCATTCTTCACTAGGTCACTGAGAATCGTATTCTGTCGTATATTTGTAAAAAGTATTATTAATTAGTGTCGCAGTAAATGAGTTTACTCTACTTTGTGATAAGTGGGTATATCCTCTGCTATATAAAGAAGCCTTAAGTAGATATATATTATTTTCCACAGAATCACTGCTATTGCTCCAGATTTCTCATCACAACCACTTCATGCTGTTCTGGGGGTCTATTTACTCAAATGAACAACCCCTCTTGCTATTTTAGCATTTCTCTCCATCAGTCGGTCATTTAAATACACCCCAGTTCCTTCCCACCTTTCCTTATCCTTAACGTGGAGGAATGCTGCAGGCTGACAACCTGTTTCTCCAGAGACGGCAGTTCCTCAGCTGGTGCTGGTGCATCCTCACCTTGTCGCTGTTGGTTTATTAATCACTGCGGTTTCCTCTGTCAACTTTTCTTTTTTTTTTTGGTGTTGGATGACATCTTGTTTTGTTCAGATCACAAAACAAGTAGAAGGAGAAGTAGCCAAGTATAGGCTACTCTAGGTAGGCCCAACACTGTGTTCACAGGAATGAATAAACTCAGCAGTGGTGTTTTGTTATTTTCTTTTTTGGATGGATTGTAGATGGATATACACAACAAGACTGGCATGCCTGTATGAATATGATGACTAGCTTTGCTTAAAAAAGGACTGAAACACAGTGGGAAACCACCTAACCTGTGTCTAAACATGAAAGGACATAACACGTCAATTCTTTGAGCTTCGGCTGCAGGGTTGATTTGTTTCGACTTTCCCAGTCGACAGTAAATTAATCACATCGTATTTACCAGACAGACTAACTTTCTGCAAAACAGTAGAACATTAAAGCCTTCTCCTGACCGTGGTCAGGTTTAAGCAAAGGGCATTCTGTGTTAGTGCAAGCCGTCGCCTTGATGGGGGAATAATGGCTAAGTTGTGAAGGAGGATGATTCATTACAGCACATACTGAATCTTTAAAACACTGTCAGGATACAGTAGCGTTCGCTATCTCTATTCTCAGAGATAATCTGTCCCTTTTAATTCATGGGCTGTTATTATGAAGCACTTTCTTTTTACAAGGGTTCGATCTACCTTTATATCTACAGATTCTTACGCGTTCATCTCCTCGCACGGTTCGCAATATGAAGGCTGTTATTATAAAGTACTTTCTTTTTACAAGATGTTAAATTAGGTTTCTCTCTTTCAGATCCTTATGACATTTTCAACTGCTATGCAACTGGCATAATGCCTGCGAGGGGGAAAACACCTGTATTTCAGATAATCACACCTTGTAATTTTCTAAATCAATCTGGAAAAGATGAATTTCTCTGGAATGTGCTTAATGATGCTTTCATATGCTGTCAGATGTGGACACACACACACGCGCACACACACACCTATACTTCCTCTGATATTTCTGTTCAAGAGATCTGCTAATGAACTCCTACAGAGAGACATCTGATTCAAGTATTTCCGTTTATATTGCATTTAATTAAGGAAAATGCTCAGCATCAAATGTCTACCAGGGCTTTGCTTCTTATATGTGGTTATTCCTTCAGGAGACTATGAATTCCTGCACTAAATTCCACAGTGATCAGTTCAATAGTTGTCAAAATCAGTCCGACTGACTGTATAAGTGATGCTGTGAGTTTGGATTATAAACGCTGGAACACAGGCCGCTTAATCCACAATACGACACGCATTTTTATTTGTCGTCTTATTTGTTCTATATAGATATATTTCTCTTGTTTAAGCTTGATGTACTGCTTAAAAAAAAACAACCTGAAAGTTAAAATGTTCAGTTCTGAAAATGCCCCCGGTGTACTTATCATAATATCAGCGTCTGCAAAAGTGCAGCAGCACAAACAGCTTTATCATCCCAAACAGGAAGAAGAGGTGATAAGAGATGCGAACGCCTAAAAAACACACGTGTCGAGTCATTAATCAAGATGCGTATCAGACCCAGTGAACCTCTTTTCTCTAATTATGTAATCAACCTTTAGTCAATCCGGCTCCACTTTGCTGAGACACTCAATTAAAATCAAAAAGATGAATGGACTCGGGAAGTTTATGGAATGTGCCAGGAAACTTCATTTGAAATTTCAATTTGACATTTGGTGCGGGCTGCCATGTCTCACGTGAAGCCCGAACAAAAACAAACCCGTTCATTAGGGTGAATCAACTCGACCGCGTGCGTTAATGAAATTCTCTTTAGCATTTTGAAAATAACGTGAAAATAAAATGCTTTCTAAGTGTTCGTCCTGTAGTATTTGCATATGTCATCCGAGCTTGTTTTTATATTAAAATCTTCCAAATAAACACAACTCACCCTTACACTTATAATCAAAAACATTTCTCATGGTTTGATTTATTGCAGTTACCTTTTCTTTTTCAGATTTGATGATTGTGTTGTGTGTGTGTATTTAACAAAAGAAAGTTTACATTTCCAGGAGCAGAAGTCGTAGTAAAACAAAAGTAAAAGTAAAACAACATAGTACCACCTGAAGAAATGATCAAGGACTAAAGGCCTCATGTTTCAGCAAGACCCTGAAAAGCTTGTCCTTGCTTTTTTTTTTCTTTTCAGTAGCCCCGAAAAAAAAAAAGTCAATCAGCTGCAGCTAATTCAAAATGCTGCTGCCAGAGGCCTCACTAAGCCTGCAAAGATAGATCATATCACTCCAGCTCTGCTGCACTGGCTTCCTCTTTGCCAAAGAATGAACTTCACCAAACTTTTACTGGTTTATCCAGCACTGAAAGGTCCAGGGTCCAAGTTTATCTCTGATCTGCTGACCCCTTACGATCCATCCAGACCTGTTAGAGACGGGTCTGAGACAGGTCTGCTTTCTGTTCCCAGAGTCACAAATAAACAGGTTTCTACGTCCCACATATCTGGAATAAACTCCCACTGCAAAAAAAAATGAAAGAAACCCACAGCAACTTTCAGTGTGTAGAAGTCAGAGCTGCTGCTGATGCTGTTTATTTACTTTTTACTGTAAGTGAAAAGTAATTCTCTGTAACTTTGTTCTTGCTTTTAATGACATGTTGTTAAATTATACCTCGCTAGTCTTTGTTTTTAATTATTCCTTATCTTTAATTAATTTTTAATTTTCCTATTAACTTATTTGTTAATTATAAATTTCTCATTTTCCCCTTTAATCAACGTTTTTTTAATTGTATCTCCATGCTTTAAATGTTTGATGTAAAGCACATTGAATCACCTTGTTGTGGAAATGTGCCATAGAAATAAACTGGGCTGCCGTTTACTCTGGTGGTGGGTCTGTGGTGTGTTCAAAGACCTGTAGGAAAACCACGTAAAGATTGAACAAGCATGCGAAGAGATGGTCTTTTGTTCATTCATGACACTTCAAAGTTAGAATCAGTATTGATTACTTTATCGTCGACTGAGTGGTTTTAGACATACTCCCAGTCAAAAAAGAGTGAAGAAACTCCACTTCTGACAGGTGAGTGTGAAACAGCCGCTGTTGCCTTCATGTGTGTGTCTGTTTGATTTTTTGATGAGGCCTTTGTTGTGCTGGAAGGGTGGTGTGGTCAGATCAATGAATTTAGACCTGAATAGAATAGAATAGAATAGAATACTTGATTGTCACTAACTAGGTCACTAATACATTCACTTTTCCCATTAGAAAACACATTAGGAACAGGATAAATTTAAAAAAAAATGTTTACCCTCTGTTTTTGATTGTGTGCAAGTTATGCAAATGTCAGTGTGAGTGTGTGTGTGTTTGTATTGAGAATTTTTTTTTGTTTTGGGGTCTTGGTCATTGATGACAGAACATGAGCTCAAACATCATCTGAAAATCGAAAAAATAAAGGTTTGTTTTGTCCTTGCTAAAAAAGAAAAAAACAACTTTGTAAATGAGTTCATTTACATTATTGAGCTCCAGAGAAATATCAAAATACACAAGACAAGTCAATACCTTATTTATGGCTGGACCTACATGAAATGCCAGAGGGCTTGTAATGTGTGCACTGCATGGTTACCATCAGACATAAACATCACACCATTTTTATGGAGATTTCAATCAATCAGAATGTATTTGTAAAGTACATTTCCTATTAACTCAATGCACCTTAAGCATATGACTGAAAATGATGCATATTTAAATGCATACATATGAAAAAGAGGCACTAATTCATAAAAAACTATGATTTGTATTATGTATATACCAACAAACGTGTATAGCTATAGACAGACAGAGATCAGGACAGAGATCTTATATTTTAGTTTCAGAGTGTCTGCAGTTTCTGGACCGATTGTAAGTGTAAGTGTGTGTGAACAGTGAGCAGGATTTTGAAATAAATTCTGTATTTTAGTTGTAGCTGTGTAGCAAAGAAAGGGGCGATCTCTACTTTGGCATTTACCTTGTGGAAGTTTGTCTTTGTCCCAAAGAAGCAAGGTGCAGGACTGGTTATAAAACAAAGTAAAAAAATATGTTTTTCAATGCATTAAATCACATTTTTATCCAAATTCAATGTTTCCATATCAATGTGACCCCAGCATGGATCCGTTTCATCACATTTCTATGGTGGCCGACAGGGCAAATGCTGCACAAAGGGCACACAGACAAACCAGCAGAGATTTTGTTGCATGAACTGCATGAAACAATAAATCATATTGAAATAGAGCTACCTTTTTTGTTTACTCTTAATCTATTAGTCTGCGGCTTCGTGTCTCGAGTCCATATATCAAATCTGCGAAAATTCTGCAGTTTCCGTTATTGTAATTCTGCACCACAAAAGATTATAATACAACAATCTCTATCTATTGATCTGTAGCATGACTTCAACTTTATAGGCTGTATAGTTATAGTGTTTTTAATAGGTGTGGGACATTAACACGTTAACGACAACTTATTAATCACAAACAAAATAACACATTCAAAAATATTAACACATTTTATCACAACGTGCATGCCAAACAATGTGGAACGTTTGTCAGTCACCAGGTGCCGGTGCCCTTCATAGATAAATGGACAGATACATTGGATTTGCTGCATTACGTATGTTTTCTTCTTGCCTTGAATGAAACAGAAAAGCGCCTACTGTGCTGACCCATCCTACGAGCGGCTCGTTGTTCGGGCCCAGCCACCGCAATTCTCCTTTTGTGATTCTCCCGAAAAAATATTCCCTTTAACACCTACTGCTCATCCAGAATGCTGCATCTCCGCTCATTGTTCATTTCTTGTCCCCCGTCACTCCCCTCCCGCATCCTCTGCTTACATTAAACCCCCGCCGCCTCACAGAGCTCGCTACTCTGCCTTCCGAGGCCACTTAGCGCCCCTTCCTACATGTTTATCTCACCATACTGTCTCAACTCCTCTCCCTGCTGGCACCCGTGTGGTGGATGAGTGGCCTTTCCCCTGACCTTCCTGTTGACATTTCCAGCTGAAACTCGCATCGCCCTCTCGCCGATGAATTATTCCCATCATGAAGTCCCGTCCCCCCTTTTCTCTTCTTATCTACACACGCATGTCTTCGCACTTTCGTTCCATGTCAGATTGCAGTTTGTGATGGCCGCGTCGACATGTGATTTTAGCGCTTCAGTTAGGTGTTATTATCAGATTATATCATTTTGCTTTTGAGGTTTTTATTAAATTATTGTACTATTGTACATTATAGAGTTAAGTGAGCTGTAGCTTCCATTGAATATAGTTAATTATGTGTTGAGCCAGTCGACCTGTGACCTCTCAAACGTATTAGTGCTGAACACATAATGAACATTTCTCTCATAGACGCACATATAAGCTGGATTTGTTTCCACCAACTGACAAGCAAGTAAAGTATATTTAGTGAGAAAAGACAATATGCTGCGTCTTTGTTATGAAAAAATGGCGGTCATTAAAAGCAGAACTGCGGAGCATGCGGAAATGTAACACCAGAAAGTCACAACATTTGTAGTGATTTTAATTACCGCTTTCCATAAAGAATTAAAAAAAAAAAAAATCACAACGCTGTGAACGCCGTTGTGTCTGAGGCTCCGTTAAACTGAATGGTCTCCAGATTTCTTTTCAAGTCTGCTTTCCCTTAATTCGACTTCCTGTTATACTCATCAACGACAGAAGAAAGTGACAAAACAGAGAGAGAGAGAGACGAGAGCAGGGAAACAAAACATGGGCTCGAATCCACCGGGGAATGCGAGAAAGCGCGTAGAGCAACCGGCATGAAACACGGTTAATATTTAGCTTTGAGCTCGGGAGGAGACATCCTTGAAGCTTTAAGTACGGCTTATGTGTAGGATGTTAAATAATGTTTATACTTATTCGTATTCACAGCAAAAAGGCAGCAATCAGCCGCAAATTAAACACCATCCACTCTACTCCGCTTCCTTTGTTTGACAGACCCTGAACAAGGAAATATGTTTACAGTGCAAGACTCAAACTCAATGTCAATATGCATTTGTCAGACGAGTGGATGTGGGAACACAGAAATGTATTCTATATGCATCCATTAGCCTTGGTGAATAGGCATTGGCTCCTTTGTGTTGTCTCTTATAGGCTCATTTTAAAAGAAAATTCATTTAAAGAGCGGGCGTTTCATTATTCATTTTGCATCTTCATTCATTCCCATTTCCCCGGTTGTTTCTTAAAGTGAAAATGTTGTGACATGCCATTAGCCTCCCTTAACGAGAAGTGTCCATTTAAAGCGTAATTATATACACTAAAGCGTTAATTGCATTGCCCTTCGCAGACTGTACTAGAGCTGATAGAAAGATGTTTGTAACTCAAGTGCTAAACATAGATGCCTTTAATTCATTTTTCAGGATTTTTTTTGTTTTGTGTTTTTTCTTCACCTGTGGGTTCATACATGAGTTGACTTTTTATTTCAATATACTTCCTTAAAACAATTGAAGACTTTCAGAAGCATCCCTTTTAGTTTTTGCCTCCTGTTTTTCCCTATTTCTCACGAGGCACACACACTTTGTCACAACCTGCCAGGTTAGGGATCATCACACAGCCTCTAGTACAGTGTGTGTGTGTGTGTGTGTGTGTGTGTGTGTCCACATCGCAGGGCAGTGAAAAGTGGAGGGAGAGAGACCGTTTGAATTATTCATGCTCCTTCCTCCTTGATGTTACCTTCTCATTACACACCGCTAAACTCCTATTTACATCCAGCCACTGAAACCCACAGTTCACACGCTTCAACCAAGCAGGAAACCTCACCTGGCTAAACACCTTTTTACGTACACCATGTACCATATTTGTTTGGGTCTATATATCTCCAGTGCAGTGATCCTTAGGTTGTATTCGGTTGTATTTGTATTCTACAGCCTCAGCTAATCACTGTGAGCCTGTCTATGATTCTCTTTTTCTTAGATCTGTTATGGATCATTGTACCGTTTCCGTGTGCCGGCAGCCTACCAGAGGTGCACACACACATTACAAAATGGTGGCTCGCAGTTTGTGGGCTTTAGCCCAGGCGCTTGATTCATTTCAATGATTGACTGGAAAATTGAAAACAAGTCATTTAGCACAGTAAAGGTCATCACCGTGATGCCTTGTCGGCTCCGTTGGCGTCGGCTAATATTTGAAAAACTAGCGTGACCTTATGATTACATGTAGATATTGTACACAGCCTCCGAAATCGATCAATCAAGGCAGTCAGTCAGCTCTCATCCGCAATCGCATCAGGTACAATCACAGTGAAATGTATTCCCCTCAGTTTCTCCAATTTGCGCAGTAAAAAAGAAATAGTTTGAACGAGTAGAAATTAGTACTAATTAGCAAAGTGTGCTGGGAGCTCCTCCTGAGCCTCTTGGTGCTGGCCGGATGTGACCGGTACCTTCTTCCTGACTTATCTGACTGGTCGCAACCACTAATGATTCCCTTTGCCTCATCCCTGCAGCGGCTGATGTAAATCAATCAATCAGGTTGTCTTGGACACATGTAATCATCAGAGGAACAATCACAGATGGCCACAGATGTCCTGGAGGCAGGTAGAAACGCTGCGTACTGTGTTTTCAGCTGAAGCAACCGCTCTCCCGCCTGTGCTGTTCCCTCAGCATTTAAGAGGATACCCAGAATTTCCTCGTGCATACGAGGAGAAATAGTTTCCGCCTTTGACTTCCTCACCGCTGAGTCCAAAAAAAAAAAAAAAAAAAGTTGTAGAGTCCACTACTGTGGAAAGAAGAAAGTAGCGAGACAGACAGTTGGCGGGGATGCTGCAGAGAGCATGTTGCAGCGTGAAACAGGAATTGTTAAGGCCATCAGCATGACACATGGACCATATAGTGGGCAGAGCAAGGCATTAATAATTCATTGACCCCCCCCACCACCACCCCCTTATTTTCCATTTTCCTGCTCCGTGGCTGTGCTGACTTGTCAATACCAGATGCGAGAACACACCACCATTCATCAGCGCATGGTGCATTTTGTTTTGCTCTGGCAGAGAGAATTAAAGTCAGAAAAATCTGTAGCAGGCCCCCAGGCTACAAAACAACTGTATTTAAATTACTTTTTGTTAACTTTTACACCAGTGTGATTGCGTGGTGATTATTTGGACGATGCACCCGTGGCGTCTGCTTTTCCTTCACACCCCACTGAAAAGATCTTTGCCTGCGAATACCGAAGTGGATCCGTGTCCAGGTCTCAAAATACCCCCCAAAATTTCTGAATCCAAAACGGCTGATGACTATCTGGTCCCCAAAGGGTGAATCCCCGTCATTTTAAGGCCGCGCGATTCTTCAATCGATTGCAATCAAGAAAAGATCACGGTGGGTGAGGGGTTTCCGAGAAAATATCAGTTTGATACATACTGAGCTCGTCCGAGTTTCATTCCAACTTTGCTGAATTAGAAAGACCAGGTCTACTCACTGGTAGGTGGCTGGAGATTTTACTATTAACCTGTATTTGTCTGTTTCTGCATCTGAGAGACAGAGAGCAAAGGAATTGCATTTGCCTAATTTTTTTTTTTTTTGGTTTGGTTATGATTGCACCATATTTTAGTGGTGCCTCCTACACAAATGAATCCACATTAGTTTGTTGTGTGTTTTCTTTTTAAAGATGAATACCTGTCAAACAAGTGTGTGTGGTTGTGCTTATGTGTAACATTTAGTCTGTTTTTAAGAGACATACTTACCACAACAATAATAACACACTTTCTTTCAGCTGCAAACACAATGCATTTAACATAGTGAACATGTGCAGAAGCAATTACCTTTTTTTATACACGCAGCAAATGCAACACCAGTATTTTATTTATCAATTATATAAGAGATTAATGCATGTATTTTGGTCATTGCAATTAGCCTTCACGGGTGTTGTAAATCTTAAAAGCAAGACTGTGACACCTTTTTTTAGAGTGATGCATGGGTTTGGTCTAGCTCGAGCTTCTAAACCGGTGACAGGTTTTAATGAATTGCTGTGAATCGGTACAATGAAGGCGCCTTCTCTGCAACTGAGGCGGCGGATTCTCGTATTCAACCTTTTTTTTTTTTCCTGGCGTGCGTCTCAGCTGGAAAAAACAATACATTACTTTGTTGACTTTCAGATTGAATATTATTTTTCCATTGACATTTGTGCATACGAGGAAAGGTGTCTTTATCTTTTTTTTTTTTGTTTCCCTGAATAGCAGCAAGATGCGCCCCGGCGTATGGGAAATTTAATTTATTTGTTTATGTAAAAAGCGTGTCCTGTCATGTGGGGCTTCACACATCTGTTCGCAGCCTCACAACAGAAGTAATTATAGTTTTATTCCATGAATCTTAAAGTGAACCTCCTTTCTCCATCTTTGGCTTAGATGAATCAAAAACCTGTGTTTGTACATTCTTGGCCTGACAACTTAGTTTCAAAAAGGCTGAGCACAGGAGAAATGAGTTTTTTTATTAACCCCCCACATAGCTTGATATATCAGCATAGATAATAATAAATAGTCTAATACTAGATGCTTCATATAGAAGAAAACAACTCACTTTGTGCTGTTTGATTCCCCACGGAGACGCCAACAAGCAGCGACTTTGTAGGGTAATAGCCACTCTAAGCTTTACCGAATGCTTATTTCTTACGTCTTAAATCCCTCTGTTGCCTGTTATGTCTGTGATATTAAAACTGGATGAGGTTTCTTGCAGCACTAAGTGGACGCTCAGCATCACTTTCTAATGCGTTTGTTTACGGGGGAGGACATAACACAGACTTAAATCTAAAAATAATCCCAGGGAAGAAATGCTCATTGAGTTACGTTAAGTTACATCGCCCTATGTTGCCATAGGTTAAAGGTCTCTTGTTAACTCATAGCGCAGTGTCCCGAGGCCGCTTTGCTTTGTAAGCATGTCGCTGAATAAGGCACAGAAACAGGAACTTTTCAATACGGTGACGCAGAGGCCCACCTTTCGGTTCCTGATTGGGTCTTATGACGAAAGTTTATTCAAATTAACACCATCAACCTTGACTACCGGTGGTTAATTCAACGTGGATGAGGAATTACAGGCACGGCTGACCTTGTCTGCCCCAGCAGCTGCCGCGCAGTCGGAAGCCTGAAACGGGGCTGAAGCGCTTAAGGAAGCAGCGATCGTTTTCATTTTAAATTGCTGTTTAAGTATAATGAAAAATATGGATTTAGCCTCGGAGTTCTACTTCATTCACCAAGTAGACACTAATTGCGTGTGTGTGTGTGTGTGTGTGTGACAGTAAAGTGGGACGGCAAATAAAAAAAAAAAAAAGCCTTCAGAGAAATGTTGGGAACAGCAGAGTCAGGTGATCATTTTCTGTGGGTTTATTCGTACAAACAACAGCTCACCTCTCCATGTAAAACTGACTGTAGACGTGACCTAGAAATCTACACACGCTGCTCTGACTGATCTCACAACTACAGCTCCTCTCTATCTCTCTCTCTCTCTCTCTCTCTCTATATATATATATATATATATATATATATATATATATACATATATATATATATATAATAACTTTTTTTCCTATTTATGTTGTAAAAACATTAATAGAATTTTGTATTATAGTTATTGACTGTTACAAGTAATTATTCAGCATCCAATTAATGGAACCAGGCAGACATCCATCTTCATAGAGTTTGTAGTATTGTTGTTTCTCACGCTACACTTTTATCTTGACTCCTCCCTGTCTCGGCCGGCCCAGGGAGACCAATTGTTGCTGCTGATCGGGGCTTGTGTTTGCTGCAGCTTTCGTGGCCTCGCGTCTCCAGCCATGAGGGGAAAGCCTCACGCAGCCCTCAGCCGCACATCAGAGTAATTCAGTCTTCCTATTGGATTCCAGTCTTGACAGCAGCGATGCAGGAACACGTCGCCGGGGACTCGCGCGAAAACTGCATCGTGTTTGCTGAATCTCAATCTGTGTCTGTCGGCGTGATCGCCTGCGCACATCTGCGGCTGCCAATCTTATTTTCTTCTCTCTTTTGTTGCTTCGTGCCTTTGTATCTCACCGTCGCTACCCGCTGTCACACGTTTCAATGTTCCCTCTGTCACACATTCAAATAATGTTCTGTTTCATTTCGTTTGTTTAATTAATTTTAAAATTAATTAAGTTCCTCCCATGAGGTTATTTCCCTTTGCATTTTCACCGATTCATGTACGCCTTCTTTGGTAACATTAGCTTTATTAGCACAAACATGATAAATCTCTACGTCAATTCAATATGTCGTTTAATTGGGTTTTTTTCTGATAGGCTGTAATTAGTTGTGATGAAATTCTGCTTAGCTATATGAACTTAATCTATAATGAACGTGTGGAGCGAACGCATGGAGCCGGCACAATGTCTGCAGTCATTTTAGGTTGTGAAGATCAGCCTAATCAGATATCTTCCCTGAATGAAAGACACTTCCACTATTCTACATCCGCAACTGTCAGTTATTACAGAGAGCTTCAGTCTCAAAAAAAAAAAAAAAATCAATCTTCACTTTATGTTCCGTTTTTCACTTTTTACTGTGCCTAAATCACCACTCAAACATTGTCTTGATAATTCCACTCATCGCCTAGATCTGACCTCTGACATCACAGCTCTCGTGGCTTAATCACAGGAGACATTAAGCACTTCTGTCTGTTCAGAAGGTTAATATTGCCATTAGAAAGCCATTATTCACCAGCGAGGCCCAGAGCTCATGCCAGTCTGTGCAGAAACACCAGATCCATCTCCCCCGTGCTGGAAAGATAATTAGCATGAGAAAGGTTGAGGATGAGATGTCACTGGCTGATATTCATCAGCCACGTACAAACTCTGGGCTCCATTAAGCATGTGTGAGTAGGCCAGGCGTAGACTCGTCTGCATTTTTGTTCCACAGGTAAAACGTTGACGCTGCCGTCGCCCTTTTCACTTTAGTTACTTGCTCCTTTTAAACGCCTAAAAGCCACAGGACTTCTCCAACAGACAGGGACGTGGACTGAGCTAGACAGAGAGCGAAAGAAGAAAGCATAACATGAATAAAAACATCGTTTCCCGAAGTGCCTCGCATTGTGATGCATGAATAAACACGCCCACGCCTCCGCTCAACATGCTGCATTGCCAGATTTTGCGCGTGTCCGCTGTGGCCTCTCTGCTCCGCAGGCGCCAGCGTGCCGCGCTAACCCGGCGTTGCTGGCGTTGCCTCCCTGGCTCAGCTCAGAGGAAAAAAAAACTAAAGCATATGGAAAAACACAAGACAGAACAAACCGATCTCATCCCTGGGACGACATTTTCCTTCAAACAGATGCTAACATGTGTCTCGCGTAGTGTGTTAATGCATGCGACGCTTGCACCTGGAATGTAGAATTACTAGAATGCAATGCAATGAAACCTCTGTGAACAAAAGGACGATATTTTATCAATAAACCTGTACAAGGAGCATAAACACGTGAGGATAAACAGGTAGAAATGTGACATTTAAACCTGCTGCCTGCACAGTGCGCCAGCTCGGCTGTTGATCTGAGTTCGACACAAATCCTAAAAATGTGACAAATTACTGCAAATTTGTGAACTGATGGCTGAGACAAAGCAGCTCCTCCTCTCTATCAGCGGCAGGGGAGGACGTGAGGAATGATGTCTCTTCTTCATTCTGTCTAATTTTCACTCATATCAGGATTATTTATATAACTTACATGTTAGATTGGTTACCAGTGCGATATTAAAGGCTGAGGTGAGAAACGCTTCCTAGTGAAAACCAGAAGAATGAGAGATAATCCAAAGTTGAAAGTTTGTACTTTAAATTTAAGTTTATATAGTGACTTTGCTGCTTTAAACAACCTTTAGTCATATATAAATATATATTTTAAAAGAAATCATGTTTGGAGTCTATTTAATAATGATAAAGAACCAAAGCGATAAGGAGGAGGCTATCAATAAGAGCAAAAGCCATCCCTACAGGCGCTGTTCTGCACCTTGTTTGTGTCAACTGCTTCCATAAGAGATAAAGTTGGATGCAGAAAGTAAGAAAACTTTTTTTATATTTTTAAATTTGGTCTGATTCTGACAGAATTTAGCATGATGAACATCCTATATTTTGTATTTGTTATAGAAGCCACTAATGTAGAGATGGAGGAGAATTATTTTTTTATTTCCTTTTGAACACATGCAAATATGTGAGTACGAGAAACACACAAGAGACACTTACAATGCATTTCTCAATTTAAAGATCCCTTCCAGACATGTTTTAAGATAAATATAAAATACGAGAAACTACTTTGAATAGTAGTTTTTCAGCTAATGTGTTTTTTTTCCTGTGTTTCAGCCTCATTGACTAACACAGTACAAAATTATTCATGAATTGCTGTATTTTTCAAATATTTTCTTGAAGGTTACCTTGAAAGAACTTTGTAAGTCAGCAATAATTGCAGAAAATGGATAAAAGGTTGTGAGAGTTATGAGTGAATAAGCTGCTCACTTAAAACCCAAGTAAACAATAATAATAACACTAATTACAATACCACATAGGCCGATCGGTGGCGCAGCGCCACAGAATGAAAACCGAGTGCCACAAAGTGATTCTGCCTTGTTTTGAGATAGATCAACAACTGCAAACACATGCTAATGGAGGTTTACCTGCAGTGGCCCAACGTTTTCAACCAACCTGAGCACAACTCAGATTTCAAGCTAATATTCAATCAACCAGATTTCCTTCCCAACCCACTTATTTTAGAAGGTATAGGTCATGCTTTCGATTATTTCGATTTAATTAGCTTTGGTAAAACTGACATCTCTTGCATATAAATCAAGGCGTTACGATGTTAATGCATAGCTGCAGTTGAGGAACCTGTCTTATTGCTTTAGTGCATTTTGTGCTGCAGCGTTCATGTAAAAGTTAAAGCAATACACAACACAAACTCTACTTGTATGAACTGTACTGGCACTGGCCTTGTACTGGCCTTGCAGTCCAAAGGGTGCCCCTCGCACCACACAATGCTACGTCTTTAACCGCTTCGTCCCACAGGTTGTCGTAGACGTGGAACGGCCAAGTAGAAGGCCTGATCCCCCATGGTGCAGGCTCTTGTCCTAGGGGGAAGAAAAAGGTTGACATTTTCAGAGCAGGGGTTAAACTTGCGCCCATTTATGGTTGGAAATGTAATTCTTGCATGAGTTGTTTGCTTTCCCGTGGACACGTGTGACATTTTCGCATGTTCAGCTGACCCGCTGTGCACGGATTAAAAGACTCTAAATTACACTAGCAGCAGTTAATTGGAATAAATTAGTTGGAAGTATACCAATTGAAAATTGCCTCTCTTTAACCTTCAATTAACCTGTATAATTAGATATAAATTACATAGTCCTTTCCAGGGAAACCTCTGAGGAAATTATTAGGAATTTACAGACTCATGAAATGAAGCGTTTCCAATCACTTCAGCCAATGTGCTCTCCAGAGGCTTGACAAGTATGCGGAAGAGTCAGGGCGATGTAATTCATAACATTAGAATATGGTCAAATATTTCTATAGCAGTTATTATGTTCAGTATTTAATAGAAATGTATACTTCTTATATCAGTGATTAGTTATTTATATACTGTATAGTAAATTATTTTACAGGCTTCTCATCAGTTGGCTCTTTCTTATTATTGTCATTAGTGTAATATTATTATGCCTGTATTAATCAGCACATGTTTATATTAGATTATAGTGCCACCATGCTGTTCTATCATCAGACAGCTGCTCTCTTTTTCCTAGAACCTGTAACATGCAAGACAATCTGCACATGGAGTAGACGCCACCATGAGTCTGAGTGTTTACACTCATGTCTTATTCCATATAAAATCACACCATTTTCCAACCAGCGTGTGTCCTTTGTTAGCGTCTATTTTAGCTCACTGTCCTTAAAAACAAATCCCATCCCAATGAGGATTTAATCTGCCCGACTGCCGGGTTTCGGGCTCGCGGCCCTGATACGTGCGTATGTTTACATCTCCGTCTCCGGCTTACGGCTCTGCGGCATGTGATGTCACACAGGCTTTATGAGAGATTAGACACATCTCTCCCACGTCAAGGTGTTCTTACTCACAGAACAAATGCATCCAGGAACGAACGGATAAAGCTTCAATACTCTTTTTGTGTGTGTGTGTGTGTGTGTGTGTGTGTGTGTGTGTGTGTGTGTGTGTGTGTGTGTGTGTGTGTGCATATCCAAGTATCCAGGCAGCGAGTCTGTCTTCGTTTATGCATCTTGAGTCATAGCATGAAATCATAGTTACGTCACATGACATGTGGAAGCTGTTCGATATGTGCAGCTGGTTGAGGATCAGTCATTCACCAGCTAATTAGACCAAACGGCTCTCACCGCCGACTCGTCCACGTCCTGTTGAGCCACTTTATTGATGGAGTGGAAGGACGTTTTCATCATTTTTCGATGCATGGGGGTAAATCCGATAGAGAACAGCACTGCCCCATTACACTTTGCTCAGCAGGAGGAGGAGGGCTGGGGTCGATGGCTGGACGATTTTGCAGGATCTCCTGTTTGTTGCCACTGTTAACCAGACATTTCGCATTGCCATGGCACTAAGTGATCATTTTAAACCGAAGCATGATCTTCTCCTAAAACTAACCAAAATCATGCCGCTGTGTTGTGAGTGAGAACGAAAAGATAATCATTACATGCTTGCTTGTGTTTTATGGTAATGGTTTCTTAACTTTTATTTCCTAACACTTATTATTTAATGTCATTCAACAAAGGACAAAACAAAATAACCCAAATAGCTCAATGCCAGGCTCAATGAATAAAGTGAAGCAGAATCATCATTTTAATGTGATTATCAGGATCGTCCGATAGTTCTGGAAGTGGCAAAATGGCTCCACCGAGAGTCGTTCTGAATAGTTTATGTTGCTGTGTTCCTTCAGAGTGGCTTCTTCTGTTCTGAGTGTGTCCTCGAACGTGACCTCGTTACGCGACGTCTTCATCAGAAGGAGGTGTTTCATCCCTGCAGGGTTAAACGCCGAGGTCTCCTCACTCCACCACTACAGCACTGAAGAATCCATTCAGCAGAGCGCCGCTACGATCCCGGAGGATTCCTTTACAGAAACCTTCAGCAGATGGCTGCAGCTACGGCCTCGCGGCTCCGCTGTGTGAATGTGTCGGATGTCTTATGATGGCCGCTTACCTTGGTTTGTGTGTGTGTGTGTGTGAGAAGCTTGCACCTTGACCACTGGTCCCCTAGGATATAAAAGTCCCATTATTCACTGTGGTCCCCTCTCGTCTTTTCCCAGCTACCAGCTTTGTGCTTTTGTTTGACTTTTTAACCTTCACAAAGGTGATTGCTCTAACCAGGTTGACCTGGTTGAACTGTCCCTGGTAGCACGAGGCATTCCTCATCTATCAAAACGAAGGCAGGCGGTTTGGCTATCGGCTAAATGAAACAACATAATAACACACACACATAATAACCTACCGCTTGATTGGCACAGACGAAGTTGCTAAGAGGCCATTTGCAATCCAAGTCCTCACCACAGCCACCAGCCAATTCTGAGGCCAAAAGGCTCCTAATAACATATGACTGCACAGCACCAGCCAAGACCCACTCTCTGAAACAGAGAAAAAATATGCACTGATCACAAAAGTTGAAATGAGCCATAATATGTTAGTCTCCCAAAAGAGGAGCTCAACCTAGGGAGACCAAAGGTATTAAAGAAGCCAGACAGGGTGTGTGCGAAATAAGCAAAGGTTTATTGAACAGAAGCCAAAACATCCAATAGGTTAGAGACTGGGCCGAGTGGGACCGTCCCCCATATGGCTTAACCAAATGGGTTAAAACGAAACCAAGGCTAAACTGAAAACTAAACAACTGGGGACTCCCAGTCCAAACTAAAGGAGCAACATAAGGAAAGTTCAAATAAAAGGAACTTTTACGCTGTGCTGTGAGGTGTGTTTGAGGGAGGGAATCACCGTCTCCGCTCGTCTGATCAGCCCACGCGGGTAAATACACTCAGCTGCTCCTGCTTAGGTAATCACGAGTGAGAAAGTGAGGAGGAGGAGGAGGAGGAAGAGGAGGAGGAAGCAGATTGGTCACATAACACTTGTACCCCCTACGACATTCTGCGTTCAGACTGTTCTCATTCCCACATGTTCACACAAATGTTTGTCAGGCCCTGTCCATGTCCTTGTTGAACACAGAGCAGCCTTTAGCATCAACTTTGAACATGCAGGATAGCCCCTTCTCAGCATCTGAAAAACATGTCCACATTCAGAGGTGGCGTTTTTTTTTTTAACTGATCATTACAACCCAAACCATGATCTTTCTCCTGACTCCTGCGTCTCTTTTTTTATACCACACCAGACCGCAGCGTGGCTAACCACAGCGTGGTTACGGTCGGCGTCACGTGATTTGTAACGGCTCTGTTTCATCCAGCTTCCAGTATCAGATTCTGAGGGCGAGATTTGGCATTCATGTTTCTGCACCATCTTATGCACACATCCGCAGTTTATAAAGCCACTGGTTAACAGTTTACTCAAGTTATTTTTTTCCTTTATTGCAATAAATATTAATTTGCTGGCGTCTTTTGGAACATCCAGTACTGTTCTACTGCCTTATGTCACACTGATAAACTAAAGAGGGAGAGAGCGCAATAGAGATTGAGTCTTACAAGTTTGCACCATGCTGCAAGCTGTTTTTTTTCCTTTTCTTTTTTTGTTGTTGTTGTTGTAAGCATTTAAACTGTGCTGGTCATCTGTGTGCTGCAGCAGGATTACACCAGTATCAGCCCTGCAGGCTTTGTTGTCTGTTCCGGACAAAACACAATAGAAAGCTACTCCTGTGTCGTAAAATCCGAGATAACAATGATCAGTTTCACATTCAGGTAGTTCATGGGCATGAGCTGGAAATGTGTGTATATATATATAGAAAGAGAGAGAGAGAGAGAGCATATGATTAATAGAAAAAAGTTAAATTGCACATTTACATGCACCACAATAAAAACAACACATTTATAACATTTGTTCTGAATTCAAAAAAGATGACCACAGATTCTGTTGATAGATTAGTGGTCCAAAAATGTCCCATCTCCAGCTCTGTTTGTTTTGTTTTGCCAGGTATTGTGTAATTATTATATTTACATCGGTTTCGGTAAACAGAGAGCGCGGCGGATCAGCGTGGAGAAACAGTACAGATAAGGTTGGCCCCTCGGCTTCGCGGTTTAGCATAAAACAGTAAACACAATTTCCACCGATATTAGGCGTGGATGGGACTGTGTTTAAAATAGTGAAGACAATAGTCTAGTTTGAAGGGGTGCACATGCATACTGTTTCAGTCAATCCGGCTAAGTTCAGCCGTGCATGTGCAACTTGATGTAACAAGATGAAAATAAAAACACCATGAACCAAAAACGTAGCTCAGAAACACAAGCAGGGAAAAAAAAAAAAATTCAATAAGCAGTGATGAAGAGAAACCGGCTCCATTCGACATGTTTGCTCCTCTTGGATCTTAAGCACAGCCACTATTTGTAGCCGGGGCATACACAATCCATAGGCCCGATGATGAAACAACCTCTAAAATATATGGCGGGATTATCAGAGCCGGCGGTACGTCGAGTGGCCGCCGCTTCAGAAGTCCTCCAGCCGCCACTGGAAGCTCGGAGCCGGGCTCTCTGGGGGAGGCTTTATGGCTGGTGTGTGTGTGTGTGTGTGTGTGTGAAGCTCTCGCACTTGAAGGGTAATCATATGCCCACAGCAACAATATCATCCACCAACACAGCAGCAACATTCGTGTTCGTATGTGCCGAACTCGCGGCGTTCATCACTTCTCATCCTGCTCTTATCAGTGTCAAACTTTCATGCCATAATGTTTTTTTTTTAAGTGCATCGTCCTGTGATTTTAATAAACAAACCCCAAAAAAAAAAATCATCATTTGCCCCGCGCACTCGATGTCAGAGCGGACTCCGGGGAGCGTCTTGCGCGCCGGCAGATTCAAGCCACTCTTGTCAGACTCGGAGAGTGAGAGCTCCGCTTCCATTACCACCCCGGCGTCTCCATTCTCACTCCCTCTGACAGGCAGGAATGAAAGCTGCGGCACTCGGTGCTGCAGGGCCCGACAGGGTAAGAGAGTGCTACTCTGCTGTGTGTGTGTGCGTGTGTGTGTGTGTGTGTGTGTGTGTGCGCGTCTGTGTGTGGGTGTTGATGGCGGCCATTACAGCGCTCTGCAGGGGTAAACCAGATTCTCGCCATGGCACGTAGTACAACTGACGATCCACTAGAGGATAGTAAGCATGTGCACCACTTTTCAAATAAGCCTATAGTCACGTGACGTATGCAGATGAGAAGTTTGGAGAGGTGGAGAGTTATCTGGGTTTTTTTTTTTTTTTT
Source organism: Eupleurogrammus muticus (assembly GCA_036785175.1). Lineage (NCBI taxonomy): Eukaryota > Metazoa > Chordata > Actinopteri > Scombriformes > Trichiuridae > Eupleurogrammus > Eupleurogrammus muticus. Next base: position 17,969,805 of record JAYKQN010000003.1, on the reverse strand, counting down.
TCGTTTCCACACCATGAAACCACTCTTGGCAGCCGGGCTGCATTGTCATACACACGTGTACTTTTCACTTAGGAGAGGCACAACATGACCCTGACACAGTGGACCGAGGGGGGGGGTGTTTCGCACTTTTTTGGTGTGATTTCTGGATTGTCAGGGGATGTGGAGCTGGGAATGAGGTGTGTTGCATTGCATGTGTGTGTGTGTGTGTGTGAGAGAGAGAGAGAGAGATCCAAAGGCAGCGAGGTGGCAGGAAGGATAGAGAGAGATTGCTTGTTTGATTGCCAACGACAGGGATGTAGCGTGAGCGCCTGCGTGCGCGTCGTCCTTACAACGCGTCTGACATTTTGCGCTATCAGGAAAAGGGAGAAAAGCCGAGTTCCTTCTGAGACTAAATGATTTAGAAGGTTTTTCAAGTCTGTCTGAATACAATGCTGACATGCTGACATGTGTATGTAGAAATGGATCTGAATCGCTGACCCTGAAGCTTTCCTTTTCCCCCTCCAGAAGGAGCCCGCACTGTAAGAAATGAGGCGCAAAACACACAGCCCTCCGTCTGAAGAAAGTTCACTCCACAGTTCTGCTGAAACTACGATGATACTTTAGAAGTTTCAGCTAGATTAAGCCAGTATCTTCCAAAGTTACAGCCTGTCCTGAGCAAAATATCCGTCTTTTTTGTGTTTGCTGTTGTTGAACATTCAGATTTGCTGCCAGATAGAAGTTAGAATAAACCACATCCTGGATATTTATTGACAGGCTGCACACATTATGCTGCTACTATATGGCATCCTCACAATATCAAAAATGGAAAAGTTGAGCCAAGGGTAGATTGCGAGAAAAAAATCCTGCAGCCCCTACTGTACAAGGTTGATACCCTGAAATCTTTAAATAAATTCACAGCCTCTCTTTTACTATATTAATTATTGTATTTTTGCACCAGCCTTCTTTACATGCCTGAACCAAAAATCTATTGGCCACCTCCAGAATGTACAGAACAGGCTCCTGCTTTACCCTCCTCGTCTGCATTAAATAGATTTTAAGGTCCAACGTATTACTTGTAAAGCTCTTCCTGGCCTTTATCTGATGTACCTGCCACAGCTTAGTACACACGCTGATATGTACATTTAGATCAGAGGTCTTTTTTTTGCAGTCCGAAGCGCTGGAACAATCTGCCCAAGAAATAATGAGGTCTGCGTCAGTGATTTCCTTTAAGTAGCTTCTTAAACAGACTATATACATGAAGAGTCTTTCTGAGAACTACTTCTTGTCTTGTTGGGATTGTCTGTGAACTGTCTTCTAACTCCTTAAAAAAATATATATCGGTATTGTTTTTTTTTACAAACCAAAGTGTTTCTATGTTTCAATTTTTGGAAACTGCTCTGAAAAGAAAAAAAAAGGTTATTGTCATAAATCAAGGTTATTATTCCTAAGCCGTAAATGGTGCTTTTATGTCGTCCCTGATAGTCTCGGCCACCCGGCCCGTTCAAGATGTCAGAGAAACACATGCTCGTCGTTTTCCCTCTTTCAGCACAAACGATGTTCTATGTCTCGTACAGCTTGGCTAAAAGAGGCCGTTTTTCTCAGGTAATTTGCTACTCCAGAGAAAAGTGGTCTCATAGGAATTACGCAGCATGTGATCCCATGAATAGAATAGAGTCATCTCTTTTGAATACTACAATTGATTAAAATGGAAGAACACACAATGACAAAAGGGGTTATATATATATATATATATACACAAAGGAGTGAACTAAATAATCATGGCAACATCTACCTTTTCTTGCAGGTGATATTCTAACAGCCCTGTCTTCAGATGTTGACAATTTACATTTCTGCAAACCACAGATGTGGCGTTTCTCCAAGTTTCAGACATGATGATGTAGGAGAGTTGGGTTGATGGCTCAATGTTTCGTTTCATGAACCAGAGTCAGGAAAAGTTGCGGGTTACTCCTGTTTGACACCATTCAACCAGATATTTGACTTGGTATGTCGCATATTGATCTTTTAAACTCACTCAGTGATCGTTTTTCCTTTGGACTAACACCATGTTTTTCAGTATTAGTTCATAGTCATGAAGAGGTTCGATACATATGGTGAAAAAGTATAAAAGAGACATGGTTATGGCACATAGTTGTGACAACTGATTTAATGAATAGACATCTAAAACTTGAACTGTAAAAGAGGTCTCTTGGAGGCGGCACTTATTTTTAAAGTAGGGCCAGTGGATATTTCGGGAAAAAGGTGCTCTACGGTTGCTGCAGGCCCCGTCGCCAGCGCATCGGACACGTACTCTACACGTTCTCAGCTCACATCAATCTCATCTGTTGGCGAAAGGTTATCTGTCCCCCTGTTGAGCCAAGGGAGTGACGTGTGATAGACTCCAGATAGCTCCTGCGAGCCCCTGCTCGGGCCTGGAGATGCTGGCATGCGGTCAAGCCAGTCAACCTGTTTCCATCAACGCGATAATCAATAGTGTCAGAGACGTCTCGGGTATCCTCCGCTCTGCCTGCAGTCGCGCACGCAGACACCCCTGACAACCATATTCTCATGTGACCGGCAGCGAGGTGGACTGGTTTATTATCGGCTGGCTGCCGTAACACAGAAAAGGTCACAGCATTACACCTGCGAGAAATCCAACCGCTTCCTTCCTCGACATGTCTCACACCGTCAAGAGTGTGGCGTCATGAGTGTGTTACGGATGTCACGGAGACAGGAGACATTCTGTTCCTCCAGCACACTGGACCAGGGCTAGAATGAGTTAGAATGAGTTACGGTTTCTTCCTAACTGACAGTCAATCAGTATTAACCTGTTGATGTGTATGATGGAGCATACAGTCTTTAAGAGAAAAAAGAACAAATAAAAAGCAGAGGCCCACTGAGATTTAGAAAGAATTATATATATATATATATATATATATATATATATATATATATATATATATATATATATATATATATATATATATATATATATATCAAATAAAGGTCAAATAAAGAGCCGTATTTTATAACTAGGGGGCCTTCTTATAAAATACATTAAACTTAGAAGGTCTCCACCTCTCGGGTGTCTGGAGATCACCTCTATAACCATCTCTTTGAGGTGAGACACCTCCAGGGGTGGCTTACCTGTTGGTAGTGTAGTGGACCACCATGGGATAGATTAGATTTATTGTCCTTATGGCATTCTTGTGTTTCACCACTCAACCACTTTTTTTTGTTCTGCCGATGTAGAAGCAACCACATTCACACTCCAGTCTTCTTGTACTGGAAAAAATCATCCTTTATAACTATGTTATTACAATCTGTAATTCCCTTTCACTTTCTATGGTCATTGTTTTTTTCTTTTGATCAGTAAGGTGACAGTTTCCTCCCTCTGGAAGACTTAAGAGGTTACTAGAATGAAACTGTGATGTGATTATAAAAAATACATAACTAACCTGTTTCATACAAGAACAATCTGGAATGAAAGGTGGAGTTTTGATAACAAATGACCACAAAAGTCAGTAGATCCAAACTGTGGCCCATGAGTTCAGACTGCTCGCTGCAATGTGCAGAAAATCAGAAGAGAGAGCCAGTACAGGTGGGGAAAAAACAGGAAAGGAGTGCAAAAATTCCACAAAACGGAGTCTTTACAGAGGTTGTTTATGGAGGGGAAAAGGCAAAAACAGAGAACACGGTCCATAATACAAATGAAATCCAAGGAAACTCCACAAGGAGTCAAACAACAGCAGCGTTTCCCACACACTGACCTCAAATTGAATCTGCCTCTTGATGTGATTCTCGCGACACATCGCAGACACGACAGCGACACAACGTCTGAGCGCCACACAATGCTTTGTCTTCTGGGGGAAACACTGCGAGAAGGGAGCAAAATGCATTACTGGCCCCCAGAGACCTACCTATCTACACACAAGCACTGAAATTGTGTTTTTGTAGGGCCTCTTTGTAAGAAGGCAAGAGCTTGAAATACATTGTGTATCTATCGAAGTATAGACTTAGTTATTTTATGCTATTCAGGTGAAAGATGAAGAAAGTACTCTGAATATGTACGGCATATATAAAAGAAACATAAAAGCAATAATAACAATAAACTGAATGGATTCAGTCAATTTGTAGTGCCTAATGCACTGTGCATAGGAGAAAGTTAAAAATAAGACACAGGCTAATTCTCCAGAGAAGTCACACAACAGAGCAATGTCAGAATGTTTCTGCTGCTGAAGCGAAGAGAGGAGAAGGAGTTTAATCGCCGGCGAGGTCTGTTTGACCCAAATGTTGCATTTATAATGACGGGAGCCAATTAACTGAGTGGATTATTATTGTTGTAATAAAAGACAACAGCAGCTTTGCTTTTCATTTGCTATTATCATCACACAGCGGTCTCATGTGATTCTGCCCCGCCGTAAATTTGAGTAAAATTATTCACACTGTCAGAATCACTTTGGGGATGAACAAATAAAAAAAGAAAAAATTAAAAACTTCCAAAACATGGATCATTTTGTACTGATGCAAAGTGACAAAAAGTCATATTTTTAATTAATGGCACAGTTAAAAATGGATCGAAAAAAAGATTTGTCTGTCAACGTTTCACCATATTTTTATTTTCCTGTCACACCTGCCTGAAGGAAGAAGTTCACTCCTCCTGCTGTACAATGTTTGTGATTACTTGTGAATATCGTTAGCTGAGACGTTTCTGCCTATAACCGACACTGCTGCCAGCCGAGATGTCCTCTTTTTACCTGCATAAGGACACTAAGTCAGCTTTCATCCTCAGGAATCCCTCCACCAAAGTCTTCCCCTGGCGTCCGCCCCCTCGCCTCATCCCCAGCGCCCTATCTCCACATGCTCGAGCAAATAAACACTTTGTCGCCTTTGTGCGGCTGCCTGATTTGTGACATGCGCGGCGTATTCAAAGCCGACGGCGTTAATGTAACCCTGTGAGCTGTTGAATGATATTTATCTTCAGAGGAGTTATAGCCTCACGGTGGCATGTGGTCCATTAAGAGCGCCGGGGTGCCACCCCGCCTGCAAATTCCAATTATGAATATTTGAATAAAAAATTATGTGCTGTCCGTATAAATTTCAGTCGTTACTCCCACACAAATCATATACGTGATGACTAATGTACAAGGACTGCCTTCAGTCTTTGTCTGTGTGCCAAGGGCGTGCTTTGCTCCACCCGACGGCGGTATGTGTGTAATATGTTTGGCTTGGTCGCTCACTAGGTCGACACGGCACACCAGAAATAACGGTCCGGGGCAGAAAAATGCCCGAGTAATGTGGCCCATTTGATTCCTTATAAGATAACATTTACCTGCCAAAAGCAGCCGAACGAACATGGATCGCTGTGGTGATAATTTTAAAGTGAAAGCAGCTGCTAAGTGGCCCTAAAGATACTTTTAGAAAACACACAGCCGCGCTTAGCCGACGGCCAAAACACACAGAGCTGCCTCCATATTAGCTTCACCTCGTGGAAAAAAGGCGCGCCACGCCGCTGATCCCTTTTATACTACACTGATTTATGATGTTCGGTATGTTCCCGGAGACTTTCTGTGATGAAGTGCTGTAATTTACCTTTGTTGTGCTGCTTCCATCAACCTGCCTCATCTACTTCTGCTTCAGTGAGTGATTTCCTGCTTAGCGCTGTATGCCTCTCAACAAGCCCCAGAGATTGGATGCACGCCACTTTGTTGTGAGTTGTTGGTGATTAAAGTTTAAAGTTTGTGTGCTACCGCTCATATAGTTCATATATATATACACATATATATTTAGGTTGTGTGTGTGTATATATATATATATATATATATATATATATATATATATATATACAAACTAAAATGAGCCTTTAGACAAACCAAGTGCAGGCCTTACCTTAGGCCTATAGTAAGGGGGTAGATTGTGAACAGTAATGTTAATTGCAATGCCAAGTAACTTGCCCATGCACACACCCACACACACCCACAACTATGAGCCTAGTTTAATACAATTCAATTCAATTCAATTTATTTGTATAGCCCAGAATCACAAATCAGATTCGTCCCAAAGGGCTTTACATTGTGTACAAAAGCAACACAACATCCCCTGTCCTTAGACCCTCACATCGAACAAGGTAAAACTCCCTAAAAAACCCCTTTGACAGGGAGAAAAACGGAAGAACCCTCAGGAGGAGAAACAGAGGAGGGATCCCTCTTCCAGGACGGACAGGCGTGCAGTAGATGATGTGTGCAGGTGGAAACATTACAGAGAAATTTGAATATTACAAACAAACAGAAATGTAATGTTTATGCTTCTGTAGATGTAGCTACACCCTCGACGTGATGTGGGCATCGAGCAATCGAGGTTTTGCGTTGGGGTGTCGTGTTCCTCTGCAGCTCACCGCCATTCCACTAGGGGGGGTTGTGCTTTTTTATGATTTTTCTTCAATGACTGTTTGTGTAGATTTATTTGATTATATTTTTTTCAAGAATCAAATCTAGTGCTTCACTTTAAAGGTGAAGGGATGAAGCAAGATTAGCGCTGAACAGTAGCGCTGCACTGTAATAGATGAGTAAATCTGTCTGTTTAGTAAATTTTAGACGAAGCATCAGCAGGTGTGAATGTTCAACGAATAACAGAGTTTAGCACCTTTCCATACTTCCATTCTTACAAGATTGCCATCTGGAAAGCCTTCCTGAATATAACATTTATTTTACATTTTCTCATTAATTATTAATAATCTCAGTCTACGACTACGGATGACAGGCATAGTCTGTATACAGCGTGGCAGAGAAAGGGAGGTTTACTGCCTCCTCGCTGTTGAAAAAAAGAATTTTACCAACAAATTGGTTGCCCTTATCAGAATAGAAATCAAACAATGGGTATTAGAGAACTTCTTGCATGTGAGTATGTACATTATGGACATTAGATAGAGTTTAAAACCAGAGACCCATCTGCTCATCTCTAATAGTGTATTGTGTAAAATTTGCTGGAACTGTCACTATATTTGATAGCAGGACAAAGGGTCCTTTAGGACAACATCCAACTCCTCTGGCTCCACCTACAGCTGTAATCGTACTTGCCAAAATCCACCACGACCGAAAGATTTCTAGCCGGCTAGGTAGGAGAAGCTGGAGGATCACTTGAGATCCCGTGACATACTCTAAGCTTCTCTTAGTTTCTTCCATCTGTAACACTGATGTTGTGTTTAGTGCCATATTCAACTTTTCCTGTTCTAAATGTATTATATTTAATCCTATGCTCCTATGCATCTATTGCTTCCCCCCCCCCCTGTTATTTTATTTTTTCGGGAGTTTTTCCCTTGTACAATATGAAGGTCTAGGCTTTTTCAACTGGAGTTTTATTTTTCTTTTGACAAAAGTTTTCACACAAAGAGACTCAAACCAACTGAACGCGGTTACAGAATAATGTGATATTCAGTGCACAACCTCTGCAAGCTTTTCCATCTGTTATCAGTCGGAACACATGGCCTCATTACAGGGGGGAATTCTATGTTTGTGTTCAAAGAGAGAAGACAAATATATCATAATACACTTTACAGGATGTTTTAATTAAAAACCTGACTGAGAACACTGTGTGTTCCTGAATCACTAACACTATGATGGAAAATACACACCTCTGACAAAAACCCTGAAGTAAGCGTTGTCCTGAAAAGTGAGTTGTCTGCTCACACTGCGTGACACTTGTCTACATGCTTTTGCAATTGTAAGATTGAGACCAGCTCAAAAAACAATACAGTGACTAATTTATAAAGTAAACTACACATCTAAAATGAGAATGCTTAGTTGTTACATGTCATAGACATTAGGAAAATTAGGAAAACCTGCACTAGTAAATGACGCTGCAGAACAATGCAAAGATATCAGAGTAGAATGTTGTGTTTCTATGAGGAACTGACAGCAGTAGATGCCGTGACCAAAGCCCTCAGGAGTGTAGCTGGCTGCCTGGAGCCCTCCCCCATGTTCCACCTGCCAGTCCTAGCAGGAATCGCCTTGGCCACTCACCGACAAAAAAAAAAAAAAGCTGCCACCCTTCCTTTGGCAGAGAAAGTCCAGAAACGTGACTGGCACATCGTGCTCGATGCCGCAGAAGCAACGGCGCCAACAGGCAGGCTCCCATCCCACCATCCCCTACATGTTTTAGGAACCTCCCAACTCCAACACACCTGATTCTAATTATTCACAAGCCCTTTGAAGGCTTCAGCTACTTGATTGTGAGTTGATGATTAGAATCAGGTGTGTTGGAGTAGGGACGTTCATTAAACATGTAGGATGGTAGCTCTCCAGGAGCAGGATTGGGCGGCCCTTCCCTACAACAACCCGAGGCATCGGGCATGCTACATTCTACTCCTGAGGATGTGCCTGGCAGAGCCTGGCTGGCGACATCCTGGAGGCTGAAGTGGGAGATGGTCCGGACTCCCCCCCCCCATCACTCCATCTGGGACCCAGGAGGCGATGTCCAAGGAGAAGGGCGACCTCGCCAGTAATGGACCTCGCTCAGTCGCCCGTATGCACTGAGATGAGCAGCTTCAAGTCATCTTTGGTGAACAGACTGCTGAGTACATAATTACCGGCTGCCCCTCATACAGTCAGACTTTCAGAAGCTGGCCTTTTCAATCTAGAAATGGAAATGAGAATATGGCTGCATAACGCTGAGTTAACCATGAGATGATACACAAAAGAATAGTAGCGACACATAGCGATGTTTAGCAGGAACAACCCATAGAACAACCCTAGCAATCCATTGAATCTTTTCTTTTGTATTTCCCAGGTGGGTCATATGGTAATTGTAAACTATTTTAATTTGTGGCAGATTGTGTTTTTTATACCCCCAGTAAAAAAAAAAATAGGGGTCTAGACCCTAATCTTCTCTCTTTTATTGTCTCACACTCTCATTAACATGTCATTACTAACCTGATAATATTTAGACTGGACCTAAAATTTGTGATTTCACTGATAAATACGAGAAAAGAAATGCTAAATCCACATCTTATTTTGTATTTATAGCCAGCAGTTCCTTCATAAATCAGCAACGTTTTCAAGGACAGGTCATTACTATACCTACTCAATTCTATGCGTCTGTCATCGGAAAATAACATTTTTTTTTATTCGATGCCTCCTTTCTCCAGCAGTGCTCCTGTCCTTGAAATTGAAATTGTTGGTAAATATTTCTCTCCATTTTCTGCTATTTGTTTGTGTCTCACTTTTTAAGGGCCGGTCCCACTTGAGATGCGACACACGAATACCGTTATCAACACTTTGCATGATGCCTTCTCTCAAAAAAAAATTGCAGAGATAAGACCTCAATATTTATACTCTTCGTTAATCAGACGCAGGCAGCCACCCGCCCCACCAACCTCCCACCAACCCACCCACAGACGAGGAGAGACGGGGAGACGTTCAATAGCAGCTGCCGGTTGCTTTACCGAGGTGTTGCTAATTAGTTAATCCTGATGGTTGTCATTAATCTGCTACTGGCATCATTTACAGTTGGCATGCTGCATTGCTCCATAGCTCTGAGGTGGGCAACACGGGTTGCACTTACACACTCTAATCTAAATGCAAATTTCCCAAAGGAAAGATATGCAGGGAGCGACAGTAGAACGCGGTTATGCTGTACGGCTGCGAGGGTCATCGCGTTTTTCTTTCACTGTCACACTGTGTACAGTGCAGTCAGTCGGTGTTAGGATAGCGACACGTTTTTCATTGTTTTGTGTCCGTGCTTCAGGAACATGGATTTCAAATTAAAACAGTGACTATGAGGTTAAAGCGCTGACTCCTCTTCTTTAACACCAGGGTGCTTACATCCACAAAGGTTGAAAAGGGTAGGAAGTTCGAGGCTTAATTCTAAGAGGAGAAAACTACACTTTTCCTGGGTTTTATTTGAGGTTGACATCTCTTAAAGGTATATTTGTGGATTTAACAATAAAAAAATCATGCCAATATAATTTAGTCTTACATCGCCACTCTTACATTTCTCTCTGGAGCTCTACAAACAACAAGCATGTCTCATTAACATTAATTAATATATCCTCTGATTGGCTGGTTTTAATGGCCGTGTATGGGGCGGAGATGGTATGTAATGACTGTGTAGTTGTGAAATCATAACTTCATTGACGTCGTGATGGCTCCTCTTAAGGCATCATTTCTGAATGCACACTGTCGTGTATCTGTCCATTGTAGGAGTAGAGTGTTTTAAAACTGAGTAGGACAGTAAACCATGAACCACCTTGAAACCATGAACTGTCCTATTGAACAAATTAACCTTAATTGGAATTGATGACCATTCAACTAGATGCTTCTCAAATTACGTATCCGGAAGAACACAAATCCATAATCCCAGACGGCATCATATCCAAGCGGCTTTCATTCAGCAAAGGAAAGGTTCCATCTTTGCTAAGACTGTGATTGGATCCAGCTATTAGGAGAGTCCTTGCCTTTTGTAGCATTGGCTTTTACTTGGTTTTGAAGGATATTTTTTGTAAGTTTATAAACCATTAGTGGCTTCCCCTCTGATTATCGCAACGTCCGTCTCTATGCAGACAATGCAATCCTTAATGCTTCAGACTCACCCCTGCACAAGCTGTGGCAAGGCTACAGTCTGCTTTAAATGCTTTTTAACACTCCAACCACAAACTTCTACCAAGAATAAATAGTTGCTGTTATTATGAATCTCTACCAACCACTACAATCCACTCATCTGCACTCTCATCTGAACAAGTCAGGAAAGTAATAGTCCAGTAATTGATAATGGCGGTCTTTGATCCTGGTCGTATCTAGCTGTGTATTCTTCACCCACCACCCTGATCAGTGTACTATAGTGCCCTTTGCTTTATAACAGCCGACGGCTTTCACCACATCATTGTATATTGTACAGAAAAGCTAGGATGGCCTTCATTGACTATCCGTAGTAAGCAACATTGTCTTTTATTCATATAAAAAGCCCTAATTGGGCTCCCCCTGGGTCTGTCCTCGCTGCTCCATCACAATAACACAGGTTATTGCACACGTTCAAGCTCTCGTATCAATCTGTCTACTCCAGATGTAAGGTCTGAACAAGGAGAGACTGCCTTTTTATTTTACGACCTTGACAAATGGAACAAGCACCTCCTTGTTCCCCCTGGGGTCCTTTTGGCTGCTCAAGGAGTGCTTGTTTTCCTTTATGTGCTTTATCAACTTGTTTTAATATTTGCCTACTGTCTGTTTGGTCATGTCTATTTTGTCTGATTCTTTCGAAATGTGTTTAATTCCTTTATATGTGCCTATTGGGATAAATGAGAGCTCACTCTCAAGAGTCATACTATATAAATAGAGAAAGAATTTGATTTTCATTTCAGTTTATATAAAATGTGATATTCAAATCACAATCAAATCACTCAAACTCACTATAGCTAGTGACAGTTTGAGATTCATGACCCACAGACAAAAGCAGATACCTGATTCCATAGAAATATACATTCCACAGTATATACAGCAGTGCATATATTAATTTGCATAATAATCCTCATTATATTGACCCAATATTATCACCATTTACAATCTAAATTTATTCAAATTAGAAATTGAGCGATGGAGTTTGATGCAAATTCACATGGAAAAGCAGCAGTTGCATGTGCATCACTGTTTACACACTCGTCTGTGTACATTGTATGTACACGGCTAATTAAAACGTATCCTCTAAGTGGCTGTTCGGGATAGAATTAACCTTTGTCGACGCCAGAATATCCTCCCTGACAAATTATGTTTGCAAAATGTAACTATGTTTAGATATTGTGACATTTCAGGGGGTTACTACATTGTTATTGTGGACATCGTAGCATCAGTGCCCATCTGTGGTAGTTTTTCTATAAAACTCTCAGCAACTCAGAATCTGCTGTGGACTTTATTTCAAGTTATATTATTAAGATATAATATAAATACAAAATTTATATATATATATATATATATATATATATATATATATATATATACAGTAATCCCTCGTTTATCGCGGGGGTTACGTTCCGAAAATGACCCGCGATAAGTGAAATCCGCGAAATAGAAAACTTTATTTTTTTTTTACAATTAGCAACTATTACATGTATACAAATACAGTGACTCGCGTGTAGGCCGTTTCACTGCTCTTCAGACTGGGCCGCTGCATCCTGACTGCGCTCTGCAGTGTTCTCTTCTTCTGAAGCCCGCGGTGCAGGTGTGTTTGTTCGGGAGAAGAACATAGTGATAGGCAGCTGTTGTCGCTCTTTTTTCTTCTTTGCAAACGAGACGACAAAATGATAGCACAATTCGTAGCATGTTTTGATACAAGAAGCGGGAGTGAGTTTTTAGCGAATCAGAATGCAGAACACAATGCACCAAAAAAAAAAAATGCATTATGAAAATCCGCGAAATAGCGAATCCGCGATAAGTGAACCGCGAAGTGGCGAGGGATCACTGTATATATAAATATATGCTGCAACCTTACCTTCTCCCTCATTTTAGCTGAAAGCATTTCTGACACTTCTGGTGTCTGTCTGTCTCACACAGAAATGCCTGCCTGTTATTTCATGGGAAATTGTTGTTTTTTTCTAAATCCATCTGACTTAAAATACAAACCTGCTTCACCAAAGATGCGTGTAATCAGGAAGGGCAGCGAAGTCTTCACATAGGTGGTCTGTGTTAATGCATGGCAGAAATAAGGAGAGAGGCTGCTGAAGGGAACACGCCGTCCGGAAGTGTCGCTCCAGTCAACACTGCACCGACCGATCGGTGAGGGCTGTTGATCTGGCACCACGTCCACACACAATACAGAGAGGCACAAATCAGAGGCAGCCCAGGAGCAGGCAGACATAAAAACACGCTGAACATATCCATCCATCATGTTACACGCATTATTGACAGAAGATGAAATCAGCCGCACTAACCAGGGCAGAGCTGTGCACACACTTCAAAAGGCAGAACATCAGGTTTTTCACTAGATGTTAAGTATATTTCTTCTCATTGCACTATAAATGTTCAATTCAGGTTTTTAGAGAAATCGTAATTTGTCCTTTTCTGGGGTGCTCAGGTCTAATTTTGAGGAGAATTAAGCCTCCCACCCCCAACTTCATACCTGAACCCTTTATTCATATTGGCAATGTTTCATTTTATTTCAACCTCTCAAGACACACTGAACCGTGAGCAGTACAGGGGGTTGTCAGATTCTATCTATAGATAACTCAACAATTATGGTCAATCGAGGCTGGGGGTTGGGAGATAGGCAGCTTGAAAGCCAATGAGGATCTGGTTTGACGGATAGCGATGTGACCCAATGGGAATTTCCCATGAGGAGACTTCCACAAATCTAATAGGTAATAGCCGAGGCTTTTAAACTTACAAATTGGGCTTATCATCTTCCAAATAAGACTGAAAAAGGGGGCATTGCTTTTAGGCCCCGAACATTTTTCCCCTACCCACTGTCATGGAGAAAAGAGCATCTCTAAAACATTTTTTCTGAGCATCAGAACCCTGGCGAAATTACTTCTTTCACTATCAGTGTTTAGCCTTTAATCCATTTGGTTTGATAACATTTAGAAAGTCGGGAAGAGCAGCACGACTGAAATATTTTAATCCCACTCAAGTTAATGGAGGGTTAAATGGTAAGTTACCTGAAAAATCTCTGGTGCGCAGTATGCCTTTGGAAAAATAGTCCTTTTCACCTTCATGTGCCACTGAGCATCGCTCATAAGAATGAATGGGGTCCCACCTTGGACACCGGATTCAGGTGTTGCAGTGGAAGAACTGCAAGAAGTAATAGGAAGAAACAGTTGTAGAAATGTGGGCAAACTTTTGGTTTTGACAATGTGGTACCAGCTGGTGCAGATACAGGATCCGTGTGATGTCTTGTCAGCACTGATGACAGTTAGGGTTGACAAGTACCCAGAATCACCGTAAAAGATTCACAGCATCTGTGTCTTCCTCTGTCTGCAGAGACTTTGTCATGGGTGATTGCCTTAGTGGCAGCATTAACAGACATCACTGTCCTCCCCCCGAGCTTCCTTTGATGCAAATATTCACTGAGCACATGAAGGAAACCCATTTTCTCTCACACAGACCCCATGCTGACACATCTTGAAAAAAAAAACGAGTGTCTTGCTCTTCCCAGGAGAGGCTTGGTTCAGGAGGGAGAAGGCGAGTAAACAGACATGACCTTCTTCCTCAGCTTTGCTGTAGCCCGGGGATCCTGTCAGCGTAAACTACAACAAAGGCATTATAGCTTCAATCTAACTATATTTTTGTCATTTCACCAAAAGCACACACATCAGTGAGAGGTTTAAAAAAACTGTACTGAACCTTGGAGACTGGGTGCTCCTCCGAAACCTTATAACCTCTAATCCTTCTGAAGAAACATCTTTATATGGTGATTGCATCCGTCAAGTTCATGACACACCTTCAGAGAATCATGTGCAATGAATAAACTTATGTTGTAAATACATGAAAACAAAGTAGACCTTATTTGACTACTGCAATTTTATCTTAATGAAATGAAGGATTCAAGAAAGGATTTGAATTAAATGTTTTGATGATTTCTACAAAAAAGTGGTAAAGTTCCACAAACTGAAACAATGAGAACATTTATGTGGCCGTAAAAAAAAATAAAAGAAACAAAAAAATTCCTTTAGCTAATGATTATTAATTAAATGTTATTTGCATAGTGTAATAGAATAGCATTACACACTCTACAAAATGATGACACTATCTGCTTTTAGATTGGTTCCCTATTAGCCTCATTGTCTTCTAGCCAGCACAATCTCTTGGGAAAATGAAAGCTCACGTTACAGGAAGATTAGATTAGCAGTTTGACTAAATGAATTAACTTTTTTTCCCCCTAATGTTTTGGTATAACATTACTCCCACCTCCACCCCAATGCCAATCTTCCTGTATATGTTTGTGTGATGCAATAATCTCATTCTATATCATGCCTTTTCTGATTGGCAGCAGCCACAGCTGTCAAACTTATTTGTACAGGTCCTTCTCAAAAAATTAGCATATTGTGATAAAGTTCATTCCTTTCCATAATGTAATGATAAAAATTACACTTTCATATATTTTCGATTCATTACACATCAACTGAAATGTTTCAGGTCTTTCATTGTTTAATACTGAAGATTTTGCGTACTGCTCATGAAAACCCCAAATTCCTTTCTCAAAAAATTAGCATATCATGAAAAGCTATGAACCTAATCATCTGAATCAACAAGTTAACTCTAAACACCTGCAAAAGATTTTAAAGACTCCCAGCCTGGTTCATTGCTCAAAACTGCAAACATGGGTAAGAAAGCTGACCTGACTGCTGTCCAGAAGGCCATCATTGACACCCTCAAGCAAGAGGATAAGACACAGCAAGAAATTTCTGAACGGATTCTGAGTGCTGTATCAATGCACCTCAGTGGGAAGTCTGTCGGAAAGAAAAAGTGGCAGAAAACATTGCACAACGAGAAGAGGTGACCGGACCCTGAGGAAGATTGTGGAGAAGGTCGATTCCAGACTTAGGGGGACCTGCAGACGTAGTAGACTGAGTCTGGAGTAGAAGCATCCAGAGCCACCGTGCACAGAGGTGTGCAGGAAATGGGCTACAGGTGTCGCATTCCCCAGGTCAAGCTACTTTTGAACCTGGACTACAGAGAAGCAGCCCTGGACTGTTGCACAGTGTTCCAAAGTACTATTTTCAGATGAAAGCAAAGTGGTGCCAGAGTCTGGAGGAAGAATGACCCAGAGTCAGTGATGGTCTGGGGTGCCATGTCAGCTGCTGGTGTTGGTCCACTGTGTTTTATCAAGGGCAGGGTCAACGCAGCTAGATATCGGGAAATTTTGGAGCACTTCATGCTTCCTTCTGCTGAAAAGCTTTATGGAGATGAAGATTTCATTTTTCAGCACAACCTGGCACCTGCTCACAGTGCCAAAACCACTGGTTTACTGATCATAGTATTACTGTGCTCAATTGGCCTGCCAACTCTCCTGACCTGAACCCCATAGAGAATCTGTGGGATATTGTGAAAAGAAAGTGGAGAGACACCAGATCCAATACTATAGATGATCTTAAGGTGCTATTGAAGCATCCTGGGCCTCCGTAACACCTCAGCAGTGCCACAGACTGATTGCGTCCATGCCACGCCGCATTGAAGCAGTCGTTTCTGCAAAAGGAGTGCATAACGGAAAATAATTATTTGGAGGTTGACTTTTTTGTATTAAAAACACTTTTCTTATATTGGTCAGAATTGGTCAGTGCATTTTTTTTGAGATAGGGATTTTTTTCTTTTTGCCAAAATCATCAATATTAAAACAATAACAGGCTTTAACTACTTCAGTTGTGTGTAATGATATATATAAATATAAGAAAGTCTAATGTTTATCAGTACATTAAAGAAACTAATGAACTTTATTATGATATGCAATTTTTTTGAGAAGGACCTGTATAACAGCCAAGTTATCGACCTGATAAACTGGACTGGAAGCAGTCAGGAAAACACACCAATGGCTGATTTTTTACCATTTTTCAACCATAGTCATATGGATGAAATGTCTTATCGACACGAAATAGTGGAGCTAGGGTGCTACTACATCTCGACTCACTTGAAAAAAGCTCTGCTACAGTAAATGGAACTATGGATCTGTTTACCTGCTAGTTCCTGTCAATGTGGCTGTTGTGAAGAGGGTTTATTCAGACTTCATATTGTTATAAGTGGTGAGACCTTTTCTGTGTAAATTAAAATGTAATTGGGTTAATTCTTCCTGCGGGTGTCTTTCTGCATAAAACAACAATAAGAGCAGACGTTATGTAAACTGTACAATCTGATTGTATGCATGAGGACAAGCGCTGCAGGCTAAGCAGCATTAATTATCAGCTCCTCAGAACGTGTGGTCCCTCTCTGAGACCTGCTGCAGCTTCTTTAGAGGGGTTGGGATATCACTTTTTGCATTGTGTACAGAGTGTGTGGACTTGTACCTGCATCGGGACATAACTGAGGGACCTTTGATTCAGTTTGAAGTTTCCTAAAACAAAAACACCATGGAGATTGAGAGCCTCTTGAAACTAATATCAGTGCAAAGTGACAGTGCTCTTTGATGGAGGACATGAATACATAAAAGTAACAAGAGAGTATAAGAAATGATAATGTAATAAAGGAATTTCATCTTTTATCTGAAGACGAGTTCCTTTGGATTTTTTTTTAAGTGTTCTACCCTGAAACTAGTTTTAGAACTTATTCAGCAGCTGATATAACTCTTCTATCAGTTCCTCTCTTTCTCTACAACACAGCGTCTCACACTGTGCTGGTTTAGTTTTACTGTATTGCCGCGCTTTAAGTCAGGTCAAGTCAAGTCAGTTTTATTTGTGTAGCCCAAAATCACAAATCACAGATTCGCCCCAATGCGCTTTATAGAAAAGCAACACAACATCCCCTGTCCTTAGACCCTTACATCGTACAAGGAAAAACTCCATTAAAAAAAACCTTTAACAGGAAAAAAAAAAAAAAAAATTGAAGAAAGCTCAAGAAGAGTAACACTTCCAGGAGGGACAAGCGTGCAAGAGATGATGTGTGCGTATGGAAGCAATACTTTCAAAAGCAATAATTTGAATATGACATTAAATAGAAAAACAGAAATATATTGAATCGCGGTGTATGTGGAGAATGAGGTGACAGGGTCTATTAGTAGGAGAACCCTACTCTATTGATAAAAAATTGTGCAACCAAGCTGCAAAACATTATTTTCAAGTAAAGTACAGATAAATCTTTCCTCAGTATTCCAATAATCAATGTGAACCCTTCCAATCCTACTCCGGTTTCAAGCACAGCACAGAAGGGGCAATCCATTTTATTTTCACCTCATGTATTTCGCATGAAAGTGGCCGTTATGCCTCTATGGGTCATGCTGATTGTGCACTCCAACCTGTTATCTTTGACCTCCTGTGGTGTCCACGGCCGAAACAAACCTCCATCAAAGCATAATGAAGAGGCAGCCCACAATTGATGTAATGAATAGTGTTAGTAAACCTGAGGTGTTATTTTACAAAGAAAATCTAATGATGTGTAAAAAAAAATATGTGTTTGGAAGTTACAATCATTGATCACACACATTTTTTTGTTTGTTTTTTTTATAGCAAAACGGGCTTTTAAAGATGCCCTGCAGACATGATCCAGATTAGAGTACAATGTTCTACCTTAAATAAGATTAATTAAAAATATATATGTCTCATTAAATTCTAAAATGACATATCCTCCACTCTCATTAAAAATGCAAGGATGTGTAAACATGCAAATCATTTTAGAAGTTTAACTTCTGGACACAAGATGTCTCCTATAGTGGAAAGTCCATTCTCAGTGTCTGTGCACTAAAGGCCTCAGATTGTTTGTGACATCATAAATCCTGTTTGTGGAGACCTGCTCTTAAAGTCACATTTTTAATGAGGTTAGAGTAACTTTCCACTTTCGATAGATGAATTCAGAAAAAAAAACCTATACATCATTCTGCACAATGAAACTCATACATCAACATCAACATTTTTTTTTACATTTTAGATTGCGTATGCATGTGAATAGAGGAACGAAGGGGAAACAGGTTTTGTTAAACTGTTGTTGATCCCTTATTGACCCTAGCAAACAGGTCAGAAGAGCAAAACAGTGAAAAAAAATGAAAATTAAATTGTGAATTAATGCATTCACAGGAGAGATTTAGGCATATGGTCATAAATGTGCATAAAAAATATTAAGCTTAAGAGTCCATTAGTATGCAAGATTAGCTGTTGACCAATACAGACATACACAAAACCAAATGCATGATCCCCTTCCCTCCTACATCTGGCAGAGATAATAAAAGCAGTCTTGTTTTTTTCTATTTATGTCCTGTGTGATTGAGCTTTATGAATCTTTCTAATGGATCGGGGCAGAAAAAGGGTTTTAATGCATCGTACTGTAATAACAGCAGTCTTGCGATTGACAATTCTTGCATTTGTACGGCAGAGTGCTTGTGTTCGCATGCAACCTGCATTTAGGCCAGTTGACAGCCAGCAATAACAATTTATGTACCGCAATTCACAAAAGGCGACGTTTCAACCCAACAGGGTCTTCATTGATAACAACTCAGCAAGTGACTCACATGGCAAACAGAAAGGTGCATATACAGGCAAGGAGCAAACTGGAATCAGCTGTCAGTCCATGAAACAGGCTTTAACACAGTGGCCTTTCACTTTAAGAGAAACCTGGCTCTTTACCAGTCAGAAGCTAGCTAGAATCCTGCCCCCACCCCCTTCTTACTGATTGGTACTCATCTATTATTTATTATCTCACCATCAACAATGTTAATACACAGACAATGTTTTTAAGCTCAGATTTTAAACTGTTGTATCTATTAGGCTAATATTATTATATACTGTTGTTCTAATACATGTCTAATCTAATGCCTATATGTTTTTCTGTCCACGTCTTGTCAAATTATGTCTGCAGGGATAAGCAAGAAATGCAATTTCAATTCTTTGTATGTTCAGTTCATGTAAGGAAATTGACAATAAACTTGACTTGACTTGAGAAGAGAAGCATTACATCAACAATAAAAAAGTGGAAAGATCCAACCATTAATATAGAATTCAATAATCAATGACAGCAAAGTTCATGAAAAAAAATTAATTAAGAATAATATTTAGGTAATAAATATATTGTTATTAGATTATAATACAGTGTGTTTGTGATCATATAATCAGATCTGTAGAACTGACTCAAATACATCAATCCCTGTAATGACCATCTGAGTCATTTTTCTCTATGATTGGGAGCACATCAGCTTTTTATAAATGTCCAGGTTTCTAAAAGCGGCAACCGACCTCTTTCATAAACACGATATAATAAGAGGGCACGATTTTGTCATCCATGACTCCCAAAGTTTCATCCACTTGGGAGGAACTGTAAGGATCACGCAACCCGCTCCACACAGGCCACGGACCTGTCAAGCAGATTTCCTCAGGAGATGATCTGAAAGTGACTGGGTTGCTGCAGCAAAAGAGGCAATCTGACAGGGTAACACAGGATGTCTCCGGTCCAAACAAAGAGCTCAAAGAGCTTCTCCTTTGTGTTGTACGGAACATTCTCTGCTTTGTTCACAGTTTAGAAATGTCAGCCAGGAACATTTATATGTTCTTGAGTCAGAACCATAACTGAAGGGAACTTTTACAGAAATTGTTGGGTTGAGTTAGTTTGGAACATCAGCGAGCCCCGACCTTCCCTGTTGTGCCAGTCATAGATCTAATAGCTGCGTCCAATGCACTTGACGAATAAGGGTACTCAGTGTCTTTGTGGCATGGCCTATGTGAGTGAACCTTCTTGAGCATTGCATAGCAAACATAGGAGAACCAATATAGACAGTACACTGTGTTTGATTTACTAGCTGTTTGTGCACAGTGCAGCCATGTTGGATTTTCAACTTGGGGTCGGTGACGATTTCTAATTTTTCAAGACGGAAATTGACAGTTGAAATCAGAAATTCACACTTTCCACCACTAGAACACAGCATATGTATATAACATTCTGCCTATTGTCTGGGGCATTTGCCTGATAAAGACCATGATGGGTTGAAATGTTTGCCTTTTATAAATCCTATGTTGTCAATTAAATATTGCGTGTTACTACTGTGTGCATATATTTATTTTTTCTACCTATCACCCGAGGTGATATGTGTTTTTAAATGTATAAGACATACTTGACAGATGAGCTATGACAGACACAAAAGAACAATGTGTTTTTTTTGTTTTGTATGTATGCAAATATAAGAACATCTGCATGTGTCAGAAGATATTTTACATTTAAGGCCAGACAGCTGCTCATTTGGGTAAGCAACAGATTTCATGTTTCTCACCAATTACAAACTCACACTTAAAAGTTTCCAAAACAACACATATACAAATATATTTTGGTAAAATACAAAACAGGAATATTATGATATGGGATTGTGGTTTTTCTAATTTGACTGTGTTAATTTTCTTAGTTTAAATTATGTGAAAACTGCGTATTTGAATCATCAAAGTTATTGTTTATTCCCACAACAAAAAAATAGTTTTCATTCTCAAATATGCCTGCTCACACTTCATAAAAGCCCTGCTGGATGCCCTTGAGCTTCATCAGCGGTACCATTGATTGCTCCACTGGTTTGAGGACCAGGGGATCACACAAATTAAATTCATTCATGTGGCAAGACAAAGGCTGACACCATTTCATTTCGGCGGCTTGCTAATGCCACCTTTCAGGACCCATGTTCCATTTCAGAGCATTATCGGTGCTCAGGGGAGGCAAAGTCACCTCCTCTTCCAGGTTTCACTGAGCAAATGTCTCCCGAGGTAGGCAAGCAACGCCTTGGAAATGTAATTAACCATTAACACTGAATGTGAAATTGCTTGTGAGAACCCCGCTCTCAGCTCCACCGCTGAAGTACAAACACGCAGGGTGCAGTACTGACTCATTTCACACCACAAAAAAAAACACCTTTAAAAAATGCTGTACATATGCAGTGCTCAGGACCTGAAGCCTTTTCCTGTCCAGGGATTGTTCAGTTAGTCTCTGTAATTCAATTTAGCACTTCTTTCATCAGGGAGATTTAAACATCTTTCTCATTGAAAATGAAAGAGGATGTTAAAGTTAAAAAAGGGAAGACCTTTGTGTGGGAGTAAATGGTACTTCTGCATTAGGCTTTAATAAATGACTGTATCATGCTAATCAGCTGTATATATTATCATTATATATGTAATTATAATGTAATTACACAATGTGTAATAGTAACCTTGTTTACGGCTTTATTCAATAATGAATAAATCCAATAATAATGTTTTCAGGGACTGTTTTGAAATGCAGCTGGAGTTTTTATTGTATACAAGTGCTGAATTATAAGTAAATCGCTCTGCACAGACATTAATTAATTGTTTAACCCATAACAACACCTCATCATAACAAGCATATTATTACGCACTGGTTAACTCTACACTGTCTGTCTGTATTACTGTTTTTTGGTAAAAAAAAAAAAAAAAAAAAAAAGAAGTATTCAATGGCTGAGATAGTAATAGAAGTAATGTGGACATTTATAGGATTGCTTTTGAATCGTTATTTTTTAAACACAAAATTCTGTGGATTTATACAGCTCAACAGTAAAATCTACCTAAACAAATCTGCCTCAGGTGGGCTTTATAATCTCCACAGCATCCTTAGTCCTTAGAGGCCGATAAGGTGATTAAATCACATTTCTAATCAGCATATTTTTAGGGATTTCTCATAAATATGCAAAGTTATGTTCATCTCACCCATGGATTTAAGATGTTAATGTTTAACCAACAAAGGTATTTTTGGGGAGGAGGGTATTGTTTATCAAGGCTGCTGAAGACAGAGTGATCAGTTAAACAACAATATAATCATTATTTATTATATGTAATACATTTTTTAATAGTTTGATTTTGCATGAGGTTTACTATGGCTTCTGTGACCATCATTCCACACTCCTGGTCAAATTTAAAAAAGGTGACACCTTTCCTCACTGGTGCATCATCAATTCAGAACACTTCACATCACTGTCAGATGTTCCCATCTATTACCACTTTCGATGCCCATTTTTAGTCCCAAATTCTCAACTCTATCCGAACCACCATGATTCAATCCACAGAAACTTGGATTAGCTTTTATTCTATGGCCTCACCATCTGACACATACATATTTCAATATGACTCATTATTATGCACTGTGATCGCTTAGCATCTCGCAGGCCCCTGGGTTTTAAGGCCAGCGTGCTGCAGGACATCATTTGTACTAGTGGTCTTGGACCGCAGTGGTTTTCTTCTGCTTCTCCACAAACTATTGCTCTCTCCTGGGCTTTTAGTTTTCTCTCCACTGCTTCCAGCCGCCGCCTTATCAATGGGACGCAGCTGAAGTAAACATTGCGTCCTGCATATAATTCTATAGCAATCCCCACCAGCAGTGATAAGCTTAGCGAGCAGATGAAGCTCCAGACTTCACCTCACTGGAGGATGCTTAACAGGATATGTCTTTGCAAAAGCTTATGTCCAGTCATTTCAAAAGCACTTATAATTCATGAAGTAAACACTTTTTTTTCCTCCCCCTAGCACAACACTAGTTTAACTGTGATACTACTGATGCATTCAGGTGGAACCTGAAGTCCTCTCTGTTGTTGGGTGCTACAGTTTAACACTAATGTACCATGAAAACTATAGTAGGCTGAGATTAAAGCCCAATGAAAGCTTTTATTATATTTAATGGCTCCATTCTGGTAAAACTGTCACTGCAGGACTTTTAGATACAAGCTATGTCCTGGCTTTGCTTGAGTGATATATATGAAACCAAAAAAATAAGCTATTATGAAGCCATGCTTCAGTGCACTCACTGCACATTTGAAGAGAACATGCTGTTAGAGGGCACTCACATCATGGTACCAGGCCATAATTGGATTCTATAGGAGCATTTGTACCACACTGATACATTGACTCAATCATTGAACAGTAATTTATGTTTTGTTTATTTAGATTTTTCAGATTTTTTAATCATTACCCCTCAAGGAGACCATTTGGTGTCCATTTTCTATAATGTCTTACATAACAATGTTAGGAACAAGATCTGACTGCCATAAGCCATGATCTAATTTGACAGAGGACTTCATGAAACCCATCTCAATGTTTTAGCCTTCAAAATAGACTGGAGCAGTAATAGGATCCTCATACATCACCTGAAGATACACTAGCTAGAGCGAGCCATCGTTGTTATTATCTGGAGCAGTGTCGCACTACTGTGACGTTTATACTGTGTATGTAGTCAATTTTCTTTTGTAGTGGGGTAAATCCTGGGGTGGATGGAGGGTATTAACCAACCTGCTATACTGCTGATATCATCACCAAATTTACAAAACACATTTTCTCTAAAATGCTGTCCTGAGGCTCATGAGTGGACTTTTTTCTCAGAGTCACGAGTCAATAAAAGGTGTTGGTAGGGGCATAGTTGCAAAATGGGCAGCGTCAATTTGTGCAGAGCATAAAAGTGAGTTTTGCATTGTCAGTTTGAATAGATGGCATGTGCATAATGTATATGTTCGCAGTAGATCATGTGTGTAGGACAGTGGTTCTCAAATAGTAGAGTGCACCTCCCAGTGGGGGGCACGAGGTTTCGTCAACGGGGGAATGTTCAGGGAACAAGCTTTTTTATTTTATTACTTTGACTTTTTTAATGTCCTTGAAATAAAGTGAAATTGCACCTCCACTACATTAGGGGGCAGTAGCGTTCTCATTGGCAGAGTGTGCGCAGGGAGCATACAGCACAGAGTATGAGTACGAAGTGTAGACACGAAGTGTAGCAGACCCTCAAGTGACGCTATGAAAAATATTTAACAGGGATGAGAAGACATTCAGAGAGAGACAGAGATAAAGAGACAAACGAGGAAATATGAGGAAGCGTATGTAGCGCTAGGCTTCACGGTGACTACGGTGAGAGACGAGGAAAGACCGGTGTGTTACTGTGTCTAAAATGTTACTGAGTCACTTAAAGACATTACACCCCAATCACGCTGTAGTATCATATGGTTTGACATGATCAGTCAAAAAATGTTTATAGTTAAATTAAGGATTTAATTTCATTTTTGAAATGTATCTTTTCTGTTACAGGTAACAAAGCTATTCTTTCATTTTTTATTCTCTTATACGTTAATAAGGATATAGTGTTATGGAGAGGTACTTATAACAATTTTATAGACAAATGATTCTGTTTAAAGTCATACGGGGGGGCACGAGATGTTTTCTTCTTCCATAGAGGGGATGCGAAAGAAAATAATAGAGAAGCACTAGTGCGTGAGTACAACATCACAACCTAATTTGAGTTTATTTGAACCACCTTTCTTAATTTCTTCAAATATCCTGCATCACATACTGTAGGGCTTAACAACAACTATTTGAGTAAGAAGTTCATGTCTCAGAACTGTTATTCCTGAACTACTTAAATTGGAAGATTTTTTTCTCCACTTGACACGGTGTATTGGTTTCAGGGCTCAGGCATCCTTAGAGATAAATAAGTCTGAAAAACTTATGAACAATTTCACAGTGTGTGATGACATTAATCCAGTTGATGGCAACTTGTGTTTGAGCCAGAATCTAAAGTAATATTTTTTATTGAGTTGGAGTAAAGGTCAGGTTCTTTGTTTAATATGTTTTATTTCTCTCTCATACTCTGCCTGAATGCTGATGCCCGCTGCCACACAGGCTCAATCTCCACATCAGATTTATAAAGACAGCATTCATTGTCAGCTATGGCATTATCTCATCTCACACCTTATTTTAACCTATTGGGAATGGTGACGTTGGTTGGTCAGTTGCTTCAATACTCTGGTCTGACCTGAAATATCTCAAATATTACTTAATAGATTGCTATATAATTTGGTAGATATGAATGGTGCCCAAGGGATGAATCCTAATGACTTTAATGATCCCCTGACTTTTTCCACTGGTGCCACCATGAGTGTTTGAATGTCAACAGCTACCATGGGAAATCAAAAAAATTCCATAAGAAATAAATACTGCATTGAAAGTTATCTTAGAAAAGATTGGGGAGGATTTTCTGGCTCTTGTGTGATGCCCTGCCTCCTATTACAAGTGGTGTTACACTGAGAATCATTTTGTACAATTGTGTTGTGCTAGGCATAAAAAAAAAAAAAAACATTACAATACAACACAAATGCATTTTCAAGTTAAGTGTCTCAGATTTGAACAAGAAGTTTGACTTGCAAACAAAAAAAAACAAGCAAAAAAGAAGCAACTCTTCATCCCCCGTGTCATAAGCATCAAGCATTGGTTAGAAGATGAGATCCATCTTCTGTCGCCTCGGTTGCTCCTATCCTCACCAACAGTGGATGTCACAGCTGATCTTCCATTGCTGATATGGCACTTTTGAGCTTTGTCCAAGACCCCCATCTCTCTCTCTCTAGCTCATCAAAAAAAAACTCTCTGTAAGTCTGATGTGTGTCCTGAAAGACTTCAATTACCCGGCAGCTCTCGGTCGGTCTAGTGACTGAAGCCAATCAGATAGGATCTTGGTGTCACCCAGGACCCGTGCGTCCGCCGACCTGTCAGCCATATCTTCAAAGACACAGAGCCCTGCCAGTAGGCTGTCCATCACGTTACAGCAGGTATGCTCATCCCATGTCGCTAAGCTTCTGCAGCTCTCTGTGCTGACCTCCATACCTTCCCCCACTGAACTTGTACCCATTAGTGGTGAATGTAGGAGCCCCACATGAACGTAACGTGCCGCCTCAGGTACTGACTTGACAGTATCGCCATGGAAGGGAGGTTTTGCCACTGCCTTCATGTGTGCAGGAACACCTGTGTTTTTCTTTTCCGCTCATTATGGACAAACATCATACCCTTGGTATCATTGCAGTGTCTAAAATATGAGATTTTTGAGAAGAAAAAAAACTCACTGTGAGTGAACTCATTATCAGTGAAATTTGTTCTTTTTTTTCCCATGTGTTTAGTTTTACCGGCCAGTACAATCAATGCCAGTTTCATTGATCTTTTTGACCATTCCTGACAACTACTCAAGGTTTTTTTTGTGTGTGGTGTTGTGTTGTTTTTCTTTAACACTCGGACATGTTTTTTTGTATATTTTTTTCCAATATGGAAAAAAAAATTCTCCCTATTCTCCAACTCCTTCAACTCTCAAAGACCTCTGGGGAAGATTTTTGTGCAGCAATAAGCAGGAGAACATCTGCCACAGGTTTTATACAGTCCAGATTCTCTTTCATTCTCTTTTACTGCTCTTTATCCATTGATTGCAACAAAGATGTATTACTCTCGTCTCCCCTTTTGCATTCAGACCATGCCAACGTGGCGTTCCACTGGCCCCCGTAAGATGGCTCTGGTCCATGCTGGCACATCCATGACTGCAAGACTGTTGGTTCTGAACGCTGAAAAGGTTGGCACTGACCTGCACTGGACAGGACTGTCCCCTCACAATGATCCTCTGGTGTCTCCTTAAAGGAACTTTACTTCTTCTAAAAAATGAATACAAGCCACCAGGTCAGTAACTTAGCTTAATATTATACAAATCTATATTTGATAGCTATGGTCCTGTCTGTTTAAAGGCAGCGGTAAGTGTAGGACGAACTGAATGCAGAGCCGAGAGTTGGCAGGATGAAGTACATGACGTTTATTTTCCCATGTTGCACCGAGACTTGCAGTAGTAAGCGGCTGATAGGACACTGACAGACCACAGAAGGAAGTAAAATAAAGACAAGTCATACAGAGTGGAACCCATTTCAAAGTAAAACAGGAACTAGACACAGGAGGGAATAGAGAACAGAAAAAACAGACATAACAATGACAGAATAATCCTAAAAAAATGTGCCAGTAAACGCCATTCTAGCTGGATCACATTGCGAACTTGACATTTTCATAGCATTTGTCACATCATAAAACATAGATACATGTCATCACCCCGTGTGAGAGGCGTCAGATCACAGAGCGCCTCTATAGGCTGGGCTGGAGGGCACAGACCAAGTCATACGGGGTTGGGTATTTTGGAGGATTTATTGGAGCATGGGTCACACACGGTTAAGGTTGCTATGCTTCAAAAAGCAGCGATATAAAGGGACATTTAGAGTGGGAACAAAAGCAATCTTTTTTTTGTGGAATAAGCCACAGGTATCAATCCTTTATTTTCCCTACACCCAAGCCACTTTTTCTAATACAGAGGTAGGTTTTTGTATGTGTTTACATGCTGGACACACCCCTCAGAGCGTACCTTGGGGCATTTGTGGTTGTAATGAAAAATCAGCACTTGCAGTCAAGAGCTATTCCCTGGCGGAGGTTGGGTTTGTTTCCATGCTATTACCATTTTTATTATTACTTATGTGTTTTTGTTATTCCTCTGTATTCATAATGCATTATTTAATTCTCCCCGGTGTATGAGAGCTATGTTATGAAGTGGATTTGTTGTTGAATGTGAACCTCTGTTGTCTCTGAACCCATGATTGAATGCAACATGAGCACTTGCTGCAAGTGGACTGTAGTGTATTAGAGAAGTGATGATTTGAAATGGAAAAAAAAAAAAAAATGCTAAGAGGCATCAATGCAGTTTCATAGCTATAAAGTACAGCACATGCCTGTATGGAAATCAACCAACCCCACGAAACCACACACTAATGTAAATGGAAAAGCATGTGCACAGAGTTAAAGACTGAAGCAGCGCCAGAGTCTGTGCTGAGGTCGGGTTTATTTACGGAGCAGACAGCCTGACTCCTACAGGAACCAGGCAGAGGAAATGACAGACTAACACGTAGTAGAAGTGCGAGGGACACACACACACACACACACATGCACAATAAGAAAGAGACGAGAGAACAGTTGGTTTAAGCTGAACTCTCATCACCCACACAGCCAGACATGAGGAATCGCCCGTGTGTGAGGGAGCGATGAGGGTGGAAAAATTGGTGTGAAAATGAGGGAGTGTGAGCCAGAGTTCAAACCACAGACTATATAAATAATAGTAATTTGATCGCCTTCTAAAACGGCACCTGTTTGTATTTTTTGGACGTAAGTGACATACGACAGGACGTCTTGTAAAGTCCTTTAGCAATGCAAGAGCATGCAAACAATGTGACAAAAACACAAGACTTTGAGATGTAAAAACGTAGTCATCCAATCGTACTAAAGGAGAAATAATTAACAAAATTACCAGCATTTTTAGGTGCTTGATCGTCGGCTTCAGCCTCGAGCTGTGCTCAGCACCACTTTGTCCAGACCCGTCATGAACCATATTATCATCATCACGGCCGCCATTTTAATTAGAGGTCGTTTATAATTGTTGTCGTCATATTTTGGTGTAGCCCTCACATACGTGTTGGAAACAATGAAATTTACTAATGAGATTTGTTAATGATCAGAACCTCACAAACACTACAGCCACCACGAGGTCATAAGTAAGTGTGTGATTGTGAGATTTGCATAATAAACACTTGTCTACCAACCCGGATTTTTTGACATATTTGCATAATTACAAAAAATTGTTAAATCTAAACTGGAACATTTGGGTGAAAATCAAAGAAGAAAAGGGTTCAGATAAAAATGCAAATGAGATTCAGTGTGGCAACATTGCCTTTATGCTTCAAACAATTCCAATCATTTTAAAAGAGAATAATATACAATAAAATCCACAGATACATACGTACAAACACTTGGTTATGCAAGTGAGACTCCACAAAAGCCTCCAAGTACAAACGTGTCTGATTAAAAATAGATTACCCGCTGTGATTTGTCCAAATATTGCTATATATTACAAAAGCGAACGCCTCCTGGATGTGTCTTTTATAGCTTACATCACTACAGCAAAACCCAGCAGACAAACTGTCATCCTTCTGTCGGCTCTGGCGTGTTTTGATCCGTCCGATTGCACCTTTTCACGAGGACTAACAGTATGTGACAGCTAAAAAAAAAAAAAGCTGTAAATGGTTTATTTTTATTTTTAAAAGAACTTATATTGTGACTTTTTTCTTCGGCTTCCTACAAGTATTAGTAACAATTTTGAACTGAAAAATGCGAAATAAGAGCAGAACTTCCATGTCAGCTGTCAGGCTGCAGCTCTTTCTGTCTGTTCAGAAAGCACATCGTGTTTTTTTTTGTTTTTCCACTTCACAATTTTCCGTCTTCCGTGCTGTGATGTCACACTCTACTTAGAGCTGTTTGCGCTTTTAAGGCGGTTTGAAGGTGACGAGAATACACTTTGCAAGATAAAAAAATTTGCCTGAATTTAGTATTCCCCCGACACTCTTGTTGTTATTTGTGCAAACTTGACACCAACTTGACACCTCTGTTTGCAGAGCAGAGAAAAGCCGATAAAACCGGAGGTGAAACTCAGAGCTGGTGGTTAAAGAAATATTAGTTTCCCAAAATGCATCCTGCTCTGAACACTAAATAATAGAACATTATTCCTATTATTTTTATTAGTTCATTTACATAATTTATACTGTGTTTTATTGCTGGTAAATGTGATGTATATTGTAATTTGATTGTTCATTGATTCCATGTTATATTTGAATGGGTAATTTAAACCATTATAGCAGCATCAGTACAAAAATCTATATAAGCAATAAGGCCGTTTCAAGTAATGATTTGTGTCATAATTTATTTTAAACATTAAACTAATAATGACGATACAATATTTTCCTTCCCCTGCGATATATGATAAATAAATGGTAATGATGATTCTATGGCAATTAAAATTCAAGATTGCCGCCTTAATTTATTGCTTTTCTTCTTCTTCAATTACAATATTGGTGCAGAACACATGATAAAAAGGGTCATTTGGATTATTAGGGAAATTATCTGGTGATTGCTGTAGGAGGTTTCACCACATACAGTATTGTAAACTACGATACTTGGTGAGATAAAAACAAACCATCTGTTGCCCTCTCATTACCATTTAAAGGTTGTGTTTATCGTTGTCCGGTTAAAACAACGGGAACTAGATAATGTGCCTTTGCACTGCTGGTTCAGCTGTTACCCTGTATCTGACATGTCGGCTACTGGTTTACTTTGTCTCACAGTCATTAATGTCACAATGACCCTTTAGCCACCAGCCGTCTAACCATTAAAACCACTGCGCTTTCCCTGCAGCTTCTCCGTGGATTACTACACACGTCTGCACAGTGAATTATGCAGGAGCATGGAGCTGCTGTGTTTGTGTTTGACGGAGAGCTCTCTGTGAAGTGTATAAAAACGGCGATGGAAATGAATGCACGGACATGAGCTGTACCCAGAGACTCGTCGTGAGAGGAGGCTTCCTCACAACGCACAGTTTGAGGCCCGGACGAGCGAAGCTGCAGATAATCTGCGCTCTTCGCTTTTGTCGAGTGTCACCGTGGCTCGGTGCACCTGTGGACACGCTTTTTTTTTTTTTGTCAGGGGGCGGCGAGTGATGTGAGGTTAGAGGAGTCTCTGATTCACACTTCCACTTTCGGCTTCTCCGAACATGAGTTGTTTGTGATTTTTGCTGTTCACATAAGTGGCCAACACAACGGAAATAACGGCCCATTTGTTCATCCTGCCAGCGCGGCTCAAAAAATGCAATATCACGGGTCAGACAATGTATTTAAGCACGGTATATGCGCTGAGCGGACAAGTTATTAAAGTGAGATTCTGAGTAAATAAATCTGCCGCATGGCTTTGTTTTCATCTCCAAATAAAAATAGAGTAGACTCAATAATGACAAGAGGGGAAAAAAGGTGGCTTGGCTATTCCTGCGACTGTCAAGAATCCATCAAATGCTTTCCTCCCAGTGTCCGGAGTCTGCTGCTGAAATTGCACCAAAACGGCCATTTACTGCAAACACATAGACAGAAACGGCCAAGACATCAGCGATGCATAAATACGTCTATCTGCTGAAGCCGGCCGCATTACGGAAATCGAAGCGGCCACATTTCCTATTTCGCTGTGATTCATCCCACTTAACCTCCTTTAAGATGAGGAAACACGGAAAACAGTTGATTATGTGTGAAAACCTTAGACAAGTCAAATCAGTTTTACGTGTGTGGTCACACAAAAGTCACAAATCAAAGATTCGCCTCAGGGGGCTTTACAGTCTGTACAGAAACGTCACATCGCCTGAAAAAAAACTCAAAATACGTAATTGTTGTCAATCATTCTGCGTTTCCAATAGCTGTGCAATTTCCTTCTTCCAGATATCAGTTTTAAACCTCAAGCATCAGACAAATAAGGCAAACAGCTCTCAGAGCCGCAGGGCAGAGCCTCAGGCAGAAACAAGCTGGAGGGATGACATTGACTCAGTGCCGTGGACTCATATTTTTATGTTTGTATATTGATTTTTATTTCATGGCCCTCGATATATATATTTTTTTTTTGCTGTCGGTCTCTGCTATGTACATGTGCATGTGTACAGGAAGCCCCGAAAAGTCATAAAAAATGAAATCAACAAAACAAAAAGGCAATGCGCGAAATGAGACTAAGAATAATGTCTTTTACCCCCGAGTTAGCTCGGTGCAGCGAAGGCCTCTGCTCCTCTCCGGAGCCTCCAGCCGCCGCGTGCTACCACGGCTCCAGCAAAGACTGATGTTAGGGAGCCGAGCGTTCTCCCCGCAGGCAGAGAAGCAGAGATGTGGCCATGTTGGTCCAGAGTAGTTTGTCCTTGGATGACAATTTAATATTTGACCCCGACGTGCACCTCTCTGGGGTTCGAACCCTTTGGGGCGGCTGCTCCTGTCTGAGGGGAGGATGTTATAGAAGAGAGATCTGAGAGCGTTAACATATTTATTCATCTCTCGGGGAAGAAGTGTTCGTTCTTCCAATAACGTGTCTGCCCGCACCTCAGCAGAAATTTATTAGCAGATGTTGGAAGTGAAACCAGGAAGGCAGGGGGCAGCGAGGAATCCAGTGAGTTCCTCCTGAGAAACATCTGTGAGTTTGAAGGCTTCTGAAAGGCAAAAAAAAAAAAACTGCGTGGGTTTTCTGTATAATAGTATGAGACAGGGTTTTACTACACCGGAAATCTGCTGGTATGGTGGGGGCGATTTGGTTGAAGAAAAAACTGAACCCCAAACGGCTCCTAATGAGTTGGAGCACCATGCATGTCGTCAGTGGATGAATGTGTGTGTGTGTGTGTGTGTGTGTGTGTGTGTGTGTGTGTGTGTGTGTGTGTGTGTGTGTGAATGGGTGAATGTTGGCATGTAGTGTAGATGAAAGAGGTGCTAAACACACACCAAAATCTTCACAGCCTCTGGAACATGGTGGAAACTATTTTTTTTTTCTTTTTGTTGCAATAATCCCGAGGTAAACGGCTTCAACATACAACTTTTATGTACAGGAGAGATACAGAGCCTTTCTGAATGACGTCATACTGCATTGCAAGGCAAGATTTTTTGTACAGTACATAACAACAATCGCTTTACAGAATTAATATAAAAATATATTTATATATTATTATATATAAATAAATATTTTAATTAGCATATAATTCAATTTAGAAATTGTGTGTTTTTATACCTTAGATTGAGCAATTTGTATCTACAAATCCATTTTTGACAGCCACTATAGATTCTCCTACTTTCTCCCATTCGGGAAAGTCAGTTGGTTGCATTCTGCAGACTCACCACTAGATGTCGCTAAAAAAGACACATTGTACTTTTAAAAATAAAACTAAATGCAACAAATGTTCAACCACGTTCAACTGACCCTATGTTTTTTTTTTCCAAAGTGCGAAGTGTGCGTTGGCATGATGTGTGCAACGAGTGCAATGGAGTAAGCTTTAAGATGTCAAATTGTGCCCTAGATAACAACAGATATCCATTCTAATATTTCCTAAATGTATTTTACAGGGTCCGTACAGCTTTTTCATGGACAAATTCGTGTTCTGGGATGTCTACTACGCTGTCCTCTTGACAACCAATCTGTGACACATGGCAATGATCAATGCAATCACACAAAAGCTCATGTGAAGCATGGAGTTTGAGGGGATTGGCTCCAACAGAACCCTGTGACCCTAGTTAGGAATAAGCAGGTATAGAAAACGAATGAATGAATCAGACTGCTAAGAAATATGATCGGCCTGACACTCTCAAACATGTTCAAGCACTTGGAATAATACGCAAATTTCATGCATTTTTCAGACCTTAAAAACACATTAAAATCCGAGCAATTTTAAAGATTTCAAGCACCCGTTACCAAGCCTGTTTTAATTTACTCCATTAATTGAAGTGTCAACAGAGGATCCAGTTGGTGTATGTTTCTCTTTCCTCCCACAGCGGCGTAAAGAAGCGTCCCACATACTGTATTAAAACTGGGATTTTGACTGGCTGACGTCTCATTTCAGCTTCATGCCGTCTCTTCCTCTAACACATTTCCAGCAAATCTATAGCGTCCAATAAAACACAACAAGTACACCAGTGTGACTGACAGTTTAGTATAGCCGGTCGTTTCGGTCCCGCTGTGTGAATCAGTGCATTAAATTACACCGGGAGGGCTTATAATCCAACATTTGCACTACTCGTGAACATCGCCGTGTCTGCCATGGTGTAAACATGCCTAAGCTGCAGACAAAACAAAGAATCTGGTTGAAATGAGCGGAGAAACTTTGCCAAGGCAAACTCCCAACAGTGTGCACCAGAGAGAGGAACCCTCCTGCCAAGCATTCGTTGCGTCTGTGATCGCTTGGATTTACTCCTCACAGAATGCAGCCCTCCTCCTTTTTTTTTTTTTTCAGCTGAAAAAAATCCGGGAAACAAAACCAGGACTTCATTCCAGAGCTTAGTTCAACATGGGTGGTGCATTATTCAGTCCAAAGTGATTGAAGGATAATGATGAAAAATGCAGCATTATTACCCCGCGATTATGAAGCTAATCTTGGGCGGGCCGAGCATGCCGAGTGGTTTACGGCTTCACAGATGCACTGACGCACAGTAGGTGAGCGTTGTTCCGCTCTCGAGCTTTGTCAAAATGTATCACCGCTCTTATCACCATCGTCCTTCTTGTCATCACCGCCATCAATTGTGAAAACATATTTTTCGGGGGTGTTTGACTGGTCGTCAGCCTAAAGCTGAACAGTAACACGTCCTGCACCAACATCCCCGTCCACGCTCTCTTCTCTTTCGGTGAAGAGAAAGTCTTAGAAAACTCCTTTATTCTCCAAGGGCGAAAACACTTCTGAGCAAGCTGTTTAGTAGTCATGGACTGGTACATGCAGCTGAGGGCAAAGACTGGGCACAGATTAGGGCCTTGGCAGGGCACAACCTTTGTCTTGTTAATTTGGCTAAGACTGCTGACAATGCGTATTCCACATAGTTCAGGGGGGCTGATTCGGAGTCTGTGACCTTAACACACTGAGTTTTTTGTTTTTTTTTCGCACATGCACAAAGGGAAGAGAATAACATTGTTTGCATTTGCTGTTTAAACTGCTAGTTTGAGGTAGGATGGAATATTTTGGGGTGGCTCATTAGACATTTGTTGGTGTGCAGTTCAAATACATTAGTTTAAAAATATTTGCTAAACAATTACTTTTTATTAAGGCCTCATATCACTGTGAATCGTCCCTTCATATGCTCGTATGGGAGGCTTGGTTTATACAAATTCAGGGCTGCTTATTGGGTGGGACACATCTCTACCAAATGCATATGTAGCTAATATCCGATTGTAATAAACATACTCAGTGACATACCTGATACATTATGATGATGAAATAGTTTAGCACTTAAAATAGTTTGTTTTTCAAAAATAAACTTGCAGTCTAAATTACTTAGATATCTTTCTACAGCTGCATTGAAAGGTAAATTACCGTCTGCCGCTGTTTTGGTTTCACAGTTATCAACAATGTTGCCTCTGTGTTTCGTCATCATCTAGCTGCACCCTCTCCCATTCGGTGAATGGTAATATTCAATATATGAGTTTAGTATAAGTGGAGCTGACCCCGTTACTATATTTTGAGAATCAATCATGTGCAGTGTTCACCGCACATAGACCAATCTGTGGCAAAACTGAGAACCACAAATCAATTCCATCAAAATCTATTTTTTTTTTTTAAACAAGACAGGTCAGCCCTGGTTTGAAGTACTGATCTTTCGCTTTATTTTCGATTTAAAGCTGACACCACATTCATATTGATCATTTAATATGAACCTGCCTCACTGTTCAGAACTTTGAGGTCTAGACAGTGGTACTCAGACTCTCGGGAGGACAAGGACAAAAAAATATCAAGAGCGGCTCATACAATGGATGCCATTACCAGAGAGCAATGAAGCATGTTTGGTAAATGTTTAGTTTAAAAAAAGCTTGCTAAAAAGAAATCTAGGGGTTATATAAAAACTGTCTAATGCACTAAACTAAACACAAAAGTGGACAAATGCCCAACGGCAGAAACCTAACCATCACAACCACTTTTTATTGTCTTCAAAGCAAAAGTCTAGGTTTTTATTTGTTGAGCTCAATTTAGTGCAAATTGAGCAACGTCTAGGAGACACTAAAAGATAGAAGTATGTCAGGAAAAGAAACTATCACTGCACAACCATCCCAATTATATTAAGATAAGAGACCTTATTTTTATGATTTATATTTTATTATTTAGAGGATTCTAGTCAGAATGCTTCATCAACCACGTTCAGTTCAACATATATATAAAAGCTTGTTAGATAAAGCATCAGAACCTGCAAGATTGTTAAAGCATTTAGACTCTGACTTGTGAGTTGAAACAAACCTGAATGAGCTCATGTCATACATCTGTTTATAACCTGCAGGAAATGTAAGCTCCTACATTAGGTCACTCCTCATCAGTTTATATGCCCCATCCCGTCTGCTGTGTCTGCAAATGAATGAACAGTATCTGGTTATATCACCACTGCCACTGCCTGCTACTGCAGCGTGTTCCAGACTCTCTGCTCCACGTGTGCTGCAGACTCCCTCGCTGCTTTCAACAAACCCTTGAAAGCTCACCTCTTCTGTGAACCCTTCAATGCACGGGCCCTTTTAACACTTGATTGCTGCACTTTCTTGTTGATTGTGGTGTTTCTTGTGCACTTATTGCCTGCCAGTCTTTTTTTTAACTGTAATCATTTTTAAAAAAGCCCCAAAAAAAACATCAGCCTAGCACTCCTTCTTGTTGCACTTGTACCCAGGCAGCTACTTGAGAAAGTACCAGAGCTTCAAGTCCTCAACACTTCATGGTGTCTTCCGTTGCCAAATTAACATTGAAAAATGTTATTATATTTGACTTATTTTGAAATGGTTCCATCATTTCTTAAACATGCCAGTAACTTTTGTCCTGTTAACAATTGCCACTTAAAGACATTGTTGAGAATGTTACTTTGAAAAAGAAGTTATACTCACTAGTGACTGAGTTAGTAACTGAGTTACTCCACCATAACAGTAATTACTTACTAGGGAATTTAACTGTTGTGTAATGAATAAGCATGTAAAAAAGCGTTGTAACAAGGGAATACGTAATTAGTTACATTACCTGTTACTGAAAAACATAATAATTCCCATCACTGCTCAAACGTGAGAATAGTGCCTTTGTCGGGGACTATTTTAAATTGTGGATTAAACCTAGTGCCTAACTTCATTATAATGGAGGAATATTTCATCCAGTACAATTATTAGGCTCAAGTCAAAACTTGTATTACGCTATCTGGACATCCTACTAACACCAACAGTCACTTACCTCGCATGGAGGGCATCTAATCACCTTCGCAAAATATAGACTGAATAAATGTAACAAACTTTTCAATAGGACTCCCCAACGAAAGCATCCAAAAATGACAACACATTCCAAACGCTACATGAACTCCTCACCCTTCAGACCTCAGACGTTCGCTTCCCTCCACCAACATCTGCAGACTTCCTCCCCCAGGCACACTCTCCACAGTTGGTAGTTTTAAAAAGTGTCTTAAAACCTACCTCTTCAAAACAATCTTTTATTATCTCTCTATATAGATAGTGCAAAAACAAATAAAATGTCTCATCAGAGCTTCAGGGCCTCCTCCCTACAGCTGTGAAATAGCTGAAGGGAGGGAATCCATGGTATATTGTTATATTGAGGAACTTTTTTCCTATTCCTCTTCCGAGCGGATTTCGACACCAAACTCGTCCTTCAGCTTTGAGAGTACAAATTATATATCAAACATGGACCTTTTATCACGAATAGTGTGCTGTTACTTTTAGCTTCAATTTTTTACAATGTATGTTGTAAAAAAAATTGCACAAGATTTCTCATAGAGAATAAATGGGAAAGGATCAAAAAGCAAAAAAATCATCAGTTTCCACACTGCCAAATGCTGCATACTGCTTGGTAATACTTTCCCATTTAAACTTGAAACTGCAGACATGTCTTTTTGTATTTACAGTGGGGAAAATAAGTATTTGCTCATTTTGTTGGATGGCCACTAATAAAGACTTGATCAGACTGTATCATTAATGGTAGGTGTACTCTAACATGCTGAGACACGATATAAAAAAGAAAATCAAGAAATTGACTTTAAAGAATTTGTATTAGTTAGGGGCTGAAGCTGGGCGTTAAGATGACAACTGTTGATGCAATTGTGCACAAGTAAAAGACTCACAACATGATCATCAGTTGACTGAGGTCTGGGGCTCCAAACAAGATCTCACCTCATGGGGTTTGCAGGATCATGATTAGAAATGGACGTGATACAACATGGACAGAGTTAGTGGGTGATCTTAAAGCAGCTGGGATCACAGTCACCAAGCAAACAGTTGCTAACACTTTACATAATGGTCTAACAACTTGCAGAGCTAGCATAGTACCTGCTTAAGAACGCACACATGCAGGCCCCCAGAACTTGTCAATGAACATCTGAATGACTTCGGGAGTGACTGTGACAGGGTGTTATATGGTCAGATGAAACCAAAATTGAACTCTTTGGCATCAATTCAACCAGTCTTGTCTGGAGGGAGAGATGTGCTGGTTATGACCCCAAGAACAGCAACCCTACTGTCAAGCATGGAGGTGGTAACTTTATGTTTTAGGGCTGTTTTTCTGCACATGGCACAGGGCTACTTCACAGTATCAAGAGGATGAACGGAGCCATGTACCATCAAATTCTGAGTGAAGACCTCCTTCCCTCTGCCAGGAAGCTGAAAATGCACAGACAAGGCAACTAAGGAATGGCTGAAGAAGGAACAGATCAGGGTCATGGAGTGGCCAAGCCACTTTCCTTTCTTATGGAGAGAGCTGAAGCGCAGAGTTGCCAAGCGACTGCCTCAAAATCTTGATGATTTAGAGGTCATTTGCAAAGAAGAATGGACCAAAATTCCTCCTAATATGAGCAGAAACCTGGCCATCAACTACATAAAATGTTTTTTTCACAAAGTACTAAGTCCTTTTGGCAAGGGGGTTCAAATACTTATTTCCCTCAATAAAATGCTGATAAATTAATATACATGTTTTCAAGTTAATTTCTTGATTTTTTTATACTCTGTCTTAGCATGTTAGAGTACACCTACCATTAATATTACAGACTGATCAAGTCTTTATTAGTGGCCAAACCAACAAAATGAGCAAGGGATCAATACTTATTTTCCCCACTGTAAATATTATTTAACTCTTTCGATAGGTAATATACTGTAGTTTTTTTGTTTGTGTTTTTGCAGAAATTTTGAGTTTATAAAATGAGCTTATAGTGTAGGAGGAAAAACATACAATTGTTCTCTTTCCACTCTCCTCCCGGCCAGATTTTACGTGAACACATGATTTTTTCCACCTTTGTAGAGAAACTGGTTCTGATTCTCACAATGTGCTCAAAATATCTGAGATTTACTGAATTAGAATGGGCAGCCTCTAAGTGAGGCCACGTCTGTCTCTGCTCATCATTGGCTCCAATACAAAGACTTTTCAGAGAGAAGCAGAACAGACAGTTTTACACTCGCCGGTTTCTACAATATTTGCTGGTGAAACACCAAATCATGGGAAAACTTTTGTGGAATCTTTGCAGCAATAATGCTTCATGTTATTTCTTATAGGAGCTACTGTCATCATGCTCCTTGTACTGTGTATAATATCAGAAATGTACTAACACTATTTGTTTAAAACCTCTGTAGAAGCTCATCACAAAGTACACACTCCATCCGGGGGCCTTTCAAATTTTCCCCAGAGGAAATTTTCTAGTTATTATTATTATCATTATTATTTATCTGTACTGAGCAACAAAGGAATCAAGATTTGGCAACAGTAGGATTTATTCTTTGTTGGTTTAGATCTTTAAATAAGATATGTTGTCCAAAAAAATGTTCCTTCAAACAATAGCCAGTATGATCAGCTCACGTATGAAGGTGC
This sequence comes from Eupleurogrammus muticus, assembly GCA_036785175.1. Classification (NCBI taxonomy): domain Eukaryota; kingdom Metazoa; phylum Chordata; class Actinopteri; order Scombriformes; family Trichiuridae; genus Eupleurogrammus; species Eupleurogrammus muticus. Next base: position 17,929,993 of record JAYKQN010000003.1, on the reverse strand, counting down.
TTACATTCATGGGGCTAGGGTTATATACTGTCTATAGCATCCATAGCAACATACTATAAAATAAACCATGAGTCCAGCAGTTGGCACTCTAACTGTTTCATTTATGATCCACTCAACTAAAGCGATATAAAACCTGCCACTGTCCAGACAATCACAGGCCGTATGGCACATGATAATAACATATAAAGTGTCCTGTTTAAGTTTGATTCACAATTCACACAAGCGTGTGCAATGTTGCTCCACCAGCGGTGTGGGCAAGGACATCTCCTAATCTTTTTTTCCTCGCTGTCTTGTTAGCGGAACAACTTTGCCAAATCCGACCAATTTTCCCTCAATAAACGGCATCAGACAGATGGAGTGCTTTCATCCAGTCGGCGAATCACGTCGGCCAAGATTGATGTTCTCTTGCTTTCTTTCCCTCTCGCAAACACACACATTTCTCGCCCCCCCCTCTCTTGGATCACGTGTGTGTTCTCAGGATTGGCAATCCCGACAACTCGGCCGCTCCGGTTCACAGCTTTCCCTCTGATCATCGTCATCACAAAAGTGACCATTGATAAAAAATGAAAAATGCGGTGTGATATACTATATGACGGCCATCTTCTTTGCTGTAAATGATGTCGCCAGTATTAAAGATCTGCTAAAGGAATGGAAAAAAAATAAGTCGTTTTTGGAAAACAAAAATTTGTAGATCAGTGCATTGATATTGATTTCAATTAGACAAAGGACACAGAAACTCTACAGCTTTAGGCAGACAGCTGTTCAATCAAAGACTTCCCCCTCTTCTCTATAAATTCGACTGTGGGTTTTTCCACTGATTTTCAAAGATATATATATATATATATATATATATATATAGCTCGCTTGTTCACTAGCAGGTACTCTGAGTAATTGGTGAAAAATCGTTCTTTTTCCATTGTATTTTGGTGACAGTTCGTCGATGGTCCCTGAGGCGTCCTCCCTGAGCTGCAGGCATTTATGATCCTCACTAGTCTTCCACAATGCAGGTTTGGCAGAGAATTCTGTTGAGGTCAAAAATCCTCCACTGTCAGCTGTGCGGCGGCACTGTTTTATTGACTGAATATAAGACTCCATAATGGCTCACGGAGAGTTTTAGACAAATCTTTGTAACGTTACCAAAAAAGGCAAATCTGCAAAAAAAAAATAGGGGTTTTACATTGAGCGAGTGTCTACATAAAATAAGGCTGACATTCCCGCCTTTGATCTAAAACGTGGCGCAGGACGTGAATTATTAACGTGGGGGATTTGTCGTCGGTTTTCAGCACGTCGCTCCGTAAAACTACTAATATGTGAGCGTTGCATTTTCTCCCGCAACTCCGCAGAAGGCCGACTCAATCTTAGCAATCAAAACCCCGCATTTTAATGACCGTCACTCTCACGCAGTAAAGATTATTGCAGGGTCACCAGATGGCGGAGAACCGGTCGTAAAACAGGACACGAGGTCACGGTCGGTAAATGTTTGCTGTGGTATGACGAAAAGTAATATGGATTTATTATTAAAACGCCTGTCACAATAAGCATGTGTAATGTGTACTTTGTCATGTTAAAATACAATATGCATGTGCAAAAACGTGTACTTTGTTTGTGAGTGACTGTTCGGATCAGCACGCTGACAGTTTGCGTGTGGAGTTTGTTATTTAGATAGCTATCATTGGGAAATCACTCTTTTCCCCAACATGAAAACACACGTCGCAAGAATTTCTATAATTTAAAACATGGAAAGCTGACTCTTTTCCTGAGGGATACAATTAGCAGAAGCACAATCCTCCGTTTCATCTCAGAAGAATCTCCGCTTAATCTCGGCAGGATTTTACATTGTTCCTCGGCTCCGGCGTAATTCACATTCAGCAGATCTTTCGCTGGCTGGGTTTTCTTGTGAAAACCGATATGGACCCGGATTTTATTTTTTTTTTTCTTGATTGGCTTTGTACTTTCAGAGGACAGCGTCAGTGTTTAGACAAGGAAAAACCCCACCGCCGTACTGTAAAGTCACTGTGGGAGTTCTAACATGAGGGCATTTTTAAACTGACAGTTGAAACACAATAGCAACTAAAAAAACTTCACATGCAGATGTTTAATCCTGTTAATGTATGGCTAAGGAAAGACAATTGACTTCCTCAGGTAGGGGCAGACCACTGAGGATGAGAAGCTTAAAGGTACATTCCCCCAACCTATATATACATGAGCCAATATTTCTGTAACCACTGTGTGTGTGTGTGTGTGTGTGTGTGTGTGTGTGTGTGTGTGTGTGTGTGTGTGTGTGTGTGTGTGTGTGTGTGTGTGTGTGTGTGTGTGTGTGTGTGTGTGTGTGTGTGTGTGTGTGTGGGCAGAATTGTCTTTTCTCCCATTGTATTAGGAGATCACAGTGACTCCAAGTGTGTAATAAGGTTAGTGATTTTAAATCAATCAATGCTTGGAATATATTTGGTATAAGACATTTTCTTTATAGAGATTTATTGGATTGTAATTGTAACCTTTTGGAATGTTTGTCTTTTGTGAATAATTATAATCTAGATTGTACATAAAGGGATTATGGTATAATTTGTGAAGTTAGCACAGATTCAGGTATTTCAAAAATACTTTGGTGTAACAAATATCAGTAAAGCTTTACCAAGTTTTAAGATTAATGGTTATAATATTATTGATGGAAGAAGTCACAACAAAATTATCACCATTTGTTATTATTATTTTTTAATGACTATAACGGAAGCTTAGGTATTCACGTCCCTAGAGAGGCGCTTTGTATACTATACTACACCTCACTTTTCCTGAGTGGCCTATTTCCCCAAAGGTCAGAAAAACTCATTAAAAAAATGTTCATCATATTTTTCCTGAGAGAGAATTTAAATTTGAAGTGGAACCTTGTTCCCAGATGAAACAAACACATGTTTTAGTACGATTCTGGTTTGAAAACTACAGATTGGTTTTCACTCAAGATAAATTCCTACTATAAAAACATCAAATGACATGAAGTCATCTATTTCTGATGATTTATCAGTAAATAGCCAAATTTCTTTTGGTTTGGTTTATTAATTGATTTTTATATTATGTAAATTCACACAGGTAAATTCAAACAAAGATGTGCAGATATGTGTCAATTTTCTTGTTGTTTTGATTTCTGCCACTTTTAAAGTATTAGTCCTCATTATTTTTCATTTGTATATATGTATATGTATTATCATTATATATTTTCATCCAGTAGTTCAGCATGGAAGAACATCTAATTTCATGTTTAAATCCCCTGGATGGGGATTGGAACGCTCATAGTCATTCTTATGTGTGAACATAAAATCCACTTTTTTAATTGCTCCTCTTTTAAGTTTAACTTGGCCAGACTTTTTCGTAGCTGGGCTGTTTGTCGGCTTGTCGGTGTCCTTTTCCTTTTTCTAAATACGTTTCTGTCCACGTTTGTAATTTCGCATCAGCCAAGTATCTGGAGCTGGTTCCACGGTCAAAGCAACGTCACAGTTCCAGCAACTGGTGTTGGTTGCCTCGTGTTAATGTTGTGACAGGCAGGTGAGTAGAAAAAACGGGCATGGAAAATAAGATTTTACACACAATATAAATTATATTTTATGATAAAACATATTATAAAATTAGATCTTTCCTTGTTTGCTGGGGGCCCCACTCAGAAAACCACTGTATGCTAATGTATACCAATTCAGATGACTCACAGGGGCTTTGCTTAGAATTGGATTTTGATTTTGGCTAATCTCTGCGCAGACCAGCCAATACGTCTTCAATCGGAATCTCCTGAGTGAGCCGGTGCCGGCGCATGCCGACGCAGCGTGAACTCCCAACTTTGTGAAGGGAAAAAAAAACAAGTGCTCTGAAACAGTGAGAATGATACTGGTGTCATGCTGGGAAAAGCCCCAGAGCTCAATTCCCCCGGGCTTAGGAGGAACAGATAAAGCCAGTGGAAAAGGCTTTGTGTCAAGCTCTATTAATCCACGGCTGCGCTTAAGAGCTGGCTGTTAAATCATCTGTGAGTGTGCAGTAAGGTGGCTTATAGTGCTGATGTTGCACCTCATTCCACAGATTTGAAAACACTGAACCGCGAGGGAAGCCGCTCCCAATTTGAGTTTCTGAACTTCAGACTCTGCTGCGTTTTCACGCTCCAACTTCTGCAACAAAGTCTGACACAATTTCCCCCGAAACCCCCAGTTTAATGAATTGAATGAAAAAAAAACAGATTTCAAATTGCAGGAGCAGGTAACAGCTCGCTGACGGTTGAATGTTCAATTAGTGCGTCCCCCCTAATCTATTATACAGGAGCAATATGATGAGCGCTAAATGGACTGTGTTTGGACAGTTCCTTCCCAGTCTTACCATGTCCAAAGTGCTTCACACCACAGGCCAAACGTTCAGCCAGGCCGTTCACACACACACACACACACACACAATAACGGCTGCCATGCAAGGTGCCAACCCGCTCATCAGGATCTCATCATAACTAATGATTCACACACACACACACACACTCACGAGCAATTTGGGATTCTGTATCTTGCCCAAGGACAATTCGACATGGAGACTGGAAGAGCCGGGGATTGAATTAGACAGAGAGAGAGAGAGAGAAATATCTATCTGCCTGCTACAGCCTGGGGGGCTCACAGCCACTGTAAAGACCCTAAATATTACAGATTATATGATATTAAGTATTAAACTCCATATTAAATTGTATTGTATAGCAATCAAAGAAATGTAATACCAGACAGAACATGAATATGTGTGACACCATTATTAGAGCCTGAGTGGCAACTGCACCACAGCCAATTTATTTATGTAAGGATTATTCTTATTATTATTTTTTTCTTTTATTAACTGAATTGCCCTGTAGCTCACTCCAAATAGAGTTATTATATATACTATTTATCATTTAATATTATTGTTATTATTATATTAAATTATTAGTTTCTATTTAAGGAATCAAATATTATAACTCAATTTACATACATTTTATATTTAATATATTACAATAATATTATTATATATACAAATATTTAATTCTATATATAGTGTTTTGACAACTGACAGTTTTTGTGCAATGGGTCCAGAGAAGGAGCTGAACATTTCCTGTGGATTTGGTTCTGCGGGATCTGTCTCTTTTTTCTTCGTGTGTGTGTGTGTGTGTGTGTGTGTGTGTGTGTGTGTGTGTGTGTGTGTGTGTGTGTGTGTGTGTGTGTGTGTGTGTGTGTGTGTGTGTCATGTTTTATTCTGCCGGTGTGGTCAACGGAATTGAGAAGATCTGTCAGTTGTCGTGCGTGTGCGTGTGTGTGTCCTGCTTTCACTTTTTCCAGGATGTCATCCACGTAGCGTTTCCACAATGTGGGTCAGCGCTCCTCTGGGGCCCATGTGATTGCCTCCTTCTCCAGATGTTCCATGAGCAAACCACACATTATAGCTAGTGGCGGGTCACCCATGGCGAATCCCTCTTTCTGCCTGTAGATTTTTCCTCTATACTGGAAGTATGCAGAGGTGGCGATGAAACGGAGAAGTTGGCTGACATCACGAACCGTCGGGTCGGCGCGCTTCTTGAGGGTTTTGTCTGTTGTACTGTCTATAAAGTTGCTCCAACAGGGGTTTTGTTGAAAGGTGAGATGAGGTCATGAGATGTTAATATTTCAGCATTCTCCACTTTTACCGTTCTGAGATGTACTGCTAGCTACTTTGAGGTTTTGCAATGTTGTTCTTCTCGACCTAAGAGTAGTTTCATTATTTCTGCAAGTGCTTTTTTGACAGGTTCTATGTGACCCATCTGCTGCTGTCTACAATAATACAGTAATAAAGGTGAAGTTCCAGTGTGCCATAAACCCGGGGGGTATTTTAGCTGTGGGTATGAGGTTATTATATGAATGCTTGTCAATTTTATTGTTGTCCAATAGTGACTTTAATAAGATTTTGAGTTCTTTTTCTCTATCAATGATATAATGCTTGGTGGTAACTCAGCTGACTTTAGTATTCCTGCTGTTTCCAAGTGCAAAGTTGCTTACTGTCTTTGACCCTGTATTTTCTCAAATGCTAACTCGTCCTTCCTGGGACCTCTCTGTGTGGAGTTTGCATGTCTACCCCATGTCTGTGTGGGTTTTCTCTGGGTTCTTTGGCTTTCCTGCCACTTCCAGTTATTTGGAGACTCTAAACTACCCGTATATATATGAGTGAATGGTGTGTGCACCCGACATGTGGTCCACGGTTTCCTCTTTGTTGGACATTAGTTCTTCCAGTTTTGCAATGTGCCGTTTCTTGGTTTCAGTAAATTCCTTTTCGTGGATTTTGTGAATATGTTCCTGTGTTATTGTTTCCATCTCTTTGTTGAGGGGGAAATGAAATGTGTGAACTGTTTCCATTTGTCGCTCCAGCTCCATGTTAATATTATTTATTTTGTGTGCTGTGCACCGTGTTCTTTCTTTTCTTTAAACTTCACCCTTTATCGATAGCCTTCTCTTAGTTCTTATTTGGTATGGTGTTGTGCTTTTGCTTGAATGAAATACACACTGGACAGAGCAGGTTCTTAGACATCTTTTGTTGAAGTGGCATTGCAAAAACAGATTGAGTAACATTAAAAATGAAAATTGGTCATGTTGCAGGTCTGATTTTAGATAAAACAAAGTAGTTTTCTCTCCAATAGATTTTGAAAAAAACATTGCTTAACTTAACTTTTTTACTAAAATTTAATATTGAAACTGTACATATGCTGCACATATACAACTGTATACATACCGTGGTGTTTATTTTATGCAGTCTGGTTTTAGACAGAGTTAATTATATAAGAATATGTAATTTCAGGAACAATGCTATTAGCACTCAGCATATTTCCGACCTTTTTTTTTAGCTTTGGCATTTCTCTTGGCATCGGTGTGTGGGTTCATGTGTAAGTGTTTCTAGTAGCTGTGACTTGAGTTGAACAGAGTTTCGATCTCACTGGTGGCAGTAGAAACTCATGGATATGAGCTTTTCCATGAAGGCTCCTCTCTCTCTTTGCAGTAAGGATCTTTTCTTTTAAAACCCTATTCAGCCTCTCTACTGCCCCGTTGCCTTCTGGATGAAATATTGTGGTTATGATGTTCTGGATATCTCATTCTGTCAACTCTAAAGGAAGTAAACTGAGGGCCATTATCTGTTACCGCCGTTATAGGATTTCCCTTTTGGCTAAATACAGTGTTCATAAAGTGTATTACTGTCACTGTAGTGCACCGTGGGGCAAAACAGACCTCCGGCCACTTTGAATAATAGTCTCCCATGGTAATAACAAACTTGCAGTCGCCAGGATCGGTCTCAATGTCTAAAAATTCCCAAAGCCATGTTTTCCAAGGCCAGCTATTGGTGGGGTCCGTCTGCCAGAGAAACTGGTGTCATCAGTGTAGGTCCATTTATTGTGGCTTTGTGGCACAGGGTAAACCTGTACTGGCACCAACCTGTAGTTCCCTATAAGTCCTTTAGTGACTTATGCATAGACAGTTAATTCCTAACTTAATAGTAGGGCATCAATCAAAAATGCAGGCCACCCTTTTCATCTAATAGCTGGTGTAAATATGGGCAAGAAGAACAGATATAATTGAAACAGTATCCCACCAGACCAGAGTGCATACCCTCCTCCATGCCCTAGCCCTGCCTTTTGTATTCAGGAGTGTGGTCAAAGGCTGGTGATCAGTTCACAAGGTGAATTTTGTTCCCCATGAACAGATCCTCCAGCGTTCTGAAGCCCAAATACAAGCCAATGGTTCTTTTTGCACCACTATTATACCACCAGTATTTCCTCTCAGTAGTACCCATCAGTTTAGAAGGTACAGTGTGTGATATTTTGCCATCTGTTCAGTTTAAAATATCAAAAATGAACAATAACTGGAATAAAAGGGATTTAGAAGAAGAACAGTGATGACATGTCACAGAACACTGTGAGTCTCACACTCCACCTATTTTAAGTTAATAATAAACCAACAAGGAATTGATTGAAGTTTCTTCTGTGTGTCTGGAGCTAAAGACAATATTCCCCTGTGTCATATAGTGTCACATCAGAAGCTATTAAAAAATGATGCTCCACACCTTTAAACTGGCTGCCATGCTACTGCATTACAATAAACTATGTAGCTCAATCAGGAATGATAAGTTAAGATATATATGTATATGTGTTAGAATAATTGTTAAATAGTCAGAATAAAGATCAAGTGCATACAACTTAATGGCATTCAGCTGCATCTCATACAATAAACTTGGCTCAAAATGGAAAATAATAATTTGCATGTCAGTGCAGATTCTCACTCATCCAGGTCATTGTATTGTCAAAGGAGGTATTTGTAAGCAACTGGACTTTTTCTTGTAGCTTGAAGACGTTTCACCTTTTATTCAAAAGGCTTCTTCAGTTCTGGCCTGATGCTGGAAACCAGGAGCTTATCTCTGGTTCACCGGGTGAAACACTCTCATAACGCTGGTCCATAAGTCACACTTCAAGGTGTGAAGTGGAGTGAGAGTCGTTGTGGTCACATGATCCAGAGAATGAGTCCTGCTCTGATGGTGAAGAGCAGTGAAACTTCCTGGGATGAGATCTCAAAGCTGGATGTTACGTAGCAGATAACCCACCTCCTCTGTTCAGAGTTGGTCTTTCTAAATGGACATAGATGGCCTCCTTCACACCGCTCTCAAACCACCTGTCCCCCTTGTCTAAGATGTGTACATCCGTGTCTTTAAAGGAGTGTCCCTTTTCCTTTAGATGCAGATGTACTGCTGAGTCCTGTCCTGATGTGGTGGCTCTCCTGTGTGGTGCCATGCGTTTGCGTAGTGGTTGTTTGGTTTCTCCAACTTCACTGCATTAACATAAGACACATTGTTGAGGCTTTGTCTTGGAGTTTTGTCCTTGGGTGGACCAGTCTCTGTCTGAAGGTGTTGTCAGGCTTGAAATAAACAGATGTTGTGTTTTCTGAAGATTCTTCTCAGTTTTTCAGAGAGACCAGATATGTATTCAATCAAAATAAGAATTGGTGAATTTTTATTGACTGAGTTTGAGGCTTTTTTTTATCGGGTTGAGTCGCGTGAAGCCTGCCATGTTTCTACAATAGCCACTAAACACTGGCTCACTCGAGACGTCCTTTCTGAGTTTTTTCGCCCGTTTGGTGTACTGCTGCCTAAAATACTCTTTAATTCACCACAGCTAAAAATAGCCCAAACTGTCAATATCATTTGTTACCTGTTTTTTATTTATTATTATTATTATTATTTTCAGGATATTTTCCATGGGAAGCAATGGGCTCAGCGGGCTGAGAGCCACAGACGGAAGGACTGGAAATAGAGAAGATTTTTTGTCGTTTTTTTTTTACTTTTCATTACATTAACGGCCGTAATCTTTACGGTTTCTAACACATACATTTATAAGTGGTTCCCCTTCATTTAATTAAGTTGATCTTAAAATTAAATGCATGACGTGACAGAGAACTAGAGGATTAGAGCTACGTTTTAAAAGCAGTGTCAGATGTGAATTTCTTGTGTGCGGACGCCTTCAGGACAGATGAATCAGAGTTTTAACTTTCAATGACTATTGCACAGCATGGCTGTTAAGAGAGCATAATGCCATCAGGCCCAGCAGAGAGCCTGTATGCAAATATGAAGAGGGAAAAATTAGAATTCATAACCAGCTGTCTTTCAACGGCGAATTCACATTCCTCTCATTTGAAACTAAATTAATATATTTAAAAAGCAATACACCATTCTCTTCAAAGGCGCCTCCTCTGCCCCGTGAATCTATGAATACGTAAAATTAGGAGGAAACTTGCTCACAAATGAAGAGATAAATGGGTTATTTTACCGTGTATTTGTGTGGCTCGTGTAAAGGATCTGTCCTTGTTTGTCTGTCAGTAAAAAGACAATCCATGTCTCTATTTAAAACTCTGGGAGCTGCTATGAATAATTCATGGGTTCAACAATAATATATTGGCCCAAGTGACAATATGCTGATTTTCTATGGCAGTTATCATTTCACAGGATTTTATATCAGGCATGACCAAGTAAATGAAAAATATAATTCTATTAAATATAATACATGATTTCATTTCACATATAGAGCGTATGTGTCACCCTTATCAGACTAAATGTCAAGGCAACGCTGTCATATGCACATGCAATAGGAAATAGCTGCAAACCGGCGAATAATAAAGTTGCACAGTTCAGTGTTTTTCATTATAAGGTGAGTAATATTTTACTTCAGTGGGGGCTTGCGAGTGTTGGTGATGAATGTGAGTCATTTCTCTGTTACTTCATTGCTCTCCAAACAGTCTGCTGGTTATTATCCAAAGTCTCAGCTTCCCCGAATAACACCTTCAGCTCCCATAAGGATATTGCTGCACTCACCTCATATTTGCAGTATAGGGGAAAAAAAAGCAAAAAAAAAAAAAAAAAAAACCTTGCATTATTTTTTATTTGTAGGTGTTAAAAAAATCCAAGGTGTGATCCAGTGACATGTAAAACCAATTTGTAGCTGTTGAGAATTCTAAAGTATAATCCAGTAACATGTAAAACCAAATGCAATGTACAGGAATATCCACACTTAAAGATAAATGGATGTGTTAACTCATTTTCTGATATAATAATAGGTGTTAAATGATAAACTTTTACTTTTACTTTAACTAAACTATTAACAAAATAACTATGATATGAGGTGCCAGATACTTTAAATAAACATAAAATAACATAGTAAAAATGGTGGCATTGCAGTTTATCATAGTTTGCTGAAACAAGAGACACACTCCTTTGAAAATGGTCAAATTGTGTGAAACTCAAAACCTGATTTTTACTGCAATCATGAATGTATTATTATTATTATTATTATAAGGCCTACTAAATATAATAACTGGCATTACAAAACACGTGGAGTTGGTTGGGAGCCACTTTAAGAAATCTATCTAAAAAAAGTCCATAACTATGACAATCATTGGATCATGTGACACAAGATAAATGATATTCTACTTGCTTCGGTTCCGCTTTGATTCTGGTCACATATTTAACAGCTGACATCTCTCAGCAGGCAGGATCACAGAGACTGTAACCTTGACTACATAGTATTTATGAAGAGTGATTTGTAGCTGGAAAAATACATCACACACCGAGAGGCTGTGTATTGATGCCGCGGCGAGAGGCTAAATTATGAATGAATGTTGTGGCCAGAGAGGTGAGAATAGCATTGTGTCAACATATCAATATAAACACCCGCCATTAAAATGCGATTAACTTTGGGTTGGATTACGCTGGAAAATAGCATCATTTTCAACAGGACAAAGGACATGATAATAAGGATGATCTAATGGGATGCTTGACTGCCCGTAGCTTCGTCTGCTGAGAAGTGAAAGTAAAGAGAAATCCTAAAAAAGTTACCAAGATCAGCTCCTCTCGTTGGTATTATCCATTGAGAAGTCGCCAGCCGCTCCATCCTCCATTAACTGCTCTATGGCGCCTCTGGTGGAGAAGTGGTATTACAGGTTGCAGTAGGCCGCAGCCATTGGGTTCAGCATGCTCGTTGCACAGGTGGAGCTGCAACACAATAGGTCTGTCACTGTCTGATTGGCAAGTTTATGTTTTATGTAAACACCTTTAATTACTTTACCTCAATGAAACGCGCTATGCAAATTAATAGCCTTGCCAGCAAAGTTTAAGCTGTTGATTACTACTACAACTAAGTACTTTTCCTGTGTATGATGGATGCAGTTCTAAGGAAACTACAAAAAAATGGAAACATGAAGAAGTGAACCTGACAAAAAGAGTTGTTGGATCACACTGAGTGTTCGTTAAAGAGGATTAAAGAGGGAGCGGCTCACCACAGTCCATGCTTTACTGGCTACCTTTCAGACTATACAACGGAAAATAATAATAGTAATAAATTATATTTAAAAAAAATACATTAACAAAAACTAAAACATTAGTTTCAAGAAGTTAAACAAAACAAAATTAAATAATGATAATAATAAAATAAATTAAAGGTACAGTGTCTAATTTTGGCAGCAAACTACACAACAAATCAACTAAGGTGTATCAACTTCCCAGATGATTTAAGGCCCCTCTCAACATCAATACATGTCTGATCTAATTCTAAATATGAGTGGAAAACCAACCAAACCAACACATGTGAAAAAATCATTTTTATCATCAATCAGAAGAAATGGATTCTAGGTGCAACTAAAACAGCTGATTGCTAGAAGATATGACAATATGAACAGGCCAGTAACCAGCATGCATAATATCTGTCACACCTGAAAGGATTGTGGCCAGTTATCAATGTTAATAGTTGCAAATGTATTTGATAAATAATAAATGTATTTGAGAAGTTGAACAAAAAATTTTATTACAGTCACTTAATATGCTGACGATCCCAAAGCGCTGAAATAACCAAACAAGGTCATTTTAAAATTTTATTCGGGTAAATAGCTTTAAAGCTATAACATATCATATTAGAGGTAGTTTTTGAGCTAACTGCGGTTTGGAGGACAGACATATCTGTATCATCGCTTATTGACAGACGGAGACGTGCTGTCAGCCCACGCGGGAGAATTAAAGCACACAGACGTAAAGTATTGCTGCTGCTATCAGTGTTCTCTGTGCCCTTCTGTCCATATCGTTGTCCTCCCTATCAACTCATCCCCCCGACCTGAGGAGCGATATCTCGCTGTGACGGATCATCTGACAAAAGTTTGGTCACCACAGGAAGTAGATGAAACAGCCTAATGCTACATGTTAATGCCCCATGCCGCCATGAACCAGACATATAAATTGCCATTAACGCACGGCTGAACAAGCCACTGATGGTCTCAGATTATTGAGTGTCGATGCTGCGGCTGGTAAAACTGCTGTTTTTGTAGCAGCAAAGACACAAACACAAAGCCTGTGAGTGGCCGAACCTGATTTTATATTCTGACTCGTAAAGTCATTAGAGGTTCGGTCATGTTCTCCATCCTCTCTGCTGATGATTTGAAAAAGAAAAAAAAAAAAACTAAGGTCATTCAGTTAATTTACAATTCTTCTTGAAAATATTTGTCTGACAAAAACACATTCATTCACCTTCTGTAAAGCAGATTTTTCTATGAAAATTACTTATATGCAAATGTTTTTGAAGAATTAATGGATCTAGGGAAAAAAGTATTGTTTTGTATATAAAACTAGGAATCTGTTCTGTCTGCTTACATATTTATAGGACTGAATATCCTGGGTTTGGTCAAACATGCTGATGGTGGCTTGAATGGGAGTCTATGGAGGAGGGATCTGAACACAGCAACCATACATATACATATCACAATTACACCAGACATTATTAGATCCCAAACCTGTTCTGGAGCAGTTTAGTTTGATCCAACTTCGATTTAATTCCAAATGATAAAGCGTACTCTTGTGTAATTTTGACCTAAACAGCTCCCATAACCAAAATGAGCTTTTAAAAAAATACTTTATTGATCCGAGATAAATTACTTATTTATTGATGAGCAAAATCAACATTTGCTGCAAGCTAGCCTGGAGAGGAAATCGAAGTCTGGCCTGGTCTGGCCGGGTGTAGGTCGCCTTCTTCATATTTGGGCCGATGTTTAAAGAAAGAGCCGAGGGGGGGAAAACTCTACAAATTTACCAACTTACCCACCGGTTCAGAAAAAAAGAGCAAACAAAGCGAAGGTTTGAAAACTCCCTAAGACAAACACACACACACGCGGCTATGCGAGGATGTTGTTGGAATCTCACAATTCATCCTGAGGGGGAACGTAGCTGTCAGTACAGAATTTCTTGTCTTGAGGCATTTTCCCCATAATTGGCGACCTGCTGGCGACGCGAGAGGGAAAAGTCATTAAGATTCATGAAAGAACGTCACACCCATCCTGCCCGTGGTTGTTGAGTTGTGGAGCAAAGCCGTGGACTAACCCATATCGCCATCCACAAACCCAATGCCACGAAAAAGAAAAAAAAAGAGAGAGATGTTGCATCACAACTCCTACATAATTTATGTTGGCACACACACACGCAGCTTTGCATGCAAATGGAAGCGCTCTCCTGCCACCACGCTCATTACACTTCAAATGTTTATAAGTCGGTAGTCGTGTAATTCCCCGCTGGGAAATGGACTTTAAGTATACTGCTGATTCCAACATATCTTTGGTAAAATATCCTCTCAGAGTCAGGTTTGACTTCAGATGAAGAGAAACTCACTAAATGTGCCGAAAGAAAATTTTCTATGTACCCTTAAAAGAGAATTTGATTTGACACTGTCTTTGAAAGAAAGGTTTTTTTTTATCTATTTGCTTTCTTTTTTTTTTGCATATTTTACCATATTTTATGTATTGCGAGCAGTGACAGCGCAAGATACAAAGTCGCCATAAATTGATGGGATAATAGAGAATATATTTAGGATTGTGTTCTGCAGGGACGTTTTCAAAGGAGGTACAGCCTGTGCTGTTAGGCTCTCACTGTACTGTAAGAATAATCACTATCATAATATTGGATCTTTTCCTTTTTTATTGTTATGGCAGCGAGCTTCAGCGATGGCATGTTTTCTTAACGCAGAATTAATATCCAGCCTCAAACACACACACACACACACCGCCTGCGTCCGGGAGCACATCACCTCTGCACTGACTCAATACTCATTCAATATTCACAAAAAGGACGGATACACAACCCCACATGTTTGGACACAACATATCAATCGGCACTTTTATTCGCTTGGCGACGGCTGAGATGTTGCTCCGAGAGCGTCTTTAATGGCACATGAGAAGCAAAGCGGTGATTTTCCGTGAGCGGCTCACGCATAACCGCGGGGCAGATGCATGCAAAGCGAACACTTGTCATTCATAGCGAAGGGCTCTGCGTTTATTTTCAGATGCGTTATTCACAATCCGTCCTCCGCGTATCGTTGGGCGTCTGACTGAACTACAAATACTCTTAAATCACGGGGTCGATTTTCTGACTTCTGTCACTCTTCGCAGGCCTCCGCCTACAGGCCAGAAGGTCGGAATTCATTTGACACACACGTCGCCTCTGCTGCTAAAAAAAAATAAATGCACTCAGCAGGAATAAAAATACAGCTCATTTTTTCCAGCTTTCTTTGCGACAAACTTCGCAAACAACTTCTGAAAGAAAAAAGAAAGAAAGATTTCCGACGTCGGATCTCGGAACTATTCAGATAATTAACAAGCCAGCTGTGAAATAGAGGAGAAAGAGGTGTCAGTCAGTCAGTCAGGCGAGGACGGGAAAATTATGGCCGCTGATGAGTTTAAAGCCCCGGGGTCTCATTTATAAACATTGCATATGCAGAAAAAAAAGCAGCCGTTCGCCGCGTCCCACGCAAAAAGTTGTGATTTATAAAAACAAACTTGACAGGAGAATGTGCGCAGGTGTGTCATTTGGAGACAGCGGGGGAAAGTACATAATTATAAATCCACTTTATCGCGAATAGTTAAGCCAGAAGTGTTTTTTTTGGGTGACAAGGCCAGTGATGACTGTTCTGTACTGTAAGTGCCTCTTTTTTTTTACCTAAAAGATATAATCCAGCTCAAATCTCATATCGAAAATCCCTGCAACATTTCATCAGACGACAGTGCAGGGAATAAAGGATGCCAGGATGTGGCAGGATTCAGGAAAATCTGGTTTACCTTCTCCCAGTAAAATTTAAACTGATAAAATTGTGATCATCAATTGTAGAAATCTAAGCTGACACCAAATAAGTTTGAAGGACTGCAAGGCACTGTTGTTGTTTTTTTTAATTATATCTTCTAACGCTCCATGCGTATTGTGTGAAAGTAGGATTTTGTTTTCACAAAGTTTTTGTGTGTGAAAAGTTGTCGCTGCAGACACCACCAGCTGCTTTATCTTCACCTGCTGCACTCCTAAACAAATGCATGTCATATGTTGGGGAAAAAATATCAATGATACACACAGTGTTTATTGAATTTGAGATATTTGAGTGGGTTAAGCAGGTGAACCGTGGCGGTTAAACTGTTCCTCTGCAGGAAGAGCCCAATGGAGACGTCTGGTCGCTTTGTGCACACAAACATTATTTAATGAAGTGTGAAAACGGAGAAATAAAACTGTCAAAGAGTCCTGACAGGTTACAGCTAACCTCAAGACACAAAAGTTAATCGGTTCTGCGGCGAAAGAAACACATCAACTGTTTATGGTTGAATGTGTGCATATAAAACATCTTTAGACTCATTACGTTTTGTTTTTTTCAGATATACAAAATAGGTGTTGTGGCGTGGTAATTGCTACAACACAATGTCTGTTTTTGTATTTCTAAAAAACAAATTAGTTACGTGTTGTGTTGTAGCAATTAATGCAACACAATATCTGTTTTGTATTTTCTGAATACTACTAGTGTTGTTGTAATTACTAGATTTGTAGGGAATAAGGATACTATCATCAAGACGATAGGTACCACAGAGGTAATGTCATCTGTATTTGAGGAAATTACCAAAAAGAAGAGGAAGCATGCTGGGTGTCTTATGAGTTAATACGGTGGAATGATTCCATGTGTTTGAATTTGACTAGTAATTCACCCAAAAAACTGCTTATGCAGTTCATTGTTGATCTAATTGTACTGTCAGTGGTGCTGCAGGTGCATTATGGGGGCGTTTCATTGTTTCTAGGAATCCTGGCTGTGTCCGTTATCAGTCAGAAAAATGGCCACAAAAAAAAAAAAAGAGTGAAAAAGCTTGGGCGAGATTGATGGAGCTGTACGAGTCGACTTACAGGAATGACAAGTGTGAATTCTGCATATGTCCTCGATTGATGAAAAGCTGCTTCTAGAGACCACTGCTGCAGCAGGGAAAAGTGTGTCGACTCCCACATAATGTCAGAATGTTAACGCTACTATGTCAAAAATCAAGATAATATAAATAATAATAATATATAATATATGAAGTAATGAAAAACGGTGGATGGGACAATGGCAAAACTGCCATGTGGTGTAACCCTTAAAAAACTTGGTACAGATAGCGTGAGGCTCTTAAAAAGGTTTTAAAAATGCAAAAGCACATGCCATCAACTAGTTAGCAATTATATTCAAGGTGGATGAAACATTTTAATTAATCATTCATTTGCATATTTGAAATTTAGTGTCAAAAAGTTGCACGAAATGGAAAAAAAAAAGTGGACTTTCTCATCTTGCCAACCATAATATAACAAGATACCACGAAGTAACACATATTTGTTTCCAGCAGACTAAAACCAAATCCACACACACACACACACACAAGCAATTGTAAATCCACGGACACAAAGGCAGGCCGAGAAAACAGATCCGTCAATGGGAGCGCGCGTGTCATTGTAATTATACACCAGACTGAGACTACTGTCACGGCCTAAAAATGATGACAATTGTCTAATTATCCACAGTTGTGATGAGGCACTTTTAACATCACTTGATGACACGGCGAACGCCGGCTCACAAAGAATCTGATTGAAATAGCAGAAATAATCATATCATTTAGATCATTTCAAAGTGCGAGGACAGGTGTTAAAAGTAAAATACCAGGTTATCCGTCTGTGCCTTTAACGTCACAAATCAGTGTCATGTTCCGTCATCCGGTCCTCGCTGTGACAGCCCAGAACACTGTGGATACGAACACGGGCGTGCGGGGTCAAACCATAATGGAATGAATAAGCACAACGGCACAATGTGTTTTTCCCCTCGGCGCGTCCCCGGAGACACGCTGGACTGCGGCGGCTCCTCCGCTTTTCCAGAATAGCAGCAATAACAAACCCCAGAGATGAACCGCTGTGATTGAGGAGGAGGAAGCGGCGAGCAGTCCCTACTCTGATAATTCAAGTTTAATCTGAGCTCTGCAGGCGCGCAACAGAAGTAGTGAGCTGTGCACCGCCACCGATTTACTCCCAGTAGTCTAATGTTATCAAACCGACGGCAAACAAACACACACACACATGCACGCCATACACGCAGCGCTCTGAGAGGACTCTGGATATAACCCCGAATTACACCGACTGCCAAAGAAGTTATCCTTGATAAGGCGGGAATTGCAGCAAAATTGTGTTTACATGGTGGGGGGATGATACAAGAGCAACGATATGAATCGCGTTGGGCTACCGGCGTGTTCTGAAAAGGTTTCTGAGACACCCCCCCCCAAAATAAAATAAGTGCAGAATAGCAGCATTCACACGCTGCACCGAGAGGTAAATGTTACCATGGCGACATTGATTAGGAGGCCGTGATTCTGCCGCTGAGCTGCAGTCCAGATACATTTAGATAGTAAAACGTGATGTGTGACAAGATACGATAGGGGGGAAAAAGCAGAAATGCTACAGCTGCTGAGCTATTTGTTTGCTCGTTGCTGGTTGAAAAAATGGCTTTTTTTAATGAAAGGTCCACGGATCCATTTCATTTTAACCCTTCTATGTCATGTGAACGGATGGCCTGAAAGTCACGAACCTGCAGAGAATTATCAGGCAGCCTGGTGTTTTTTTTTTTTCTTCCCACTCATTTGTCCGCTGATAAAAATATAATTTTCAACCAAACAAATTTTCAGTCTTCTCAGGTATATTTCCCTCAGGAGTGTAGCGAGAAAACCAGAGATTAACCCCATAAGAACCCAGATCCATTATTCTTAAAGGAAAATTAAGTGGGTTGTACCATACACTAAGTGGGCCACATAGAATGTGTCTCATGTCTAATTTTTTTTTTCAGAATATACCTTTCAATCCCCATAGATCTGTATTTTGACATATATGTAACATTAGTGGTACACATATTAATTAGTAAATATTAGGATGCTTAGTATATTTCACTTTAGGAATTAGTAAGTTAAGTTGAAAACATAAAGCTTCATAAAGAAGTCTGCATCCAAAGTTCTTGTTAAATCGGTGTCACTGTGGGTCCTTATGGGTCACTAACTAGCTTTGTTCAGTGATAATGAGCCAACGCTGCAGTTTCAGCTTGTTATTCTACATACAAGTGGCCAAAAAACCTCAATCAAAAGATCTAGACTGATGGAAAATGAATCGATCACTTACAACAGGAACATTCTGCAGTCCTACATTTCCTAATATTTCCTAACAATTCCCTTTAAGCTTCCTGGATTTAACTTTGCAATGTGGTACTAATTAGAAAGAATATAGAAACATGTAAACCAGTGCAAAAGCTAATTATTAATATATTAAGAGGCACATACAGTTTTGTATTTGTTTGATTTAAAGAATATTTTTAGCTTTCACTGATATTCTCATATTCAGAATTTTTTCACAAAATGTGCAGGTTGTTCAGACCTGTTGGGTCATGACACGTAACCACTGTGTATAACAAACCCAAAGCATAAGATGTTCTGTTTTTTTTTTTTCAAAAAACACATTCAAGTTCTTTTTGACCTACTATACCTCCTAAACCAGAAGAAGAATTTTACTCATCAGACTTGGGTCGCAACCATGAACCGTGTTGGAGAAACGCCGGATTTCAATGTGAAACTGTATTCATTGATTGTTTGCTGCTTTGGATGCCAAATAATTCTGTCAGCAACCATCACGTCATTGTTAGGTTTGTTTCTTTCTCAGATTGAGGACCAACACATTGTTTTCTCTCTCCCTGCTGCAGAGGCTGCTTCTGCTGCCTGAGTTGATGGATCTGCACCGCTCTCATAAGGACATTATGCCTTTTTTTGCTGTATTTTTGCTGTAAGGTTGTTTTTTTTCTTCTTTGGATTTTAGTACATTGCCGGTAAAGGTATTTTTTCTTTTAATGCTGCTGTGCCTGCTGTAAATAAACTCA
Organism: Eupleurogrammus muticus; assembly: GCA_036785175.1. NCBI lineage: Eukaryota > Metazoa > Chordata > Actinopteri > Scombriformes > Trichiuridae > Eupleurogrammus > Eupleurogrammus muticus. The sequence continues at coordinate 17,910,243 of JAYKQN010000003.1, read as the reverse complement.
CTGCTTGCTGTCTGCTCGGTCGTACTGGAACTCTGTGACATAACAAATGCAATATTTATCTTTTGGTAGCCGCGTCCCGACAGTTGTGCCGCCATTTGAACGTGTGAAATCAAATGTGTGAGCGGATTATTATAAAATCCTGCTTCGATTCACCACCTCACCGTTTGCATTTCGCCCATTTCCTGTCACCAAAATGTGTGTAGGCCCATAGAGGCTGTGTATTCCCCCATCAAGTTTGTTTTTCATAAATCCCAAAGGTATATACTGTCGGCAACATGTTAATCTGGCTAGCAGCTATTTATAAAGACATAAAAACATCATTTGTGCCCCTCCTTGCATGCTGTCAGAGTGAAGCTCGCAGCTATCATGTCATAATTGCTGCGTGTTTAGGCTCTGAGAGCCCACGTCGGCCTGTTTGCCTTCTCGTAACGTCAGTTCTGTACCGTGAGTTACGCCCGGTTGTGCTGATGCGCCACATTCGGCAAAGGTGAATAACCACGGCGATGTATTCATCCCCGCTGTAGAAATCCATCAGACGTCAAACAGGTTGCAGCTCACTCCCTGCAACTTCTCTGAACGTCGTTTGAAAATGAACAGAATATGGATCAGGCTTCTTAATTCAATCTGATACAAAAGGGCACATAAACACACGATAGCTGAATCGTATTTAATCAAGCAAAATAGCAGCTGCCACGTACATGCACAGAAAACGCAGGCGTCTCTGTCACGTTGAGGAGCAAAGGATTATCACAGCTAATGAGCACATTTATCACGGCTCCCGTGACCTGAACAAACACACGTGAACCCCCTTTTTTTTTTTTTAATGATGCCTTGTGGAAAGTCCCGTCGATCCACTCCAGTCTCTACTGGTGCTACTTCAGAGCCTTTCACTTTTGTTACTATTCAGGCGGTGTGAAGTGGTTGGAGGAGCGAAACAAACAGAGAAGACCATATTTTGTGTGTTAAAGGAAGGCGAGTGGGAGGCGGGCGCGCTCCGTTGCTGGAATCGAACGCGAGGCGTCGGAGCCGAGCATCGCGGCGGAGACGCTACTCCCCGTCTTTGCAGGGAAGCTGGAGACTGACCAAATCAGTGGAAGGAAATTCACGTTAGTACAGGAAACAAAAGAACAATGTGATGTAACGTATTTGGTGAATCGGGCTGAATTTAGCTTCCAGTGACAGTGAAAAGCGTCCTGAGCAAAACAGGAAAAGCTGTTCTGGATAATATTAAATTATTCATGTTCACTCACAGTTATTGAACAATTCAAATAGAGTTGTGATATCGGAGTTTTTAACACATTACCAGAGTTTGAAAAAAGGCTTCCCTCTATCTGTTTACGACTTTCATTTGTTTCCCGAAGCAATGTGGATTTTCTTCATTCCATTTAAATGAGTGTTAGTACTTTTCTTCTGTGAGCGCTCTATTTCACATTAGGGATGGATTTAAAAAACAAAAAAACACTTGAAATAAAATGTCATTTCTTCTTTTATAATGAGCAAAAATGAACTAAACAGTAATGAGCTGGTTTTGGACTCAAACCATTTAATTAACTCTTTTATTTAATTTTTCCTCATTTGCTGTGGATTGAGAGCATATTTTCATGCTACAGAGCAGTTACAAATGGAAGGACTGTTCTTCAACCGCATATTTACATTAGGTTTAACTTATATCAACATTTGTTTTGATATGCTACCTTATTGTAAGGATTACGGCCAGCCGGTTTGTTGTTTGAACCTGTATTACAAGACATATATTCTTTGTGTCTTTTTTGTGATGATAGATGAACGAGGCTTTTATCTTTGTTCAGAAACTGCCTTAAAATGAGCCGTCAGGGCTTCTGTGAAGTTGTGATGTCACAACATTACAGTGTGGGCACCCCTCATTTACAGCCGTTCTAATCAGCCAATCAGAGGAGAGACTCATTAATACAGACAGGGATTAGACAGACAAATACAGCCTGTTTATTTCTACAGCTCCAGACAGAAGCTTGATAGAGAATATGTAAAACTCCATTCATGATTTCTCGATACTTAAAGCTGTAATGTGGGAGCTCTGTCGCCCTCTGCTGGCGTTGAGGTGAAGAGGCGTAACAGCATCTGCAGATGTATAAACTGTTTAAAGCGTCACACAAGACCGACGAAATGACTCGTTTCCATTCCCACGCTCACAGCACGTGATTCATTTCATCTGCTAACACTCGAAGCATCTAGAAAATCCTTAGATTGCATTATTTCATCCACAATCTGATACGGAAGATCGCTAACGGGACGTAGCCAATGGGAGTCCGCGGCGGCCAGCAAGGAGCGCATCAGTGCCGACACAAGATTAAAAAAAGTCAGTCTACTGTGAAACACAGAGAGGTTTACCTGCTGCTGATAGGCTGAAGCAGCCTTGTGTGAACCCCTTCAGGTACCTGATTGATTTATATTTTAAAGCACTACAGCTTTAAAATCACCAATCTGCTTGTTAGGAATATTAAAAACATTGACAAAAAAAAACAAGGACCTCTGTTTTTAATGATTAAACCTGTCAACTGCTGACTCTGGATCCTCAGGGTTATGTGAATCCTGCTGTGGCAGGAGCTGATGACCAATACTTTGTCACAACTGGTCAGCCTCATCATTTGTCTCAGTGGTTAAGCTCACTATTCAATATAACCCTTGTTCTTCCAGATCCTGGCTGCAGAGATTCAGACCGATCCGCTTTGCCTCATTTAAGGGAATTATTTAGTGAGTTCACTGCCTAATGTCTGTGGGGAGTCCGGTTAGTTTTCTGGCAGAGATGTTTCTTGTTTTATGATGAATTCAGCACAAAATCTATACTAAAGGATAGGTTAACAATTTTGCATGTCTTTCTTTAAACAGTCAGGTGCCCATATGAATGTTGAAACGTTTTTTTTATTGCTGTAATCTCTTCTCCTGCTATAGTGACCATTAAAACACAACCTCCAAATGTGCTTACAAAGTAAGTATGTGAGTAGGTGATGGAGTCCTTGTTGCAAAACCGTATTAAAACCCTATCTGATGAGATAAGACTTCAGTTAGTAGAATAACGTTTGGTAAAACAGTGAAAGTATTGTAACTAAATCGACAATAATATTGAATTGATTTAATGAGGGCTGAACACCACATTAGCTTCGAATAAACCTTCGCACAGGAGGAGGATGCATGAAGCCAGTATGAACAGGTGCTGTGTTCTCTTTTATGGTTGGGTATCTGCGTATACATAGTGTGCACAGATCTATATTTGTACTATTTGTATAATGTTCTCTTATAGACTATATAAGATGTATCCCCTGTAATGTGATCTTTTGGTTTGGGGTGTGGAGCTGGGGATGAGCTGTGCCCTGCAAACCGCTAGCTGCAGCCCCTTAGAAGCTACCACTTTAGCTTTAGCTATCACTGTCACTCAAAGCAGCCCATCTCTTCATTATACACTATTTAAACCTTAACACAAGAGTTATATATAAACCCAGTTATCACAGTTATCATAAACAAGGAAAATGTCTACAGAGGCAAAAACCAGTTTTTGTACCAGACTGTGATCATGTGAATTTCTGCTTTAAAGTTGGGAATTCTACACGAGGGTCTGGGGATTGACTCACTTTTAGAGCCGGCCTCATGTGGACATTCTGACACTTCATTTTTCAACTCTGGAGGTTGCTGCTCATTTTCTCTGCATATTGCAGTTTTTGGTAGAAAGGGAGTTCATCTTTACATCTGTGTCCAGCTGCCTGGATTGCTCTAAAAGTCCAAAAACGTCTACAAATTAACACAATTAGATTGATGGCATCAGTATAAGTTGAGGACAGGCGTCCTTGTTCGTAGGTGGTGGGTTGGGTTAGTGCTGGTTAGCTGCAAAACATGGCAACATGGACAAGTAGCAGGAGAGCAGGATTTTTGACGCTTAGCTAGCTAATTGATTGATTAACCCCTGATTGTTCTGTAAACTCGTGTGTTTTGTCCTTAAAGCTTGTCCTCGACCACATGACTTGTCACAGTGTGAAAACGTGTCTAATGATAGGAGGAGGCGCCCTGCGTGTCCACACGAGCCTTACAATTTATCATCTCCTTCAGACGCGGTGAAAGCCCAGTGTGACGCGTGACGACACAGAAGGGTTTACGTTTTTAGTAGGAGAAAGCCTGCTGTGTTCCAACCAGGCACTAAAGGATCACTTTTATGTGAGTAACAGATGCGGAGCGGCAGGCAAAACAGTAACGTTTGATGCTCTGGGATGAGAGCGTGTTGAAATACATTTACATACCATAAAAGAAAAAGAAATGTGACCCTTCATGTTCTTTAAATGGAGGCATTGTTGTGAATGTGATTATCCAAAATCAATGGTAACAGGCCTGTTCTTCATTTTATCATAATTCTAGGAAAGTCATCTACATTCATTATGTATTGCCCACAATTAATTTTGACTTAAATCTGTCACACATCTTTATCTGTAATTTCAATCATAAGATCCTTGAACCGGAAACAGCATAATTGATGGCGACCAGGTCAGTTTTAGTATAAGACAGGTCACACACGACGTGGCACACTCAGTATCTGCTGAGGTCTCGAGCTCTTCTGAAGTAGTTGTAACGAGATGACCCCCAGCATCTATGTGGCAAAAGGCAGATGTAGGACATTCTGAAAATGAAAACAAAAGTATTTTTTAGAAAGTAGAGAGTGGATGTCTTATATAAGGATATCAAAGAACGTGGGACGTGGTATATATATGACAGGGTATTAGTTTCAAACTTCTTTAAATCCTATGGCAGTCAGCTTTGTGAGCACTCTATCCACAGGCTTACTTCACAAAATGTCAGGCTTACTTTCCTCCAAAGTGTGGCTGATCACTTCACAGCTCAGGCTGTGAAAGAAAGTGTTGCTGTGTGTTAAGAGAGGGGTTTTTTTAAAGCATATTAGGAGCTGCACACATTTTTTTTTTACCTTAGCGTGTGGGTTCATCGACTTTGAGCAGAAACCAGTTCCTTGTAATGTCGTGCGCCCAGAGGCTGTTTTATTATTATTGTTATCATCATCTCCAGACGTTTGCTTTTTCCAAGCTCTTGCATTTTTCACTCAGTGTGTGCAAGTAATATCAGCACTCCCCGTAAAAAAACAAGTGCCTTTAAATGTGTTATTTGAGCAAATCCATCAGTATATTCTGAATAATTCAAAGATGCACCTGACGACTCCTTGTGACAAAACTGAAATATTTCTTTATTTGTCAGATAAAACAACAGAATGATTAATCACAGAGCTTCTATGATCGATTATGATTCATTACACATGCAATAACCCGACACTAAAACTCAAAAAAACATACCATCATTAACCTAAATTAGAAGAAGATTTAGTCAACATAATTGTGCTGTTAAATGGAACCGACAAACATCCAGATGCCTCGAAATGTCCTTCAGCAATGAAGCAAACATGGACAGAAATGTAAGCTGCGTTTTTAATCTCCTCGTTCAACGTCCCGTTGCAGCTTATCCTATTTTTGAGACGAATTCCACCAATTCCTTCCACAGTAAAAGGCAGCATTTGATGCATGACTCGCGAAAAATGTTCTTAAGTTAAATGATATGCAATATAAATTCAGGTAAAGGGACCCAAGGCGCTGCAAGTGATTGAATTCAGTGATAAAACACACACACACACACACACACACACAGTAGTCCCAATGTTATGAGAACCTGAGGGCTGACTTGGCGGCAGCCTGAGGAACAGTACGTTTTCTTCCTGCCTGATTTTGTGAAAAACGAACAGACGGCACTGTGACCTTTCTCTGCACCAAAGGTGAGCAGAGAAATCACAGCGGCGGGTGAATTTAAAAAATAAGCTGCGGTTTTGATTTTAGATTTACCAGTGTTTGCACCTGTGTCTCAGACCAGGTCAAAGGGTTCAAACAGCACAGTCAAATGTTCTGTAGTTTTTTTCAGAACGATCAATGATGCAGGATTGAACAGATGCTACTCTAAAGTACAAAAAAATGAAAATGTTCATATAACAAAAATCCTTAAAGGAGGACTATTCATACACAGTCTGTCCATTTTAACCATATATTCAGTAGATATACAATATACTTCCATTATGTGTCTCATCACCTAATAGCAATAAAATATTATATTAACCAGATAACCACATCTTAACCTGATAAGACCATAGGATAAGCATTTATAAGCATTAAACTTCTACCTTTTCAGCCACTATTTATTACATTGTTTTTTTATTCTGACTATATTGTCTAGGCTGTGCTTAGACTGTGTATTGTATAAAGTGTTTCACAAAGCAGATTTAATGTGACGCTCCATATACTCCCTCTCGGCAGTTGTGTACCGCTCATACAAGAACATCAGAGTTGTCCACACTGTTCTTTGCGTCACACAACGAAAAAGTAACGCTGCAGAGTGTAATGGCTTTTAAAAAGGAAGGAAAAGCTGATTTGATGACTAACCTTCTTCTCCACCTATCGCTTCCCTTCCTCCTAATCACACCCGTGGGAACGTCCGCAGATGAAAACCGACCACGGATGCAGACCTGCGTCTCGCTCTGTTTGCAGAGCTTTGTACCCTTTGTGCTTTGATTCTTAAAAAAAAAACAGAGCTACCGGGCCCAGTTCATTTGAACCTGCTGCAGGGGGAGAGACAAAGTGAGACTGAAGAAAGAAAAAAAACTGTACATGTCCTAAGAGAAATCTTTGTGGACTGGATCTGTCACTCTGATACGGGAGTGTATGGGGGATTGTTACAAAGCGTCGGCTGCAACTCGTCGAAACACCGCGAGCTGCACATTATGGAAAGTTCACATCCGCAACGTCTCTATTCCCGACACTGTATTTTTTTAGTCTAAGGCGTCAGCCCATGATGCAATGTTGAAACAATCCCCTGCAAGGTTAAGGTCACCTGCCAAACTTTTGGAAAAAGTTAAAAAAAAAAAAAAAAAAAAAAGTGAGTTAGCATCTTTTCACCCACAATTACATAATGTAGAATAAACTAATCTGACTGGAGATTTAGTTTAGCTCGAAACTCTCAGGCACTTCATAAAGTGTGTGGGATTCAACAATTTCAAGTAAAGTAAATTGTTTTTGCAAAAAGCTGCACGGTGGTACTACATCACTAGCGGAATCCTTCTGGATGACAGATTTTTTATTATTTCCAACTTCTTGCAGAATCACTTACTGTTCCAACCCACTTCAAAAATAAATTATAAAGCTGCATAGAGCACCTGGAAGAAAGAAAATATTTTTCATATGGTTGCAACGTTAAAAAAAAAAAAAAACCCAAACACGTTCTTCAGACAAATGTTTCTACTATTGTGTCCTGCGGTAATTGCAATTCCAGTCCGTGTTTAACAAGGAAATATGGAACATTTAACCGCCTGTAAAATAAATCTCCCCTGAGAGAAGCCCCCCGTTTTTTTTCCTTCCATCCCATGGTAAATGGTATTGGACATCAAAGCTAAATCCAATTAAGAAGTGTTGGATGAAATAAAGAGCGCCGTGTTCTTCTTCTCCTGCCCCTCGCTCTTAATTCACGGCTCTTCCAGCCTGTTTTTGAAGTCACTTTCTACCGCTCCGAACATCCACACAACGAACGCAGACATTTTGACTTGTTCTGTTGTCGTTGAGTTTTCAGTATCTTGTTTTATTTGTTATTTTACCTCCATTATTTAATACTTTCTGTATACATATATATTTTTTTAAATCTATGCATTTGATTCTGTATTATGGTGCAAATACAATACTCCAAAACTGTAACGTGAACTTCATTATATTTTATTGTATGTAAAACATAATGCATTACTACTCCACTTGTCATTGTTGCTGCTAGTCAGAACAGGGATCTCATTGACAGTTTTTTCTAAAAGCTGGTGAAAGTAGATTTCATATCTTCGCTGACATCCACTGACACCAGTCTCTGAACCTCTTGAGGCTGAAGAATCTTAGCGGGAGAATAATAATTTTAGCTGCTTTGCTGTTTTATCACATAATCCACTTTCTTCTTTGCTAATTAATGTAGGTCAATTATCAGTGCTTTTTTTTTATAAGTTTAATACACAAAGTGCATTTGACTCTGATGTTCTTCAAATCCTTATTTTTCCCAAATGTAAAGTAATCAAGCGTAGGCCCATGCAGAGAGTGTGTTATCTGACCTTTCTGCAAACATTTACCTTCTGGTAATCTCACTGTGATTTTAGAAAATTTGTATGAATTAAAATAATAATTAAAACATTTTGTAACATCTGGAGCATGTTAAAACAAATGGTGCATTAAAAGGTGTCTGGAGCTTTAGAAACTGTTGAGGTATGAGCTTACGACGAGGCGTTTGTGGTCTTCACTGCCTCTATGTGGGTCAGTGACCAATCCTGGTTGGTAAGATGAGAAAATTACATCGTGAATAATGTGTACATGTTTGTTTTTGTTTCATGTCATGAAAGGTCAAACTGTGTAACCGAAAAAGAATCAGATGTTTTAAGTCTTGAATCCACCTAGAATATAAAACTAGTTGAAACATGTGTTTTTTTATATTTAAAACCTTTTTAAGTGAGTTACACTATCTGACACCAAGTTTCTAGGGTTACACCACATGACATTTTTGACTTTGTCCGCTGCGTTACCTCTTCCTTTAGTTCTTAATCAGCTGAGCAGTTGCTGCACCACACTGTAATAGAGGATGTGTACAGAAACAGATTGTTCTCTTTCAGCCAACATAGAAATGATTGCATTTAACTGCATATTACAGCATAAAATAAACACGTTTGAGTTCTTTGGAGAATGGAGAATACTACTGTACAATACCTTATTTACTATACCACCTAATATAACTTACATACATGAATTGTAAACCAAGCCTGAGATATTAGTACATCTCTACTAGCAAGGTTTTATTTTGTAGTATCGATCAGTGAGTCCATCACCCAACGATGCACTTTTTGACTTCTGTGTACTGTACACCCTGCACACGCCTAAGCTACGCTGACCCACTGCGTGACCTGAGGCCTTTTCAGTATAATCAGCGATGGCTCTCCAATAGACCTTTTTCACGGCAGTCATAATGACATGAAATAGCAGGTAAACACAGGTGTTACAATGACACTCAGAGTTGGAGTGTCGCTATTATGTTTGTTGGCTCGATGGAAAAGGCTCTGATAAATGGAACGGAACCTCGCTGAGTATCAATGGCGACACCTGTGTTCACCCTTTATGTCAATGTGGCCGCATGAAAAAGCTCTACAAGCTCTGCAAAATGTACGAAACCAGCTCACCGCGTTTAACGGACAAACCTGGCATCGAAAAGTGAGGAGTAAAAGCTTTTGGATTTGGCTGCAACTGCATCACGGTTAGCACAACTTTAGTCCTGCAATGTATGTAGGAAACTTTTTACTAGATTTTTTGACACTTATAAATGTGTGTGTGTAGTAGCTTGTTCTTCCCATAGAAACTGTACTTAATTAATATATGTTTCTACAAAGTTGGGGTACTTGCCCTTTACTTACATGTTTTAGTTTCATGCCCCTTTATACTTTTAAGTGGGAAATATTTTACTCTATTCATCTATTAATTTATTTGGTAACTTTATTCACAAGTCCTTAACTACATATGAACTACTAAGTACTTCAACCTAAACTATTATATGAACTATTTTGTAGTGCTCACATAAATTTTATATGTGTTCATATCTGTGTTCATGTATAGTTCATGTTATTCATATATAGCTCTAAACTGTTTATATGTAGTTAATGTGTATTTATATGTAGCATCAGTTCATACCCATTTTCATATGTAGTCAATGTGTGGTAAACCCATCATCCTACTGTCCACTCTTTGTTTGCATAGCTATTTTCAAACAGAAATAATAATAATAATAATAATAATAATAATAATAATAATAACGTATTATCACAAATACTACACATTTTACTAAAAGTAAAAAAAAAACTGAGCTTATCGATAATTTTTAATAATAATATCACTTAATTATACAGGTCTGGTCACTTGTAAATACATCAGAACTACATGTCAACATGTATAAACTTCATATGAACAAAAATATGAACTACATATAAACATATTACCTACGTATGAGCAGAGATATTAACACTTGTCTTTCATGCTGAACTACTTTGTAGTTACCGTCCAATAAAATAGCAGGTAATTTTACAGCTTTAGTAACCACCTACCAAAATAGATCACATCAGCTCCACACAGGCCACCTAAAACTCCACTTACACATTCATTTATAAGCAAACAATCCAATAATACAAAATGAACTCCCAGGGACCATTTTTATTTATAATGAGTCTAATTTCCTCAAAGCACAAATGGCTTTCTTGCTAGTGATTTATCTGCATCTGATCCCCTATCCACCACGAAAACTAAACACACAGTATTGACTAAAAGATATAGATGATAGCTTAACATAAAACAAAAGCAAGTGGAACAAAAATGTTGCCAAAGAACAACGGAGACAAAAAAAGTGAATAACTTGTTGTTTGCACGCTATAAAAAGCGCATCAAGAGGTTTCCTTATAACTACTCACATCACATTAAAGTCTGCTGTGACCATCATGAAATGTTACCAGAGCTCCGATACTAAATGATGCAATATGCAAACCACAAATAAAATATTGTGCAAATAACAAATTGAAATGCTCATTATGAATCATGGCTTTGGCTGCAGCAGTTAAAATGAATGCATTTAGCTAATAACACTTCCATACCCACTTTAATGGAGTGTTTATATTGCACTGTAGCTTCTTTAAGTTAAGGATGTTAATGCTGCATCCACTACTCTGCCCGAGGCTGCAGGAACAGACACAATTCCAAAGACATTTATTTTCCTGGATGGCCGTTATATCCTGAACAATGATGTGGTGAAACATGGCTCAAATACAGCACATAATAATTCACCATTATACAGCATCTCGGGTGTAGGAAGCGATGGACGTCACTGTTCCCTGACCTTGGTCGGCGGTCGGTATCCTGTCCCTCCCATCGGTAAAGCTTTATAGCCTCTATAATGAAAGATGGTGACATTTTCAAAGCTTTATTTCACCGTAAGCAGCCCCCAGGTTCCGGCTCATCTCTCCCTGGTTAACTGTACTAAAGAGACAGGTTGATAAAGACCGGATAAAAAAAAAAATAAAAAAAAGTACCAAACAGCTGCTCACATTATTACTGAAGGGCTTCCTTTATAGTTCATGTTACAGTGTAGATCAGCATACTCTTTGGCAACTTTATGTAAGTTTATATTTACTGGTTTTAAGATGTTTCAGAAGTAAATAAGAAACTGCAAGAACATATATGTATATACAGTCTACTGTATATAATCTTGAGATTTTTAAGACTTGTTCATGTTTTCATTTTTCTAGTGTTTAACTTATGAATTATTCTACAGGCACAAAACACAGCAAATATACTTTTGTGTATACTTTTTCCCCGTATAAATAAATAACAGAAAATGAAAGATGCATGCCTCTGTCTTTATCTATGGCTGCAGTGGAGTCGATACCATCATCGCATCATTTGGGAGAACATTCTGTTCTGCAGGTTTACAGGCCGAGAGCAGAACTGAGGCTTTTACAGCCTTTTTTTTTTTTTAGGCGCAAGCTGTGGATTCCCACTCCTGACAGGGCTGCACGACTCACCCCGGAATCTCATGAATATATTAAGGACTATTAGCCCATTTTTAAAGCTATTTTGCATGCACACAGTCTAATCATTACAATGCGAATGAGACTAGTGGGATGGTAAATAAGGTGCGGATGAGAAAATGGAAAACGGGCAAGGAAAAACCACTCGGATGCCCATCTGTGGTGGGAAGCAATATTAGTTTGGACGCCCATTACAGCCAACCTTTTGTTTGTGGTTTTGTTATTTCAATATGAAGTTGCGCCCTCATCATGATGCATTGTAATTTCCTATAATAATGCAACCTCACACACTGCCACAGACTGTCCTTGGCAAGATGCGTTTTTGCTATTAGCTCCGTGCGAGTCTGTCATTAGGATATATTCCAGTGGTTTTATGCACAAAAATCAACGGCTGTGGAAATGGGGAACATCCTATTAGACATCTGAGGTGACACATCTCACTGCGGCAGCCTGTGATAGCGATCTGCTGGGAGGTAAGACGGGCCTGTGAAGAACTCAACTGAACTTGTCATCCTTATAAACCATCAGGGGTCCTGCCACACAACCTACACACTCAAATAAAGATGAAGAGCTCCGAGCGAAGCTTGTCATCCATCAGATTTTACAAACACGAGTCACATGTGTGTGCGGAGGGGGAGGGGGGGGGGGTGCTGTGGGGAATATACAGTGCAGTTAAGAAGATACGTAGGCGGTGTTTTATAGATCTATATGCTAATAAATTAGAATTATAGGCCAATAAAACTCACAAGTAAACATCATGCAAAATATGGTGGCAATAAAGATTGAAGAGTTTAGTTATAAATTATTTCGGCTTCCTCCTCTCTGGCTTAAATCCAGCCAGGGCTGGAGCTACCGTTTCTGGGAATTTAGGTATTTTACTATTTGATTCCTCTGTATGTCAAGACTTTATAAGCTGCTGTAATCAACAATAAATAGAAGCAGCTTTAAAGGTACATGTATAAGCATCATCAAAAAGAACAGAAAAATTATTATAATATTATACACAATATCATATGTATGGTTAATCTGTATATAAATCATAATACGAATTGTTGTGCCTTTATTCTCTCAGAATGAGATGTATTCATTCAAGTTGCACCACCATGTTTCTACAGTAGCTCAGAATAGACAAACCAAACATATTCCCTAGGATTGGCTTTTTAATTAGGACTATATAAACTGAACAATGGATTGCTTTATGATTTAGTGCACGCGTGGCAAAAGATATGCAGTCTGACGCTAGAATAGTTTACAAACTCCGTATTTTTGTATACTCAGGTCTACATTTTGTTTGTCCTCCGGTTCGATGCACAACGCTGTGAAGGACTCCTTATCTCCCCGCGAGAATCATATTCCTTCAGACCTTCACATTTAGACCTCAGCTAAGTGACTGAATAAAATGTGGAAAATCCGAGGAAAGAAAAATAAATTGAAGCAGTGGGTGTATTTGGTGGGTTGTTGCACCTCGGTCGCCCCGCGAATCCGCCGTGGAACAACAGTTACAATCCAACAAATCGATATAACAATAGAACTCTCACGACTCTGTGTTTAATCAAACAGAAAAGTCATCAATGTTAAATGCTGGAGAGGTTGAATGGGTAATAATTGGTTCATTGTTCCAGACGTTGTTCTGCTTGGAACAGAAATCACATTGCTTCAAATCGGTACTAATGTGCCAGATTGGAAACAGATTCTGGTGATATATCGCTGTTTCCTATTCCACGCGCCCAGAAAGCCATTAATTAACACTCTTTTGAGTTACTTCAAGCCAATGATCTTGGCCCTTTTTTTTAATTAACACCTATTATAATTAAAAGAAATGCTTCTGTGTGTGGAGATTAGTCACTTCTCTCCTTTAACCTCTTCCATCCGTTTTCCGTTGAAAGTACATGCACAGTGTTTGTCCATTTGTTATGATAATATTGTAAATGTCATCATCTCTCCTCACTTTATTGTCTGCTTTTAATTTATGAACCGCAGAGGGATGTTGGTAGTGTTTGATCATTTCTTAAGGAATGCCTCACAGTCATGTGTGTATGATAAATACACAGCACTGCTGTCCCATTTAATAAACCACAGCCCATCACATTCATCCTTTACAAGCCAAGTTAGAACTATATAAACCCTATATAAACCGTCCTCCTCTCTCTAATGAAATGTACTTAGGCCTCCAGAGCCTTTCTGGTCCCTGCAGAGATATAGAAACTTCCTGGCAGGGCAGGCGTAGTGAGTGAAAACATTTCTTGACTTTTTGGTCCCTATTACGGGTCAATCCACCAAAATCGCTGGATTGTAAATTTTCCACGATGCAACTCCTCGGTGTTTTTCCACCAGACGCTGCTGCTGCCTGGTAAACATCCACATTTTCGAGCACAGACTTTTCTGTCGAACTCAGAGTCAGATAAACCCAACGATGACGTACAGGGATTATTATGCGGGGATAAGAAAGCCCACAAAAAAGGTTAAAAAAACATCGGCGGGCCTGCTCACCAAAGCGTAGCCTGACTTTGGAGCGTTTTTTAACCCATGTCATTCCCTAATGAACTATGGGATGTTGATGCGCTGATGAGATGATGATGAGCCTATATGTGGGGAAAGAGGGTGGGCGTACTGTACTTATATATTTTATTTATCTGTCTGTTTTCTTTTGTGAACCCTGTTGTGTTATGTTTTTAAATGTATGAAAAGATTATAAAAATATAGATTCATGGTTGGTGCAGGTACAGTTTTAAGTCTTTCTGCCTTTATTTGATAGGGCAGTGGAGATAGTGAGGACTGGCTGCAGCAGGGACTATAGTCTCTGTAGAGGAGGCGGACGCTCCACTCATTACGCCACTTGCCGCCCGCTGCCAGATGTTCATTTGAACCCGAGTCATCGGCTCAAACCCTGCAGACTGCACAGAACAAGAGGAGACATCAGGCAGCTGTTTCTTCTTCTTGTTTTTTTTTTTTTCCCCATGACGTGTGAACCAAATTTGATGTGTGAAATCCGTAGACTGCCCATGTGTGTGTGTGTGTGTGTGTGTGTGTGTGTCATGTCCTGTTCGTCAACTTGCTTCACCCATTGATGTATATTATAAATTGTAAACCTCAATCCCAGTTTTAGGTGTAGGAGTCAGAACTGTTTCCCTCCCAAATGCATGAGTGTGAGAACACACTTAGTTCCTATACATAGACTGAGTGGTAGAATGAGGATTGTCTGTGCATCAGTTGAATTGAGTGTTAAGACGAGTCACCCGGCTGTAGACGCAGTTATAAAACACCGTCCGATTCCTCGAGTGCGTCGGCCCCGTTTCGCGGTCATCCTCGGAAAAAAAAAACACACAATGACAGACATTCACACATTCCCACACGCGTAACCCACCGCAGGCGGTGCCGGCGTCTGTCTGCACCCACGCTCGCACCTGCCTCCCACGCTCAGGAAACATGACTCCCCTTCAGGTCCTGGAACTCTTTAACATCTCAGGCCCGATCAAAGAGCCGGAATTATTCAGTCCGCGCCTGTAGGATTGATCTACGGCGTACGAGACTCACGCTTCCTCTCTAAAGCAACGCTGTCATCGTCTCTTAGCCGGCTGAAGAGCGGGAATAGGAGGAGGGGAAACAAACAGGTAATATTCTTCTTGTTACTTTCTGCCAGCGGGGGAAGAACGTAGCAAAGCTGGGATTTGTTTGTTTTTTTGTTGACAGAGATGTGGCCTTTCTCTATGGGAGTGGATCGTCGCCGAATCTGGACGCAGGCGCATTTTACGGAACCAAACTGTTAGCAGTCATCAATTAGGGCGCGTCTCTCAATAACACTGGAGGCTTATTCAGTCTCCCGGGAAAAGTCACAATGGAAATAACCTCCAACACATCATGACTCTGTGTGTGTGTGTGTGTGTGTGTGTGTGTGTGTGTGTGTGTGTGTGTGTGTGTGTGTGTGTGTGTGTGTGTGTGTGTGTGTGTGTGTGTGCGCAAGTTAAATCTAATTCTAAAGGCAGAAGCATGAGCCAGTGATGAATGCAGGGATCTGTCGTGTCAAATGTGAGGGTTTTTTTGCTTTGCAAATTAATTCAAATCTTGCTAGTAGAATTTTGCTGAGATTTTTTAAAGTTATGCCAGTAAACAAGGCATCAAAGAACAAGAAAACAAATGTAATAAAAACTCATATTTTAATAACCGGCTGATAACGAACAAAATGCACAGCATACATTTTTTTCTGCATATTTTAATAACTTATTACATTTTTTCCGTCACTTATTATCAAGCAGCAACTCCAGGGTTTATATCATAACTTTTCTGGGTTTTACAGATACAAAAAATCCAAACTTTAAAAAGTATTAAAGTGAAATATTACACCTGAATAAGGAGTTACCACTCTGTGTGAGCTCAGGCAGTACATGAAATATACGACTGTAAATACATAAAGTCTATTATATTAGGTAGCCTGTGGGTGACACACTGTAAATATTAACTTAAGTGTGTGTTGCACCAACAGAGAAATGTACACACATCCAGGAAAAAAAGTACAACACTGCACAGTGCTGCAGTCTGTGCTCTATCAATAGCTCCCAAAGTGGATGTATTATCTCACAGCAGCAATAATCATTACTAAATACAAGCAATGCAACATAGGACACAGAATGTAGGGTAATAACGGGGAAACAACACGAAAACTGCAAAGTAAAAGACACAAGATAACAGCGAGACAGTCACAGGGGCTTTAGTGTGTGTCGAGGGCAGAGAAAGTGCAGGTCCATATCTCTGGTGGAGTGTTTGGTGTGTGTGTGTGTGTGTGTGTGAGGTGGGAGATGCTAGTGTGTATCATGGTTGTGTGTGTGCAGCCCGAGGCTGTATGTGTGTGTGTGTGTGTGTCACAGGCAGCCATTCGACTGGCTATTATTGTCTATTGTTCAGGAGACTTGGTAAAAAAAAAGCAATATTCTTGAGTCTCTTCATTGCTTTTTTGTTGCTGCATTTTGAGCCTTGAATTACAGTAGAAAATATATACAGTGATCCCTCGCCACTTCGCGGTTCACTTATCGCGGATTCGCTATTTCGCGGATTTTCATAATGCATTTTTTTTTTTTTGGTGCATTGTGTTCTGCATTCTGATTCGCTAAAAACTCACTCCCGCTTCTTGTATCAAAACATGCTACGAATTGTGCTATCATTTTGTCGTCTCGTTTGCAAAGAAGAAAAAAGAGCGACAACAGCTGCCTATCACTATGTTCTTCTCCCGAACAAACACACCTGCACCGCGGGCTTCAGAAGAAGAGAACACTGCAGAGCGCAGTCAGGATGCAGCGGCCCAGTCTGAAGAGCAGTGAAACGGCCTACACGCGAGTCACTGTATTTGTATACATGTAATAGTTGCTAATTGTAAAAAAAAAATAAAGTTTTCTATTTCGCGGATTTCACTTATCGCGGGTCATTTTCGGAACGTAACCCCCGCGATAAACGAGGGATTACTGTATATATATTGAGAGATTCCTTTCATACTGAAGCGATTACCCCTTTAATCCATAAAATATTTGCTCACACTTGTTGTGTTCCCAGCATTTTGATTACAAAATCGGTCAGTTGTTCCAATACGAGTTTGCATTACTTCCTTTTTTATGACATCATGCATCTTTGTTACATTATCAGCTCTAACAACATTACAGGAGTCAAACCTGCAGCCAGCCTGCATTCACAGCAAAAATAAGGTTTTATGTACAATACCTGCCCAGCACCAAATAGCAAGACACAACCAGCTGGTAAAGAAACAAAATTATTTGCCAATATTTTGCTTATTGTAGGTAGAACTCCTATTGCTTTGGTATATATATATATATATATATATAAAACTTTTTGTTCAGCCGTGGCAATTTATAAGCCAGAGATTTGGAGGTAGCTGTGTCTGCAGATATAGGAGCTCAAACATCCACAAGGATTTAAAGGAGCTCAACGTTACCAGTTGGGTAGGGGCATGTATTTCACAGCGATGCCTTCCATAGATCCCTCGCCCTATAGGAGGGGTCTATTGGGCTTGACCGTACTTCAGGATCTCCAAGAGGCAGTAACTAAAGTGGAGAATGTCAGGAATATACATAGCCCATAAAGTAGCAGAGGAGTGTCCCACAAATGTTTTGTATGTCCCTTAATCACCAGAAAATGATTCATGTAATGTTAAATAATAATAAATCACTTGATCATCCGTGTTACGTCACTACAACAATTACACAATAATAACACTTCCTGATACACATGCTGTTTATTTGTACATTACTTTAGCATGTGGCTCAGATGCATTCAGGGAAACCGGTCTGAAGAACAAACAAGAACATATTTTTGACTTTGAAACCAGGGCCCGGGGTTGGGCTTTTTGGCTTGAAGTGGCGCGCTGCCGTGTGTTCACAGAACACCGGTTCAAGCGGGTTCTTTGAGGGATGCTACCAGGCAACGGAGAGGGCAGGGGACATATTTCATACACACCTCGGTGCGCATGCACTTACTCTTTCACTTAGTTATGTAAAACATTCTTTTGTTCACTCCCCCCCCCCCGCCTCTCGGCCCCCTTTTGTTCTCAACCCGTTTCTCTTTAGTGTTTCGCCACTAATGCATTTATACTTTATCTGTGTCCTCTTCGCTCAGTCTCACCGTCGCTGTTGCTTCTGCCTCGTATTCCCCCTCTCATCTCTCATCCGTGTCCGCCTCATGCCTCGCCGCCGCATCGGCTGAGCAGGAGGGTTCATGAAAGGCGGGAGGAAGACGGGACAAGACGGGACAAGACTGGATCCAACGAGACGCGGACGACGCGAGGAGGCAGAGGACATCTGGAGCCTGGCTGCTAATTCATTCACAGATGATGAATGAGCCGTATTGTGCCTGCTAATGGGCTAGAGAAGTGGAGGCAAACAATAAGTGGATTTACTGAAATACATTTGGAAAGATGAAAGAAATCGTCCTCTGCCCTCTGAGACATTCAATCCCCGAGATTGAGTTAAAAAAAAAACAGTAAGTGATTGAGGTGAATCAGAAGCTGATTTAGGAGTTTAGGAGATTTTAAAGGAACCGTTGAACAATGTGGTGAAAAAACTTTATTTAGCATTAAAAAAAGAAAAAAAAACGTTTGCGTGGTGTTGTGAAGCCATGGGATTATTTTATTTTTGGTCTGCTGACCAATTATTCTACAACTCAATAACTAACTGTACAAAGAATAGTTTAATAGTTTCGTGTTCTTAGGGAGTACTAGAAAACTACTGCACCTGTTTAAAGGTCCATTTACCACAAGAAAATTCAAAGTGATCCAGGAACCGGGATTTCTTGCCAGAACATTACCAAAATGTAGTCATCTGTTGATGGAAAGTTTGAGGAAAATCGGTCCAGAAACAAACACACCGACAGACGGACGCCGGTGAAAACACAACCTCCTTGGCAGAAGTGAATATGTGCTGCAACAATTTCTGTCCAGACTCATTTATTTTATTGTTGCGCTTGAAAGTTTTAAGTTTTATAAAGTTAAAGCATGTAGTTTAAAAGCACTTACGCTCAGTTTCCCAGCTTGGCGTGCCTTCATATTCTGGAGCTTGGCTACAATCTACCACAGAGGGACGTCATTCCTCCTAAACGCAGCGGACTTGACCGGCCAACCTGTAGCCCGTGTCATGCTGTCTTGCCTCGGCAGATGATAATGGAAAATCCGCCCCGCATCGTAATCACCAGTGACCCCCATTCTGAGACTTGATTGGCTGCTCCGTGGCCCCCGCGCGTGTCCTCTGAGCAAGGTCCTGACCGGCCACTTGTCGGAACCTGATGAGAATATTCATGAGCGTGCGTATTTGAGAGCTCGGTGGCTTACATTGATCTGTCTAAAACAAGCCAGGGGGTGTGAGCCAGGATGGAGTAATGCTGTTTGATGAACGGGACGTGGAGGCCGGGCTGTGTGCATGCGCGTGAATCGGGTTTCAAAGTCAAGTTCTATTGACAAATGGAGGAACTGTAAATAAACCTTTGGCAAAAGTTCAGGAGGATACGAATACAAATACAAATATGAAGCTTTATTGTCATTATATTGATATGCAAGACAGCAACACAGCAAAATTGTGATGGAGCTCCATGAGATAAATAAGAAAAAAATAAATAGCATAAATATTACAATAGTATTTAAAAAATAAAAAACTATTGAGATACAGTCAGTCATTTTGCAAACCCACTTACACACACTCATATCCACCATGTCTCCATTTAGAAACATATCTACAAATTTGTTTATATATATATATATATATATATATATATATATATATATATATATAAGACACTAGACCTCATCATCCTCCCACCATCCATCCACACCAATGGTTTTTAAACAATTTCAAAATTTGTATCTTTTGTTTATGAAAATTAGACCCTTAATTAGCATCATTAACCTATGTTAACCCACTATTTCTTGTTTATGGCTGCTGTGGAAAAGGTCTATTGTTTGAGGTTTATTGTTGATTCTCATGTCTCATGTCATACATCTAGAATCAAGGCCACGACTTATTCCCTGCGCTCGGAGCCGTTTCTCTCCTGTTATCTTCTTGTCGCCTGTTTTCCTGGTCCGACCCAGTCTCCCGCTCCCTGCAGTCCCGTCTGCTGCGGCTCCAGCCCCCGGTTTTCCAGTCTCCTGTCACTCGTCTCGTCCTTGTCCTAATCCGCTTTCCCACCACAAACTCCGCTACCAGCTTGCCTCGGACCCTGGTTTCCCTGCATCTCGTCCCTAGTATCCCCGTCTCCTGCCCACGTGGCACTAATAAGCTTATGTTTTCACCATTTCAAAAAACAAAAATTGTCAAGCACGTATGGTTCTGTTTGCACCTGAGAGACGAGATGAGAAGGTTAATCATTTAGAGAAACAAACACAAAGCTTATTCTCTGTTTGCTTTTGTATTATGTGATTTATTAACTGTTGAGTCAAGTCATTCATGGTGTTTAGCTGATATCAGGCAGTAATGCTGAAGTGGGTGTCTGTGTACGACTGTGAAATATGTTTTTTTCCTGTCTATCCGTGTATTTATAACATTTATGAACACATAATAGTCACATTATGCAGCACAGCTGTTATTAAACCCACGGAGCCACGTTTGCTGCCCTTTGAGGAATAAATAGCTAGTGAAACGGCTATCATGTCTGTCCTTGGATATGGTGATACTCTGTGTTTACCCCATCATCCAACATTTATGCTTTACCACTAAGAACAATTGTTCCGCTCATCATTGTTCTCTGTGATGCAAGGTTGTTATACTCAAACTCAAACTCAAGTCTTGCAGATTTTAAAGCTTTGCTGTGTGATGTTCATCATGATGCTTGTGATTCCTTCACATCGCACGGTTCTTGATGTTCATCCTTGTAATCGCCTGTCTTGTTTGTTGCGTTGTGTCGCCATCTTGTTGATCGTGACCGTTCCTCGCTCTCAGATCTCTCTTCGAAAATTAGGTCGTATTCCTGATGAAATCACCTGACTAATTGAAGATTGAAATGCTTTGGACTGGAGTAATCATTGCATGTTCAAAGTGCACTTGGATTTGTTGTTTTCTCTCCATGAACCTAAAATACCATAGCAGTGACAAAATATTATAATTTAGGTTTGTAAGAATTCCTCTTGCAAGGCTGAGGTTCTATAAGAATGAGCGTTTCATTAGGAATCTTTACCTTACCCTTATACTAAAACCCGTTTAAGAAGAAAGTTCTTCAGTCAAAATGTCTTAATTAGTACTTCTATTTAAAGTAAAGTGTAGTAATGGAAATAGGAAATACAAATCCTGATTCAAGTTTTGTTAAAAGTTATATTTTCATGATATTAAAGTGTTATAACACATGCATAATATATATTTATCAATAAAACCATCTGAGAGGGAGGGAGGGAACCCCAACTAGACCTGCAGCTATTTATATATACCTGAGACAGGGATTTTTTTTATTAGAGATTATTGGGTGGACACACAAGAAGTGTAGCAACAGATTAGGGTGCTTCTGATGATTCCAACCGTGTCTCACACAGGGCTCAGGGCGTCAGTGCTCACATGTTGTGCATCCTAACCACTTGGCTATCGGCTCTTCTTCATGAATGAAAACTATTTTTGACTTACTGAATAAATACTGATTTTGAAAAAGCAGTAGATAGACAAGATAAAAACATCCTACTCTTGAACATTTGTAGATAGAAAAAAGCAACTGATAATAGTGGTAATGGTAACACATGCCAAGCAACCTCCATTAAAAATATAACCTCCATGAGAATTTAACTTACGAACAATTTCGCCTCTCAGAACCTCCTGTGTTCTTAAGTTTCTCACCACGGTCTGTATGTGTGCACCTCCCTCCCCCCTCCCAGTTGAGAGCTGGATCCTCACCGTTAATTCAAACGCCGATCCTCATCTATTGTACCCTTGTTATATATAGTGGGGGGTGGAGGTTGAAGGCTGGGGTTTGATGTCGGCGGGCAGGAGGGAGGCTGCCGATGGCACTGTGGGGGTCAGCGTGCTGTTTGCCCTACGGATCACCTCTCATGGTTTGTTCCGCGCCCCTTTTAATGTATCATTATTCAAAGGAGGAGGTTGTGCACACCTAGACGGGGGTGTAGGAGAGACAGAAGGTCGAACGGGAAGAAGAAGGGACAAAGAACTCCTGCACGCTATCCATCACTAGCAAAGGAATAAATTTAACCAAACTATGTTTCAGTCTACCTACCTTATCACATTCATTTCTAATTTCACACTTATAGAATATAGGTATGATACCGAAGGAAGTTTTGACCTGCATTTACAAGACATTTGACCATCTGAGTCGCACTGGTTCATGTACCAGGGGAGCAGTTTTTATAGAATCGGTGCCATATTTTTATTCTGGATACAGTTCCTACTGAACATCTCACATGTTGTGCGACACAGTGAGTGTGTGCAGCTTTCTGGCGCCTTTTACTACACATTGGACATTGCTTTCAGTTTTCCGGCCCACAAACTCCACTGTCATCATCCAGCAGTTTCAGCAGCTGTTTTCCGCCAAAAAAACCTCCGATAAACCCACTGTACTATCTCGCACCAAATGGCAGACAAAGGCTGGTGAACATTTTGGAGCATTAAGCAGCTAAAGAAGCAGCTATTTCCCTCAGGTGTAAAATTAGGCTAAAACAGAAGTAAAAGTAGAGCGGATATTGGATTTACATCCGTGGAGTGGTTTGACACCTGACTCCAAATGAATGCTAATATTGCTCCGTTTCAGTGGCTCACTTAATGCAGATTTAAATCAAAGTCAAAACTTGATTTCTTTGCTAGTTTAATCTTTTTTTTTCACAAATCTGAATGCCCTGAACATAATTTAATAATGGGCGCTCAGCACCTGCAGTCTATATTGCCAACAGTTGCATCATATGTCCTCTGTAATTTTGACCAAGCCAGTGTGAATTGACATGTCGGGAAGTGAGGTAATGGTGTATCGTAACTGTTTGAGTCAAGGTTTGAAATACAGTCAAAATCTGCTTAAAATGTAACACAGGATCCCAGTGGAAAGCTGCCTGCCTGAGTGTCAAAGACATCCAAGTTAAGGAGCAACAGTGTAAAATTTACATCATTATTAGAATCTGTGTTTTCTCCGGTCTATTCATGTATATTTTTGTTTCAGATGAATTTAAAAACTGGCCGGGTGTCACAACGGGGTACATCCATACAGAATACCGTGCTTCACTCACTCAATTTTCCCCGACGCCTCAAATGCAAATGAGCGCATTTGATCTAGAGGCTGTTGTTCCCGAAGACATCGAAGAAGCACGGAGATTGACTACTGAGGTTGATAATTAAAACTAAGGGAGCATCTTGCTTCTGATTCCTTCATTTATAAACAAGAGAACATTTTTTTTTTTTTTCCGCTCGCAAGAAATGATCTGAGCTGGCAGACAGACGGCGTGAGTAACGTCTGGGAAGAGGGAAGACAGTCATGCATAGGTTCAATGTGTGTCAAAGGAAGATGGTGTCGCTCCGCAAGCCTCCATTACAAGGCTTTACTAATCCAAACATGCAAATCAGTGTCTATAAAAGGGCCTTTTGTGTGCATAATCCTAACACAATTTCAATGGGATTAAGATGAGGCAAGAAGCAAAAGGACCGGATTCCGCTATCAGTAAGTGAGCTCCGAATTTAAAAACATGCTGTCGCACATTTGAATTTAGCGTGTGTGATGTTAATATGAGCTTAAAAATATGAGATGTAAAAAAAAAACTCTCTTCTCGAAACATTATCTTAGCGATTCAAGTGCACCAAAACAGTTTCTGATTAGAAAATGGCTACGAATAAAGATACGAACATTTGTATTTTTCACAATGATTTGCTTGATCATTTTGGGGCCATTACCATACTAAACCCCCTCAACTGTGGTGGTGCTGGTGGTTAATAAGTTCAAGAAATCTGCAAGGAATGGTGTATTGATCCCCCACTTGAACTGTGTCAGTGTAGCTGATTATTTTCAAACAGGAGTATGTCTGATTGCAGGGGAAAACTCTCATCAATACTGGTCCTCCTTAACAGACATGCAGGAGCCTTGATTTAACCAATGAGTTCAACAGGCGCCATTCAGGGTTGATTAATGTGGAAGTCTGTGAGGGAAGGCAGGGGTTCATTTGGACAGCACAGTTCGTACAAGAAAAGCAGTTTGGGTGCTTTTACACAATGCATTGAAACACATTGGAAATATTAGATGCTACCACCAGCCTGGTTTCTATAAACAGATGGAGAATCTGTAGAAAAGGGACAATGTTCCAGAGCCATTTGCAAACCGCTTTGTATGGACCAATCAGAGGCTGCGGTTGCTATGGTTCCATGCAAGCATTGAGTCCATGTGGAGTTGCAGAGAGGCGGAACCACTGGCCAAATGGTAGCTCGAGTCTTCTGTAGCTTTTTTTCTTGTCTTTTATCTCAAGACTTTTGAGGGTTTGTCAGGCAGTAAATAACAGCCGACAGACGGAAACGGAATTCTTGGACCAGATATTCGCCGGTTTCGCCCGTAGCTCGACAATATTGGAGGTCGACCCCGGGGGGCTAATCCATCGTCAGGCGACGGGCAACGGCTTCCAAGACTGTCAATGGCCAATTTTACTGGGTTTGTTGTATAGACTGTGACTTAACCTTACAACATCCACAACACTAAAGAGAAGCAACACAGAATGCTCTTTATTTAAGAGTTCCTTCTTTGTTTCTCAAGCACCCTATTATCTTCAGGTAAATTGATTTTTGCACATAAAGGAATAAATTATAAAGGGATTTCTTAATGACCAGTATGAGCAGGACGGATAATTACAGGATGAAAAATATAAATCAATGAATGTGAATGTTTTCTTTAACCTCTCTCTCCCTGATCTCCAATAATACTTCATTTGCAACATCATCTATATTAACATTTAGTCCCATTGTGTGGTTATATGTTGCAACTCAACTATTTATTCAACTAAATTTCCTCATTGTCACACTGAATATACAAATATATTTCATTTCAGAAGTTTCCGACTTCACTGTTCCCTATTTGTAAGTTTCCACATCACACTTGTGTAAGCCGAGTCTTGGAACCAAGATTGGCTCCGAACGATTTGTGATTTCACAAATCCTGCTCGTATTCCCACCGATTTCCAATGTGCTAAGAGAAACGTTCCTCTTTCAGCAGATTCATGTGAAAACCACTTTCAGAATCTTCACATGCATCACTTTGCCGTGAAGCTCAGATACTCAACTGTGGAAACAAGATGAAAAACATATCTTTGAGTGAAAGTGGACTTTACTTACTTTCCGCACGAACCATAAATACCATAAACATGCTGTAGTTGACAACAAGAGCTTATTGTTAGATTGGACAAATGCTTATTATGAAATGTGATGGTTGACAATGCACCACATTAGGCTCAGAAAAACAACACATTCCCCTGCCTACACAGCCCATCTAATTCTTCCTGATACACATTCCAAATGCATAAACAGAAGGTTTTACCATGTGTATTGGCACAGAACAACAGCTGAAAACGAACCCCTTGGCTAAGTTACACATAGCACTTTTACGGTATACCGACGTAATTAATGTGCATCGTAAAAATAAATAAATAAAGCTAAAAATGGGAATTGAACATGCCGCAAGAATATAACGTTTCTAACCGGGGTTCCTTTTTTAGCTTTCATTGAGAACTTTCTCTGACAGCTTCATTTAATAACGCTGATATTTCCTCACAGGAGAAATATGAGGCAGCAGCACGCCTCACTTGTTTGTGTGTTCAAGTCTCTGTGTGTATGTTAATACGAGTCACTTAGATTTGTTAAAACAATAATTTACTTCCCGGTGAGAGCGGGATAGGTCGCAGGGATGCTTTGTGTGTGTGTGTGTGTGTGTGTGTGTGTGTGTGCATGAGCATTGGAAAGCAAAGCACTGACGCCGCCGCATCATGAACAGACCCACTGCAATATGTTGGGGAGAATACCTTGCCGAGAGCACAGCAGACAACAGTTCATTACTGCATGATTACCATATGCTTGTGAGACTCCGAGTTCAAACCTGGTTCAGATCCAGCTGGTGATTCATGTCCCTTCTCGTTCCGTCTCCCCTCACTCTGCGCCGTATACAGTAAGTGTCGTTAATTAAAGACTCCAACGCCGAAAACATCCCTTTCTCCTGTGCCGGCCGTTTTTGGAGCGGATTCAAAGCCCCCACTGCGGGTTTGTGGTGTCAAAATCACGTAACTCCTCCTCGGTTGGAACCTCGGCGAGGCCCGCCCGCGCTCGCCGAGGTTCGAGTAGGAAGCGAAACGCCGGCCTACACGTCTCACTTAGCGTGCGTCCTATGTATTTGCTAACAGGCAGTGATTCATCCATGAAAGCCCGCTGAGATGTGCAGACGCTGAAAGATTAACGGCGCGTCAGTGTCGTACGATTCGAATTTCTCTGCATTATAAATGTAAGGATGAGTTTAAAAATACACAGGACGGTGAATTATTCAGCCGCCGCTCCGTACTCTGAGAGGCGCTTGATGCCGCGCAGCCACTGCGAGTAACGCAGGAAAAATAAGCGGCCAGCCCATCAGTGACGTTGGATATCAGGGGGTGAAATTTCTGATGTGGAACGGCATTGATATTATGCTACAAAAAACAAACAAACCTCGAAGCGATTTAATTCAAAACAGAAAAGGCGACCGGTTCATTAAGAGCAGTGGAATAATTAAGG
Organism: Eupleurogrammus muticus; assembly: GCA_036785175.1. Classification (NCBI taxonomy): domain Eukaryota; kingdom Metazoa; phylum Chordata; class Actinopteri; order Scombriformes; family Trichiuridae; genus Eupleurogrammus; species Eupleurogrammus muticus. Next base: position 17,883,396 of record JAYKQN010000003.1, on the reverse strand, counting down.
GGAGAGTGTGTAAATATGGCAGTTAATTTGCCACCGCGCAACCAAACTCACTCTTGTGTATCTTTTCCTGTCAGTTTCACTACTCAAAATGGCAGCAAGTGTCACTTTAAGTCATATTAATAAAAAGAGGAAAAAAACACACCCCTTCTCTATACCATTTAAAATATGATACCAGTCATTCCGTTGTGGTAGATCCGCCTCCTCCACAGGCAAAATAATATCTTACAAACCGCTCTGTTCATCTAAGTCATGCGTAAATATGCATGACTCAAAAGTATCTCATCTTGATTCATTAGGCCGCTGCCTTTCTTCGCACTGGGGGGAAGCTCGATCCATGAGGGGGGGGGGAGTCACGCCAGGCTTCAGGTGGCCTGTGATGGCCGCGCAGAGCCGTGTATATTTACTGCCACCCAGTGATGGCAAGGGACGACTGCAGGGCCGGATGAGTCATTGCTGCAGCCCGGGCCTGCCTCGCCTCGGCCCTGCTGCAGAGGGACCCGGCCTGGGTAATAAATTAGTCTCTTTTAACATTCACAACCCATGGAAGACGATCTCAAGGTCTGTGAAGATGGGGGTTGAAAGGGGCCGCGGCGACGGCGAGCGAGAAGGGAGGCGAGGAGGGAGGGATGGGAGGAGTGACAGGAGGAGACAGAAGCGAGAAAGAGACGGCGTGAGGCGACGGAGCAGAGCCACCGACGAGCAAGCGTTAACCACATGCTTGTCATCATTTTCCCGCTTGGGAAAAAAATAATAATAATAATATGCTCCTGCAACCCTGCAACAATGCCACAGTGTTATTTCAAGCCTTTAGAGCGAAATTTACCAAAAGTTTATTTTCAGCGGCTTTCGCACAAAATGACTGGTTTCAGAAAGTTTATAATTAGATGGAAGCCAAACGCACTTTTTGATATGCTTGGCACCGGACGCGGTCGTCAAGGGCAGCCAGTTGTAAAAGGCTGTAACATCTTTTATTTCCTCTATAACCTTGATGAGTAACATATGTTTAAAAGAGGTCACTGATGGAATGACGGTTTATGTTTTTGGAGCCTTTATGACACGAGCTCCCGATTCACAGAGAGCACGTTTGTAATTTTGACGCACTCAAATGTCAAGCGTTATTTAGTATTCCGCCGCACAATATTTCAAGTACTTTTATATTGAGGAGATAAACTCAGGGTCCAGACAAAAGACGTAAAGTATAAATTGTATATAATAAAGGATGAAATATAAAGTATACAAGTATGAATTAAGCTGTATTTTTAAGGCCCCTCTCCATTAAAAATGTCAAAACATGTTTGTTTTTCTTCCAGTTCTTACGGTTGGAGATTTGAGTTGAATGGTGTTTGTGCACAATGTCGCACGAGAAGGCAGTTTTCATTCATCTGTTGGAAGTGGAGATTTCTATGAGCTCATTAAAAGTCTGATTTTAATGGGCGGGTCTACGAACGTGATGCATGACGTCAGTCTAAAGGTCACAAACGGGCCCAATATTCAACCTGCACAAGTGTGATATAGAAACTTTGAAAGGATCCACAGCTAGATGGATATGTATGTTGAAATATGCTATGATCATGATACCTGACAATTAAAACATTGATTTAAACTTTGTTTTTGTTTTTTTTGTTTTTTATTTAGTTACAAGAAAGACACTCAGAATAAGTGACCTAACATCCCCGGGAATGCGTTAGAAAAAGAAAAGGGGAAAATCCTATTGGACGACTATAACCACTTATAAAAATAATTACTATGAAGGAGCTTATTTGATTTTTCTTGGTATTCTGTATTTAAAACTGACACCAACATTAAACTTATGAGGCCGACATGTCAAAGTAGCTGGAGGAACCTTTTAAGCCTGTGGAGCAAAACACTCAAATTAAACTTTACTGTGAAGAAGGATACAACTTGTGTCCAGCAGTTAAACTTTATTGAAATATATTTCCATTTATTCATAAATTCTAGAATTGTTTAAATGAGAGAATGAGTACATATCATTATAAGGATTTTGAAGTGGTAATTAAATGTTTTTGGCAGTGACTACACCAGAAACACTTAGCATTGTTCCAAACGGAGTATTTTCATATTTATTATTGTTGACGCAGCCTGAATTGGATCTTTAAAGGAAAACTCGTCATGTGAAGTTATGGGACGCATCAACACTAGTAAAGACAAATTTTCAACCAAGGTTTTGCTGAAAGGAAATGTCACAGGTGTTAATCCAGTCGCTGAACGTCTCTCTTCCATAACCTGCGGTGAAATTGCCATAAGACCTCTAAATGACTGTGGACTCTGGTCAATTTCCAGGCCCAGAGCTCCATGAAGTCCAGTAATACTGCAAGTCCAGTCCACCATGAAAAGTAGTAGTAGTAGTAGCAAGGCCGGCCCCTATTCATCTGGGGATAAATAGCTCTCATTAATCTTTTTAATTGTGTGTCTTTTCTTAATAAATGTTTGGTTAATAAGACAGAAATGAATTGAAGGTCTTTTTGTTCCAAGACATTGCTCCATTTCTCTCTATGTTCAATCACGACCTGGGATGCAATATTCCATCCCATAATTACTATGTGACAAGTGATTTCAATCAAGTGAATCTGCGATATGTTGCAGAAACCTTCCTTAGATATATTATTAACAAACTACCATTAAAAGATGATAAATAAAATTGAATTGAATAATTGATCATTGATTAGCATCTTGCATAGGCCTTTATGTGCTGCTGAGATTTATTCCATTCAAGTAGAATTTATTAAAATGCTACATATTACACACTGAATGGCTTAAACATGCAATACATTTAAATTCTGCCCCTGCTCTTCTTATCATTTCTCCAGGTGTCACTCTCAGGAAATGACATCATTACGCCACTGTTAACTAATGCAGCCTTGGGGGCGTTTGAGCTTCTTGATCTGTCTTCATTTATCTCGTCCTCTCGCGTGCCGTCCATGTCATAAACAGCGGCCGTGGTAGTGTGTGTGTGTGTGTGCACACGTGTGTGTGTGTGTGTGTGTGTACAAACACAAAGCGGAGGAAACACATCCTGAAGGAGCGCTGACATTGACAAAGTGAGAGCGCGGCCGCAGTGCGATGTAACAGCATGCCACCACTTACAAAAACACCTGCTCCACACTGTCTGCAACTTAACCTTCTATCACCTGAAATCCCCACCAGAGGATTAGACGTGACAGATGTAGGACGGGTGGGGTGGGGGGGTTAGAGGTGAGCTGGAGGGTGGGGTGACGGAAGCAACTTTTTGGATTGAAAGGACTGAAATCGGAAGGCGGCTGATGGAGGGCTCGTGAAGGTAAAATCAATAGATACAATGAGGAAAGTTATCAAATAAATGTATTAATTTAGGTTTTTAGGTTTCAGCAGACTGCCTGGTGGGCAGCTGTGATTTAGGCGATAAAAGTTAGTTTTCCACTAATCACAGGTTAGAGGCTCCTCCTGTTCCCATGTCCTTGAGAAGGACACTGTGTATGTGTGTATGTGTGTGTGTGTGTGTGTGTGTGTGTGTGTAAAGGGGTTGAAAAAAATGACTAAGCCTATGTTGACAGAATTTTGTTGTGAACTTCTATTACCCAAAATGTTTCCAACAATTGTGAAACCTGGAGAAATCTATAATTTTACTGTTGATTATATAAACAAGCAACAGTACATGGTTTCCTGTTAATGTCCCCTGTGTGTATGACTCAGTCACCTTTCCATAATACGCTTTTTAGATCTTGGTCATATTTTTTTAACTATGTTCCACTGAATAAGGATTTATCCTCTTAGGATTCACCCCCTCTGTCAATCTTATTTGCAAAAATTGGATTGCTCGAGTTGTAAGTAGCGCAGTCCCCACATGTCACGCGTTGTTCTTAAGCCCTGTCAGTGGATGGTCCCGTTATGGGAAAACTCCTTTATGTTGCACTTATGTCCATCAAACAAAAGGTAGCCTAACTTTCTAGTTGGCCCTCATTGACTTTCTCGCTGACTATCTCCCGACCCAATGCTTTGTTTGGCTTGTGCGTGGTGTCGTTCAATGCGAAAAACTATTTGAGAACATAAATGTTTCATTAAATGCTTATAGAAACCAACGACTGAAACACAGTATTGGCGTAAATCACCCCCTGCCGCTCCACCCGTACCGCTCACAGAAAAGAGTGTTCTAAGAGGTTCAGTCATTAAGTCAAACATTAACATTAGCGTGGGTATCAGTGCTGAGCACTCAAAATGCAGATTTTTATGTGCAACATATAACACCCTAGCACATGTCAAGTGTTTTACATTTACTTTTACATGTTTGAAAAATCGAACTAAGCTGTAGAGAATTCATTCACATTCGCTCAGCATTCAGGGCCTAACATTTCATTACAATCCAATCCATTATTTATCACTTTAGACAAATAAAGGGATTCAAGGAGGCTACTTAAAATAAAAGATAAAAAATAAATTTGAAAAAAATGCAGTTTTCTATTATTGGAGATGCAAGTTTACGGACAAAAACAGACAAAAGGAAGATGTCGCCCCCAATGAAGGGGTGACCTCAGCTTGTCAGCGCCGTGGTGAGATTTGTACAGTATATATAAAGGATGATAAATGTGCTTTTTCACAGCTGAAAGGCAGCTAATGGAGCAGGCCCACTTGTTAGACAAAAGGCACTTTAACAAGGACATAAAAGACACAAAGGACATAGAAGTGTTCTTGAATTAACTCATCCCTCACCGGATGACAGATCTACCATTTAGACTGTCAGACGTGCCGCGCTGTTAAATAATGTATATAAGTTGTGATGTATTTATGAAGTGATGAATATACAGATGGCCTGTCACCCGTGTCATTATGGTTGCAATTTGCTCTCAGATGTCATTGCGTTTTTTGAATATCTAAGATGTAGATGTATATTTGATGTTGTTGTTCTAACGCTGAGAGCTTCAGCAGGTAGACCGATCGGACGCCGCCAATTTGCCGGTTCTCCCTTGACGCCGTCTTCCTCCAGCTCCCTACATGTTCTCATGGGCTTAACCACGCTGCATTTTCCGTACAAATTATGCCTGTTTAATCCTGTCAACAACAGGGATTGCTGTCAGAATATCTTCGAATTTGACAAATAACAGAGGGAGCGCGACTGGGATTCACTTCAGGGTGAAACACTGATTCATGACTTCAGGAAACCTGACTAGGCTATCTTAGTTAAAGCTTACAGGACCGTTTTTTTTTTTTTTTTTTTTTTTTTTTTCTGATGAGATCAAGCTTATACTGTCTGAGTCCAACTTTTTTACCTCGAGCACAGCAACACGCTCTCTTCCTCCCTCTGAGGTTTATATTGCTTCTCTGTAGCATCAGTTGATCTGCAGCGCGTCCTGAGTTAAGTCCTGGTGGGGATGGCTGCTGCCAAAGGGTTCACAAAAGTCTTTCTTTCTTTCTGGTTCTGTTGGGGTGCTAAAGTTCTTATCGCTTCGCCTTTACTGTTGTGGGTAGATAACACATGGCAGCCCAGCTAGAAAAATCTGCTCACCGAAACATTCTGGGATTGTTGGTTTTTGGCGCTGGTTTAGTTTATACAGAACATTCCTGGATAACATTTCATATCATATTAGATAGATAGATAGATAAACTTTATTGATCCCACAACGGGGAAATTTGTGTGTTACTGCAGCGTTACAGATAAAGAAAAAGAAAAATAAAGTTGAAGAAGATAAAAAAAACTATAAAAAAAAATAAAAAAACACACAACACAATGTACAAATTCGCAGAATTTGTTGATCCGCATACACAGTATGCATTATCGACAGAATGGAGAGAAAATGCTAATAAATAGTAAGAAAAAAAGTATGCATAAGCAAGGCATATATACATACATACATGCATGTACATACCTACATACATACACATACACACATATTTGTGCATATATATATGGACATACATATCCACGCACATACCCACATGTACACATACATAGCTAATGCACACTTAAGGTGCAGGGTGTGTGTGAAGAGAAAAAGTGACCAGTGAAAAAGTGACAGTGACTACAGTGAGGTTTATGTTTATGTTATGTTATAGAGTCTTATTGCTGTCGGGATGAATGATCTGCGAAAGCGCTCCTTCTTGCAGCGAGGGTGTTTGAGTCTCTGGCTGAAGGAGCTGCTCAGCGCACCCACCACCCCATGCAGAGGGTGATGGGGGTTGTCCATGATGGATGTCAGCTTTGCCAACATCCTCCTCTCTCCTCTCTCTAAAATGGTAGGTTTTTCTGATGCAAAAATAATTAAGAGATACTAACGCTAGATTTTAAAGGAAGCTTTTCTTCTTTTTTAAAGATTTATTTGCATTAGTAGCATTTTTCCTTTATTGTGTATAGGATAGTAGTACAAAGACAAGAAAGAGAGTAGGGGAGTGACAGGCTATAAAGGTCCAGCTAACCTGGTTTTGAACTCGGGACTAGAATGATCCTGGGGACATAATATAACCAGCAGGGAAGCTCAAGGGAACTTTGCAATAATTACCCACAGAAAAACATCAATTCATGTGGTTATTAGAACTTTTCGTGGATGTCAGAACAGAAACTTTTGCACAACCTTATGGGAATGTTATGTGTTAACTGGGAATTGTAGAAACCGCTTCAAGAGGCCATGTTAAAGCTACAAAATTCATAGGAGAGGTGTTTGATGTTTGTAGAACAAAATGTAAGAAAAATGTCTTAAGCTGGTGTCAACCACAGACCGTATCTTAGGTATTTAAACAAAAAAAAAAAAACATTGACATAAAGACAAGGGAAAGGGAAGTGCTGAAATGCCAACTCTTTTCAAGGTTTTAAGACTCATTCCTGCAGCGCTCTGTTAAGGTGCTTTAACTGTCAAAGGTTTAGACACATAGGCAAAAAAAAAACTGCACAGAACAGAGGAGACGATCTCAATGCAGCGATGGAAAGTGTGAAACAGGGAAGCAACTGTGGAGGAGCCGAGGCGGATGTGTGAAAATAATGTCCACAAAGTATGTGCGGAAAGAAGCCTCACTTAGGCAGAAGCCTCAGAAGCACTGAGAGAACAGAACAATGCATGAAAAGGAACAAGGAGCAATTGGTTACAGCAAAGAACAAATGACAGGATTTATGTGGGAGTGAAGTTAAGTAAAAAAAAAAAGATCAAATTCAGCTGGTTGTCAAAGCGGCATGAATCATCTCAGACTAATGTGAATGCCATGGGAAGAAATGGGGGAGAATCTTTGCTAATAAGTCAGCCAGAAAACACCACATGTTGTTTAGTAATAATGCACATCGACATACTGGATGCTCATTGGCCTATGGACAGAAATTCAAGCAGCCTCATTAAAGAAATGGCTTTAAAATATATATAGTTTGTGTCCAGTAAACCTGGATATGCAGTGATAAGGAAAGGCAGGAATCACAGGGGGAGGAAGAGGTTGTGCTACATTCATCAAACAAAATATTCTATATAGGCTGGTGTAAAAAAGAAAAAAAGAGATGAGGAGATGATCAAGAATGCATAGAGGCAGAAGTGTTGGAAAGAGGGGAGGAGGTGGTTGTAATTAATATTCCTTGTGAAAGGTTGGATTTGGATGGAATAGTACTACTGCAGATTTCAGTGCCACTGTACACTACAAGGGAGGCTAATATACAGATTCAAATAGAAAGGTAATTGAAGATTTGATGGATGAAGGGGATTCAGATTGCATGAATGATGGCGGAGGAACAAGTGCAACAGCAGGTACTGATTCAGCATCGGACATCGCATTAGTGTCGAACCCCTTGGCTGGAGACAGTAACTGGACGGACACAGCTGCAGGCAGTGATCATTACCCTGACTTATGTTTCTCTGGGAGAAAGAGTGGAAGTGAGACCAGGTGGTGGAATCCCAAAGTGGGTCTTTGAAAAAAGGCAGATTGGAAGAGATTTCATGTGTTGAGCAAGGAAACAAGGATAAGGACTGACATTTTTGTGGCTACAAATGAAATCAGGCAACCTCAGCAATTACGTATTATGGCAGCGGACGGATCCATATCCAGGAGCAAAAAATAAATAGGATGAACAGCAGAACACTCGTACCGCAGTGCACAGAGGGGTCAGACTAAAAAACAGGAATATATATATATATATATATATATATATATATATATATATATATAGCAGGGACTGGGATTATCCAGTTATGGTACATTTGAGGAGGAAACCACAGTTTTTGTTTGAGAGATACACATAGTTTAGGAAATATGTCAGAAGAAGTGAGAAGGAGACGCAAAAGAACAAAGAGTCCGCTTCCACATTTGTTCTGAGCTGTAGGCTGTAGGAGGAAACAGGGCGGGATGATGAGGAAAAATCTGAGGGAGGTAGAGGTGGAGGGATTTACATTGAAGTCATAACTGAGTATGGGTAGGAGAGCACAGAAAAAACACTTGGATGGAGGGATCTATTATCTAATATATGATGAATAGGGCATATGAATAGGTTGTGATTCATTTTATTTTGAATTCTTTTATTTGTCAAGGGATTCAGATTATAGGTCACAGTAGTTTTATGAAATGCAGGGTTGGATTTTTGATTGACAGGTGAAAATAATGTTTTCTTAAGGAGAAAAATTGGTCGAGGTGTAAGATTAAAATGATATAGTGAAGAACTCAATAACATTGCCTAGGAAGTGTTATTCAGAGAGTGGTGTATAAATGTAAGAAAGTACTAAATGTGATGAGGCAATTATTTTAAAGCAAATAAGGAAGGTTTACATGGCATATACGCTGGATTATTTACATTAGTACAGGATTATTTTTGTGGATATCAGCAATATCCACTACCAATCTTTAAATCCATTTAAATTCACTCCCAACAGCAGCATTATAGATGTGAGTGGGGGACATTAGAAATAATAAAGATACAGCTCTCACTAATACTTTGTTGGGTAAAGGAGGAGAGAGAAAAAAAAGCAGAATTACTCTTCAGTCTAACAGCACCATTGAAAGAAATCATTAAATTGTAATAATATCCACAGTTGCATTCAGGCGTGAATGTATCAAATAGTAAAGTATTAGCCGCAGAATTTCACAAGAAAGCACAAAAAAAGGATTAATGAGGAAAAATTTCAGCGTGGGGGTAAAAATGGTGGTATCAGCGCGACCTGTCGGTGGCGCTAATCCGCCGTTTCGTTGTTTGCGGCCCGCCAATAAACACCACAGAAGAAGAAGCCGAACGCCAGTCGCTGTAAATTAAGAAGAAGAAGAAACTAGATCGCTGCTGTGCTAGCTGATAGCTATTAGCCGCTAGGTTATTTTATGTAAACAATGGCTGAGTATTCTCGCGTAAAAACGAGTAAACTCGTTTTGAAAGGTCTAAACAAAGGGTAGGTCTGTCCCTCACCCAGGAGGATTAATCATTATAATCTGTTTTTGGGGCATATTTGTGGTGTGCTAAAGCTAACTCTGGCTAACATGTTTGCAACAGGGTCGTTATATAAATACACGTATTCATATAGAGAGAAAATAAATAGTTTTAGCACTAACGTTAGCACACGTAAGATTATTAATATCTTATTTATCTGACCCGATTAGGAAAAAAAGAATGAAGTCACAGCGATTTCTTACAAGAGAAAAACATTTATTCAGCTCAGACTTGTGTTAAATAAATTCAGTCACAGTATAACACGTGGATTAAAGATTCATTGACGAGTAGATTAATGGATTAGAGGATTAATGGATTAGTCATAATCAACAGATAATGTTTGCAACCATTTCTGGTGTTGAATAATCTCTTTATTATTGTTTCTTACTCACAAACATGTTGACTTTAGGATTTCCTGCTTTTCTCCTTTTTGTTTTATTGAAGCCTATTTATATGGGTGTTGGGTTGTTGAGATTCAGGTTGGGTTTCATATTTATATGTTTACAAAAAGGTAAAACTAATCTAAAGCGGGGCGTTTTGGATATGCTGTAAACTGTTTGATGTTTAGTTTGTTTCATACATCACAAAGTATGAGCTGATCACTTTTTAAAGGCTGTTGTGCATAATATTTATTGTGATGTTTTACAGGAAAAAGAAGAAACATAAAGACAAGAAGAGAAAGGCAGTAGATGATGAAGAAAAACCTGATATTGTCGGTATGTCTCTTTACTTTATTTGAAGGAAACTAAAGACATTTTCAATCATATTAATTTGTCACTTTAGCAGAATCTTCTCTGTAAATCAGTCTTAGAGGTTTCTCTTCACTCATTATAATGGGCTACTTGCAAGCAAAATCAGCCCATGTTAAAATTTAAGGTCCAAACTGATTTTTTCTGCCCATAATAGGATATATATATATATATATATATATATATATATATATATATATATATATATATATATATATATATATATATATATATATATATATATATATATAATCACATAAAGTATTTTTTTTGCTGGAGTGGGGTTCCAGCAAAAAGAGGAATTTACTGTTCAGATTCCTACTTTGTGGTCAGTTCATCCAATATAACATGCATCTAGAATCTTTTAAAAGTAAACCACATCAGTGTTGTTCAGAGTAAAATCTAAATAAAAGCGATAGCACAACATCCAAACAAATGTTGTATTGGGGTCATTCACACTCAGATGTGACTTGAATTATCTGTTGCTGTATAAAAGCAACATTGTGTGCCCAAAGTAAATTCTCCCCTGGGACAATAAAGTCTTATCTTTTTTTTATTTCCTGTGCCTTTAATCCTTAGTGACAGTAAACTGAATATATTTAGGTTGTGGATTGTTGGACAAAATAAAACAATACATTTTAGGTTGTTTTTCGTTATGTTTCAGAACATAAAAAAACACTAGTAACCAAGATGATGTTGTTCAGGGTCAGTTGTGTATTAAAAGACCAGTTGATCAATTTCAGAGAGCACATTCTCCTTTTGTGTTTTTTTTCTTTTCTTTTTTGCTCCCCCAGCTGAGTAAAAAACTGGAAATAAGGTCCTACTATGTTAAAATAATCACATGTTTTACATCTATAGGTAAAAATGTCCCCGGACTGAAGCTGGAGGTGGATTTTGACAACACTTCACAATACAAATATTTCTCGATAGTTTGTCCTCAATTGAGATATTCTAATTGTAATCAATATATTGTAAGACAATTAATCAACAATTAATGATATATATGGCTAAAGGATAGAAAAAATACCCCTCGAAGGGGAAAAAAACAATAAAACAGTAATTTTGTATTTAAGAATAGGTTGATAAATATGCTGTATCCTTTTTAATGTGGTTAGATAAAAATCACAGGGCAATGCTACAGCTCTGATGTAGATTTTTCTCCTCACCAGGTGGTTGGTGGTGTGTCAGTAGCTTCGGGGAAATTACTGGAGCAGTTGCCATAGAGATGCAGAAAAACTCGTACATCCATGCCCTAGATTCTGGTCTTTTCACGATTGGTGCACCACACAAAGGTAAGTAGATGTCGTTAATGGGACCTAATGTAGTAGTAGTTATCATAATAACAACAATATAAATAATATACACTTTATTTGCATAGAATCATTAATATAAGCAATGCACCCTGCTTTGACTTTATTTGAATTTACTCTTTATTTATTCAAGTAATCTCAATACGATTATGATCTCATATACAAGAGAGACCTGAGAGCAAGAAACATTCAGAATCAGTAAAGAACAATGATGAGTATGAAGAAGTGTCATTTAAGATCTTCACCAGCAGCTCAGTAAAAAAACAATGTTTTCACATAATAAATCTACTGTATATGTGTAGACAGCTGGCTCTTTCCCTCAAGAGAAATTCCAAAGCAGGTTTATAATGCAAAATTAACACCACATAAGATGAAAGCTCTTCTGTATTCCATCTCCCACTTTTTTTTTTTTTTTTAGCATTTCACATTCAGATGCAAATTTTACAAGAGTTCACTTATCTCACAGTTCCACACAATTGAAAACTCAATTCTGAGGTGGCATATACTGTAGGCCCCAGGCTTTTGAGAGGAAAGGGGGGGTTGCCTTCAGCCCGCAGAGCAGCAAGTAGTATTCCAGACGCCAGACTGGAAAAGGCTGAACCCGGGTTGAGTCGAGGGGAAGGATCGAGCTAACTCTCGTGTTTCCACTGACTTCTGCCTCCGGGCAGTTGTGCGCGAGCGGTCCGCATGGAAAGACCTCGAACAATTAATTCAGCCCACGTCTTGTAAGAACCAATGAAAATGTCTCGGAGATTGAAATATCCCTATTCCCTCAGCGGGTCCTCATCCTCTGCATGCTCATAAGCTCATTTCTAGGAGATGAAAGAGGACTACGCTCACAGTATAGAAAAAGAGATTACAGATTTTTCTTCTCTTTACCCACTTTTCTTCACAGGCGTGGATGACAAAGCCTTTTAAAATGCTGCAAAAAAATATGCTGATGTACTCTTAGCCTAGTCAGAGGGTTACAGGCTGACATTTTCCAAATATAATCAGCCTTTTGAAAAAAAGCACCTAATGTCACAATTTCCTCTGCTTTATTAATGCTTTTCCTCATTAACGCTCCGTAAGCTCTGCTCTTCCAGATGTCTGCATGACGCACTGCAAACAGCAGAGCTTTGATTTATTGTAAAGGTCGAGAGCAGATGGGTCGATGTTGTATGAACTGATGAGGATCCTAAGAGACCTCGGTATGAAATAAAACATTAAACTACAACACAACATTTATGATCTAAATGGCTAGTATTTTAAGAATTTTAGTAAGATTATTACTTGTTCAGGTCGAAATTTTCCTTTTGTCAAAGCTGTTTCCAAATTGTGGTTATGGGTCAAAGATCATTTATCACAGCTGTCCCAGCTGTAACATTGTGTTTTTTAAGGAGCCTTGTTTGAAAACTAAAATCTGCAAAATAATATGGTATTTTAAATCATTTAACGAGACACAAGCAACATTACCGTGAGTTGAAAGCCTGTTTATTACAGTTGTTGTTGTTTCAGATGATGAAGGACCAGACCCTCCAGAGCAGTTTACTGCCATCAAGCTCTCAGACACAAGGTAAATATACAAAGACAAACAGCTTACTGCGTTTGCTTCTACATATCATCCTTCAACATACAGATTTAATACTTCTTTCTGCATATTTCATGAAGGGATTCTTTATATTGTCTAGATGTATAACAGAGATTCCTCAGAGAGAAAGAAATGCCTGATGTGAAGGATGCAGATCTCAGATTTATACTGAATATCAAACATTTTACTGTCATTAGGGTAGACATGAGAGAAAGAGAGCAGAGTTTATTCACTGAATGTTGGATTAGCCTTTTAGTTATGCCATTTTCTGTCATTGCTAGTTTAGGGGCGGCAGTAACTCAGATAGTAACGCGTGTCTGAATCACAAACCGCTCGATGTGTACAGGGGAAACAATGTATAAGCCGCTTTGAACAATAGTGACACAAACCGATGCTACTGTGTGGTTATAATGCTAATGTAGAATTTGTTCGGGTCATTTTGCTGTTGCAGGATAGCCCTGAAGTCTGGATATGGCAAGTACTTTGGTATCAACTCGGACGGTTTGGTGGTGGGCCGCTCCGATGCCATCGGTGCCAGGGAACAGTGGGAACCTGTTTTTGAGGGTGTGAGTGAATCTCCTGGTTTTACCTCTTTAGAGCTGCAATAGTTAGTCAGTTAAGTAATTGGGAGTCAATTATTACATTAATCACCAACTATTTTCGATAATCGAAAATCATTTTTAGGAAGAAAATGTCCAATTCTGTGTTTCAGCTTCTTAAACTTTCTGGTTCCTTCAAGGCTTCTGTAATAGGAAGCTGATAATTGTTGAGTTGTGGATCATAAGTCTGGGCAAAAAAAAAAAAAACATTTTAGATGAAATCTTCAGGCTTGGGAAATAGTGACTGACATGCTACACAATTTTATTAACCAAACATCTATTCAAAATAACAGTTTCGATAAACAATAGTTTTTTGTGGCTTTTTATACCTTTATTCATAGTTTGAGAGAGGGTCCGATTCAGGATTAGCCACTGCGCCACTTGCCGCCCCAATAATCAATAGAATAATCGACTATCATCATATCCCTGACGGCCATTGCCCTCCTCACCTTTGTGCATTTGTGTCTGCCTTTATCTGTGAGTAAATGACTAGACTCAACCATTTGTCGGCCGCCTTGTGGTGGACTTTCCCCATTCAAAATGAATCGGCCCAAACGGGTAGATGCACAGAGATGTATATCTACAGGTAGATAAACACACAGTTATCCCTGTATTTTAATGATGTAATGTCTCCCCTCTCTGTACGATGACCGTCTTTTCCTTCTGCACAGCCATAAACACCTTCTCTGATTCTGTTATGATAAGACACACGTCACACAAACAAGTTTGAAATGGATAAAGACACACTTTACATTGGAGGCACATCATGTGGAAAATTTATTATTATTATTATTTTTTTTTTTTTTACTGCTGTCCCCTGCCCTTCATGGCTGATTGAAATTTAGCCCATGAGAGCAAACCTTTAGCTGTAGCCATGAACGACTCATTCATTATGCAGAACGCATCTACCTTATCACATCAGCGCGCTGCTCGCCTTAATGCTTTGTTGAACATATAAACAACCTGCCCGGCACAACCTTGAGACTCTTTTACATGAAATATCAGGCAACCCTTCACGACTGTCACCGCGAACAATCCCACCGCAATTCTATCTAATCTACTGCTTCCTCGCTGTGTTTTCTCCCTGTCTCAGGGCAAAATGGCTCTCATGGCGGCGAATAGCTGCTTCATCTCCTACAGTGACAGTGGGGACATCGAGGCCAAGAGCAAGACAGCGGGGGATGATGAGATGGTGAAGGTGACGTGTAAATTGTGTTCTTCCTCAAGGTTGCATGTTAATCCTTTTCATTTTAAGCATGCAGTCCCCGTGGGGACCTGGCTGTTGGAGTTGGAAGGGGGCAAATGTTTGTGACCTCACTTCAGGGGAGGTTCACGGTATTGATATTTAATCCAGAACTTCTCGCTCCCTGCCCCCCCCCCTCCCCGCGAACGATGATGAACAGATCCGATCGAGTGTGGAACGAGAGGTCAAGCATAAGGATGACATTGCAGATGAAGACCGGGGCAACGTGAAGTCCTGTGAGCTCAATTACGTGTACGTAATTTTCCATTTCGTGACTTGATATTTCTCTCTGCATATGATTTTTTTTAAATGAACTGTTTGCTATTCTCAGCTAATTTCAGTTCACCACTTTCCCTAATCCTGCTCCTACAAACATTCTGCCCATTCTCACCCACGCGATGGAGTGCTGTGGATCTTCTGTAATAACGTTGCCGAATTACATTCTAGTGTATAATTAGATGTCCTAGGGCAAAAATACAAGGTCCAAATGTCAGACTTTCCTCGCTCTCATTTTTATTGTAATGACACCAAATCAAGTATTTTATTTCTTTGACCGCCCACTCCCACCTGCAGCAAGGTTAGAGCCACCTGCTTCTGTGAGCTTTAATGCAGGCCTAGAAGGCTATCAGCAGAGATGACGGGAAGGTGCTCCTTCCCTAAAGTTAGTGAATTGTTGGTTTTGAGCTTGTTTTTTTGTTAAAGATTAAACAAATATAGATATAGAGATATACCATGTTAATTATTGAGCTTTAGAGGTGCTAGTAGGCTGATATCTTTCTTGTTTGGCTGTTGAACAGAATGAGGCTGACAGTTTCTTGTGGTTCAGCTAATAGGCTGCTGGCATATATAATGTCTTAGCTAGCTCACATTTGCCAGAGAAGATTTTTTTTTTTTTTAATATTTGTATCAAGTTGTTTTTGTTCATAATGAAAAATAATGTCTTAATGAAAATGTAATTTGTGATCCTACATTTGTCATAACAGAAACTAAATAACTCCTTATTACTAGTAGCTTTCAATTGCTTTAATTGTCCACCAGATGGCTCTATGTTTTCTCATTTAAAGTGTCCTACAAAATTTTAGTATAAGCAAGTATCTTGCTTCTGAAATAAGTGTTGATAATGATGTGAAGGAAAACAATAGTTATGTAATTTACTAGTTATGCGTTATTTATATAAACTGGCTTAGAAATGGTTGAAAATGTAATTAATATTATATATATATATATATATATATATATATATATATATATATATCTATTAAAACTAAAGTAGTTTTAAAACGCTGGCTCATTTAAAGTGGGAGAAATATATTATTGTTTTTACAGCAGTATTTGGGAATCACATTTACCTCAAATGAATCCATTTTGTGATTTAGACATTTCCTATGGTAGGCAGAATTATTTCTTTTTTTTGTTATATAATCATTTCTACATGAACAAATTTTCGTCATTTATATACAGTTTTATGTGTTGGTATAATACTCCTGTCAGTACTCACGACACTCGTGTGTCGGATGATTCTAATGCAAACGGATCAATTTCCCCACAGGGATCAATTAAATACTACTTCTTATTCATTCTCTTCTGAAACCATCGCTAAACTACTTGATAATGACAGCGGCGTAAGCATTGTGTACAGAGGCGAGCAGTGATTTCCTTCCAATTACCGTCGCATCCTGTCAGTGTGCACCGCTACGATTTTGACAGCAAAATCACATCCGTGGATGTGGGATCACACCTTTTAAGCTGCCGCCTTCTCAATCTCACGCCTTAAAGATGGAGTTGATTGTCTGCTGTTTGGCGGGAGGGGGAGGCAGGCGACACACACACACACACACACACACACACACACACACACACTCAAACCTCAGTCGTTGAAAGTGTTTTATATGTCCCCGTCTGTGGCCCATTAAGCTCCACACAATATATCTGAAGCTTTTTTTTGCTTGCCGTGTTTTGGCTCGTGTTCCCCGCTCTGTTGTTTGTTTCAGATGAATGCTGGGGAAATGGACTCATCATGTTGACATGTCGATAATGGCTGCCCTTGAGCTCGTGTCTTGATGTAGTGTTTAGCGTCACAAATGCCTTTCAGGTGGCAGAGCCGCCCGGGAATCATAAAACACGGCCCGAGCAAAAAAGGGGAAACGAGGCATCAGGAAGTTTCTGGCGAGATGCTCGCTTTCATTGTGTCTCTGTGCTAGGAATTTTATTAAATGATGTTGTGCCTCAAGTTACAAATACCATTGTTATCCCCAATACATTTTTTTTAAATTGACTGAATATTTAATTCGTAGATTGTTAATTTGCGGCACCTAGTCGATTTAGTTAATAACATTTAAATATTCTACTCTAGGTAATACATGAGCTCAATATATGGATTTCATAAAGGTTTAGCTCCTTTAGAACCTAAGCCTCACCTCTTGCATGAGGATGCGCTGTGGACATGAACGTTTCTGTTTAGTCTGTTTATGCTTGTTTGTGGTGAGGCGTCATTTGACTTTTCACGTACGTTTGTGTCGATCCTTATAATGATGTGTGAATTACAGGAAGAAGTTTCAGAGTTTCCAGGATCGTCGGCTCAGGGTTAATGAGGGTGACCCTTCCACGCTAAAGAAAGCCAGAACGGACGGGAAGTTTCACGAAGCTTTGCTCGACAGGTACAAAAACAGGCTCCTATTCTGTGTGTATTTTAAAATCACACTGATCCGGGGGGGTTATTAGTACGCAAAAGAAATAGCTGATTGTAATCATATTAAACCATTTGCCAGTAAAAACCAAAAACTTGATATCACAGACACTTGATCATAGTTCAGGTCTATGAAGTTTGCTTTTAAATGCATTAGCTGCTGTTAAAATATTTCAATGAGTTTGTGAAATACGCTCTGTTCACAAACAGGGAAATACAGGGCCATGAAAAGAATTGCATTCCAAATAAATTCTTGGAGTACTGAAAATAAAATAAGGTTCTTAACCTCTTGCCAGAACATGCAAATTATAGTGCAATGCATTTATTGATTTCCACAGTGAAATCTGAATTTAAAGAAATTAGTAAATTTGTATTTTTGACCATACTATACACTACAGGGTGCTATATGAATTTAACTTGAATTGCTCTAAAGCTAAAACTGAGCATCAGATAATGGCAGAAAATACCATTGTAATTTTAGAAAGTATAAATATATTTCAAATGTCAAAACTTTAAGTAATGGGCAAACACACACAATAAGTTAGTGCCATAAAGTGTCAGAATTTCAGCTCACACTCGACAGCAATCATTTAGGAATAAAATCTATTTCATTTGCAAGCTGTGACAATTTGTCAAACTGCACAGAGCAGATTGGAAGTAAAACGCTTGAAACGGTGTAACGCAGCTGTTCAATTTCCCAAATAAAGCTTGATTTTTATTTTTTTTTATTTTAAAGAAAACGTTTATATTTATTTGTCTGCTGTGAGAGTAAGTACACACAAACACACACACAAATAGACACAGAGAGAAAGGTGTGAGTGGAACATCTATTGGAGGGAGAAAGAGTGAGATCAGAGACTAAAACAGCGTAGAATCGCAGACAATAGGATAAATAAAACACATCAACGAAACTGTGGCAGTGAGATCCAGCGTTTCTTCTCTCAGCAGTTAGAGAGAAACAAGTAAATGAAATCAAAAAAGCCATTTGACATTAAGGACAAGGCTTTGGAAAACGGGGAAAGAAGCTGCAAATAACCACACTGCCTGTTCAGTGAAGCAACGTGGAATCTAAAGTGTCTATTTCTCTTCATTACAGGAGGAGCAAAATGAAAGCAGACCGGTACTGCAAATAAAGATCCAACTATGTGGATTACTGCTGTGTCTTTGTGAATGTGCTGTTAAATAGATTTGATCTGACGTTTAATGTACTTTTTTAGTTTTTTCTTTTTTAAATAAAAATGACATGGTCAAATCAGCAGGTTGATTTGTATATTTATTTATATGATTGATGATGATAATTGTGTAAGTGTACGTAATTAACATTATTTCCCTCTGAAGAAGAGCAGCTGTTTGTTATAATTTTAGAGGGTTATACAGCAATATCCAACCTGTTTGGAAATTACTCTCACATTTTGTAGCTGTATGCAGTGATCCAGTGATGTGTTTAAAATTTGAGTAAAGCCCAAATCCTTACAATAATTGTTATTTCAATGCTTTAGGAACACTGAATTGTATATCCTAAATCAAAAAGTGTCAATGTCTTTATTAATTTTGAAAGGATGAAGAACAAATAATATTAGCCTGTTAAATATATAGTGTCTGCATTTCCATGGAGTCAACTAATCTCTGGCACCTATGAACAAATATTGCAGCCTTGCAATTCCTCTGCTTTTCTTTGTGTTGCCTTTGCGGGGGCAATCTCATTAACAGCGTTTTTGAGATTGCCCCCACAAATTTTCAACAGGATTAAGGTCTAAAATTGGTCTGGCCAGAACTAACTAGAACTTTCATTTTGTTGGTCTGGAAGCAATATGCTGCTTGTTCAAAACTAACATCACAACTATTTGCAGTAATAACCCAAGTTGTGATCTTTTTTTAACTGTCATTTATATTGATGTCAAATTATTTTATTATTAGCATCTGAATTCAACCTTCCATTCTTCATCCCTTATCGTACACTTAAGGCACAAATTACTCCCAAAAAGGATCATAGAGCTGTAGCTGCTTCCTGACTTTTGTGAAGGGTATTGACAAGGTATTGGATAGCTCTTAGTGGTCTGTGGGTAGAAACTCTCGCTGATCCTAAAAGGTCATAGTATCCTATGTTGCTCAAAAAGACTAAATGCTATAGTTACAATAGTATGACCTTTTCTGAGCCGCATACTGTAGTATAGTAAGGTTGTATAGTTCTGTACTATGTTGTCTTAAAACGGTCATACTATGCTATGTGACACAAACAAGGTCATACTATATTATGTTGCTCAAAAAAGGTCATACTATACTATGTGGCTCAAAATAGGTCATACTATAATATGTGGCTCAAAAAAGTCATACTATGATGTCTCTTTATAAACTAAGCACTCACACTCCATCGGAGGCAAATATGCTGCCCAAGGACACAAAGATGTGAAACTTGGAGGAGCCTGGAATTGAACCACCAATCTTCTAAGTGATGGACGACTGCACTACTGCGGAGCTACAGAAAGACGTGGTACATCATTCTAAACAGATCATACTAAAGGTCATACTATACTATTTTGTCTAAAAAAGATCATACTATACTATGTCGCCCAAAAAAAGGTCATACTATACTATGTGGTTCCAAAAAGGTCATACTAAACTGTGTGGCTCAAAAAAGGTCATGCTAAACTATGTGGCTCAAAAAAGGTCATACTATACTATGTGGGTCAAAAAAGGTCATACTATACTATGTTGCTCAAAAAAGGTAAGAAAAAAAAAAAAGGTCATACTATACTATGTGGGTCAAAAAAAGTCATACTATACTATGTGGCTCAAAAGAGGTCATACTATGTTGTCTCCTTATAAACTAAGTACTCAAACTCCACCAGAGGCAAATATGCTGCCCAAGGACACAAAGATCTGCAACTTGAAGGAGCCTGGAATTGAACCACCAATCTTCTAACTGGTGGACGACTGCACTACTGCTGACCTACAGCAACACTTGGTATTGTATTCTAAACAGATCATACTAATGGTCATACTATACTATGTGGGTCAAAAAAGGTCATACTATACTATGTTGCTCAAAAAATGTCATACTATTCTATGTCGCCCAAAAAAGCTAAAAAAAAAAAAAAAAAAGGTCAAAAAAGGTCATACTATACTATGTTGCACAAAAAAGGTCATACTATACTATGTCGCCCAAAAAAGGTCATACTATACTATGTCGCTCAAAAAATGTCATACTTTACTATGTCGCCCAAAAAAGGTCATACTATAATATGTCGCCCAAAAAAAGGTCATACTATACTATGTCGCCTGAAAAAGGACATACTATACTATGTCGCTCAAAATAGGTCATACTATACTATGTGGCTCAAAAAAGGTCATACTATACTATGTCGCCTGAAAAAGGACATACTATACCATGTTGCCCAAAATAAGTCATACTATACTATGTTGCCCAAAAAAGGTCATACTATACTATGTGGCTCAAAAAAGGTCATACTATACTATGTGGCTCAAAATAGGTCATACTATACTATGTCGCCCAAAAGAGGTCATACTATACTATGTTACACAAAAAAGGTCATACTACACTATGTTGCACAAAAAAGGTCATACTATACTATGAGGCTCAAAAAATGTCATACTATACTATGTGGCTCAAAAAAGGTCATACAATACTATGCGACTCAACAAAGGTCATACTATACTATGTGGCTCAAAAAAGGTCATACTATACTATGTGGCTCAAAAAAGTCATACTATGATGTCTCTTTATAAACTAAGCACTCACACTCCATCGGAGGCAAATATGCTGCCCAAGGACACAAAGATGTGCAACTTGGAGGAGCCTGGAATTGAACCACCAATCTTCTAAGTGATGGACGACTGCACTACTGCGGAGCTACAGAAAGACATGGTACATCATTCTAAACAGATCATACTAAAGGTCATACTACACTATTTTGTCTAAAAAAGATCATACTATACTATTTGGGTCAAAAAAGGTCATGCTAAACTATGTGGCTCAAAAAAGGTCATACTATACTATGTCGCCCAAAAAAGGTAAAAAAAAAAAAAAAAAAAGGTCAAAAAAGGTCACACTATACTATGTGGCACAATAAAGGCCATACTATATTATGTGGCTCAAAAAATGTCATACTATATTATGTGGCTCAAAAAATGTCATACTATATTATGTGGCTCAAAAAATGTCATACTATATTATGTGGCTCAAAAAAGGTCATGCTAAACTATGTGGCTAAAAAAGGTCATACTATATTATGTGGCTCAAAAAATGTCATGCTAAACTATGTGGCTCAAAAAAGGTCATGCTAAACTATGTGGCTAAAAAAGGTCATACTATATTATGTGGCTCAAAAAATGTCATGCTAAACTATGTGGCTCAAAAAATGTCATACTATATTATGTGGCACAAAAAAGGTCATACTATATTATGTGGCTCAAAAAATGTCATGCTAAACTATGTGGCTCAAAAAAGGTCATACTATACTATGTGGCTCAAAAAATGTCATACTATACTATGTGGCTCAATAAATGTCATACTATATTATGTGGCCCAAAAAAGGTCATACTACATTATGTGGCGCAAAAAATGTCATGCTAAACTATGTGGCTCAAAAAATGTCACACTATATTATGTGGCACAAAAAAGGTCATACTATATTATGTGGCTCAAAAAATGTCATACTATACTATGTGGCTCAAAAAAGGTCATACTATAATATGTGGCTCAAAAAATGTCATACTATACTATGTGGCTCAATAAAGGTCATACTATACTATGTGGCTCAAAAAATGTCATACTATACTATGTGGCTCAATAAAGGTCATACTATACTATGTGGCTCAAAAAATGTCATACTATACTATGTGGGTCAAAAAAGGTCATACTACACTATGTTGCTCAAAAAATGTCATACTATACTATGTGGGTCAAAAAAAGGTAAGAAAAAAAAAAAAGGTCATACTATACTATGTTGCTCAAAAAATGTCATACTATTCTATGTCGCCCAAAAAAGGTAAGAAAAAAAAAAAAGGTCATACTATACTATGTCGCCCCAAAAAAGGAAAAAAAAAGTCACGCTATACTATGTGGTTCCAAAAAGGTCATACTAAACTGTGTGGCTCAAAAAAGGTCATGCTAAACTATGTGGCTCAAAAAAGGTCATACTATACTATGTGTCCCAAAAAAGGTCATACTATACTATGTGGCTCAAAAGAGGTCATACTATGTTGTCTCCTTATAAACTAAGTACTCAAACTCCACCAGAGGCAAATATGCTGCCCAAGGACACAAAGATATGCAACTTGGAGGAGCCTGGAATTGAACCACCAATCTTCTAACTGGTGGACGAATGCACTACTGCTGACCTACAGCAACACGTGGTATTGTATTCTCAACAGATCATACTAAAGGTCATACTATACTATTTCGTCTAAAAAACATCTTAGTATACTATGTGGCTCAAAAAATGTCACACTATACTATGTGGCACAAAAAAGGTCATGCTAAACTATGTGGCTCAAAAAAGGTCATACTATATTATGTGGCTCAAAAAATGTCATACTATATACTATGTCGCCCAAAAAAGGTCATACTATATTATGTCGCCCAAAAAAAGTCATACTATGCTATGTTGCACAAAAAAGGTCATACAATACTATGTGGCTCAAAAAATGTCATATTGTACTATGTCGCTCAAAAAAGTCATACTATACTATGTCGCCCAAAATAAGTCATACTATACTATGTCGCCCAAAATAAGTCATACTATACTATGTGTCTCAAAAAAGGTCATACTATGCTATGTCGCCCAAAAAAGGTCATACTATGCTATGTCACCCAAAAAAGGTCATACTATAATATGTCGCCCAAATAAAGGTCATACTATGCTATGTTGCACAAAAAAGATCATAATATACTATGTCGCCCAAAAAAGGTCATACTATACTATGTGGCTCAAAAAATGTCATACTATACTATGTGGCTCAAAAAAGGTCATACTATACTATGTCGCCCAAAAGAGGTCATACTATACTATGTGGCTCAAAATAGGTCATACTATACTATGTGGCTCAAAAAATGTCATACTATACTATGTGGCTCAAAAAAAGGTCATACTATACTATGTCGCCCAAAAAAAGGTCATACTATACTATGTCGCCCAAAAAAGGTCATACTATACTATGTGGCTCAAAATAGGTCATACTATACTATGTGCCTCAAAAAAGTCATACTATGTTGTCTCTTTATAAACTAAGCACTCACACTCCATCGGAGGCAAATATGCTGCCCAAGGACACAAAGATGTGCAACTTGGAGGAGCCTGGAATTGAACCACCAATCTTCTAAGTGATGGACGACTGCACTACTGCGGAGCTACAGAAAGACGTGGTACATCATTCTAAACAGATCATACTAAAGGTCATACTACACTATTTTGTCTAAAAAAGATCATACTATACTATTTGGGTCAAAAAAGGTCACACTATATTATGTGGCTCAAAAAATGTCATACTATATTATGTGGCTCAAAAAATGTCATACTATATTATGTGGCTCAAAAAAGGTCACACTATACTATGTGGCACAAAAAAGGTCACACTATATTATGTGGCTCAAAAAATGTCATACTATATTATGTGGCTCAAAAAATGTCATACTATATTATGTGGCTCAAAAAATGTCATACTATATTATGTGGCTCAAAAAATGTCATACTATATTATGTGGCTCAAAAAAGGTCATGCTAAACTATGTGGCTCAAAAAATGTCATGCTAAACTATGTGGCTCAAAAAATGTCATACTATATTATGTGGCACAAAAAAGGTCATACTATATTATGTGGCTCAAAAAATGTCATACTATATTATGTGGCTCAAAAAAGGTCATGCTAAACTATGTGGCTCAAAAAAGGTCATACTATATTATTCGGCTCAAAAAATGTCATACTATACTATGTGGCTCAAAAAAGGTCATACTATACTATGTTGCCCAAAAAAGGTCATACTATACTATGTGGCTCAAAAAATGTCATACTATACTATGTGGCTCAATAAAGGTCATACTATACTATGTGGCTCAAAAAATGTCATACTATACTATGTGGGTCAAAAAAGGTCATACTACACTATGTTGCTCAAAAAATGTCATACTATACTATGTCGCCCCAAAAAAGGAAAAAAAAAAAGGTCAAAAAAGGTCACACTATACTATGTGGTTCCAAAAAGGTCATACTAAACTGTGTGGCTCAAAAAAGGTCATGCTAAACTATGTGGCTCAAAAAAGGTCATACTATACTATGTCGCCCAAAAAAAGGTCATACTATACTATGTGGGTCAAAAAAGGTCATACTATACTATGTTGCTCAAAAAAGGTAAGAAAAAAAAAAAAGTCATACTATACTATGTGGCTCAAAAGAGGTCATACTATGTTGTCTCCTTATAAACTAAATACTCAAACTCCACCAGAGGCAAATATGCTGCCCAAGGACACAAAGATCTGCAACTTGGAGGAGCCTGGAATTGAACCACCAATCTTCTAACTGGTGGACGACTGCACTACTGCTGACCTACAGCAACACGTGGTATTGTATTCTAAACAGATCATACTAAAGGTCATACTATACTATTTCGTCTAAAAAACATCTTAGTATACTATGTGGCTCAAAAAATGTCACACTATACTATGTGGCACAAAAAAGGTCATGCTAAACTATGTGGCTCAAAAAAGGTCATACTATATTATGTGGCTCAAAAAATGTCATACTATACTATGTGGCTCAAAAAAGGTCATACTATACTATGTCGCCCAAAAAAGGTCATACTATACTATGTGGCTCAAAAAATGTCATACTATGCTATGTTGCACAAAAAAGGCCATGCTATACTATGTGGCTCAAAAAACATCATACTATAGTATGTCGCCCAAAAAAGGTCATACTATATTATGTCGCCCAAAAAAAGTCATACTATGCTATGTTGCACAAAAAAGGTCATACAATACTATGTGGCTCAAAAAATGTCATATTGTACTATGTCGCTCAAAAAAAGTCATACTATACTATGTCGCCCAAAATAAGTCATACTATACTATGTGTCTCAAAAAAGGTCATACTATACTATTTAGCTCAAAAAAGGCCATACTATAGTATGTCGCCCAAAAAAGGTCATACTATAATATGTCGCCCAAATAAAGGTCATACTATGCTATGTTGCACAAAAAAGATCATACTATACTATGTCGCCCAAAAAAGGTCATACTATACTATGTCGCCCAAAAAAGGTCATACTATACTATGTCGCCCAAAATAAGTCATACTATACTATGTGTCTCAAAAAAGGTCATACTCTACTATCCATCCATCCATTTTCTATCCCGCTTATTCCTTTTCAGGGTCGCAGGGGTCTGCTGGAGCCTATCCCAGCGCATTTATGGCGAGAGGCAGGGATACACCCCAGATGGTTGCCAGCCAATCGTGGGGCACACACACCATTCACACACCATTCTCTCACACACTCACACCTATGGGCAATTTAGAGTTTACCAATTAACCTGAGCATGTTTTGTATTGTGGGAGGAAGCCGGAGTACCCGGTGAAAACCCACGCAGACACGGGGAGAACATGCAAACTCCACACAGAAAGGTCCCAGACCCAGGCCCAAGGCGGTCTTGAACCTGCGACCTTCTTGCTGTGAGGCAACAGTGCTACCCACTGCTCCACCGTGTCGCCCCATACTCTACTATTTAGCTCAAAAAAGGCCATACTATAGTATGTCGCCCAAAAAAGGTCATACTATAATATGTCGCCCAAATAAAGGTCATACTATGCTATGTTGAACAAAAAAGATCATACTATACTATGTCGCCCAAAAAAGGTCATACTATACTATGTCGCCCGAAAAAGGTCATACTATACTATGTCGCCCGAAAAAGGTCACACTATACTATGTGGCTCAAAAGAGGTCATACTATCCTATGTGGCCCAAAAAAGGTCATATTATACAATGTTGGTCAAAAAACCTCATACTATACTATGTGGGTCAAAAGAGGTCATCCTAAAAAAAGCTCATACTATGCCAAGTCACTCAATAAAAGGTTGCACTATATTATGTGGCTCCAAATGGGTGACACTATAGTATGTTGCCCTAAAAAGGTCACACTATACTATGTCACCCAAAAAAGGTCATACTATAGTATCCTAAAATATAGTGATCCTCTCAGTGTTGGTCTGGTTCATACCTTCTTCTTGACCACAGCACAGAGAAAAAGCTGTCATCTGGGTGGTTGGGAATGTCAGTGATTCTCTTCGCCTTACTTTCTGTAGCTTCTGTAGTAACTGTCATAAGGCGGGTTTAGTTTTGTGTGTTCAGCCCTCTCTGCAGGGCCTTAAGGTTCCACTCGACAGAGCAGCGACATTAGCCGTCACTAAGGCTTCTAAAGACGCATGGTGTGGAGTAGAAATACCACTGTATTTTAGCAAAGACCTAAAATTTCCTCAAGTGTCTGGGCTGAAACATTCTCTGCCTTCATCACCATGAAATCAGCATGCAGCCTTCAGGTCCGCCCCTGGGGACTCCGAGGGACCTGAATCAGCTTTTATTGACTGTTTCTCAATCCATCTTAAAACTAGAAGAGATTTAATGGTTTTACAGCTCCTAAACTTTGGAAATCTCTTTCTGAACCAACCCTTCTGTCACAACATTTAAATCCCAGCTCAAAACATAGATTTAAGAAAAAGCTTTTGGATCACTGATATTGATATTATTGTTTTAAATGTTCCCCTTATGTCATTATTCTTTTCTTTTTTTTTTTGTACATGTTTCAGCATTTTATTGTTCTTATACATCTTTTATCCGTACATGTAAAGCAGTTTGATAAATTGTGAAGTTGTTTTTAATTGCATAATGTTAGGAATTTTAAAAACTCAATTAAAACCCAGAAAACTGTACGAAACGGGGCCTTTAAATAAACATTAAACTAAATGGAATGTGCTATGCCAATAATGTAACTTTCTCACTACTACTCACCCATTGAATACATTATTAAACCGCATGTAAAGTAACCATATTTGCGCATTGTCACGGGGAAATAAATCCAATCAACTATACGGGTGCTGCGTTCGTCTCCCTGTGGAATAGACCACTGTTGTTGTTACTGGGGGCGGTGTTATCACTGCGATCACAATTTTATGTTATTATCGTCGCCTTATCGCAAGCAGAAGAAGCAGAATAAATCATGTTACATAAAGATACATAAAACACAAGCGATACATTTTCATTGCATTTGTGTAAAGTGTGTTATTTGTTTTACACAGCTTCCTGACCCCCCTCTACTCCGAGTCAACTCGCCGTCACGAGGTCAACAGCAGCTTCCGCAACAACCTGCGTGTTGTTATTTATTCCGCTGACCGACAGCAGGACGTTTTGTTTCCTATCTTGAAGATGGGTCCGTGTGTTCTTCTGGTCGTGTTGGTTTTATCCGCCGTCGCTTCGACACAGTACGTTCCTCCGGTGAGTCCCGTTTCCAAACGTGTAGGCAAGCGGCGCCTCGTCAGCCTCCGTAGCTTGTTCGGGCTGCAAAAGTCGCTCAGAACTCCTCAACTCTGTGATTCACCCGCCTAAAATATGCTCTTATTTACAGTATACAGAAGACTGCCTGAACAGCACGTATCCTCCACACGGGCCCACGTGAGTTGTCAAAGTTTTGTCAAGTTTGGTCCGTTGACGCCTAATTAGAAGCGAGTCTGCTTCACTTGCTCCTCGTAAATATCAGTTACCACATTGCGGAGGGTCGCTTAACTCACCTGCTTAATTAAATACAGCGGAGGAGCATAAACTACCTGACGGCCACCTTTAAGTAGAAAGCACACTTCTAACCAGGATAACTTATTTTTAGTCTTACTATGTGATATTTATTGTACTTGAGTATCGAAAGTACTTTTCTGCTTTGAATTTACTGACTACTTATTTACTCTATGTATTAGATTTGGCTTACGAACTATTGGTGATGTCACTAGTAGTCAAATGATTAGCGGTAAATTTTTGGCGTGAAAGAGAAAGCTGATCAACAAAATAACTTTTGTGTTTATGGATTTGGCCATACTATGATGTATCATTATCTACACATAGGTGTGTTTCTCTTTTTTGTTTGCCAGGCGTTCAAACATTAACTTGAATCCTTCTGCAGTGAAATAAAGCTTTCCATATTATTTTCAGTAAATAAATAAATTCTCCACAACAGAGCAGTGTGAAAATGCAATATATATGACAAAAACTGCAACTGTAAAGTAATTGGGGATCAAAACTGCAGTAGGCTAAAGCCCTAACCCATGGATAATATGTGGGATGCAGTGTCAGAGGTGGGGCACTTTTATTCCTGAGTGGTGCATGAAGTTAAAAAAGCCACTTCCTGAATGCAAACTGAACAGGATTCCGGTAAGCAAAATCTTTTGTCCATCCACTGCTTCAAGACCCTCCACAGGGGAGCTGTTGTAAAGAGTCACTGTGGTCGGCCTGTAAAGAGCCTGCTGGTTGGATGACCTACTCTAAAATATAAAAACAAATACAAATATTGCTTACTGAAATCAAACAAAAACGTTTTGTTTGGTCCCTATGGGGCACAGGGATATTCCATTCTGACACAAACTCATGAGTGAAGAGGTGACCATACTTACTTAAATACTTATCTACTAATACAATGTTATATTGAAACCGGTATAGTGATATCATTGCAAAAAAGCCACATAGCTGTTACATGTGCAATGCCAGATGTGGTGAATGGCAAGTTGCATAATTTACATTATTCTGCTTCAGTAGATTCAAACTTTACTAATTGACCTTTTACTTGGCAAATCAGGTTCAAAGGAGCAGTCAGTTGGTACACGGTGGATCTGGACATGCCGCCCAGCAAAAGATGGGCGGAGCTGATGACTGACAAAAAAACAGACGTAAGCTTGTGTATATATAATTTTTTTTCCTAGCTAATTGTCCAAACTCCCACAAAAAATCTTTTACTCACTAACTCTTTTCCCTGAAGCTGGTCCTCATGATCAAGGCCATCAAAGACTTTGCCGATGCTTTTGTGCCCAGTGGGAAGCTGGTGGAGATGGTCGACATCGCACTGGTGAGCGTCATTTCTCTCGCTCGGTTTCACTTTCCTCAAATTAAATGACCCGTTTTTTTTACTCTGCGGTGTGTCTTGTTTTTCTGCAGCCGTTGATGGCCAACACACTCCCGTACCCCTTTGGTGATGAAATCAAGGGAATTGCAGCTGTTTCAGACATTCCTCTCGGTAAGAGAACACTCTGTACCCCTCTGACATCCTGTCTTATGTTTGGACAAGATGCAGGATTATATGGGCCCGAATAGGCTGGGCGGGGGGAAAAAAAGGAAAAGTAAAAATTAAATGTGGAAAAATGAGAAAAATACATTGGCAAACACAGAAAAGTATGTATTTTTTGCATGATTATTTGTTAAAATTTTGATGAATTAGTTTGTGTGTGTGTGTGTATGTGTAATTGTATGAATCACAAATACTTATACTCATTTGAATATATTTTACAATGCACAGATCCAACAGATTGACCTTTGGTTGTTAATATTATGTTTTGTTTTCTAGGTGAAGTCGTCTTGTTCAACATCTTCTATGAGGTTTTCACTGTGTGCACCTCGATAGTTGCAGAAGACACTAAAGGTGGGTAGACTTGCTGTAGTCTGGCCCAGAATCACTCAATTGATTTATTTGAAAAAAGAAAAAAAACACTGTTATGGGTACTGAAATGCTTTTGGACTTTCAACTCTTACAGGCAACCTTGTTCACGGTAGAAATCTGGATTTTGGATTATTTATGGGGTAGGAACATGACTTTTAATTTCCAAGTTTGATGGTCTTGGCTCAGACTGGGTAAAATAGGACCTCAATAGACGGACTTGTCCTTCTTCACAGCTGGGATACGAAAAACAAGTCTTGGATTATTAGTGAGAAGCTGAAGCCTCTTGTGGTCAACATTGACTTCAAGAGGAACAACCAGACCGTCTTCAAGGCCACAAATTTCGCCGGATATGTTGGCATGTTGACTGGCATCAAACCTGTAAGTACACACACAGGGGAAGACTGCAACAGCAGAAAACATCATTTAATGCCAGTGATTCATTTCATTTGGCTCTTATGTTTTTTTTTTTCTTTTTTTAAAAGAGATTAACCCCAGTTTCCTTGTCTCAGAACATGTTCACGCTGACTATGAATGAGCGCTTCAGCCTGGATGGAGGATACATTGGTGAGTGCCGAGCACTGCCTGTACAGTTGGAGGGAAATTGCATGCATGTTTCATGTTCTCTCACCCTGCAGGAATCCTGGAGTGGATCCTGGGAAAGAGAGACGGGATGTGGATGAGCTTCCTCACTCGCTCCGTCCTAGAAAATGCAACCAGGTAGCCAGTCTTTCTAATGTTCAAAAGGTGCCCTGTGGAAGTTTTTTACCACATAGCAGGACATGAATGTACAGTATATGCGTGATGCGATACAGGACAGGCATGTGCTCTGAAATGAGTTGATGGGACTAGCTGTTGCACAGAATGCAGGTTTAATATTGTTTAAAAGAACTTTCCAACTCTAAAATGTGTATGACAAAGGGCAGAAATATAAAATCATTTGCCTAAAAGTTGACTAATGCAGCTTAACAAAATGCTTTGAGTGCAATGAAAACGCCACAAGGTATTTTGTCTCCAACACCCAAAAAAAAGAATACTCTGATCTATTTCAAGTAGAAGTGCCAACAGGATTTCTCTTGTCCAAACAATGACTTTAATCCTGTCGCCGTCAGCTACGAGGAGGCCAAAAACCTCCTGGCTCAGACCACGCTCCTCGCCCCCGCCTACTTCATCCTCGGGGGAAACAGCAGCGGCCAGGGATGCATCATCACCCGCTCCAGACTGCTCAGTATTGATATCTTTGAGTAAGTATATTTATTTTTACTGCTTTAAAGGCCCCATCTGTAACTTTTTGTGGATTAAAATGTCTAAACCTATATACCCTGTGTGCATGCATTAGCCTTGTGGTTGTATTCTGGAGCTCTCCTTATTTTTATTATTATTTTTTTTTACTTTACTTAAAAGGGGGTTCATAAGTCATAATCATGGCTTGACACCTGCCGTGAACACTAATGAATATTTATGACAGTTGTTAAATAGGTGTCATTTGGTAAATCATGTCGCTTCTGATGCAAAGCTGACATTCTATGACATGTCTTTGTTATAACAGTTTGACATTGGCATTCATTAATGTTCATGACAGGTGTCATATCATTTTGACAGTTTTTTGTTACTATCCTTCTGATAGTGAGGAAACTGTCTGGAAATAATTTCTCACTACAGCTATGATTTATTTTACCCAGACTGGTGAAGCTTAATATCTTTAGATGAACTTTAATGTCATTTTGGCACAAAGTAAAGGTCTGAGAATTTGTCATTTTTTAGGAAGAGTCTCTTTGTGCAAACTGGGGAAAAAATGACCGAGACCAATGATCCTTTCAAATGTACATATAGACATCGCAGCATTGTTTTAATAAAGAATTCAACAACTGTGAACCTTAGAAGTCACAAAGACACTGCCTTTCTTGTGAAATAATCGCCTCTTGCTCAACCACTGTCGGAACTGGTGACAGCTGTGGTTTCATATCAGCTGATCGAATCATTTCACAAATGAGTTGCTTAATGTAGCTCGTCATGAGTCTTAATATCCACTCTTGTATTTTTTATTTTTTTTTTTTCCAGGATTGAGCTGAAGCTGGGCCGCTGGTATGTCCTGGAGACGAACTACGACCACTGGAAGAAGCCGCTGTTCCTGGATGACCGCAGGACGCCGGGCATGAAGTGCATGAACGAGACCACGCAGGCTGTGAGTATGGATTTGCAGAACCAGAACCATGTCTCGCTGCGATAAGAGGTCGGTGACTGCGGTTGTGGTTAAAAGCTCTGTTGTGCCTGTCATGTGATTTTTAAGCTCTGAAGTACAAGTCTGACAATCACATTCCTGTTTTTATTGAAGCAGAAAGACACCTTTGATCTGTCATTCTTTCACAGAACATCTCGCTGAAGAGCATGTATGACGTGCTCTCAACTAAACCAATATTAAACAAGGTGAGTCGTTGTTGGATAGTCACTGTATTTGTTCTTCTGAAGCCGGTTCAATAAGTTGCTCATAAATTTAATTTTTTTTCTCTCCTTTCCTGTCTGCTTCTTGCAGTTGACCACATACACAACCCTGATGCAGGTGTCTGAGGGGAAACTGGAGTCGTATATCCGGGACTGCCCTAACCCCTGCATGCCCTGGTGATCCCCAGCACTGAACCCTGATCACTTTACAAATGCTTAGCTGATCTTGGGACAAATCGTGAGGTTGTAATGTCGGCACAGCGATTAATCTCCTTAAAACCAAAGTTTGTCTCAACCATGATGTCAGTTTGACATTCCTATTGTGTTTTATAAATGATTAAGGAATACTTTCAACTTTGATTGAAATACTAAATCCTGCTTTTCGGTTGCGAGGGGAATTTATTCAAAAAGTGATTTAATGCTTTTTTTTTTTTCTCTTATGTGAATATGATTGTCTGAGTCCATCCTTGCATATATCATGGGTTTAGGGACCTCTGATAAATGTTTCACCTTATGCAAAAATTGTTTCAGCAGGTTTGTTTAAAATCCCAGTGAAACAAGTTATTGCATCTGTACTGTGAAGATAGGGAGCTTAAGTCTTAAGCAAAAAGTTGTACGGTTGTCAAATTTTCTTTATACTGTATATATTTGAGCGGTGTACAGTTACAGCAGGGATTTACATCAGCTCCTTTACATTTGAGTGGGCTACTAAAGATAAGTGGCAGCAGGGGGGTTAAAAATTTAACCCATAGAACGGGAGTTGTGACACTCATGGCTTCAGTGAAACAAGACAAGTGTTTAAAGTAACATTTACAGCAGTTCTTGGGTAGTTTGCTCCATTTAGTTGGAGCACAGAAACTGAATGCTGCCTCCCTATAGAGCTTTATATTTCCACACTTCAGGGTACTTTGTAGAGCTGTCAGATAAGGATGATGAGTGAGCGATGAATGAATTAGAACTCTTATTACTTGTTTGAATTGTGATTTGATGTGACCAGTGATCACTATTTGCCTGAAGTCCCATTTGAGTAGATAAGTTTTAAATACCCGAATGCAGGATGTGGCCATTATTTGACACCCCTTTTTTTAAGGGAGAGAGAAATAAAACAGGGATTTTGATGTTAAAATACTGACATTGATCTTTACATATGATAAATGGAAAGACTTGCACAGGGACACAGAAGTGTTTTCATTTCACTGGGTCTTTAAATTTCTACAAATCAGAAGCCATTGTGTGCCTGCATGGTGATGAAGGCTTGCTTTAGTTTGGTTTCTATCAGTTATGAGCCAAATAATAACCCAGTCATCACTACCAACAATTTCACACAATACAGACAGATGTACCTCATAGCTGACAGCTTCCTTTCTGTACAAATATATATTAAAAAGATGGTTAATAAAACGATTTTCTAACAAGACATTCTACTTTGTATTTGATGTAATTGGTTATATAATTTGAATAGGGTTGTGTTGAGAAAATGACAGTAACAATTTTACTGTAGTGTAGGTGCAACACATGGAAAAGTAGCTAAAAAGAATGATACAAATGTTTGGGTGTTCCAGCATTTTATTATTTAAAACTTATTACTGTAGTCAACATTTTAATTACATGGAATTTGTGGTAAACTAATCAGTAACAGAACAAACCGTATATAAAGGTGTGTCTGAGCGGATAAAAGTCTGAACATGGCGCAATGGTATTTAAAGGAAAGTGTTCAAGCTGGAGAGACAAACTAGCTCAAATCAGCCAGCTACAACTGAACTTCCATTCTACTGTAATCTCTTTATAATTAGGAATCAAGTGCAGGAAAGATGATCTGTACAACAGTAAGGCCAAGACAAATAAAACAATAAAAATCACAACTCATGTCAAACTGATCCAAAGACTAAGGTGGATCTCAACAGTTTCAGTACTAAAATTAATCAGGTTTAACTGTCAGCGATCAGCAGCATAGATATAACCCCAACCCCGATTACCAGTCACCCACATAACACATTCAGACAATAAAATGAGCTATGTTTAAAGTATGTGTACAGATTTAGTTTGTATCGTGTGTGTGTGTGTGTGTGTGTGAGAGTCACTGCTAATATGTGACCAATATTACAAGGCATTGCCCAATTAAACTAGCAAATTAAGAATCAATCACGCATCCAGAACAGATTTAGGGTGTAGAGCAGTGTTGCTTATTTTGAGACACGGGTATAGTGCTTCAAACACTCTGGGCACTAACATTCTCTGAAAAGACAAAAATAAAAAGCCACAAATTAGTCCAAAATGGGTATGTTTTATGATGTATTGATTCTTACGCTGACCAGGTCATTTAGCAATTATACAAACTGCAATCCATACCAGGTTCCTTCAGTGCCTGCGCATTTCCCACAAGCCCAGTCAGCGATTCGGTGTTCCCATTGAGGATCTCAACGGACAGGTTGTTGTTTTGCTGCTCCTCCACAATTCTCTTCTGTAATTCCTCCTGAAGTAACAACATATGCACGGGAAGTGTATAATTAAAAAGACCCTTCACACCTTGACTTCCCTTTCAATTTGATCTTTTTAAATTGCTTATCCGTTACCTCACACATGACCGAAAGCTGCATTGGTAAATCGTCCACCTTGACAAAATCTTCCTCGTCAGACTTCTGGCTGGTGTTCCCCGAGCCCACCTCCTGCAAGAAGAATATCAAATCATAGCTTTATGTGGAGGAAAGGAGGATTCAGATCCTTTACATAGCATTAGTAGCGATATAAAAACACTTCTACACACTACTCTACGACTACGACAATAAAATACAAAAATGTTGTAAACCCACTTGTTTTATCCTCTAAGAAATTGTATTTTAAAAGTTTCCTATATTATCCACTGTGTCAAATCTGCACCAGAGCACTACTAAACTACCTAAAGCTGTCAGATAAATAGTAGAATATTTCCCTCTGAAATGAATTGGAGTGGAAATACTTAAGTAAAGTATCTCAAATGTATACTACACTACTTTAGTTACTTTCTACCACTGAAAGTGAAGGTGCTAACTCCACATAAACAACCTTTTTGGTAAGACTGATGGTTGATTATCTAGTGAAGGAGCGCTTTCAGTCTCAGACTTACTTCTACATTGATCATGACAGGTGAGTCTGTGTCAGGGCTGCTGGTGGTGGTCAGCTCCTTGGTGAAGCTCGGGGCGGCTGCAGCGTTTTCCTCTGCAGCAGCGGCAGCTTTACTCTCCTTCACAGGGGTCTGGCACTGTTCCGTCATATGTTCTTTCTCTGTCAAAGTCACAGTCCCGGCTGAAGTATCGTTGGTCTCCACTACGCAAGAAGAGAGGAACACTAATGAGAGAGGATACAGGATGAGGGACATACTGAAAGGGGGCTAGCAAGTGCACAATTTCGTTATCCCCTCACCATCATCCTTCTCAGATTTCTGTTCCGTTTTAGCTTCCTGGGATTCATTTGTGGACGTCCCCTGAAGACGGACACAATAACAAAAGGTCAGACTAAGTAAAATGTTGGTAATGGAAGCAACGACTGTTTGTGGAACAAATCTGTAGTGTCGGCTCCGACCTCCTGCTCCACCTGTCCGTCAGCCGTAGCCTGTAAGGAGGTTTGAACATCTACAGGTCCAGCCTCAAACTCCTCCATCTCCTCCTCCTCGTTCTCGTCCTCCCCGCTGCCGTAGTTCGTCAGGGCCTGGGTCTCTGCTTTGGAAAGGCCTAAAAGAAAGACAAAAGATGCACATGTGTTTTCCCTGGCATTACTGTTCATATTCTTTTCATTTTTTATTAGGATATATCTGTCAGATTCTAACACCATCTTCCATTTTTCAAAGGACATATAATAAAATAAAAATGTCTTATCATAATGGGGTAAATCACTTTCAGTAACAAATATGTTTTGCTTTGTAGATGAAATGTGGAAATCATGGAAGAACATGTAATTCCCCCTGTTACTTTGTCTCTTATATTGTGCAGAAATATGAAATAATACTTTCTTATAAGGCTGTACCATTAAGTGAATTTAAAATGTGATTACTTAAAGAGACGAGCATGTACAATAGATTTCTACAGAGCGTGAATCAGAGCAGAAAATCAAGCAAGATTTGCTCCAATGTAATATCCGTGACGCTAAGCAACACAGCAAATCTGTTTAAGCATCTTAAACAAAATCACCAATGCTGAATAAACGCATTGTGTAACTAAAAGATAAAAGTTTGAATAATCATGATTTCAATATTGACTACAATAAGTGTGAAAATGTGTTTTTTCAATAATCAAGCAGACCTTCTTTTATGTCTTCTCATAAATGTATTGTTTGAATTTACTTCTTAATTGTGGCAGCTTTCCACATGGCAAAATGAGACAAATTACAAATTAGACATTAACAGTGGTATGTGAACAATGTAGACTGAACAATTAACTAAAAAGAAAATCTTAAAGGGCCATATTTGGCATTTTCACCATTTAATATTTAGTAGACATTTTAGTGTTCAGCTGAGATTCAGCAACATTACAGAGCAAATCAGATCACAATGGAATGAGTGGGTAGACTTATTTCACAGTTTGCGTGAGAAGAAGACCTAAATATCTGCATTTCTTTTCAATCAAGTCCTCCTCTAAACAATAACTCCTTACTGATTGATAGAGGAATTCCCTGTCCTTCCTCATCTTCCTCTTCAACCTCTGAAGCATCACTACTCCTGTGGTTCTTTGTCTCTGGCTGCAGGAAAATCTCCTGGAAAGTTGAATCTCCTTCCTGCTCGGCCTCGTCCTGATCCTGTGAGACAGAAAGAGAGAGAGAGATGTTAGTGGAATGGTGGTTCCTGATGTAGCGAGCGATATCGATCATTGTATCATCGATATCAAAATGAACGACAACCTTGTCTTCATCTGAGTAGGCTGGAGAAATTGATTCATTGCCCCCAGCTTTGCCATTTTCCTTATGGAGTAAAAAAAAACAGTTTGATAAGGCTTAACTTATATACATTATGTTATATTACCAGGAAAAAAAACAACTAACCTTAAAACTCTGTTTGGATTTACTAGACTCCTCAGCTCTCTTCTTGTTTTTGTGTTTGGCTGCCAAAGAAACACTGCTGCTATTGTCCAAATCCTGCATGAGCCTAAAAAAAGCCAGTTCGTTGAAGAGGATCTCTGATATCTCCACCAGGAGGTCTTCCCCACAGTCCTTCAGAGTACGGCCCACAAATTTACTGAGAGATTCCTGGATTAGGAACAAAGTAAGAGCCTGTGATTGGATGATTGGAACCACCAGCGTTTTGTGCAAACAGTAATTTTGGATGAGGTCATACCTGCAGTATGCCCCCCAACTGCCTGTGGAAAAAGCGGACAAACTCCTTGCTCTCATCGTTCTGCTGGGTGAGAGTGAGGACCATTCGACGTACAGATGTCAGCAGCTGGAGGGAGCAAACCTCGTCCATGTTCTCCTAATTAAAGCAAACATGGGAGAAAAAAAGTAATTAAACTTAGATGCTGATGCTGCAGAAATAAATTCAAAATAAGACAACTCAATTTAATAACAAATTAAAGCTTGGAATTAGCTAAATTTATTAACTTCTCTACCATTGACAAGATATCCTGTCATATATAATAAAGCAGTATTTTACCACAGAGAGCAGCATGAACCAGCCATACCGAGCCTGAACTAGAAAAACTGGGCCACAGACAGATAACAGAAAACCAATTCACATTCTTACATGGAATTGAGAAAAAAAAATGTAGTCAAAATTGCGTCTGAAAATTGCTCTTTATTTTTTTTTACAACTTTTTTGTCTGTATACTTTCGATAGACAGACAGACAGACAGACAGACAGACAGACAGACAGACAGACAGACAGACGTTTCTGACATATTCCCTGTTTACATATATTTGGAACTGATTATTCTGGGGTGGTTAAAGATCAGTTAGTAAGCAGGTTTATTGGTCATTAGGGACTAAATCAGATCATATTTATGAAGATTGCAATACATTCTCTGCATGAACATGCCCACCCTGTGCTAGTCATCATACCTTGAGGAAGGGAATAACTTCTGTCATGATATCTTTGATCTGACGATCCAGCTGCTGTGTGTCGATCTGTGGGCAGCGCACGTCGTCCACTGTCCCTCCTGCTCGCAGACAAAACACAAACAGCACCATTTCAGAGACGGTCTGATAAAAAAACGCAGCTAAGTGGAGGACAGTGATTGTGCTGCTACTGTCCTCAGGTGAGGTCATGTGATCTGGTACCTTCCACTGGTTCAGCGGCATAAGCAGAAGGATGTTCAGCATTTGATGCTTCAGAGTTGCAGGGGTTAAATACAACTTTGAGCTTCATGCGCTCATACTCCCTAATCCTTGCCAGAGCTTTGTCTAAATGAATCACCGTGTTGCCTATTAGAGCAACACAGGAAGAGGAGCGAGGGGAGTCAAAAGAAAACAGAGATGAGGATACAAAATGTTCAAAAATCAATAAAGCAGAAAGACTGTAATGGATATTAATGCACCTGCAAGCAGGTTTATCACAGGATCAAAAAAAAAGTATGTCAAGCCTCACATCTAAGCATAACTGAAGATCCCCAAACCTTTCAAATAATATTTAGTTTGGCCATGTAGTATTGATCCTTTTCATGTAAACTGTCTAGTAAACCAACACACGCCCCGTGAAGCCCGGGCAGCTCTGCTGTGGTTGCATGCTGGGAGCAAAGCAGTGGAACACTGGGATGTGAGGAAAGGTTTCAGGTATACTGCAAATCTGGAATCTTGACAGGTGCAAATATATTGATTTTGATACAATTAGTTCAATATTTTAGAATTATCATTCCACTTGCAGATAATTTATCTTATTTCAAGTTTTTTTTCTTTATTTTAGTCAAAGTAAAAAAAAAAAAAAAAAAAAGACCAAAATGACATCAGGGAAAAAAAATGAAATAAGGTAAGTTATTTGACAGCGGAAGAAGATATCTCTACTCAATATTGGACTAAATGCACCAAAAACAAGATATTTTCACCCGTTAAGACTTCAGTTTTTGTTTTTAAAATCTTTAGCTCTTCTTTTCTTTCCTGTCCCCAGGAACCTCCTATTTTTATAAATGTGTAATTAGCAACATTACCAAGATCATCCTTGGCAAACGGATCAAGATTGGAGGAAGTTGACATGGTGCTTTCATTGCCCACAGATTCTGCATCGTCCCTCTTCTTCATAGTATCCTGTGTGAGCCTTAAGTTCTTCTCCACCACCTCCTGAAAAAGGCGAAGAGTCTGTTGTAAGGCAAGTAAGGCTGCAAATTAATGACTATTTTAATAGTCAATTAGTCAATAGTAGTTTAGGTCATGGAATGGTAATATATTGATCACACACACATAGATACATACATACACACTCACGGGTATATTCTAATTATAGGAGAGACAGAGAAGATACATCACATATTTCGCTCTAAGATATATATGATAAGCAGCGATGGTGATTTCTCTTGCTATTCTCCTAACACAGAAAATTAAAAAAATTGACATTTCATCCATCATTCTTGAACAAAGGCATTAGTTGGACACACAAGGCTTGGCTCTTAATAAGCTAAACTCTGGGTGTTAGAGGGGATTAAACAAAGAACACATGTCTGATCTGGCAGAAGAGATGTGAAAAGATGGGGGTCGTTTTTTTAAAATTATTTTTTACAGACAGGCGTCTGAAGTCATGCTGTCGAGTTAAATTTGAAGACAATGAAGACGGGGAGAAGAAAAATTAAAACCAAAGAACAAAGAGAGATGTGGAGAGATGGAAAGAGACAAGGCAGGGAAGGATGAAAGCAGGCAAAGTTGAGAGAGAAAATGATGAAAGGAAACAGAACAAACAAGACCGGGCAGTGTGAGAAAGGCCATGCTGGGAAGCAATAACGTGCGTCTTACTGCATCACTTGTAGCCAGACTCTCGCTGGGTGTGAGCTCGGACTGAGAGCCTGCAGCCCACGCCGCAGAGCCAGGCAGAGGCAACTGGTCCTCAGCTGCACTCTTTTCTGCCAGATGCCTAGTCACTATGTCCTGGCAGAGACAAAAGAACAGCCATGGATTGATGTTGCATCAACAGCTGGGCTCAAAAGTAGTTATTTATTTACTCCATCAGGCTTTGAAACTAAGTTTCTTCTTACACATAATATTTCACACATTTTCTATGGTCAGGTCAAACACTTAAGTTTCAAAGACAACACAGCATCACAGACTTCAGCTCCATTAGCTTTGTTGTTTCTGTTTCAGAAGTCCCCTGTATTCCTCATTCCCATTTGTCTTTTATTGTCTACTGCTCAGACAGTAAAGTTGGATCCAGATTCATGCAAATATCAAGCAGGTTTATTGTGAAATATTTGAGGGGGTTAAGCTTCTTGGACCTGACGTGATGGACATTTTGAAAATTTGTGCAAATTTGCTGTGAATGCCAAAAACATGAACCTCAAAACTAAGAATTCAATTTTAATTTTCATGCCCTGGAATAAAGTGTTAAACAGTTCTAAGTTCTATATTGATCAGACCATGTGGATTTTGAGTGATCTTGCGCAAAGAAATGGCAACTTTGAGTACACAATTATTTAAATGTAGCAGGCTATGTGGTGATTTTTTCTTACTTCTTTTTTTCCCCGATTGTGTGTGAATGTTTGACATGTTTATAACAGAATAAAAATAATAAG
The DNA here is from genome assembly GCA_036785175.1 of Eupleurogrammus muticus. Classification (NCBI taxonomy): domain Eukaryota; kingdom Metazoa; phylum Chordata; class Actinopteri; order Scombriformes; family Trichiuridae; genus Eupleurogrammus; species Eupleurogrammus muticus. The sequence continues at coordinate 17,842,054 of JAYKQN010000003.1, read as the reverse complement.
TAAAATAGGATCGAAGAGTAGCATGACAATCTTGTAAACTGAGTTCCACCTAAAAAGGCATAATCCTGTTTGATTTGCACTGAGCAGCTACAAGAATCTCTACTTACCTGTAGGGAATACAGTGCCCTCTGGCGTAAATAGTCTGTATTGAGTAGCTGCAGCTCGTGGAAGAGCTCGATGAGGAAGTGGGGTCGAGACTCATTCTGGGAGATCAACGTCGCCACCTCGGAGTAAATGGTCTCCCTCAGTGCCTCAAATAGAGAGAAGTCGCTGCTTGCATCTGCAGTTTCAAGGTTCAGATAAAGAATTTTCATAAGTAAAAAAAACAAAACAATAATGGATAATAAAACGCTTAAGCTATGGGTTTTGCAAGTCAGTTTTGGAAGCTTTTGGTTTAGGTTCTATAACCAACAATCGCCGTGCATTGGAGTCGCTTAGGTGACATCAGAACGACCAAATGATGCTGAGATTTGCATGGTGAGTTTACCTGGTGCTTCTGTGCATGCAATTCTGTTAGAGAGGAAGGGTGTTCTCCAAGCATAGGCTGTGAGTAAGATAAATTAAAGTCACAACAAATAAATTAACCCAAAATTAAAACAAACAACATATGGTCATGCCAAATATGCAAAAGAAAACATATAAAAAAGGAGATGATGGTATATTATGGGTAAAATATTAAGACAGAAAAATAAGTCTTGAAGTTTATTAAATGTTAAAAAAAAAAAAAAATTAAAAAAATTAAAAAAAAAATAAACACAAGAAGGGTGGAGGTGGAGGCTAAAAACAAAACGCAGTTGTAGCCGTACCAGAGGAAAGGTCATTCCGTTTGTTCCCAAACTTAGTTTTGCTGTCAAGTTTCTCTTGAGTCAGCTTGTCCAGCAGAGTCTGATTCTGATCCTTCTGACGTGACCGGGCTGCCCTCTCCTGGGCAAAGTCTGCAGTGCTGCTGATACTCTCGCTGTCATGGCCTGAAAAATGCACCCCAAAAAAATAAGAATAAACACACGTATGAATTTTCTCCATTCCTTTGGTTAGAGCGGATACTGAGTAGGCCCAAAAGAGAAACATCTGTCCAATCCATACCAAACATGTACAAGACACAGTCACACAACAACTACATGAGACAAGTATTGATTAAAGCAACGCCAATACCTTCGCTGTTCTTGTTTTGCCCTTTGCTCCTCCTGCGGCGGCTCTTGCTCGGCGTCTTGCTTCGGGAGGCTAGGTTGGCCTGTGCAGAGGCCTTGCGCCCGGTCTTAAAAGTCTTTGTGATGGTGGTGGGATCGACAGGATCGGGCATGCTGCTGAAGCTCTCTTGTGAGGCCTGATCGAAGTCTTGAGGTCGGGAACGGCGGTGGGCCAGGGCGGGGGAGGAAGCGGGAGACTCATCCTCTGTTTTAGAAGGGCGATGCAGGATGGTGTTGTTTGTGTAGGAGCTGTTGAGCCAGCCAGCTGGTCTGAAGGGTTCATATGGGGTAATGGATATATTAGTATGAACGGCAAGGCTGATGAGAATATATACAAATGTCTCTTTTGGAAGAAACAATGACATACCCTCGGTCTGTAGTCGAGTTAAGAGGGGAGCGCTGAAGTGGAGGAGGGAAACTCATGTACTCTGTTTTGATAGATGTGTTGGGGTCTAAATGTTGCTTCTGATGGTCAGAGCTAGCCAGAGCTGTAGCAGCCTGAGGGAACTCACTCATGGCAGGAGGGAAGAGTGGAAATAAGTTGAAGTCTGTAGAGTGAGAGAGATAAAAAAAAAACAATATAACATTTTTAAGCAAGTCTGTTAATGGAAAAAAAAACACTAAGTAATGAAACTGCAGGACTGTGTTCAATTGCAAAAAACATAATCTTAACAGGTGAGAATATCTTGTGTTTAGTCCAATATTGAGTATCTTATTTCAAGTTTTTTTTTTTTCTTGATTTTAGTCAAGTTCATCTTTTTTCAAGAAAATATTAGTCTCATTATCTTAAAACAAGAACAGACTGTCCCAAATCAGGAAAAAAAACCTTGAAATTAGATAATTTGTCTCCCAGAGAATTATGATAACCACACGCTATCGGACTTATTGTACATAATACAATATATTTTCAGCTTTAATAATTTCTGATTTTGCAGTGTTCCTTTTCTGAATGAATATCTACACTTTTTATATAACAAACTACTAGATCAGGTCAACGCTTTCTACTGACCAAAAAGACTGAATTTAAGATTCATTCATTAATTTTATTACACTGGTCTATTTTATATTTAAAAGGAATTAGAAGAAATATAAATGCAAAATATCAAATAATTACTTATATCAGTGAAAGCAAGATTTCAGAATAACCAAGTAAGTGGTTTTAGCTATCTGTTGCTTCTGATGTTGACAATTGTAGACATTTCTGTGTGAAAGACGAGCCCCAAAGCTCATAAATATGCGTGTCATACTAGGTGAGAACGGGGATAAGGCAGCAGTTGACATGTTCCTGTTTGGAGGATGCAGAATGGAGAAGGGGTGGAAGACTGAGGGACAGGAGCTGGATTCCTGAGATGAGCCCTGGTTCTGTGTCTGCCAACCTGCTGCTGAAGATGCAGGCGGCTGCTGCTGCTGTTGCTGCTGCTGCTGCTGCTGGCGGAGAAGCTCATTCAGCACTTGTTTCAGTCTGGAGAAAAAAGGTACGATAGTACAGGATATTTAAAAAAAAAAAAAGACAAACCACATCATAGGTAAAAAAAAGAAAAAGAAGAAGTTATTTTATTGTGCTGCTTTCACCTTTGTACATTGTTTTGCTGCCAGGCCAGCTGAGTGTAACACTGGTTGAGCTGGTGCATGACCAGGTGAACCTGTGGTGACGACACATTGTTTGGTAACACACTGTACTGACTTGTCAGCAGGGTTTGTAACATATAAGACAGCATCTGTGGAAGGAGTTAAGAGAGGAATGAGATTTATTAAGGCATTTGTCAATCATGACGAGCAAATTTTTTTTTTTACATTTCCCATTGAATGATTTCTTAAGTTTCCTACTACTCTACTTTTCCCATTCCTCATTAAGACTGTCCTTTGGTGTGTGTTTTTTTTCCTCAGTAAACCAACCTGCTGGTCCTGCAGAAGTGTCTGACACATGCTCGTGCTGAAGTCCAGCTGTCTCTGCAGCTGGTTGACCTGCTCCTGCCAGTGGCAAGATCCCTCGGTGAAGGAGAGTTCAGAAGCCCAGCGCAGGTTCTCCTGCCGCCTCGTACCTCCGTGCTGGCTTGCAGACTGGTTCAAACTTCTGGACTGCTGCTGCTGCTTGGTCTTGATCTTGTTATGAGGAGATGGATGCCCACTACCCTCACATGGGAAAGCTGGCGGAGCCTTTAGGTTGCTGATGATAAAGACAAGCCAACATGTCACTTTCACATACAGACTACAATATCAGTGATGGATATTTGAGAAACTAATACTGCAGTCTGACCATCCTTGATTCTTCCTGTTGCTGTAGGGTCGCTGGGCCCTGCTAGAGGAGTAGATGTGAATGTCATCATCAGAGCTGCTCTCTGAGCAGTCCTCCTGTTCCTCTTCCTCCTCTGCACCCATTTCTGAGTGATATTCGTCATCATCATCGTCCTCATCATCGTTGTCATCGAGATGGCAGGGAGTGGAACCCCAGGTAGCCATTGTCCTGGTGATAAATCAGAAAAATGGTAAAAAAAAAAAAATCTATCTATCTGATAACACCAGTATGCAAAACACCTTCAAAAAAGTGACTTCACAAAGACCTCTAAATTGGACCAACAAGAGAAACCCATATCCTACCTTTCATCCCTACTGACAGACAATGAGGGTGTAGCAAGTCCGTCTTGGTTGTCAGTCCTGCATAGAGAGTCACAGAGGCCGCTCCGCCTCTGTTGTTCAGCCATCAGACACTCCAAGTGCTTCCTGCGCTGACGCAGTTCCTCCCGCAGGATCTGGTGGCGACGCATCTCTGACCAAAGCTGCTGGTGATGTAACAACAGAGGGGGCAGGTTAATGGATCTATGTGATTCTCAATAGGCAGGTTTTGATCTTGCTTATTTAGAAGTGTGTCACCTCATTGTCAGTGAATGAAGAAGTAGCTGCTTCAGGAGCAGTCGCTTTGAGCACAGATGAATTGGTTTTAGGCCCAGAGGAAGAAGACATCTGGACGGTGGCCGGGGTGGAAGCTGCGGCTGGAACCTTCCTCAGCAAACCCTGCTGGCTCACTGTGCTCGACATGGACGACTAGAATGGAGATTAAAAATGTTTGATTCACATACAAACATTTAGGCATTTAAAGAAATAGCCTCTGTTTGTAATGTTAATTTCATTGGAATGAATATACAATGTTTGCAAAGTGGAGCCTATAGTGGATTTAAATGTATGGTGACATAAATAGAACAGCAAGACAATTATTATATATCATCAATATTTACATAAAAATGAGCATTTGGCAGCTGGTGGAGGGTATTGTGGGACCTGTTTAATAATCTGTGTGTGTTTGTGTGCATCAGTAGGTTTAGATATCACCATGTTTTATGCATACACGGTGTGTGTGTGTGTGTGTGTGTGTGTGTGTGTGTGTGTGTGTGTGTGTGTGAGATAAATACCTGCAGGTCAGGGCAAGCCCACTGCAGGTCCTGGATCTTGCCCTGTATCTCAATGAGCCTCTGGCGCTCTTCATGGAGCTGTTTCAGCTCCTGTTTCTGCTGACGCAGCTTCTCTTCATACAACTTCTCCCTGTAATTTAAATCAGGAGTAAAGAACAAAAGATGAAGACAATAACAAATCAAGAAAAAAACATGATACACTAAAAAAACAAGTATTTTGGGCGGCTGGCATTGGGATTTATGGACAAATGCTATACCTGGCTTTGCTGGAGAGTGCGAGGTCTCTGGGATTCTGTTTAGGCCCAGACCCTACTGGCCCTGCCACACCAGCTCTGGTGTTATTCGGCCGTTGGTGTAAAGCTTCATCCTCATTGGCTGTTGTTCCATCTGTGTCGTCACTCTGAATACCGACAGATAAACACTGTTCATCTTAAGATTTGAAACGATGGGTGTTTATCATAACAAAGGTACTATTGTGGATGCAGGATAGACAGGATTCCAGTTGTTAAAGGAAAAGCACATCCTAAAGCACTTTTAAAAAGCAGCTGCAGTTATGCTCCCCTTTTTTCTTATTCCCAGAATTACATCACCAAATAGGATGCATTTTTTTTTATTTTAGAGAAAATACTTGGTTAACACCATTCAGTCAACTGCCTCACCTGAACCATGGCCACTAACTCCTGCAGCTGTCGGAGTTTCTGCTTCGCTGTCTGCCGATGAACCTTCTGGGAAAAACCTGCTTCATTCCCAAGGCTGCTTCTCCGACTGGACCCTGAGGCCTCACTGTCTGGAGCTGCAGCCTGTGCCCCTCGGTCATTATTCAGACCATCATCATCGTCATCCTTCACCTGATTATATGGGGTGTCCCTATTATACTGGCACTCTAAATGGGATCAAAATTATAAGAATATCATTTACATTTCAGAAATCAGTCATAATTTTATGTGACTGAGTATGAAACAACACATCTGTGCACCATCAAATCTTTGGTAACACTTTAGTTGAAGGTACCATCAAAAGACTGATATGACAATTTCATAATTGTTAAATGACACATTCATGACTGAATCATAAACCTTATGTCAATGTCACAAACATTAGTGACTGCTGTCGTTAAGTGTCATTGTGCTTAATGACAGATAGACAATGCTTATTGAATAAAGTGTTACTGCTGCAGTAACACTTCCAATTAAGTGCACTAACACTTCAGATAAACTGTTGCAGTGACACCATATATATAGATGCTACAGTCCTCATCACAAGCAGCCTCTGTTCAAAAGTCCTGCATTGGGAGCCCTTTCACACATGTCATTACCCCTCATTCTGCCTCACCCTTTCCTGTCATCTCTATGCTGCTGTACTATCAAGTAATAGCAAAAAAAATCCAAAAATATACTTAAAAAAAGAGCGACACTCAATGACACCAGTGATCAGTGTTTATGACATCGACATAAAGTTATATGACGGTGTCATATAAGCATCTCATGTCAGTCTTAAGAAAATACCTTCAAAAAAAGCATAACCAAGTCTTTATTCAAACCATTTACCTTGACTTAAAAAAACTCAAAAAGAAGTGTTATGACCAGGTGTGACAGTGACAGCAACGTGCAGAGTTGTGTATGGGCGTACCTATGGCTGATGGGACATTAAGGCTGCGGAGGTTGGCTGCTGACCGGTTGTTGATCTCACATTCGGTGTTGAGTCTGCCGTCCCTGTTGTTGCTGGCACTGCTCCTGACGCTGCGCCCGTTGCTCAGGCTGTTCAAGTCTGTCCAGTTCCCACTTCGTTGGGGGTTTCTGAACAGATTGTCTGATTGTTACACATACATTACCATGCCAGTAATTGAATTACACACAGACATACTGATCTATTGATGGCACAACATTCCCTTTTTGCTGTCCTGCTAAGCATGTAACAGTAATGTTTAGCTATTTTATCAAAATCTGTGTATGATTAAGTCCAGTATTTTTTAAGAAAATGTGTCATTTTATGCATTTACAGACCCACCTTATGTTTGTAACAGGCTGGTGATTCTCCTGCTCAGAGTCGAACACAGCCTCAAACATAGAGCCGTCCTCTGTCTCATCCTCATCCTCTTCCTCCTCATCATCATCCTTCACATTTTCATTGACTGCATCCACCATCATATCAGAAGTCTGCTCATAGTACTGAACCAACTCACGCAGCTCATTCAGACGCTTGTGAACCTCCTTTAGCTTTCTGTAGGGTGACAGAGGGACAGTAGTAGTTCATTATCTTTTCCGGTTACCCATCCTACTCTTTAAATTCAAGAGTCGCCTACAGAAAGGCACCCCTATAACCAGACAAAACTCTGAATCTGTTTCAAAGAAACTTCAGCAACAGTGGATTCTACAGGGAGATTTGTAGTAGGGGAGGCTATCTGTGATATTATCATACATCTCAATATACTTGGATATCGAATATATTGTTATCATAATACAGAAATAAATATATTGTAAGAAATTTCATCTGTAACTTATCACAATGTTTGTGACTAAGGGAGAAAAAGCAGTAATTATGCATTTATAGAATCTATTTACCCCTATGTTGAATGTTATTCTACTCTTACTCAAAATTTATTAATACTCTAAGTATAGATTTATTGCCCAAATTGTCACATTTGTAATAGGGTTTCTTGCAGTACAGTTATAGGACATCATCTCCACTCTATTCTACAGCAAGCTCTTATTGATTAGTTAACTCGCCTTTTCAATTAGTTGATGCTTTGTGTTTTTATTTTTTAAGTACCTGAGCTTATCTGTGGAGTGGGAACTGTCCTGGTGTTGCGTGAGAGACGGATGAAAGGAAGTGGAGGCTGAGGCCCCATTAGAGCAGAGAGCAGATGGACAATCTGAAGATCCTCCCATACTCAGACTGCACTGTGTTGACAAGCCACGACCTGTGTGTAACCACATGCGCTTCATCAGCACTTTTCTTTTGTTTTTATATACAAAGAATAATTGCAAAAAGGCTTAAGAGATATTCTTACAAGAGTTATTGTTAAGAGTCTGGTCTCTGAGTGAATGCAACTCCTGCAGGATCTTATCCATGGTTTGCTTCTTGTCTTGGAGTTCTTGAAGCTTAGTGAGTTTGGCGCTGGCAGCTGTGGCCCCGATGTCTAGGCCAGTGTGGGGACCAGAAGCCGAGTGAAGAAGGGGCCTGTGTTGAGGTGGGCCAACAGGCTGGGGAGCCCTGGACCAGCTCACCTCTCTGGACAGGGAAAGACTCTCTGCCTGACGTCGGTTGTCCGGCACTGCTTTAGTCTGCAGAGCATAAATAGTGGGACACCTCGAGTAAACATTTTTTTTAATTTATACATTAAACTGTAAATAGAATTTGTGATAAAACAACTTTCATGCTGCATGTCAGATAAGTGACAAGGACTGAACAGGTCAACCTATCAGTTAGTCTCACCATTTACTGTTATTGGACTGTGACACAAGAGATATTGTGGTTCAGTTTTCATATCAACATAAATTTAAAGTTGCATTTGTCAGATGTCACAGCATAACATTTCAAATATCTAAAACAGAATAGAATGTTTTAAAACTTGTAATTTTAATTTGTTTTCACTAAATATCAAGACATAGAAACACTGATTTAATGACACATGCTTTTCTATGTTTTCGACATTTTTCCAAATATGTCAGTATAGTTCATTAAAGGGAACATTCCCCAAATTAAATAATGCGGTTATTAAGAAGACACTTCATATGCAGGGATGACTGTACCTGAGAGTCATGTAGCTGGTTGTGGAACCGCTGGATCAAATCGTTTAACTCCTCATTCAGCTCTGATGTGATGCTCAGGCCTGACACACTGCCTGTGGTTTCTGTGACAACTAATACAACACCAAATGCCACAGGTATTAAACATAGTGGAGCATTTTGTGTTTCAATCATTGATTAAATGGTTCATTATTACTTCCTTAGAATTATCCATTTCCGTCTGCAAAAATAATATTGTACACTATTCCCCCCCACAATTTTGTGATTGATTTACCACAAATCTACACAAACATACTGGTATGTGAATATGCCTGCACCCTAACCAACTGTGTGTTTCTCACCAGTGTCCTCAATCACAGCGAGTGCATGTTCTGCACTATGCTGCATGGCCATCAGTGCTTCCTGTCGGCCCTGCAGAGCCCGGAGCTGTTCCTGCTGCTCCAGCATCTTCTTCAGCAGCTCGTGCTGCTTACGCAAGTTCTCCAGCTCTTCCTTCTGGTCAGCTCGCACTGTCTCTGGCCTGACGCCCTGCATAATACACACCCACATCTCATTACCAACACTGACTCTTCCAAAACAGAGCAACATCAACATGGCTTGTCAGGTACTGACAAAGCAAGTTAAGAATACGGTAACCTACAAGCATTTAAAAAAAACAAAGAAATGACAAACTGCTCAGTTTAAAGACATGATCCCAGTAACACTGGCTACACATAAATCAACAGTAGTATACCCATACTAGAGTTTGGCAAAAACTGTCCTTAATAAACATACACACCATTGCATTGGAGGCATCTGAAGAGCGCACATCAATATTTAGAGAAGTGCTCTCTGCCAATGAACCCGAGCCCACTGCAGAGTCAAGGGTCCCCACCTCATCCTCCTCATTCTCCCGTGCCTATGGAGACAGTGGAGTGACATTCACGTAGAGAAAAAAAGAAAAGGTTTTTTCTCATCATCCATTTGCCTTTGTGAAAGGGAATAACAAGTATTTCAAAGGAAATATATTAACCTAGATGTCCCAAAAAAGAAAATGCCTGTTTGTATCAGATAATAGAATACAAAATCCTGGATGTTCAATACATACCTATATTCCTTGATATAAATGAAGGCATAATAATTTCTCACAGAAACCCAGAGCAAAAAATAGCATGCTGTTATGAGGGTACTAGAAGATGAAAGCAGATGAAATATGACCAGCTGACTGATGAAGTGTTTCAAGCCACACAGAACGATGGCAATTAATAATATATGTTTGACAAGCTGCCAATGAGAAAACGCGAACAGGTTCCTTTTCAACTATGTGTTAGCATATGAAAGGGCACATTCTACTGAATTTGAACGCCTTTGTCTTAAAAAAACGCAATACCAGAAGATTAAAAATAAGCCCGAGACACAAATGACACACTCACCAGCATTTTCTGCAGGAACCGTAAATAGGACTTCTCCTGCTCTTTGAGGTGGTCGATGAGATGGGAGAGACGCTCCACGTTTGCCGGTACGTCATTCTTCTCCACCAGGTCATCCCGCATGGAGCTCGCCTTACTGATGTACTCCCGGATCTGGACTAGTTTGCTCACCACCTGAGACAACACAAAGAGCAAGGGGTGGTGTGATTTGCGTTATCAGAGGTGTCAACGAAAGAAGAGACAGAAAAAAAGAGGGAAAGGAAAAAGGTGAGCAAGAATCTGTAGCGACTCCTCAGATTGGACTAAACAGGGGCAGGAGGAAAAAAAGTCACCCAGCACCAAGGGTGTCATATTTATAAATTGGCCTAAATACGGCCTAGTTTCAGCTGCACTAGCTCTCCCTCACTTTCACCCTAGTTTTGGTTATGAGCCTGGAGTGCAGGGATGTTGCTATGTAGGCTACATATGACTGGGGACACAAGTTTAAAATGAAATGTAAAAAAAAATCTTTTGCAAAGCAGGATTGTTATTAAAATTAATGAAAACATTTAAACACAATAAATAATAATATAGTGTCTTCTTTGCACACAATTATCAGATTATATTAAAAAGGAGGTGTGCCACTGTTGTTTATCATTGTTTATTACAGCTCTGTTACCTCAAGCCACTACAGGCCACTAACTCCTTTGCTTCTGCATTTGCTGGTAACAATTATAATTGAAACTAAAAAAATGTCTTTTTTTCCCCGTTTTAAAGGTTGGAGGAGACATATTTGCCACTGCTGTATTTCCCTATACATGGGTTGTTTTACTGCAATTGAGCTTACCGCTAGTTCAAATACAGCAGAATCACCATCATAATATAAAAGTGACAATGTACTGAACTCATAAAAAAAAAAAAAAAAAACACACCACACACACATACATAAATACATATTTACACACACACACACACACACACACACACACACACACACACACACACACACACACACACACACACACACACACACATTAAATATACACAAACATAATATTTAATAATAATTATTATAATAAGAGCTAAGAAAAATATGTGGTGCTGATAAAACTAAACACTACCTGGCTGCTGTCTATTGCGGGATCTCCTCTCTCATATTCTCTGTGAGCCAGGAGCCCCCTCTCAATGGCACCGTGGCTGAGCCTTGACAATTCCTTGGTCTGAACAACAGGGGTTAACGTATCTCTAAGTCCTGGGCTCTGTTTCTTAGTTTCCTTGGCGATAGCTGGGGTGGTTGGGGCAGAGGAGGAGGGAGGTAGCAACCCCTTGCTCCGGTTAGTATTTACATGAAGAGGTAGGAAGTTGTAGGGCTTCTTGTTTTCTCCAGCTAACTGGCGCTGGTTGTTGGCAGCTGTGACACGGCCCTGGGAGTCACTGCCAATGCTCCTCTAAGGAAAAAAGAAGACATCAGGCAAAAATCACTTCTCCAGACTCTGTACATTTCCTTACAAAAAGCCACTGTAAGCATTGATTTTATTTTAAATTGGTGTCTACTAAAAAAAAGTGCATTTTCATTGTTAGATACGTTTTTGTGCTGTGCTCTTCATGCAAATGTAACAGTATCCAATGAAATCAATGCAACATTTACAACATCCTTTCTATGACTTCATCCTTGTCCACCAAGGAAGTTCTTGGTGGACAAGGATGTTCGATGTTCTTTAAAAAAATGTTCTCTCCTCATGCTTCCATGTACAGCTCTGCTATTCCAACACTGTCAGCTGTGCGGCAAGCCAAACCAAGCCATAACTCAATACTAAACTATGAAAAAAATTCTGCAGTTGATTCCTCTGCTGCTTGCCAGAATGACAGTACAGTACATTGGAATTTTATCACTGAACAAGACTTACAACCATTTATTTGATATGACAGCATGATTAAAATTAGGATTTGCATTTTAAGTCCACAAGAATCCAAAAGCAATACAAGCAAAAATGATGACTTAAAACAAAAGACTGTCTGTGTTCAGTAGAAATTAAACACCATGCCACTGTGGCGCTGTGTCCTTGTGTTTATGTTGACAGAGGACTTACAATAAATACAGGTACCTGCTCATCAAAACATCTATCAATAGCACCAGTAGTGGTACAAACATCACATTCAATGAGATCATACTAGGACCACTACAGAGACACCACCTATTGTGGACTGTTGTGTTACAAACCAGCCAGCCAACAGCTTGTCATACAGAAGTAAAAGGCAGCAAATGGGACATGATAATAAAAAAAAAAAAACTCTAAACCACAACTTGAGACTTGAATGGTATTGCAAACTGTACTCACTAGTACAAGATTGAAAATAGACTGAAGATGTCATATTTGACTATGGGTGGTTATTTCTTTTGATAGCTGGGTTTTGATTAAAAAATGTTGATGCTATCTGTCTCTCGAACTGTCAGCTCACCACAACCACCTTGTGTCAAAAACCTAGCCCTTTTCCCTTGAAACATGCACTGAAAAGCAACATATTGACAATGGAGCACAGCAGCTTTTCACCTCATCCAGGTCTGTGAAATTGATCCGCTGACGCAGTTTGTCCAGCTCAGCCTGGTCTGGGACAGACATCTGGGTGGTGTATTTGATGTGAGGGAAGGTGTGAGGGGTGCGTGCCCTCCTGCGACCCGCTCCAGGGGTGGACTCTGGCGAAATATCATTGGTCAGGCGGCTCTCCACCACTGTAGCCGACAGCTTCTTCTTGTTCTTTTCTGAAGATCGGTTGGCTTTTTTCTGCTGAACACCCCAGTCCTGATCCAGAAGCAAAACAATTACACTGTTACTCATTTTATGTTATAGGGACAGATAAGACTTCGATGTACTGTACATTTCAAACATATGGTGAAACTCTGGAAATTTGCAATGCTTTTCCGCTAGAGAGTGAGATATATTTTGCTGATCAGCACTATATTTTATACTTGGGAGAATATTGGTTACATAGTTGTGGTGAAATTGTCTGTACATCAAATGCAGATTGTCAGATTCAGCTATTCTGAGCAGCCTTTACCATGTTGTTGAGTCTATCTTCCAGGCTGCCGTTGGTTACAGTCCAGTTGTGCAGCTCTTCTGCGCTATCATCAAAAGGAGTGCCTCCAGTTGCCATGTCACCCACTAGCAGCTTGCTGGAATTCACAACAAAAATCCATACAGGCCGTTACACATCATGTTACAGTTGAGAAAAATAGACCTTTTTTTCCCCCACAGCAGCCACACTGCACATGTTGTGCAGGCTCCGCTATGCCAGAATAGAACCTTAACTAGTATTATTGGTAACACCTGAGTTCAGCTACCTCATGTAAATATGGATGCTGCAAAAAAATTGTCTAATGAAAGTTACAGCTTAACTCTAGAGTAGACCAGAACTTTTCAAAGTGTGAGTCTGAGAGCCTTCCATCAGACAAAGCTTAGAAAAAGGCCCCCTCCCATTCATCCCCTTAATCACTTGCTCAATTCCTCGATGCCTATGGGGGTATGATTGTGTTATTTGACACTCAACACTTGAGCTATATGGTAACCTTTCATTGCTATTTAAGCCTATAGACTACAGCCAATACATGGTGAAGTTTCTGACTCTAGTAAAAGGGTAAAAGCATCAACAAAAAAGCAATCCCCCAAACTACATTACTGTCTTTTTAACCAAACCACATAGATTTAGGCTATTCTACAAGATGCTATTTTGATAACTAAGGTATTATTTATTCACTAAGCCCCCCGATGAAAACAATCAGTCACTTCCCCCTGTAACGGTACCCAGCAAGCAGACTTGACATTTAGTCATGTATGTCTTATAAGTGGTCCATCATGGTTCTCAGGCTAGCGGCTAATAACCCGGCTCACCTCACCGCCAACAACACAACGTTACAGCTAACATGAAGCATCAAATGCGTCATTTCTCACCAACAGCAGGTCCTGTCCACTTTGACTAACGATCATTTATGCGGTCGCGACAGACATCCGTCCGGTGTAACGTTACCGTTGACGCTACCGACTGGTCTGACCTGTCCCGGTAATGTTAGATGCAGTTGGATCATATATGTGTGTGTGTGTGTGTGTGTGTGTGTGTGTGTGTGTGTACGGCCCGCTCGGATTCCCGGGGGGGGCAATGAGAGCTTCCCTCCACCACTCAGCGAGTTAGCGCGATTTCTCCGTCACTAACGTTACTCCCCGCATGAACAGTAGCTTGCGTTAGCTCGGCGGGATAACCGGTATGACCGTGTCCGTAGTCAACACACGCGCACGTTAACCGTCTTTGTGGCCAGGGGCTGGTCCCTCGGTGAACTTCACTAGCTTAACGACTGTGACCCAGTTCCAGAATCGCATCGTCATGGCAACCGCGATTCGCACCGCCGAGTTAACCCACTGACCGTCACCTGCGCGTGCGTTTGTACCGATAACAAAAAAAAACGTCAGAGGCTTGAAGCTTGTACGGGTCTGCGGCTAATGCTAACTTACGTAGCTTGCTAGCAGCGGAGCTAACTTTAAAAATGCCTCGACACTAAAGTTTTAAACCGACAACGCGTTAGGGATGAACTTAACGCAGGCTCAGAGAGGCGAAGCTCGGGCTCGCGCACGGACGAGTCGAGCTAACGTTAACACGAGACAGCTGGCGGAATAACTGGCTTTTATGCGCATTTTGTTTATCCAAGTTGGTTTAATTTTAAACACCCGTTACCGTTCAAACGTGAATGTGAAAGAGCCGTTCTCGCCGACCGCTTCATGTGGTGAAGGCTCGTTTAATACGGCGTCTCCCGGGGCCACATGAGAAACAATAACGTCCAGTTGGTCCCCAAAACGCAGCGAGCCTCTTTTCTATCCACTCCTGGATAGATGTGAGCGGGCCTGATATGAGCACTCCCGGACAGCAGGGGGCAGTGCACGTGCACCAATGTCGCCAGTAACACTGCAGGAAAAGAGAGAGAAGAAGAGGAAAAAGAAGCACATTAAAGTCAAATAAATAGTGGAGAGCCGAACTCCGAACTCACACATTTTTAGTAATGAAAAATAAAATTGAACCTAAGGGGTTTTGTGCAGATATCTGGATAAAAATACAACACGCTAGGTAAAACATAAAAGTCAGTGAACAGTCGTATGTAGTTTATGGAATGCAGCACATATTGGGCATAAAAAGGGAATGACAGAGCAGACGAGGTGGCAAAGGGGTTCAAGAGTAATAACGTTAATAGAATAGTTAGAAAAACTGAAAGCTAAGTTAAGGGCATGTAATAAACAGAGATTAAATGAAAAGTGGCAGAAACACTGGAGCATGTCATGGTCTGTACGAGGCACAGTGAAAGCAGCAGAGTCAAAGCCTCAGTTCAGTTTGACATAATAGCTATTCTACAACAGAACACATGCATTACCGTTAGCAGTCCATTTTCAGTAATAAAGTCGCCAATTTAATTTAAAAATATGTACGTATGTACAAATATGTGTTTTTCTAAAATGTACATTGTTTTGTTTTATTGTAAATATTAGTATGGTATTAGCCTTAGATGTTCAGCGGCGGTAACGGAAAAAAACTCGTTGTTTGCGATCTGCAAACAACACAGAAGAAGAAAAAGCCCACCGGAAGTGTTTTAGTGAAACGCAGTATCCTGTTGTCGTTCTCTGATCGTTTGAGGAGCAGGTCGTGGTCTTTTACTTGGAGCAATCATGGCGCTACTGGCTTAAAGAAACCCAACAATGGGGCTGTTTTTTTGGAGATATATTTACGTACCATCGATTTTTTGTGGGATTTCGACTTCAAGTCTTCAATTCTGTGTCCGCACCGACTGAGTGAAGCAGACAGTTAGCCACGTAGCGCCGAAGCTAACGTGGGCCTGCTAACGTAGTTAGCGAACGGAAGCTATTTTTTCCCCCCATATAATAAATCCAATCAAAGAGACTACTTGAACATTTTGTTTAACGTTTTTGAGTGGAACACTCGGATAACTACCCGAGGGAAATCATGGGTTCGTCCAAGAAGCACAAAGAAAAGAGCCGCGACAAGGACGCGGAGGAGCGTCGCCGCGAGCATAAGAAACACCGCCACAAGGACCGAGACAGAGACAGAAACTCCGAGCGCGATGGTGGGACCCGAGATAAAGAGAAGCGGAAGCGCTCTGGGTCCAGGGAAAGAAGCGGCCGGGAGAGCCGCAGCAAACGCGAGAGGAGTGGCGAACCCCGGGTGAAAAAGGAGAAAGTTGATCTCGGATATCAGGACGGCAACACAGAAGCGGGACCCCAGTCTGCGAGCGGAGATGGGTCGCTCAGCATCGAGGAGACCAACAAACTTAGAGCCAAGCTGGGCCTGAAGCCGCTCGAGTTAAATGAGAACAAAAAGGAGCTTGGCACCAAAGAGGATCCGATGGTGGCGGAGACCATCAACCCGATTCTCATCCAGAAGCAGAAGGATATAAAAGAGAAGCTTGCGGCTATGAAAGAGAAACGCATCCAGAACCAGAAACTGGGAAAAGTCAAGTCTTTAATAGGAGACGACTGGCTGGATGACACCACTGCTTGGGTAGAAAGGAGTCGTAAAATGGCTAAAGAGAAAGAAATGGCAGAGAAAAGAGCCAAGCTCTTGGAAGAGATGGATGAGGAGTTTGGTGTCAGCAGTCTGGTGGAGGAGGAGTTTGGGCAAAGCAGGAAGGAGGCATATACATCCGGAGACCTGAAGGGACTCAAAGTACAGCACAAGGTGGAATCCTTCAGCGAGGGCCAGACTGTCATCCTGACACTGCAAGACAAAGGTGTGCTGGAAGAGGAGGAAGATGTTCTTGTGAATGTTGGACTGGAGGACAAGGAAAAAGCCGAAAAAAATGTGGAGCTGAAAAAGAAAAAACCTGACTACAAGCCCTATGAAGAAGAAGAGAGTGTAGATGATATGGTTACCTTTAAGTCCCACTCTGTTCTGTCAAAATATGATGAGGAGATTGATGGTGAAAAGAAAAAGAGCTTCAGACTGAAGGCAGGGGGATTTGCAGATGGAGAGCGAGAGCGGGAGATCCAGGCCATGAGAGAGGCTCTAAGAAATCAGGCCCAGTCCTTGGAAATGCCCTCCCTCTCTATTGCATCAGAGTACTATACTCCTCAGGAAATGGTCGGCTTTAAAAAGACAAAGCGCCGTGTGAAGAAGATCCGAAAGAGGGAGAAGCAGAGCACCATAGATGAGCATCTGCCCGATGACAGCCGGAGTTCTGACTTTGGCTCCAGGATGCGTGGCAGAGGCCGCAAACAGGTGGATGATGAGGGCGTGGAGGTTAAGGAGGAGGAGAGCAAAGCGCCACTTGTTGTCCCCCAGATGTCTGATGACATCAGGATGGCAGAGATGGACATAAGTGACGATGACGACTTTACACCTCCTGAGCCTGCTGTAATTGAGGAGGATGAGGCAGAGCAGGAGCTGCAGAAACAACTGGAGAAGCAGAGAAAACTAAGGCAGAAGCAGCTTCTTAAAGACTCTGGGGAGAAGGTGGCAGAGAAGATCAAAGGACTCGGTAAGGGTGACAACGACAATGATCCAGAGAAAAAGAACAACATTGTTTTCAACGCGACCTCTGAGTTCTGCAGAACTCTGGGTGATATTCCAACTTATGGCCTGTCAGGCAACAGAGAGGACCAAGAGGACATTATGGATTTTGAGCAGGAGGAAGAGAAAGATGATGCTGGAAATTCAGACTCTGATATGGATGAGAATGTCGGATGGAGCACGGTTAACTTGGATGAGGAGCAGAAACCACCAGATTTCTCCACAGCCTCTGCCACTATTTTAGACGAAGAGCCCATCGTCAATTCTGGGCTTGCTGCTGCTTTGCTGTTGTGCAAAAACAAAGGTCTTCTGGACACCCAAATGCAGAAAGTAGCTCGTGTCAGAGCACCGAAAGGCGCCCTGCCCAATGACAACTACTGCATTGAGGACAAGATGGGCTTCGATGACAAGTACAGTCGCAGAGAAGAATACAGAGGCTTCACCCAAGATTTCAAGGAGAAGGACGCCTATAAACCAGATGTTAAAATCGAATATGTGGATGAGTCTGGGCGGAGGCTGACTCCAAAGGAAGCTTTCAGGCAGCTTTCACATCGCTTCCATGGGAAGGGTTCTGGAAAAATGAAGACAGAGCGGAGGATGAAAAAGCTTGAGGAGGAGGCACTGCTGAAGAAGATGAGCAGCAGTGATACTCCACTGGGGACAGTGGCATTGCTTCAAGAGAAGCAGAAATCCCAGAAAACACCATATATTGTGCTTAGTGGGGGTGGGAAGAGTATGAATGCCAACACCATTACTAAATAGATTTTGGGGAAGGGTAAATTCTCTTTAACACAAAAATAAACATTCACACACACACACATCAGGCTGTTTTACAATTAAAATGTAACTGCTACAAATGATTGCATAATTCATAAAGCATTGTTGTATGTGTAGTAAAATCCTGTTCAATAAAATGAATACCAATTAGAGAAGTTTTTTTATCCTTTGTGTTGCAGCTTTTATAGTGAAGAGCAACTCTTAAGTAAAAGTTTATAATTAAAACTCTTCCTTCAACGTAAGGCTAAATTTGTGATTGTACCCTGTGAAGTGTCAGTGTTACCGAACAATGATTTCGATGTTCTTTGCATTAAATTTGGTTTACAACAAACCTAAGTGGCTTTAAATAAAACATTGCAAATGGTTGATACTGAAAAAGCTGTATATAACTTTCCATTAAACATATTTCAGAAGCAGAGCAACAAACTCCTGTAATATATTTTCCAGTGGAAGTGCACTACTGTTGCTGCGTACTACAATAATGTTATGGTTATTATTTATAGTTAATTATTTGGTTAGCTGCCAAGGATATATATGTATATATATATTATGCATTCTGCAAATGTTTACATTAAACATGGTCCAAAAATAGGATGGATTTTATCCAATAGATGGCAGCCGTGTGAAGGCTGGTCAAAAGGCACATGACATTACTGGTAGGTGATGACTTGCAAAACCTTTCTCTAATTTTTATTGCAAAATTATTCAAATTAATTTTATTATAATTGAACTAAAGTTAAAACTTAAGTAGGCATTTAATTAATCTTTAACATTTAATATCAACATTGCACACTTAGAGCTACTGAGTGATTTAATACCTCTAAAGGAAACTCACATTCGTCTAGATTGCCGAATAGTTACGAGGCTCACAATATGGCTCAATTATAAATCAGTTTATTTCCTCCTTATTTCTCCATTAAGTTGCATAGACGATCATGTCGCCTCTCGACTGGAACTAATGTCGACGCTTAAGGAACCCGTCGAACTCTTATTTAGGTTGCACAAAGTATTTAGCTTTGCTAACATCCGCGAGCTAACACCGCTTATCCGACGCGACATGAACAGCATTGATGGCTAGAGTCCTACACGGTAACGGTAGGTAGGCACGTTAGAAAGTAACACGTAATCCGAACCAATATATGGGACACGGAAACAAAGGTTTACAAAAAATTACGGTAAAAATAACTGTTATAATGGTTAAACATCGTTCCGACGTGTCAGCTGGTTTGGCACCATCCTGTTGTGTCGCTAGCGAGCTTAGTGACGGCCAGCGTTTTAAGGAGCTTTGATGCTTGGGAACGCTGTCGTGTTCCTCGAAGCGTCTCTCTGGGAGTAATTTTCTTTTGCACTTGCATGTCGTGCAAGTGCAAAAGAACCGGTGGGTTCAGATAGGCTGTTGTCGACGGCGAGAAGCGGCTCCTCAACCTTGAAGAGTTCCCGTCACGTCGCAGTAAACATTGAACGGATTAACGTCACCAGGAGTCATGTCAGCGCCCAGACATGTGTTGCTGTGGCGTGTGTATTTTATTTAGTAGATTTCAGGTTGAAGATAAGGGTGTAGTGGGGAAAATAAAGCTCTGTCGTTCATCCGCAAACCTGCTGTAAACGACAAGTGAGGATCCTCAGCATCCATTCACATCTCAGTGTGACGTACATTCGACCAGTTTCAGCCAGGATTATGTTGGGTGTTTATGCAAGATATTTGTGGTAAATCCTGAACATTATTACCTGTAATGTTAAGCTGCGGTTGCAAAATGTGTTTCTTTGGTTTTACGATTCAATGCATATAACAATTATTAGTTTACAATCAATTCTAATTTTATTTCAAAGTTTTACCTTCATAAATGTAAATGTTGAATAAACTCCTGTCATGTTTTCTGTTATCCTATATTTATTTGTATTCTTTTATTCTTATTCATTATTCTTCAACCGTTTTGTTCTTGAACTTGGTGTCTTATTAAAACAATTGAAAATTATGTAGGTATTTATATAGATAATGATACATTTGATTATATTGCACATTTAATTCATTAATTTTGTAGTAGTAGTAAAAGATTTAAAATAGTTAAGAAGGCTTATCAGCAGGCTGATATCATAAATACCATATCAATAGTATTTATCCAATACCATACATACTATTTAATTATGACTGAACAGTGCCATTATAGAATGCCATAATATAACTTTGACTCTTTAAATGGGTAAGAAGCTTCTCTGTTACTCTGTATTGCAAGTGTCTGAGAAATGCGTTATTTCCACATTAAGCAGACTGAACTTTATTATGCCCAAATATGGAATGTCTTATTCTAATAATCCGGTTTGTTATTTCCGCAGGCTCTAACTTCACCCAGTGAATCCACAGGCTGTTGTAATGTCGGAGCCTAAGTCCCCTACTCCAACTGCTGGAGACACATACAAAGGCTGGCTCTTCAAATGGACCAACTATATAAAGGGTTACCAGAGACGCTGGTTCGTTCTAAGCAATGGACTGCTATCATATTACAGGTGAGGCATCTAGCTTATTAAAGCTGCAAGTAACAGTCCTTTTATTGTTCTGTGAGCTTTTTTTTTTTTTTTTTTTTTACACTTAAGGAATCCATTACATTTCAAGTGTTTTTACACAAAATACATGTCACAATTACAAACCTGAGGTGATAGTTTCAGTTTGTCTGACTGTATTTTGTCTTGATCCCAGGGTTCTTTAGGGTTTTCTTTTAATTATGGATAATTAGAATAGATAATTTATGGAGCAGTAATTAGCTCCTTATCAAATAACAATAATAATATTATTTTAAAAAAGTGGTCCGTGCCAAATAATGGTTGGCAAAATGAGAAAGTCAAAAACTTTAAAATACAGGTTTAAAAAGCATTAACTTGATTTCTCGAAATGTGCATTTTGTGTTTATGGTTTGTTGTTTTTTTGCCATATAAAGGTCCATTTCAAATTTTTCTATAAAAAAAATATATATATATATGAAATGTAAAATGGTGTAACAGAAAAAGAATGATAAATGTGTTCTTTGAAGAAGTTTTTTCTTATTTTTTAAAACCCTTTTTAAGAGTTTTAAACTATATGGTATCAAGTTTTTAGGGTTACACCACATGACATTTTAGACATTGTCCCATAAATAGTAATTTCTCGCATCAGGAAGCAGTGGTTTAAGAAACCTAACATCTGACTATTCTTCATTTGCCTCCAGGACCCAGGCAGAGATGGGTCACACATGCCGGGGCACCATCAACTTGGCCACAGCCAACATTGCTGTAGAGGACTCGTGCAATTTTGTCATTTCCAATGGCGGGGCACAGACCTACCACCTGAAAGCCAGCTCAGAGGTGGAGCGACAGCGCTGGATCACCGCTCTGGAGCTCGCCAAGGCGAAGGCCGTCCACATGCAGGCCGAATCAGGTGAGAGGAGAAGAAACGTTGGTTATTGTGATAGTATCACAATCCATGAAATAAGTCAAGATACCAGCAGTAGCGCCGAGGATGGGCATTGATGTGCAAAACATTTTCCTGTGATATTTCTTTGTTTGATGGTCATATTCCCTTCCTTCTCCTTTAGATGACTCGGGTGACGATTGTCCTGCAGTGCCACCCACCCCAGGTCAGGGTGGAGGCCGTAACTCAGAAATCCAGTCCACACTACGCATACTAGGCAGCAAGGTGGAGGACCTTACCACCTGCAATGATCTCATTGTCAAGCATGGCTCTGCCCTCCAAAGGTATGTCATTCTAAACTGACCAGAAAAAGAAATATTATCCAAGCGAAAGATGACTAATAGTAATTTAAACTACCCTTCAAAAGTTTGGGGTCACCCAGACATTTTTGTGTTTTCCATGAAAGGTCACACTTTTATTTATCAAATGAGCTGCAAAATGATTAGAAAAGTATAGTCAAGATATTGACAAGGTTGGAAATATTTATTTTTATTTGTAAATAAACTTTGCTTTCGTCGAAGAATGCTCCATCTAACCAGCTAAATTATTTATTCTTAACATAATCGCACAAGGGTTTTCTAATCATCATTAGCTTTTAATGCAACAGACACAATGTACTATTAGAATACTTAAGTGATGGTTGCTGGAAATGGGCCTCTATACACCTATGTAGATATTACATTAAACACATTGTTCGATTCCTTCATTCCTCACACAGGTCTTTGTCCGAACTGGAGGGGATTCGTGTCGGAGGGGACATGGGGGAAAAGACCAGACAAGTCACAGAGAGGGCCACACTGTTCCGGATCACCTCTAATGCCATGATCAATGTAAGTTAACTTCCTGTCAATCCCTGAGAAACGCATCATACAATTTTAATGAGTTAACCAACTGACTTGTTGCTCCCGCGTGTGCAAAGGCATGCAGAGACTTCCTCTCCCTGGCTCAGAGCCACAGTAAGCGCTGGCAGAAAGCCTTACAGGTTGAACGAGAGCAGAGGATCAGGCTGGAGGAGACTCTGGAGCAGCTGGCCAAGCAGCACAACCACTTGGAACGAGCTTTCAGGGGAGCAACGGTTCTCCCTTCTTCATTCAGCAATCCCACCTTGGGCAACAAAGGTACGGCTGCATGCTGCATACCAATGCCAGTTAACTGGGACCAGGTCAAGCTCAAGCCTGCTTGAATTCAGCATTAATTCTTCCACCCTTCTCTCTTGATTTTAGGTGGTGTTTCGGGAAAAGGTGATGCCAGTGACGAGGATGACGAAAATGAATTTTTTGATGCTATGGAAGACCCGGCAGAGTTTATTACTGTTCCTGCTGATCCCAAGTATCACAGGTTTGTCTTTTTTTTTAATCGTCAATGATTTTATGTTTTAAGCAGCTAAACCAGGAAAATTACTTTTATTACATTGGCTACATAATTTACGCTGGAAGGCAATGAATGAATGAATGGTAAAGTTGTCACCAATTTCATAAAAATGGATACAAATGTCCAAATTCATTTGACATACAGAGAGATGCGAGCCACAGACTGACAGACGCTTCTTGCTGTATAGATAGTTTTTCTTTCTGTGTTCTTTTTCGCTGTTAAACCTCCACTCACTCTCTTGCTTGTCTGTCTTCCAGGAGATCTGGCAGCAATGTTAGTGGGTTCAGCAGTGAGATTGGAATGGACGACCAGTCTGTAAATGTATGTCAAGTTTGTGTTTTCACTGCAAAAACAAAATCTTTATAAGTAAATATTTGTTTTGGGTACAATGAGTCCAATATTGAACAGAACTATATTGCAACTGGCAGATAACTTTGCTTCAATCAGGAAAAAAAAAAATAAATAAGAAAAATATTCTGCCACCTGCAAAATGATAATTCTGCTTAATATTGGATAAATTTACTAAAAACAATATATTTATACGTAATCGTTAATGCAGTGTTGGAGTTTTTTGTTTGTTTTTTTACACTGCCCCTTCTCATATGCAGTAATGTAACCCATAGCACCTGCTTCCTGTTTTTCCTGCAGTTTGATGATCTGTCTTTGGCGTCTAATCCGGAGTCTCCACAGCCCCTCGAGCTCGAACCAGTTAGACAAAGACGAACTCGTATCCCCGACAAGCCCAACTATTACCTCAATCTGTGGAGCATCATGAAGAACTGCATTGGCAAGGAGCTCTCAAAGATACCAATGCCTGTAAGGCACCTGTGCATTTGTCGTTTTTTAATATACGTAAACCAAGGCATGAGTAGTACCTATAATGCCTCTCTCTACCTGCTAGGTGAATTTCAACGAGCCCCTCTCAATGCTGCAACGTCTGTCTGAAGACCTGGAGTATTACGAGCTACTGGATAAGGCCGCTAAATGCCAGAGTTCTCTAGAGCAAATGTGTTACGTGGCTGCTTTCACAATCTCTTCCTACTCCACCACCGTCCACCGCACAGGAAAACCCTTCAATCCTCTGCTGGGAGAAACCTTTGAGCTGGATCGGCTAAAAGAATGTGGCTACCGCTCCCTCTGTGAACAGGCATGTTTAAACACACTGGAATATCGCCCTTTTAACAAGTGCCTGTTTGCAGTCTAGAGTTGTATCAGTACAGACAATTCGTTCAACTGCCGAATCACATTCAGGTTTGAGTGGTTTAAACCAAAAAAACATGCTTGAAGAATGATTAGATGGTTGAACAAGTTGCTTGAATATTCTATGCTGGCTGATAATTATGATGATCACATCTTGACTTCTCCACCTGTTATCTCTCTTTGTCAGGTGAGTCACCACCCGCCTGCTGCAGCTCACCACGCCATATCTGAAAAGGGCTGGACCCTCAGACAAGAAATCACCCTGGCCAGCAAGTTTAGAGGAAAATATTTTTCTATCATGCCCTTAGGTGAGTGTGTGTGTTTGCATAATTGCAGAACAAAAAAAAGAGATGTTGCATGTTTTGTTTCATCAGCATATGACGATATGCGTGTGTCCATTCTCCAGTGGATTTAAGGTTGTTTTTTTTGGGGTCAGTGTTGTGGTTACCAACATGTTTGTTATTGTGTGCTGTTTCCTTCCTCTTTCCTTTTCAATATCTCATAGGTTGGCAGACCAGAAAAAAAACATTATATAAATGAATGTTCTTTTATCGTCTATCTCCAGGTTCTATCCAGTGTATATTTGAGAAGAGTAATAATCACTACTCTTGGAAGAAAGTGACTACAACAGTACACAATATTATTGTCGGGAAACTATGGATCGATCAGGTAACTAACATTAATTATGATGCATTTTTAGTAAAGGGGGCAAAAAAGGGATATGACACCACTCAAATATTTTTTGGGACCGGAAAATGTCATGGTTGCCTTTTTATAGAACTTTTGGTTATCATTCCATGTTGTTCAGCCATCGAGTCTTCAACAACAAAACATTTATTCTCTTTCCTTTGTTCATTTCCAGTCAGGTGAGATAGACGTGGTGAACCACAATACAGGAGATCGCTGCCACCTCAAGTTTGCTCCCTACAGTTACTTCTCCAGAGACGTACCAAGAAAGGTGAGTTTCACTTTGTCTTTGTTAATAATCAAATACAGTTGATTCTAATTTTATTCTGTTTCTAAACACAGTATACATGTAAATAACATTAACCGCTGAAACCATAAGACTGAGAACTATGAAGTATTGAATTGTGGAGTTTTTTTCCCCACTAGTTTTGTATTGTTGAAGGTTCACCAGCATGATTGACCCCCCCCCCCCCCCCCCCCACCCTGCAGACACATAGGCCCAATCCCAATGCCCCCCTTAAACCACACTAAGCCCTGTTTAAGTTAATAACACTTTTCTGTCAGGTGACCAATTCTGAACACTTATTTATTGACTTTGACTGTGATTTGCAGTTATTTCATGCTTGATAAGATCTCTGTTCTGTGAATCTCTCCTACTGTATTCTATTTCATTGCATTCTTAACTGAAACCTCCGTTTGTCTTAAAGGTAACAGGAGTTGTGACGGATAAAGATGGGAAGGCCCATTACGTGCTGTCAGGGACCTGGGATGAGAAGATGGAGTTTTCCAGAGTAATGCAGAGCAGCAAAGGCGAGAACGGCACTGAAGGCAAACAGAGAACCGTGTATCAGACCCTCAAAGCCAAAGAAATCTGGAAAACAAACCCTTTACCGTAAGTTGTGTTTGATAATGTTGATAATGTTGATCCAATGGGGCTGTACAGGTAAGGCAGCACAGTTGCTGCCACACTATGCCTCTAATCTTTTGTATTGCCGACTTTACAGAGAGGGAGCAGAGAACATGTACTTCTTCTCCACGCTGGCCCTGACACTCAACGAATTTGAAGAGGGAATAGCGCCAACGGACAGCCGCCGCCGACCCGACCAGCGGCTGATGGAGGAAGGCCGCTGGGATGAGGCCAACACGGAGAAACAGAGGCTGGAGGAGAAACAGCGGCAGACCCGACGAGAGCGGGAGAGGGAGGCCGTTAAAGCCGCCAGCTCACCCGAGGAAGGTAAGGAAAGGGACAAGGCAGAAAGAGACGCTTTGTGCGTGTTGTCTCTGCCCTGCAGTGTTTCTCTGTCCATTCATCTTTTGTCTACTTTGTCTGTCCTGGTATACTTTTGTCTGCTTGCTAAGCTGTCACTGAGGATTCAATCAATGACTCACCCTTGAAAAGCAAGTACTCTTCTTAGTCCACCCCCCCCCTTCCAGAGCTGCTCTGTATTTTGGCATAAGTATGAAGAAATACATGCTGTGTGTGTGTGTGTGTGTGTATATGTGTGTGTGTGCAATAGGAAGCTACTAAATGTGATCTCCATCCATCTTGTAAACGGCTTACTCACTTCTTTACTGTCCCTTCAACCGTTTCTGTTCCATTTAGCCGATGCAGATGAGACTGGCACAGAAGCAAGTGAGGTTTCTGATGAAAGCAAGTATCCCTTTGCAGCTTGATATTAAATATGAACTTTTAAAGGTTGCTTTGTGTAGCATTTTAACAGAAGCAGGTAAAAAAAAAAACTGACCCTAGCATATCCATGGGAGGGAGATTGAATTGCTTGTTTACAGCACTGGAGAACATCAGAATTTTTAAAAGCTGTCCTGGAAAAAGGCACTGCTGTTTCTCCCTTAAGCATATACATTGTTTTGTGTCCTAGTTATTAGAGCGATAAGTGGTCAGAGGTTATGCATGAGCAGATGCCCGTTAACATCACAATGAGACCAACACTGGTGAGATTAGAAGACTAAAATGGAAATTGTGTAGTAATGTCAAAGTAGTTTAGTAGATTCATGTGTTTAATTGCTTTATCGTACATTGTTCTGTACAAAAGCAGTAAGGATAAAAAAAGAAGCAAAGATGACCAGAGGTCAATTATTGTCATGATCATGGTCTGACTGAGCTGTCACTCAATTAAAGAAGAAAAACTTGTTTCAAGATGCTACACACAGCAGTTTAAAAGTGTAGATGAACAGCACATTGGTGTGGATTTTTCTGCGTTATGGATTGACATCTTTTTTGTGTGCTGACGTTCAGCTGACACAGAGGACCCTCCCCCTCATACGCCTGTTGCATGCAAGTAGCCCCTTAACATTTTCACTCATTCTATACTTATTCTTTTATGGCTTGAAGATTCACCCGTCGTTTTTCTTTTTTCAGCCAAGTACGGATCGCCACCCCTCCCTTATCTAAGCAAGTATTCTGATCATGATGTAATGCGTACAGTGTCATTACTGTAGTTTTTTAATTCATTCAATTGAGCTAAACCCCCCCCCCTGTTCACGTCCATCATTTCTTCCTCATATTCTTTCTTAGTGGAAGGCAGTGAAGGTCCTTATGAAGCTCCAATGAAAAGCAAGTAACATCATTGTTGCTCGTAGTATCCCCTGTTTAGTTTTAGTTTTAGATGTGCATTTGTAGTTATTAGGGAATCTCACAGAAAATTGTAGCCTACTGTTAAAGTGGCACAATAAACCTAGTACTCCATTAGTTTAGAGTAGTCTTTTATCTTTATTTTGTCTTTACTGTGGCCCCGTGCAGTTGTGAGCCTGGGTCTCACATAGTCAGAACAAATGGCGTACCAGCACTCACTGATCAAAAATACAGTATAAGTTTCTTTATTATACTTAATCAGAGTTCCCTGCAGCGCTTCAAAGGTGAAGCAAACCCACACTCTAAGATGTTAGCAGCTTTAGCTGCTACTTTATACCTCCAATAACACATGCTACTGTGGCTGTAGTCAATGCCAAAACAACAAACTTTCTTCTTTCAGAAAAAAAAATCACTTTTCTCAAAGACCCTCAAGAAATCCCCAGTACTATCACCTAACAGAACAGTATCATAGCCAAAACGTATTTATCTATAATCACATCTAACAGTAGCATCATCAGGTTGTTACTGTAACACAGGTCACCACCTTGCCTTAACCCTGTTAGTTCTATATAAATTATTTTGGATCAGTGAGTGAAGTTAGTGAGAAATTGTTTTTCATAGAGTGTTTAACTATGATGTTTTCCCCCTGCGTTTGTTTTCTGAAGACCAAGTGATCGGTAACACTGAATATATTTATCTCTAACCGTCTGAGAGCATATCAGTTTAACTCGCACGGTATGTTGTCATGGCTCAGTGGCTGCTTAACCCCTCATCTCAGGTTGCTGTATAGATTTCATTTGCTTAGCGATTTTCTTCTCCTTCAGGCGCACATCAAGACAATCACCAAGCGCTGTGGTTTGAGAAGATAGACGATCCCATATCCGGAGAGACGATGCACATCTACAAGGGAGGCTACTGGGAGACGAAGGACAGCGGCAGCTGGGACATGTGTCCTGACATCTTCTGATCGTAGCCAAATCATCCTGTTCCCACAACACATAGAACATAATAATAATGAGGACCATTGATATCAACCTCCACCTGTTCCCTGTCCCAGCAGAGATGTGCTTGAGCCCCTTCTCAGGACTAGGGTCTGGACTCGTTTTTTCCTATTCACCCTCAACATAAAGTCAATGCACATCGTAGCCAGTTAGTGTTCAAAACTTTCTCACTGCCACTCAAATGTTTATCACATTGTCATCCCTGCAGTCCTTGTTGCAGCCTTCTTTGTTGCCGTTATGCATTTACTTTATATGTTGTTAGACACTAAGCAAAGGTTTGCTTAAATAGAAACTACTTGAGATGTTATTTATGTGCTTATTTATGTTGTACATCCCCCATGTGGTGATTTATATTTTTTTTGGGTAATGAATTTAAATTGCAACTTTAGAGAAGTCCCAAGCACAGCACCACTACAAGTAAAAAAGTTTATTTGTACCCAACACAGTAAATGTTCACTAATACCAGTTTCAGAATATGTGGAAGTGCACATGCTATCAAAGAGGCTATACTGGTTTGACAAAAGAAGAGATGATTATCTGGGAGAATTTGTCAAGCGAGTAATGTGCGATCATGTTTCAGTGTTTATTTCTGGGCCAGTACAACATGTGAAATGTGAGAAACACTGGAACATAATATAGTTTTGCCTTTGAACTGATCATGATTTGTGGTGCTTCTTTATTCCTTGAAATGAAACAAGGTATGTGTCTACACAAATAGCCTTCTTTTTATTTATGCACTTAACCAGAAGATTACTTCTTTATTTGCTTGTGTTCCCATGGCTCAACATTTGGAAAAAAATACTTAATTATTTAATGAACATACATGTTACTGTTGAAGAGACATGAAATAAAGTTATTCATGATGGACATTCCCCCCTAGCCTGATAAAGTCTGATTAGGTTGTCATAATTGTGGTTCTGAAATGGCAACACATATTATTCTCATTTTTCTGTGTAGCATATTAATTTATTAGAATAATGCTTAAGGTCTTTATTTAATATGACCATATGGAGTGCTATGAAATTATTAATTTATTATCAAATATCATAATTATTATTAATTAAAATTGTGCTACCAATTAAATGTATATTTTTATGTGTATAATTTATAGTATGTTTTCTTTTCAATTTCAAGATCCTAGTTGGGTCAAAATATATCGGGTACGCTGCTCCTCTACCTGAATCGTACCCGAGTGTCGTATTTGTTCCTAAAGTTCCTGTTCCTATCAACCTCTTCAACAACCAGCAATTCTGGTTCAAAAGAAATGTTGAGGCTGAGATTATTTGAAGACCCACAGAGCTGTGCTCCCACTTGTTGCTGAAGTTGTCTGCTGATTTATTGGTTTGATTAACAAAACGGAGAAATGCGAGGCTTCTCTATTGTCCTTCAAACTCACTGATCATAGCTTTAATCGTGATTTATGTTGTTTCAGTCTGTGTGCTGCAAGTGTAGATTTTTTTTTTCCACTGACAGCAATAAGAGTGCCTCGTTGTGTAACATTTGGCACAAAAAACATTGTGAGGACAGTGTGAACCGAGAATGCTTAAACTGCAAAAATAGAACTTTATGTATGTTATCTGTGATATGAGTAGAAGGACTGTATGGTTGATGAAAATCAAACATTTCATGTCTTATTCAAGTGTACTTAAAATGGAACACTGAAATTAAGATCACAAAACACAATGTTGCAAATATTTCTGTGTAAATATATTAAATAGTTTAAGTAATTGTGATATTAACTGGTGAAACTGATCGGAATCTTATTTGCAGCGATGCACTTTTTTATGTTTTTCATTTTCTTTTTGACTCAGAACCGATGAATTATCATTTTCTTATTTTCTGGGTGTAACATGATTTTTTTTGAGAGTTACTATGAGATTTCATCTAACACCTAGGATAGCTTTGTTTTAATTTGTTCTAATTTCCTTTTTGCGTAAACCATTTCTTACTAATACTTAATACAAAGTTAATATTATTATGAGAAGAGTGTAAGGATTTTACATCTTCATACAACACAACTTTTAAATTTCTAATTTTTTGTCTAGTCTTTTTTTTCCACACACCTCGTCTTGATTTTTTAAATCACCGGTCTGCATTGTGTAGTCAAATCATTTGTTTGTGTTTGCTTTTATATTCCGTTTCTGCCTTGTATCTTTTATTTTTCTCCATCTTTTTGTAACTAGTCACAAAGCAACAATTATCTACAATTCTTCAAGATACACTAAAGTGTTGTTGGATTTGAAATATATTTAATGTAGTTATCTTTCATAATTTTTTCCTCGCATCCTTCCATAGGATGTAGGGAAGGATATGAAGGTCCTTATGAAGCTCTAATGAAAAGAAAGTAACAGTGTGACTGAAGATGCACTTTAGTACAGTTTAGCCTTTATTTAACATGCCCTACTTGATCTGACAGATAAATGGTCAACTTTTGCTGTTTAAAGAGTTTGTCATTGTGTGAGTTTGTTTTGGAAATTTGAACCATGTTTAGTAATTGCAAACATGTACATAAGTGAAAAAAACAAAGCTATATACATACAGTATGTATTGACTTACAGTCCTGAATATATGTTTCACCTTTTTCTGTCCTTTCATGCATTTTTTTAGCAGGAGTCTGTTAGAGGGTGACAATATTAAAGTTTGGAATAGAGATGATGGTACCTTTGGTTGTCATTTATTGTTTCTACATGGCCTCACAAAAAGCGTTGTTTAATGTTAAAGACGCCTCTTCATGTGAACACATGAGGACTGAAAACAAAACTTTATGTGCAGGGCACACCACAATTTGACTGGGATTATAATGGCTACTGTGAAAAAAATATTTTACCAAGTACTATATGGAAATTTAGAGCTTCATCTGTGTTTGTTATATAGTAATCAGGTGTCAGAGGTGGAAGTAGACTTGGAATCTGGTTTATGACATCATTTAAAGATTTCAGATGGAAATACTGTATACTGTAATTACCTTGAATTTTTAAGTATTTTAATATTTTTATGTTTATAAAATTTGAATAACTTGTGTACTCCACTATTTTAATTTTTAAGTTACATTATCACATAAAATAAACATGTCCCTTTATCTGAGATACAAATAGTATACGTTACCATTTGATTTATCACCTTTGACGACATAAAAATGCTGCTTTTATGATATATATCTGATATACAGTATACTGTTAAATCTTACAGTAAATGCAGACATTTTGCAAGTATTTTGAATGCATTTAATCTACTTAATAGAGTATTCTTTATTGGGGTATTGCTACCTTTATTGGAGTAAAAGATCAGAGTATTTTTCCACCACTGGAAGGTGGCTGCACATCATAGCTATGGATGTCGCCGCCCACCCGACTGGGGCGGGTGGTCGGGCGAGGTATAACAAGCGCACCTCCAGGTGACGTCAGCATCTTTGTTTACTAGCGAGGCGTAGCTCCGTTAGCATCCGGCTGAGTCGCCGCTCTCCCGTAAAGGGCATTCTGTCTCGTTAGCATCTTGACTGGTTCGCCGTTCGTCGCCCGGTGCGTGTTTGTAACTTCGCGGGCTGTTTCGTGGACAAGTAGCTGAATTTGAGCTAACGTCATGTCGGTGAACGGGCCCGGAGAGGACCACACGGATGCAAGAAAGCAGTGAGTCATGGTTGCTGTTGGCTAACGTCAACGTTAACGTTAGCTCCGCGCTGCATGTCTGTTCTTCCTCTAACCAACGATTGTTGGCAGCGTGGCTGTCTCTATCCCATTTTGTCCCAAATCTATAATGTAGCATCATTTGGAAATACTCAAATGAAGTACAAGTGCCTTTCTGTAATCAAGTACAGTACAGTAGTGAATGTACCTAACTCGTCCTTTGAATGCTTTCTGTGATGTGTTCTCTTTCTCTCCGTCCTGCACCGCTCGCTGTTCTCTTATATTGGACTTTATAGGACTGAACCTGGTTGTGTTTTGTTGTTCTTCAGGCCGGAGGGGTCTTTGTCTGCCTCTGCCTCGGCTCCCATGGCCATGGATGTGGATGCCAAGCCCCAGTCCCACAGCTTCAGATACAGCCTCAACTTCCCCAACATGGGCCAGTGCATCATTATCAACAACAAGAACTTTGACAGAAAAACAGGTGGCTATTTTTTCGCTTGTTGTTGATCGATTAGTTGACTGACCAATCATCATCAGAATGAGTGATGATGATTTTGACTCAATTCTTTGATTCCAGCTTCTCAAATAACAGGTTAATGGACAGTGAAAAATTGTAGTTTCAAGCCTCCACATAATCAGAGAAAATGCATTTGATACAGATTGATGTCCATTTACAACCAGATACAACTTGTTTTTAATTAAGTGTTTAACACTAACTTATCAGCTGATCATGTTAAACAATCATCTGGTGTTAATGTCTGTGCAAAATGAGGATTTCTGTGCCTTTTTTCGTTTATTTATATTATTGAAAAACTAAATATAAGTTTTTCTGATTTACATTTTATACAGTAAATCAAAATATACATTATATTATTAGTTTCAAGGTAATGAAGGTAATTGCTTGCAATCTTCATTGTCTCTTGATATTACTGTCATGGTTATTTTTCTAACAATCCTTTGAGACCTCGGAGAGTATTATTATAAAGAACAACAGCCCACAGTTAGTTAAAGTGCCTGTAGGCTCAAATGTCCAAATGTTAAATCTTTCATTAGTAGTTAGAAGATTTGCTGACGTCAGACGGGGCTGTGATGTCCCTGTAAGTTTTTCCAGTTCTCTAATATTGTCTGAGTAAACCTTGCCTCTGGCTGTAGAGAAGTTAGTGGTGAGTAGGTGGAACCTGTCTTTACCGAAACCGAAATGTTGGTTTGAGACTCAAAGCGGCCGGTTTTTGGAGATAATGACATACAAGATGGCATACAGATACTTTTATTTGGCTGATCAGATACTTTTATTCACACTCACCTAAAATGATAGGTGAGCTTTGGGGACTAATTACACTTGTTGATTGTACAGTTTAATGGTGGACCGATGCATTTCCTGGAAGCTAATTAGTACAGGTTGGCGTGTCTTCATTTCCTTCTGGCATTTGTACTGTAGCCTGCAAAGAATAACAATGAGCAGGCAGCTGTGTCACAAACAATTCATTACACGTCATTAGCACATTGAGACATGTTCCCACATGACATGAAGTGTGATTTGACATGCATTATATTATCACATGTGTACCCATGGTTTGATTAGTTCCTCTTACCAAGTTTCATATCAATTCATTTATTCCTGTTGGAAAAAGTCAGAAACATTTTTGTACTGCAAGAAAAGGCAGGAATTCATCTATAGAGCTATAGGGGAGTGTTTGTTCAGCACTTCCTTCACTGAGGATATAAAAATTGTCTGAGGTCTACAGATAATGTTTGAAACGTCAAGTTGACCTTGTGGTTTCTTTTAAAGAAACAAGACATTGTGTGAAGTACATTTTTTTTTCCATCCGACTCTGACAAACGTGTCTGGCAGGACTAACTGAGTGCATATGACTGCTTGTTCAACAGGCAGCTTGATGCCCCGAGAGCAAATACACCGTACAAGTAAATAGCAGGAGTTATTAAGCCTGTAATGCAAATTCTGTGGATAGTTCCCAGCAAGGTCATCTGAGGAAAATATGGCTTTGATGCACAGTTAATGTGATAATTCCCCCCCAATGCATGCATGTGCAAACACTCACAAACAGACAAACTAAGTTGAGGCTAGTAATAGTTTTAAACTCACACTTTGAGACGGGCTGTGGCTGTGGTGGTGAGATGATGTAATCTGACAGCGGCAGACCTCAGAATGTTGCCGCCTCAAACAAACAAACTAGATCCACTGAGCAGACTTTGAAGGATCAAACTGGTCTGTGGGATGTAACTTTCAGTTGAAAACATTGGCTATGAGTTAAATAATAAAAGTGTTTTTAGAGTATTCAAGAGTATGCAAGATAAAACCAGCGACGTGTAGGGAGCACCCTGGTGACTCATACCACATGTTTATCTCTCTCCCTGTCTCCCTGTTTCCAGCCTGCCTCTCCTCTGCCAATGTCCAATAAAGGAAAAAAAAAATGCCCAAACAAACCCAGCGACATTTTGATGGAATCTCCCTCCAGTCAAAATTTGAGGGAAAAGATCAATATGTTTTGTATACGTCTGCCTGAGATAGGATTTCCTTTAAATATTTTTAGCAGATGTCTGTTTATGTTCTAATAACCAAAACAAGATTCTTGTTCTCTCTCTTTCTCTTTTTTTTTTTTTTTTTATAGGCATGAATCAACGGAATGGCACAGACGTAGACGCGGCCAATGCGCTCAAAGTTTTTGGCAAGCTGGGCTATAAAGTGAAGGTTTACAATGACCAGACAGTTGAGCAAATGAAACAGGTTTTAACTGCTGGTAAGTATGACTCAGTATTCACCCAAATCATCTTAAACCTCTACACACATTAATGTATAATACAGCTCCAGACTATTGACTCTCCTTTTTTCCTGTTGTCTTGCATATGAGCTTTGTCTAAAGCTTCCTCTTGTCACTTTTCAGTGTCAAAAGAGGATCACAGCTGCTCAGCGTCTTTCGTCTGCGTTCTGCTGAGTCACGGAGATGAAGGTGTGTTCTTTGGTACGGATGGCCCCGTAGAGCTCAAGCTCCTCACCTCCTATTTCCGAGGCAATCGCTGCAGATCGCTGGTGGGAAAGCCCAAACTTTTTTTCATCCAGGTATTGGAAGAGTTTATCTTTATTTAATCCCCCCCCCTCCTAAACTCACTTACCTCAGGTTTTGCTTAAAGTGTCCAACCTATACCCATATCTGTTTTTGTACCTGTGTGCATGGTGCAGGCTTGCAGAGGGACTGATCTGGATGCAGGCATTGAAACAGATAGTCCAGAAGATGATGGCACCACCAAGATCCCAGTGGAAGCAGACTTCCTTTACGCCTTCTCCACGGCCCCAGGTAAATGAGGATGCCTCCTCAATGGTCTTTCAGGGTAAAATATAGGTTCTTATCTCGTCTTCCGCATACATTTCTACAGGCTACTACTCCTGGAGGAATACCATGACCGGCTCCTGGTTCATCCAGTCTCTGTGTGATATGATGAGCAAATATGGGAAAGATGTGGAGCTCCAGCACATCATGACGCGAGTGAACCACAAGGTGGCAGTAGAGTTCGAGTCTGTCTCCAATTCACCCGGCTTTCATGCAAAGAAACAAATCCCATGCATCGTGTCTATGCTGACCAAAGAGATGTATTTTTCTCCATGATGTCGTCTCATGCGTCAGAAGAATTCAGCCCGGCAAGTCGTCGCCTGCAGAGGAACGGCGTGAGGGATGTGTATGGGGTGATTTATGTTTTTTCGAATGATTTTAGTTTACACTTGCTGGGTATCTTCGTGAAACCTTAGCCTGCATATTTCTGGCAGAGATGAGGCGACGCCAAGTTGCATTTCACAAGCTTGGCATTCTAAGGTTCTCCGTGTGGGATACAGTTGTCAGATTCTGGCATTAAAATGTTGTATCCCAGCAGGATATTTTGTATTCGCTCTTAAAATTGAGCCTTAAAAAGTTTTTAAAATGACATAAGAATTAAAAAAAAAATCACGACTCTCCAGATAAAATTGACCATGTCATTCCAAGCTTAAAGTTTGTTTGTCAAGAGATGCCTCTTTGCTGTATAAACTTCACTATATTTCAGGGAAATATATCAGGAACAAGTTTGATAGGAAGTTCTTCTGTATGTGTTTAATCATGGATTCATTGGTGGCCTACAGCATCAACATTTTTTGAGGATTCAACAGTTTGCTTCATCTTCAGTATATAAGCAACAACAATCTGTGATGAAGGCATCATGAGTGTAATTTCCGTGCCTGTGTTTTTAAAATTTTATTTTGTATACAGGCTTGTCCTTTAAACTACTGCACAAGTGTGAGCATCTACTTTCTACTATTTGCACAGTTTGTATAATCTAACTAAAATGAATCAATTGGTGGATTCGTAGGTGCTGAGTTATGCAAAACCTAAGTAAAGGACATTCAAACGTAATAAGCAGTAGATTAAAGGATAATGCTTTGTTGCAAAAACTCAGTAGCATCCCATAAGCTGCCTTGTTTTGTTTGTGATGATGGTCAGGGTTCCATTTTTTAATATTTATCATGGTTTGTACATGCTGTTATATCACATTATTCACATTTTTCTGAGGTACTCATACTTGAACACATCTTTACATTTCCTATTTGGCTGTTATCCATGTATTTCTTGTGTTTTTTAAAGACTAGCTGCAAAATGGTTTCGGTAGTTTACAGACCTTTGTAAAACAAAGTCAGACTTTTATATTAAAGAATCAACGCATGTGTGATTTATTAAACACAAAGCACAATATGATTGTGTACTTATCCAGGTCATTTTTAAAAGTCATCTGAACAGAAATCTCTATTCACAGCAAGCACATTAAATCAGTTTTGCTGTTTAAAAAAATAGGGTGTTGTTTGACAATTATTTAATCATAGCAATATTCAGTTTGCTATTGTCACTGCATGGATATTTTTTATTATGGCACTGTTTTGTAAGCAGCTATACTGTGAAGTTGGGGCAAATGTGTTTCCTGAAAATAAAGACCACTTTTTGTTCTGTGTTGGGGAAAAAAAAACTCTTTTGTGTTTGGCTCGACAATACGACAAAAGACATTTTTATAACAAAAAACGCCAAAATCTAACTTTATGATATGGACTCTTTGAAACGGTAGGAAACAAAGCACCAAAATGGCACCAAATCACCACTCTATTTTTTTTTTACATATTCACTCTCACTCCTCTCCTAATGTGAGATTTGCGTCCTCAATATTTCATAAGCACATTTTATCTTTTATACAATTAATGTGCATTGACGTTAATATTGTCACGAGGTTGACCTGGGAACTTCATGTTAATTGTGAATTGTTCCACATGGAGGTGCTAATGTTGAGAAAACACCATTTAAACACGTGTGTTCTTTGAATTCTGCCAATAAATACTAAGTTGATGTATGAGAAACTCCTGTTTTATTGCATTGTGATGTAGCCACACACACACACACCTAATTTAATGGGGAGACTTGGTGTTGATGTGGTTACATATCACAGGTGTTTATATCTCTCTGGAAACTCGTTGTTATTGACTATTAGTGTGTGTTGAGCCAATCATTTCATGGACGTATTGTAGTTTTCTACTTATGCGTGTTGAATTGAATGTTGAAAATTACAGAAGATCAGAGGAGGACTAGTGTGATTCCTCCAAAGAGGAAACTGGGAGTTTACGAGTGGCACTTGAACGCAGCAGAAGTCCTCGCCTCCTTTTTTTGTCGCTGCGAACAGGCCTTAACACCCTGACAGTTGCTGATAGTTGCTCCCAGAGCCAGCGGACGGCGTCCTGTCGCTGAATCCGCAGCTTTTTCCATGGCGCACCTGTGCGTAAAAAGTCCAACCTCCCGCTGCAGACCGCGGACAACAAGCGCGATGCGTATTTATTTACCCTCTTCCTGCAGCGGATTTTGGCTAAAAACTTAAAGGAGTTGATTGAACAATGCCCCGCACGTAAGAAGCAGCGTTTTTTCTTCTTCTTTTTTCTTTTCCATCGTGCACCGCAGCAGGAATGGAGAAATTCCTCCAGATCGCCCCGCACGCGCTGGCTCTGGTGCTGTCGCGGGTGTCAGGAGAGGATTCCTCCTCCTCCTCCTCCTCCTCCTCGTCCTCCTCCTCATCGCAAGCCGTGCTGTCGGTGAAGTTCCAGCTGCAGCATCACTTGGGCTACGAGGTGTTCGCCGACTTCAAGGC
Source organism: Eupleurogrammus muticus (assembly GCA_036785175.1). Classification (NCBI taxonomy): domain Eukaryota; kingdom Metazoa; phylum Chordata; class Actinopteri; order Scombriformes; family Trichiuridae; genus Eupleurogrammus; species Eupleurogrammus muticus. Next base: position 17,803,907 of record JAYKQN010000003.1, on the reverse strand, counting down.
CACCAACATGCAGCACTTCTGGAACAAGGCGCTGACGCGCGCGCTGTCGGAGGTGTTCTTCCTGGGCTGGATAGACGAACATGTGCTGCTGATCCAGGGCAGAGAGGTTCACCTCCAGGTGCTCAGGAACGGCTGGACCAGGCGGACCCTGCAGCCCCCGCAGGGATTCAGCATCAAGTACATAGGTGGGTAGGATCCACTGGGCCTGGGGCAGTCAGGCCACGAAGCAGCTTCCATAACAAGCAACAAAAAAGTATATAAAGTTTCACATCTTCTCTCTGGAATTCTAGAAATAATAGGCCGTTTTTTCCTCATTAATAATAACGAGTTTCTTCAATGATTGATTTACATGGCTGCAAATTGGGGGTCAGCTTTGACTGCATAGTTACAACTTATAATACAATCTATTCAAATCTCACTCTGTTGAGACAGTTAAATTGCAATCACTGACTAATCTATAACCACACACACAGACACACATGCAGCTGCACCGGCCAATCAGCCCAGTCCCCCTGGACTTGGTGAACAACAGTGTTTCAGAAGTGTTGAAATAGTTCAGGTGATCTTCCTCTTAATGGACTGGAGTTGGAAAAGTTGCAGGGGACACCACTAGTACGTGTATTTTTTTTCTCTGAATCGCCTGCAGCTTGTGGCTCTCTACAGCTCTGCTGGCTTTTTATTACTGATGTTGAAACTAGGGACACTATTATTGGAATGATTCATGAATTAGTTGTTTGGTTCATAGTTGTAAGCTGAAGTTTCAAACAGCTGACAACTCCAAAGATCATCAGTTTACTATTATAGAAGAGAAAACCAGAAAATGATCAGATTTGAAAAGCAGGAACCAAAAAATGTGAACATTATCATCTTTAAAAATTACTCAAATCAACTAATTGATTATCAAAATAGTTGGTAATTAATTGATTAATCAACCCGATCATTGCAGCTCAAGTCTACACCTCCTTCATAGTTTTGTGTTGCTGGGGTGCTGTCTACATTCGGGGAGCATCTTAACAGGGCTGCCTTGGGCGCGTAGACAGACTCATTGAGACAGAGGAGTCTAAGCCCGGTTCTAATCCAGTTCAACATTCCCACATTCAGACCAGTTATGAGGCCTCTTGACAGGGCCTCATAACACATTTACGCGCCGGGACAGGTTTGGACGGCTCGTGGTCTTGTCAGCGAGTTTAGCCGTCACGCCCATCATTATATCGCCCTCACAAGCTGTGTGCAAAGACGGGGGTGTGCAAAGACGGGGGGGGGGACCGCGCGGCGTGCCGTGGATGATTTTATTTGTGTCTGTTTCCCGACGGAGCTTCAATTCAAATCATCTGTTCCATCACACTGAAGCAGGGGGAGAAAAAAATAACGAAGCCTCACATTTTACCCATTGTTTGGTCTGTACATGACAGTAAACGCATGGTTTGACTTTACTCTACAGTCTAAATGACAATTTGAAAGGATTGAGGGGAAATATATCAAAGATTCCAGCAGTGTTTTAAAGCCCAGCTTTATATAGGTCGCATCCTGATGCGTTCCCAGGCCCGTGTGGAGATATGCCCAAGCCACCTCAGCTGGATCCTTTCAAAGGCAAAGGAACTTTACTCCCTTAGTCCCTCATGGAGAACCAAGCACCTCTTGGGTTTTTGAGAATCAGCCGGGACAAAACAAGACATGCGAGGACGTCACCGTGAGCTTTGAGAAGCAGTGATTGATATCTTTCAACACTCACTGCTGCCATCAGCGTCGATTCAAGTTGTTGCAGGCCGCTGTTTTAAGCCCAGATGAACCTTCTGCACACTACCCGACCTAGCACTGAAACAGCAGATAAAAGCTAAAGAGGCTTTTCTTTGAGCAGGAGGTAGAGTTACAGGTTGTAGGAGGAGAAAGGAGTGAGTAAAAGACCAGAACAGCTAGAAAGAGATTCATCAGGTGACCAGAAACACGACTCCGAGCGGATGTTGCTCCGCTGAATGTATAACTAGGTGACTGTCTGCGAACACATTTCTGTATGTGTGAATCAGAATTAGGGTTGCAACCAGTGGTGATTCCGATAAAAAGCTATTGAAACGATTAAATGATTGGTTGTCTTAAGCATAAAATGGAGCAAAATGTTGAGAAGTACAGAAGGCTAAAGAAACCAGAAAGTAATCGGATTTGAGGGGTTAGAACCAGTGAATTTGGACGTTTTATTCCTAAAATTGATTCAAATCGATTAATCAAGTATGAAAGTAGTTGGCGATTATGTAATTAGTTTGCACCTAATCGATTAATTGACTAAGTGTAGCAGCTCTGATCAGAATCTTTCATTATACTTTCATATCTGCAGAACTGATTTCATTCATCTGGGCTTTGAAGACTTTAAAGGTTTATATAATTTATAATTGAATATTTTTGTTAGTGTATGTAATGGTTTGATGGTTTTACTGGAAATCTGTAGACGGTGGGACGAGAGCGCATCTGTCTTTGTATTACTAATATTTGAATATAAATATTCTTCTTGGAGTGGATTCATTCTGTGATTTAGCATTTTAATATCCATTATTACAAGCTTCAGTAATAAGAAAGGGGAAAAGAGATTAATCCTGATTAAGTTAGTTAACTTTTTTTTTAATTAAAACTATTAGCACAGATTTAATCCAATTTTCAGATCCAGATTTGGGATGTTTGTCACAACTGAACCTGAACACCTGCTGCTGGTTAAACCGGGGATATTAGTGTGTGCTGACCGTTTACTGAATGTTATCAGCTTTGTACATTGAGCTTCCGGGTGGTGGTTGTGTTAAAGCTGCCGTACACAACGCTGCCTATGTTGCAGCTGAAAGGTAAATCGTCAGATAGATTGTGATTGTGTGTTTGTGGTTTTCTCTGCGTGTTAGTTGAGGTGAGGCAGCTTCAGCAACACCACCGAGGCAAACACCGATAAGCTGTGGAATGTTTGTCTTATAGCTAATAACTCACCAGACTCCAGAATGAATGCTTGAACCAACAGAGCGTATATGTTATATCTTCAAGTCAATTCCTAGTCATTTTTTTTTTTTACAACTAAACCAGATTAATCATAATCCTGGAAAATCAACTCAGCTCAGAATCAATGGTTATTAGTTTTTATTGTTATGGGAATGTTGTGTGTTTCCATACTCACCTGTGTGAGTATAGCACTCTAACATGCACGCTTGTGTGTTTTCAGAGTATGTGTTTTGCCTTAACCGTTACAGAAATCCTTCTACAGACATGCAAACCACTGCAGAATTGATTTTTCACTCTAAGCTGCAAGTGTCTGTGTTGTTATTTTAGTTTGTGAGAGTTCAAGCTAAGTTTAGACACATTTTCCCCTACAAGCTATTCATTAACTATGTGTGTAGAAGTTTAGTATTTAGCAAAATGAACTTGCTAAATTATATGACAATGTGATTTTGTTACCAATAAGGTTTTCACAAATGAATCCCATCTGTATGTGGAAACTCAAACCCAACCTGTGGTGTCATTAATAAGCCATTTTGAGCCTTTAGAAGACTATAAGACTGAACAGCTTGATTATTACAGTGCAGTGAGGTTATTGCATGATATTATAGGCATTTCAGAGTCAGATGTTCAGTGCATTCATTCATATGACTGCTAGCTTCATATAAAGCAGATTATACCACAAAGGGCCTGGGAATGTTTGATCAGGGCCGTCAGCCAGAAGCATAGCCGGATTAATGCATTTAGACAGAAGTTTTTTTTTTTTCAGATGCGTCGAAACAAGGCATTTTTGAATACTGACATTTCAATCTGATGTAAGTGAGGGACTTTGTGTCCGGTGGCCGGCTATAAACAATGGACTGGGAGGCTCATAAGGAAGGAAAAGTGGAGCGTTTGTTCAGGAAAGGACTATTTCAACCACATTCCCTGCTGTACCAGAGGCCTCCATTGGAAGGAAAGGGAGGGCCCGGTCAGAGAATTGGGGGAAATGTTTGACGCAGAGGAGAGATATTTTTTGCTGTAATGTCTGATCAGGATGTGTTATATAGTCTGTTTTGACACAACCATGCTTTTTTTTTTTCGCCGCTTTATTCATGTCTGGCCTCCTGTGGAGAGGTGACTTTTGAAAGACGTGTTGTCATAAATGTTCCACTGGAGGGCAGAACACCGGCACATTTCACCATGCAAGGAGATTAGTTTGAGGTTGTAACAGGCCACATGTTGACCAGTTAAAAACACTCTGTAATAAACAGCTAAAATGTGAGAATTAACACAGTGCAACTCCAGTATCAGGGTAGATTTAATGATTTGTTGCTTTTTCTTCTATTAATTTATTGATCTATTACTAATAATTAAATCTAAATCTGTAGCATTGTAGATCAGAGGTGCAAAATCCACCAAATACCCTTCTTTGGGTCAGTCAAGTCATTTATTGTATGATATATTTTCCCGTCGCGATACGAGAAGTCCAAATAAATGACAGCAGAAGTCATTTTAGGGCAGAATGTAGCCTTACAACGATAATATAGACAGAGACATTCATTTCTTCATTCTTTTTTTCCTAAACATGATTCAAAACAATGAATCCATTATCCAAATAGTTGGATATTAATTTAACAGTTGACGATTAATCAATTTATTGACTGATCAACGCAGCGTTAGATGGGACTAAGTGGAAGTTATTGTGTCTGTGAGGATCATGACGTGAATGCAATGGGATAATCCTCATGGGATAATGTCATGTTATGTTCCTAAAAATGTAACTTTCTTTGCAACAGACACACAGCATATCTATACTATACAGGAGAGGGAAGTTGGCTGCTCAGTTATTCTAGACTCTACCAGTCCTGTTTGAATTGTGCCATGAATTGAACATACAATCATATATCTAATTGTACCAATAGATTTTTATTAATAAAAAAAAACAAAAACAAATCCAGCAACTAATCTGAAATCACTGCAGCCACTGTAAATATTTTCATAAAAATTTCTTTCCACTTTACCATAAAGACATCCTGACCCCCCCCCCCCACGTTTTGGACAGCGGTGTGGGACGTTTTGTCCACACAACAAGACGGCGGGTCCCTGTCCGTCCGCTCCTCTCCTGGGCGCCTGGCTCTTTAAGGGGACAGCGCTCAGAAGGCAACAGCTATGAGATCATCGGCTTGCGTCGTCATGGCAACAAAGGCTGTTGCAGCACTACTGAGAAATAAAATGGCCGGCGTGGTGTCGCTCCGGCCCCGCCACCACCACCACCTCCTCCTCCTCCTCCTCCTCCTTCCCTTCCTCTCCTCTTCCTCTGTGGTATCAGTGAACTGGAGCAGATTGGTTGTGACACCGTCCCCTTCCACCCGCGCCCCGTCCTGCCCTCTCACTTTGCTCCTTATTCTGTCCCTTCCAACCGTCCACACACACACACACACACACACACACACACACACACACACACACACATGCACCCTCTGCACATGTGAGTCAGCAGGAGTCTGAAGCGAGCAGGAGCTGCCACTCTTGCACATGATTGAGGTGATGCTTCTTTTTCCCCCTTTTTTTTTTTTTTCCTCCTGCTTCTCCTACGGTGGAAGCTCCCGCACAGCGTTAGTTACTGAATCAACCGGTGGAAACGCAACTCTCTCTCCCTCTGCCGGAACGCTTCCCCTTCTGCTCCTCTCTGGCTTTGGTCTTTTCTGTCAGGATGAGACACAAAAAGAGGACGGACAGTAGTTTCAGGGGCCCCTTCATCCCTCAGGAGGATATAAATTTAAACGCAAAGGTTCAGAGCTTTTCCCTGGACATCCTCTGAGCACTCAATATTTTTTCATTTTATGTGAGTGTGTGTGTTTCGTGCTGTTGATATTTGCTCTCCTCTCTGCCTTATGCATGTCCTCCCTCTCTCTCTCTCTCTCTCTCTCTCTCTCTCTCTCTGTCTCTCTTGCAACCTCCCCTCCCCTCAGCCTCAATCACCCAGACACAGACGCATGCATGCTCACGCAGAATCGCGCGCAGCAGGCGGATGCGCGCATACACACTCTCTCTCTCTCTCTCTCTCTCTCTCACACACACACACACACTCTCACTCACACACACACACACACACACTCACTCACACACACATACTCACACACCCTTCCTGGAGGTGCTGGGAGCAGCTGCAGCATTAGCGTTGAAAGAGATTCGCCGTTGACTGGAGTTTGCATCCCCCCCCCCCGCCGCCCGCCGCCCCCCCTACACCCCCCCCAGCCTGTTAATGAATGGATGCTACGGCGATCGGCTCGGGAGCCTCTTCCGTCGGATTGCGGGGAACGGTGGATATCTATTCTTGAATTTATTTATTTATTTTCTATGCTCTCCATTTTTTTCTCCCCACCCTCTCCTGGTGTGCTGTTGTCGAAAGGACGATGGAGTCTTGCGCCTGATCGGATAAAGATGGAGGTGAACGTGGCGTCTCCAGTGCTGGGCATACTATTGAGGTTACACTGCCCGTTAGGGTGAATGGAGCATTTATTTCAGCTCCTTTTTTTTAAGTGGGCTCTTTTGTTTTCCGGGGATCAGCCGTGCACTCCCGTGGTGAATTGAGCTATTGTCGGAGACTGGGCCTCTTAAGCTTTGAATCTTTGACCATCCATCCATACCCTGCCTTCCTCTCACGGTTACTTTCTACTCAAAAAAAAAAAAAAAAAAGGAGCGAACGGATCCCCGAAAAAAAAACCCTCCATTGAAATCTCCCCCTCGCCGTCTTCCTCGTTTCCAATGCCCCATTTCCCTCATCTCTACCCCTGCCCCCCCACCTCTCTCCCGCTCCCTCCTCCCACATCAGAGCGGCTACGTAATGTGCCTCCCTACGCATGCAAATGGGGATGCTACAAATGGTGGCTGGGACTGATGCCGATGAAAGGGTGATGCCTCGCGCAATCACCTGCACCTCCGTCGCCGCCGCCGCTGCCGTCGCTCCAGATCAGCCCGGGAGAGCCCAGCAGCCGATGACAACCGCCCACAGCGCCAACACGGTCGTTTGTAGCTTGCTCCTGGATGTAAATGAGACGCGTGTATGTGTGTGAAAGGTGCACACTGGTTCCTGCCATGTCTGGTGTGTGATCGCTCTAGCGGGACGTTCTCACTGATGCGGGGGAGGCACTGAGCCTGAGGTTGGTCGACCTCCCCCTGCACCCCCCCCTCCCTCCCTCTCCCCCTCCCCTCCTTCCCCCCACCCATCCCCATTCCGTTTCCCCCCCCCCGTCCTTATCTCAGAGGCCCCCAGGGGTTGAAGGCCACCTGGTAACGGGGTCACGATGAAGAAGAACCGTAGCGGCAATCTGCGGCGGGCCCGGCCCGGCCTGGAGCTCGCCGAGCGCCCGCCGGAGCACAATCTCTCCCGTAGCGAGAAAGACATCCGTGTGCAGAAGCAGCATCTTCCTCCCCCTCCTCTCCCCCATTTCTCTCCGTCCCCGCCGAGTTATCGTGCACCAGGTGAGTTCTGACACTCCCACCGCCAGTAACTCCTCCTCCTCCACGCACTGCTACACCGATTTTGTTTTTGGGAGGGGGGGGGACACAGGGCAATATTTCTAATCGTAAACGCATTTCTCCTTCTTCCTGTCTAATGTAATGCACGACATGAGTATTCAGAATTATTTCATCAAAAGTCTCTATATCGACCCTACCACCAAAATCGCTGTAACTTTACTCACTTACGTTGTATGATGTTCCCATCTGACCCCTATTTAAAATATTAAAAACCAATAGTGATAAACGGGGAGGGAAAAAGCCAGCATACATCAGTTTTTCTCTATGTAACTGTTCCATTTTTAGGATTTATAGTATTGTCCTGAAAGTCTAGTGGTTATAGGTCACATCAGTTGCATAACCTTTGCCCTAAATAGTGTCACGGATAATACTTTTGTGTTTGTGGAGATTACAAGAGCCCTTCTCTGCCAACTCATCCCATGAACATCCTGACCAAGAAAAACAGATCATTTCAGTCCACTCTATTATAAATATGTACCTTTCCAAATGAAAATGTAAAATAGTATAAACGCACATGACATAGTGATTTGATATTTTTTTTAACCAAATCACTGGCAGATCCTGGATTTTCTTGCGTTTACTGAAAAAAAAAAAGATTAAAGCTTGTAAAGCTACATGAAGCTTAAAGGTCTGTGATACTAAGCAGAGATAACGTCATCCTGTTGCTTAACTGACCATTAAGCTACATGTTAGCACACTGCTGAGGAGGCAGGCCCCTGCACAGATTTCTGCACAGGTGAAAACTGTTCACACAAAACTTTTCAAGGGCTCATCAATCAAGTGATGTTATTTTATTTTTACAATTGTTTTTTAGACATCGGGGAACATAATGTCCGTGTTTCGGCATGTCAGTTTGTACATCACATTGTGTGATTCTTTATTGATCGCCCAAAAAAAAAAAAAAAAAAAAAAGGAGGTCAGAGCACAGAGTCGGGCGGCGGATTGGGTTTGTTGCTCCTACAACCTTTTCAGCAGGGGCAGATGTTCGCTCTCACAGGGGCTTGAAGCCGGGGCCGCCTGGTTGTAGGATGATCTCACTACTCACGATGCCACGGTGCTGACAGCAAAGCCAGCTTAATTCAACAAAGGCAGCAGAGAATTTCTGCACGCAAGCTCTCGCTGTGTCGATAGTCACATCCATGATGTTGTTGTTTTTTTTTTACCCACTGAGATGCAGCATGTATAAAATAAAAGCTCCCTTCGCCTGTCCGTGAGATGCTGTGGGAAAAAAAAAAAAAAAAAACAGATTTAGGTGATCTCATACTACGGTTACGGTTGCTGCAGCAGCTGCCTCGCTTTGCTAACCTACGAGAAACAGGAGGAAGGAGCGAGGAGAGGAGGGGTGGAGCTGTTCCAGGAGGCATGCAAGCTGCTGCTGTTTGACCATTACATCATAGCTTCACACGCTGCGCCTGCTGTTCATTCATGATCTAACCGGTGTTTGTGCCTCCTGCTCCTCCTCCTCTCACCCCCCCCACCCCCCCTTTCTGCAGGTGACGTGTCTCCGATCAGTATGTCACCTATCAGCCAGTCACAGTTCATCCCGCTGGGGGAGATCTTGTGCCTGGCCATCTCTGCTATGAACTCTGCCCACAAGCCTGTCAACCAGGAGGCTCTGGTGGAGCATCTCACTGCCAGCTTCCCAGGTACGCTCGCCTGACACCACGGCTTTTAGGCCACACCACACATTTAGGCTAGAGAACATACATTAGATAGCGTTATGCGTGTATGTCATAGCTTGTTTTATTGTCTCCTCATGTGTTGCTTGTTAACAGCTTATTAAAACTCACAAAATTCTTCAAACAAAGTGTTTTATTTTTCTCATTTTATAAAATCTGACTTTTATACAGTTAGATTGTATACATAGTTAGATATATAGTTATTATACATATTATATATATAATATTTCAGGACACCCCTGACATATTATTAATTGGTAAAAGTAATAAGTAATTTGGAAATTTTAATGTTTAATATTCTACATGTTTCAACAGAGCAATTAAAATCCAGGTCCAGTTTTAAATAATGCTGGACAAACGGGCCTCAAATGTACAAAACACAGTGATCACTTTTCTTTCTTTTTCAAATTCATCGTTACTTCTATACGATGCAAGTGTGGAAATGAGTTGAACTTAAATGTTACATCATTTCAGTTTAAAAAGCAAACAAACACACGGGTGATGTAATGTCAGGCAACACAAGGCTTTTCCAGACAAAGGTTATGAATGGTGGACCACTTTTAATGTTGATTTGTAAGAGGAGCTCCTGAGTTACTTGATGCTACTCTGTATCCTGATTAAAATATCCTCAGAACATCAAAATAAAAAGAAGTGACATTTTCCATTTATTTAACACCATGATTTCTACAGGTTAAATCTCATATTGTGACATGCTGGACATTCTTTACAGATACACACAGATCTGTATGTGAAATGATAAGTTAAATATGTAAATTTGTACCTAAAGGTTTTTTTTTAAATTGAACAAGGTTTCAACTTGGATCTTTTTCATTTTTGAGATTAAAAAAATATTAAGGATTGTAAAAAAAAAAAAAACACACATTTTTATTAAACTATGGTGTACAAAATCAAGCCAGACACTATTAAACCAACTAAAACTAGTTTAAATATTAATGAGATCCCAACATTCACATTTGTCAGGCTGAATTCTTCAAATTTCCATGTCAGGATGATATATCCTTAAAACTACAGCGGCTCTAGTTTGAAAATTGAACTTGTAGTAGGCATTCCATGATGACAAGATTAATTTATAATCTACCATGGTATGTGATATTGTGATACATTTTTGAGGTTTGATTTAGAATTTTTGTATTCTGTCTTTGCTTTGAATATTCATCTTAATTAATGGAATGTTATCCATAAACATGTTTTATTGTTAATTATAAATAAACAGTAAAATATGTCCATTAACACATTTTTACTTTTTATTCATTATTAGTTTATGCTTCTGTGTTGTTTGTAGTTATATGAATGATGTGGAGAACATGAGCCAATCTCCTCAAAGAGAAAAACAACCAGTTTAAAATTAATTGTTAAATTATTTTGAGCTACTGAGTCACATGTTACTTTTATGTTGGTACGAGCTTCTTTTCTTTCTTTCTTTTTTTTTTTTAAAAAGCTTTTCTAATAGGAATTTATCTAGTAGAAGATAATTCTTTCCAGAAATGTTTTCTTCTACTAAGATGCCCCATATTGTATCTGTTTAAGGGATATAACACACATTATTGACACATTTTCTTCACAAACATTTTATCATGTCGGATTTTAATTTTCTGTTTCCTGCAGGCGTGCCTACACCCAGCTCGGAGGTTCTGCGACATACCCTGAACATGCTGGTGCGAGAGAGGAAGATCTACCCAACTCCAGAGGGCTATTTCATTGTCACTCCCCAGACCTACTTTATCACTCCCTCCCTCATCAGATCCAACAACAAGTGGTATCACCTGGACGATCGGCTGCAAGAACGTCAACCGCAACAACAGCAGCAGCAGCAGCAGCAGCAACAAACTCAGCAATGCACTTCGCCCCAGTCTGGCAACGTCACACCATCTACACCTGGCTGCTTGAGAGAGAGGCCTGCAAGAAAGAATCATAGTGACTCATATAATTCCTATCGCGAAGACTCGTCCAGACTTCACACCTCTGCACTCCAAAGTAAGTCACCAAAGGAGCACAGGGGAGATTCCTATCAAAGTAAACCACCCAAGGACCACAATGGTGGAGATCCTCCACAGAGCACGTCAGCCAAGGAGCACAGAGGAGAACCACCATCATACCCCTATGCCCCTCTTCCCACACCCCCTCCTGCCCAGCAACCGCCGCCTCAAGATCCAGCTGATAAGAGCAAAAACATTACTTCTTTCCCTTATAAAACTGACACTCTGACCAAAAAGAAAGAAGGAAGTGGTGGTGGAAGTGGTGAGAAGCAATCCAAAAGGTTTGGCCTCAGACTCTTCAGGCTGAGTTTCAAAAAGGACAAAATGAGGCAGTTGGCCACCTTCTCAGCCCAGTTCCCCCCAGAGGAGTGGCCTCTTCGTGATGAGGAATTGCCAACCACGCCCATCCCCCGAGAGGTGGAGATGGAGATCATTCGCCGAATCAACCCAGACCTAACAGTGGAGAACGTGGCGAGGCACACCGCTGTGATGAAGAGGCTGGAGGAAGAGCGTACGCAGAAGAACAAGGCAGGTTCTTCGGCCCAGCACAGTGCACGCAGCAGGAGAGGGAGGGGCCACAGGAGAGCACCGCATGGTAAGTCCCGCTCACACAGCAAACCCAGAACCTCCAGGGGAGACCCGTCCGAGGGTTCAAACTGGGACCTGGTGTTCATGGAAAGGGATTACCGATTCTTCAGCCACTCGTTAGTCCGCTCGCCGCGGGAGGCCATGTACACCTTGGAGCGCAGGCGAAGTGGAGGGGCAACATACCTGGTCCACAGCAACCCCAACATTACTGAATCGTACTGCCCGGTTACCCCTGAGTGGGACGTGTCTGGAGAGCTCGCCAAGAGGAGAACAGAGATGCCCTTCCCTGAGCCCTCGCGTGGGACGTGCCAGTCCAGGGTGCAAAGAAGTCACAGTCACAATCAGGACAGGAAATCACGGCATGAGAGGTCAGATCAAGCTAAAGAACGCTCTCGGTCCATGGACAACTCCCTCAAGGGCCCGACACTGGGGCCACCAGAAGATTTTGACCCCAGTCTAGAGGAGCGTAGTCATTACTACACTGATGATGGCACCCTGCGGGCCTCGCAGAAGTCCTCCCACTACTCAAGGATCATGTTCTCTGCTGCTAAGTTCCACTCTGATTTTAATGTGCCTGATTTGGGGAAAGGGAGTTTGGATGAGTCAAGGATCCGGAGTACAATGGAGAGGAACAAAAGCAGAGACAGCTTGCCGACATACAATGAGCTAATGGGACTTTCTCCTAAGCCCTCAACAGATGAGTACTTCCAGTGCAATACGTCAAATGAAACAATCCTAACTGCCCCTTCGCCTCAGGCAAAATCAGAATATGACACATTAACCTCATCAGGGGGACTCCGAAAGGGCTCTCCGGCTGACCGCCAAACGCCTCACCTCACCTCTCCTCACACGATGGAGTACAAAGAGGACTCGTCGGCAGCAAAGGGACAGAACGGCTCGGCCCGACTGACGCCAAGCCAGACACCAGAGCCGGTGCAAAATGCCCGTTTGACGCCACACCAACACAACGTCGACCCCGGAGGGGGAGGAGGTGGTATAGTGATCAAGAGGAAAGAGATCTTCAGCAAGGACACTTTGTTCAAACCTCCACACAATGCCTTGTCCACAGGCTACGTGGACAGCAGCTACACCAAGTCCGGCACATTGCGGAAAGCCTCACATGCCAAATCAACAGAGGCCCTTGACAATCCTGAGCCCCAGCAGCCTTCCAATTCAGCCACTTCCTCAGCGTCACCCGCAGTTTTACAGGGCTGCTTAGAGCCAACAGTCCCCTCAGCTTCCTTTGACTATTATAATGTATCAGATGATGAGGAAGAAGAAGAGGCCGAGGAGGACTCGCACAAAGAGTTGGCGACGGCAGAGGACAACAAAGACCATGGGGAAGGGGGTGGTAATGGTGGAGGCAGTGGTGGTGGTGGGGAGGGAACCATGCAGTGGCTACTGGAGCGCAAAAAGGACCATGACCTGCAGCGGAAACTGGAGACCAATCTGACCTTACTCAGCCCCAAGGAGACCGAGAACAGCAGCAGCCAGAAGTCGGCCCACTCTGCCCGTTTGGACAGCATGGACAGCAGCAGTGTCACAGTGGACAGTGGATTCAACTCCCCCAGGTATGTGCAACAATCAGGTGTACACAATCATTACGGTCTAAGACTATTCAAAGGGCCTTTGAAAATATTAAAGGTCCCATATCGTACACTTTTCCTGGATTTTATTTGAACTTCAGAGGTCTAGAAAGTCTTATTAATATTAACAAGCCTCTCCATCGATGACTGATTGAAACGCTGTGAATGGGGGGTAGGCAGTGACTGTGTAGTTGTGACATCACACCTTAATGAAAGTCCTGATGGCTCATTTTGAGACAATTTCTGGGCTGCAGTGGTCTGTTAGGTCTTCCCAAATTGTTTTGGTACAGGATGTTCGGTCCAGTATATGACATTCCATCAGTACATGACCCAAACAATTTCTGTCAAAATAGTCTAATGATCCACTTAGGCCAACATACGTAACAATTATGGCAGAACGTGAGTTCCACCTAGAATGTTTTGACAGCACACCAATTAGCCGTAGCTTTCTCCTGGATGTATTTATCCGGTAGCCTGGTTACTATGTGGTGTCTCGAGACCTCAGAACACTCACGGAGTGCCACACTGCTGTAGTAAAACAATATCAGTTGACTTCTCACTTGCTTTTGGTGAAATCTTTTGGAACAATAACAATTTGTTATTTCTCACATGTCATCATGTCTTAAGAACCAATTATGGGAGAGAGAAAATTTCAAAATGTAGTATTTAAAATGAAGCATTGCAGTAAAAGTGTGGTAGTGGTTCCATCCTTTCTACATTATTGTATATGACATTAGTTTATTTATGCTGAAGTGTGTAAGCAGCATGCTACTGTTGGAGCTACTGAAAGCGGAGCTTGTTTCAGCTACTTTTTATACAGTTTGACCATAAAACAGCTGTCAACAGGCATCCTGACTCCTTGCAAAAAGGGAAAGGTTGTTTTTCTTCTCCACTGCAGCGCAAATGAACTGTTTTAGTAAAAGTTGTGGCCAATGAGCCATTGTTGGATGTTCACATTATTCAAAAAGAAGAACAAAATATTATTTTATAGCTTTTTTTTTCCTGCTGTACTGAAAATGTACCAAACCATGACCGCCAAACTGAGGTACACACAGAACTGTCAATTTTGTGTACCATTACAGTCTGTGAATACAGACTATGTGCATTTCACTATGGATTGAATGTGGTGAGTATTTACGTATACAGCACCTAGACCTTCCCTATAATCAAACAACAATTCAAATCACACTTTCTACGATATGGGACCTCCAAGTCCGTGAATATGAGAGGTAAACTCAGGGAGAACACGGTTCAGCTCCATCTGACCGACGGCATACTGATATCCGTATGTGCTCTTTGTCAGATCGTTTATCGAAGAGTTGAGTGACACATCGTTGCACTCACAAAGCTAAATTAAACGTCCACTGGTTTTTTTGGCAGCACTCGGCTGCCTTTCACAGCGTTCCTTAATGGAGGAGTGGAACTTTGGTCACGCTATTTTTGACAGTGTCATGTTTTTGATCCACTTTGCTCCGCTGCTATCAGGCACTCCCATAAATGTGAACTTTAACAGGCCATGTGACTGGACTGAATGAAAGAATTGGATATCACAAAGGATGATAGAAAAGGCTTCACCATTGCATTTACAATCCAATTCAGGTCACATTTTCTCTTCTGTATTTTTACTTTATCTTTATTTAGAGTATCAATTTTGGAGCATGCGATTTCAGTCTTTTATCCGCTTCAACAGCAGATTAGCGACATTTCTTACAGCAGAATCCATTCCAAGAATAGACGAGCTGGGCTGTGAAGTATGTTTATGCTCACATCTCACTGTATCGGGTATGACCCTGAACTGCGGAGACGTGTAAAACACACACTTGAGATGCTAAATATGTAAATTAGAGTGTGTTCATGCTCAGTATTTGCAGAGATTCAGATTTTTTTCCATAACATACATGAAAATAATGAGTAGAAAGTGACGTGAAATTATTAGTCAATTATAAGCAACAATTCATGCAGATTGATTTAATACGTTTACTATATTGTCGAAATATATAGAAATTTTTAAAAACCAAGATAATTTTTTATGTATAGCAGGCATAATGCTTACATAGAACTATTACCCAGCATGTGCTAAAACTGGTTTTAACAAAGGGTACACCTGAATTTGATGGAAATGTCAATTAGTTTAACATCTATTTGGTCAGGAAGAAGGTCACACAATCCCAGGAACGTCAGCAGTAGTTGTTGAGATAGTTCAGTCTGGGTGAAGTCGGTAAACCAAGCAATAGATGCACAATAGAAACAAGATCAAACCCAATACTTACACATACACACCGGGGCAGAGAAATAAGAATAGAGTACTGATCCAACACTTACCTAATAGTAATATTTCCCTTTTGTTCTTTTTTATTTGAGTGGTTAAGGGGGTATTTGGGTGTGGAATAGTTTTTTTTTGCCCAAAACGGTTGAGAACCATTGATATAGCACATATCAGCACCATGAAACTGACAAATGTAGCCCAACAAGGATGAAACGAAAAGTAAACCAGTATATTGGGGGGTGACGAATCCTGGTCCTGGAGGGCCAGTGTGGCTGCAGGTTTTTGTTCCAACCAAGCAGTTACACTTGTTTTCTGCTAATGAATGTCCTTATAAAGGACTCTAGTTGATGTGTTAGTGTTTGTTTGGAACAAAAACTTCTCTCCAGGACCAGGGTTGGTGACCCCTGCAGTACATATAGCAATATGCAAAGGTTTAAATCTCAATATTTCAGAACAAGGCCTCAAGAGTTTACAAATGTAACAGGTAAAAAAAAATAGGTATAGGTAAAAGCTCAGTTTCTCCATGCTAATAAATAAAACATATTTGTTCATCTTTTGTTGAGCTTTCAACTACTTCATACCAAACAAATTCTATCTACTGATTACATCTAGTTGAAAGCTCCGACAAGTAATTGGTGGACCTTGTTAAGTTTTTTTTTTCTGCTATGCCATTTAGTCTGTTTTCATTTTTTTTTTACATTTTTATCATTTTTTTTTCCAGCATTTACAATTTATAAGATTTTCATTCTTTAATAATATTGGACTATCTATCCTCAGTCTGCAATATATGGTTTAAAACAGCATATCCTACTTCCTAGTTCTCTCTGTCTTCATTTAAATGTATTGATTATTTATTGGCATGTTTTATTTCATGATGCACTTTGAAACCTAACTTTGTGCCGTCCCTTGTGCAGGACACGTGAAAGCCTTGCATCCAACACATCCAGCATTGTGGAGAGCAATAGACGGCAGAACCCAGTGCTGAGCCCAGGCCACATCGGCACCAGTGGTATCGGACTGCCATTCAGCTTTCGCGCCATCCCGGAACCCCCCACCACGCAGCCTGAGAAACTCCAGAAGTCATCGAACTGCCTGGCCTCCATCACCAGCGTCTGACAGGCGGCACAGACTCAGACCGTCGTAAGGTGATGGAGGAGCGAGGAGCGTGAGGCCGTTTCACCGTTTTGATCCTCGCTTTCCTCAACCGATACACACACACGCACACACACACACTCACACACACAAAACACACTCTCACACACACATCTTCAGACTCCTGGGAGTCCATTTGCTGGGACTGTTACAAAAACAGGCATGGCTTCAAGAGACTGTTCCCACAGCTTCAAGAACTTTACTGCAAAAAAAAAGAGAAGAATACAAGAGAATATCAAGACCATTTGTAGGTGAAGAAACCTACCTGAAGTACTTTGATTTTGGCGACATGGACTAGTTTGGCTTATATCAAGATTCTTGATTATTGGTATTGGAAAGTAGTAGACTATAGGATTCAAGTTACATTTGGAAATATCAAAAAAACTTTTTATATTACTTAACAATACATGTCCAATTAAATGTTCTCCTTCCTGAAATAGTGTCGGTTCTTCAGGACGATTCAATGTATCAGCACAATGTCGAGACAATAAACGTTGATCCCGAGAACAACGAATGAAAGATATAAAAACATAAATCAGCTCAGATTTGTGTACCGCAATGCAAATGATGTATGTATACTCGATACTTTTGATATCCTAATTATTATAATGGTGGTATTAAAGATGCTATGTGACCAAAAGAGTTGCACCTCCTCCATCGCGCAAACGCACCACAGAACATCACCGAACGTTCGACTGGGAGCTTTTAAAGGTTGTATTACATGTTTTTACTTCAGCAGATAGAGTGTGCCCAGTTGTCACAGATTTGTAGATATGGTGAGATTCTTAACAATTTTCAATTTTTAATCTCATCACATGTACTTTTTGCATAAGGTGGAGTTCCCGGATACTTGACAGCGGTAGTCTTGGATAGTTAGGGTTCATGTTGGTAATTTCAACCTCCCTTTTTCTCTCATTTCTGCTCCGATAAGTCACAATTACAAATTATTTGCATTCCTTGTGTTCCAGCTCTGTCTACACATGGTGCACAGTGAAGAAATTCAAGGCGGAATGACACAGTGTGAATGCAGCAGCTACAATCTCATTAGACTCGGCCCTCATACATGTGAAAATTGTCAGTTCATCCAGATTCCAGCACTTTCTATTCTCAGAAGAAAAGGTTTCCTATTATAAAATGTTAATTGTGAGGTATGTATCATCCAAGAGAAAGGAGGACATTGTTGGATGTTTTTTTTAAATGCTCTTTTCCAGTACGTTTTTATCAAGTTGATTTAGGCTAGTAAAAAGAGGTGGAGTCCAGGGCTTCTAATGTCAGTGAAGGTTGTTTAAAGATCCCATATCATGTACACGGCTACAACATCTTTTACTCTACATAAGTTCCTTGGTTACTGTCCCACGCATCAAACACATTCGGAGAAGTGCACAAATGTGCACATATCGTAACATGTTAGGGGTATTATAAACTCAAATGAAACCCAGAAAAGTGCATGATACATGGGTTTTAACTAATAAAGCAAAATGTGGGGATATGGAGGGAGTGAGAGGCGTAAAGCATTTCTGGATGTGTCGAGGTATGTATGAACTTTGCATATGTGGTCAAACCTAAAGTATCTACAGAGCTGTGGAGACATGAGCAGACAAAATGCAGTGAAACTCTTCATATGTGTAAAAATAGGAGCAGGACCTTACTTTATAATTCAAAGTCAAATATTGTGCAATTTTCATTTTTTTTAAGGTTTAATATACTTGATAGAACCCAGAACCAAAAATGATCTCATCAGTTATAAATCTCTTCCCTAAAGCTTCTATCTGGGTCTCTAGTAAGAACAGATCTATTAACCTCTCAGTAATATTCATGAGCCTCTTTTCTGATTGGCTGATTTGAATGGAGGTGACTGTATAGGTATGACATCATATATTTATAGATATGCAAGACAAAGGCAACGTTCCTGAATGTGGACTGTGAGCATTTCTCTGACCTCTAAAGTAAAAAACAAACAATGAAAATGGCAATTTCCATAATATGAGACCTTTAAAAAATATTTCACTTTTCACTTTGCTCCTGCTCCTATGTATATGAGTAAATACCTTTTTTTGTACATGTCAATGAATTGAGCTACACAAACACAGTTCCCTACTCCGAATGAATGAAACCAAATGAAACCAAAAATATCTGCATGGATAGAGATTATTTATGTGTAAGTAGGAAAAATGCTTTCCTGCGTTTTGGGTGAACTGACCTTTAAGTGTGGTTTTTGGTGTTGCTTTTCAATGGTTGCAGTCTGACTGCAGCGCAGCAGATGAACTGTAGGTGGAGACAAGAAAAAACTCACTGCTGCTGCTGCTGCTGCTTCACAGGGTCAGAGAGTCAGGCATCTTCTCACCACAAACTACAGGCCGAGCCTGACCCACGTAACAAGGAGCTGGGTTCAGTTTGCACAATATTTACGTGCTCTCATAGTCAATTATTTATTACTATTATTTTATTTATTATTATTTAAGCTAAAACAATGATTAATGGATTTTACCCATGTTCAAACAGTGTTCTGTCAGTTGATACTTTTTTTACCTACAGCTTTTCATTTTCATGTATAACACATACAGTACAAATGTGTTAAATGATCATAGCAACATTTCAGTGCACTGACCTTTGGAAAGCTCAGACTCTGGAAAGCCCTCTAGTGGGTAACTGGTGACATCTCAGCCATCAGCTGGGTGCGTGTTTCACCAAACGTGTGACGACTGGAGCTCATCAAACTGACTATAAAGGTAAGTGGCTGTGGTGTTTACCGATGGTACAAAAAGACCAACAAAATAAGGCATATACATATTTTTTCCCCTGAAGCAAATTCAAAGCCCTAATGTATTTCCCTATTTTTCTAAGATGTCACTTCATGTCGACAGAAATATTATAAATCTTAAAACGTGTTTTAAGATTTTAGGCCGATTATATATTTCAAATGTATCATTCTTTTTAACATTTTATCTAAACATTACAATAAAATACAAACTAGAATACAACTAGAATTCAAATGACATAACATTTAAAAACAATTGTAAACTAAACCTGATAATGGTTAAACCTGCATTCATGATTTTTGAGCTCCACTTGGGGGCAGCTAAAAAAGTTGTGAATAGAATAATGAACTATTTGAAACTGAAAAAGAGGTGATTTATTGTGTTTTTGTTTCTTCCTAGGTTGATCACTGCATTTCACTTCTATTTACGTGTTTTAGCAAAGTAGTTATAATTGGTTATAAATGTGGTTCAGACTGTGCAGAATGCAGAAGCAGGAATTTTATCTGCATCCAAAAAATGTGACTATGTGTACATGTTTTGTTTTCTCTGCAACGGATTACGATCAGGCCTCATCCTACATCTCTGGGCTCCTATTCTCCTTCTCGTCTATTAAGATCATCAGTCTAGAATCTAGAGATTCCTGATACCCCCTGCACACATTTTAATATTACAGCCTTCCAAGCCTGTGCTCCACCTGCCTTTGAATCTACATAGAAAACGTTTAGGATTTTGGGGTCCAACATGTGCAACATTCTGCACTTATAGAATACAGATCTTCGCAAATCTTCATCTTTTTAGATGGGATTTTAAAATGCGTTCATTCACAGAACGTAGCGATAATCAATGAGACACAGACGCGTGTGGTTTTAACCTGTGTGCATTTTAATGACTGATGCAGAGGACGGCATGTCAGTGTCTCTGAACTACAGACACGGAGGTGGAATGAGAAAACAAACCTACAGTGGATCAGGGTCACCTGGAGCTTGGCACGTACAGCAATGAATGATTCAACTTAAAAACATACAGCTTACAGACATACACGCACATGTTTCTCTAGGATCCGCTATACAGTAACACACACGTACACAGAATGCATGTATATCACCTGTACACACACATTTGCATTGAACACAGAGATGATGCAACCTGCGTGCACCTTCGACTTTTACAGCACTTTTCTCTCCACGCTTTCAAATATACAGAAAGGGAAAATGTGTGTTCGGAAAAAATGCACACACACACACACACACAGGCACGCACACACACATACACACACACTCCTATTAACATGTAAGCATGTGTGTGTGTGAGCAGCTACGAGAATGACACACAAAAACACACATGCACCGTAGACGCTCTATCTCACACACGCAGACTACATTTCCCATGTTTTTTGTTTTTTTCACAAGAAAATCATTCAAGATCTTCAAACACATGAAATAACGCTGCCGAAAAACCTCGAAAAAACACTCTGCCGACACAAGACAACCCGTGCGAGAGCAAAGGAGTGACCTCCGATAGCATACGTTTGGTTCTAAGGCAATAATGTAGTTCCACAGGACTAGTGTTGGTGATGCAGCGCGCTGGTCGCACGCTGACCGCGTCTCCGTTTGAAAAACCTTTTCGTTCCAGTTATCTGTCAGTCAGTGTATGTTTGTTTTAGCACCATGGGAATCTCTCCTTTCAACCAGAATTCATCGCTCCTGAGAGACAGCTGTGAAAAATATTCCCTTCCAATATCCACTATTAAAAAAAAAAAAAAAAAACAATCTTTCACCCCGATGATCATTGGGGTGAAAGAGGGAAATGAAGACGTCCATGAAAATTTGTTAGAAGACAAACTGCAATGACAAACAGTGACACACACACTCACACACACACACACAACATGATGCAAGGCTTAACATTAACTTCACAGATCATTTTGGATTTTTTTTTTTTCCCATTTGCATTTCTGATTTTATTTCATTTTTTTTTTCCCATTACAACGATGGTCGTCTGCATAAGCTTCAAAGCAAGAGGGCAAAGACAGGCTCGGGCCTTTTTCTTTTCTCTGTACACACAACCCGCACGCACGCGCACACACACACACACACGGTAAACACAAACATAATGGGCTTTACAATAAGACATGAAGTAAAATCATCTGCAGCCGTTCTGAGCTGGGCTGTGGAGACCAGTTCCCAGGCATCAAAGGCAATAAAAATGTCTGCTCAGAGTTTCTTGTTCAGTTACTGTGGGTGATAAGCAGCCGTCTGATCACAGTAAGTTGCACAGTTCAAGAGTCAAGGAGTCAGGCTCGAAACTCCCGCGTTGCATTTTTTCCTTTTTTTATTGTATGTACGTCGAAGCTCTTCAGTTCCGTAAGCATCCAAAGTTTATAATTCTCAACATGAATCTAGTGTGTGAAATTGTTTTGAGTGTCACTAAACCCTCTTTTTCCCACGTCGAACCGGAGCAGTTCAGTGCGAGGTCCCATCTCCTCCGCAAAAATGGCTCATTCAAATCAACGAAACTCGTCGGTGTGTTCCCCCTCGCGTTTGACGGAACAACTCGACTTATTGTTATTTTTCCTGTGTGGGGCGCATCGGCCGCCTGAGGCCACAGAGAGAGACATATGTTCACATGAGAGTCGTCTTCCTCCGGTGGCGAACATCCACGTTCCTGTGTTGGCCTGGGAATAGGTTGTGCTTTTTTTTTTTTTCTCTCGTTGCCACGGTGAAGGTCAGGGTAACAGCGACGGGGAGGGGGGGAGGGGGTTGGGGGGGGATGTATGAGGAGAGGTCAGAGGTCATGGGCGTGTGAGGTCATTTCCTGGTGTGAAGGCTCTCCTGGAACTTGGTGCTCGTGTAGCGGATGTGGAAGCCCTTCTTGCTGATAGTGTCGTCGCTATGGAAACGGATCAGCATAGCATCTCCCGGCGAGTAAATCCCCTCCCTGGGCTGTCGGAGGGATGATAGAGAGGCGTGTGATGCAGAAGTCAGACTTTTAAAGGACCAAAGGAGAAGTTTTAACTCATTTACTAAAAAACAAACACATTTACTACATAGATTAGGTTCGTTTGGAGGTAAATGACAAAGTTATAGCAACAGGAAGGTGTATGTGGATTGATTCAAAATAAATGATAGTGCCTATGTTCATGGTCATGAAGGAAATATGTCACCCAATGCAACATTGCAGGTCATTGATGTAGAACAATAAGTATAAATACATTTGCATATTGCTAACAATTATTGTATGCAATAATTGTTAGCAAGAGCAGTTCAATGATGGTTATGGTCTTTGTTGGAATTAAGACATTATATATAGGTATAGATTATCCTTGATAACACCTTAAATAGTAGGAAAATTATTTTCAGAAAATTAAACTTGCATTAACGTGCATTAAAAATATTATCATCAGGGACTAATAGAAGCAAAAATGCTGTTGTAGTCCCTGAGACCTGAACCACATTTACATAGGCACAGGTTGAAATGAATTCAATGGAACCGTGGCTTACCCCTGAACCGCAGAAGCGTCCGAGTCTGTGTGCGTTGACGTCGTACCCGTTGTACAGCTCGATGTAATCGTAGCCGCAGTCGGCCTCCTCCTCCACCTCGAACGTGATGAAGCTCAGTTCGATGCCGTAGCCCTGCTCGGCCGTCAGCAGCCACTCGCAGTCCGTGTGACCCGGGTAGTTGTTGTCCCCGAACTGGGAGTGGGAGTAGAGGTTCTTCTGGCGGACTTCTGCCTTCAGGCGACCTCCGCACTCTAACACACACACACACACACACACACACACACACACACACACACACACACAGAGGGAGGAATCAGGCAAGTTAGGTGAGTTACCTAAAAAATTAGGCATTCGATATATTTGGTGTTTCTCAGTCAGTCAGTAAACTCAGCTCAGGTTTTATAACTGAGGGTCACACTTCCGTTTTGTTTTCTAAGTGACCCTAAACTTTTAAACAGTAGTGTAGTATCTATGAGTATTTTCAAACACTTCAAACCAGAAGGCTTCCAGTTTTGTACATGGATATGTGATTATTAATGTGTGAGTCACAGATTTGCATTTATTTGAGTGTATAGTGTTATATTTGGCTGTAAATTCATATGTCTGAAAGAACCTCATGACAACCTTTCATTTCAATTCCCTCCATACATTTAAATCAGATTAGATGAAATTCATCAGTGCAAATTCTTACATATCATGTGATTTGTGGAAATTAATTTGAGTTTCCCACTTATCCTTAACCTGTATAATATGATTAATAAATTCATGCTTAGCAATATTCGGTAGAAATAGCTTATTATTTTCTTATCCTGTTTGTGTGTTGTTGACAACATTAATAATGCTTCAATTGGCAGTGTTTTAGCAATTTTGGTTTAGTTGTTGTGATTTATAAAAAAAAAAAAAAAATCCTCTGACAGCCCTGTAAATGGTGTAAAATGCTGTGGAGCTGATGTAAATTGAGTGAATCCATGTTTTGGCCATTTCTTGAACCCTCTGTCTGATTTAGAGGGCATAAAATCATTCATTTATCCTGTATTTGTGAGTGCTGAAGTAGTTTTAGAACAGATATTTATTCTGATGTGATGCCTGTTGGGAACCTCTAGAGGGAGACATTGGTCTTAAAACACTACTTAATGTAGGGAAACCTAACGCGCTCACACACACACACACACACACACACACACACACACATGCACGCATGTACTCGCACACACCGGTGGAGTGTGTGGCCTGGAAGCCCTTCCTCTGCACCGAGGCGTCAGAGATGAAGCGGAGGTACATCTTGTTGCTGGTGGAGACCAGGGCCTCCGGGATCTTACTGCCGCACAGTCGGCCCAGGATGGCCGCCGTGTCGCTGTCCCCGTCGAAGGCCTCCAGGTGGTCGTACGCGCACTCCTGGTGCTGCTCGATCTCGAACTCGTTGAAGGTCTGGAGGGGCGGAGGGAGGGAGAGGGAGCGAGGTGAGATGTGTTGACCTTTCTGTCCGCGGTGTGTCGCACGTTGACCTGCTGGTGAGGTGCTTTAGTCGAAACATCAAACAGCATTTACGTCCATCGAATTTTAATCCAAATCAAATATTGCCCTTTATTGAAGAATGTTTGTTTCACATTAAAATAAAGACCATTACACCCTGTGTAAACACACACTTTGTGTGATGATCATACTGTATGTGCACGTATGCACAACATGAGCAGAGAGAGTTCTATAACTAATGAGGAGCTTCATTCCTTTGATAAATCTTTCATAATTAAAAAGTTTAATTTGGAGCCTACAAACTCAGATGCATGATTTCAGTGCAAGAAAAAGCTTTAAAGCTTTTAAACCTGTTGACAAAGATTTTCTCCTGTAGAACTCTTCATCTTTTCTTACCGTTCGTGATCTCTTTTCGGTAACAAATGTGATCTGTAATAAATAATCTTTCCCATCTTTCCCAAGTCTCTCCTGGAACAGTCGAAACTGTAAAACCTCTAATCAAGAACATGTTTAAAATGACCGGAATAGCACTGCAGCTTTCATTTTGAGTATGAATGAATCCATTGAATAGTTCCACACACTGTTATTCACTTAATTCATCAAAAAAAGTTGTCACAAAATGAAGAAAAATGTCATTCATCTTTTCACAAATACTGAGATGTTGTGTCCCCACCAACAGTTTACAATCCAAAGATAAGCAGTATACTAACAGAGAGAACTTAAGAAATTAGAAAACTTCTTCAAACTAAAAAGGACTTAAAATGTAATTATTAAAATACTCTGTTGATCGCCTTCAGCTCTCAACTGACCGGTGATTTTTTATTTCAATTGTTTGATTGTAACGTGTGCAAACAGATCCTGTTCACGCTGTTCTGTGAGTGGTACCCACATGTACACAAGGTTGTTTTCACTAAACCAGACATGCCGTAAATATATTCACATCTCATGTTGTTTTGTTTTTAACTCTTGCTTACACGCTAACCCGCATGTTCACAGTGTGAGGATTCATGTTCTGATCAAGTCACAGTGTTTCTGAAGCAGAATAGAAGCCAAGTGATTACACCCTGAAGCAACCCCACACACACACACACACACACACACTCAAACCTCTGATGGTCTGGTGATCGCTGCACCATCATGCCGCCACAAGCACCACAACACACAACAGAAATTTAAAAAAAACAAAAAACAGCCAAGGTGGGCTGATGTCATTACTGAGAAGCGTTTGATTCTGGGTACATGATGGCTTCCAGATGTTTTTTTTTTTTTTCTAACTGTAGCGACGGATCTGTTCTACTACTCCCGAGAGAATTGAGTTCAGATGTGTGTGTGTGTGTGTGTGTGTGTGTGTAAGTGTGTGTGTAAGAGACACACACACACACAGACCATCAGACATCAGAGAGTGAAGAACCAATAACAGAATGACCTTCATATCACAATTTTGAGTATTAAATTCGTCCATCTGTGATGCCATCGCTGAACTTAAAAATGTGTGTGTACTGTGAGCGTGTGTTTGTCTAGACTGTGGATCCGTGTGTGTGTGTGTGTGTGTACTGTATGGTTTGTGCAGGATTTGTGTGTGAGACCCTTTTTTTTGCCACACAAGGACTCTGGGAGGATTACATGAATCCTGCTCTGTGAGCGAGAGCATGTGTGTCTGTATTTGTGTCTCTGTGAGGAGCAATTTGAGCTTTAAATCCTTTCTGCGCCGAAATGATTCACAGAAAATGAACCTGTGACCACTTTGAATTGATTAACTGTCTCAAGCATTCTTTTTTAATAGAAAACGCCAAACATTCTCTTTTCTATTCTGGTCTATTCTTTGTCTTGTGAATGTGAATTTAAATCAAATATGTTTAAGTCTTAGACTGTTGGTCTGACACACCAGGTGTTCTGAAGATGTTGCCTTGGGTCTTAGCACATGCTGTTTTCTGTATTTTCTGACATATTAGACCAACCATAAATCCAGGAATTAATCCGAACATTATTGCAAAACAAAGATATATGGTCATTCGTAGCTCTGGTGCTTTTACCAGCACACACACTGCCTTTTTAAGTTATGATACGATATGATATGAATGACAACAGCAATAAAAAAAAATTTGAAGAGTAACTACTACAGCGTCAGGAGAGCTGCTAGCCAAGTGGTTGGAGAGGATCTACGTGGGCGACGAGTCCCCAGGGTGAATCCCTGCTGCCTCCGACCTTCACTGCATGTTATTCCCCGACTCTCTTCCCCACAGTTTCTGTCTCTCCACCTCAAAAATAAATAAAAGCACAAAAACACCCAAAAGATAATCTTTAAAAAAGGAAAAGTTGTCACTGGTGCAACTTTTTTTTCCTTCTGCGATTTGTGTATTAATGATTGTGTGATATCCTCAAATGTCATCAAGTGGAATTATGCTCAAATTGTGTCAAATATAAGTATAAAATACGCATGACAAGCAAAAAGCGTGGATGTGTGTAGAGCACATGGATACATAGACGAAAATATTTGGAATATTTTGCAAATGTATTAAATTATGAATTAGTATTATTAATTTTTTTTTTGTAATGTCAAATCCTAGATACACACTGTTTAAAACAGTGTCTAAAAAAGTGTAAACAAAAATGATAAAAAGAAAGAATATTAGGAGTTTTGCATCCGATACTGCAAACATTTGTCTGCAGAGCAGTTGTGTCACTTTCAAGTCAATAAAGCACATGAGCGAGCCAATCGTTCATATAAATACTTGGCATTAATGATTAATGATGACTTCTTTTTACTTCCCTGATGATGACTATAGTAATTACAGTATTGTTACACTACAGGGTAAAAGTGCTCCCATCAAATCTAAATTTGCTCCTAGATTGTAGGTCAACCACTTGAAAAAGGTCATAATATGTTGCTGTTGGCCAGGTACACAACTCGATCCCAACTGGCTCCTAAACAGTGAAGACGATTTGCTGCCTTCCCACAAAAAGTAAAACTTTCTCTAGTGTCCCAGCAAGTCATAAAATGAACTAGAAAAGCACTCAGAGAAAAAACCTCTGCCAACCATAACGTGACTCTCAGCCAACACCTTCGTCCTACTCCGATCGAATAAAGCCAGTCCAGAAACTAATGCAGAAGTCGGGTCTGTGGGGGCAGGTGTAATATATCACCACCAGGTGGCCCCAAACAATGGCGCCTGTTTGAACGACAGAAAATTCAAAGCGATCTTAAAAACAGAAACTCCACCGGATCACTGCAAATAATGAATCACCTTTTCACGATACCATTCCCAACATTCGCTGAAAATTTGACAAAAAACTGGCCAAAACATTTTGAGGTATCTTACTAACTAACGACTATAATGTTATGTTGAGTATATTAATGCCACATCTATAGTTTGCCTTTTCGTGATCTCAACAGAGCTGCTATGATGCAAGAAAAATGACAGCCCCTCTCACCATGAAGTAATATGGCATCCCATCATACTGAAGTGTATCATATGACAGCATATTATCTACAGAGGGATTGGGAAACCACGGCTGTGTTTCTGATGATATGTTGTTTTATTCATGAATACGTACATCTGCAGCTACTCCTAAAAATGTGGAGAGGACTATCGCTGTGTTGACACATAAATTCTCCCATGCACAAACGTATGCATGTGTGCAGCCTAAACACACACACACACACACACACAAGGACACAGATGGCTCATGCCCAAGGCCTCTTTCTAACGCATGAGCACACGCTTGCAGTTAGCCCGAATATACAAACGTGCACTTTCTACCCCGTTCACATTTGGGTTTCATAAGTGGAACATGGGAAAGAGAGCTCACTGGGGGGGGGGGGGTGTTGGCAGCCTGAGGGTTTCACATACATACACGACCCCACAGCCAGAGTATTGCATTGTTATGAGAGAGGGAGGCAAGGGTCTGGTGGGAGAAAGGGAAAATGTAAACCGTCTCAAGCTTGAAGTCCTCCTGGTGTTTAGACACACTTACTATCTTGACTCGGTGTCCTGGTGTGGCTGTGATGTCCCAGGTGCACTCCTTACGGCTGGGGTACTTGTCCGGCCAGTTGGGGCTGCTCAGGGTCCCGCTGGGGCTGTGGATCTTATGCTCACACTCAGCTGGACACAAACAGAAACACACACGCAGAAAGGAAGTCAAAATCATGGCTGCACAGGAAAAGGAAATGGAAAGGGAACAGGAAGGAGAGAAACGAGAGAACCCGAAAGGGAGAGAGAGAGAGAAAAAGATTTCAAAGAAACACATCCTGGTGACAAGTTCAGTTCGGTACATGCACACATGCTTTTTAACGTGCCCAGTACGTCACACGTAAAGAGCGTTACAGCGAAATATCGTAAGAGAAGACAAGACAAAAAAATATCTGTATAAGTAATACAGATCATACATTACATTTAATATTTGATTTTAATGTTATTATTATGGAGTTTATTGGATGTTATTTGTGTTTTTTGAGGTAAAAACAAGCCAATCTTATTAGAATAAGGATCCTTAATACACTTGGAGTTTAATATATAAGTCAATTGTCGGTCATTACATGTTTAGTGGCATTTATTTACAGTTTGAATCAACTGATTTCAGTGGCCACTCTTCCAGCATCTGGCCGTTGCCTCTCAACATCCTGATATTTTTTGTGTTGTTATTTCCTTTTTAATTAGTTACTGGGTTTTGCTCCTGATTGCAGAGACATGAGCACCAACCACACCACTAAAGAGCTGACTGCATCCCTCCGCTCTTATTTCACAGAAACTACTTTGCTATTAGATAGACAGATAACATGAAACCTGTCATTTTTAAATGTAGACATGAATAAATGGATGAGATGATGCAGCAAAGCCATGTGTTCTACAGTGCACAACAAACTTTTAGGAAAAAAACACAACTAATTCAAATGACTTGTACTTACTTATAGCTTCAGCTGTGAGCTAACATCTTGTTTTTCTTCTTGAAGACTTTGCATCGGTTAAAAAAAATGCACCGACAGCTTTTGTCTGTGTGTGTGTGTGTGTGTGAGTCGTGAGATGAATGCCACGGCACAATAAAGTGGATGGGAAGCATGAGGCATGCACAAGACAAACAAGATGTGTTCCAGAGTGACACTTTTTATTCAGAGTCAGGAAAAGCTGAACCCATGTACAGACCCAGATGGATGAGTTTACAAGAACAATGGATAAATGTCAAAGAAAATTGTCTAACACTCGACGTATTATACACACACATCAACAATGACAGGAAATCGGTAACAGGTAATTGTTTACACTGCCGCACCATTACAATTTTAACAGTAGTCAGGTGAATAATTAAACAATTTGAAGTTTGACAGGCGTCTTCCTAACACGCAGAGGAATGAACTCGATCCCTGAGAGCATGAAAGGTAAATAAAACACAGATTTGGTGTTTTTTTTTTGTCTCACAATCACTTGAAAATGTTTCTATCAATCAAGCATCCATCTCCACACCTGCATACGTGTGTATGTACATAACCACACAGGGAAACAAGCCGTGTGATGGGAACATGGATTTACATGACTCCGAGAGGTCACTGGGTCAAGCTGGTCTAATGCGCCCGTAAACACACGCGCGCGCACACACACACACACACACACACACACAGAGGAAGACAGCACTACATGCTCTTGGTGTCCCAGATGTTTGAAACATGAGTCTTTTTATGAGCAGTGTAGGGAGCCTTTAGTTAGGTGTGTGGTGATGTGTGTGTATATATGTGTGTGTGTGTGTGTGTGTGTGTGTGTGCACGTTCAAAAGTTCAACTTCAAAGACATGAGTAAAATATATCAATTCAACAGTTGTGTGTGCGTGTGTGTGTGTGTGTGTGTGAGGGAATGTGCTAGTAGCTTTTAATAAATAATGTTTTCTGTCAAACTGAAACCTGTTCCCCTCCCTGAGCGCCACACAAACACAAACACACACCACAGTGAACACAGCGTTTTTTACTGCATCTGGGGCAAGTTCAAGTCCAGCCTCAGGACTCGAGACACCAACTGGTACCGGGGCCACACGGCATTTACCTCGTGGGCAAACAAGCTGCGTAATAGTTTAATAAGTTTACAGGCCCGGTACGGTCAGTCTCTGCTGCATCTGCCCTCACTTCCTGTCACACCCATGACAAAAGGAATCTCATTTCTACCCTCAGACAGATGGAATCTGTCCTTCATTGGCCATCAAGCAATAAACAACACCAATACTGTCAACGGGAGTACAAATATAAAAGTTAGATCTCAAGTCAGGCTCAAGCCAAGTCTGTAGTCTTTCAGCATAAACCTGGATTTATAGTTTCAGGTTGAGTGGTTATGTAACTACACACTGGCCCAACAGTGGCTGCAGAGATACCCCGTGGGGTAATTTCCGATGTGGAGATGGAGACAGATGATCGTGAGTGAAGACAACAGTCAGGAAGTTTGAAGCTGCGGTGCGGGAGTTCTGCTGCCAGCGAAGCGCGATTACACACAAAAAAAACCCAGCTGTAGCGATGAGCAGAGCAGGATCCGCTCTGCCGCGCCTGCCGGTGACAGGCTGCATCACGGCTGGATGAGCTTGTTGCTTGGTGCTTAGATGCATTAGATGTTTTTATTAAAAAAAAGTGCTGTGCTACATCTTTAAGGAAAGATTCAGAGATTCAGTCCAAGCCAATGGAAAGTCACGTTACAAGAGTTTCACGCTTCTGACATGTCTTCCTTCAAAGCTGTGTTAAAAGGGTTTTTGCATGAACCTCATATCAATGCGCAGCGTATACAATAATCATTCAATGTATGCCAGAAAGCCTGGCTGCTGTTTTTTTATGTTAGAATTTTAACAGGTCACACACACTCACGGTCAAAAGTTTGAGGTCACCCAGAAAATTTTGTGTTTTTTCGTTAAAAAGGTCACACTTTTATTTATCAAATGAGTTGCAAAATGAGTAGAAAATATAGTCAAGACAAGATTAGAAATAATGATTTTTATTTAAAAAAATATTTCCTCTATCTAACCAGCTCAGCTGTTTTTCTGTGTGTTAACATAATTGCTTCATGGGTTTTCTAATCATCCATTCGCCTCTAATGTAATCAACAAACTTAATGTACCATTAGAACACTGGAGTGATGCTTGCTGGAAATGGGCCTCTATGCACCTATGTAGATATTACAATAAAAACTACACATTTACAGCTAGAATAGTCATTTAGCACATTAACAAGTGTATTTCTGATTAGTTTAATGTTATCTCTATTGAAAAAAAACAGTGCTTTTCTCTCAAAGATAAGGACATTTCTAAGTAACCCCAAACTTTCGGACTCAAGTCACTTCTCAAACGCTCGAGCCTAACGTGTGTGCCTTAAGTCATAATTGGGTTAAAATCAAAAGCATCTCTCCTTCATGACAAAACTTTCTTTTGCAGTAAATATCCAACAGACACAGTGCAGCGTAGAAATAAAAGTCCATCCGCTGTCTCTTCAAATGTAAAGGTCCGGCCTGTTGTCATGCGGACTCTGATGACCGTGGACAGAATAGGGGCTGTATGACGGACGATGGCCGCTTTTAGAAATGAGCACATGCTTGTGTGGGTGTGTCAGCGCATGCACGTGCACTCCGTTGCTCTTGTGTCGGTGTGTGTGCGGGTGCGAGTGTACGTGGAACCCACCTTCCTTACAGTCATGTTTGTTCTCATGCAGTACAAAGCCGTGGCGACACTGACAAACGTACGAGCCCACTGTGTTGATGCACTCGTGCTGGCAGCCGCCGTTGTCCTTGCTGCACTCGTCTTTGTCTGTGAGGGACGCGCACACACACACACACACACACACACGAACACACACACACACACATGCGACACGTCACTCATGGAGAATCAGTGAGGAGGGAAAGACAGAGAGAGATACGAGGAGGGAGGAGGTCAAGCAGGGGAAAAGGAAGGGAAGGATGAGACCTTAAGGAAGGAGAGGAAAGAGGTTTTTTTATGGAAAAGAAAAGGAAGTGATAAGGAGAGAAGGGAGGGACACAATACCAGAAGGAAAGGCGAAGGAAAAAGTCCCGTACAAATAAGTAGAAGGTGACAAATAAGCAAATAAATAAACATGAACAAGAACATACAGAACATACCAGATGAGCTGTCCCTAAGTTAAAGGACAGGTTCACAGTTTTTCAAGTCTTGAGAGACAATAACAAAATGATTATGATGAGACGGCACCGTCTAATGATACATAATCAATAAAGGCACAGGAATGAGGCGGATAAACGCTGACGATGCAACATGGAGAGGTATTGCACAAGTTGGAGAACTAGAAAACAAAGGGAGCGGCTGACGTTCGTATTTGCAGTGTTCAGGCCGCAGCAGGGCGTGGAGGCCCCGGCTCTGGGGATCCAGCTGGGCGGGTCGGGTCCTCATCGATGCTCACTTTATGTTGACAGCTACCAGTAACCGCGTCCAGGTTTTTTTTTTTTTTTTTTTTTTTTTTTCGGAGCGCGCGCCTCTCGAAAATCCTCAAACAATAGTCGGGTGCCCAAATAAACATGGACGCACGTTTTTCCTGCCTTAATCTGTGACCTCCTGTTCATGTTGTAAGAGCCCTTTTTTTTTTTTTTTTTTTAAATTTTTAGAGGTCTTGTATTGTTTACTTTTCCTGGGCTTTACTTGAAGTTGTGACATCCATTACAAGATATATTTGCGGTTTTAAGAACTAAAAATGATCTCAATAGAGTTTCACATCTCAATTTTCTCTATGGAGCTCTGGAAGGATGAAGATGGATCAAGCATTATAAAACAGTATTATATATAGCATGAGAGGAGATTTAAATCAGATCTTGGGAATATAAAAATTTGTAGATGTATGAATGCTTAAAGTTTTTATTTTCTATTTCTATTTCTATTTTTCTACCTGCTCTGTTATACATCTATAGCTATAGAGGAGAGACCTAAAACAGTCTCTGGGCTTTCATGTGTATTTTAATATAAAGCAATTATAGAAATCATGTATGGAGTCTGTTATTTTTGATGTATTTAAATTGTGTCAAACAAATCCATTTATCCAGCACGTAGACTTAAACAAAGTAAAACTCACTTTTTATGGGGCCTATAAAGTTATTTTAAAGCTTTTTGAAGCCTATATGAGTTTTTTTTAGAAATTGTCTATTTGTTACAATCCTTCCACTGCACTCAATTGTGTTTTTTAACATTAAAAAAGACTTAAACTGTGGACAATATCCATACTCTAGGACTACCTACCCTTATATTATCTCTGGATGAATTTTTAAATACTCAAAACAAGACTATGGATTTTGTCGCCTTTCACTTACCATGAAAGCACATTAAGAGGAGAAATGGGCACTTAACTGTTGTTATAATAAAGAAAACTTAAAAACTTGTGAACCTCTCCTTTAAGGGATTTTTAACACACAGCTGTGGAACAGTCACAGCTTCAGAGCTCGCTGCCAGAACTGTTACGATTTGACTCTGAAGATTTAGGAAAAACAAAAAAAGAGGTGAGAGGAAAAGTAGCGTAAGGTACTAACAAAAGTTAGTATCGATATGCGTTAACATCCACCTACAGATGCAACAAACGGTTAAGTTAGTGAGTGTGTGTGTCTGGCCTGTAAAACTGTCTTGTTGCTGCCCCTCGGGGGGCGCCGCGGTTATGATGCGCCGTGGTCCAACTTAACCCTCGGCTCTGGAACCTCTTTGACCGGAGCAGCTGTTTTCAGATCAGCTGTGCTCTCTTCGGGCCAAAACCGCGACGGCTGCAGTATATCAGCCCCGTGTTTTCGCGCGGCCGACCGCGGGGAGGCTGTAAAACGTGACGGGAGCTGCTGTCGTCACGTTTGGATGAGTCTGCTAGGTCATAAATTTGGGAAGATACAGGAGGACCCGTACTTATCTGTAATGTTTCTTTTGTTTTTTTCTATAATCCACCACCACAGCACATGGTAAGATGTGTGGGAGACCGCAAAATTCCCTCTATAAATAAACTGATTAGATTTTGAAGCATAAATTTGTATATTTTCTTGTAGTTGTAAATTAGCTATAAAATGCTTGTGGTATGTGAAACCAACTGCACTTATATAATTAACTCCTTTATTGGCTTAATTCTTTCCTTGTTATCGCAGTAACAATGCAGCAACAACAGTATTTTACAGTTCTAGGCTTTCATTAATCGGCCAATAAATAATGTGTAGATCGCTCTCACCCAGTCGTCAGTTTTTCTCTACCCGCTGACATCATGCAGCTACAGTATATTTATTTTATATCGGCTTGTCCGAGCTCTTCATCGAAGCTTTATGATGTTTACACTCGGTGAGGCATTCAAAGCAAAGACTCCATGTCTTTCTGGCTGTACATTTCCATCAAATGGACAAATTCCAGACATCCTGTGTGTCATTTTATACACATTTTCCCATAATTCGGCCTCACATGTTTGATATCTTTGGAAACTTTGCAATCGACACTATAATTTAACTACAGTTTTTGTGGATCTGAACAATGTTTGGCCTGAGCGGCGCGAGTTTATATTGACTGACCCCACTGGCAGGCTGCTGCTTGTTAAGGTTTTTTTTGTTAAAAGGGCCAACTAAAGTGAGGTGCTCTCTCGCTTCTCGCTCATTTTTTCCTCCCTCATCCTTTAATTTGTGGCGCCTTCTAACCGAATTCTAACCAGATTCCTATAAAGAAATGTGAGATTAGACACAGATGCCGAGTCTCACCTCAACGCATGAGCTTGTGAATCAAACTAGATCTGCTTTTAATGAAACCACTAAATCCTCCCACCCTCTCTCTCTCTCTCTCTCTTGCCCCTTGTGTGTGTGTGTGTGTGTGTGTGTGTGTGTGTGGCTGATGTGGTATTATGGTGCTATTGTGGGCTCAGTCTCACCCTATCACAGGCTAAGAAGCTTTGCAGTTGATGCTACACAGTGTTCATTGTAGCTTTCTTCAGGTCAAGCACACAATGTCCATGCACGCTCACACACACACACCCACACACACACAGGTGTGCACGTGCACACACACACACACACACACACACTCCAATGGATTAGTAGTATGTGGGAGGCCGAAGGGACCTCCCTAGAGCTGCTGGCTCGTCGCCAACCAAAAGTTATCCCTGGAAGCTGCACACACACACACACACACACACACACACACACACATTATCTGTATCTGAGGAAGTAATTTCTCTGTGCGACATGCTCCACTGAGCGGTTTAACTGCGTGTCCAGGTGTTTGAGTTTTGACGAGTTTATCCAGTTGACGGCTCTACTCCCGCGTCGGCACTCGCCTTTCTGCCTTTTTAGTAACTCTTGAAATATAGGAAAAGAGAAATTTTGAGCTTTTCTTCAGGAAAACGCCCTAAAATTGTTATTATGTGATGTTAACAACCAACAAATTCATCCTTGCAGCAGCAAGAAGGGGATATTTGTTGTTTCTGTTGTTTTTTTAACTGAGGAATCATTGCTGTGTCCCACCTCCATACTACACACTAACTCGGTGTGTTTTCTGTGTTATCTTGGGGTCACATTTGAAAACTTATAAAATCAAATGTACTTGAAGACAAAACAGCAGGTGGTTCATTTCTCTGTGACAACATGGAGAATACATTTGCAAATTTAATTTTAACATTAAAAAGTAACTAATTTCCAACTATTAAAAAAAAGCATCAATGACAATATTAAAAAAAAACCTTATATATTTAAAGAAACAGTTATGAGACAATATATAAGTGTGCTATGTTTGAATTATTTCTTGCTCAGAATAGTAAATTCAGATAACAGATTTGTAGATAGTCATATATGCTGGATACTGATTTAAACCCTCTGATTTAGTAGAATAATATTAGAGTTGTCTGTAGTATGGACTTAGGACAAAGCTGATGTTTCCTTCAAAAGGAAAATGGATAACGAAACGATACCAGTGCAGTTAAAACTGGATCCATCCATTTCCCCAGTGCGACACGGCAGACCAGAATCAGCCAATTGGTGATGGCGATTGAGAGGTCATGTTACCTCTGACCTTGGGCGAGGTCGCCGGCCTGCTGCTGGCGCGGCCTCGGCTGGGAGAGCGGCCGCGCTTTGTGTCCTGGCATGACTCAAACACAAACATACGCTCCTGACACAATGCCAGCCTGTCTGAGGGGAGAGAGAGAGAGGGTGCAGGGTGCAGGGCGGGCGCCGGGGGCCCGGGGGGGGGGACACAGCATGACAGAGACAGCACATGTACAACAGGCAGGAGGACACCGGCCGGGACACGTCCGACAGAACGCGAGCAGACACACGCACAAAGACATGGACAGGCTGGGCTGGAGCTTTGTGTGCTTCCATCTAACTGATGCGACTTCAATTCTGTGGTGGGAAACATTCAGGCCGCTCACTCAGGAATTACACATTATTTTGAAAGTGCAGCACGGTTACATCCAGCGGGCTATTTTACAAATGTGTTCATTCAGGATGCTCATGTCGGAATTGACCTTTAAAAAAAAAAAAAAAAAAAAGCGTTTCAGTTAGCTATACACAACCATAAATAACCTCAAAAGTTGCAAAATAAGACTTAGAAAAAAAACACTGACTTTTAACAAAATATTATTATTAAATACTTGAGAAATGTTGGTTTTGGGAGGTTTTGCAGAATCCTCCATTATCAATCTTTTAAGGCTGGAAATGAGACAGCAGCACAAACTAATGATCTCTGTAACCTTACATAAAAGGACACTGTGGGTGAACGCTTAACTCGCCAGTTTGTCAGTTACGCTGGCAGTGACGTGTGATTAAAACGTCTCAAAAGTATCCGATGATCCAAAAATTCTTCAGCACGACTCAGTGCACGGCCCTGCCCAGCCTGGACACACACACACACACACACACACACAAGTGTCCTACCTGAGAAGAAGTGAGCCTTGAAGCCTTTTTTGGAGACGGTGTTGTCCGACTTGAACTCGATCCTCATGTTGTTGTACTGGGAGGTGATGACCTCGGGGACCTCGGTGCCACAGTATTTACCGTGCAGCTTGGAGTCCGGCGACAGGCCACTGCGTACCTCCACGTAGTCGTACTTACACACCTGAAACGCACGAATGGACCGTCTTGTTTAACAACGCACCGAGCGGCATCCGGCAGTTTATTCCGTTTAATCCTCTCACCTCGTTGCCCTCCAGCTCGAAGGCTTCAAACTGCATGGAGATGCGGTACTGGGTGGGAGCCACCACCTGCCACACACAGTTCTTGTTGGGCGGGTACTCTTTAGGCCAGCCGGGGGTGCTGATGGTCCCGTTGAGCTTGGAGAGAAGGCCGCCGCACGCCGCTACAGACACACGCACACAGACACACACACGTTAGATGGAGCTGCACACGCAGTCTCAGAACACAGCGATCACACGTGTTATAAGTTCAGAAGCAGCTTCAGATTCTGCCAGAACCCACGGAGGAGTTCATCTGGTCAAGGCTTAATCAATCCACTGTTTTTATGACTTTTGGAGGAGAGCGTTTCTGGACTGGACAAACTACAGCCTGTCAAGTTTCACCAAAGCCGGTCAGTAAACAGAGCCATCATGTTTGAAGGGTTTTCAACTGCCAGACTTTTTTTTTTTTTTGGAGACCACAGCAGCGAGGAGAGGGGTTGTGTTTCTGATGCGATGAATGGAATGCGCCGCCTCCGCTTCCACCGACACGAGCGGCAGCATTTAGTCGAGGAACCGGCAGCTTCAGCTCAAAGGAAATGGGGGGGGATGTTTGCAGGCTTTTTTTGCTAAATCATGCAAAACTATTAAGAAAACACATAAAACAAATGAAAAAAAAAAAAACACGACAGGAGAAGAATCACAGAAACGAAGCAGAAAATGCAAAGAGGAGGTACATGTTTTCTTGTATGGACTTTTTAAACACTCTTTTACAATATCATTAAAGAGCAGCATAGTTATGTAGCTCATGTTGAGGTGTTTTAATTTAGTTTAACTATAGTTTTCACTCTGCAACATCATCTTGCATATTGCACTAGTTTTGGGGTTGTTTCTTCTGCATTTGTTGTGTGGATTTGTAAGTCTTTGCTTCAGCTTCGTATTTTTTTTTGATTGCAGAAATCTTCTCCTTCTCCTCTTTTTTGTGCATTTGTTTTATGTGTTTTTGCATCATTTCAGTGCTTGCAGCACATCCCCGTCTGCTGTTAGCCACCATACAATAGAATAGATAATGCTTCTGAAGAACTTTTTTTTTTTTCTTGGTCTCAACTTTTGCCATTAAAAACACAACAGACGTTTTATTTAAAGGAACAAAGTGCTGGTGCTGAGGCAGCACTTCTGGTATCTGTCCTCACTGATTAAGATGTTTTATAGCAACAGGGACAAATCATTTTCTAGATGTTTTTTTCTTTTTTTATTTTCTTTGCACAGGGGACTCTTTTTTAAATTTTTTTTCCCTGAGCGCAGTAGCTGAAAATTGTGATTTAAGGGATCGCCACGGTCGTCCAAGATTTTGCTACTTGAGCGTTTGATTACTTTGTAACAGTTGTTTATTCGCAGGCTGTGATTGCAGCGTTTAACCACCTTTTAGAGCTCTGCTCTGCTTCTCGACGCCTGCCGTACCGTAGGAATCAAACCGGGACACGACTACTGAGGTAGCCACTAATGTAGGCCCTCACGTCAGTCACTCACGAGGTGGCTGCTCGCCACGCTCTGTGATTTCACCTCTGACCCTCTTATTACCTCTTTCGGTGTAAAAAAACTCACATCCTGCAGCATATTCCTTACTTGCACTTGACCTTTGTTTCGGCCTCTCCTTAATGTGACTGCTCTGAGTCGGGCCGGGTAAACGCCCTGACAAAAAATTTGTCAAAATGTCACTGTAATTACACAGACTTTTTTTAGAGGAGAAATTCCACTTTCTACACTATTCTCCCTCACATTAAATCACTAGGGAGGACAGAGTAACTACAGCTCTTTAAAGAATTACACATTTTAGAGATTTTACTTGCATAGTTTTCTCTCTCTCTCTCTCAGCATGTGGGTCATTAGGGGTGGTTCAACTATTTCTCTGGGTTAAACGACGTCCACAGCGTCGGTGGCCGTGGAACAACCAGGCGATGTGGCTTTGTGTCACAAAGATGTTTTTTCCTGTTGATGGAGGCCGTTAGGATGTTTTTTTTTTCCTGATAAGTTCGACTCATATCCTACAGAAACACGCAGCGTCATACAAAGGAATGCACATGCAAACAGGAATTCGGCATTCCAGGCACACGCACGTGCATACAGGCGTGCACGCACACACACGCACACACACACACACACACACACACACTGTTACCTTCACAGCTCTTCTTGTCAGGGGCGAGTTCATAACCTGGATCACAGGCACACTTGAAGCTGCCCAGAGTGTTTACACACCTCTGTTCACATCCACCATTGTCCGGCTTGGCACACTCATCCTCCTCTGCAAAAGCACACACACACACACACACGTCAGAGGACATTTTCAGGCACTAAAATGATAGAAAAAAAACAACAAAAAAAAACACTTGAATGAAAGACAGACACTCGTATCATCGACGCACCTTTGAAAAAGTTGGCGGCGAAGCCGGCCTTGTTCACGGTGCCGTCCGACACGAACTTCATCCAGAGCGTGTGTGAGGTGGAGCGCACGTCCTCGGGTTTGTCGTAGCCACAGAATCGGCCAATCAGGGGGCTCGTCTCCAGGGGGCCGTCGCGGACCTCGAGGTAGTCGTACGCACAGCTGTCGTGTCTCTCAATCTGCACAAGCGGGAAAAACACACGTTGGTAACGTTTTCTCTGTCACTTTGTGGATGTCTTTATTAAACGTGTTTGCCAGTGACTCAGGTCAAATGTTATTTGGGGCTTTAAATGTCTTTTAAAGACTATCACTGTTACCTAATTAACCTTAACAAGTCAAAAACAAAACAAATATATTTTTCATCCTCATTTTATTACCTTCAGTGATCATTTCTATCAACTGTGATAACATTTGACTTATAGTGACTTTACTGCACAGATCAATAGGGCAGGAAACTGGATAGATGACCTAAACCATTTTTGGAGGTAAAACCAAAAGGTAGTAAATGGAATTTCAGCCCTCATTGTATGAAAAATAAAAACAGCATCAACTGCTATAAGTAAAGTACACCAAA
The DNA here is from genome assembly GCA_036785175.1 of Eupleurogrammus muticus. NCBI lineage: Eukaryota > Metazoa > Chordata > Actinopteri > Scombriformes > Trichiuridae > Eupleurogrammus > Eupleurogrammus muticus. Next base: position 17,763,309 of record JAYKQN010000003.1, on the reverse strand, counting down.
ATGAATCACAAAGTTAATGTTCTCACAAACTTTCTGCACCTTAAATCTTGAAAACGTAACTGAATGAATGAAACAGAATCAGTGATTCTGCAGCGTTATAGACACTGACAGGATCTCACAGGCTGAACATTCCATCGAGTAATTTGTTCACATTATGCGGGAAAAGGTCAAAGTAGTAAAAAGTAAATAGACAAGACATAATTAAGTGAGTAATTATGAGCAGACAATACAGTTTACTAATGTTTCCTAAACGCCTCACATGCAGACTAATGCCGTGTTCCGTTCGCCTCGGTAGTTGGAGCCGAAAGTGACGTCACACCTGGTTTGAGTCGGAAAAACCCGTAACAGCAAAGCTCACCAGGAAGCAGTACCAGTACATAACACACGTCACGCTGTATTCTGAGCATGCACACGCTGGGGAAACATGTCCAAAGAGAGAAGCTGAACAGTACTGTGTGTACAACAGTTTTAAAGAGACACAAACAATGGCTGATAAACAGTATATCACTGCAGCTTTCTCTGTTTGTGCTCCGTAAGCCTATCTGCAAATGTAAAAAAATAAATAAATAAGTAAAAAAAACGCAGCCAGTAACATTTGATTCAGATTTTAATCTTCCAATCTCACGTTGTTTCAGTGCTCGCACGCCTGGACCTGGAAAGAGTGGTCCGTGCTTTAATCTGCTTAACAACACTGAAGTTGCCTGTAACTCACCTGGGCTCAGCTTCTCACAGCTTCTAACGGACGACACCACATCATCATCACACTGGCGGCCTGTTTGTGTTAGGATTGATTTACTTTACAAGCTCTTACTGATCACTTAAAGCTTTTGCCTTGCCTCAGGCAGAAAGAAATGTTAACACCTCATCCCCTTCTAGTAGAGGCCTTCAATCCTAAAGTGACCAAGCCTTTTCCATCAGGGTCGTCAGCTTTGGAACGCCTGAGGAAATAAGGCTGCAGGAGTATTCACATCCATCCATCCATCCATTTTCTATCCCGCTTATTCCCTTTCGGGGTCGCAGGGGTCTGCTGGAGCCTATCCCAGCGCATTTTATGGCGAGAGGCAGGGGGATACACCCCAGATGGTCGCCAGCCAATCGTGGGGCACACACACCATTCACACACCATTCACACACACACTCACACCTATGGGCAATTTAGATTTGCCAATTAACCTGAGCATGTTTTGTATTGTGGGAGGAAGCCGGAGTACCCGGTGAAAACCCACGCAGACACGGGGAGAACATGCAAACTCCACACAGAAAGGTCCCAGACCCAGGCCCCAAGGCGGTCTTGAACCTGCGACCTTCTTGCTGTGAGGCAACAGTGCTACCCACTGCTCCACCGTGTCGCCCAGTATTCACATCCTTTAGAATCAATTCCTTTTATAATCTCTAATTTCCTTGGTTTTCGTTGTCTTATTGTTGTTCTACTTGTATATGGGTCAGTGACAAACCATGATTGGTAAAGTCAAAATTAATCAGGTCTTTCAAATGTACATGTTGTGTTCATGTTGGTTTTAGGTCATTTAAAAGTCCCTTTATGTTATTATTAGATGGATAGATTTGTATACATTTATACATACTTATTATATACGCCTAGAATATAACAAATTTTTGATAGCATGTTTTAGGAGAGTTAAACTATCTAGTTTGTAGTTGTTTGCATTACATCACATGACGTTTTTCACAGTCTCATGATCTTAAAATTTTTCCTGCTGTTCACTGTTGCTGTTCTTCTCTCTTTTGTCACTTGCTGTGGTTTTATTGTTCGTTAATATTCTAATCTGTTTCTCTCTGTCAAAACACTTTGTCATTTTTATTGGTATATATATATTTTAATTGCTATATGAATAAAGTTATTGTCTTCATCATGGTAGGAGCAGCCGTCATGGGTTATGAACACAGGGGTTGATGTGGTTCTCCCTCTCCTGCTGTCTCCTGTTCAGCGATTCCTCTGCCTGCTTTAGTTCCAGTGGCACATACACTGTAATATATGCGCTTTATTTGCTCTATTTTACGTTAATGCTCAGTGAGTTAGAGCCTGAGCCGACCCAGCGAGATCTCTCTGAGTGAAAGTACGGCACGTCTCCAGCAGACTTTGTAAAAATGTGTTTATCATGCATGTTCATATCGTGATGATGAGTTAAATACAAGCCCTACTGTAGACACACACACACACACACACACACGCACATGCACACCACCTTTATTAATTTTGTAGCAGTAACACAAGTGTGAAATTTGAACCAGACATTTGTAATAGTGGACACACACACACACACCACCTTTATTAACTTCCTAGCAGTAATATCAGTGTGGAATTTGAGCCAGACATTCCTGAGTACACACAGACGCACACACACACACACATAGAGAGTTCACACATAAAGAAGGAGTCACCTCAAAGGCCTGGAAACTGAGCCCCACGTTGTATCCCTCAGACACGGTGATCCTCCACACACACTCTTTGGAGGGTCTGTAGTCATCCGGATAGTTGGGAGACTGGATCTGTCCTGAGTCCTTGGTGATCTCGCCGCCACAGATCGCTGCAAAGGTGCAAGATTCATGGGTCAAAAAGCTTTAATGTGCAAGTACACTTTAGCTGGGAGGCACATTGATAAGAAAACAAGCATGTTAATATGAAAATAATATATATAAAAGAAAGACAGGTATAAAAGCAATGAAAAGCATAAATACAAAAAAGGGTTCATGTAAAATCTTTACTCCAATGTTGCACACAAATGCGTGCTCATGGGTATCAGCGTCAAGGGACAGGATATTTAGGCAACAAAGGTAACTTCATCAAACGTCATTAATGCTACATGTGATAAAGCAGATGCCATCAGGATGAATCCTGAGTCCACAGCTATTATATTAAGCATAAAATCAGATCATTTTTGGTGCATTTTTTCAGCTCAGTGTTGAAAAATACCCAAAAACTTGAACAAACAATAAATTTAAATGAGTTGCACTAAATTCATTGGCTATAAATCAAATGCAACACATGCTAAAAATTCCTGTTAATGACTAGATAAGGAAGTAAACTCCTACAATCTTATAACAAAAGTCATCAAATTTGTAATCAACAATTGTTTTGTCATATAAAGTGGGTTTAAGTGGGTTCACAATACTGGACAAAAAGATTGGGCCAGTATAAGGGCCATATTTTTTTATTAGTTAGAATTTTTGTTGCCTTTGAGGCGGAAAAGTTACCTTCATAAATGGCAGCGAAGCCTTTTCCCACCCAGTTGCTGCTGCTGCGAAACTCGATCCACATTCGGCTTTCAGTGGAGATCAAGATGTCAGGAACCTTATCTCCGCAAAATCTGCCTGTGAAGTACAAACACACGCACACACACATTTTGAGGGCCGTAACTTGTGCGAATACTGAGTTATGAAATGTAAAACAGGTTCAGGTTTTGCTGTCATGGTACATGTAAGTCAAGGAAAGACATTGCTGGTTGTTTTTCACACTTCTCCTGAATTCTGATTTGTGTTCGGTTCGTAATCAGGAGCTGCTCCTTCTTCTTATGCTGCTTTTTTCTCATAAGCAAAGTGTTTACCCTCCAGAGCAGCACGTGGCTGTGCTGCACCTGGACAAAGCCGTCCGTAGTAAGAAAAAAGAAGAAGAAGGGAAGCGGTAGCCTGGTGTAGCAGACACTAGATCAGGGGCACCAAACCTGGTCCTGGAGGGCTACTGTGGGTGCAGGTTTTTGTTCCAACCAGGCAACCAGAACACACCTGATTCTACTAATGAAGGTCCTCAACAAGGGCTCTAGTGGTTGATTAGTAGAATCAGGTGTGGTAGAGCCAGGTTGGAACAGTAGCCCTCCAGGACTAAGGTTGGTGACCCCTGCACTAGAACAGACAGATAATAGTAGAGACGTGTGTGTTTGGTGAGTGAGGAAAAAACCTGAGTTAGAAGATGCACCAGTAAAACTTTATAGGTCTGGGACCTAAGTCTAGTGCTGCTTTGTTAAAGAGAACTTTGTAACTCAAACACATGGGATCTGCTATTCTCCAAAAAGATCGAAACTCTGCACAGTCTTCCGTAAATGCCGCATTAACCACGAATCCCGTTTTACAGTTCATGGAGCGAGCTGCTTTCACACACACACACACACACACACGCACGCTGACAGGGTTTATATAGATTTCACAACTTCATGACGTACCTTTGGTACTTTGGCTCAGTACTTTTTGTTTTTAGAACAGGGTCAGGGATGACATGCTTTACTGCTGAAGTAGTAGCGCTAATAACTGGCTCTGTTTTTTCAAAAAAAGTAATATTCAGAACTTCCAGGGGAACGAATGAGTCATTTTGACCCATAAAATGCAGTTTTTGATCAATTTGGTGTCAATGTCAATATTATCACCAGCCTTAATGAGTTTTATCGCAGTATACGTATTTTATTTTTACGGCGCAATAAAAACGTTTAAGTGTTTACTGCCTTTTTTTAAGGTTGTTACAGTGTGTGAATCCAAATTACAAAGCCAATAAAGAAGATGGGAAACAAGGCCTTCTCCTTCAGATGGCCCCTGTGCTCTCACCAAGCAGCGGAGCTTTCCTCCAGTATCCGTCCCGCACCTCGATGTAGTCATACCAACACAGGCTGCTCTTATAGAGATCCATGGTGGTGAAGTTAAGAACGATCTGGAGGTGGAAAAAAAAACACATAAAACAATGCATTCAACACAAATCTTTGCACTTCAGAGACCGGACGAGAGGAGGCAGAACAGAGGAAGAGGGTGGTACCTGTAGTGGAGGAATTAATCAATATTCAGCCGTTCTGTCAGCAGTCTCTTATTGTTACTGGCAATGCATGCACATTCACTGCACTGCAGGGTACTACTGTGTGTGTGTGTGTGTGTGTGTGTGTGTGTGTGTGTGTGTGTGCGCGTGTGCACACACTCACCTTTTCTCCGGGTGTAACAGATATTCTCCAGACACAGTGTGTGTATGAAGGGTATCCGTTAGGGTAACCAGGGGACGAGAAGTTGCCCGTTGAGTCTTGGAGCGTCTCTCCACATGCTGCAACACACACACACACACACACACACACACACACACACAAAAGAAGGGAGTCAAATTTTTGGTGTATGGCCCTTTTTGTTGCATAATATTTCCAGTGATGCGCTGACACATCGCTGAAGAATACATGGCTCTCGTGTCTATTATTATTATTATTAGGAATCTGCATAAAATTCAACTTTTTGCTGCCAATCAACCACAATAAATATACTACAGACATTTTGTCAAAAGCCTCATGCGCTGTGTTTTTGTGACAGAGTTTATGTGCATAATATCTGTCCATATGGAAACTGTTAGAACTGCATTTTGTATTTTGGAAAAACATTTTAGAGAATTAAAATCACCCTCCCAAACAAACTCATGTCTAATGTTGTCTTTGGCTTCTTTTATTTTTGCATGTAGGAGGCCACAATATGTGTGTTTGTATTCCTATGTGCATTAGTGTGCTTGTGAGGTCCGACCACAATCATTAAGCACCGTTTAGCAGAATTAAACATTGCCCTGTAGACAGATGTGACAGATGTTTAAGTCTTCGCAATAAACACAGATGTGATTTTTTTTTAAGCTGGGTGGATATTCATTGAAAAAAACAAAAGAAATATAATATATATTTCTCCATATCCCTCATTCTGAGTTTAATGCTGTCGATCCCTCTCAAAAGGAGGTTAGCCAAATGTGCCCCTCCTATCCCATCATGCATGCTGTTTTCCCCCCACAATGCCCTTGGGCTCTGTTCATCTGTCGGTGAATATGGTATCGCTCAAATATGGCCTTGTAAAGTTGAAATTATATCTATTTCCAGCTGGGACGTGCAAACACACGCTCACTACCTTATTCCACTATCAAAAAGCATTTAATAAAATAAAATATATAATATAAAAGCATATATTGAAAAGTAAAAGAAAAAATATATTTGATATGGTGTTTTTTAACATAAATGATAAAAATGGACAATTTATTGTGTCAAAATTTGTAAATAAACTATTAAACAATTTGTCTCATATTCAATTCATCGTACACAAAAGTGTGAACTCTGTCTGTGTGTGTGTGTGTGTGTGTGTGTGTGTGTGTGTGTGTGTGGGCCAAAGAGGGATGGCAACATTTTAGATCATAACATTTTGCGACACAAGGGCAGATCCAGATCACGTCAGAGCCGCTCGCCAGAGACCAGCAGGACGCCAGATCAACAGGGGTGTGCACAAGAACTGACGGTGTGTATGATGCACGTGTGTGTGTGTGTGTGTGTGTGTGTGTGTGTGTGTGTATGTGTGTGTTAACTGAGAGAACCGTCACATGGAAAAACAAATTACTTAACTTCACCTCTGGGCCTTTTGAGACTACAGAGGCGGGCCAATTTTACGCCAAAGATACAAGCATTTGAACAGGCATCTTCTTTTTTTTTGTTGTTCTTCCATAGCTACACACATGCACATATGGACATTGTGGTCTCATAGTAAATATATCAGTACCTGGACATCTATACAGCTTCCTTGCCTGTGCAATGTCTCCTTTACTGAGTCTGGTCCGCTGGCCGATAGCAGGCCGGACCCCGTTCTCGTCTCTGGATGGAAGGATGGTGTCAAGGAACATCCCCCTGTAGGGTGGAATAAAGACAGATTTGACGCATCCTGCTCGGATTTCAGGGAAATTCAATTAAAGATTACAACACGCTTGTAGTTATTTTGAAAACAGTATTATATAACTTCAACAGTACCATCGGTCATTTCCAAAAGCAGTGACCTTTCGTGCAAATGCAGTTCTGCCAATAAATCTGTGATGAGAATCAGTATGGCAGAGATTTTAAAAAATGACCAAAAAATACGAGTGTCCATTTCCAGTTGTTATCGTGTGCACTTCAGTTGTTATCGGGAAGTGCAAATACAAAATAAAATTGAAGGTGATATTGAAAGTTTGGACAAAAAATTGGCTTGTGCTGTAAGTGATCAGTGAATTTGAAAAGAACAAAGTACTGGTGGAAAAGAGTTAATATAATAATATAATAGAGTTTAAATAGACTGGGACGATTCCCAATCTGGGTGCTGAGATTCCCACAGGTTGCAGGACACAAGATGATTAAAAAAAAATTCAGCTGTAGAAAAAAAGCTCAAACATTTGCCTTTTTGGGAAATTATTGAATCATTTAGCTCTTTGTATCTTTAAAATTGAATTTAAGTCAAAGGGGAAAAAAACACATCTTTGGTTAAACTGGCCACATATCCAACTGACCAGCGTCACAAGTAAAACAGGAAGCAAAAAGTGATTTATCCTAGTTATATCCAGCCTTGGTGAGACGTTAACTCTGATTTTTTTCTGTATTCCAATTAAAAATTATACTACTATTTCATTCATAAACAGAATGTTACACATTTCTGCCTGTTAAACATATTGAGTACATTGCAAACCCCCAGGATCTACTGAAAGTGGAACCACACCGCTTCACTAGTTAATGTCAACAAAGATGTTTATGCTATAAATCCCAAAATAAGATAAAGAAAATGAAGAGCTGTGTTCTTTCTGTATTCACTTTGACATGTTGCTGCAAGCCTTTACTTGGATGGAAAGGGTTAGTGAAGCTTCCTCCTATATGGGGGCAACACAGTGAATCACTCAGAGAACGGTGAAGATAGGTCACCGTATCAAAAATGACTTTAGCAGACAGAAAAAATGTCAAAGCGTTTGGCTATAGCAGGGCGGCGCCCACAATCCCTTTAAGGTAGAGAAGGAGTTCCAGTACTTCAGTGAGAGATTCTGATCTGTTTTAGACATTTGAAGCATGATGTTGGCTGCTGGTTACCGTGAGAAGGTGTTTCTGGCATAGTGCATGATGCTATCAAAATCATATGGCTCCCCAAGAGAGTTGACTTCCCCTGGCTCCATCTTGAGGAAGTTATACTCCTGGCCTGGGAACCATATAATGAACAAATACACACACACACACACACACACACACGTACACATGCAGAGATAGCAGGGCTGTAAGGTTCGGTTTCATCACACAGCCATAAAATAAATGCATAGCTATATTCCCTGTAATGTTAATATGTCTATGATTTGGGAATTTGCCAGAGCAGATTTCCCAAGAAAAGATGAAAGAGTACGTTTTTCTGGATAATATTGTGAAAAGATTTGATGTACTGGTTGTGTGGCCATGTTTTTCTTTGAATTCGTGTGTTTTTTTCTTTGGTAAAACAGGATTTCTACTGGTTTATTGGTCGCATGACAAACCTGTGAAATATACACGAGGATAAAAGGGAATCGTCCTCAGACATAGTGGAAAACATCAGAGATCAGCTGAAAATATTTTGTGAATAAAACACTACAGACACAAAAAAAGTGTGTTAAATTGTGTGTGTGTGTGTGTGTGTGTGTGTGTGTGTGTGTGTGTGTGTGTGTGTGCGCGTGTGTGTGCGTGTGTGTGTGTGTGTGTGGATGTTCTGTGGGTGATTTACTAAGAATAATTACGTAAATGACAACAGCTGCAAACATAGAGGCGGCAGAATTTCAATGAGGGTTTTGTATGTTCTAATAGTTTCCACCGAGTGTTTGGACGTTGTTGTGTTTGCATGCGTAAAATTAACTTTTTCTTCAGTAAAAGCCTGGATGATTGGTTCAGAACGCCAGGAACATGCATAACCACAAATCTGCAGACAAAGAAAGATAGAGAGCAGTTCTTCATCTGTAAGTTACTATAGTAAAGGTAGGGAAAAAATATCATATTTTACCTCGTACACAGTCACATAGTTTAATAGTTTATGTTTCACAATAGCTTTTGTACTAACAAAAAATGTGATAGTTGCTAGAGAAGCTGTGACGTACGGTGATAATCCAACATCTCCTTCATAAAAATGTAGAATATGAAGCTGTAACTGTCCAGTCTGATTTAAAGAAAGTGTGCAACAGCTCTGTGTGGCTGCAGATTTGCAGCTTTGCATACAGTAAAAAGCAGCTCTGGACAGCAGATTCTGTAAGAATCACCCACAGTCAGTGCATGAAATTGCATTCCGGCTTGGTAGGTCACAGTGTGTGTGTGTGTGTGTGTGTGTGTGTGTGTGAGCTACATGAACCTATTTACATTTCCTCCTCCAAATAGCGTGTAAAGCCCCATTTTGCATATTCACTGAGGCAAAAGCAATGGAGTGGAGTTGTGTAACGTGTTTTAATTTTGATGGACTTTCACCAAACTTGACCATCTGGCTAAAATTCCTACAGGCTGCAACTTTTACTACTTTTGTTAAGACATTTCTGCTGCTTCCTCTCTCTGCCACTTGTGAATATTTATGTTTGATTTGGTTGATCACTTAATGATTTATTTATACTAAAATACATATACATATATGCCCATGTAATGTCATGTAATTTCATCAATGATGAAATTTCTTGGTTTTGGTAAAAAAAATAAACGGCAGACATTTTCTTTTCCTTATTTTTGTAAATTTATTCTCATTTAATGACAACAAGATCAACATTTTTTTAATTTAAGATTAAATGGAACAAATTCAAATTTTGCATCGGACGACTCTTTCTTGTCAAAAAGCCCAAAATAGACTAAATAAAAAAATATGCTAAATTGCTAAATTTGAATACAATAATTCAGTATAATTTTGCCCAATATTGGACCTATATATATATATATATATATATATCTAGTCAAGCTAGATTAGGGAATGTAGGAACAGTTTTACACCTTAGTTAGTGACTGAAACCCAGAGAAACATGGGTCAGATGTGTGTGTGTGTGTGTGTGTGTGTGTGGGAGGACAGCGACAGACAGTCTGGGGTCTGGGTGAGTTCGCAGTCATTATGAGTCTCATCGACACACACACATGCGAGTCGTCCCGGAATGGCTCTAAATGGAGACCCAGGTGCACCCTGGGTAACGAGTCTCACCTGGCTGGATGTTATCCCGGATGATGGTCACGTGGTCGTCACGGTCAGGTCGCGTGTGCTCGTGCCAGAAGCCAATGACATGGCCCAGTTCGTGCACCACGATGCCAAACTTGTCACAGTTCTTGCCTATGGAGATAGCCTGGGGACCGTTGCCACGACGACCCACATAGGAACAACACCTAATAAGGATTAGTAGGAAGTTGATAGCAGGGAGATAGGCGGATGATATTAACTACACATTTGGTAGTGGAAAGAGCAGTAGTGCTTTATGCACACACACACACACACACACACACACACACACACACACACACACACACACACACATTCTATATACACAGTCTTAAGGGATTTCTGGCCCTGTACTATATCCACCAGAGAAAAAGCGGCAGGATTTATTTACATACAACACACCGATAATGCTGAAGTTTCATAACTCTCGGTGAATAATCTGTGAGATTTCACATATTGCTGTTCACAGAACACACACGCATGCACACACACACACACACACACACACACACACACACACATACACACTTTTTCTGGGTAGCTGAGACATCCGTGCCAGGCTAACAAATCTGATTAAAGTTATCCAGCGAGCTGATTGCAGGAGAGGGATCAGGAATCACTGGAGTAGGTGAAGTCTTTTCTGGTTGCAAAGCTTCCTTCGCTTTCATTATTAAACATCGCTCCTTCTCTTACTTTTCGTTCTCTCTCTCTCTTCCCATGACAATCACAGCACATCCAGGCAACTGGGGTATTTACGTGTGAGATTAAAGCGTCTAATCTCTGATAGAGGCGGCCTATCACAAGAGAAGACGACTGGTATCATCAGGTAACATGCAGACCTATAAAATACCTTCAAGTACTTGCATCATTAACGCCATCATCGTAAAACTTGAGGAGTGAGTTACATTGTTCAGTTCCCAATAACTATTAATAAATCTTATGTCTGTTCATTTGATATGTTTTATTATTTGCTCATAGTCTGAGTTTCAGTTCCAGCACCATATAAGTTATACTATAGTATAAGTACTAAGTAATACTGTAAGTTATGAAAACAAGATGCTGTGCAAGAACTTAACCTTAAATTTCCTGTACTTAGTTTTAATAAATAAATGTATTGCAGTTCATTTATAATTCAATGCTTCCACAAAATATCCAAAAACTGTTCTTGCATGAGATTTTTTCTACACTTGTGACGTAAGAGACTACAACTGTTATATATATTTACATTTAATCTTTAATGTTTTTATATTTCATTTCACTTAAAAAACATCTTTTATACTCATCTTTATATACTGTCCTTTTGGTTCTGAGTCTATGTGTTATCCTTTGTCTGTATTGTTCCATTCCATCCTTGAACCGCGGACCTTGAGGGTTTTTTGCCAATTTCTGGTTATCTGCTTCAGGGTTGCAAGTCTAAGCATTCAGTAAGTAGTGGTCTGTCTTTTCCATTAATTCTGATGGTAGTTTTACAAGAATGATATGTATCAGTTAATGGTATTTTCCATATTGGGGATGTGCATAACTCTTGGTATGACTGAGTAGAAAAAAGGACCGGAAAAAACAGAAAGAGAAATAGCGATATACGTTGAAAAATACAATGTAATGTGAAGATTGTGACACCTAAGTAACATCACATCCTTTAAATGTGGTTAGAATATCTCAATATGCAGCAAAGTGGAAAGTTGACTGAGCTCAACTGTTATTAGAGTTAAAATAGGCGCGACATGGGAAGGGTTATTTTGATATTTTATGTATGTTTTATTGTACAACCCATTCACACTGATATGACACTACTGAAGCGAAGAATGGCAATCACTTGGCATAATAATGAGGTAAACGGCTGATCACGGGATCATCAGAACTGCTGTTGTTTGACTTAACGCTAATATACGCTGGAATTCCACAGATACAGCTGGACATCCTACTCTTTCAACCGTGAGCACAACAATGGCCCGGGGAGCCGAGGCCGAACGTCCTTATCTCGGCCGCGCTAAAAACATTCAAACCCACCACCAGTCGCTGAAGTGCCACCACTGTACAAACACACTCTGACCCCGCCGTGCTGCCACTCCGCAGAACAATGCACTTCTGCGGCGCGCGGGCGAAAAAAAAAAAAAAAAGGCAAACATGCAAACACTTAGAGGGAGCAGCGTGATTGGTGGGGACGGGGAAACAGAAGCAGGACAGGAAGGAAAGTAGAGCCATTGTTGAGTGAACGTATCGTCTCTCGCTGTGACAAGGTCACTACTGAACTCTAGGTATACACACACACACACACACACATGCACGCACACGCACACACACACACACACACACACAGAAGTTCAAAACTCACCCGCAGGGCCGGTAGGTAAAAACTATGTAGCTTTCCTCGTCTGTCTTCTCAATAAAAGTAACGCACGTCTGTTTCTCCCAGTGACGCATGGCCTGCTTGAACATGGCCCTCTGACTGCCTGAAACACACACACACACACACACACACACACACACACACACACACAATTGACATCCTACTTTTTACACAATCACACGTCGGCGTGCACTTTATTGTGAGCTGCGCGGGCAGCCGTCCAGCGGCGTTGCTTACCAGTGAAGTTTCCTCCTATGACGTAGGGAATGACTCCTCCGGGCCATATCCTCTCCGCTCGGGATGTGGCCGCGCGGGGGAAACGGCTCTTTGCCACGTTCCCCGCCTTCCCCCCTTTCCCAGTTGGGCTCTTGGGACTGGCATCTCCCTGGCTAATGTTCTTGGGGAGATAGTCTAGCAGGGTGAGGAGAGAGAAGACACAGTCAGATCTGATCAGGCTTTGCATGTTTAAACAGAGTTAATCACTATTATTATTATGCTAGTTCATATATATGCTCAGCGACTATTGGCTCTCACTGCTTATTATACTTGACCTTTCAGAGTTTCTTCTGAAATCAGAGAGTAATAAAACTCAAATAGAAATAACTCAAGTAGTACAGATTCATAAGGTACATAATTAAAAAGTTATAAATGTATACTGATGGAGTAAGATTGCACAAAAGTTGTAGCTCAAACATTTCATAGCTCCAGATCTGATTCAGTGTCACCGACTTGTAACTAACAACACGTGTAGGACTGAAAACAAGTTAATATTAAAAAGTGAAGCCTAAAAGGAAGCTGATACCTGACAGGACCAGCGGTTTGCAGGAAAGCTTTATTCACATTATTGCAAATAATGTGCATTATTGCAAATAAGTCATTCCCTACGTGAGTGCTGTACATGTGTCTGCAGGGTTAAAAAACAATATGCAAATACTTTAGTTTCTATCCACTACTGTTTTTATGACAAGCTGAAACCTACAGGATACAATACAATTTAAAGGCTGATATTTTGCCTTGATACCTTGAACACATCTATAGATTATTACCTTTGATCTACTGAGGCCATATTGCCTGTCAGTGTATAATACACATAAAATGTGTAAAACCTTGCAGTGTGCATTCCTATGTAAAATGATCTTTGCTGCTCAGACAGACAGTTTAGTAGAATCCAATCAAAGCATCACATTCCAGCAGAAAAAGTGCTGGACGTCAATGGCATCCTGAGAGAACCAAGATGCCATTCAGGTATGCTATGTATTATGAGATACTGGATTTGACTTTAATTGGCTACAGCATAACCACCAGTGCGGGCCTTTTAGAGGAGGCTCAGGGTCCTTACCAAAACCAAATCTACGTATTCTCTCCAGCAGCAGGTATAACGATCCTCTCTTCTTCGCAACCTCATGTTCCTCCAGGCCACCTGACACACACCAAAGCCAAGAATCAAAACACACACACTCACACACAATGCACCATAAATGTCCACTTCCTTCCTATTCAAGTGGCTTCACTCCGCGGGCCGGGGAAAAAAAGAAAAAAAAACACGAGAGGGTGTGATTACGGAGTGAGAGTGAGATGCCGGGTCCACTCACCAGATGTGTGTCCCTGTCTGGAGTGTGTGTGCATGTGTGTGTGCTGCGTCAGGTCTATCGTCCTGTCAATCTGGAACATGCGCAGGTCTTCCTCATCTAAAGCGATGTCGCCCCAGAAGACAGCTGGAAGGAAGAAAAACACACATCAGTAAGAAAATAGTTACTTTAAAATGATAAATTACTATATATAATAATATATAGTAAAAGCATGTGCACAGAGTTGAATCTGCCAACACTCTTTTGGGTCACTCTCCTCTAATACTTCCAGACTGGACCTCAATAAAACCTAATCCAGTTCACTATCAATGTTTTCACAATGACGACTTGGGCTGTTTTTAGGCTTCGATTCAATTGCTCCGAAGTTCAGTTCGGGTACAAACTGTTGTGCTGAGACTTCCAGCGCGGCGCTCCAGGAGCTTCTCATTATGGAAATTCAGCACGCGGTAGGTTAGATGTCACACGAGCACAGTCGTGGCGTAATGGCACGTTTCACTTCATCAGGAAGTTGCTCAAGTGTTTTCTGCACTCCGGTTATTGCTTGTCCGTGTTACCGCGGCATTGTCCTGCCAGAAGAATGTCGTAGCAAAGTTTTACTATGCGCTCTAATCGCACATCTGAAACACCACCAGAGTATACAGAAACTTGTATTTGATTTCAGTGCCTTTCTTTCTCTTTAACACACTCACACACACTAAAACTTCCTTTCCTGCCTACTTGACCTGCTCTCACTCTCACTGGAATTCTTTTGAATAAATGATATTACATCTTTTTTTGCTTTCTTATTTATTTTGGTATTCAGAGCCTTATTTTTACATTCAGTTTGGCTCAGACCTGTGGTGAGTCTATGGTGGCTTGTTCTCATTCTTCGTGAGTTGCCATTGAATTCCGAAACTGCACTGTGGATAAATCCATAACAGGAATCCTGGACAACTGTGATGTGAAACCAGCCAAACCCATGACAAACACATAAAGATATTTATTACAGTGAAACTAAATAACTGTTAAAAAAAACACAGAGAATGCAGTGTGTGTCAGCCAGTAACATCAGCGATGTAAATGGGCATGTGTGAGCGTCATAAGGTGAAAAAAAAAAGAAGACAAGAAGTCAAAGACATGAGGCTGCAGATGCTGGCTGGGGTGAGTCCAAGAGAGAGAAAGAGCCCGGACAAAACACAACTTGACCTTTTACACTCGGTCAAGCACCAGGTGTTCTGGATCTGCCCCCACACCCGCGTCCCTCTGGTGCTCCCAGAGCACAAGACAACCACTGACCAGTAGGATCCGCTAGGTTAGGTCAGGTTCAGCCGGGGCCGTCACGCCCACAGACCAATTCATTCAGCCTCTTTGTTCATGGGTCATTTCACAGAAGGAGCAACGAGACATTTTTAATGTCTTCTGCTTTTTGATAATCCTTTATTTGTCCCCACAGTGGGGAAATTACATTAGCAACAGCAGAGAAATGCAAGAGAAGAAAAAATGCATACAGAATAAATATATACAATATAATAAAAGATAGCTGCAGCATATATTTGGTTTTTAGCAATGTTTGTTGACACTTGAGGAACAGATAAAGTCATTGATGATCAGGTCCATCATTGCATCACGTCTACAAACATGAGCACAGTCTTACCAACCTACATCTATGAGTATAAACCATCCGGATTCACCATGAATAGATGTTTGCGTGACACATTGTGTGTCTGTGTATGTTTTATATTTTATTGGGATGTACTTGGTTTTTAATAGATGTGCATCACCATTTTAATCATTTTTTGTCTCTTACTTCTTTTGCCTGAAATAAAACAAATTTATCAATCAGTATTTTGCTATTGATTATTTTTTTTTGCAACATACCCAATCCCCTGCTACATGGCCAAAATACAAATACAACCGTTCCCCATGATATGAATATCCAACTTAAACAAGAACAACTGCTGAATGATGTTCATAAATGTTCGTAAATTGCCGTTTTTGCAACCACAAGTTTGTACTTTGCATCACGCTACACATCTAAATATTTCCCTTTTCTGCCACAACCCAAGCTCTCAGCCAACATCTCCCTCATCACGCCTCATTCGTTCTTGAACATGCCTCTGTGAGCATCTTGACCGCTTCCGTACAAGTTAACCTTATTCATCATGGCTGATGAAGGCAATTATAGATTGAAATTTAATATATAACGACTTACGGGCAACTCAGCTCACAAACAGCCTCTCGGAACCTATTCGTAAGTTGGACGCTTCAGAAAAGGTTGCCTTGCAAGACCTTGAAATCATGCTTGTTTCCACTGTCTTGAAGCAGCCTTTCTTTGAATCATACGTTGCAACCCAACAACCTGTGGTTCTATCGCACATCTCTCTGCTTCAGACAAAAACAAAGCTGGATCCCTTTCTTCCCAAACTTTCTTTATCTCGGCCCTCTCCCTGTGTATCTGCAGTAAATCTCAGAGCCTCTCACAATGAATGCCCGAGTGATAACCATCGCTAAATGATTAGCGGAGTTATTGGCCTCCACAGGAATCCGAGACACTAATACATTAACAATGGCACAGGAGAAGCTTGTCATTTAGCTAATCAGGATCGCCACTAAAGGAAACAGGGGGTCAGGGTGCCATTGTGCTCGGCCTCGCGCTATTGTTGCGGCCAGGGGTGACCACAATGACCACAGCTGGTTTACAAATCACGGTATCAGATAGAGACTGGGAGTGTGTGCTGTTGAATGGTGGCCTATGATATATTGGTTAGATGAGGATAATGGCTTATCTACAGCTGCTGTAAAGTAGTTATTATTATCTCTATGTATCTTTACATGTTAGTAATATCTTATGTAGATAGCATGACAGACTTAAAGGTCCCAGCCCAAAGATTTGAACCTGCAACCTTCTTTCTGTGCACAGCGCTACTCACTGTGTCACTCCTATTATTATTATTATTATTACTATTATAAATAGTGTCATAATTATTCATTACATAATAAGTAATTCCTCTAAAGCCCTAAAGAAATGAGGATGAAGTATGTATATACGTAATTATGTACCGGTACATATGAAATTGTGAAATATGTTTTTCAAACACACATCGCACTTGTGCTGATTTTGGCACTCATTTCATCATTTCATGGCTTTTTAGTTAATCACACCGCACTCGATGTTCACGCACAAGCAATTCCTGAGCAGGTACATCATTGCACAGCTGGTCCAGCAGTGGTGCTGGTTTAGAGAGCTCCAATTAGTGTTTGCTGGTGTTGCACTTGGAATCATTGACAAGCAATTAACCCATCTCAACAATTATTTACATAGTAATGTAGTAAAATTAGTTTTTTTTAAATGTGAGAAATTAAAAAAAAAAAGACTGCATTAATTACATCCCTGGTAGAAAAGTAGAAACCAAGCTTTATTTGATTCTGGAGGAGTTGCTGTGCTGGCTTTTCCATATAAAGCCTCAAGTAACAACACAATTACAGCACTTAGCTAAGATGCAGTCTGAGCATGCTCCTGCGAATGTTATTTTTGACACCAAATTGCACCGTGCCACACAATTTGTAACAACACAACACAAAGAAAATACCAAACGGGTGGAAAAATTCCTAAAGCCGATGCCTCCTCACCAGCAGAAGGTCATTATCCGTGTAAACCCCTTGTAAAGGTAGCCCGTATCATGTTGCACCTGCGTTGGAAATGAAATTCCCCTGGCCTTTGCTGCTATTTATGGGGCAGCGTGTTTGTGACGTTACCTCCCGCTAGCTTCAGATATTTCAGGACAACAAGGGAAACTACAAGGACTAAAAGTTTTTCCGGGGGGAAAAAAAGGAGCTGACACAAGCAGAGACACAAAGCAAAGAAGAGCAGGGAAAGTACAGTGATAATAAGTTGGGCCCATTGATTGTCAGGGTCCTGTTAATCCATAGAGATACCATAAATAGCACAAAGTCAAGCCGGTGGGTGAGGAAGGGTGAGGACACTGAGGCAGGGAGATGCAGGAGGAGAGGTATTGATCCAAAAACCCCAGGATGTCCCCGGAGACCTACATCATGCTGACCAGGGCCTTACTGTTCGCCCTTCAGCTGGGGCACTGCAGCAGACACACACACACACACACACACACAGGAGTAATGCACCAAACACAAACGGAGAGGCACATCTCCCTCACATGCATCCAGCGCCTCCCGTCATGTTGGCTGTTTGGAAAACAAGGAGGTTCATTCCTGTTGTACTGGTTAAAAAAAAAATCTGGTAAAAAGTTCATCCTCCAGCTGGCTAACACAGACAAACATACAACAGTGGATTTTGGATGTATAACAGCGCTCAACACCGAGCAATAAATGTCCACTGGAACACACAATTTTTTATTTTACTGAAAAACACATTATTAATACTACAATTTGTATTAGCGACTTTTTTTTCTCTACTGATTAAACGTACATTTCTGTCTAAATTCATTACCTAAAGGTGTAGTCTGAAGACATCTAATGGTAAGCCTGCAGATTGCAACCAGCTGAGCGCCCCAAGAGAATCTACCGTGGATTCAAAATTCATGATATTAATGAGACAGACACGAGATAATTGGCTGCGTGCAGTAACTTTGTATTTATTGTAGAGATATGGTAAGTGGCATTGATTTTCTTACCTGCCTCTTGGCAAAAAAAAAAGAAGCAAATCAGCAAATTTGCTGAAATTACAATGCACATGAAAGGATAAATGTCCACTAATGCATTTAATGTTTCACTAAGCTGAAAAACATATTAGTAATCTGAGTTTGTATTAGCAACTAATCTTAGTTTGAGTACAAATCAGCTTGATCATAAACTTTTTTTTTCTGTTCAAGCATATTTCTTTGTAAACTAATTACTTAAAGGTGTAGTTTTCTGGAGTGATCTAAAGGTGAGCTTGCAGATTCCAACCAAGAACTACGGTGGTTTAGAAAAATGGCAGTGCAAAAAAGAATGGGCTTCGTGGAGATCCCTTACTATGTAGATAAAAGCAGAATAATTCAAGATAATAAAAAACAATTCAACAATTATTTTTGATTAAGTTATATAAAAATTAAATGAATATTATATTCAACTTTCGATAAAATTCTCTTGTAGCTCTGTTTGACCTAAAAGACTCTTTTTAACCTTTAATTCCTGATGTGTGGTGTTCTCCAGTCATTCTGGGCTGTGGCTCTAGTTTCTCTTCTAATAATCTAATTTGGGATTATTAAGGAAATACACAGAACATCGCTCTCTCGGGGGTTGTGTCAGTCTCTCGACTCTCCAACACATTCATTCTTCAACAGTGACATGTAATGAATGTTGGAAGAAAATACGAATGATGTCATCCTGCCAATTATTTCTGTTAGGTGCATTAAATCAGAATTTGTTGGACAAAAGTAACTAGAAAGTAAAGTTACACTGATACAGAGGGACATAATAAGTAGTAATAAATTATACTAGTTCAGACCTGAAAAAACAACTTTTGCAGAAAAAAAATAATAAAACATTTCTCTGAATCCGTGCAAAAATAATAATGTGGATTTTGTCCTATATTACAAAATGTACCACAACATATTAAACTGAAGTTTGTGTAACTCTAGTTTTGCATGTGTCAGTGTTTTGATTGTGATAAATTGTCCAGTAAACTTTTTTTACATCTTGTTTTTCAACTATCTTCAACTGGAAGAAGGATTTTAATCATCTGACGTCTGGATCTTATAAAATCAGGAGTAACAAACAGAGATAATAGAAGAAGAACCTTAAAATGCAGCCTCAAAAACTGCATTTTAAGGTGTTAATAGGGTCATATTTGCAGCAGGTTGGGTTCGCTGCACCATCAGGACAAGACGTGCCCAACAAACAGCATCAGAGAAACAAAGATTTTTAACACGGGCGTTTTAAAGATCCCATATATAGACACTTTCATGCTGTTTTTGTTTACCCGATAAGGTTATATAAAAACTGTCCCACGAGAGAAATACAGAGCCTGAATTTAGAAGCTTTGCCATTTTCTGTCTCATTTGTACTTCCTTATCACACTATCACACTCATCGTGAAGTGCCTGTTTTGCTTCTCCTACGGATGATCCACGCTGCAGGCCAGCGAAAATCATCTGATATTCAGTACAGTGTGACCAAACAATTCAGATAATGTCTATAGTCGGCTGCAGAGATTAGGAGTTACCTGGATTCTGGTTCAATGAGTACATGTGGAGCCTTGATGATGCAAAATAGCAAAGCAAAAGGCCTCCTGCTAATGAGGGCTTCTCCCTTTCATCTCTGTTTTCAGGGCCAGTTCAGAGCTGCAGTGCAGTAACATAATGAACCTGCACTGACAGCAAAACGCTGTATAGAGACTAACTAAGGGGAAATGAAACAAGTGCACCTAATTTAGGTGTAAATAACACAAACAAACAGCCTCTGCATCTCATTGGGTGGGGGGGGTAAATAAAACCTGGTTAAAACCTCGGTATGGCAGCGCGTCCCAGACAATCTCTGATCAGCAGGAAACAACTCTCAATGGCTGTGAAATACGCTACAGTCTTTCTTTCCGTTTTGATATGCAGCGATTCATGGAGCGTTCCCACAAGCTGAATTTGGTCACAGTTGTCGGGAGACAAGATGCCAAAAGGTACATCAGTGTCCTGTTTAGGATGTATTTCCCATTTCGTTTGTTGCTATAAATCTCTTTTTTTTCTCCTGTGCCCTTTGACATTTAACAGGCATTACAGTATAATGCAGTAGATAATTATGCAGTGCAGAGTTATGCACTCACGCTGTACTCACTGGGGTGTTTCTACCACAAACACACACACACACACATCTCACTAAGCTCCTCATTAAGCAAATATAAGGTCACACTGTAGGTGGGCTCAGATGTGTGTGTGTGTGTGTGTGTGTGTGTGTGCATGCGTACAAGCCATTCCACTTGTCATTATTATTATATTGCATATAACTGTGACTGTGTACGTACTGCAATATTAAAAAGAGATTATCTCTGCCCTGTTTGAGGATTTTCTCCAAAAGTAATCATAGTGCAGGCTGCTTGATTTGTATTAACCCTTTGTGACAACAACAGGTGCTGCAGCCGACCCGACAGATGCCGACGGTGTTGAGCGCCTGACGAGGTAAGGCGAGGTCACAAAGATGTGATTCAGTCAAACCCGTGGGGTGGAAACGTGGTAAAAGGTTGCCGCTGGTTTGCAGTTTGCCAGTAGACGAGTTGTTAAACCTGGTGTGTTTTGCCTTCGCTTTCTTTATGGACAGGAAAAGATCCAAGTGAACCAAGCTGCATCACTGCAAACCCACATGATAATAATTGGTCAGACGTGTGTGGGGCAGGATGTGAGGGCAGAAACAAAGCATGGAGGCCCTGGTCCACTCATCTGAATTCCAGTGATATTTTTTTATTAGAACAAGGCTTCAAAACTATATGAACACAAAACCGATGCTTATCATTTTATTTGATTCTGAAGGTCTCTAATAAAAATGGTTATTTCTGCGGTGTTCCAGCTCCAGAGAATATTAAAGCGTCTGGGGGGAGGGCAGTTCTCCTGAAAATTGTCTCAATCTGTTGTTCGGTTTGAGTATGAGCCAGAAAACTACCCAGAACTTCTTATTCAATGTTCACTGTGTTTCACTCTACTTTTCATTTTAAACGGGAGTAAGATGTGACATTATATCAAGGAAAGATTCCCATTTCCCATTATGTGCTATAGAGCTGGAGCACATACGAGGCCCTAGAACATCAGGCACATGTGCAGAACTGGGATCATTGTTAACTTTTCATGTCGACCTATATGACAATATGTGCCATATACAAATCTGGGGGGCATGGGGCCCTGGTAAAACAGGGAGTGCTGCAGAGCACACTTGACTATGGGAGTGGTGGTTCTGCTTCAACTCAATTATATCTAGTAAATGGGTCAGTTTGAGATTGGATCACATTTGTATCACAGACAAACTGCTCCAGTTGTTTCGGTCTGAAACCGAGTAGAATTCCTGTGTTCAGCGACGACCTAAACTACATTAGCTAATGGATTAAAAAACATGGCAAGCAATTATTTACTCAACGTGCTAAATTCTGTCAGAATAATACTATACTATCTAATACTATCTGTATTGTCTAACTTAAATTGTTTATTTATTGAATTATGAATGTACAGTATGTATATATCTATGTCTGTGGGGATTATATATCTAAAGTTAAAGTAAAGTTTGTATATAAAGTCAATATCTCAGCGAAAAATAATCTGTCTGTAACATAAATAATATTTATCTCATCAAAATGTTGAGCAAAGTTTAGACAGAATAAAACACACAGTCAGTCCTCTATCCTCCTGCGGCTGGTAGAGAAAAAGCTGCTTTATCTCTGCCAGCAGTTCACAAATTTACAGTAATTTGTCACATTTTTAAGATTTGTGTCCAGATAAACAGGCTGCACGCACGGCTTCTGTTTCAGCTTGTCTGGAACTGATGTACGACAACCACCAGCGATGGATAAGAAAATGCAGACAGTAGATGCCGTATGTCACACGTTCATGCTTGTCGATCGTGAAGGTTTTATTGCTTAGAGTGAGGAGCTTAAAATGTGTGTTTTATGCTCAGAACCCGACACCAGAGGTAAAACGCTGCAGCGGCTCGTCATTTCCTCAATATAAATGCACCAACAAATTTAACAAAGATTATTTTTGAGTCAAGTTTCAGTTTTTTGTGACTTTATTCCTGATTCTGAAAAGAAGCCTGGGTCAGTGAGTGAGTTAGGATGGAGCAATAGGAGAATAGAATTCTGGTCCAAACAAACACATACAGGGTCAAACACGGTCGTGCATGACGATATTCTGATTTTTCTGTAAGTTACAGTTTCACTTTGGCTCCGTACTTCTCTCTGCATCAGCACTGAGTGTTGGCAGCGGGCATCAATCGTGCTGAATTGTCCGATATGGATGTAATTTCTAGGCATAATGGGCTGGATTATGCTACATAAGTAGTTTTTATGGACTTGTTCCGATTGGAATCCATTACGTCTTCGTAACCGAGCTGACCACAGCCTCTATTGTCCATTGTGGAGCTAAGTATCACTTTAAACATCACTTCTAACTCAGATTGCTGTGGTTTACTTTTATTACTTGTATTTAAAGGGCCTATATTATTAAAAAATCCTGAGATGACATTGAAAAGTTCCACAAGCAATATTTAAGGAAATATTTCTCTGGTGTTCCTGCTGACACACAAACTGTGAGAAAAAAGACCACCCAGTCATTCTGTTGTGGTCTGGTGTCCTCTGCTGAACGCTGGCTCAACACAAGCCAGTAGGAAGGGGATCCAGGGTCGTACCTACTCACTGCTCCTCTGATCCAGATGCTGCCTACCCCAGTCAGGAGCTGTCAGAAAAGCTCTTTAATTGCCTCACTTTACATATCGTGTCTGCCTGGATCATCCAGTTTTATTTTTTTTTTAACTTTTTGGCCTTCCATACACTTTATGTCGCCAGCTGTTTGCGACAATAAAACCATGTGGATTCCTGACTGCTCCACCAACCTGGGACAACTAATCAAGATACTGCCAAGTTATACTCTCTTTTTTTATCTTTTGTCATTTAATTAATCAGCCAGCAGTTTAAAAGTCCACTTGTTATCACAACTGGCAAACGCGATTTGTTAATCAGCCTGGGCTATTATTAGAACCAGTGGTTTTTAAATGTCTAATTGAACGCAACATAAAGGCTGTACATCACATCGCTCACCAGAGAACTTAAAATACCGAGCCATGGCTGCAGCAGCGGGGTCATGTGACCTGTACGGTGGCCGCCAGGAGCAAACGTGCCATGGCAGCTGCAGAGGTTGTTGTAGAGGCTGGCACAAGCCATGAGGAGATTACAGGGAGAGATGAGGTGGAGGAGGAGGAGGAGGAGGAGGAGGAGGATTACACAGAATCGGAGGATTTTTTACACAATGGTTCAACTTCGGAGCGGTTAGCTGTCTAAACCAGTAACTTTACTTTTGGTAATGTTGTTAATGTTCTGTATGCACACCATAATTGTAACTGTACTTTTTCATTAAAAAAATTAAACATGTAATTTATAGGTTCAAATAGACACAACAGCTTGTTTTTCTTCATTCCACCGGTAATCCATATTGCTCAAATAGAAAGAAAGGCCTTGTCTCTAATTGTGGCCTTGTTTTAATAAAGGCAGAGCCCTACATTTTACTAACTCTAATTTGTTTTAGCCAAGCAACGTTAACGTTAAGCAATGGCAGGATAAGCCAGAGATGGTGATGACTGATGCAGCTGATAAGACTCTTCTCATCAACCCCACTGGCCAATCACAACATAGCGTCCATTTTGGGTGGGTGGGGGGGGGGGGGGGGGGGTATACACAGCTTTTCAGAGTGAGTGTGTGAGGAGATTGTCTTTATTGCTCTGCGCAGCAAAAACAAATAGGGTTGGACCATAAAAGCTTGCTAAATTGTTATAAATAGACCATGGAAGCCGTAACATTAAGCTGGGAAAAAAGGCATAACAGGAGTCAAGGATTTTAAGATGGAAAACGATTCACCACATGGTTTTGTAAGGTGTCGGTGTAGGATGTGAAAAGCAGTTGTAAATGTCACGGATCAAAAATGTTCTTAAAGAGGAAAAGAAATTGAAAAATGTAGGTGCATAGTCAAAGCCAAAAAAAAAAAAATCACGCCCACAGCATCCTGAAACGTGTGTGTGAGTGATGATAATCTAAACTTCCGTGACATAAGATGAAGTAATTATGACCAACAGAGCAACGTGTTTACTGTGTGTGAGTGTGTCGGCGTGCAGCGCTGGAGAAGATGACTGAATTGAAACCATGATAATCGCAAACTTTTCGAATCACCAGCAGCACCGACAAGTTTAGTTTCGCCTGTCACCGCAATTTATCTTTAACAGATTTGAGAGTGCATCTGCAGAGTTCGGGATCATGTCTCGGTAATGTCATACTTCCCCCAAAGCCTAAAGCATGCACACTGATCATATATTTCCCCCTTAAACATAGACGCGGACATTGACAAAGACCCAATCACACACCTTTACTCTGACACATCATAGCGTTTAGCATCAGCTCAGTGTGTTTATGTGTTTGTGTGTTTGTCTACAGACGAGGAGAGGCAAAGTTCCTTAATGCATAATGCGGCTTAAAACAGATGGCGGAGTAGTCAGGCGAACAAGTGGACATCTGAAGTGACCCGGAAATAAAGCCCAGACCGATCATAAGCAAATCCAATTAACAGGAAAATACCTTCAGGCTCTCTTCGCTTCCCGAATTTAACGTTCCTTTTTCTAAAACAGATAATCATCGTGAATCTAACCACACTTGCTCTAGCTAGGTCTCCATGACCGGACAGGCCGAAAGCCACAAGAGCAGAAACGGGTTATGAATTTTCCAAGGGATAAAGATAGCACCAAAATACCTCTCTCAAGTGATTCAGTTACGTTGCAATCACAATCCCAGTTTTTTGTTCCAAAGTCACTCAAATTAAAATGCAGATAATTATAGCATGCCGGGCAAAGTAGAAGGAACATCAAAGGCCTCCAGGGCTGAAAGAGACTCTGCCACATAAAGCAAAGAGGATCACAGGGGGAGAAATGTTCGGTATGAGACAGAATAACATGATATCATATGACACAAACACAGACCTGATGTAACCTCCTAAATCACATTACTGACACTGAGATTTCGCTCCAGCGGCCCATGCGTTTGGCCAGACATTGTGACGGGACACCGTCGTGGCCTTGATTTACGTCCGGGTGTCCTGGACGTTCACTCAGGGGCTTAGCATGCCATCACACTCTGATCGAGGGAAGAATGTGCATTTAAAAAGATTGGTGACAACTTTTTAACCATTCATTGTTAAGTTAATGTTCATTGCACCAATACCTATAGAATAATGACACCATCTGCGTTTCCATTGGTTTGCTATAAGCCTCGGTTTCACTGAGCAATCCTGTCTGCCACCTGGCAGGATCTCCTAGGGAAACGAAGGGTTGATTTACAGCACGGGATTAGATTAGGCCGAATGACAAAATCATTTTTTTTATTCTCTGATTGTTTTCCTCCAATGTCAGTCCCTGCTGTAGCTAGTTGTCATGCAAAGCACTGCAGTGGACATCATTACAACAGCTTTTGCCTTTGACAATTTTCATTTCACTTTCTCAATTAACATGTTTTTTTTTCTTCTCTCTTATTTGGTGTCAATCATTTATCTTCAGAGCTCAGCTGGGAGGAAAACTGAAGCCATCCTATGTTGTGGGGAGATATGTTTCATGTCTTTGGTTGGAATTAGGACTTAGGTTGTAGGTTGTAGTTACACTAAATTTTCCACAAGTATTTGCTAACCTGCTTTGACCTGCATATAAACTTAAGTGATATCCCATTCCTAGTCCATGGGGTTCAGTATGTCATTGGTCTTCCCTTTGCAGCTACAACAGCTGGGAAGGCTGTCCACAAGGTCTAGGTGTGTGTGTGTGTGTGTGTGTGTGTGTGTGTGTGTGTGTGTGTGTGTGTGTGTGTGTGTGTGTGTGTGTGTGTGTGTGTGTGTGTGTGTGTGTGTGTTCATGGGAATTTGTGACCATTCTTCCAGAAGCGCATTTGTAAGGTCACACACACTGATGTTGGAGGAGAAGGCCTGGCTCTCAGTCTCCACTCTGATTCATTCCAAATGTGTTCAATCTATCGGATTGAGGTCAGTCAGCTTCATCTACACCAGACTCTGTCCTCCATGTCTTTATGGATGAATAGATGGTTTGGTTTGGATGGGTGAGACAATACTTTTGGCTTTAAGTTATGAGGATTGTGGACACTCCTCAACAGGTGCAGCTGAACAACCTAAACTAATTCTACAATTTTGTAGTTAAGGAGCTTGTGTTATGTGGTAGATCAAACAAGTGAAGCTCTGTCAACAGATCTGTGTTTTCCTGTAAGCAGAAGGTAGCTTTTCCTTCCAATAACGGGTGTATATGAATGATGTGATTCGCAGCTATAAATACCGCCAGGAAGAGCGAAGTGACGTAAAAGCACCCAGACATTTAATAATTGAGCAATTCGTGGCAGGGGGAGGAGTGACGGTGGTGCTGACTCATGGCTTCTCCGGCTCCGGAACAATGACGCTCCAAAACAAACAGTGGGCTCTCGGCGCGGCCCGGAGAGTTTGTGCTGAGGCGGGAATCCTGAAGAAGACTTCGGAAGCTCAGTGGCAGGAGCACTCTGCTCGGGAAAATCCTGTTTAATATAATATGAGTGAGACCGCTCGTTCTCTCCCTCACACACACACACACACACACAAAACACAGCCACGGTGTCAAACACACACACACACACACACACACACACACATTGCTCTAGTTTCCTTCCTACTGAGGAATGGGGGAAGGGGTGAACAGTAGCTGCAGCTCACTGTCACGACATGGTGGGTTTCACTCTCCGAACTGAAAAGCTCCTAGCACGCATACTATATATATATATATATATATATATATATATATATATATATATGTATATGTGGGAATGATGGGCGCACACACACAGACACATGTTTAACCACACGTTTAACATACTCCGTTCACTGACAGGACACTAAAGCTTCATTAAACATGTATGATAACAGCCACGTGAACACCTGACAGTCACTAAAATGACTCTAAAATTCAGGAAAATTGTTTTTGCTGCACTTTCCTTCACTTTCCTTTTTTTCTCCTTTAAATTGATGTGGAGCCAATAAACAATACATCACACAGCTATATCAACTTTAATGAACAACCAGCAGCCAAGAACAACCTATAGAGAATTCAGTCCACATCAGTTACAAACTATTTTACCATTCATCAAAGCACACGTGTATCTAACTTATGAAGGTATGTTCAGAGTCAGGTTAGAGGCGAAGTAACATGTACAACAACATTCCAATAAAGATGATAAGATCCAATGCATATTTACTACAGGGAACTATGCCATTTGACTTAATAATTTGTTATCTGCCTATTCTATTAATCACTTCAAATAGGTCGGAAAACAATGAAAAGTGCTCATTATAATTTCTCCTAGCTCATAGTTTTGTCTTCACATGTCGATCATTACTTCAAATTCTATTAAGTATCTATTACTTATGTATATTGTGCATAAGCTGCAACCAGCAAATATTTTTTTGTTGACTGACCTTTGTCAATCCACTAAAGATTTAATCAGCTCATTGTGGCTGTTAAGTTGAGGGAAAAAGTGCACTGTGTATATATAACCTGCACACGGACCCCTGACTACTTTGGATGAATCCAAGACGCTATGCATTAATGACTTACTCCTGTTCAGCGATTACTTCACTTACTTAATATCATTGCAGTGATCTTTTTTTTAAGTAATTCCAAATACTGTAGTTGATGGATAGTCGCAGATAGTCGCAACACATCCTGCATTTATGACTTTAAGTGATGATTTGCACATGGATGTCTGTTTAGATCCGGAACATTCTGCTTTAGTGACTTTTACTGTGATTTACACATGGACGTCAGCTTTGGTTGCAGCATGTCCAATTTGAATGACCAACAGTGGACGATATGCACATACACGCCTGTAGGTTTGCAGTATGCAGTAGCCCTTTTGTATATTTGTAAGTTTTAATTATATTATTAATCTGTTTTCCTATCGTAACTTTTCTTTTCAGCCGCCAAATAACATTTCCCACGGGGAAATAAGCCTTTGGCTAAAATCTGGTGTGTTTACATTCCCTACATACTAGAATGTTTATTGACATGCACTGTCCCTCTCAAATGCGCGATTATTATCAGAAACTGAACTTTCTGGTGAGTTTTGAGATCGGTCAAAGTCAGGGCTTGTAAGGTGACGGCTCAGCTCCGTGGCGTATCGAGGAATGCGAGACTCAAGGCATCTTTCAGGCTTTCCGAGTACGGCGTGAATCCGAACCCTGCCCGCCGATACCTGTGCAGGGATCGAAGCTCTAGTTCTCCTACTTGGAGGAGAATCAAGAACCTCTATTGTTGAACAGTAGGCTCTTATGTATATTGTGTATTGTGAGATGCAGGCCCAGGGACGTGCGTGGATGAGAGCATGTACATTATATGTTGTTTTTCTATACTGTTACTATGCGCCACTATTGTTTTTGAAGAAGAGAACGGGGGGTCCATCGCTCAGGTCACTCCTTAAGAAATGACCCGCAGCTTCGTTCGGACGCTGCAGTTTGTTTAGCTTTCGCTCTGCGTGTGTGAGCATTTTATGAGAACAGTGATTTGGAAGGAAACATGAATGACTCTTGAGTGAGCGTAAGAGCGCGCGCACGCATACGTGTGTGTGCGGGCGCGCATGCGTGTGTGTCATCTCCAGCTGAGTAGCAGGATGCAGACAACCAGGAAGAGATAAGCGAGGGTGAATGGAGGGAGCTCAGCGTGTGTGTGTATCAAATGTGTGCGCGTGTGTGCATGTGTGTTTCGCGTAGGGAAATCACTTCACAAAGGCCTGGAAGTGTGTGTGTTCTCCTGTCTACCAGTGCGGGACTCGGAGGAGATAAGCAGACAGCCAAATATTCCCCTCGTGTTTTCCCAGCAAAAACAGGAGGCGGAATACCAACCACTCAGACCGATGCCACAGGGTCAGGCCTGGAATGAGCTGCGCTTCCACTTCTTACAGGGGCTACACACACAAACACACGGACTCTTTACACACTGAAACGGGTTTCCAAGGCTTTCCATCACTGATTAGGTTCAATATTGATTCACCTGTATAAAAAATGTTTTTGGTGATATTTCCCCAGAAACTCCTTAATGTGTGGCCATGTGTTGCTGCGTTAATGCTCGCATGTCTGAGGATAATTTAGCTGGTAAAGGTTTGCATCTGTGGGATACAGTACATGCAGATGTTGGGAAAATGCATGTTAACTATTATCCTTTGTTCTGTTGGGCTGGAGGTTAAGTGGGATGATTCATACAGTAGTGGTGCATTTGCATCCATAGTAGTATGCGTACAGCTTACCATAATGTATATAGTGCTTTTCAAGGAAGGTTTTTGAAACAAAAAATGAATAAAGATCAATATAGCTCAAGATTATATTGATACAGAATATAAACACTCATAAAATATGTAGTTTAAACAAAGTATATAGTGATTTGTGTATCTACATGTAAATGTGTTACTATATTAATAGAAAAATATAATAAATATTAAAAAAGAAAATCCCAAGTTCCAAGAGCCCAATTAAAATAAATTTGTGCTGCCAGCAGTTACAAAACCCCAATAAATATTTGAATATATGATGACAGTGAGATTCCTCTCTAGCAGGTCTTGCTCATCGCAATAAATTGTGACAGGACATGGATTAATTTACCATCAGTGTCCTTGGTGTGGACACAAAATGAGTGTCCATATCTTGTGTGTGTGGGGCAAAGACCAAGAAGTCTAAGAAAATGATGTGATAATGTTTTTATGAGGATTGTGGCTGCTCCTTCTGTCAGCTTACACATGAGAAAAACTCATTTCCATAGACATATTGTACACATGACCACGTTGATTGATTTGTATTAAAACTACAGGTTAAGACAAGAGAAATCAAACACGAAATGTTCAAACAGTTCAACCACAGTGAAGAGCTTTTTAAATACCCCAAAACTATAGATGCAGGGTAGCATAAACTAATCAAACAAAGGAAAAGCCCCACAAAAAGGTGCATCCTTCTGAAGGTATACAGAACATGGGTGAAAGCAAGTTTGCCAAGGTAGGTTTTGGCGGCCTGGTTGAGATCTGTAGCGTGGGTGTTCCAGAGTCGGACAGGCAGCGAGAGGCCACGTTATTAAGGGCTTCGAGGTGGTGAGATATATTTTGAAATCAATCCCATATTTGACTGAGGGCCAGAGGAGGTTGAGGAGGACTAGGGTGAACAAATCCTCTGAGCGGAGCCAAACCAACAATGAATCGAGCCTGCTTATAGGTATCGTGTTGGTATCCAAAGCCTGATACATCTCATTCCTCCGTGCTGTAGACCTCCAATGCTGTTCAATACCTCCTCTGTAAGTCACTAATTAACACAACATATCTGTTCTTGTTCATTCTATAAAGACTGAATTGTAAAAAAATACAAATTGTGCTTTTAAGGGGATTAATGTGTCCAACTATTTCTTTGCAAGGTGAGGATTAAGATATCCATTTGCTGACTTTGGCTTCATATGTTAGATGGATAAGAGAGTGGCACCGATCTTCTCCTCTAACACTCAGGCAGAAAAAGTGAATGAAAGTATTTACGAAACTGTCAAACTTTTCGTTTTGGGTGGACCCAAAAATGTGGAAGAACAGGAACAGATGGCTACAATAAAACAACTGGAGTACATCCTGAAATCTGTCTTTTTGTTCGGTAGCAGCAGAGCCCTCAGTAAGAATACATGTTCCTCGGATATATGTGGACAAATGGCAGGAATATGATTTGCTTTTATCTGTGTGCATAAGAAAATTGATGGGAAAAAAAATTATAAAAATAGAAACAGGTCCTAATTATGCAGGGCTCTGGAAAACGTGTGAACATGCATTAGTTAGTCAAAATGTCAGGAAGCTTCGGGAGTGCATCAATGACCTGGTTCAACGCTTCCTGGTGGGAGCTGGGCCACTGCAAACCTGTGAACATGTGTTAATCTGAGGCTGACCAAAGGGTGTCCAGGCCCATTCATAGCTCATGCTTGGGCGATTTCACGAATATATCGGGAGATTCTTCAAAAGGTTTTTAACCACGTGTGCAGTTTATGCCAAGTTCGTATGTCTTGCTGATCACCTGCTGATTAATTTGAAGTGATATGGCCTAGAAGTTCCCATCAGTGGGTTCTCATTTACAAAGATGTGCATACTAACTCATCCTCTGACTGTCTACTCCATCCAATTCCCTTTTTTTCACAGCGTAGTGACCTTTTACAAAGGTATTCCATGCAAAGATACCGATTAGTCTATTTACTTTAGCTCTCAAAACCTTTATTCAGAACACACCGCTTTTACTTTGAAGGCGAGCTGTCTGTGTTTCCTGTGCTAGAGAAAAAATGTATTTAAAACCCCCACACAACACACACAACTTCAGTCAAGTTAAAAAAAAACAGCATTATTATTTGATATTTGCAGATTTCTATCGCACAAATGTAAAAGGAGAAATATCTTGTCTCGAATCATATTTTTTAAAATGTGGATTTATGTTCACATTTATATACAATGACAAATATTTTGCTTGCAATGTAAAGTATTTTTGCGGAGAGGGACATTTATGTATAAATCCTGAAATATTTACTATTTTTGAGACTGATCTGATTCCATAACATTCCCAATGTATCCAAGCCTAAACGCATGTCCTTGATACCTATGAGTTTATTGTGTTCTGTCGCCACGGTGATCGGCGATGCTCATCACTTCGTGGCACTAGCTCCATCTCTGACCACTGAAATTCACTCTATGCCGCAAAAAGCGCGTCGACAGCCAAACTCAGAACGCCCTCTACTGAACTCTTACTGTCCCAGCACAGACACTCATATGCAGTAATTGTCTCTGACGGAGATAACAATGATGCCTCACAATGTCTATATGACTTTAAACTGGGAGGAGGGGGTACTACTGAGCCTTTTTGTGCTGTAATGTAGTTTTTTGAGCTACACATTTTTTGCAAGTAATGTAGGCATGTGAATATAAATACTCTCTTTATGTACACTGATATTTCCAGCAAATAAAACATGGCCAGTGTGTTCACACGCAGTTATTTTAACCTACAAGAGTCGCTCAGTTACTCAAGCATATGTAGACTGACTGTCTCCCTGTGACCTGGCGGGCTCCCATCCAAAAACACACACATGCACACACACACACACGGTAAGTTCTTAGCATAACTAAAAACCACAGGGTCATGGGACATAAAATCAACCACACAGAGATCAGCGTAACATGCACATGAACAAACAAACACACACACACACACACACACACACACACTGGCCCCTGTTAGTGTTGTCAGGTTTGTGTATTTGGTATGTGTGGAATGTGTGTCGGTCAGCTTGTGGACGCTGGATGTTCTGGGTGGAGCTCTTATCAGTTTGGCGTGTCATCGCAGGCAACATTAGTAATAACAACAAAGTGCTCATAAACACACACAAACATGCACAAACACACACACACACACACACACACAGGGCTTTATCTGACTTAGGAAGATGCTTACTGGTCTTATAACACCCCTCCCTTGCAACTTTGCAATAACTGCAGGAAAAGAGGAGAGGAGGATGAGGAGGATGAGGAGGATGAGGATCAGATTTCTCCACCTGTTCTCGAGTAATGATGCTGGCACTGTAGTTCCACATTGTTGTCACTGAGTCTTCTTACAAGAATGAAGTGAATATACTTCTAAGAATATACTATACAAAGGTATAGTACATGTATATCAAAAGAACACATGTCTGTACACCTGAACACACCACACAGACACACAGCCAGCTCCAGCTCTAAATCTGCCTTTTGTGTGTTTTTCTGTGATATGTTTTAGGTCCAATTAAACTGTATTTATAGCTTTAAGTCTGAAAACTGCCCAGTAGTCTTTTTCCTGTTTGCGGGACAGTTATTTCCTTATCAAAATCACAATACTGACATGATATGTTATGTTAAAAGAAAACAGGGTTTTTAGAAAAGTACAATTTTACTCTCTATACTAGGGAATTAATATACAGTATTGTTCAAATTTAGTTCTGTACGGAAACTCATCTGGCCTACTGGCAGCATGTACTGAGCCTTTTCAAATTATGTGTGTAGATGGATGATGCAAACACATTCCAGACATGCAACATGTACTAAAAGAAGGAAAAATCTTAAGTGACTCTCCAGACTTTGTCTTTCAAAACACAAATTAATTTGTGTTGCTCACACACACTTACATAATATTTAGAATATATGTAAGGCACAAAAAGACATTTTTTTACATGTAAAAAGTCATGTGTCAATCAATTTAAATGAATGTATAATGTAAATGCATAAATGTCAACATGCAACACACATACATGGTGTATCTTATAAGGCCCAATGTGGTTTACAAGTGTTAGACAACAGCTACCAGACTGTCATCATTAAATGTTGTGCGTGTGTATATGTGTGTGTGCGCGCGTGCGCGAGCATCGTCGACGTGTTTTGGTAGAGTTGAGTCCAGCTGTTTCTCATCTTCTTTGATGGTTGACATGTGCAACCCCTGCCCACACGCGCGCTCGCGCACACACACGCACGCACGCACGCACGCGCGCGCGCAGTCTTTTCTCGCAGGCACCAACTTTTTCGGGCACTTGTCGGGACCAGAGACCAGAGATCACACATCACGGATCTGAGATCTGAGAACTGAGACCAGAGAGATCACAGGTGATGCGGCTCCGAGCTGAAACGTGGAGACGCGCTGCACGTGCATCCACCCGCAGGATGCGCGCTGACGGATCGGTTATGAAGGGTGCGAGAGGGGGGAAAGAGTGGCATCTGGACCACACACACACACACACACACACACACACACACAAGCGCGCACACGCAGTGTCATCTCTCACACGTGCCACCTCGGTGCCAGCGCGCTCGGTTAGGATCACTGCGAGCAGGCATCCGAGAAAAAAAAATCTCATTTCATAATTCGGAACTAAAAACAGAGTAAAGTGGGGGACTCACCAGCTTTGCAGGGGTCTTTGTAGTCAATGGTCTCCGCTCTCTCCTCTTCATAATAATCATAGTCTGGCTCCTCGTAATCGAAACAGTTACAAATAGTCAGTTTGCCCCAGAAAGTCAAGCCGGCGAGCACCAGCGTGATCCAGCGCATCTTAGCGGCCAGTGCCGAGGGCACTCGGTCCATTTGAAGACTGAAATAAAAAGGAATAAAAAAAGGCCTCTGCTCGTCTCCTCTGCCGTTAGGAGATGGTCAATCCACGCGCCAAAGGAAGCATCGGCGGCAGGAATTTATCGGCTCATCGTGAAAGGAGCGTCTCCTCTCTCTCTCTGTCTGACAGCTTGGCTGAGGACGCTGGAGGCTGCGCGGAGTTTTTACTCCGGCCGGCTCTGCTCCATGGCAAAGGAGGGGGGGGAATAAAAAAAAGTGCGCTAAAGAATCTTGTCGGTTGCGTCCCGGCGTCTGTCAGTCAGCACAGTGTCCGCTGAAGGGAGCTCCGGCGTCTGTCGGCGGTGGCTCGGCAGGTGAGGCTGCTGCGGGACAAACCGAGGGGGGAGAGAGAGAGAGAAGGAGAGAGAGAGAGAGAGAGAGAGAGAGAGAGAGAGAGAGAGAGAGAGGGAGAGAGAGAAGCGGGTGCGGGGATCAGGGCTGGATGATCTCTGAGCGCAAAGACGCGCGGCGGCGAGTCCGCTGCTCACACCACAAACATCCGCCTCGCGTATTTCCAGCCAGCGCTGTCTCACACTATGTCTCTCTCTCTTTCTCTCTCTCTCTTTCTCTCTCTCTCTTTCACTCCAGAGTCAGCGCACCGCCTACACACACAAACACACACACACACACCTGCACTGTTTGACCCATGTGGTGCAGAACCAAAACTTTTTTTTTTCTTTGTCTTCCTTTGTCTCTCTATTCACTGAGGCTTTGCAGCCGTTTCACACACACGCGCACACACACACACACACACACACACACTGACAGCGTGCGCGTTCAGTCAGACATCAGAGGCACGCGGATCGTTTTTTTTTTCCTTCAGATCCGTAACTTAAAGTGATCTTACAGTTTTAAAAAAAACCGGTAGCGGTAAAAGTAACACGGAGGCTACAAATCGGCCTGTGCATTTTAGTGTCCATCACCTCTTAGACCTGCCGAATGATGGCTGTTATCTGTCATTGGGAGGCAGGTGCTAAGTAGGTGAGAAGCAAACCATAAAACGCCCAGAGGCGGCCCAGGCTGCAGAGAGAGGCTTATAGTGCAGCTCCTCTTCTCATACAGGATACCCAGTTATCTAAGTTAAAGAAATCCTGTATGTTAAATGCATTTAAAAAAAATGAAGATGCGTAATTGGGTTGTGTGCGTAAAAAGAGTTGCGTCTTCGGTTACCAAACATGCACCATAAGGTGAATCTGGTTTTCAATGGGTGATCAATGCAAATCATTAATACAATCACGCGAATGTTGGAGAATTCTGTGATGTTAATTATTATAATAATGAATTATGTTTTGCTTATTTACTTATAAATTAAGCAAAATTGAAAAAAAAAAAAAAAAGAAGAAATCGAACCCTTTTTGTCCTGGTTTGTCCAGGGACAGCTTTAGTTTGAGTGCCCTGCCCCAGCCTGTCATTCACCTATGATGTCTTCTCTAATCTGTCATAAAGGTCGCTCAACAGCGGACGAGTGAGGTGGAGTTTACGCGGCTTTATCCCGCGCTCACATCCCCCCCGTTTGCGGAACCCGAAACGCGCCTCCAAC
This sequence comes from Eupleurogrammus muticus, assembly GCA_036785175.1. NCBI lineage: Eukaryota > Metazoa > Chordata > Actinopteri > Scombriformes > Trichiuridae > Eupleurogrammus > Eupleurogrammus muticus. The sequence continues at coordinate 17,727,040 of JAYKQN010000003.1, read as the reverse complement.
TCTGCGTGCCGCGGAGCGCAAAGTTGTCAACAACCGCCTCTAATCTCCCGAGCGCAAACTACACGCGCGCACACACACACACACACACACACGGGGGCATTAAAAATAAAACGGCAGAGGTTGTTGACAGACGAGCCCGTGAACACCTCGCCGAAGGGTAAATCCTCCCTGAGACGACTTCACCCTGCGTCTCCACGGGCTGTCAGCGGCTTCAGGTCACCTGCTGCGTTTACCTGCGCGCCGCGGCGTCAGGAGGCGGCCCATCGTCGCTTTTCCGAGTGCAGGGGGAGAGGAGGATGAGGAGGAGGAGGAGGATGAGGAGGACTGGGGGGGGGGGGCGCCCCACGGTTATCGCTCGGCGGGGCTACCGGCAGTTCCGAACGTGACCGTCTCCCCCCATTTATTACCGGTGGATTACCGGAGCGCCGTCTCTGCTGCTCCCGACTAATCCTGCCCTCGGGGAGAGGTAGCGGCGCGCTGACGTCACGCTATCAATCCAGCCGCAAGCTGTCCACTACACACGCCCCGAGGCATGGACACAATCCCCTGGAGGCAGCGCGCGCACACACACACACACACACATGCACGCACGCACGCACGCACAATTCATTTAATGCATTACAGAACAACTGACTCGTGATTTTTCCTTTTGTCCCAAAACAACCTGAACCTTAAATATCCCCTCAAAGAAGTTTTAAAGTAAAAGGTTGCAGTTTCCTATATTTTGTATTGCAGTGCAAATAATGATATATATAAAATATATCATATGGCTGCTTAATTTAGGAGCATA